>CM040441.1:11907151-13247412 GCA_022749755.1 Azadirachta indica
TCCTTTTAACAAAGGCAATGCTATGTTTCCACTTCAGTTTACCTGTGCTAGACGCTCCTCTCTTCTGGCCAATTTTCTCTCCCTGCTTGCCTTGTTCTTAGCACGCTTAGCCTCAAACTGATCAGAAAGGGTCTTCTCTCTGGCCTTCTCGGCCTTGGATTTGTGAATGCTCTCCATGAGCACACGTTTGTTCTTAAACACATTACCTTTGACCTTCATGTACATGTCATGGTACATGTGCTTGTCAATCTTCTTGGACTCACGATATTTGCGGAGCAAACGCCTGAGCACACGCATCCTCCTCATCCAGAGGACTTTGGTGGGAAGCCTTGCCTCCCTGGTACCTTTGCGCTTACCTGAAAACATTGAACACTCGCAATGTCAACAGAATAAAGAAATGAAACCCCTAACTTGTCTAATACAGGAAACAAACACCAGCAAGCCACCAGTTTAAGAAGAGGCTCAATTATTCAAACAACACCATACCATATCCAGAGTGACGACCCTTCCTCTTGGCCTCCTTCATTCTGCGAGCACGAGAACGAGAGTGGATCTTTGTTGGCTTCCTAATGATAAAACCATCCTTCACCAACTTCCTAATGTTCTGCCCTGTGCTCGGTAATGATAATAAACAAATTCAACAAATTGTCACAGCCAAATATAATAGAACAAACAAATCATCTTAAATAAGCAGCAACCCAACAACCAAAACAAAAAAAAGTCAATCAAGATGAAGATGACAAAATGGATTCATTATTAATTCTGAAAACATTAATCACTGGATATAAAATCCAGCCTAAAACATAAATAATAAACGTAAAGGATAACTACCATCCAAAAATGTCTAGCTTCTGACTTTTACCGGAGCTCATTCCTTAATTATTCCCAAACACCAAAAATCATGATAAGGTTATATCCTAATTCTGATTCCGATAGACGTCTCAAAATTTTAACCAACATTGCATATAAAATCAACGACAACAAACATCACTAATATATCAATTTCTTGACATGTCATTAAACTGTGTTCTAATGAGTCCAAACACAAATAATTTACTATCAAACAAAGAAAAAACTCAAACAATTTCCGAAACAGGTAAACAATGATCCAATAATCATGAAACATAATAAAATATTATACGCTAAAATCGATATCATTAATTTGATAATAACATAAAAAATATCATTTCAGCTACAGGATCTAGTGTTTCATGAAACCTTAAAATTTCACACCATCAATTCCTAGAAACACGAAAATTAATAGAGAAACATAAAAAGTTTAGTTCCAAAAACAAAACAAAACGTACTGGAGTTGGCCATGGAGATTTCGTTGACTTCATTTGGGTCAAGCCAGACCTTGCCTCGTCCACACTTGAGGACGCTAGCGGCGAGCCGCTTCTGTAGCTTCAACGAAACCATAGTTTCTCTTCTCTTCTCTCTCCCCTCTCGATGAGTGGCCAACAAAGGGTTTTTGTGAACTGAGGTTATATGTGGCCTTTATAGTACGCCGATAACAATTTATTAGGGTTAGGGTTTTGACGAGGAAAGGAAGTCCGAATCGGCAAATGCGGGCTGGGTTGGGCCGCTTGGGCCTTTTAACGGGCTTTCGTCTTCGAATGTGTAATGGATTTTTCCAATTTGGCCCAGTATACTCGAACAACATCCATAATGGTTGGTTTATAAATCGCCCTATTTACGTAATTATGAAAAACAATGACAAAATCTTGGTTTTCTTAAAGTTTCGTCAAAGGGAAAAATGTACTTTTGGTTCGATGATCAAGTAGTAACAACTAAATATTGGTTAATGACTACAGTAATAATAATTTTTTTTGGTTATTTAAAAAAATTACGTTTTTTATTGAAGTGAAAATAAGAGATATTAAAAAGGTGAAGATCCACGACATTCATTATAAATAAACTCTTAGCTCATGTTTCGTGATCACATACTTTTAGGTATTTGTTGGCGCAGACTAGTAATATCACACGTTAAGTTTGTACATCGTAGAACATTCAGCGCTCTTATTTGTGGCGATAATGATTATAATGAAATAATTTACATACACGCGCGGAGCTCTATAGGTAGGGACTGTAGTGGCCCTTACCCTATCAGGTTATCAAAGAATCCCCAAAGCCCAGCAGCCCACCTATCAAGTTTCACGCGCTAAGCCACCCGGCCCAAACTAAGCCCGCCAAACACACAGAAAACTAACACGTCTCCCCAACCCGCGCTCTAATCGCAACACGTTGCGTGTCCACTACAACAAATTTTGTCCTTCCCTCGCCGAATCAAAGTCACATTCCAATTTGGCTCCTGCTCTTACTTTCTTTTATTCGACTATTTTTTTAACCCCTCGTTTTCTAGGGAAATTCTCAATTTGCAGTCAGACAAAACCCTAGCTATCCGGATCGAATTCTCAAAATCTCCTTCTCTTAACTGAAATGGACATTGCCGTGGTCGCCGATACCGTATCAGCGGCCACGTCACAAACGCTAGGCTTCGCAAAATTCATTCTCCGTCGGCACTACTTGTTCTACTCCGCGATTCTTCCGAAGGACGCTCTAGCGCCTCCGCCCGTCAAATCCAGCTCCCGAAGGACAGCTCCCCGGACTCTTCTCCGCAAAAAGCGGCGTACGAAGCGGAAATCGTACAGCGGTGACGACTTCGAAGATAGTAGCGAGGTTGACGGTTTTTTTGGCGGAGGTAACGACGATGGGCCATTTGGTGGCGGCGGTTACGGCGGAGGAGGTTGGAATTTCGACGGATTTGGTGGACAGAATTGGGACGAGTCGTCGCGTTGGTTTTCGAACGATTTTGCGTTTGATTTTGTTTACGAGGTGATTTATTGGATTGCTTTATCGAATTGCGTGCATTTTGCCTTCAAGAAGGTGGCGAGGATCATGGCCGATGCTGACAGAGACAAGGGTCCTATGAGATTGACTTCAGTTTGTTAATGGCTGTAGTTTTCGTGTTTAATTGGGTAATCATGAATTATCTGTTTATATTAATATGGATAATTAATTGTACATATTGTATATATTATCATTACTTCTAAAATGCATTGATTATTGTTTTAGTTGCTTAATCGTTTTGAATATTGTTGTGCTTGTTGGATAAGAGTATTGTATATAGACATGTTCATATGATAGGATTTGAGATTAGAGGCATTTAATTGAGTTTTGAGCCTATAGAGTACGTAAAATTTCTTTGCGCATAAATTATTTGAAGATTTGTTCTCCCCTTTACTTTACACCATGATAGGACATATTTTTGTACTTTGCCGGTGAAATTACATATTTAAGAATGTTACTATTAAGTTCATTACAGAAAATTAGAGTTTATATCACCAGCTATGTGATACTATACATTTATGTGGAAATTTGTTTCGTAATATAGGGCTTTGTAGTAAATTAGTTTGAATGTTTCTTATCATGTGGTTTTGATACGCACTGTTGAGTTTATTTTTCTAGTCAACTTTTAATCTTCTCTTCTGGCCAACATTTACCAACCGCCATGTTGCTGAATAAATAAACTCAATCTATTTGTCTTTCTTGAAAAAGTTAATAGTTGTACATAATGTTCACTGTATTGTCTTTCCCGAGAATCACAATTAGGAATTGCTGCCCTGCATCTATCTCTCTGGTCCAGCTATTCCTCTATCCTCTCTTCTTGTTTACATTAATATGTGTATGCACATAAAATTGCACTCTAATATTCACACTATATGTATAAGAGTTGACAGCACTTGATGACAGCCTAGTTAGTTTTCTTTGGTGTGCTGCCTTAACTATTTCATTGTATTTTTAGTTCACTCTTTGCTTTTCTGTCTTTTCTGTTTAGTATTCTTTTTTTTTTTTTAATACCTTTGGTGCTCTCTTTTTTGGCTAAATCTCTTTATTCTTGCACTTCCTTTTTCTTTTTCGATAACTTTTTTGGCACTTAAGGAAATCTAAACTAAGCCATAAAAGCTAGAAGGTTCATATTAGTAGTGATTAGAACCATTCATCCATGAGATTTTTGACCAATCATTTGCTACGTGATATTTCATGAACTCTTAGTTGCTCTCCTCTTTTTCATTTCGTATGAGGTTTCATTTGTCAATTTTCAATTTATTTGAATAAGGTGTATGATGATTATAGGTCATTAAACCATATTAGCTGAGCCATATGAAGTGTGGTCAATTTTCATACTTTTAGTGCACCAATCTAAATGCTTGTGCTTTGTCCATGGCCCGGGGGCATGGGGGTAAGTGCTTGCAGGTTGCAACTATGTGGAAGTCCTAGAGAGTAGCAATTTGGGAATGAATAGTGCATAGAAAGTTCTGGACGATTTTAAAAAACTGCATTTAGTCTCTTAGGAGAGGCTGTGGAACGCGCTGCCTGGCATGATCTACAGCTGCAACTGTACTTGGTTCTTTTGGTACTGCTCACAATCATACCTTTTGCAGGCTGCAAGGTTCGCGTAGTTATGATTAGATTGTCTGAATACTTCATTATGCCTTTTGTTAGGTTATATGGTTTAGCATGCTTTGGTTGAGAATGATTAAAAATCTAGCTTGCCATTAATTGTGGTTGTTTTGATGTCACATATATAATAGTTTACAAAAAAGAATGACCCTATTTAGCGTCAAATGTAACGGTGAAAGTAAGGTTTTGATTAGGATTGTGGTGCTTTTACTTTGCTTTGAAAGTAAAGTAGAAAAATTGTTTAATAACATCAACTTTTTGTAAGACCTACTCAATTTAGTGATTTTATCCCATAACACTATCATATCAACAATGACCAAGTTTCTTGGCACATTTGGTACTGCTGACAAGCGCACCTTTTGCACACTGCAAGGTTCGAGCAGTCGTGATTGGGTTGTTTGAATACTTCATTATGCCTTTATAAAGATAGGTGGAGAGCGGTTAAGAAGCTACCTTGCCATTAATTTGTGGTGGTTTTGATGTCATATATTTAATAGTTTACAAAAAGAATGACCTTATTTAGTGTTGAATGCAATAGCAAAATTAAGAATTTGTTTGGGATTGTGGTGCTTTTGTTGTGCTTTGAAATAGTGTTTGGTAACACCAATTTTTAATAGGACTCACTCATCTTTTATTAATATTTGAGATCTAGTTTTTCATCCCATAATACAAAATGCACTGTAAGTTTTTTATATGTCCCTTGCTCTGTTCTTAATTGCATATTACTTACGTTAGTTGTTGATTCATAGCATGACCTTGCATCAAAGTCATTAAAGTTCAATAATAATGGCTTCAGATGAGTTTTCAGTACTTGAAAGCACAACACTCTTGGAAACTTTGTCTTGAGTTCATTGGGAAATTTACTCTCATTGTTGTCAATTTTTCTATAAGTAAATTGAAAATGTGGATATGGGCATCACACTCTTTTTTTTTTTTTTTTTTTGGTGTTTTTGGTGTCTTTTGGTGTTGGTGTTGGTGTTTTTTGGGGGGGGGGGTTGTTGACCACAAAGTATTTGCATTGGCAGCATCAAATTCTGGTGTTGATATTTGAGAAGATTTTTTGTAGCTTCCTTGCAGCTAACTGATGATAAATATGCAGAATAGATTTTGTTGATATTCATATATGTCTTGGTGATGAATTTCGGTGGGGACTGATTTTTTAAACCTTAACCGTTGAGTGTCTGCTTTGATCCATAATTGGCTATATTTTACTCCCGAATCAATTAAACCCCCCATAAGTGGAAAGCCTTTGGAGTAGGAATGCATTTATTTATTTATTTATTTTTTCATTTTTGTGTTTCTCTGGTGTTCTGATTTTCCATTCCTTATGCATTATAACTTTGGTGAATCTTTTTATGTTCATGATTGATGTTATGCTGTAGTGTTTAGCGATATAGATTCCTATCCCTTTGATGCAACTGGAATACGTTTATTTCTTAGAAGATGCTTGTTCTCTGTTATTCATGCCATCGTTGGCAGTGTCCAGTGGGAGTGAAGTTGTAAAAGTAAATGGTTTTTTGGTGGTTTACGGGGAAAGCAGTAATTGTCTTCGTTCTATGTGGATATTAACATTTTTATGATATGATTGGTTGAGAGGTATGCTTAGCAGGATTGAGTAGAGTGGACAAGTTGTTCCTTGAGGGAAAAGGGAAAGCCGCCATGTTAAAGCTAATCTAATCTATCCATTGATATGATAACTAGCTTCTATTTTTTTAATCTATAGAGTGTGTAGCAAAGATTAGCAGAGATTAGAAGTTTCCAAGTGGGAATTTGGGGATAAGTCGGGAGGAAGTTGAAAGCTCAGCCAAAATCTCAAGTGCATGAATTTAAATGATTAAGTTGTTCCTGTTAAGTGACATGGAGCCATCTTTTAAACTTAAAATCTTGTCGGAAGTTTTTCTATTAGATAATGTGCGGAAACAAAAAGAAATTTCCAAGTGGCATTTAGAGGTCCTTATTTGGAGCCCACAAGATCCAACTAATCTTGACTAAGTTAACTGCCAAAACCTCATAGTATTGGCAATTTAATTTTGTTTTGTTTTGTTTTGACAAAGCTGAAACCGCGTGAATAAGTCATCAACTGAAGTTCAATTTAAAATGTTTATTTTATTTTAATGAAAGAATATAATAAAATTTGACTATTGAATCTATTTTGTGATCATGATCATGTTAAATATCATCAAACGAAGTAAACGGTGGTTTTAATTTTCTTTCTTTTTTCTTTTAAATTTAAAAAAAAATAATTGAGCTGAGTCAGCTGACACGAACCCAAAGTGTTCCAAATTATTATCTTTATAATCATGATTAAGGAGTCACCGAATTAATTTTTTATTAACAGTTTTAGAAAGTGTGTGTTGTAATCAAAGACCCCACATAGATTCTTCGAGTGACGCACATTTCATTTGGTTCATGCATCCTCCTCTAAACGACACAATCTAATTTCAATGGTTTTGTCTACGGTTTCTCTTTCTCACCAACTTAAAGAAATCTAATTGACATTCGTATTATTGCACTATTATTATTGATGTCGATCATTCTTTGCAATTTGAGATTCTTTTTAATTATCTGAACATTTTAATTTGGCTGGAGTATGAAGAGTTCATGCACCAAATCATAATATCCGGTGCATATAATATGACGAAAATTCCAGTTACAATGACATCAAATCTCATTGATGATTGAAATTCTCCGGATATATACAACGTAATTACCAAAAATTTGATGAATCTTAATCATATATTAATTTCTTGATGTTGCTACAAGTTAGTACTGTTTGAAAACATTACATTGAGATATCTGAGTTGGTCTTTTTGTTGTGAGTCAAAGTTTTACCCTTGCCTTTGATTTTAGGGTAAGATTTAAAAATTTTCTGTTGCGTACTCAAATTGGAAACTGGGGTGATTTACCGTCACAGGTGTCATAGAATTTGGGACAAACACATATATACATATATATATAACACGAACATATATTATACCAGAAAGTCCGACAGCCTAAAATTCAAAGTGATATTGTTTCAACGTACGGGAGATCAAAGACAAAGAAATTAAACAAAACTAAGAAGATACATTTTCTCCGGTTAAGTATTCGGAGGGAAAATAATGGTGAAATACATAGGAGCTACATAGCTATATCAAGCTAGGGGTTAGGAGACCAAATAAACCACGAATACTTACATTTTCTAGTGCATGCGCAAGAAATTTTATACGAGATACTCCTAAATTTGATGTAAAAAATGCTGATATGCTTTCATTACCGTTAGTTTATATTAAATTTGTGCTTTTTAAAAAAAAATTATGAGAATTAATGCATAATATTTTGTACGCAATCAAACCCACACTTCTATATATATATATATATAAAAAATATCTTAATTGATGTCTGCGTTGGAACATTTATCAGTACTGATTCAATGTAATCCAACACCAAATGGCGTCAAATTCTTTATCTTATGTAGGGTGGAAGGTTTTGGCCACTTTGAAACAAGGGAAGATGTTCTTGAGAAAAGTTTTACTTTTCAGCCATGCTAGCTATAGTATAAAAAAGTACATATAAAAAAGCTTTCTTTTAATTTGTTGAGTGTTTCAAGAAGCACCTTGGACTTTGTTTAGGCCACGAGGCTGCTAATACTATTTACGGTAGAGCCTAGATAGATACCCGGGATTTAATAGTTTGAAGAAGAATATCTCTATTGCAGTAGTAGGTCGATCTATTTATTATCATTATTTTTTTTTTTTTTGGCCGACAGCCTAAAGTTAATAACAAGTTTAATTTGAAATATGAAATGGCCGGCGTTCAATTTCACTGCACCAATCTAAATTAATTGATCACAGTATTATTTATTAATAAAAATATTATAATTCTTTCGTTAATTTCTATGATTCTGTCCATCCATCCATTCTTACATGATACATGCGTATAAAATCGCTAAACAACTCACTAATCTATTAACATGCATCCACGTACGTATATCAAATAATTAACATAAGTAAAACCGTGGTGTATCAATGCTCAAGCAGCTCCATTCCTAGTTCAAAATTCAAATATATATGTTTACTATTGCCAAAACACTTTCTTTCTCTTCATTAATTTTCTTTTTAATACATATACATAAATTGGTGTTCTCTCTCTCTCCCGAATTTATTTAATTCTTTTTACTTACCCATTATGTATATGTTAAATTGTAGCCAAGTTCATATTAGGAATAATAATTAAAGCCGAGTAATGAGAAATAATAGGAAGAATTCTAACAAGCACTCGATGTTCATGGCAAAATCCAAGGTTTCTTTTAAACAAAATACATGCATAAAAAAAAAAAAAAAAAAACAGATAAAACTAAAAAGCAAGTGACTGCTGCATGCAACCAGAAGGTAGAAGCTGCCGCTTATTATAGTATTTACGATTAAAGACGCCATTAACATAAAAACTACATAACATAATTAATTTAACACGCTAAACAACATTTAAAACCCTAACACAACCACCCACCAAACTACTTTTTTATTTTTTTATTTTTTTTTTCTCCTTCAGTTCACCCCTTCATTCATTTATTAGCTTCCTAATATGCGAACTGATGCGGATTTTGCTGATGGGGTGCAACCACGTCCTCAAGCATCCACAGGTCCACCGAGTCACACTCGCCTTTTCCACTCAGCTGAGTCGTCGTTTCTGTCGTCGTCGTCGTCGATGGCTCCAGACCCAAGAATGATTCCAAGTCCGAGATTTGCTCGTTCAGCTCGAATTCGTTCCCCGCTGTATTGGGTTGGTAAAAGTCGTTCTCGTACCCAAACCCCATGTACGGCATCGGTGCTGGAGCCGACGATGGTGGTGGTGGTACAGGTGCTGGGGTTCCGAAGGTCGTCTGAGTCAACTCAGGGGATATGCAGCGTTTCTTAGCTGGTGGCTCAGCTTGAGGCGGAGTTTGTGGTTGTGCAAAGTTGAGCTTGGCCTTATCGCCGCGGATACGCTTGGCTGCTTCGTCGTAAGCTCTGGCGGCTTCTTCGGCTGTGTTGTAGGTGCCGAGCCAAACTCTGACGCCTTTGTGTGGGTCTCTAATCTCCGCCGCCCACTTTCCCCACGGCCTCTGCCGTATTCCTCGGTACACGTTCTTCCGAATTCGCTGAGTCTTCGTCTTCCCCTCCGCTCGGCTCTTCTTTCCAGTCTTCCCATTCGTCACTATAATCCAAAAAATAAAAAAAAAAAACTTTTTTAACAGATGTTGCCAGAAAATATTTTATCTTCTTTCTCGGAGGCACAAAAAACAGTTTTTTAAACACCCAGATCATAATTTTGACGTGAAAACCCAATAAAGCTACCAGTTTTGCTTGAAATGATGATAAAATATCATACAAAGAGGAAGGGAAACCTAAGCAGAAATCTGCAAAAATCGAGACTTTGCAGTAGACCCAGATGCAAAAATATTACCTTTCTCAGGTTGCTTAGGATTTTGATGATCCAAGTATTTGCCGCTGTAGTCCAAGCCCAAGAGGTCAGAAATTGTGTCAAACTCGGACCAGAGATCCTCTGCCGTCAATTTCCGGCCACGCCTTAAATCAATGAAATCGGAAATAATTGCACCGCCACACATCTTCTTACGTGTTACTTTCAAAGATAGAAAGTAGAAAGAGAGTCGTGCTTGTACCAGTAATGTGCAGAAATAAAGTGAGAGAGAAAAGCTAAGACTAGGCTCTAGATTTATAGACTGACGGTTACAACCAATCTCTCATCACAAACAGACAAAAGACTTTAACTTTTTTTCTGGGTTTTGGTTTGTTTGGTTCTGATTTGATCATCAGACGGTGGAGAGGAAATCAGTAAAGCTGGATGAATAATAGCAAAAGGCAGGAGAGAAAAGTGGGTGGAATTTCACTTTAATCCCTATCCTTTTGCAAAGTTTCACTTTACTCAAACTATTTTGGCATCATTTCACAAATTTGTCTAATAATTTTACTTTCATCGCTAAAATTAAATTTGGTGAATTCTATCCAACTAGGGAAGAGTAATTTTCACACAGCACCAAAACTTATGAAGCGATTAATATGAAACTAAACTTTAAATTCAAATTTTTGAAAGTCTAGTTCAACACAATCTATTAAAAACAAAGATAAATTTTTCATTTTTTGCTAAAATATGTATGAAAAGAATATCAATATTTTTTTTATAAGTGATTTATTAGAAAGAATATTAACAAAAATTTGGTTAAAATGAATAATTGACATTGATTGAGAAACAAAAGATGGAATTTTATGGATGTTTAAATGTTACAAAACCTAAGGGGCTAAAATGAAATTTTTTCGAGGGTAGTGAGATACGTGTGGGGGAAACTGTTTTATGGCCGTGTGATTAACGATTATGATGGAATTTTGAAATAAGTGACAAGTGGGGTCCATGTTTTGAGTTGTGTAATGACAAATGGGTGGTGAAGCTTGTTGACGTGGCATGTTGTGGTTGGTGGGAGCAAATAACGGGACTGTATGTGCGTTCTGAACAGGTTGTGTAACGCACGTCAGAGTAGATGCCATACTTAACGGAAGGACTGCATTTGGCCCTTTCATTTGGGTGCTTGTTGTTCAATGACCCTTATTTAGTCAATAATTACAATCTAGCCACAGCCTTAATGACAATTAATAAATCTATTGAACAGAATAGGGTGGCATCTCCTGATTTGAGTGAATTAATGAGTTGAAAATATTGTATGCTATTTTTAGTTCTGCATTTCTGCCATTAATTAGAAAAGCAATGAATGAGAGTTCATGTAATTTATTAAAATTAACATTTGTTTTAATAAACTACTTTTACTGGTAATATTAACTAGATTCTCTCAGTTAAAAAGACGAAATTATTTTCACAAGAACTGACATAAATAATTAATAGGAAGAATTTATTGTTTCGTATCTATTATAAAAATTTTATTTAATAAATTATGAGTGATATTGAACACGGTTTTCTCGCATTAAAGGACAAAATTATTTTAAGTGATTTTTACGAGAAATGATATGCAATATTGTTTAACTAATCTAAATATAAATAATACTTTTATCATTTAAGATTGGACATAAAACATTTTATTTACAAAAAGCTTCTCTTTTGAATAAATTATGAATGATGTTGATTCTCTCGTATTAAAAGATAAAATTTTTTTAAGTTATGTTTACGAGAATTGACATATAAGATTCGTTGATTAATATAATCTAATATTTTTATTACTTAAGATTAGACACGAAAAATCTCTTATTTCATATATACTGTAAAAATTTTATTTAATAAATTATTTTTACTAGTAATATCGAATATGATTTTCTGTCATTAGAAGACGATTGAGAAAACCTTTTGAAGCAATATTCACAAACTCACGTATAAAATTGATGAGTTGATATTAATTAATATTTTTATCACTTAGATATTTATAAAATATATCTATGAGTGACTTGCATTTGAAGAAAAAAAATGAATAAATAAAAACAGCCATTTAAAAATTATCTAAGGCTGATGGGTGTTTATAAATAACCTTGCTTAATGGCTGAAATCCTATAAGCAATAAAACCAGGCATTATTATGTGCAACAAATGAAGACAATTTTGGAATCCAACTGCAAGCATGCAACATACCTTTTTTCCTCGCAAATGAAAACAATTAAGAGAGATTTTCAATAGTAAATAAATTAGGAATCTAATTTTTTAAAATGATTATTATTCAAAACATATTTTAAAAATGACTCATTTGAATTAAAATAAATTCATAAATTTTTTTTAAAAATAATCAACGTATCCGTTTAATATGGTATTTATATCTAAAAAATTTAAATGAATCATTTTTGTAATAAATTTTAAACAGTAAATATTATTGAAAATTCAGCTTAAGTGTTGAGCATTTTAGTTAATTTTCTCAACAATTAAAGACCAAATTGCTTCAAAATCTCTCGGTGTTGAGAAACAAAAAAGTACTTCGGTATAGAAGCAATTGGGAAGATTGCCCGTGAGATTAATCAGTTGCTTTGTAGCAGATGATAACATTTATATATATATATATATGTATATATCGTCACAGAGACAGAAAATGGGACCAAAAGGTTGCAGGCTTTTAGGAAACAGCTAAGGCTGAAGTTTTGCAAACAAACACTACTTTCTGTTTCTGCTTCTCAACCCAATGCCTTCATATGAAACTGAAAATGCAACCTCCTCCTCTCACGCATTTGTCTTTCCCTTTCTCTTTCTCACATCAATGAAAATGAATGTGGTCCTCAACCTCAACCTCATGTTCTTATCATTTACTTAGCAGCAAAGCCATTGGTATCTTTGCTGCAGATTCGGCCTGGCCTCTGAGGGACCATACCCCAAATTTTGGTCACACAATTTAATGAGGTCCATAGGTCGTCATTTATGAGATATTTTTCGCATTTAACGCCCTCAATGTTTCACCGATGCTTCACGCTGGTCTTTGAATTTTGGAGAACTCGTAATATATCATTATTAATAGCATTTTGTTCTTTTTACTATGCTTCCTTTCTAGCGTAAACTAAAGGTTAACTCAAATTGATAAAATTTAGGGAAATAATCGAAAATCTCCTTGTTTGTCCCCAAAAATTAAAAAATTCCCTTCTCCATAAATTTCAATTAAACATGTTCATTTTTTATTATTTTCAACAAAAATAACCCCATTGCCACACAATTAAAATACATATATTTTACTTTGTTTTTTTCTTTTTCTTCCTTAACTGATCATCCTAATCGAAAATCATAATATTTCATAATTTATAGTAATTTCGAATAAATTTTGGTAGTAAACTATTATTAATTCAATTTACAAGCTTTATTTCAAGATAATTATACTTGATAGTTGATTTCTCTTAAAATAAGATTTTACAGAGTTTGAACCTGATTTAAATTGTCATGATCGACAGTTTAACTTAAAAGTTAGTTTCAAGTAAAAGTATGACACTTGTTTTGTAAACTTTAAACCTTATTTGGACTGTCGTGTTCAAAAGTTAGTTTCGAGCATGTTACTTGAAACTAACTTTTAAGCAAAATCACGGCACATATTTTACAGAATTTGAACCTTATTGGAACTGTCGTGCTCGAAAGCGTAACTCGAATGTTTGATTTCAAGCACAATAGTTTAGATTGAGTTCACAAAATCAGATTTCGCATGTAAAATAAAGCAAACTTGTTCAATAGAAAAAAAATCGATGATTACAACTTATTCAAGTTTCAATTTGTTGTTAAACTAGTGCCGCGAATCAAAGGGAATTGACGACGCTGCTCGAAGATGAAGGACGTGAAGAGTGTTCAAAACCGCAAATGGGTAGATGTAATTTTGTTCGAAAGATTATAAGTTTGAGGATAGTTTTGTTCGAGAATGACAAGTTATAGTATGTTTGATCAAAATTTATGGAGGAGGGCATTTTTAAATTTTTGGGACAAACAAAGGTATTTCCCTAAAATCTACGTGAGCGTCCACCGTAATATAATTTTTTCTATTGTTTAAACTTCTTTTATCCAAAATAATAAATAGTGTTAAAAATATAAACTCCTATGTATACTTTATTTCATTTTACACCCAAACAGTACTTCTCAAGTGATAAATCATTCTTCAAGCAAATGAAAATTTTTCATAATTTTTATCTTGCAATATTTTAACATCACGTTAACGAATAACACATCCCATAGCACTTTTGAGAGTTCTTGTAATTACTTACAGTGTGTTTCTTCTTGTTTAAAAAGCCGACATTAGAATAATCTCTCTCATGTTGCTTGATAAAGAGGGCAAGAAGGAAATAAGAAAAAAAAGAAGCCGAGCTTTGGCATTAATGGTAAAAACAAAGCTGCAAAAATTGACTTGGTTTTATTTATCGAAGTTATTATTGCAGTCGTCAGGCAGACAGGACAAAACAGAATAGGAGTGGAGAACTACTGAGCAAGTAGGAAACTCATATACCTCTATTACTTAATAAGATGTACACAAGCACATACATACTCCGCCATGCCTCAGTTCTTATCTTATCCGTGCGGCGAGGCCGTCTTTTTCCTATACCGTTGCTTGTGTCGTCCGCCGATTCGCCCATCTAACAAGTGATCTCATGTCAAGAGAGTCAGTATCAGGCTACTCATATCATTTCACATCCACAGAGTCACAAGAAATTTCCAGAATGAAAGAATGAACAGGATCATTATTGTAAACACCAGAAGACAATGAGAAGCGATGACGTTATAAATGTTTCGATTATATCACATATGAATGATACACAGTACACTCATTCTGCAGTTGAATTGCAAATTTCCAAAGTGAAATTTATGGTAAACAACGAAAGAATAACTTCCAATCCAAACAGTAGAAGATCTCAAATACATCATACATGTAAAATCCTCCAGAAGGCAACAAATATCAAATGAATTCCATAATTTCTTATGCTAAGAGGGGAGGGTATTCAGCTAGTTAAAGAAGCTAATACAAACACAAAATGATCTGCTGCAATACGTCTCTACTCAACCATCTTAGTCAACCGGTGAATGGTACTTCTTGCAATCCTGTTAGCAGGATCAACCCTCAGAACAGTCCTCAGATCCTCTGCTCCCAGTTTATACTTTTCCATGCTTTCATACAGCAGTGCACGCTGTACAAGGACAGATACATTGGTATCATCTTGTTCTAGCACCTGCACAGCAATGAAAAACCAACATAAATTCACAGTGTCCTATTTGTAAACTAGAGTATTTAGATCCAAGTTACTGATTAAAATGCGTATTAGAAATAATGAAGTGAAAGCAATTCGATGTTTGATAATACCTTCGAACAGTCAGCCACAGCTTTCTTATATTCCCCAACTTCCTTATAACACGAAGCCCTGCTTGATAAAACCTCCTGCATGGCAGCCTTATCGCCTGATTTCTCAAGAAGAATCACAGCCCAGGACAGCCACTTAATGGCATCAGCGTATTGACCTGCCTTTTGATCATCTATACCCTTGTTCTTTGCAGTAGCTCCTGTTACCCCAGCAGGAGGAGGAGGCAACCCCTCAAGCTCAGTCGTAGTACCACCATTCTCATGTCCTCCACCAAAATCTGAATCCAACCCCCAATCATCTTCTGAGAACTGCTGCCCTCCGCTAGATGCAGCAGCACCAACTCCAGCTGATGCTGAAGATGAGGAAAAGAACATGCCAAGCGGATCACTACCAGTACTTTGATTTTGTGCTGATGACTTACCCTGAGAACCATGATCCTTGCTGGGCAACCCAAAATCGCCCATATTTGATCCCATGAAATCATTACTTGAAGCAAAACCACTTGAAGAAAATGATGTTGTGCTAGGTTTTGGAGCATTCTGAAAATTCCCAAAAGTATCGTCACCACTGCTGGCCTTATTTCCTTTACTAGCTGAATTAAGAATAGAGCTAGATTGCTTTCCCATTTCAAACAATGAACTAAATGGATCCTTATTTGCATGAACTCCATTTCCACTCATACTTTTCATTGAAGGACCCTCAAGATTCGGTGTCTTGTTAACATTAGCAGTAGCATTTGCATTAACATTAACATTAACATGCACATTGCTACAACTATTACTGCTATTATATCCACTGGAATAACTCCCAAAACTCTGCCCAGCCCCTGGATACACACTGCTTTTTGCTGGATTACTCGGTTTCGGCAATGAATCCTCCAAATTTCCCATCGAATATGAACTTTTATGGGCTGTAGGTGTTGCATTTTTTAAAGGAGCATTACTATTACTCTTATTACCTAAAGCAGAGCTAACAAGATCGCCAAACAAATTCGGATTCTTATTAACGACTCCAATCCCAGATGCGGATTTTGAGGGGGCCGCAGCGACCCAACTCCTGCCATGAATATCGCCCACCATGGAAACCGGTGCGTTTTCCAACCCAGACCTAGCCGATTGAGTCGGCGCTGGTTGGTGCGTCCACGACGGCTTGTTGGGTTGCCACGCCGGCTTCGACTGAGCCTGCGCGGTCGTTGTCGCCGCCGGTGACAAAAATGAAGATGTAAATGAAGACGTGTTTCGATTCCTTTGGTCGTTTAGTGACGTGGATCGATTCGATCCCAGCCCGAGATCAAAATCGAAATTGAAACTACTAAGCGAACCGGGAGTTGATGATCCTTTGGGTTTCCCGTAATTCGAGTTCATTTCTTCTAAATTTTTCTACAGCTAATACAAACGCGAAATGAAATACCGCAAAATTTTAGAAGTGAAATAAGATCCGTAGATTAATTTGAGAACGTACCTTTGAGAAATGAGATCTGCTGCCGAATTCGAGATCAGAGGAGCTCAGCGTGTTCTCTGCTCTGGAGAGGGAGAAAATGGCGATTCTCGAATATGGACAGGAGGAAATGATTTGGATTTTGGATCCTGAAAAGTGAGAACAATTTTTAGTAGGGATTGGTGATTCTGTCTATTTTTAGGGGTATTTATGTAAAATAATATTAACAGTTACGCCTGGGGAATTATCATATTAGTCCCCATAGTTTAAAGAAATGATAAAAAAATTCACAAATTCAACATTTATTTCAAATTTGTAAATCATTTAACTTGTTAACGGATATTATTTGCTATCATATTCTTAATTTGATGCCTCATAGAATAAAATAAGTCATGCAGTTTGCTATTTTCAATTACTTACATCATATAAAATATTAATGGAGTTGCATGATGGCACATGATAATGATACTATACTATAACCATAGGGATATATCATATATATGTATGAGGTAGGTGATAAGTTTATGAATCTATTTATTACTTTTACAGATCATGTGTACGAATTTGATAATTACCCTTAGGCCCGATTTGTTTTCCAAAAACTTAGCCAACGCATCATAAAATACAATCATCTCTTCTCTACATTCTAATATAGCTTCAGCTGATTATGATGGTTTCCTTTTACAATAATAAACAATGGTTGTCACCACTTGGTTCTTTGGCTTAATCCTGTTTTTCCGGTCCTTTCGGTAGACATTTGGGAATGACTAACTGGCATTTAGCTGGGTTCTGTTCGTAATACAGAGTTCTATATTGGATGCACGCAGAGAAATAACCATGAATAATCAGGTTAACGAGAGTTAGAACAAACAATCACATGTGGATTGAAGCACTGATAATCATAAGAGGAAAAGTAACTAAATTGTACAAGAAATGTTCAGTTTCATTAGCATAATCTTTCGGCAAAGGTAAACATTCAAATATAAAAATATAGCACATATCTGTAGCATAGCAATAGTTATTCTTCTTCACTAATCATAAGATCCATTCAAAGTCTGCGACAACAACATTTTGTAATTGAGTTCTCCATAATTCCTAAAGAAAGTACCCATCAAATATTCACATTATCACATAAGTTCAAGACCAGACATATGTGTAAGTTCACCACGAAACATAAAAAGCAAAGAAACCCTGCTATTGTCTGCCAAATAGAAGTACAATGGAAAACAATAACCAATTTGCTGCAACTATACTGAAAATTCTCAAGAACTCTGATTATCCGTGATGTGTTGAGAAATTTGTTCCTCCACCTTGAGCAGAATCCTGGTTAGTCATTGATGTAGGTTGTTGCATGGGAGCACTCTGATTTTGAGTCCAGTTCTGTCTTTGCAGTGGCTCTCTCCTCTCAACCTGCATTGTTTCTCGGCGCCTATCATAACGTGGGCGAGGCCTATTCCTATTGTTTTGCTGCCTATCAGTGAATCTATACTGTGGTCTGTGGATAACTTTCCCATCGATAAACAAATCCCCTAATTGTCAATTTCAGAAAAGATGAATGGAAGATTAAAAAAGGCACAATCAATGAGGTAACTCAAACAGACCATTAGGCTTATTTTTCTTTAAATTCAACCTCCATAAATACTCACCTCCATAATCTTTGTTGGGCACATCAAGATATGAATCTGGCAAAACCCAAAGAACACCGGGTAGACCTATTTGACCACATGAATTCAATATAAAATCAAAGCCATGTGTATATATGTTTTTTGGTAAGAAACAAAAGCCATATACTGATACTATAATTTGAAACAAACAGACGGTTTACTCAAAAACAAGAATAAAAACTTTAATCCCTAACCCTTGAAGCCATCATACCAAATAAATTGAGCTGATCAAATTAAAATCCAAAATTTGGGGCAGGCAATTTTTAATAAAGCAAAAGAGTGAACAATCAACACTAGAAACTTTCAAAATGGCAAACTTTTATGTACTGAAAAAATATCAGATCAAAGTAACCACATCAATCATCCACAATTCAAATTAAAACAAAAAAGTTGAATTAATCAAAATGGAGAAGCCAAAGTTAAACCATCGACACATGAAAGAGAGAAAAAAAGGGCTGAATTCGTCAAACAAAAGAGACTTATGAAACCCCAATCTCCAAATGAAGCACATGAATACCTTCCAACTTTTTAGGAGAAAATGTATATGCCAATGCCATTCTATCAAAGCACCCGCAATTACAATGAAACAGGAGACTAAACATTCACCATTCATTAACCAGTCAAGCATTCATCATAACATATGAAATCTAATTCCATCAAACAATACAATCCTAAAACCTTAAACACAAATACACAAAGACAAACTAGTGGGATGCTTTTAACTTTTTGAACCAAAAATAAATAAACTCTTAGACCCTAAACCTTAAACTCTAAATCCAAATGGACGAATATTAATAAATTAGACACCTTTAACTTTGTAAGAAAGCTCCTCAGAGATCAAAGCACCAAACCCAGTATACGTCGTCGTACATACAGAGTATATCTTCTTCTTCGCCTCCTCCTCACTACACAAAAAATCGGAACTTTTTCTTTAAAAACAACTCAATTTCATAAAAAACAAAGCGCACTCGAGTTAAATTCGTGCCTGCCGACAACAGCAGCGAGAGTTTTGACATAAGCGTTGATCATTTCCTCTTCGGTGGGCTTGGGATCATTGGGAAACTCCATAACAATCAACCAGTGCTCGTAGTCGCAACCATCCAGTAAGATTGTTTCCTTTGGCGGCCGGTTGCTCCAGTTCGGAGACGGGTCGTTCAGTGGGGAGTACCCCGAGCCGGAAGTTTTGAAACGGGTTGCGGTGTGAAATGTGTCAGGCATGAGTTCGGTTTGGAAAGGGTTCTTGTCAAGAAGAGCTAAAGCGAAGCGAGAGCGAGACGAAAGGGTTCGCGATAGGAGCGACGCTACGGTACGCCGGGCGGCGATGTGCGCCATGTCCTCTCAATTCGGGTTTCAGTAGGTATTTGATTGGTGATGGCTTATCCTTCAGTAATAAAACCAAATTGTTTCCCCTTTAAACGACGTCGTTTGTTATGTTTTTTAGTTTCCTTTCAAATATATATTAAAAATTGTGGGCTGCTCAAAAAAACCTTTTTGACTAAAATTTATACCAATTGGGATTAGAAAAATTTTCCTGATTGATGAGATTGCAAACAATTACATAGCAACAATCTGAAAATGTCTTGAAAGGAAATTTCTACTACTATTACTAGAAGGTACAAACAGAGAATCCAACAAAAGGGGTTCTGCTGCCCCCCAAAAATATTTTTGTACAAGAACAAAGCGTTACGTTTAGAAATTAGAACTATGAATTTCAAGACCATTAACACCCTTCACATTGAATCTGCCTTGCCGGCGTTGCTGCAGCTTTTCTGGTGCCTTGGTGGAGTTGAGGTTAATATCAACAAGGTGAACGTTTTCGCAAGGGACACCAGAACTGCATAGCAAAGTTGCTCCAGACTCGCTGTTGTAGGTGCCGTGGATGTGCTTGAAGTAAATGTTCTTGAGCTTCACTCCGGAGGGCTAAGCACCAAAAAAAAAAAAAAAAAAACCATCAATCAGTGATCACAGTTTAAATTTGTTTGATACACAGATTTTATGGGCATAGTTTGACTGATTGATGATTACCTCAGAAGACCTGCAGCTATGTGATGGACAGTATTCTTGATCTATTATTATGGGGTTAGAGACATTGATCATGGCGATATCTTCGAATGTGAAATTGGAAGCAGTACTTTCTGGAGCTCCAGGCCAAGTCTTGATTCTGACACCATTCTGAGTGCCATTAATTGTGCAGTTTCTAACGTTGATTCCCACCACATCCTCCTCATTTGAGTACTTGCCAAGGCTCCCAATGCTGCCATTTGCAATGGACCAAAGTTTTTTTTTTCGTGTTCCAAAACATTTCCATACTTAATATTTAGCATATAAGAAGCAGAATCGCTACCTGATTCCATGACCTGGACCACATTTGACATCAGAAACAGAAATGTTGCTGCTGCCAGGTCCAATGGAGACACAATCGTCACCAACTTCAATAGTTGAAGAAGTAATGCTGATATTAGTTGAGTGACTGATATGGATGCCATCAGTGTTGGGACTATCCCCTGGAGCTGTAATGGTGACATTATGTATGTGGATGTTGTCGCAGCTATGGAAACCAACATGGAATCCTTTACTGTTTGACATAGCGATATTGCTGATAGTCCCGTGTGAAATATTGCTAAATCTCAACGACTGCATCAATCAAAAGAAGCAGATTAATGTGTTTGCATATTTACCAACACTGTGCCTTGCGGTACAAGAAAGTAGAGCTTACTGTAATCAATTTCTTGCATTTTTCTGACTTACTACAGCTATTCTGTTTCCAAGCTTCTACTTCACCCTGACCATCAAGATTTGATATTTGATTTCCTCCAGTGAGATTGATGCTGCGCAAATCTTGAAAGACAATCCAGTTGGTATCAGGGAAAGCACTGAGTTTTGCTAAAGCCACCAAAGCTCCATTGATCAATATATTTGGGGGCTGGTTGTTGTAGCAAGGGCCACTGAATGACACTGGACCAAGGAGGAACTTGCCTTCGGGAATGTAAAATGTGGAGTCTCCTTCATGAGAACATGCAGCTTTCCACGCTGCTAAGAATGCCTACAAAGAACAATACAGAGTACTGAATAAATGGAAGTGAGAATAGGCAAATTTCTGAAGGCAAATGTAAGAAAAAGAAACATACTGAGCTGCTTTCTGTTCCTCCATCAGCTTCTGCTCCATGCTCAGTGACGTCAAAAACTCCTGCTATGCTTGGCAGAAAGTTTGTTTCAGGAGAATCAGCTGATGGAACAGGAGCTGCTATCGGTGATCTGTCTTCAGGATTTGGGGATGGAATAGCAGACACAGCAGGAGGAGGTATAGGTGAATTGGCTTCAGGAGCTGGAGCTGGTTGCCTACAGGCAGAAGTGACTGTCGTTATACAAAGAAAGGTTAAAACATAAGCTATACTGCTCATGCTGTTGGATGCCACCATTTTTTTTTTCGGGTTTTCTTCAAACAGGTTTCAGGGACTGTAAAATCTATGGCACAGTGGTTAAGTTCCTTTGTTTGACTTTTGCATTTTATAAACTGAAGTAGTGAAGTGCATTGACCTCTCTGCACTTAAGCTTTCTTAAATTCTTGGGAGGAGTTTCTTTCTAAGTTGTAACATCCGTTTTTCAATAAAATGAATGAACAAATGTATGCTTTAAGCTAAACCGCGATTCAGTTACTAATTTCTGGGATAAATTCGTTATGACCCCATGCGACCATCAATATTAACAGGACTGTTATTCTTTGCTTAATTTTAAAAATACAAAAGCCATAATATTCGATAGATAATATAACTTTTTATCTATCAGCTAATATTACCAACTACTTATTTATGTTTGATGATTCATAATTTTATTTACGGATTAAAAAGCACGAACACCTTAGAAAAATTAAATAAACTTCTAATCAGGCGCAAGAAGAATAAAATTACTGTCAATTTAGTTATAGCTGTTAGTCTTGGGCATTTTAAAGATTGTGCCCCCAGAATATATTGCCATTTGCGAGGAATGTTCTTGTAAGAATTAAAAAAAGAAAAAATAGTAATGTTAACGTCCGACCTTAGTGTAAAGTTTGTTTACTTAAATCTCACCAGGCAAAAGATGCCTTGGATCCAATACAGTTCAAAAATTTTAAGAAATAAAAAATAAAAGGAAGGTAAAGAGAAAAGCGTAAACAAGATATTTGTCGCACAATTAATACATTTTGTTTTCAAAAAAATTGCACTTACTACGTAATTAAAGTTATCCCTTCTCCTATAGCAAATATGCTCCAAATAACTGATAACTTGAAAAGATTTGTCACCCCTACCTAGTAACACGACAAATTAAGAATAACCAATGAGCAAGAAATTACAAAGGAGGGTGATTTTCACCATAAACTAGTGACAAGGTGGTGGCAATTGCATTCCGTTATAGCCAACTTGGGCATTAACACACGACGACGAAAATGGCGTTTTATCATTATCCATTCCGCTGTACTTGAGATTAATGTTGCTGAGGTGAACTTTTTGGCATGGAAATTGCTTGCTGCATGCAATATCCACTGCTACTTTTGAGACTGAAGTTCCTGTAATATTTACGAACCTAATGTCGTTGATCTTCACTATTGAATCCTGCAACCAAATTTTTGTAAGAAACATGTTTCAAGTGAAACCCAGAAAGAAAATTGTGTATATGTGGAAGAAATTGAAATATACCGTATTTCCTCCATAAAATTGGTCGATGACAATTGGGTGTTTAACATCCTTCATAACAATGTCCTGGAAAAGCATGACTGATGCTTGACTTGTACTTTTTCCTTCATATGTTTTGATTCTAACTCCATTCTGAGTGCCCACAAGCGTGCAGTCTTTGACAATGATTCCCTTCACATCAGTTTCGTTATCGTACTTGCCAAGGCTGCCGACGCTGATGCCATGTCCAGGGCCGCAAGTTACTTTCTTGATGCTGAGGTTACTGGAACCTCGGATCATGCCAACGCAATCATCGCCTGTGCCGATTGAACTTTTGGCTATCTTCACAAGATTGGATTGGCTGATATGAATGCCGTCAGTGTTGGGGCTATTATCCGGGGCAGTGATGTTGAGGTGGTACAACCTGATATTCTGGCACTGAGTGATGAAGAGATGGAATCCTTTGCTGTTAAGGGAAGTGATTCCTCTTACAACTGCGTTTGTCACTTCCACGAATTGTATATTCTGCAGAAAAAGGAGAAAAGAGATCAGCGTCATAAATGATTTAAAAGGGTTTAATGATTTTTATTTATTTATTTTTTGTCAATGGATCAGCCAGCTTAATTACTGCTGGGAGACGTTGGCCGGGAGCATCGTTGTCTTTGTTTGTGTCGCGGTATTTCCAGGATGCAGGACCTTGTCCATCAAATTTGCCGCCACCAGTGACTATTAATCCGTTAATGGATTGAAAATTGATCCATTCTTCTCCTTCTCCAGGAAATTGGGAAATATCAGAAATCGCTTTCAATGTTCCTTGAACTTGAACAGTCAGAGGAGTGGGGTTCTTGCATGGCCCCGTAAAAGTAACTGGACCAAGCACGAAAGTCCCCTTTGGTATCAAAAGTCTTGCTTTCCCTATATGTTTGCACGCAGCTTGAAATGCCTGAACGAATGCCTGCAAGAATCATTCCCAAAAATCCAATTATCATCAATTTTTTTAAAAAAAATTCGTGGAAATTATCGATTTTTTGAGCCTTACCATGTGGTTACTTTCAATGCTTTCTGGTTCTTCCTCTTCACCAATCTTCGCACCAAATTGTAAAACGTTAAAAACTTTCTCGGTTAGGTCAGGAGCACCTCCTCGAGATATAGCTTTAGCGTTGTCATCATCAGCAGCGGCATTGAAATCACAGGCCAGAGCTAAGCACAAGAGAAGAAGAAATACGGCATTTATGCAAGATCTTTTTGTGATAGCCATTGGAGCGATAGAGCAAACGATTCCCTGCATCTTTCTTCACAGATTGATTAAGAGCCTCTATTGGAAGCTCTCTTTGTTTTAGTGTCTCTAATTATACATTTTATTTATGGCAAAAGCAAGTCTGAACCAGTGGTAATATATATGGATAATAGTACTAACTCCACGGAAATATGTTGGTTTATTGTTGTTTAGTTAACCAATTAGCTCCTAAATTTAGTGATGCTTTTTATCAATTCACATGTCTTCCCAAATATAGGAGTGGTACGCAAAGGGAGCCTAAATCTTCTCCATGGAAGTCTCTTATAGCCACCAGATTCAGTACCAGCACCGTACCAACAATTGAACAAATTAATTTATTAAGATTTTATGTTAACAAGAGCGCACTAGTACTGCTTTATTAGCCTATCAACCAGGACTTGAATAAAAAATAGGTGAAGATACTGTGACTTTTCCGGATATGAGGGAGTCACCATGCAATAAGGCAACAAGATTATGACGGTTTTCAGTTATACTGTTTAATTTAGTATTTGTTATTTTTTAGTAGGAAACAAGCACGCTAGCATGCCTTTGTCTGATACTAAAGTTACAGTATACTGCAAAACCAAATCATTCGGGATTTTGTCCTGCGCTTGCCAGTCTGGTGCTTGCTTACCTATTATACTTCTACTTGATTAATTTTAGAAAAAAAATCGATTAATTGTGTAAGCATGGACATGCTATACCCATCCAAGTAGCTATATATTGAACCCTTGTTCAACAATATTAGAGGCAGGTACGCAATTATAAGACAGCACGAGCTCATAGAACTAAAGATGAGAAAGTAGATGGATATTATTTATAAGAAGTACTTGTACAGTACAAAGGAGAGCACACTTTGAGCTGCAGCAGGCATAATTACAGGCTGCAAGCTTGAAGTTACTACCTAAACTCACAGTACTACTACAGGGAGAGCACACTAACAGCAGCCGCTGCACGCTTCAAGTTACTACCTATATATATTACACATACAGCACTAGGGAGAGAACTCTTTCAGCTGCAGCAAGCATAATTAAAGGCTGCAAGCTTCAGGTTCCTACTATATATATCAGAAAACTAAAGTATGTATACATATGTTTGTATACTGATAGATTCAAAAGTACTCAGAAAAGGGAAGTAAGCAAATAAAAAGCCTAATAATTAAGCCCAGGGAATTGGTTTTCTCATACTGTGATCCACAACCGACATGCCACCGTAGAACTGAGCAGCCTCATTGCTATCGATGACTGGCTCCAGGACAGTGATAACTTGGGGACCACGGTAAACATAGTGCAGTTGATTGTTGTAGTTGTAATATTGATGGGGATAATGATCATAAGCTTGAGTAGTAGTAGCAGTTGGAACTCTTGATCTGGCCGACTTCTTGCTCCGGCCGTATGCCTCGTCCAAGAGAGCAAAGCCCTCCTTGCCGATCTTAACAAGCTTTTCTTGAGTAGCCATTAGCACAAGAAGTTATAATATTCCTTGAGGTAGAAGACTAGTGTTTGTTTGTGCTTGTGTCTAATTGCCTACTAACCTTTGAAGCCAGGCTCCTTATATAGAAGCATAAAGCCCCTATACAACTTCTCACTTCATCATCTTAAAGATAATGCCACGTCACAACAATAATGTTAAAAAAAGAACAAAGGAAAAGGGCAATTTGGCTCTGCAAATTTAACTTTTGTGATTCCATTCCATTAAAATGCATACTTTTCTGGTCCATTTGATTAGGTACAAAGTATAAACCCAACGGTGAACTAATTGCGGAGGGATATATTGTTTTCTTCCTGCAGGGCCATTAATTGGTGTCATGTTACGCAGTGGACAGGGCGGTAGCGCTAAAAATTGAAGGAGAATACGGTAGCTCCTCAAAAATTGACGATCAGAAATTAAATCGTAGATAGAATAGACCTAGCTATCACGTCATTTGTTTGAACAAGTAAGATGAGATGAGATATTATCATTTGGGTTTTCATGGTTGCGTATTGATCTATAAGATTCTCTTAGATGAGGAAAAGCTTCGGTTGTTGCAATCCAATTACTACTCAGATGTTAATCTGAAAAAATTGAACATTCGTCCTGGAAAACTTTGACCCTGTTGCATGTCCCTACCATATTATATATATATATATATATAAACACTTCTTTTCAACATTTTTTAATAAGCGAAAATCTGTGGGATTATGCATTAATTAAGATTAAGGGGGTCCAAAAGGGATGCTTTAAAACCTTTCTTTGCACTGAAAGTTTCTTTATTGGATGTGCGTGGCAATCATAACTAACAAGATTCATACAAATCTTGGCCTAAATATAATTATTTATTTGCGTATTAGGAAGTGAGGCCTAAATACAGTTATTTATTTGTTGTATATTAGCTAGGGAGTTAAAAAAACGTGTTTCCAAGAGATTAGCGAATAAATTTTTCTAAAGTTTTATTCTTTAAAAAGAATAATAAACAAAGTGGAAAAGGAATATATCTCTCTTAAAAATAATTATACATAATTTAATATGTTGTTTAGGATAATAGGGTAGTACATGTATAATTTAGCTATTTTTTTGTATTTAAAGAAAAAGATCGGCAACTCTATATTTTTACATATTTTTATGTTAATTGTTAATTGTTAATTGTTAGATTTAATACTTCCAACAGTTGAGATTAAATATGATATATATAATTAATACGTAGTTAATGCATTATTATTAATATACATGTTAAATTCAATTTTAACTGTTGAAAGTGTGTACATTTAAGATTAAATATAATATATATAATTAATACGTAGTTAATGCATTATTATTAATATACATGTTAAATTCAATTTTAACTGTTGAAAGTGTGTACATTTAACGGTGTATAAAATAGTTAAAAATATATTAAAAAATATGAGATTGTTGATCCGTCCCTTTTATTTAGATTACATTGTTTATTTTACTTTATTATCACTTTTTAGATAATTTTTATTTGACAATATTTTAAAATTTTCTGGTTAACTCTTGCTTAATTACTTGGACTGAGTTACACTAAAGCTTGAAGTAGTCCTCCCCATGAAAAAGTAGATATATCAGGGCTGACCCATGAAAAAAAAATGGTTAAAGAATAAAAATTGGCATTGCCTTCAACATCCTATGCTCAATTTAAATAAAATTTGCACAAAAAAAAATTTAAAGAACAACAATTAGTATTGCCTGCCAAAGTTCACACCCAATTTAAATAAAATTTGTATTAAAAAAATATTTAAAACAATAATAACTAAAGTTATGTTAAGGCCTACAGTGACTCTAGCCCTATTCCCACCGAAAAAAATGTTTAAAGAATAACAACTATATTGCCTGCAAAAATTTGTCCAAATTTAGATAAAATCTTCAAAAAAAAATGTTCAAAGAATAACAATGTGAGGTAAAATTTGTATCAAATTTAAAAAAAAACTATCCCAATAAAATTATGAAAATTAAAACCTCTTTTTTTTTTCTTAAAAAAACTGTTAAACTATTAACTGAGTGATTTACAATAATAATAATAATAATAATATACTTGTAACACCCTAAGCGAATCTCACATCGGCAAAGTATGGGAGAGATGCTGGGTATATAAGATAAAAAGCTTCAACTCCTAGTAAACGCATTTTGGGTTGAAAAGCCTGAAAACAAAATAGTGACGGGTTATGTGCCCAAAGCAGACAATATCTCTGGTGGGTTGGACTGTTACACATGTGTGCTCAAAATGAACAATATCTCTGATGAGGTGAAATCCACATCAGCAAAGCGTGGAAAAAACATGTGTGCTAAAGCATGTGTGCTCAAAGTGGACAATATCTCTGATAGGGTGAACTATTACAATACTTACTCTCAAATTTTAAGATTTTAAATTATTTTGGCATTTGTCGCTTGGATGATAAAATAACCTAATAAATTAGGTTGAGAAATATATAACAAAATTCAAGTTTAAAGTAGTTTCTAAACAAAAGCGTTTTATACTAAATTATTGGTTAAAATACCAATTAGTCCTTCCAGTCTTTTAAATCCTTTAAAATCTATCCAACATGGTCCACGTAATGAAATTGGTATGTGGTCAACGTTTTGTTGGCATGAACAATATATATGTAATTAATCAGTGATCATTAATAAGTTGATTAACCATTGATCATAAAGATTAATTATTTAATGACATGACAATATATACCATGATCCTTTTCTCATCCTTTATTATTAATTTAATTATCTCTACCTCTGCATATTTTTCTTGTAGGGTCTAATTAGTATTTGGAGATACATGATCATCAAAATTATTCTTCACGTAATTAATTAATAGAATAGTGGCAAGAAGCTCAGGTGAGGTCCGGAAGTGGCAGAACAAATATAACAATACTATATATATATATATATATATATATATAATCAAGCTTCATACAGCATCTCTCTATAGTTTATCCCCTGGCCCTCATATAATTGAGATGCAGAACAAAACAAAAGGAATTTATCTCATGAACAGTGCCCCGAACGTACTACTGATGAGATATTGTTTTCCACATTAGGGGTGCCATGGGGGGTTAAATTTCAAGTTGATACAAGAATGAATTGTTTTCTTCCAACAAGCCTCGTGGGATTGAAATCCTTTTAGCATAAACAGTTCACTTCTCAGTACTCACATGCAGAACAGAACCTTGTCTAATCTCATGAATTTATTAGGATACATATATATATATATATATATATATATGAAAAAAGGCCGGGAACTGAGAAGTGGCAACATGCATGGATTCATTCTCCTGTGAATACTCTTCCTTAAGAAGTAAGTATGCAATTCAATTATTCATGATGAAGAGTACTTTATTCCTTCCATCAAATTGTGTTAACTTGCTGCCATTTCTGCAAAGAGTACTTGAGATATATATGTTTATAACTTTTTCTTGATTTTTTTGTTTGCCCTTTCCCTTTCATCAGTCTTATGACGTTGTAGTGTTGAAGTATGAAAGATATGTAGCATGCAATACTAATCAGCTTTTTATTCAATCCAAAATATTGTTCATATTTATCCATAAGGTTATTTTCTTTGAGGTGGCAACATCTGTAAATGAGAAAATGAAATGACATGATAAAACAGTGCTATAGAAAGGAATAAGATGCAAACTCCTTTAGGGAAAAATAAAAAAATTACGGCAAAGAACCTAGTGCCGATTTTTGGGCGACCCCCAATAATCAAGATTCAAATTCTATGTATAAAATTTATTTATGGAAGGAAATTTCCAAATTCCCCCGGAGGTATACCATCCTTGAAGTTTCTAAGTACGAAAATTTCAAAATATTGACTCATTGAGGGTGTACATATTGTTAATATATAGTTGTTATGGAACAAAATTATTATTATTATTGTGTTTAATTAAATGTCTTTATTCAAAGGATGCTGAAGATTGAAAGACTATAAACTTTAACTAATAAGTGTCGTAAAACACAAATATAATTATTAAATAATAAATAAATGAGTTATTCAAAAAAATTAACCATCAACATAAATACATCATTTTTTTAGTGAATTGGATTCCTCTCCTTTTGTCTATGATAAAAATTGGATATATTCTTTGTTTCTTTATTGGTAGAAGATAAAAGGGGTTCTTTCAAAGCTTAGACTGAATATTTCTGCTAACGCGATGCATGTTTCTTTCAACCAAAGCTAAACTATTATATATATATATATATAGAGAGAGAGAGAGAGAGAGAGAGAGAGAGAGGGAGAGATGGATTGTCTTTGCATCCCTATTATAATTCTTTAATATATTTACTCTAAGCTTAGGCTTGGGAATTAATTTATATATATATATATAGATGGATGATTAACAACTCTATTATTTTATACATATTTTTATATTATTCGTAAATTATTGAATTTATATACATCTAATAGTTAAAATTGAATCTGACCATATAATTATACATAATTAATATATCATAATTAATGCATATATAAGATTAAATCTCAAGCGTTAAATATGACTAAATCTAACGATTTGCAAATAATGTAAAGATATGTATAAAATTATGAAGTTGCTAATTCTCCCCTATATATAATATACACATTGTGCTTTGTAAAGATACCTCTCTCAAAAAATAAAGATAACAATTGTTCCAATATTACCTTTTGCTATTGAAAATTATATCAAGTGAAGAAATTGAATAATGAAGTTATTAATTATTCAAGAAGATGGTAACTTATGCATAGAGAGATATATTAAGCTATATTATATTCACTATAATTTTGTTTACATTTATTTTTTTTGAAACACAACTTCTTTTAGTTTAAATGACTTAAAATTTCTACTGAAGGCTACTTTTTGTGTACGTAATGTCTAGTCAAACTCATTTTTAATGACCCTAGTTCAAGTAAATATGACATTAATTGAATCTTTATGTCTATTTCATACATCATCAATTTTTAAATTCATTTAAGTATTTTAAATACTTGATAAACTTAAGAAAGAGAATGAGTAGTACTCTAAGGATACAAAAATTTAGTAACTAGTTTTAAAAATGATATTTTATAGTAAAACATTGACTAATGTAGAAGAATATTTAAAAATTGAAGTGTCTTGATTTTTAATTTACAATGATCGTTAAAATAAAATTATGGCTTACATGTAGGTATATGTGTTATTCTTTGGAGCAAGTTAATTAAGACAGTTTGGATTTCAATTACAAACATGGACTGCAGCACTTTCTCCCTGAAGCAAAGTAATTAAGACCAAAAGTCAGAAAACGTTTATGTAACTTGGTGTGGAAGCAAATTGGAAGATTGCCCATCGGATTAGGTATATGGGCTTTCTTGAATATAACATTTACGTGTCGTCACAGAGACAGAAATAGGGACCAAATGTTGCGGGATTTCAGGAAACAGCTAAGACAGAATTAAGTTTGCAAACAGAGACTTTCTGTTTTTGCCTTCCAACCGAACTACTTCATGCCGACTTTTCCCGAGAAACAAACTGAAACCTCCCCCACACTATTATTACTTTGTGTTCTCAACAACATGTCTTTATTTTATCATAGAAGCCAAGCCATTGATATATTTATACAGCCGACCACTGCAGTAGCAGGGAGAAATTACAATGCTGCCTTTACCTAAGTAATTCGGTGTTTTACTGAAAAAATGAATAGAAAATGTGATAATTAAACTTAGTTTAGTAAGAAGAAACTGAGAGGATTGTTCAATTCAGCCAAACAGATCGTGCTTTTTGTTGTAACATTCAGTATTCTATAGATGTACACAACTTTTTATATTCGCATACGGCGACTCTTAAGGATGATGCGGCAAGCTAATTATAATACTGACGTGCGATGATATTAATTAGATTATGTATAGAGCCAATAATGAAAATTGCTCCGACACTCACATTACTGATTTATAATTTCACAAGTACTCAGAAAGGAAATTAATAAGCAAGCAAATAAGTCTAATAAAACCGGCGAATTGGTTTCCTCATACTGTGATCCACAATCGACATGCCGCCATAAAATCGAGCTGCCTGATTGCTATTGACGACCGGCTCTTGGACAATCATAACTTTGGGTCCCCAGTAAAAGTATTATTGTTGATTGTATTGATCATATGCTTGAGTATTGGTAGTCGTAGAAACCCTTACTGCTGCCGGTTTCTACTTCTGGCCGTAGACCTCGTCCAAAACAACAAAACCCTCCGACCCAATCTTTACAAGCTTGTCTTGAGGTGCCATTAGCACAACAATATCTTCAGAAAACAAGACTAATTTTTATTATGTGTGTTTCTATGTTGCTTAGAACCTTTAAACTCGAGTCCATTACGTCGAAAGCATAAAAGCTCCTCCACCTTTCACACTTTATGATATTAAAATTAATGCCATATCACTTCAATAATGTTAAGAAGAAGGAACAAGGGGAATTGGCATGGCCTCTCCAACTCTCTAACTTTCTGTGATTCCATTCACTTGTATACTGTTATTGTCCATTTGGGAGAGAGAAAGACTGTAGAGGAATTTATTGTTTTTACTCGGGGTCAGTGATGACACTTTACTAGCAATGATGCCTCGTAATCAAGAACAATACTGTCCCAAATTACACAGGGCGTCAGCACTAAAGATTAAGGGAGAAAATAGTACCTACCCAAAGACCTAAAAAGAAGAAGGTATTATTAATCTGCATGCATTAATTTATGTCTAAGATTCTTTTCAATTAGATATAAATCTAAAAAGAATCAGAACAGCCCTCCTGGAAAGCTTTATCCTTTTGCATGTCCCTACGTTTTGGCATATACACACTTGTTTTAAGGTTCTTTTTTTATATGAGGGAAATCTAGGGATTTTATGAATTAATTAGGATTAAGATGCTCCAAAATAGATGCTTTAAAACGTTTCTTTACACTAATAGTTTCTATTGGATGTGCATTGCAATCGTAACTAACAAGATTCGTATAACAAGGAAAATAAATATCTCCACATTAAAAAATATAAATAATTTAACATCTTTTGTGAAGGTAATTGGTAGTTAATTGAATTTTTACATGAATTAAATTTGCCTGGCCTTTTTGAAAAATAAATAAATAAATAAAACATCCTCATAGGCTGGATTTAAGGATCATATATATATATATATATATAACCCTGTATGTTTAATCATTGATTAATTTATATACACGATCCTAAACTATTTGATGACATGATAATCATCATTAGAAATCATCCTTTTTCTCCTTATCCTTTCCCATCGCTCTGCATATTTGTCTTTGTTGTGTTCAACTTTTGGATTTATTCCCCATGAATTGAATAGAAGAATAAGTAGTTGTTGCCTTTATTTCTAGTTAAAGCATGCATGTTTAACGGCATGTCTCTACCCCATATGTATAATTGAGATAAAGAATATTTATACAAAGATAAAGAAGCAAAACATATTTACCTCAAGTTAATTCATCCAAACAATATGCCTGGAATTGAGGGAAAGTTTTCAGACGGAAGGAATCTACACAAAGCATTATAATTTTCTTCTGCATATCTTTTTTTCACTTTTCAAAGATTATAGCATTAGAAGTGGGGATTAAATTTCAAGTGGATTGATGCATGAATTGATTTGGTACAACAAGCCTCTTGTGGTGGTTCAAATCCTTTCGGCATAATCAGACTCAAAGAACCTTATCTAATTTCCCCCTAGTCGAATCTTATTTAAAAAGATAATAAAAGGGAGGTGAAAAGTGCCATGATTGCTCGATTCTCTAGCGAATTCTCATGAAAAATCAGAAGATCTTTTCGACTCTTTTAACTTGTACGGATGAAGACTTTAATTTATTCCTTCCATCAACATCTTCAGAAATTGAGGATATGTTTATCACTGTATACTTAATTTTGAAAGAATAGTATGTAAATTAATATTTGATAAATATAAAAAAAAAAAAAAGAATCCTCATAGTATATTTACATTTCATCGAAATTTTGTATTTCTTTTTTCTCTATTTTTGACCCTTTCATCAGTTGCATGACGTTCTGCCAGTGACGTATGATAGCAAGAACAAATTAGTTTCTGATTTGATAAAGCACTTTAATTGGCCGCCCGAATAATCGAGAGATTCAAATAACTATATACATACAGTTTGTGAAAGGGAATTTCAAATTCCTTGTGGTGCCATGTTTATTGTTTCCAACTTCTAATTACGCAAATATATTTAGAGTAAGTTGTCCTAATTTTTAATGTAGAATACATTAATATATTCAGATTTGGAGTCTTTCGACAATATACTAATCTACTGTATATTAAAAATCAGAGTTGCTGATTCGGCTTGTGAAAATACCATACCCTCGATAGTTGCAGGAAGTCCAATTACAATGTCTTCTTCAGCTTAATCTTTAGTTATAGAAAAAGTGGCTGCAATTACAATGCTTATTTCAGCTTAATTAATTCGGTGTTTAGTTACTTGGAGATTTAAATGAACGTAAAATGAGAGTAAATGAGTTCAATAAGACAGAAATTTAGAGAATAGTTCAATTCACCTAAACAGAATGTGCTTTTTATTGAACATGTAAGTATGCACAGCTCCTATATAGCAAGTCTAACGATAACATGGCAAGCTAATTCTAATTACGATTATATGGATTCATAATTATGAGTAGAGCCAATGAAAATGGCCCCTACAACAACATTATTGATTTATATATGGATTCACAATTACTCAAACAGGAAAGCAAGCAAGCAAATAAGCCTAATAAACCCTCCGAATTGGTTTTTTGATACTGTGATCCACAATCGATATGCCACCATAAAGTCGAGCTGCCTGATTGCTATCGATGACCGGCTCTCGGATAGTGGTAACTTGGGGACCGCGATATACATATTGTTGTTGGTTGTTGTAATTGTAATATTGGTGATGGTGGTAATCATATGCCTGAGTAATAGTAGTAGTAGTAGTAATCGTAGAAATACTTGGTGCTGCTGACTTCTTCTTCCGGCCGTAGACCCCTTCCAAGAGAGCGAAACCCTCCAGCCCAGCCTTAACAACCTTTTCTTGAGGTGCCATTAGCTAGCGCAAATAATCTTCAGAAAACAAGACTAGTTTCCGTGTGTTTGTGTCTTGCCTGTATAACCTTTGAAGCTAAGCTCCTTATATAGAAACAATAAAGCCACTCTATAGCTTCATACTTTACGATATTAATTAAAAATATAGCAGGTCACTTTAGTAAACTTTAGGTGATTCCATTCAACTATACACTCTTCTGGTCTATATTTGAAAGACAGTACTAAATCAAATGGAGAACTATACTTTAGAGGAATATATTGTTTTTTGCGGGACCAATGGTGTGATTTTAGTATTAGTATTGCCCATAATCAAGAACAATAGTATCCCAAATTATACAGGGACGAACCACTAAAAAACATTAATTAATGGAGAAAACAGTACCTACCCAATAACCTGATGAAAGGAAGAAGATATTGTCAATCTGGTTATTTTCCATTGTTGCGTGTGGATCTTTGAGATTCTCTTATGATAAAATTTTCCGTTTGTTGCACTCCCACTATTAAGATGTAAATCAATTATAGATCTAAAAGAATCAGAGTAGCCCTCACGGAGACTTTAATTTATCTTTTGCATGCCCTACCGTTTGGTAGATAGACACCTGTTTTAAGACTTTTTTTAATAAGGGAAATCAACGGATTATGCATTAATTAAGACTAATTAGATGCTCAAAAATTGATGCTTTAAAAGCTTTCTTTACACTGGAAGTTTATATCAGATGTGCATTAATTGCAATAATATATATTTAACAATAATATTCGTATAAATCTTGCTACAAATTTAACTAAACTATTTATTTGTGTGTTAGAGAGTGTGATAACGTGTTTAAGAGGGATTAGGAGATCTATTCTTTGCAAAAACAAACAACGCGGGAAATAAATAATTAATTTCTCCACATTAAAAGGTATATATAATTTAATATCTTTTGCGAACCGCAGTTGGGTACTTGATGCATGCATGTGGTAGCTAATCTTAGCGGTCTTCTCTTTCACTTTAACTTGTGAGTTGTTTCTCGTGAATGGCTGGATATTACGTTGCTACAACTAATTTTTTATTTCACTGTAATTTAATTATTTTCTTTTTATTAATCTCGTTCATTTTCCATATGATTTTTCATTTCAATATTTGTCCTTCAATTTAATTAAGAAACTTTTAAGGGATTTTTAATCTTTAGATTAACTAAATAAATCAAAACATCCTTGTATACTCAATTTAATGATGTATCATTGTTGTATAATTTGTGCAGTGTGTGCGTGATACCTGTAAGTACACAAAATCGTAATAAGTAATATAGTGATAAGAGAATATCAATTCCACGAGAAATGTTAATCTATTAACTATTAAAAGTGATTAATTTATGAATTTATTTGAAGAAATTAAAATAATTTGAATAAGAAATTGAAATAAACAAAAATTAACTACTTAACAAATTAAATAAAAGACTCAATTAATAGAAAAATCTAGAGCCAATAATTTTATCTTAATTAGTCGCATCCACTTTTTCTATTGATATTGTTTTGATTTGATACCAGTATTACTAGTTTATTATCCTATCTTATTTGACAATCTCTCTCGAAATCAATTGAAACTACTTCGCACCTAATAATTCACTATATTTTTATGTGAAATTGATTAAATGGAAGTGCATTACAATTAGTGATAATTTTTAATTAAACTACGTAAACCATATTAGTACATCTCCATCTAACATGCAATTTACGGTATTTATTACACGATTTAAATCTGATATTCACTTCTCAGCTCATATCAATTCACATTTCATTCAAATATTGGTCAAATATTTAAAAGTATTAATCATCATGATAAATACTCAATACAAGATATCAAATTAAAAACAACACAACATCAAAAAATGAATACTTCCAATAGATTAAATTATTGTCCTAGAAAATAAATTTAGCCACACATAAAATAGAGTTCTAGATTACTTATAAAAAATTCAACAATCAAATATATAATTTCAGTCAACACAAATTATTCAATTCAATATGAAATTAAAAAGAGAGAGAAAGCAAAACTAAATGAAGAGAGTTTGAATCCACAAGTTTGATGAGAATCTCTCAATTTCTTGATAAAATCTTCTTTCTTCTTGTTGATTTTTCCATTTCTCCCTCTATACACCTTCTCCCTTTTTTTCTCTCTTTAAAACTCCCTTTTCTCCCTTAGTTCAGGTGGCTCCCCTTTAGAAAAATAAAAAAAATCTAAAAATACCTTAAACTTGGTCAACCATTTTAATTTAAAGGTCACAAATTGTTAAATTTAAACTCAGGTAACGTGGGAGCGCTCTTTTTAGTGCAGGGGCGTTGAAGAGGCAGAAGGCATGGCGCGAGCCGCGCCATTGATTCTGCCAATAAAGGCTTCTCAGGCGACACATTTCAATTAGACCTCCTTACTTTAATTAATTCGGATTTTCTCTATTTTTATGTTTCTTTATTTTAATTTTCAATTGCTTACATTTTAGTCCCCAAAAAAAAACTTTGTGATTTTCATTGATAGCTAGCAAACTTGTTTTTATATTTCGTTTTCATATATTTCATATTAAAAAACATCAACACCTACAAAATAAAAGTAAAATTTTAAAAAAAAATTATTTAAAACGAATTAAATAATGTTAAGTATTCTACTTAATGATAAATGATTTAAGTATAATCATGTAGAAAAATTAATATACCAAGCATTAAATATTTAACCCTATGTGTTTAATTATATATCATTGATTAATTTACATGATCCTAAACAATTTGATCACATGATAATCATCACTAGAAATTCGTATCTTTTTTTCTCGTCATCCTTTCCCTAGCATATATATATATTTATCTGTGCAGTGTCCAATGTCCAATTTAAGGGATTCATGACCAGCATATATATCATAGTGATAAAATTTCAGAACCAAAATGTTATTCCTCATAAATTTGAATAGCAGTGTGAAGTCCAGAAGTGGCATAATAATTATAGTTATTGCCTTTTATATTTATAGTTGAACTTTTCCTTGTTTCACGGCTTCTCTCTATGCCACACACACACACATATATATATATATGTGTGTGTGTGTGTGTGTGTGCGCGCGCGCTAATTTTGGGATCAATAAACAATGCCTGGAATAATTGAGAGAGTTTTTAAAAGGAAGGAATCCACAGAAAGCATAAATTTTAATTTTCTTCTGCATATATATGTTTTCATTAGAGTTGGGGATTAAACTTCAACTTGATGCATGAATGACTTGATTTATTCTAACATTACTGGTGTGGCTCAAATCCTTTTAGCATAGTCAGACTGACAGAATCTTATCTTGTTTCCAACTAGTTCTAATCCTTTTTTAAAGAGAGTTAAAAAAGGAGGTAAAAAGTGCCTTGATGGGTTCGTTCTCACAAAAAATCGAAATATCTTTCTACACCTTTGTTAGTGAAGAGTTAATTTATTCCTTCCATCAACTTCTTCAGAAATTTAGGATATTTTCAATTATAACTGTGTACTTTTACTTAATTTCTAAAGAATAGCGGGCATGTAAATATACATATATATTTGATAACTATTAAAAGGGGATGGTTACTGTAGAATGTATATTTATCAAAATAGAGTGATTAGTAATCTTGTCCGTCCATATTAAGAGGAATTACCTGATTAATTATTTAACTAATAATTAATTATTAAGAGGAATATACATGTAATCATGTGATTAATTTAATGTGAAGTCTGCATGTTCCTATGCTTCTTCTATAAACAGTATTAGTGGAATCCCTCATTTTGACTGGGATCACAAGCTGCAAGTTATATTAATTACAATTCCTTTTAGTTTACGCAATTTAAAATTTTTATTTAAGTTATATTAATTGCAAAAAAAAAAAAGAAGTCAAAACGGGAATAAAATGTTGCGGGATTTTATGAAACAGCTTAGAAAATTTCTGTTTTTGCCTTCCAAGCCAACGACTTCATATCAACTTTTCTGATGGTAGAGAGTAAAAATTTTGATTGAGTGTTGTGGAATGATGATTATACTCTAGGAGTTGGATGTGATGAACAGCTTGTTGTAAGAAAAGTGAATATACAAGTGAATTTGTAGTGAAGAGATGCGAGTGGTACGTAAGTAAGAGAAAGGTTAGTGATTTTTTAATTGCATTTTTCACCTCCTCAACTAGACATACAGTTACCTATTTATAGGCTTTACAAGTAGGTGAATTACATCTTGTGGTCAAAAAGTTGGAGAATTCTTTTAATATTTTATTGAGCACTAATTTTTATTTGCTCCCTAAATACTCTTAGTTCATACTGGTGTCTTCTTACTTCATTTGTTTATTACATATTTTGTTATATAATTTCAGATAAGTCTAGAAATGTGTAGCACCTCCTATCATTTTCCCCAAAAACAAATTGAAACCTCCTCACACAATCATCATGAGAATTTGGTTCTTATTTTCGGCCTGTAAAGGACCATAACCACTTCAGTTGTAGCGAGAAACTTCCTCTTAAACTTAATCCGGTGTTTGGTTAATGAGAAAATGGATGGAGGATGAGATAAAATGAGTGTGGTATCAGAGAAATTGGGAGGATATTCAATTCAGCCAAACAGACCCCGCTTTTTATTGAACGTACGTTCAGTATTCTGTCGATGCATACAACTGTTTATATATATATATATATATATATATAAAACAACAAGCTGATTATATTCCCGATAATTCGGTGCAGAGCCAATGAAAGTTGCTCCTAAAGCCACAGTACGTTACTGATAATTTATAGGTTCACAAGTACCGAAGGAAAGCAAGCAAGTAAGCCTAGTAAACCCGGCGAATTGGTTTTCTCACGCTGTGATCAACAATGGAAATGCCACCATAAAATCTAGCTGCCTCATTGCTATCGATGATCGGCTCTCGGATAACGATAGCTTGGGGACCCTTATAAACATATTGCTGTTGATTGTTGTTATTGTAATGTTGACGGTGATAGTGATCATATACTTGACTACTACTAGTAGTAGTAGGAACTCTTGGTCCTGCCGGCTTCTTGTACCTGCCACAGAAATCGTCCAAGAGGGCAAAATCATCCGTGCCAACCTTAACAAGCTTGTCTTGAGGTGCCATGAGCACAAGTAGTTATATTACTTGAGAGAACAAGAGACTAGTTTTTGTCTTGCCTACTAACCTTTGAACCCAAGCTCCTTATATAGAAAGCGGAAAGCCCCTCTACAGCTTCACACTATATGACATTAAAATTCATACCATGTCACCTCGTTAGACTGTATGTGACTGCATTCAAACTATACTGTTCTGGTCCACATTTGACGAAGTAGAAAGACACTATTAACTCAATTGGTGAACCAGTTTTGAGGAATCTATTCTTTTTTGAAGGGCAGTGGTGTCATTTTACTAGCAATTTTGTCACTAATCAAGGACAAGATTATCTCGAAAATACGCAGGACGGCAGCAGTGAAAAGTTAATCAAATGGGGAAAACAGCGCCTACCCAAAAACTTGAAAGTAAAAAAATATATAATGTCTTAAGTTCCCTGGGTGCGTATGGATCTGTAAGATTCTCTTATGAGAAAATTTCCAATTTGTTGCAATCCCATTATTAAGAAGTAAATTAGATACAAATCTAAAAAGAATAAGAGCATCCCTCCTGGAAAGCTTTATCTTTTGCTTTCCCTACCATTTGGTAGATAAACAACTGTTTTAAGACCTTTTTCTATAAAGAGATTATGCATTAATTAGGATTAATTAGATGCTCCAAATTTGATGCTTTAAAACCTTTCTTACTTTACACTGAGAGTTTATATTAATATTAGATGTGCTTTGCAATCATAACTACCAAGATTCATCAAATCTTGCTACAAATATAATTATTTATTTGTGTGTTAGAGAGAGTGTGATAACTGTTTAAAAGGGATTAGGAGATTTAATTTATTCCTTAAAAAGATAAACAAAGTGGAAAATAAATATCTCCAATTTAAAAAGTATATGTGATTTTCGATCTTCAGTGGAGGTAATTAGGTAGTTGATGCTATACTCGATTTTAGTCATTATTGAAATCCACGTTGTTGGTCTTCCGATCCTTTTCAATTTGTAACTTGTTTCTCGTGAATGGCTGTAAATTATCTTACTATCACTATTTTTTACTTCACTAGGACTTTTATTTTCTTTTTGTTAATCTCGCACTTTAATTTTTTCATACTATTTTTCATTTCAGTTGTCATATATTCAAATTAAATGAAGAAAGGGATTTTAATTTTCACATTAAATAAATGAATAAAACGTCCTTATACACTCAATTTAGTGATCATTAAATTCTTAATCCTATATGTTTAATCATTGATTTGCGTGATCCTAAACTATTCGATGGCATAATAATAATCACTACTACAAATTCATCCTCTCTCTGCATATTTATCTTCGTATTGTCCAATTTTTGGATTGATGATCAGCATATCATAGTGATAAAATTTCAGAAACAAATTAAATTATTCCCCATGAATTGAATAGCATGCAACAAGCTCATGTGAGGTCCGAAAGTGGCAGAATAATTAGTTATTGCCTTTATTTCTAGTTAAAGCATGCACGTTTCCGGCATCTCTACCCCTCATACAATTGAGACCGATCCAGAATATTGATACATAGATAATTTCACAGAAAGCATATATAAATTTTTATTTTCTTCCTTTATCTTTTTTCACTTTTGAAAGATCATATACAGTATTAGCGGCAGGGATTAAATTTCAAGTTGATAAATGAATGAATTGATTCGTTCCAAGTCCAACAATCCTCCGGTGGTTCAAATCCTTTCGGCGTATCTAATCAGATTCAGAGATCGAACCTTATCTAACTTCCCACAAGTTGTCCCGATCTTATCATTTTAAAAGATAATAAAATGGAGGTCAAATTATGTTAACATGATGGTTTCATTTTCTAGTTCAGTGAATAATTGTCACAAAATATCAAAATATCTTGTCCTACTAATCTTTTTAAATTTTTATTGACGAACAGTATATTCCTTTTTGAAAGTATATATAACATGTAAAATATTTGGTTAATACGACCATCAAATATTAAGGAGAGGTATAATACATTTAAAATTTCCTCTTTTTGGCCCTTACATCAGCTGCATGACGTTCTATCAGGGACGCTGGATAGTGAGAACTAATTATCTTCTGATTGAATCCAATATATATTCGTGTTTATCAATAAGGTGGGTATGGATACTTCAATTTGAAGTGGCAATATCTTTACCCAAGACAATATTACTATATACATTAAATAATTAAGAAAGAGAGAATAAGATGCGAGAGACTTTATAAAATTTAGGTTAAAAGCACTTTGGCCTGCGAATTCTTTTGGCCGCCCCAATAATTGAGATTCAAATAATATGCATAAAGTTTTGCGAATTCTCTTGTAGTATTTTTTTTTTTATTTTGCAAATATTGAGAGTGATTAGTTGCTGTTGAGATTTTTAATATATAGTATATTGATAAATAAATTATCAAAAGAAACCATTACAATAGCAACGATTAGAACTAGTACTCTCAATAGTATGAAATAATTGAGTGTTGTTAACGGTTGTTTAAGTAGATGACATATTTATTTAATTTTTGACGCGTAAATCAACCCCAAATGTTTAAAAACATTGAAAATTTTCATTTAATTCTTACGGAAAACAAAGCCTTTCCCATCTAACGTTGACGGAGAAATAAACTGAAACCTCATCTCAAATTCATCCTTATTAATATATGTCTCTAGATCTAATGAACAAGTGGTCCTTATAGCGGCCAAGCCACTGCTATCCTAGCTGATTTGGCCTATGAAAGCACCATCCATGTTGCAGGAAGCAACTACAGCTTTTTCTTCAGTTTAAATCTGAAATTTCGTTATTGAAAAGTGGATGTAATTACAATGGCTTTTCATCGGCTTAATTCGGTGTCAGTTACTAAGAAAATGAACGGAAAATGAAAGAAATTAAATATGAGTTTAGTAAGAGAGTATATATATTAAGTTCAATTCAGCCAAGCAGAGTGTGCTTTTTTATTGAACACGTAAATATGTACCACTGCTCCGATATAGCAAGTCTAATGATGACCTGACAAACTAATTCTAATTGCAGTTATATCCATATATTCATAAGTATGTGTTTAGAGCCAATGGAAATCGCTCCTACACCCACATTACTGATTTATAGATTCACAAGTATCATAAAGGAAAGCAAGATAATAAGACTAATTATAGACCCCACGGATTGGTTTTCTCATCCTATGATCCACAATCGATACGCCACCATAAAATTGAGCTGCCTGATTGCTGTCCATTAGCGGCTCTCGAACAATGATAACTCTGGGACCCTGATAAACATATTGCTGTTGATTATTGTAGCTGTAATATTGACTATGATAGTGATCATATGCTTGAATGGTAGTAGGAACTTTTGATCCTGCTGACCTCTTGTTTCTGCAGTAGAACTCGTCCAAGAGAGCAAAACCCTCCATGCCAGCCTTAACAAGCTTGTTTTGTGGTGCCATTAGCACAACTAGTTATATTACTTCGGTAAACAAGAGACCAGATTTTGTATGTCTGCGTTTGTGTCCTGCCTACAAACCTTTGAACCCAAATCCCTTATATAGAAATCATAAAGCACCTCAAGCTTCACACTTTTATGATATTAAAAATAATGCCATATCACTTCAATAACGTTAAAAAAAGAAAAAGGGAAAGCAGGGGAATTGGGCCCTCTAAATCTCCAACTTTATGTAATTCGATTCACTTGTATACTTAAAGTCCATTTGATGGAGTAGAAAGACAGTATAACATAAATGGTAAACTCACTGCAGGGGAATATATTGTTCTTTTTTCAGGGTCAATGGTGCCATTTTACTGGCAATGTTGCCCCATAATCAAGAATAAAAGGTCCCAAATTACACAGGGCGGCAGCACTAATGAATTAAAAATTAATGCAGAAAACAGCACCTGCCCAAAACCTGAAAGGAAAAAGATATTATATATTAATCTGGATTAAGTTCCATGGTTGCGAAAGCATCTCTAAGATACTTTTAAATTAGATTTAATTAGATCAAAAAATTAAGAATCAGAACCGCCCTCCTACAAAGTTTATCCTTTCGCATGTTCCTCCCATTAGGTATATAAAAACACTTGTTTTAACATTTTTTTAGAAGGAAAATCTAGGGATTATGAATTAATGAAGATTAATATGCTCCAAAATGTATGCCCTAATTAAAACTTTTCTTTACACATAGGGATGGCAAAATTCCCCATGGGACCCCAAACTCACAGGGATCCACCCCCAACGGGAGAGAATTTAGATAAATTTTGGGGAATTAGGCGGGAAACGGGGAGAAATTAATCCCTAATTTATTAATAGGACGAGAATTGGTTTATCTCTCCCCACCCCACCCCCACCCCATTCCCCAATAAAACATAATATAAATATATTATAATAATTTATAAATTAAATTTTATATATGTAAATATAATTTTATATTATAATTTCTAAAATTATATATTATAATTAAATGTAATTAGTAATAAAAAAATATAGAGTCATGAATTAATATTATAAAAAAAAATAGAATATACAAATAAAAAGTAAAAGATTAAAAATCAAAAAGACCCTATATTGTGTTTCCAATAATATATTAATAATATTTTTTATTTAAGTTAATTAAATTCTTATATTATTAAAATTAATTTATAGAAATAATATAAAATGAGAAATTAATATGGGGATGGGGAACTCATTCCTCGTGTAAAGATTCTCCATCCCCATCCAATTAAATTTAGTGGGGAATGGGGCGGGGAATGGAGATTAAAATGGAAAACGAGATGGGGAACGGGGCATGCCTTCCCATCCCCACCCCGCCTCATTGCCATCCCTATTTACACGAAAGTTTTTATTGGAGCAAGATTCGCATAATTATTAATTGGTACAAATACGTGTAGAGACTAGAGAGTGTGATAAATGTGTGTTTAAGAGGGATTAGGAGATTTATTCTATAAATAAACAAACAACCAGAAGTGGTATAAATATCTGCACATTTAATTATTTTTCATTTCAATATTTGTCGTTAAATTTAATGAAGAAATAAGGGATGTTTAATCTTTACACTAATTACTAAATTATAAATAAATAAATTTGACAACATGGTAATCATACTAGCTAGAAATTCGAGTCCTCTTTCTCCTTATCCTTTCCCTAGCATATATATTTATCTTCAGAGTCCAATTTAAGAGATTCAGCATAATCACGTGATAAAATTTCAGAACCAAAATTATTCCACATAAATTTGAATAGCAGCAAGCAGGCGGAGCAGAAGAATAATTCTATATAAATAATAAAGGAAAACAAATTTTCCTTGAGATCCTATGCTGATTTTGTGATCATCAATGCCTGGAATGAGAGCGAGTTTTCCGAAGGAATTAGGAATCCGCAGAAAGCATTTTATTAATTTTCTTCTGTATCTTTTTTCACTTTTTGGAAGGATTATAGCATTAGCGGTGGGGATTAAATGTCAAGTTGATAAACGAATGAATTGATTTATTACAACAAGCCTCGTGTTGCGAAGATCCATTTAGCATAATATAATCAGACTCACAGAAACTTGTCTAATTTCCCTCTATTTCTAATCTTATTTAAAAAGAGAAAAGAAAAACAAAGAGGTGGGAAAGGTAACATGAGGGATTCATTCTCAGTGAATTGTCTCAAAGAAATGAAATGAAAAGATCTTTCGTAATCCTTCTTTAACTTCGACTGGTGAAGAGTTGATTCCTTCCATATCATTCATTTAAAAAATAAGTATATAGAGCATGTAAATGTTCGGGGAAACATGGACATTCAATGTTTACAAACTGCCCCACCTACTTATTTGAGAATTGACTAATAATTACTAATAATTACTAGTAATTTCAAATATTCACTTAAAACGTTGGGGAAAAAAAAATCTTTATGTTGTAAATAATGAGCAACACATAATCACTGAAGAATGAGAGTTTACAGAGGCAATTATACAACAACGGAGAAGATTATTATTTCTAGCAAAGGAGAGGTAGATTAATATGCAAACTTTTTTTTGTCCTCTTTTTGGCCTTTCATCCGTTGGATGACGTTCTATCAGTGACGCTAGATAGCAAGAACTAATTATCTTCTCACTGATATACAAAATATTGTTGGTGTTTATCAATATGGTGGGTATGGCCTTTACCTTGAGGTGGCAACATCTTTAGCCAAGAAAATGGAAAGAAAGTAATACTAAATTTAAAAAGGAAGAATACGATGCACAAGCCTTTATAACATTTTACGTTAAAGCATTTTGGCGTGCAATTTTTTTTTGCCCACCTGAAGAATCGAGAGTTGAAGTAATTATATGCATAAAGTTTGTGAAAGGGGGAATTCCAAATTCCTTGTGGTACCGTGTTTATTGTTTCCAACTTCTAATTTTCCAAATATATTTAGACTCACTACTACCGTAGTAAGTTGCTGTTGTAATTTTTAATATATATGTAGTATATGAATATACAATGTTTTCAGTTTTTGGAGTCTTTCTCAATATTATTATACCTTATATTAAAAATCAGAGTTGCTGATTCATCCTGTTGAGCGCCATCGGCCGGTAGTTGCAGGAAGCAATAACAATTAACATTTTATTCGGCTTAATTCAATATTTGGCTAAAGAAAAAGTGGATGCATGTTATAATATTTATTTCAGCTTAATTGGGTGTTGATTTCTTAAGAAAATAATATAAATGGAAAATGGGACTAAAATGAGTTCACTGAGACAGAAATTGGGAGGCTATTCTAATGACACTGTTATTTATTCATAACTATTTATAGAGCCAATGAAATTGCTCCTACACTCATATTCGCTAGTGCTATAAAGACTCACAAGTACTAGGGAAGGAAAGCAAGAAAATAAGAGTAATAAACCCCGCAAATTGGTTTTCTCATACCGTGATCCACAATCGATATTCCACCATAGAATCGAGCTGCCTGATTGCCGTCGATGACCGGCTCTCGGACAATGATATCTTGGGGACCGCGATAAACATATTGCTGTTGATTATCATAGTTGTAGTATTGATAATGATAATGATCATAAGCTTGAGTAGTAGTAGTGGGAACTCTTAATCCTGCTGATTTCTTGTTCTTGCCGTATAACTCTTTCAAGAGGTCAAAACCCTCCATGCCAACCTTAACAAACTTGTCTTGTACTGGTGCCATTAGCGGAAGAAGTTAGGTAACAAGATTAGTTTTCGTCTTTCTATGTTTATGTACGTCTTGCCTACTAACCTTTGAGCCTATAATCCCCTTATATAGAAAGCATAAAGCCCCTCTACAGCTTCATATTTTACGATATTAAAAATAAAGCCATGCCATTCAATATTGTTTAAAGAAGGGAAAAAAGAAAAAAAAACAAGGGGAATTGGCCTCTCCAAACATTGAACTTTATCTGATTCCAGTCATTTGACGTAGTAGAAAGACATTCTTAGCTAATGGTGAACAAATTATGGAGGAATGTATTGTTTTTTGGAGGGCCAATGGTGTCATTTTACTAGCAATTCTGGCCCATAATCAACAAAAAGTATGCCAGAACAACCAATGGAGGACACACTAGGAAGCAAGCTCTTGTGATATAGTTTCGGAACTGGCAGAATAGTTTTTATACAGTGGCCTCGAAGACAGGTTGTTTACAGCCTGTAAAAGCGTAAAATAATTTTACAATTGCACTGTACAATCCTATGAAAAAAACGGCTGCAATACTGCTCCTTTCTCCATCACAAATTGATTCCCTCGTGAGCTGCTCGGTATACCTGTCGCAACCTCTTTCTTTGTCCGTTACTGCAAGCTGTTTGTTTCCGGGGAAAGGGCTGTGAGCTGGACCTTTGCTTGGCCATGAGTCTAGGTATGGATTGGATGTGGGTTAGAAGCCCATCACTTCCAACACCCACTACTATTAATCTTATTTAAAAATATAGTAAAAGCAAGGTGAAATGTGCCGTGATTAATTTACGGGAAAATATTTATTACTCTCTTATGTTTTTAGTTAACGTATCATTGTCTACTTATAATTTTTTAATTATTTTATCACTTTTTTAAATTCTAATTTTATTCTTTAATATTTTAAATAATTTTTATTTTATTATTTTCTAAAAAATTGAACTACTAATAAAATTAAAAAAAAAAAGAATCAAAAAATAATAAGGTATTAAAAAAATATATAAAAAAATAACAGAATATTGACTTAAAAAATAAAGAATTCTCCCTTAATTCATTCTCAAAAAGTCAAATTAAATATCTTTTTGTACCTTTTAACTTCTATTAATGAAAGAGTTAATTTATTCCTTCCGTCAACATTTTCAGAAATTTAGAATAATATTATAACGCTGACAAGAAGTTATAATATTATTATTTCAGAAAACTAGACGAGCTAGTTGCTGTAAATGTGTTTGTTTCTTGCCTCACAACGTTTGAACCCAATGTCCTTATATAAAAAGCATAACGCCCCTCTATGCAGCTCCACGCTTTATGATATTAAAAATAATATATACCAATAACGTTAATTAAAAAAATAAAAGAAAATGGGAATTGGCCTCCTCTCCAAATCTCAACTTTATACGATTCCATTCAATTGGTAATTGTGATCTGGCCCAATTGACGGAAGTCGAGAGACAGCATTTAAACTATGAAAATTTTCATAAAATAGAAAGAAATTGTATTTCTACTCATCTCAAAAAGGTCTACAAGTGTCACTTTACAGAGAAAAATAAAGTAATTCAAAAAAACATAAATGTAGGATTTAGTTTCTATAAATGAATTATAATTTTTTTTTTATATCTTATTTTTGTCGTGTAATTGAATCTTGAGAAGAATTTGTTAATGATCTGTTAATCACATTAAGAATATAGGATTGTTTAATTAAAAATTACTTAATTAATTCTAGTCATGTGATTAATTTAATTTGGAGAAGGTCTGCTCCTTCCTGTGCATTTGCTACAAACAATTAATGGAATCCTAATTTTGACCGAGATCAGTATTTGTACGTTCATAAAAGAGATATACTGAATGGTAGCTTTTATGAATTATTTAATTTAATTAAAAGATTATCGTCTTTGTTTGATTTTTACCCAGTTAATCGTGCTTATTAAAAATTAATCGTTTTTTAAATCATTTTTAGATTTCTGATCCTCATCATTTAATATTTATCATATTTTTTTCTCCTTTTCTTTTTCTGGCCGCCTAAATAGTCGACTTTTAGATCATATGATAAATTAAGTTTGTGAAAATGAACCTAGAATAGAGTTTCTTTTACATTTTGACTTAAACAAAACTGGTTAATGGAAATTTCATTAAAGTTAATAATATTATATGAAAAAGTATGTATATTAATTTATAGGACAACATTGATAAATTTAAATTAAATAAAAACAAAAAAGACTGATCACAAATAACAATAAAGTGACAGGAAATTTTGAAGAATGAATGTAGAGAGAGAGAGTGCACCAAAAAATGCATATATCTTTGAAAAGAAGAAAATGAATTTAAGTTTTAGATAGGTATCAATATAAACAAATTAATTAGATAAAAATATGTTTGAGGGAAGATATTTAATAAAAATTATTTAGAATTTTCTTAATTCTTTTGTTGGGAAAAAGGACTATTTTTATTAAGCAAGTTAAAAAAATATGTCCTTAATTATTTAATATAAAAATATTTATTCATTTAAGTATTCAGATTTTTTTTTAGTCTATAATCACTAAACAATAAAAATACTAATTGTCAAGTGTAGTAAATCAGTGATTGATAAACACATTCATTATCAATAAAGAAATTATAATCTTTTTAAAATAATAAAGAAGTAGGAAATTGTAAATACAAAATAAATATATTTAAAATGTATGAATTTTTTTAAAAGGTTTTAAATGGGAACGAAAAACTTCACTCATGAAACATTTAACCCTACTTCTATTGTTACTTGAATTTAGAATAGCCTGAAAGTATCAAACATGCCTCAAATCACTTGAGCTATTATCCAGAAACATTTAAAATGCATAAGTTAATAAACCAATAACTATATTCTTAGTTGATATCCTTAAAATTTGAATTTAATTTACCATTCTAATATGTCACATATATCGTTTAGAATGATAGCTAGAAATTTCAGATAACACTTAAAATTTGTAGTTTTGGGCAATCTCACGAGCAACTAATAAATTTTGAGAAGTTGGCCTAACTAGTAAATGAGAATGATGAATTCACTTTTCATAAAATTTGAAAAATGGGAGTAAATGAGTTTGGTGAAAAAGAAATTGAGAGAATATATTTATACTTGAATTCAGCAAATCAGTCTCCTTTTTATTGAACATTTAGTGTGCACAATTTCTCCTACATAGAAAGTATAACGATCATATATGAAAGCTAATTCTGACTTTATAAATTTGACGGATATACCCCTTTGTTTAACACGTAATTACAATGATATTCATTATTATTGGTAGAATCAATGAAAATTGCTCCTGTAGAACCATATTAGTGATTTAGAGGTATACAATTAGTGAAAAAGGCAAGCAAGCAAGCAAATAAGACTAATTATAAACCCCACGATTTGGTTTTCCCATATTGTGATCCACAATTGATATACCACCTTAAATTTGAGTTGCCTGATTGTTGTCAATAACCGTAGGTTCTCGGACAATCATAACTTAGAGACCCCCGTAAACATATTTCTGTTGATTGTTGTTGTTATTGTTGTAATATGGAAGATCATGATGATAACAATCACGTACATTAGTAGTAGTAGTAGTAAGAACTCTTGATCCGGCCGACTTCTTGTTCCGGCTATAGAACTCGGCCAAAAGAGCAAAACCCTCCTACCCAATCTTCACAAGCTTATCTACTTGATGAGCTTCAGGTGCTATCACCACACTGACAAGAAGCTATGTTACTCCAAAAAACAGCTAGACTAGTAGTTGTATATGTGTTTGTTTTCTTCTTGCCTACTAACATTTGAACCCAATCTCCTTATATAGAAAAAGCAGCCCTCTATAGCTTCACACTATGATATTAGAAACAATACCATGTGACTTCGATGCTTGAAAAGAGAAAAGGAGAATTGGCCTTGTGAAGCAAACAATTTTTATTTCTTGAATTAGTTTAATACAATAGTTGCCTTTATACAGGCTTTACAAAACAATACATAAGGAAACAAATAATATGTAATTATGTACAATATTTATAGAAAGAAATCAAAGTAATAAAAGGAGAAAGAATTATAGTAAATAAGGAAAGCTTGTTAATAATATTGACTAATAAAATCAAGGAAAGAAATCATCTTAATTTCATTAATCAATTATCATTAATACCCCCCTGAAACTCAAGATAGTTTAATAGAAGTTATCTTGAATTTGGACACCAGATCACAAAAACGCCTAGCATAATGACTTTTGGTGAACATATCCGCTGGTTGGTCCGAAGAAAGGATCGAACGAAGGGTAATGGTGCTTGAGTGATATGTTGACGAATGAAATGACAGTAAACTTTAATATGTTTGGTGTGCTCATGGAAAACATCATTGTGAGCAAACTGAATAGCACTACTATTGTCAAAAGCCAGAGAAGTAGGACCGAAATGATGAACACCCATATCACTGAAAAGCCAACGAAGCCAAGTAATCTCTTGAGTAGTATCTGCAAGAGCACGGTATTCTGCCTTCATGCTAGATCTAACAACAACAGTCTGCTTCTCACACCGCTAAGAAATAAGAGAGTTACCCAGAAAAATACAAATACTGGTGGTAGAGTGTCGGTCAGTAAGATTACCAGCCCAGTTTGCATCAGAAAAGGCATGTAACTGTAGAGACGAACGAGCAAAGAAATGAGGCCTATGAATTAAAATGCCCTTGATGTAGCGAAGAATATGAAGAACAGCTGCATAATGAAGAGAGCGAGGAGCTAACATGTACTGACTCACAATATAAACAGCATAAAAGATGTTAGGTCGAGTAACTGTAAGATAAATTAAACTACCAACCAACTGTCAATAAAGGTAGCATCTTCAAGTGGAACGCTGTCAAGAGGGGTGAGTTTGGCATTGAGCTCTAGAGAAGTAGAAGCAATTTTATTATCAGTCAACCCAGCTTGAGTAAGGAGATCTGATGCATACTTGGCCTGAGAAAGATAGTAGCCATCAGAGTAAAAAAATACCTCCAAACCAAGAAAGTAGTTAAGATGGCCAAGATCCTTCATCTCAAAATACTGTTGAAGTGAAGTCTTGAGAGCAGATATTCCATCAATATCATCACTAGTAATAATCATATCATCCACAAAAAGTAGGAAAAAAATACAGCCATATCTGTGTTGCGAAGAAAGAGAGCTGTATCATAAGAGTTGTGTGAAAACCAAGTTGTTGAATAGTAATGCTAAACTTCGTAAACTAAGCTCTAGGAGCTTGTTTGAGACCGTACAAGGCACGACAAAACTTGCAGACTTTGTGTCGTGGATGAAAATATCCTGAAGGAGGCTTTATATAAACATCTTCAGTGAGATCACTATTGAGGAAGGCATTTTTAACATCCATCTGAAACAGTGTCCATCGTCGTATAGCAGCCACAGCCAAAAGGCTTCGTACATATGTCACACGGGCAACATGGGCAAAGATTTCTTCATAGTCAATACCATACTCTTAATTGAATCTCTTAGCAACCAGTCTGGCTTTGTATCGTTCAATAGAACCGTTAGTTTTAGTTTTGATTTTGTAAACCCATTTGCAACCAATTGCTAATTTTTGAGGTGGTAGATTAACCAGATCCCATGTATAAGATTTTTCAAGTGCCTGTAGTTTTTCTACCATTGCTTGTTGCCAAATAGGATTAGAACTGGTCTCGCAATATGATTAAGGCTTATATAAGGAAAGAGTAGTAGAAAAAATAGTGATAATCTCGAAGTTAAATAGGAAGTTCTCTTATCCGATTAGATTGACGGGGTGGAAGAGGAAGATTAGAAGAGTGAGACGGAGAGACAATGGAGACGTCAGATGTGGACCCAAAAGATGAAGTCATCAGCTTAGGAGCAGGCAGTAGTACAGTGGATATATCTGCTGAGGGCTTATATGAATTATCTGTATTAGTGTTATCTGAAAACAAATCTATATAATTATGAGTAAAGAAAGGAGGAAAATTAAACTCTGAACAAAAATTGGAAATGGACGAGAATATTTTGTATTCCCACAAAACTACATGTCTAGAAATACAAAGTCGATTGGACACAGGATCCCAACATTTGTAACCTTTATGTTCAATGCCAAATCCCAGAAAACAACAAAGATGAGCACGTGGTTCTAATTTGGTATATTCATGAGGTTGTAGAAGAACAAAGCAAGCACAACCAAAACCTTTAAATAGATTATAGTAAGGAGGAGTCTCATACATTCGCTCATAAGGAGATTGATTGCCCAAGAGTAGATAAGGAAGTCGATTGATAATATATGTAGCTTAAAAGCAACTTCCCCCCAAAAACGTTCTGGACAAGAGGCAGAGATAAGAAGAGCACAGACAATTTCAAGGATATGTTTGTGTTTGCGTTCAACCCGATTATTTTGTTGGAATGTGCCAGGATATGAGCGTTGACAAAAAATTCTATTAGTTTGTAAGAATTCTAAAAACTCAAAATCTCTGTATTCCATAACATTATCAGTGTCAAAAACTTTAATAGAGTAAGAAAATTATGTCTGAACCATTTTAACAAAATCACGATAAATTTTGGATAACTCTGATTTGGCTTTATAAGATAAATTCAAGTATAACGTAAGTAATCATCAATAAAAATGACAAAATACTTGAACTCTCGCATAGTGGCATTAGGAGAGGGTCCCCATATATCAAAATGGATGAGCTCAAATGAAGCAGTAAAAATAGTCATTATTATTAAAAGGTAAAGTAATACGTTTTACTAATTGACAGGAAATACAATCAATCTGATCATGGGATACAGTACCTAGAATACCACAAAAAATTAGTGAACGAAGACGATCGATTGACATATGCCCTAGTCGGGAGTGCCAAAGACTTAAGAAAGAGACAGAAGTTGTGGAAGCAACAGGCAGGGGAACAAGTTATTATCTTTTAAAATAAGATTAGAACTAGTGGGAAATTGGATAAGGTTCTTTGGGCCAGATTATGCAAAAGGATTTGAACCACATGAGGCTTGTTGGAACAAGTTAATCAAGTCATTCGTGGATTAACTTGAAATTTAATTTAATCCCCACCACTGATGCTATATATGTACATATACTATTTCAATGGTTAAAAAAATTAAAATGATTTCTATTTTCCTTCCTTCGGAAAACTCTCTCAATTCCGGGAATTGTTGATCACAAAATTAGCATATATAGGATCTTCAGGGAATTCGTTTTGCATTTATTATCTATATATAAGGTATAAATATTCTGGATCCATCTCAATTATATATATGAGGGCCGGGGTAGAGAGATGCCGTGAAACATGCATACTTTAACTAATTATATGTACATTCTGCCACTTCTGGACCTCACATAAGCTTACTACTACTAAATTCACTATGATATTCTGCTCAACAATCCAAAAGCTGGACACTACGAAGATAAATATTCAGAGAGAGAGGGGAAATGATAAGGAGAAAGAGGTTGAATTCTAGCGATGATGATTATCATGTCATCAAATGGTTTAGGACCATGCAAATCAATGATTAACCAACATGGTTAAAAATTAATGATCATTAAATTGAGCGAATCAAGATGTTTGTTTTTGCCCTTCAAATAAAACTCAGATAAGTGAAGCAAGGCATACTTATTTAATGCAAAAATTCCTTAAACCTTCCTTCATAAAATTTGAACGACACCGAAACGACAAATAGTAAAAAAGAAGTACGAGATTAATTTTTTTTAAAAATTAAAAATAAAAGTTAATGTCAATTAAAAAAATATATCTAAAAAACTGATAGCAAGGTAATTAATTTCCAGCCATCTCCAAATTTAATGTGAAAGAGAAAACCAATACGGCAGATTCGGATAATAAAGACTACAATTAACTAAAGCATTAACGAACGAAAATTAATTTTGTCCTCAACCACTTGTTCTTCTTATCATTTTCTTTTAGGTGCCAAACCAATACTGTCTTTGCTGATTCGGTCTGTAAAGCACCACACTCACTGCAGTTGTAGGAAGCAATGTTTTCTTCGATTTAATTCAGGGTTTGGTCACTGAAAAAATGGGTATGCAATTACACTGTTTTCTTCTGCTTAATCCTCTGTTTGGCGATTGGAAAAACGGATAAAAATGAGAGAAGATGAGTTTAGTAAGAGAGAAATTGAGAGAATATATTGTTGAAATCAGACAGATAGGGTATGCTTTTCCATTCAACATATATTCGAATCCAATAGATGTTTACAATTTCTATAATAATTTTATAGACTTTTGCCTCCATTAAACTACGTAATTACAGTTACATCCTTAGTTATTGGCCCCAAAAATTGCTACTACACCCACATTACTGATTTATATGTTCACAAGTGAAAAAGGAAAGCAGGTAAATAACCCTAATAAACCCTGCGAATTGGTTTTCTGATACTGTGATCTACAATCGACACGCCACCATAAATTCGAGCTGCCTGATTGCTGTTGATGACCGGCTCCCGCACGGTGAGAACTTGGGGACACCAGTAAACATATTGCTGTTGATTGCTGTTGTTATTGTTGTAACGTTGATGATGATCATATTCTTGAGTAGCACTAGTAGTAGTAGGAACTCTTGATCTGGTCGACTTCTTGTTGTGGCCGTAGACCTCGCCCAATACAGCAAACCCCTCCAAGCCAACCTCGGCAAGTTTGTCTTGAGGTGCCATTAGAGCAAGAAGTTGAATTACTTGAGAAAACAAGACTAGTTTTCTGTTTTATCCGTGTTCGTGTCTTGCCTCCTAACCTTTGAAGCCAAGCTCGTTATATAGTGAGCATAAAGCTCCTCTACAGCTTCACACTTTGATATTAAAATTATACGATGTCACCTCAATAAACTTTATGTGATTCCATTCAAGTATGTACTGTTCAATCTTCAGGTCCATATTTGTTGAAAGTAGAAAGACAGTATTAACTCAACTGGTGAATTAATTGCTATAGAGGAATACGTTGTTTTTTCGCCCTTCCATCCAACTCTATAATGTTCCATCTGGTCAACAATTGTTGGAGGAAAAAGACAGTATTAATTAACTCAATTAGTGAAGTAATTACTTCAGAGGAATGTTGCCTTTTTCAGGGCGAATGGTGTCATTTTACTAATATTATAATTGTTGCCCTATAATCAAGAGCAAGGAATCCCAAAATACACAATGCCGGCAGCACTAAATGATTAATGGAGAAAACAGTACCTGCCCAAGAACCTGAAAGGAAGAAGATATTAAAATCTGGGACAACTTCCATGGTTGCGAATGCACTGCTATAGATATTCTCTTATGAGAAAAAGCTTCAGTTGTTGCGATCCCATTATTAAGATGCTAATTAGACCTACTTAAAAGATCAGAAATAGATCTCCGGGGAGCTTTATTGCATTGATGACCCTACCATTTGGTATATAATCAAACACTTCTTTTAACATTCTTTTATTAGGGAAAATCAAGGGATTATGCATTAATTAAGAATAAGATGCTCCAAAATGGACGCTTTAAAACCATTCTCTCGATGGATTTGCATGGCAATGGTAACTAACGAAATTCATGTAAATCATGGTCTAAACATAGTTATTTATTTTGTGTATTAGAGAGTGGTGTAACGTACGTGTTTAAGAGGGATTAGGGGACTTTTCAAAAAAGAAAATTCGAGTATAATTTAATATCTTTCGTGAAGATAATTTGGTAGACGATACTTAGCTAATTTTTTATCTTTTAGCATAAACAGACAGCATTTTTTTTTTTTCTTCTCTCGAATCTTTCCAGAAAGTACAGCAATATCAATGGTGGGTTTGAATTTAATTAGTATTAACAGACTCATTATCTACTGAGTTTCGTCACAGTATATGTTTCGATATTTTCTAGCGTTTTTAACTTTACGAATGAAGTGCGGTATACAGTGACTGATGAAGAACTTATTCCTTCGCCAAATTGTATAACTGCCATCCTTACCATATCTGTTATGATTTTACTTAACGGTAAATTTTCTTTTTATTTATAAGTTATTATTTTGTCATTTATTCTGATTAGGAAGGAATTTGGGTTATTTTCTTCAGTGCTAGTTAGTTTAATTGATAAAAAATTCTAGAGATAAAGATAAAAGGTTCGATGTTCAAATTAATCCCTCCATTGAAGTAAGAGAGGTTTGAGCCATTTTTTGTTTTATTTTAAAGACTAAAATAAAAAGAATCAACTGCTATGAAAATATTGCATTGAAAAACATTTTTATAATGTATATTAATTATGAGCATTATTATTTAATTATACCAAAAGGAGGGGTGGAAAATACAAAATACTCAGCTGATAAAAACTGCAATTTTACATCAAGATTTTATGTATTATAATGAAAAAACAAAATTTAAAGGGAACTTCAGTTGTTGAAAAAAATTTCTTTTGATTGGTAGAATGGAAAAGTAATACGAAATAGACACTTAATTGATATATTTGCAAAATTAGAAGTAACTAGAAACATGAAACGTGGTAACACGAGGGAATTTGGAATAATACTTTAATTTCTTTTCACTTTCTGCATATTAATTAGCATATAGGTAGCTTGAATGTTCATCATTGGCTGCTTTAAACTTAAATTTTGTAAAAGGCCGGCATCTTATTAATTCCTCTTGTATAATATTGTTTAACCTTTTCATTTTCTTGGGCAAAGATGTTTCCAACCTCACATTAAAAGGCCATAAACTTTACTCAGTTGATACAAACGCACAATATTTTGGATCAATGACAAGCTAATTTGTTAGTTCTATATCTATGGTCACAATTTAGAACAAATGAAGGGGTCGAAAGATATGAACTAATTAAATATTATTTATCGATATTTGTTCCACCCAGAGAACTAAGAGTTTGGTTGCTTTTACTCTAATATACGGTATATATATAGATCATGACTTATGAACCTCCACAGATTGGACTCCAGCTACGAGAAAAATATATGCATGCTGAGAGAGAGGAAAGGAGGAGAAAGAGGATAATTAATTATTTGTATATAATAGCGGTGATTGTCAGGTCATCAATATTAATTTTATCATCATGATCATGTAAATATCAAAGATTAATCACACGAAGTTAAAAACTAATGATCATCGATAAGTTAAATATTGTTCTTGCCAACGAAACATTGATCTATATACAATTAAATTCCATCACCTCATTTGATTACATGGACTATATTGGATACAGATTAAAGGATCTAAAAGACCAATTATTGAGTAATTAATTAAAATTTTTGTAGGTTCAAGTGAGACCCAAATCGTATTATAAATTAAGGACTAATGGGTAGTTTAACCTATAACTCAATGCGTAAATCATAATGCTTTTCCATATAGATGTTATGGAACGAAATACTCCCTTAAGTTGAATATTATTATATATATAAATACTTCTAATATAAAGCAAATCTATCCAAATCGATTTTATGAAGTCACTTTTTGTTTTCTTCTTCTTTAATTTGACTAAAACTTGAGTGAAGCAAGGCAAAATTAATTCAATATAAAAGTTAAAAATCTCCTTTAATTTTTCTCATTAACCCTAAACAACAGTATAATAAAATAGGAGGAAAGCAGCAGCTTGACCGAGAAAGAAAAATATTGCAAATAAAAAATCAACTCAAAAAGCGATAGTAAAGTAATTAATATTCAGCGATCGACGACAAACAAGTCAAGAATTTAAAGTAAAAGATATTAAATTATACATACTTTGTAATGTGGAGATATTTTCATTTTCCTCATTGTTTATTATTTAAGTGCCCAAATCCCTCTTAGACAAAATATCTCCCTATCTAACACACGAATAAATATCTATAATTTTTAATGTGGAGATATTTATTTTCCTTATTTAATCTTTTTTTGTAAGTCCTCTAATTCCTCTTAAACACGTTATCTCATTCTAATATACAAACAAATAAATTAATTCAGAGCAAGATATTTACATGAATCCTGTTGGATATGATTGCAGTCCGCGCAAATATTCCAATGAGAAACTATCAGTGAAGAGACAGGTTTTAAAGCATCCATTTTGGAGCATCTTAACCTTATTTAATGCATAATCCCTCAATTTTCCGGTGTGAAAAAGTGTTAAAAAGAAGTGTTTATATTCGGTAGGGACATATATTATGCAATAAAGTTTCCAGGAGGGCTGTCGTGATCACTATAGAAGTATATCTATTTGGCATCTTAACAATGGGATTGCAACAATTGAAGCATTTTCTCATTTAAAAAAAAAAAGAAAAATGTAACAGATGCATTGTCAACCATGAAATTTGCCCAGATTAATGATATCTTCTTCCTTTTAGTTTTACGGGTGGGTACTGTTTTCTCCATTAATCTTTTAGTGCTGCCCTCCTGTGTAATTCGGGATTCTTTGTTCTTGATTATGGGCCAATATTGCTAGTAAAATGACACAACTGACCCTGAAAAGAACAATATATTCCTCCAAAGTTTGTTCACCAGTTTAGTTAATACTGTCTTCTACTTCATCAAATATGGACCAGAACAGTATATAGTTGAATGGAATCACATAAAATTTATTGAAGTGACCTGTAGTACTTTTATCATAAAATGTGAAGCTGTAGCTGAGCTTTGTGCTTTCTATATAAGGAGCTTGGCTTCAAAGTTTAGAAGGCAAGACACAAAAAAAAATAAACCCACAAAAAAAAAAAAAAGAAAAAAGTCTTGTTTTCTCACGTAATACAACTTCTTGTACTAATTAATGGCACGTCAAGACAAGCTTGTTAAGGTTGGCTCAGAGAGCTTTTCTCCCTTGGACGAGGTCTACGGCAATAAGAAGAAGTCGGGCCAAACAAGAGATCCTACTACTACTTCTCAAGCATATTATCATTATCATCATCAATATTACAACAACAACAACAGCAATCAACAGCAATATGTTTATTGGGGTCCCCAAGTTATCACTGTCTTGGAGCCAGTCGTTAACAGCAATCAGGCAGCTCGATTTTATGGTGGTGTGTCCATTGTGGATAACGGTATGAGAAAGCCAATTCGCGGTGTTTAATTATTAGGCTTATTTGCTTGCTTTCCTTTCTCAGTACTTGTAACGTGGGAGTAGCCGAGTGTAGAAGAAATTTTCCAAACAAATAACTAAGGATGCGGTTGTAATTACGTAGTTGGATGGAGGGCGTATTAGTAAAAGTAATGAAGTTAGTTATGGAAGTTGTACACATGTCGGGATTTCCAATATGCGTAACAGAAAAGCATATGAATAGAACTATTCTCTCAGTTTTTTTCCTTCTAAACTCATTTTTCTCTTATTTTCCATCCTTTTCTCAATAACGAAACAGCGGATTAGGCTGAGGAAAGCAATGTAATTACATTCATTTTCTCAGTAACCAAACACCTGAATTAAACTGAAGAAAACATACTAGTTGCTTCCTGCAAACTACAGCGAGCCTGGTGCTTTATAGGCCGAATCAGCAAAGATAGTAGTGGAAAAATAATAAGAACATGCAGTTGAGGACCACATTTTCATTAGATTTAGAGGGGGTAACAAAAAGATGAATGCTCGAGGAAGTTTCAGTCTGTTTATCGGGAAAAGTTTATACGAAGGTGTTTGGGTTAGGAGGCAGAGACAAAAAGCTTTTGTGTCTGTAACTAAATTTTTGTAATTGAAAACGGAAAACAGGCTTGCAAGCTGAAGTTCTATTAATTATAACATCATTATAACTAAAAAAATAAAACGCTTTAATTTTAAACATACTCTTATATTATTCAATATTTTTCAGAATGATCAGAATAAGTTGTACTAGCCTCTACTTTTTGGAGCATTTTCTACCCCATTTATTTTAATTTTTTGGAGAAAAAATCTTCCTATAAACCGAGGGATAAACTCATTCTCACTATTTATATCATATAGCAAATGTAAGACTAGTTATTAATTGCCTAAGCATGCATGATGCACGGCATTTCTCTGCCGGCTACCAGGCCCTCATACATATGATTGAGATTTGAGATCCACAAAATTTGCGTAAGATAAAAGGAAAAAAAAAAGGAAAAAGGATCGAATTTCCCTCAATGATATCCTAATCCTAGTGAATGCCTTCGCCCTTTTGGAATTGAGAGAGAACTTTTGGAGGATATATACCCACATACAGCATTTTTCTTTCGCATCGATCTTTCTTCACTTGTAAAATAATATCAGTGGTGGGGCTGGGTTCAATTTCAAGTTGATGCATAAATATTACGAATCCATTTAGCCCAAGTGGAGGATCATTAGCAAGGGACTATCGTGAAATCGCTGTAAATATTAAAATAATTTACCTCTATTATACTGTAAAATAATTAATTCTTAACATAATTAATTTAATGTTAGGTAAATTTTATTTTCAAAAATATTGTGAATGTGAAAAATATTTTTATGCATTTGGTAAATTTTATTATTAAAATATTATACTAAGGTAAATGATCAAAATGTACCTAATAAATAATAAAGAATCAAAAAATTAAATTTTTGGATAAGATTTTATATAAATATATATATATATTAACGTAAAATAATTTATAGCAAAATAAGAAAATTTATTTATATATGTATTAACTTAAAATAATGTATGGCAAACTAATAAAATTTATTTATATATATTAACTATAAATAATTTATAGTAAAATAATAAAATTTTTAATTATAAAATAAAAGTATAAAATGATAAAAAGAAAATATTATACTTTTAAACTTTTTATTTTCTAATTAAAGTTAAAATTTAATAATTATTTTAATGTTAATTTTGAATTTTTTGTAATTTTAAATAGGTATATATTTGAATTATATTTAAAGATAAAACTAATTTTTAAAATTAAATTTCAAAAAACAACTCTTCTCCTACTTCTTAAAATTTAGTGTACATCTTAAAATTTAGTGTACAATAAAATGATTCTGCTAATTTTAAAAAATATACTAAAACAGCTTAAATGACCTTGTTCAAAATAATTTTTACAACCATAAATAGCAGTCTCAAATAGGTTCAGAATCTATTTTCTACTAGTTCTAATATCATTTAAGAAGATTATAAAAATAAAATATAAAAAAATAGAAGGGTGAGAAGTGCCATATTATATATAATGGATTCATTAGTGACTTTGTCACAAAACAAGCTTTTGGTGATTGATCTTTTCTACTCTTGTTAACTTTTTCTGAAAACTGGGTTCAATTACATTGAAAAGCAGATTCCGTCCATGTTGCCGCCATTCCTACAGAACTTTTAAGTTGTATATAACTTCTTGTATATTTATCTAATTTTAAAATCACAAAATATAAGAATATTGATAACAGTACTCATTTTTGCTTTATATACATGGTTAATTTTATCTATGAGATTATTGCTTTTTTCAGTAGACTGCGGCCACCGTAAGTGGGTTGCAACTTTATTTGTATAATATATTGTATTAATTTCGACTTAACTTTCACAAAAATTTTGTTAATATTTCACTTGCACTTGGTTACAACATTTCGAATATGTTCTTTAACAACTATAATAATTTAATTTCAGTAGATTAGTTACGACATTTCAATTTTAAATTACTTATCATTTAAATGCAACATATATAGAAATTAAGCATCTTACCATCCTAAATAATGAACAACGCATAATCATATTTTAGAGATGGAATTATGTATATAACAAGAAAATAGTTTTATTTTTATTACAATCGTCCAAGCTGAAGCATATTAAAACTGCAAACGAACCAAGATATATATTTTTTTATGTTTTATTTTTATTATTTGTAAAAAGGCACAGGGCACAAGTCACATATAAGTGTCCCATACAAGTTTCAAACTATAGTACATAGGCCCTGATCTTAACCCAGACGCGGGGCTTTCTTATTATTATACGCCAAGTACTGGACGCCTCCATAATATTCTGCTGCTTCCTTGCTAGTCATAACTGCAGGTTCGTGCGTCTGATAGTAATAATAATACTGATAATCAGAAAGTACTCCATTCTTCTGATGAAAGTATTGACAATCATGATGATTTTGATGCGGTTGATGATGACCAGAAAGCCTCTCCGACGGCTTCCTCGGCCGGGCGAAGATCTTGTCTAACTCAGCAACGCCTTCCATGCCAGCTTGAGTAAGGCGTTGCTTATCTTGGGACGACATTTTTATATTAACAATTAACAGTACGAATCTGTAATTAAAATGAGTGGTTGTGTTGTGTCTTAGAACAAGGTTTGAGAGCAAGCTTCATTATATAGAAAGTGGAATCCTCACTGTAGAATTAATGTATAGAGACAACGTATTTATCAGAACAGTTTGATTAATGATCTGTCGTCCTCATTAAGATTAATTATCTAATTGTTTAATAAAAAATTAATTACTTAATTGATTATAATCGTGTGTTATATATAATAATGTCTCGATTAATTTAATCATGTTAATCGTGTATATAAAGTTACCGTTCAGTTGAAGAGAAGTACTGTTGCTAGCTAGATCATTCGATCTCCTTTATTGAAAATTAAACATGGATCAAATCAAATCAAATCAAATGCACATGTTTTGACGATCATGGATTCTCACGGGACTCTTTTATCAATCAATATTTATCACACTTTTTTTTATTTAATCCAAAATATTCTTTGTGTTTATCAATAGAGTGGGTATGGCCTTTGAGGTGGCTACATCTTTTACCTTTAGAAAATGACAACACAAAACAATATTATTATTATGGAAAGGAAAAAGGTGATAACATGCAAAAACTTTGTAAAATTTAAGTTAGTAGCTTACATTTTTTGTACTAATATGTTTTAGAAAAAAAACATACTAGTAAAAGAGGTTTAGTAGTTGATCAATAGAGGGACATTAGTAAAAAGGCATGAAATTCAAAATTTATATAATTCTTTAAAATTTATATATGTGGTATTACTAGCTTTCATTTAATTTTGAAATTAAAGTTAAAGAAAGTATTGTGTAAACACTAATTTTGAGGGAAAAAAAAATGAATTTTCATGAGTGTTAAGATTGAATTTGTATAAAATATTTAGCTAATTATAGTAAAAAATTATCATTTGAATTTCTTCTGATGGAGTAGTAACAAGCAAAGCTCATGTCCGGAAGTGGCAGAATAAATATAAGACTAGTTATTGCCTTTATTTCTTGTTACATAGTGCATTGTTTCATGGCATCTCTCTATCAATATCTAATATAATAATAGATAATAAAGCAAAACGAATTTCCCTCACGAGCCTTTGCTTTCTAATTTAGTGATCAACAGTGCTTGGATTTGTTGAGAGAGAGTTCTTGTGAAGGTATATATCCATAGAAAGCCTTTTTCTTCTGCATCCTTTTCACTTTTGAATGAGTATGTATATATAGCATAAGTGGCGGTGTCAAATTTGTACTAATTTAATTAATTTGGTTCAAAAACAAGCCTCATGGAGTTGAATTGATCTTTTAGCATAAAAATCTCATTTAAGATTAAAAAAAAAAAAAAAAAAAAAAAGAAAAAGGAGATGGGAATTGCCATGATGCATGGCCGGATTATTTATTCTTAATTTAGTAAGTTGTCACAAAAGATCTTTTTTATCTTTTCTACCTTCTTAACTTTAATTTTCTGGAAAGTGTCATTCTATTGCTGATGAAGAACCCCTTTCTTCCATCACATGTGTTGCCGCGATTTATAAATAAAAATTGTATTTTTATCTTATTTTAAAGATAAAGATATATATATATATATATATTTATAACATTTATTTTCATATGATAGCTAATATTTACCAATATATCCAAAGATATATTTTAGGTTATTGTTTTCCTGAGTAGCCAGCCAGCCTTTACTGAAATTGGATTTCATTCTTTCATGAACATTAGTGGCAGATTTTATCTTCAATTAAAAATGGGAGCAGACAGCTTCCTTACAATGTAAATAATAAGCAGCAGATAATCAGAGTTTGGAGAGGCAATTACATTTAACAAGAGAAGATCATTATTTATATATTATAATATTATTACAGGAAGAGGAAGAAGATACAAACATAGATCAATCGTACTACGAGCTGGAGCAAGCTAAGAGTGCAAAGCCAACGAAGGTGTTTAATTATGTTTTATTTACGAGCTTGTCACATTTAAGTAACCTATTCAAATTTCAGAAATATATAAATAGACGCACTAATTCTTAACCTCGATGCGGGCTTTTCTTCTTATACTCCAAGTACTGCACACCACCATAGTATTCTGCGGCTTCCTCGCTTGTGAGAACAGCTGCTTCTTGCTTCTGATCATAATAATGACGATCAGAAACTCGGTTCCTCTGATGATGAGCAGAGAGCCTCTCCCCCGCCTTCCTCGGCCGAGTGTAGATCATCTTGTCTAACTCAGCAAAGCCTTCCATACCAGCTCGAACAAGGCGCTGATCATCCTGAGGAGACATATATTCTACTTTCAGGTTGATTAGGACAAGAGTCTGTAAATTAAGTGTGCACGTGGTTGTGTCTTGGGACAAAAGTTTAAGAGCAAGCTTCATTATATATATATAGAAAATATGGAATCCTCACTGTGGCATGTGACATGTATAAAGACTAGATATTTATCACAACAGTTTGATTAATCAGTCGTCCACATTAACATTGTTTTTATTTTTATTTTTTTAAATTAAAAGTTAATTGATTAATCTAATCTGAAGACAATCTGCACCTTCCTGTACATGCCTTCATTTTACTATAAGAAAAAAGTTATTTTTAGTCGTATTAGTCGTTTAATTATAAAGCTAAAGTTCACATATAATTTTTATAAATTATAATAAAAGTATTTCTTAGTGAGAAAAATAAGCTTTACTTTCTTAAAGATTTAATATTATTTTGTTAGATAATATTTATCATTTAGACAGACGGAAGAGTTTTTTTTTTTTTTTTCTCAGTTAAATAAAATTAAACAAAAAAAAAAAATCTATATTTGGGTACATGCTTCCTGTTTTTAACGGAAATTAATAATGATTAATTTATAAATGAGATATACTGAGAACGTGTTAATTTTATAAGCTGAAGTGAATTAATCGTAATTCATTTTTTCCCAACAACAAAATTAGACAGGTAGTGGTTGCTGTTATACCACCTTGATGAACTTTATTAAAAATTAATCCAATCAAATCAAATTTAGATGTTTTAATAATCAAAAATGGATTATTACTGAACCGGACTGCTTTTTTCTTGAGGAGGAGAAAAATTCCATCAATACTTATCAAAATATATATATATTTTTAATTTGATCCAAATATTCTGTGTTTATCAATAGAATTAATGGGTATGGCCTTGGGCTTTGAGGTTGGCAACATCTTTTCTTTACCCTCGAAAATGAAAAAATAAAACAATATCGTTAAAAAAAAAATGAAGGGAATAATCAAGATGCCAACCCTTTATAAAATTTACGTTAAATTAATTATTTAGCATGTACTCTAGTAGCGCAGCAATAGCAATTTTTTGGCGGTCCCCCAATAACCGAGATTCATACTATTTGCATAAAATTTGTCAAAGAAAATTCCAGATTCTCTCGTGGCACCTAATTTAATGTTTTTAAGTTTTAAATTTTTAAATGAAAATGTTGTTATTTTTTACAAATAATATAATGGTTACAAATATGTTATGAGTAGAGATCAAAGAAAGAAAAGGTACACTGCTCGGTCATTACTCAATTAATCATCGTAGTAGGTCGTAAATACTGCAATTTTAATTCAATTGCTAAAGAATAGAATTAATAATTATTAAGCTTTAAATGGATAGATAATTGATTAATCAAATTAAATAAAGAATTCAGAATTACAAATATAATTGAAGTATATTTATCAAAGGCGAATTGATAAATCAATATTGACCTAGTCTATATATAGCCAAATCAAAATATGGGAAAGTCGAATCTATATCAAACTATTAAATAAAAATAATAAAGAATGGAGTTAATTTTCTTAGTGAATCGGATTCCTCACGTTCAACATTTCTTTCTACGTAATCCTAAATAAAATTTACGGTAAAAATTTGAAACCCACCCCCCCCCCCCTTTTCTTTTTATACCTTTTTTTAGAAGAGAAAAGGATTTCTCCAAGTTTAGACCGAATATTCCTCCTAACTTGATACGTCTTGCTTTCAAAATAAAATAAATCTATATAAACTAATTTTTTACAAATGTATCTTACTTTTGTGACGGCACTTTTGATATTGAAATATCAAGTGAAAACTTTGAATAATTTAATATTATGGTACCTTATGTATGCAGTGGTGTATATATATGAATTTCTTTTAGATGATCTTCATCCATTACCATATATCAATTGCCTTCTATAACTTTTTATTTTCTTTGTTGTAATTTTTATTTTTTATAATTTTTAAATTCTTAAATTTAATACTAATTAAAAAAATAACAAAAAATTTAGATGTTTAATGTTAAAAGTTAGAAAGTTATATAGTACATTTGTATATATTATAATGTAATCTTTAAATATTTATTTATAGTTTATACGTCAAATTTTTTGTTTAAATATTTACCTTTACAAAATGAAAAAACACAATAAATATATTGTAATAAGATGTTGAATAATGTAAAATTATTTTTAAAGTTAAGTTTTTAAACATTTTAATTCACAATCTTCTAAAATGTAACTAGTAGATGTTAAATATAAGCCACTTGATAAATATTAGTCATTAAATAAAAGTAAGTATTTCAGCGATTTAATTATCATATTTTTAAAATTATTTTGTTTTAGTAAAATTTTATTTCTTAAAAAGAAAAAAAAGGTCACTATACAAAAAGCCAAGGCCCAAGTCCCCTAACGCCAACCGAAAACAGAGCCCATTGAGAAATTTGGCGGGTTCTACTTTCCAACAGATAACACTCGCAGGCCCATCCAATTGGAGCGTGTAACACACTTGCGAGAACTGGCTTGGGCGTGACAGTCTATAAATGAACGTTGCGAATTCAAAACCGAGCCCACGGTTTCAATTTCAAATAGCGAGGGAAAGCTGCATGGTTTGGCAGAGCTTCCGCAAACGCAATGCCAAGTGCCGCAACTCATTTATCACATTTGCAGAGCAACAATGGCCGTTTCTGTCACTGTTTTGGCTCCATTTCGCCTTCTCGATTCTCTTTTCCTATATATACCGCGCGTTCACACCGCTACCTTTCTTTACGGGCTGCTTTCTTCAATTTTGTTTCTGATCATTTTTCTCTTTTATTTGTGTGATTTTTATATTTGAGAAGCAATTATGCCGCACAGTAAGTTGGATCACTCGGCCAGCATGCGAGATCGGGTTCAGCACACCCTTTCTGTTCACCGAAACGAGCTCGTTTCTCTTCTCTCCAGGTTAATTTCCAATTCTTCTACAGTGCTGAATCCCGCTGTCAACTGATTATAAATGATTAATATTTTAATAATTTAGCTTCCGGTTGTAATTTTGTTCTTGGCAATAGTTACTGCTTGAATCTTTTTGACAGAGTTTTTAATACGAACTTAAAATCTAGTTAAAAATCTTGTTGTTTTTGCTGTTTTTGGTTAGTGTACACATTATATCAAAAAGTTTCAGACAGTAACCCAGTTTTTGACATCTATTTGCGGATCGCAAATCAAACGCTCATACACTTGAAGTTTTTATAATTGCATGTGCGGATCTTAATCAAGAGAGAATTCTGTTCACTTTTTGGGATTTTTAATTGAAATTCGGGGATTTTTTTTTTTTTTTTTTTTTTTTTTTTTGCTGTGCAAGGTATGTGGCTAAGGGGAAAGGGATACTGCAGCGTCATCACCTGACAGATGAGTTGGCGAGTATTATTAAAGAAGATGAAGGAATGAATAAGCTTAACGAGAGCCCTTTCATGAAAGTCCTGCAGTCTGCACAGGTGAAACTTAACTCGCTTTAATAATTTTCAGGTTTTCTATTGTAACCCTATTGTCTAACATTACTTTCCTTTAGTTTTTTAAGCATGTTTATGATAAACGAGATGCTTTTATAGAATAAAATGTTTATATTGTGATTGCCTGCGAGTATTTTTGTAGAAAGTACTATTATAGTAAAATATGCCCTCACTGAAAGCATTTGAGACTGCTTTCTAAGGAAGCACCTATCAAGATCCAAAATCTGTTTTTCTCTTTTTCACCTCAACTCTGTGATTAGACACAAGAATTTTGGATTATATGAAAGTGTTAATTGGTGGCGCCAGAAGCACTCCCTAGAGTCTGAGATCATACATGATATTTTTGTCAAAGGCAATGTGTTTGATGATGAATGTTAATTGTAAGCTGCTCTTAATTATGTTGTTTAGACACCCAATCAGTCTGAAGATGTTGTATTTAAATTTAACCACCTTTGTCTTTTAAAATTTCATTTCTTCCTCCGGTTCTGCTAATGTCATTATTAATTTGCGCTCATAGGAAGCCATAATTCTGCCTCCATTCGTAGCTCTAGCAGTACGTCCAAGACCTGGTGTTTGGGAATATGTCCGTGTTAATGTCTATGAACTCAGTGTGGATCATTTGAGTGTGGCAGAATATCTTAACTTCAAAGAAGAACTTGTGGACGGACAGTAAGGAAACTTTCTTTAATATATCTTGCTTGCTGTTTTGATATCTTAGGACCCTGCTTGGTAATAAAAATGAAAATTAGATTCAGTTTTGGAAATCTTTGTTTTCAAATCATGTTTAAAGATGAGTAGACCTCCATTTATGAAAGCGAAAACAATGTCAGTTTTGATTGTGAGAATTGTGTTTCTCACTAAACAACTTTGAAATAGGACCGACAAGCTCTTGTTTCTGCCAATCTCATTTTCCACGATTTATTTAATAATAATCTTGCCATTTGGTTGCGCCGGCTAACTTTTATTTCACTCTTCTTCTCATGTTGTCCGCAAATATATTTAAACTTTGGACTCTGTATCAGAAAATATATTTATAATTTGGACACTGATATTTGTGCTAGGTCCAATGACCATTATGTGCTTGAACTTGATTTTGAGCCCTTTAATGCAACATTTCCTCGACCAACGAGGTCATCATCCATCGGCAATGGGGTTCAATTCCTCAACCGTCACTTATCTTCAATTATGTTCCGCAACAAAGAGAGCTTGGAGCCTTTACTTAATTTTCTTCGTGCACACAAACATGATGGACACGTAAGTCTTCCAGTGCTTTGGCTGTTACAGAAGAAACACTATTCTGTTTTCTTGTTTATATCTTACACAGAACTATGTACTTTTTAAATTGTGTTTATAAAGATTTTATTGCATGGTGTTATGCTGTTATTTTTTCTACCAAGTAGTTGTTTTTCCCTTGGGCTTGTTTTCGAAATTCAGTGCAAATACAAAGGACGTGGAATTTTTTTATTTTTCTATTTACAAAGACAAACCATATATCAAAATTTTAAATTTTTCTGTTATATTGTATAGGTGATGATGCTAAATGATAGGATACAGAACTTATCACAACTTCAATCTGCTTTGGCAAGGGCAGAGGAACATCTTTCAAAGCTCCCTCCTGACACTCCGTATTCTGATTTTGAGTTTGAGTAAGCATTCTATGTAATCTCTTTTCTCCCAATATCTGCTTCCCGAGCAGTTTTTCTTTTTTATAATATTTGTGATCAAAAGATTGATTAACTAAAATTTTTATTTATCTCTACTATTGTATGAATAGAATACAAGGCATGGGATTTGAGAGAGGTTGGGGTGACACAGCTCAACTGGTGTCAGAAATGGTGCATCTTCTCTTGGATATCCTTCAGGCCCCTGATCCTGCTACCTTGGAAACATTTCTTGGCAGGATTCCTATGGTGTTCAATGTTGTTATTGTGTCTCCACATGGTTATTTTGGTCAAGCGAATGTCTTGGGTCTGCCTGATACTGGTGGACAGGTATTCTTGCTTATATTCTCTTTTACTTATCACTGATCCTTCATATCAATGTTGAGCATTGACTTGTCTTGCACCAACTATCAATTTTTTGGGTCTTCTTATGTTAGAAATATTGGTCCATTCAAACATAAGAATCTTTCCTTGTACACATGATGGCTTTCTAATTTCAGTTGGCTACATATAATTTTGTGATTAAAGCTTACATTGTCTGTTGCAATAAACAGATTGTTTATATACTTGACCAAGTGCGTGCTTTGGAGAACGAGATGCTTCTTAGAATAGAAAAACAAGGACTGGATGTCATCCCCAAAATTCTTATAGTAGGTGTTCTTCATTTAGCAAGAACTTTAACTGATATTCATATATTCTCACATTTCCGACTGAATTTGATATAAATTGTCATATTAGTATTAACTTTGAAAAATGGTGGTTTAAGGTTACTCGACTGATTCCAGATGCAAAAGGGACAACATGCAACCAAAGACTAGAAAGAGTAAGTGGAACAGAGTACACACATATTCTGCGGGTGCCATTTAGAACTGAGAATGGTATTCTTCGTAAGTGGATTTCAAGGTTTGATGTGTGGCCATATTTGGAAACTTTTGCTGAGGTAAGCACTAGTATAGGTTATTTTTTGCCCTCTTGTCTTTCTTTGGAGTTCCTTTCAGTTGGTAATGCTTAAATTGATGCTTGTATATACATTTTATGCAAGGGGGTTGTTGATTTTAAATTCTTTTGCATGGTTGAAGTCTTTATGAGATTGACATAGAGACTCTCTTAAAGCCTTAGGTTGTCAAATATCAATTTTTTTTAATGTTGTTCATATCAACACACACACACACGCACACACACACACACACACACACACACACACACACACACATAAGGTTAACCAATGTGATGTTAAACAAGCGAAAAGGAAAAGTGAATGTTGGATATCTGGAATGCTTTTTATAGGGTCCATGTACAAGCGGGTTAACCTATATCCTCTATATGGTGACATTGTCAAGCTATGGGAATGTAAAATTTCTGAATTTTGTAACACAATGATCATTTCCTTATATCAAATGAAGAACAAGACTCAAACCGTATCTGGTAGACAAGTGATCTACATTCTGTATGCTTTCTCTCATTATATGGTTGAATTATGTTTCATTATTTTTATGGCCATCGCTAGGATGCATCAAATGAAATTGCTGCGGAGTTACAGGGTGTTCCCGATCTCATCATTGGAAACTATAGTGATGGAAATCTTGTTGCATCCCTGTTATCTTTTAAGCTAGGAATCACACAGGTTTGATGTGACGTTTGAGTAAATTAATTTAGAAAGAATACAAAAATTAGTATCTGCAGAAGCCACATCTTGTTTTGGTTTCACCTTTTTACTGCTTCATTCATGCAGTGTAACATTGCACATGCATTGGAGAAAACGAAGTATCCTGATTCTGACATATATTGGCGAGGATTTGAGGACAAATACCATTTTTCAAGTCAATTTACTGCTGACCTTATTGCAATGAACTTTGCAGACTTTATAATCACCAGTACATACCAGGAGATTGCAGGAAGGTAAGATATCTCAGTAGTTTGGAAAATGTGTTGAAGTTCAAATGCTATTTAACCTTTGGATGGAATCTAAATTTGTTAGCCCACTAGATGTGTTACACTAACTTATCTGATTTGTGATACGTATATTTTGATAATGTAAGATAGCCTTTGCCTTTATTCCAAATCCAGCATGATATGTGTTCCAAAAAATAAAAATCTGCTATGCTGATCATGACTGAGTGTATCATGGCTGTTGAAGTCCTCACAACCATTTCCTCCTTGTTCTTCTGATGTTCTGCATCTTTTGCTTATTGCTTTACTAGCTTTTTGCTTATCAAGCCATTTATATTCTGTCTCAGCAAGAACAATGTGGGACAGTATGAGAGCCACACTGCTTTCACTCTTCCTGGGCTGTACCGAGTTGTTCATGGAATTGATGTTTTTGACCCCAAATTCAACATTGTTTCTCCAGGCGCTGATATGTGCATTTATTTTCCTTACTCTGATAAGGAAAAAAGGCTTACTGCTCTACATGGTTCAATTGAAAAACTCTTGTATGATCCTGAGCAGAATGATGAGCATGTGTAAGTATCTCCCTACAAAATTATAACTTCTATAGGTATTCACTGGCCTCTTATGAATACAACCACCCACATCTTCAAACAAGAAAGCAAAGATGTGCTTATTCCTCCTTTTATTTCTTAACTTTGTCACAGATAAGTATGTTTTATTGATCTGCAATTTCTTTATGCAGTGGTATGCTGAATGATCGATCAAAGCCTATAATCTTTTCCATGGCAAGACTTGATAGGGTGAAAAACTTGACAGGGCTTGTTGAGTGCTACGGTAAGAGCAGCAAGCTTAGGGAACTTGTAAATCTTGTCGTGGTTGGTGGTTACATGGATGCCAAGAATTCCAGGGACAGAGAAGAAATGGCAGAGATTGAGAAGATGCATAGTCTCATTAAGCAATACGATTTGCATGGCCAGTTCCGGTGGATATCAGCTCAAATGAACCGTGCACGTAATGGTGAGCTCTATCGCTACATTGCAGATACAAAAGGTGTTTTTGTGCAGGTATGTGATGATGACGTGTTGTGAAACCACTTGTTTTATCCATTAAAACTTGATGTCTGTTAAATTAAACTCAAATGTCTAAAGAAAATTATTTTGTTTGTCACAGCCTGCTTTATATGAAGCTTTTGGACTCACAGTTGTAGAAGCCATGACTTGTGGGCTTCCTACATTTGCCACTTGTCACGGTGGCCCTGCCGAGATCATTGAGCACGGTGTTTCAGGATTCCATATTGATCCCTATCAGCCCGATGAGGTGGCTGCACTTATGATTGACTTCTTTGAAAAGTGCATGGAGGATCCTAGTCACTGGAATAAGATCTCTGATGGAGGGCTTAAACGAATCTACGAAAGGTAGGGTTTTTGTTGACTAACCTCCATAATTAAACCTTCACCTGCCAGAATGTAAATTATTCAAGATCAATTCTGCAGGTACACATGGAAGATATATTCTGAGAGACTCCTAACATTAGCTGGGGTTTACGGCTTCTGGAAGTATGTCTCTAAGCTTGAGAGAAGAGAGACTCGTCGATATCTGGAGATGTTTTATATTCTCAAGTTCCGCGATCTGGTTAGTAATTAATCTGATTGCTTTGGAATTTCTCCAGTATCAAATGTTCATTCACTTTTCGTCCAAGCAAATCATACACGTTCTTGTGCTTAATGTGCTGAAACTATTTTTTTGAACTAGAAAAGTTAATTAAATTTGTTAGTCTAATTGATAGTTTAAGATTGAAATCTTATTACTTTATAATTTTGATCAGGTGAGGACGATCCCGCTAGCAGTGGATGAGCAACAGCATTTAGCTTCATCAACATAGGAAGCTTTCTGCTTGTTACTGTTTTATATGTTTATATACGAAGTTGTGGCGTTTTCTTTTGAACTCTTCTTCGTTTTGTTAAAACAAATGCGGTAAACTCCTTGAGTTGGAAGCAACAACGAATGAACAGCTGCTTATAGAGGAGTTGCTATTCTATTATGTTCAAATTCAGTGTTGAATTTATTTATAAGCATGTTTCTCTGTTAATAATTGACTAGCCCTTATGTACTTCTAATAATAAAAAATGTGTTTTGGAATATAAAAATTGCTTGCTTTTTTATATAAAAAAAAAATTAAGAAAAGATATTTTCAATTAATATTTAACTTTTAAAATCTTTTTACTCTTTTCAATTTTCATATTTATTTTAATGTTCTAATTGATTTGTTTTAATTCTTATGTTACTATTTAATAATTAATTAATTTTATTATTATAGTTTTATAATTTTAAAAAATAAACGTATAAATGACGGTCTGTCTAGTTCACAAATTGGACAAGGAAGTACATATTTGGGCCCAAATTTTGGAGAAGAACAACTTTCCGTAGGTCATCGGCGTCTTGCCTTAAAGATCCATTCAGTTTATATCATATAATCATAGTGTGGAAGTCCTAGCTGCTCCTACCCCTGAACCTTAATCCTAATTTCACCGGCTGGGATAGCATAGAAACTTAGCAACCGTCAAAGCACATCCCCAACTATTCGACTTGATTCTAATTTCAATTTGCCGGGCACACTACAAAAGTACCACCATAAATTCCACGTGCCACGTAGTTTAACCGCGTGGATGTCAATGACACGTCATCACAGCTACCCAGCGAGTAAGCTTCATTTCCTACTCGAGCAAAGCATTCAATCCGCAGCTGGATTTTCTCGACGAATGCAGTTCAATACGACAAGAGCGAGCATGCAATAACTATTAAATAATTATTAAATAACTAATAGCGATAACGTTGAAAAAGGTGAATCTTATTATTTCTCAAATTTTTCTGTTGATTGTGATAACGAAGAAGGGGATATCGAGATATCATGGCGAGTCGCACAGGTGATTTAGTGACCCACGTCCAACCGGCTCACCAGCTCGACCTAGATGCCTTGTTTCGCTACGCCTGCGTTAACGTCCCCGGCTTCCCGCGCTCTCCTTCTAATTTCGCGGTCTCTCAGGTATTTTTCTACTTGCATTTGCGTGTTTTTTATGAATTTTCTTTTTTTTTCTTTTAGTTTGTTGTATATAATTTTTTCTCTCCTTTTGTTGATAGTTTGGGCATGGACAATCGAATCCCACGTATCTGATCGAAGTTGGATCGGGAGCGGCAGTAAAACGATACGTTTTGAGGAAGAAACCTCCCGGTAATTTGCTCCAGTCTGCGCACGCTGTCGATCGTGAGTTTCAGGTGACTTTGCATTTTTTTTTAACAAATTTATTTGTCAAGTTCTTTGTTGTTCTGAAATGTGTTAAATTTCATGTTTATTGGATATTTATGAATAAAAAAATGCTTCCCCCAGAGAATGTGTTCTTATATGATAAAAATTTAGTTCTTCGTTCATTTTAAATGAAATGTAAGTTGAACTTTGAATCTTTTGATGTGACAGGTTCTCCGGGCGTTGAGTGATCATACAGTAGTTCCAGTTCCAAAAGCGTTCTGTTTGTGTACTGATCCGAATGTTATTGGAACTGCTTTTTACATTATGGAGTTTTTGGAAGGACGGATTTTCATAGACCCCAAGTTGCCGGTAACACTTTCTTTGTGTTTAGTCTTGTACTTGATGGTCTAATTGAATTAATGACGCAAATAGTTCATGCTGATTCTTGGGCTGAGAGTTTGGATTTTAATATTAATCTGTCTGTTACAGGGTGAGGCACCTGAGAGGAGGAGAGCCATATATCAAGCAACTGCAAAAGCATTAGCTTCCATTCATTCAGCTAATGTGGATATCATCGGCCTAAGGAAATATGGACGGCGAGACAACTACTGTCAACGGCAGGTCCTTGAATTTTTTAAAAGTTTTAGTTAATTTAGTGATTTATCATTTGTTTACTCTTATACAAAGTTTCAGGATTGAGTTAAGGTGTGCATGAGAGGAATTTGAGTTCTCAGCATTAAATTATGAATTTTTAGTGTAGTACATAGAAAAATGAAAATGACATAAGATATCCTGCAGCTAAGAGGTACTTTTGATTTTTCTGTTTGTTTTAGATAGAAAGATGGGCTAAACAATACATTGCGTCAACTGCTGAGGGCAAGCCTGCTAGCAATCCAAAAATGTTTCAGCTGGTGGATTGGTTACGGAAAAATATTCCCCCTGAAGATTCGTCAGGAGCAGCATCTGGCCTAGTTCATGGGGATTTTCGTATTGATAATCTTGTATTTCATCCCATTGAGGTCTGGTACTCCTAGAGTCTTTATTCAACTTAAGTTGCATAGATTTTTCTTTAACTCAGATATTTGGGTGTTTTATTTATATTTCATTATCTAAATATGGTCCACAATTGTGGAACATTAGCTTAAACACTTGCAATTCACTTTTACTTTTAGAAGGAAACATAGAATTGATGGTTTTTTGTACTTTATGTTGTTAAAGCTTTTATAGTCTGAATTAGACTTCTGATAATTATATCTGAATGGTACAGGATCGTGTGATTGGTATTCTTGACTGGGAATTGTCTACTCTTGGTAACCAGATGTCTGATGTTGCATACTGCTGTCTGGTAACTACACCAATTTTCAACTTTACGTTTTGGCATGTGAATGCAAACATACACAGAAAAAGAAAGGGGAAGAAGAATTTTTTCTTATTTCTAATTAATAATCATAACTGGTACAGTAGGTTTAATTTATAAGACTATACATTCCTAATTTAACTTCCTAATTTTAGGAAAATATACAAATTAGTAATAGCTGTACAAAGAAGACAACTAATCTTAGAAATCAGGAAAATTAACTATCTAATCTTTCCATGTCTTCTACACCCCTCTCAAGTTGGTGCATAGATATTGGTCATGCCCAACTTGTCAATGAAAGATTCAAAGTTTGGTTGGTCTGATGCATCCCTTGCTAAGAACATCTGCTATTTGTTGCTCTGAAGTGATGAATAGCATACAAATAACTCCATTCTCCAACTTTTCTTTAATACAATGCCTATCAATCTCAATGTGCTTTGCAATGCTTATCGCTAATTTGTTATCACAAAATAGTCTCGTAGGTGCTTCAACATCTAATCCTAGTTCTCCAAGGACTCTTTTAATCTATAACACCTCACAAACTCCATTCGCCATTGCCCTATACTCAGCTTCAGTACTATTCCTAGCAACCACATTTTGTTTTTTACCTCGCCAAGTAACCAAGTTTCCCTATAAGAATGTACAGTAACCAAAGGTTGATCTTCTATCTAAAACTAAGCCTGCCTAGTCTGCATTTACACTTTTACACTTCTTAGATCACTTTTCTTAAACAACAACCCCCTTCCAAGTGTACTCTTTAAATACTTGAGAATTTTGTATGCTGCCTCCAAATGCTCCTCATAAGGTGAGTGCACATAGTAACTCACAATACTAACGGCAAAGGCAATGTCGGGTTTTGTATGGGATAAATAAATGAGTTTCCCTACAAGATGTTGATACCTACCTTTATCAACTGGAACTCCATTGGAAACCTCTCCTAACTTCTAATTAGGATCCATGGGCATATCACTTGGTCTATACTCACTCATTCCTATCTCCTTTAGCAAGTTCAAAACATACTTTCTTTGTGACACAGAAATTCCCATTTTAGATCTTGCAACTTCCATAGCCAAGAAATAGCGAAAGGGACCCAATCCTTAATTTCAAATTCTAATGCTAGGTGCTTCTTTAGCAACTTATCTCATCACCATCGCTCCTAGTAAGTATTATGTTGTCTACATATACAATCAGGAAAACCATCTTTCCATCATTTGTGTGTTTCACGAAGATTATATGATCAGATTGCCCTTGACTATATCCTTCTTTTCTAACAAACCTAGTAAATCTCTTGACCCAAGCACAAGGAGACTGCTTTAGTCCATAGAGTGATTTCTTTAATTTACACACCTTTTTCCTCCAAACTTGTCTTCAAAACCCGGGGGTGGATCCATGTAGACTTCCTCTTCCGATTCTCCATTGAGAAATGCATTTTTAACATCCAATTGAAACAATAGCCACTCTAAATTCATAGCTACAAAGAGTAGTACCCAAATAGTATACAGCTTGGCTACAGGAGCAAATGTCTCCTGATAGTCAACTCCATAGGTCTGTATGAATCTCTTTGCTACTAACCTTGCTTTATAGCGTTCCAAGGATCCATCTGAGTTGAATTTCACACTGAAAATCCATTTGCAACCAACAATAAATGTTCCTTCAGGCAAATGAACCGTCTTTCACGTTCCATTCTTTTCCAGAGCCTCCATCTTTTCACAAACAGCTTTCTTCTATTCAGTATCCTTTAGCACTTCCTGTATAGACTTATGTATATCCACACTTGACAATTGTGAGACAAAAGTATGATAAGATGATGACAGCTTCTTAGAAGCCACAAAATTTGAAAGAGGACATTAAGTACATGATCTAATTCCTTTCCTAAGAACAGTGGGAAGATATAGGAGTCAGAATGTACTTGTGGAATAGGTAAAGACTCAGACTCTAATAGATTCAGAGATTGTACTTGGATTTTCAAAATCAGTGTTTTTCAGATCTGGAATTGGATCAGATTCTTGGCATTAAGAAAGTACAGCTGCATCTTTCTACTTTGAATCCGTTTTTCCTTGGTGTAAGTTTTTCCGAACAATCTCTCATCATTGAAGCATGCCTCGCCTATCATCTTAGTGTCAGTTTTATGTTCAAATACTAAGGTAGGCCTCATATCCTCATTATTCAAGGTATCAAGATTAAAAATTGCAATTTCAATATTTATCTTACCATTTGCATTATTCATGCTCATGTCAAGCTCAAACACCGAGTCTTCATATCCTTTCCCCTCTGAAGAGGAAGATTAAAAGAACTTTAAGACTTAAAAGAATGTAACATTCGTCGTGACAATTTTTTTTCCTGTTAGGATCAAAACATTTGTACCCTTTTTGTGTGGGAGAATGTTCCAGAAAAACACATTTTACCGCCCGTGGATCCAACTTATCCCTGTTATGATTGTGTACATGTACAAAGGCAACACATCTAAAGGCCTTTAAAGGTAAATCAGAAGTCAGACATGACATTGGAAAGAATTTTTTGAAAATTTTCAATGGTGTTTGAAAGTTCAAAACTCTTGACGGCATCCTGTTAATAAGTTATATAGCAGTAAGAATTGCTTACCCTCATAAGTATTTAGGAACTCTAGTGGTGAACATCAAGGACCTAACTACTTCTAAAAGGTGCTTATTTTTTCGTTCTGCTACTGCATTTTGTTGAGGTGTCAGTACAAAAGTTGTGATGAACAATTCCTTTTTCTAGGAAAAACGACCCCAATATTTGATTAAAGTATTCCTTCCCATTGTCACTTCAAAACACTTGAACTTTTGTTTGAAATTGTGTTTTGACCATAGTATAAAAATTTTTAAAAACATGTTCTGCTTCAAATTTTTCTTTGAGTAGATAGACCTAACATAGACATGTATGATCATCAATAAATGTTAAACCATTTTAGTTTCCAAAATTGCTTAGTGTCCTAGAGTCCACACATCACTATGAATAAGGGTAAAAGGCTTGGGTGATTTATATGGTTGAACAGGAAAAGATGCACGATGGTGTTTAGCTAATTGACAAATATTGCATTGAAATGACAATAGAATTTTATTATGAAACAAGTTTAGAAACAGATACTTTAAATATGAAAAACTAGGATGGCTTAACCTACAGTGCCATAACATTGTTTCATCATCAATAAAACTAAAGCATGCTTCGAGATTTGAAAATTGAGTTTGCTAACACATAGAATTTCCATTATCAAAGTAATAGAGACCACCATACTCTCTAGCATTGCCAATCATCCTCCCATTATCCAGCTCCAAAAATTCACAGTAATTTGGAAGAAATTTAGCGCAACACTTCAAATCACGGAGTTGTTTTATTAACAGACAAAAGATTATAAGAGAGATTTGGGACATGAAGGACGTCGTGCAGAACAAGAGTATTAGAGATAATAATTAACCGTTTCCCAGCGATTATCGAGACGGAGCCATCAACAATCTTAATTTTTTGATTGTCTACACAAGGACTATAGGAAGAAAACAATTTAGAGCATCCTATCATATGATCTGTGGCACCTAAATTTATTATTCGTGGACAAAGAAGAATAATGGACACATTAAAGGCAACAAATTAGAGATAATTACCTTTCTGGGCTAAGGAACAAGAAGAAGATATATGGTTAGTGAATTGTGTGGACTGAAAAAGTCTTTATAGTTGTTCTAACTGTTCTTTACTGAACAAAGGTGTCGCAGCTTTGGTTTCAGTGTTCCCATTCTCCTTGGTGGTTGAGTTGAAGGCCTTTGAGTCACGGTTTGACTGACTAAAATTCCATGGCTTCCAATTGGGAGGTTTTCCATGTAAATCCCAACAAGTCTCCCTAGTGTGACGTGTTTTGTGGCAGTGATCACACCACACATTTTCTCCTTTCTTATTCTGTCGTGTTTGGGATGGGGAATTATTGTGATTGGTCCTCGTCACTAGGGCTGAAACTTCTGAAGCAAATGAGTTTTTTTCCCCTAACATATCCTTTGCGTTGACCTTCCTGTCGTTGTACTTCTGAAAACACTTCCCAGATTGATGGCAAAAGGACTCTGCCAAGAATTCGGCTCGAACTTCATTAAAGCTCTCATTCAAACTTGCCAAAAACACATAAACACAATCATTTTCCATTCGGTTTAGATAATGAACGCTATTCGTCTTACAAGCCCAATCATCTTCATAGCAAAGATCAAGCTTCTACCATAATGCCTTCATCTCGTTGTCATACTCAAAAACCTCACAATCATCTTGCTTAGTCTGCCATAGTCTCATTTTCAACTCGAAAATCCGTGATGAATTTTCAAGATTGGAATACGTTTCTCGGACTGCATCCCACGCATCCTTTGCGGTGGGAAGAAACAAATATGTCTTCCCGATTGTAGTCTCCATGGAATTGATTAACCAGGCTATACTAGGGAATTTTCCTACTTCTTCCAAGTCCTTCGTATCGGATCAGTTTTTTTGGGCTCCTTCGTCTCCTCAGTGGGATAGCCAAATCGGTCCTTGCCATCGATCACCGACTTAATGGATTGCGCCCACTCTAGATAGTTCTTATCATTGAATTTGTGAACGGGTAATTGCACCGGAAAACTCTCACTTCCATTTGGGGTTTCCAAGTCCCGATGGTGGTAGCATCGCTGCGCTAACTCCAATAGATGTGGCAGTTGAACTGGTGTCACCAGTCACTGTCGCCCCAGGCATGGTGTTATTGCACCATTACAACAGAACAAAAAGGAAACAAACACATGAAAAAAAAAAGGAACAGAAAAAACCAAACTGGAAAGATAAGCAAAGGCGAACAGTAAAACCCGACAAAATAAATGAACAAAACCGAGCAGGTTCAGGCTAGGCTTAATTCTACCATGGCTCTGATACCATGACCGCAAACATACATGGAAAAACAGAGGAGAAGAAGAATTTTTTCTTATTCCTGAGTAATAATAATAACCAGTACAATAGGGTTAATTTATAGGACTATACTTTCCTAATTTAACTTCCTAATTTTAGGAATTATACAAATTAGTAATAGCTGTACAAAGAAGACAACTAATTGTAGAAATCAGGAAAGTCAACTATCTAATCTTTCCATATTTTCTACATTATGAAAAGAGCAATACTGTATTTCTAGCCTTATTTCTTATGTAGCACATGCCATACTTTTCTCTTGAACCTCTGATTTTGCCATAGATATATAATACTTTTTATTTTCTTTAGGTATTTGTTTGGAGACATCTTTATGCTGATTACTTTATTCCTTTCTTGACAGCCTTATGTTGTGAACATTGGGCATGGCAAAGAACATCTGGATCCAGGTTTTGAAGTTACTGGAATTCCAGAAGGGATTCCCTCACAGGCCGAGTTTCTGGAAGATTACTGTTCTGCATCTGTAAGACTCATGAAATAGCATTGATTGCACTGTCGTCCTTGTGCACTCTTCTTTCCCTCCAAAAAAGAATATATATATATATATATAATAAATCTTGCCCTCTTATGGGGAAATTACAGTGCTCATTTTGAAAAATATGTGTTTTTTTTCTTATTTCCTTTTTTCATTCTCTTTAATAAATATTTTCACAGAAGCTATCTACCATATGGTTAAGGCATTATGTATGCATCATGTCATTGCAGCTGTCTTTTGTACAGAAATTATGCACCAAGCTCATGTAATGGAAAGTGATGTCTATCTAAAATATTGTACTATATATTAAAACTCATAATCCAGGGATATTGGCTGATGATTATGAATTAATCGATCTTAAATTGATGGTCGTGATGGTTGGAAAATTTTGATTTTTAACATACCTTTTTGGTTCACTAATTTTCTGATGAGCTTTACTCCCTAGTAATGTGAAGGTAGTATTTTCCTTCCATAGCAATCTTTTGAGGTCTAGTTGATGGTTATAGTAGGTTTTTCTTTCACCATTATCCACATAAATTATTGGACTGACTTATACTGCAATCTTGAAATGTAGGGAAGAGCCTGGCCTGCCAGGGAGTGGAAGTTCTATGTTGCATTTGCTTTATTCCGTGGGGCATCAATCTACACAGGCGTGTACAATAGATGGCTGATGGTATTTAGATGAGGAAGAGCTGAATTTTGAATGTTAACTTACAAAAAGCTTTGTTGTGGAATAACAGTCCACTTATATGATATTTTGTTTACTGTGACAATGCAGGGTAATGCTTCAGGAGGTGAGCGTGCCCAACATGTAGGAGCTCAAGCCAACGGGCTTATAGAGTTTGCAATGACTTATATTGCACAGAAATCTGTGCTTCCAGAATACCCTCCATCTGGTAATAGTCATTCTGCATTTTTGTTTGACCTAGAGTTTATTATTTCAACTCACCTACAAGATTATATTTGTAGAAAATATACTTTTATACAAACTTTGTATGAAATGGCAAGCAGCAGAAGATAAAAAAGAATTGTTTCTTCTCTGTTTCCACTTCTCCATGGCTTAGTAGGCCTAAGTGTAGCAATCTTTTGGTTTCCACAATTCAATGAAGTGCTGTTAGGCTGTGAAGTAAGACGATGGATAAAAACCACTCCATTATAATGGCATTCCTTATCTTGGTTGTAGTGTGTTCAAAATTCGTCTTTTGTTGCCTGCTATTTGATTTATTATATGCAAAACTATTTGCCTGATGTAATTTTTTCCAACTTCTCTGATTTAGTTGCACAAGGAAACACAAAACTATTTGGAAATAAGTACAAAATTCAAAGCCTTTCAGAGGAAAGGGGGAGGTTTGTTCCCAGCCAAAGAGTTTTGGAATTGAGAAATAAATTGATTAAGTTTATGGAAGATCATATATACCCCATGGAAAAAGAGTTCTATAAATTTGCTCAGTCTGACTCACGATGGACAGTTCACCCAGAGGAGGAGAGGTTAAAGGAGCTGGCAAAGAAAGAGGGCTTATGGAACTTATGGATACCTGTATGTTTCTGGATCTTCTCCCAGTCATAATTCTTTCTTTTCTGATATCTGTGTTCGTCTATTTACCATTACTACTCTTAACTCAAAAGAGGTTGGTTGGTAATAATTATTTTTTCCTCTAATATTTGTTTTAATGGCAGTTTGACAGTGCTGTCAGGGCAAGAAAAGTAATCTTTGGTGAGGGTAAAAATGCTATCTCTGATGATGGATATGGTTCCTTACTTGGGCCAGGCCTCATGAACCTTGAGTATGGATACCTTTGTGAGATCATGGGTCATTCTGTTTGGGCTCCACAGGTCTTTAATTGTGGTGCACCTGACACGGGAAATATGGAGGTAAAAATTATTTTCAGATTTCTTAGAATCTTAGTAGTCATCAATTACTGCGGCCACTGTGTGGGCTTCCTCTTTCATCTTTGAAACTGCTGATTCTCTTTACCCTGGTAAAGTCATTTTGAGATGCTTTTGAGAACTTTGGGAGTAAGAAGTTGGAAAGAATTGTTGTCACTTTCACAATCCTATTAGGAGATACAACATGTTAATACATTATGATGCTCTGAGCTACATATATTCTGGATTTACTTCAACTTCATCAAGTCAGTAAAATGATGAGAAATATGTTTTGGAAGGAAGGTTGACTTGGTCTACTTTTGTTACATTATATATTCATTATCTTCAATCTTTTGGGTCTTGAGTAATAGACTTAATTTTTTTTATTTTAGGTATTATTGCGATATGGAAACAAAGAACAACTTCATGAATGGCTTATTCCATTGCTTGAGGGGAAGATTCGGTCTGGATTTGCCATGACAGAACCACAAGTTGCCTCTTCTGATGCAACCAATATTGAGTGCTCTATTAAAAGGTCGATTTCTTATCATCTTTTTCTAAATGGAATGGACATTTTTGTCCAAAAGCAATTATGAAAGCTATTTTTCTTTAATGAAAAAGAACCTGGTTAAATAATTTGGCAGTATATTCATTGTTATCGTGCTTTATATGACCAAATATACAATTTAGTTGGAGTTTCTTCTCAAATCGTTTATGTCTATTAACTTCTTGTACAGACAAGGTAATTCATATATTATTAATGGAAACAAATGGTGGACTAGTGGAGCCATGGACCCAAGGTGCAAACTTCTTATCGTCATGGTTAGTTCTTCTAGAACTGTGTATTTGAGGAACAGTTATATTCGTTATTTGTGTTATTGAAGTGGGTGAGCTGAACGATATGCAGGGGAAGACTGACTTCTCTGCCACCAAGCATAAGCAGCAATCGATGATCTTAGTGGATATCCAGACTCCAGGTATATACATTAAGAGACCACTCCTGGTTTTTGGCTTTGATGATGCACCTCATGGCCATGCAGAAGTTTCATTCAAGAATGTATGTGTGCCTGCAAAGAATATTCTACTTGGAGAAGGGCGTGGATTTGAGATTGCTCAGGTAAAGTTGTCATGTGCTTTTGATATTTTTGGGAAGTTTGACTTGATCTAAATCTTGACCCCAGTGTCATAGTGGATATGTGCAATGCCTACTTGTCTGTAATCCAAATAGCATGAAGATATACATTTATGATATTTCTATAAGAAAAAATTACTGATTGTTGGGTTCTATAAATTGATAAGCATTTTAATATGTTATCATGCTACTGTTTACTTTCTTACAGGGTAGACTAGGTCCAGGAAGGCTGCACCACTGCATGAGGCTGATAGGTGCAGCTGAGCGTGGCATGCAGATGATGGCTCACAGGGCTCTGAGTAGAAAAGTGTTTGGGAAGTTTATTGCTGAGCATGGTTCTTTTCTTTCAGATATTGCCAAGGTAATCTTAGTTAATACCAGTGTGGGAATGAATTAGGAAAATTCTGCTGTTCTGTGCTTGAGGGGAAATTGATGATGTCATCTAAATATATGGGAAAACAAACCTTCATTCGGAGTAATGAACAAAAAAATGGAGTCCTTTCTGAAATATAACTGCATCAATTTCCTTCCCTATCTAATTTTAGCTTCCTTTCCCTAGTTTAATAGTGATTCTAATATTTGTAATTGGCTGTGTTGTGCAGTGCCGAATAGAACTAGAGAGAACCAGATTGTTGGTTCTGGAAGCAGCTGACCAGCTTGATCGGCTTGGAAACAAAAGAGCCCGTGGAACCATTGCAATGGCCAAGGTAAACGAGGTTATATCAATTCATTGGCAGGAAATATTTGCTTATCATTTGATTTCCAGGAATCAAATCCTTGTTTGTTGCTTTCTTTAATATGAATTCATTGGCATTGCATGGAGCAGGTAGCAGCTCCAAACATGGCTTTAAAAGTTCTAGACATGGCAATGCAAGTGCACGGTGGTGCTGGCTTGTCATCCGACACAGTTCTGTCACATCTCTGGGCCACAGCAAGAACTTTAAGAATTGCAGATGGACCTGATGAAGTGCATTTGGGGACCATCGCCAAGTTGGAGTTACAAAGAGCTAAGCTTTGAAAATTTCACACAAGAAATATCAATGAGCTGGATGAATTTTATTCTCTCTTTTCCTATTTTTTATGTAAAAGGGGGCAAAAGAAGAGAGTAATTTGGAAAGGGAAAGGGTGTTGTTGTATATTTTTGTTATGACAGAATCAATAATCAGTCAAACAGTTAAATACTTGACGCTGGGACGTTTCAGGAAAACACAGCACTTCAGTGAAATACTAATAACACATTTAAGTAATTGATTATTTTGAAATGATTTCCAGCACCTCCTACGTGCCATTTTTTTTTTTTTTTTTTTTTGCTTGAAAGGGTGTGTACCCTTGAGCATATTGATTTTAAGGGGTGATTTACCATTAAAAAGCCTTGATGTGTCCACATAAAACCGTGAAACTTAAGTACATTTCTAGTATTTTCTATCGCTAAATAATGAGATGAACGCATTTTTTTGTCTTTTTGGTCCCAAGTGACTGATTCTGCTTTAAAACGATTCGAAGTCCACGTTTTTCCTGCTATTAAAATGATCTCTAACTATTTTATTAAAAAAATAAATAAATAAAGGATGATTCGAAGCCAAAAGTGACAAAAAGATGGGGGTCCAACTGAACTGAGCTCACCAGTCGTTGTAGGTCAAAGATGCACCAGCCCGTTATCCTCCCACTGTCGGGAACGGGAGGTTTGCGTTGCTCTGTGAAGTCAGCCTCACGCGGTACCCTCCACTCTAAGCACCACGTAATCCCAGACCTACGTCCAGATCACATGGTTCAGCTCTCGACTTGGAATGGGCGAACCAGTAGTCGCAACCTCGGATCTCACCTGGTGACTAGAACGTTATCCCACCACCTTAATGCCCCCACTCGGGTTACAAGCTAGCGCAGCGAAGCTCGGCGTTAGAGGGCAGGATCTACGTAAATATTAAGTGATTTAGATGATAAATCTTAGCAATGTGGGATGAAGAGCAGTATAGTTGAGAAAAACGAATATGCTCGTTCCAGGGATTGAAATGTACTGATTTGATCCAAAATTATGCAACTTTTACCGAGAAAATTTATTAGAGGTTGTATGCTAGAGATTAAATACTGCTTGTTGGGTAAAATATGAGGGATTGCGGACACAAACTTGAGCCATTTGAAAGTTGGAGGACGTATGAAGCTGCGAAGCAATTTAGATTGGCCTGTTTTGTTAATTTTTTTTATTTAATAATTTTATTTTACAATTAAAATGCTAAACAAACTAAAAGTCTCACTTCAGCTTACTTCTTATATATTTAATTACCATATCAAAAAAATTAACTTATAATTTAATGTAATCTTTCTTAAATAAAAATATTAAAGTTCATATCTTATACATGTAATGTAATGTGAGTGTGTTAATTAATTATAACTAAAAGGAGTTCATTCATTTGCATCCGTTATTAGATAAAAGGCCATGGGTAAAGGATATTCCATAGCCAGTCATCGGCGCAACTAAAGGATTAAAAATGAAAGATTATTACACAAGTGATCATAGTCACTCGAATTTAGAATAAAATTAGCAGCACACTTAGTTATCTAATGCTTTCGTTGCCGCTAGTTTCTTAACAGAAATAACGACCAGCAATTCAAATTGTTCTTGTCCTCGTCTTCCCTTCTTCTTTCCGATCCTGTGTAATTAGCTCATTGACAGAGATATTTATTCAAACCGGGGCCCAAGGGGCATTTACACCTTTGTAGCACAGGAGGAAATCGAGCCGCAACAGCTCTGTTTAGCTTTCATTTCTTCCGAGAAATAAAAATTATTTTAGGGAATTTGTTCCGAGCTGCCTTCTTGTTTCTATTACGTCTGTGAGTAGATACTTTGTTTTTGTGCAGACAAAATGAGTTTCGGAAATGAAGCCCAGCAGAATAAGAAGAAGAAGATTACAATAATCAGTATCTCTTCTTTGGTTTTGGTGGCTATGGTGGTTGGCGCTGCAGTTGGTATTAGCCACAACAGTACTGGCGGAGACAGCAAACCTGAGGGCTCCGGTCAGATTGCCACAACATCCAAGGCGATCAAATCTATATGTCAACCCACTGACTACAGACAAACTTGTGAAACGAGTCTCACAAAATCGGCACCAAATGAAACCGACCCTAAAGAATTGATCAAGGTGGGATTCCGACTAGCAATGGATGAAATTAAAGCCGCTATGAAGAACTCTACCACTTTGAAAGAAGCTGCTAAAGATCCAAGAACGAAGCAAGCTCTTGAAAATTGCCAACATCTGATGGACTATGCTGTGGATGATTTGAATAACTCTGTCACTCATATGGGTGCATTTGATATTGCAAAAGCCCATAATTACGTCGAAAACCTTAGGGTTTGGCTCACCGGCGCCATTACTTTCCAAGAAAGTTGCATTTATGAGTTCCAAAACATAACAGGTTCTGAAGCCGGAGACAAGATGAAGAAGATGTTGAATACTTCCAGGGAACTTACAGCAAATGGTCTTGATATGGTAACTGATTTATCTTCAGTCATTAAATCTTTCAACACTCAGAACACACAGAGACGACTACTTTCCGAGGACGACGAAATTCCTTCATGGGTTGGTGAAGGACGGCGCAGAATTCTGGCGGAAACTCCGGCAAACATTAAGCCTGATGTTATTGTAGCTCAGGATGGAAGTGGCAAGTATAAGACAATCTCCGAGGCTCTAAAAGATGTCCCCGTTAAAAACCCCATGAACAAGACCTTTGTTATTTACATCAGGGAAGGAATTTATTCTGAATACGTTACAGTCACAAAGGAAATGAACAACGTTATGTTCATCGGAGACGGACCTACCAAGACTAAGGTCACCGGCAACAAGAACTACGCAGACGGAACCCAAACAATGAATACGGCAACAGTAGGTAATTTTGTCACATTCTTTCGAACGATCGATCATGTTGATATAATAATCTTATACTGCTATTGATTTTCTTCTTCTTTTTTTTTTTTCGATTGCAGCAATTATAGGACCAAACTTCATGGCTAAGGACATGGGATTTGAGAACACAGCAGGAGCTGAGAAGCATCAAGCTGTAGCATTGCGTGTGCAATCCGACAATTCAGTTTTTTACAATTGCCAAATGGATGCATTCCAAGACACCCTCTACGTCCATGCTCACCGTCAGTTCTACCGTGACTGCACCATTTCTGGCACCATCGATTTCGTCTTCGGAGACGCCGCCGCAGTTCTCCAAAACTGCAAATTGATCATCAGAAAACCAATGAAAGGCCAGTCATGCATTGTCACCGCACAAGGAAGAACCAAAGACAATGCCGTGTCCGGAATCGTTCTCCAAAACTGCACAATCACCGGCGAAAAGGATTACTATCCGGTGAAGAATGAAAACAAAGCGTACCTTGGCAGACCCTGGAAGGAGTTTTCAAGAACAATTGTCATGCAAAGTGATATTGAGGATATCATTCAGCCTGAGGGATGGCTTCCGTGGAACGGCGATTTCGCCCTCAACACTTGCTGGTACGCAGAGTTTGGAAATAGAGGCACTGGTTCAGTGCAGACGAAGAGAGTTACTTGGCAAGGAATCAAGAAGATAACCCCAGAGCAAGCTGCTGATTTCACTGTCGGCAAGTTTTACACGGATGGGTTTATCAAACCTACTGGGGTGCCATACACCGTAGGAATGATGAAGCTGTAAAAAACTGCAGAAGATGATGGAGGAATCAAACAGCAAGCTTAATCATCTATATTGGTTTAGCTAGTTCTTGTAAATCAAGGGGAGAAAAAGTTCTCTCTTATTGAATTTGTGTAAATTAACCATCACTAATCAATTTCTCATTGGTTTGCTGATTGTTATAGTTGGGCGTATGATTAATTTCATGAATCATGATCAACTAGAATGAAAGGGATTTATGTTGTGTAAGTTATTTGGACATCTCAAATTAATTGAGAATTAGTGGAGGTTTTTTTTTTTAACTTAATTACCATTTTAATAAGAAAATTGAAAGTTAATTAAGATATATATAGCCATTATTAATCCTTTTAATAAGATTTATATACAATATTACGATTATATAATATAAAATTTTCAAGAATCGTAACGAAAGATTGATCAAAGAATTAGAGTGATGTTATTCAGAATATAATTAAAAAATTTACATGATTAATTTATGAAATATATAATAGAGATTTTTAACTAACATAAAAATTTACTTGATTAAGATATTTTGCAAAAATGTGGGGACAAAAAATTTTTTTTCCTTTTAAGTCTTTAAAATGCAATTCAAGCAACCAAATTTTATTTTTAGTATTTTTAAAGTGAAGACGCATGCTCCACAGTAATAAATTTTCAACCAATTAAATATTTTTACAAATTTGGTATCTACAATGTCTATATGGGTTGGGCCGATTTTGGCCCTATTGAATGATCCAGTAGGCCCATTTCTATTTATTAAACCCACTTGACGAGCGAGCGGGAAACCCGAAAATAATCATCGAACGAAAATCTTTTGAATTCTCTCTCCCTCTCTCCCTCTCTCCCTCTCTCTCTGGAAGAAAAAAAATCCCCAAAACTCACGGGCTTCTGACTCAGGTTCAATCTGAACACGCCGGTAATTTTCCCGCACTTTCTCTCCAATTTTCTCCGGAAATAATCAATCCCCTCACTAACCTTACGATTCTCCCGACTTTCCACCTCCTTGTTCCATCCAACTCCAAATTCCAAAAGCCCTAAGATTGCAAATGAACTCAAATCACAATGTGACGTCGAATTCTCTCTTAAAACATGACTAACTGCAGAGAAGAAGAAATTAATGGCGAAGAGGTGTACGGGAGCGGTGCCAGGTTCACGGTGCACCCGGAGCGTGAGCTAGAAGCCAATTGGGAAGTTGACTTGGCCAAGAAGATCGAAGACTATCTCTTAAAGATTTGCTCTGGTCAAGTAACATCCTCGGATAATCTCGATAATATTTCTGTGAATTTCGCCGAAGGTTCTTCTTCTGTTTAACTTCTTTACTCTAGATTTTTGTTTCCGTAACTCTTCCTGTGCTGTTTTTTATTTTCATTTTCATTTTTTTATATTTTTATTTTTTTCATTTTTTGTGGGAAATGTAGCTGCCTTGTTGGTTCAGGGTTCAGTTCAGGTGTATAGCAGAAAGGTGGAATATTTGTACAACTTAGTTTTGCATGCTTTGGAGTTTATTTCTCAAAAAAGGTTTGTTTGCTCCATTCTTTGTTTTTATAAGAAATAATCAAAATTTGGTTCGGTTTCAGCAACTTTTGTTTGATTTGTTAACTTTTCCTAGTGATTTATAGTTTGCACTGGGAGGAAAAATATATAATTATTAGAAGGTCAATTGTTGCAAATTTTAAGGTAGTATATTTTTTGCTTATCCAAAAGATAATTTTTAAAGCAAATTTGAAAAAGGCAATTAATATATGTGATACAAAATTCCAAGGGTGGCATTTCACATGGCTTTCGCTATGTTAGTAAGTATTATTCTCAGTGAGAAGGTAGTGCATTTCATTTCTTCTCCAAGAAAAGGATACCCAGTTGGTTCCATTTGAGTAGATTATTTATATGGATGTCCAAGAAAGTTACCTTTTTAGATGTAAAGCTGTAAGTTCTGAAAGACAAAATTTGGTGAGCATGATAACTCAAGAACTTCTCATAATAGTTTGAACATGAGCTGCTCATGTTAACTGAAGTCAAGTTAAGAGTAAGAAGGATGGGAAATGCAATGAACTTGACATGCTGATCTCCTATATTTCATTAAATTTTGCTGCGAGTTTTTGAATGCTTACGTATTTTTCAAATATGCCTGAGTATTATTTACTATTTCTACTGTATTTGTTTGTTATTTTCTGAAACAGGCAGCAAGATCAATCAGAGGGAACATCAGTCCTGCCCCAAGAAAGTGGCTCTCAGGCAATTGCTGATGAAGACAATGATTTGTTTTGGGGCTTTGATGATGTCCCAGGTAGCCTTCGATCATGTATTTTCTTAAAATTGTAGAGAGCTCTAGCTAAAATTTTCCCACATTGCAGTGGAAGTAAAAAATCGCTTAGACAGTCCAAATGGCAATAACACTTCTTTGAATCACTTCGTGAAGCCCCCTACAAATTTAGTTGTCCTTGAAGGAGATTGCTTAGATACTACTGGTGATGGCACGGAATTAGAGTCCTATCTGGTACTTCAGTTGCTCTTATTTGTAATATGTTCTCATTGACTAACTATGTAATCTAATTGATTTCATTATATGGTTGCAGTTAGCCACCAATGATGTCTATCGGGATTTTATTCTGTTAGATCCATATGATGCTGTAGCAGTTAACAATTTTTTGGAGGGAGGTGAAACTGGTAAAGGGCAGAGTAGTGTCCGCAAGGGTAGCGCAAGTCGCAAGAGCTTTCAGTCACCCACAAGACGTTCTGGAGGAACTGCACATAAGTCTTCACTTGGAAGGAACAAGGATGGCAATCTCCATCCTTCACCTAGGGTGAATTGCAGTTCTGATGTCAACAATTTTAATGATGGGGCTGATCCTCCTGCAAATGATAATTTTGGGGACAACAATCATGGATTTGATATGGATGATAATTATTCAGAACCTAGAGACTTCAACAAATCTGATGATGAAGATAATGATCCTTGGAAGCCCTTGAATCCCCATGAACCTGGGAACTTGAAAGTGAAGCCTTTCAGAAAAGGTTGGAAACTACATGCTTTTCTTGCTTCAGTTATGTACCCTTAGGGTGTTGTTCTGTGCCTAATTTTGTGGCTTGATTCTGCCTTGCCACCAGTGAAAGCTTTCAGAAGGATTGGGGTAAATTCTGCTAAACGAACCTCAGTAAGTACTATGTTTCCACTAGCAAAACTGCATGGTACTATCAGCCCAGAGCTCAAAGAAATTTGGGAGGCAAGGAATACTGCTTTTGAAAAACAGAGGGCAACCCAATCTCCTCCGTTATATGAAAAGGTTACGCTCTTCAGATTTTGTTCACCTGACTTATCTTATGGTTGTTGTATTAAACCCAATGTCTTATTGCAGCTTCGGCAATCACTCGCTAATGAAGGAAAAGAGAAATTTGATGGTTTTGGTCATCCTGGCAATTACAACGATGACAAGGGGTATGCTAGTGAGGACCCAGATTTGGGGCCACCTGAGTATATGGATGAAGATGTACCTCTTCAACATGACAATGTATGTAGAAAAGTCTTTTGTTTTTATGATGTATTTATAACAAAATAATAGTTAAAGGTGTTATCAATGTTGCTTATTCATTGGCCTTTACACAGCATGGTGATGGCCCTGCTCAGTTTGATACCCATGAAGCATTTGAACATGGAAGCCAAGAATCTCATGCAAACCTAGAAGATCTTTGTCGCTCCCACCTAGTAAGCATTGCTTTCTCTCAAATTGCTCCTGGCTGTCATAACAGAAACATATTAGATAGTTTGTATTATGATGCTTACTAAAGCAACACAATATTTTTGTGAAAACCTCTCTAGTATTACTTCCATCCAACTACATGTGTGCATTGCTTGTGTACCTCATGCTGCATTGACATATTTGGTATGCCTATTTTCATAAACCAGATGGAAACTCTAGTTTGGGGTTACAGGAAGTTACAAGGAATACAAACCTGGTCTCTGCATTTTGGTTATAATTGTTCATTCTGTGATCATTTTGTGCTAAGTTACTGATATGGTGTTCCATTGCCTCTTGGCTATCTTTTCTCTTGCAGGATGCACTTCTTGCTAGCATAGCTGAAACTGAGAAGCAGACAGAATTGGCTGCTCGAGTTTCATCGTGGAAACAGAAAATTGAGGACAACTTGGAACAGCAAGTAATATTGTTTTTCCTCCCTTTCTCTCTCATATTTTTGGCCAGCTAGCACCACTAGTTTTATAATGATATTAGTCTCCCTTATAAGTTCGTTGGACTTCTTATTAAATAAATGTTGAAATGTGTTTTTGACAGGATTCACACCCTCCATTTGATATTCATGAATATGGAGCAAGAATTATTGACAAACTATATCTTGAAGAAGACAAAGGAAATGTAATGTCCTTCGCTGATGTTGTGAACGGCCAAGAAATGTATGATGTTGCTCGAACCTTCTCTGCACTTCTTCAGTTGGTAATCCTCTTCTTCTGTTTGGAATTCCAAGTGTGCTTGTTATATAGCATACAGATCACTTGTAGTTTTGCTGTTGGTTACAATCTAATATAGAACGTCACAAAGGTCTTTTAAGTTTTTCCTTTTCTTAAAAAACTAATATGTTTTCATTGTCTAGTAATAATGTAATATCTTACAACTGATTTTTGCCAGTGAAGTCATTTGAAAAGAGTAGTTAGGTTCTTTTTCTGTGTAATTACACAACTGCATTGGGACTTCACTTTTCAGGTGAATAATGGAGATGTTGATCTGGATAGAAGTAGGGAAGACGGAGATCCTGTCTGTTATACAGCTGTCAATCCTTTTCGTATTTGGCTACTTAATAATGAGAAGAAGCAAGAGCAAACACAATTTGAATTATCGACAAAGAGGGTCAAGTCTCTATCGGGAAAAGGATCTAGCAAGGCCAGGAGAGAGAAGTCTCCAACTATCAACGCATTTCCAGAATATGGATCTTCAGAAATGTCATCACAACAGAATTTCAAGTTTTCCATGAAGCTTAGAAAAGTTGGTGGTGTAAGGTGCACTCCTGAAGGCAAGAGGAGACGAAGGTCGCGATTTGTTGAACCAGTAGACTTGCATTCATCAGGTTGACACTCTGAAAGCATTGGGGTGATTCAACAAAACTGTTGAATCGGCTCAAAACTAGACTATAGAATTAGCTTCATTGTTAGCTTTAATCTACTGTCAATTATCTGTAATCCCATTTTTCTTTTTGTGTAAGTTATTATAGATATGTAGTTATCAGTCTCGAGACTTTGTAATTTAAGTATATTACTCCTTTGTAGAATAAAATGTTCTTGTACTATATTATATTATCATTCTGCTTTTGGTCATTCATTCAAGAAATTAAGAGATTACCATTCAAAAAGTCTTCACTCTTCGTAGTAATTTCATCATAAATTAAAAGAAATTAACTTTTTAATTCTAAAGGGAACTTCACATTTGAAAAAGGATCCGTAATGATGTAAAACCCTTTTTTAAAGTGGTCGTGGGAAAATAAAGACGTAACTCGAAAGTAGAGGATTTCGATGACGATACAGCCAAATTAAAAGCGAACTTTCAATTCAAAATCTGGTTCAAGTTGAATTGAACTTGCTTACGCAACAAGAAAATGTGTGGGTTTGACAAAGAAACCCAATAGTAGTTAGTGTTTGCATAGCTTTCCAAAACCAACGTGTGTGCCACTAACTTGAACTTGTGGTGGAAAAGTTGGTTACTTGCTCTCTTCATTTTACCAACTCTATATATATATATATATATATAATTCCAAATTCCAGCAGTTTTTAAGTTATGTCGACACTCAATTCTCTTTATTCTTTGACTTATTATCGTTACCATTTATTAATATAAGATTTAATCAATTTTTAAGTAGTGAATTTATTTGTACATGAAAGAAAAAGCTCCTACCTTTCTTTTTTTCTTTTCCTTAAATACTTTTCAATTCGTTGGTTATTTAAAAAATTAGTTTAAATGAGATTCTGATTTGAGATAATCCTAAATTTAGTGAAATTTTAATTGGAGATAATTTACTATTTTGACTTGTCTCTGATCAAAAAAGATTTTCTATTAGGTTTAACTTTAATAAGACACGTTGATTGAAGTTTTATAAATTTAGATTTACCTGTTATCTTTTGGGTCTTTATTCTTTAATATAGGTTCAAGTAATTATTTTATCAGACTAAGATACAATTGAAAATCAACCCAATTTAGATGTTAAAAAAATAGTCTAATAGTAAGTCCTCGAATTTCGAAAGTAACATATTTACTTTTGAAACTAATAAGAGTTCGAAAACCCAGTATCTTTTTACTGAATTCTTAAGATCCGTTACTCTCAATTATTCAAAATGCTAAATGTATGATAATTTCAAATAAAGCAACTAATGCTTTATTACTTAAGGAATAAAAGAGGATATGTATTAATTACTAAGACCTTGATTATTATAATGTTGTAAGTATATTTTTATTTTTTTTTAATAGTTTACGCACAACTCTAGACCTTATTAGTTTACTGTCTTTTTTGTTTTCCTTTCCTTAGAGCGCAAAATAAAAATTTCCTTTGGCTAGAAAATTTTGATTTCTACTCCTAATTTTTTTTCATCCGCATCAATTCAAGTACTAAACCTTTTTGTCTTTCGATTTTTTATCTCTCTATCTTCCCTTTCAATTGTTATTATCTATTTCATTGGTTGTGTTCTTGTTTAGGTATTTTTAATAAAGATTGATTTTGCTTCTGATTATTTTGTGTTGTTGATTTTGTTTTTTGTTTTTTGTTGTGCATTTCTTTTTCCCGGATGCTAGGTACTTCATTGTAGTCTTTTCTTTTAGCTAAGATGTCAGTGCCACACAAGTATATATCTTTTGTTCCTCTAGATTTTTTAAGTTGGTATAGCAAAGGTATAATGTTTGGTTTTATTGGACTACATGTCGAGACAACAAAGGTATACTTATTTTTCTCTCTGGAATTTGCATTTTTACACTATGGAGTTGCATGATTTTGATTTATTTGAGCAAAAAATCAATACCTTGGTGGTATATTTTTGTGTTCATCTGGACTTTGTAAGTTAGCATCGAGCAGTGCATATTTAGTTCATCTGAGCAGGCAAGTAGTATCGTAGCGGTACAAGAAGATTTAGTTTTGTTTACTGTAAGGGTAATGTGTTAGTATTTTATTTTTTAGTAGCTTGAGAAAACTTTCTTTTATTTATTGTAGAACTATTTTGGGTAGTTTGAGAGAACGGTGTTTTATCTACCACCTTCTAGTAGTCTGAGGGAATATTGTTTTGTTTACCGCGAGGGCGATTTCTAGTAATCCGATTAAAATTTATCTTATTTATTGCTAAGGTGGTTTTTGGTATCATATGGATGTATACGTTTCGTCTGAGCAAATAATGGCAACACCTCGTGGGTACAATTTTGTCTTTCTAGTGTAGTAATTTTGGTATCGCATGGCCTTTCTGGGTAAGATGTCAATAGTTTTGGCAACGCGAAGTTGTAATATTTAACCCTTCTAAACTTAGTTATGGCAGCATGGAGCTGCAGTATAAGCATAATTTTGGTAGCGTAGAGCTACTGTGTTCGACCCTTCTAAGCATAGTCATAACAGTACAGAGCTGCAGTATAAGCATAATTTTGGCAACACGTAGCTGCAATATTTGGTTATTCTAAGTATAATTTTGGCAACACGGAGTTACAGTATTTAGCCCTTCTAAACATAATCTTAACAGTGTAGAGCTGTAGTATTTGCCCTTTCTAAGCATAGTTTTAGTAGCATGGAGCTGCAGTATTTGCCCCTTCTAAGCATAGTCTTAATTATGCAAAGTTATAGTATTTGGCCCTTTAAGTATAGTTTTGGTAGCGCAGAGTTATAGTATAAGCATAATTTTGATAGTGCGGAGCTACTGTGTTCGGCCCTTCTAAACATAGTTATAATAGTACGGAGCTGCAGTATAAGCATAATTTTGGCAACGCGGAGCTGCAATATTTGGTCCTTCTGAGTATAGTTTTGGCAATACAAAGTTACAGTATTTAGCCCTTTTTAACATAATCTTGACAGTGTGGAGCTGCAGTATTTGCCCCTTCTATACATAGTCTTAGTAGCGCGAAACTGCAATATTTGCCCCTTCTAAGCATAATCTTAATTGCACAAAGTTGCAGTATTTGGCCCTTTTAAGTATAGTTTTGGTAACGCGGAGTTACAACATAAGCATAATTTTGGTAGTGCAGAACTACTGTGTTCGGCCCTTCTAGGCATAGTCATAACAGTACAGAACAGGCATAATTTTGGCAACGCGAAGCTGCAATATTTGGTCCTTCTGAGCATAGTTTTGGCAATACGGAGTTACAGTATTTTGCCCTTCTGAACATAGTCTTGACAGTGCAGAGTTGCAGTATTTGCCCCTTTGTAGTATTTACCCCTTCTAAGCATAGTCTTAGTAGCACGGAGCTACAGTATTTGTCCCTTCTAAGCATAGTCTTAATTGCATAGAATTGCAGTATTTGGCCCTTTTAAGTATAATTTTGGTAGCGCGGAACTGCAATTTTGATAAAATTTTGACAAAACGAAGCTACAATAATTGGCCCTTCTAGGCATTAAAGCTAACACCGTAGAGATGCATTGTTAGTTTTTTACTTTTCTTTTCTTAGAAATGGTGAGCCATGAAAGTTTATACAAAAAAAGAAAAAAAGTACCAAAAATTGATTAAACATAAATAAATAAATGATGACATATATACTCAAAACTTTTGAATGATATAAATTAAACATGTTACCAACTCATGATATACAGAAAAAGATTAGAAGAAAGTATACATTAACTAATAATTGAAACTTATTATGTCCATATAATATTATATTTTATAAATTTATTCGAAACATAGATTTTTTATAATAAAAGGAAATCAATTTGAACTTAACATATATAATTATTTTCAATAATGCTTGTTCTTCTCATAATTTAACTAGAAATAATTAACTATGATCTCCCCTTTTTTTATCATTTCTTTATTCATGCAAGTAATTGATGAATTTTTTTTTTAAAAGAATTATGGAGATAATTATACAATTATAAATGAAGATCAAAAAATTATGAAGATAATTCAAAATTATATTATAATAGATTAAAATCATAGTATTTTCAGTTAAACACACAAACATAGTGTGCTTAAAATAAATATATATATAAATAAATTTTAAATTTTTTAGGTTATAGTGTGGATAATTAAAAATTATTAATCATATAAGAATTATTTTAATAAGTCATTAAGATTAAATACTAAAATTTGTAGACAATTTTGTCATGAAACATAAGTATTTAAAACTAAAAAGTATAAAATAATTAATAGACAAAGATATATAAAACGTTAATATTGGATTTAAATGATATTCATCTCTACATCCGAATGATATTTATTATTAGTCGGTGACAATTATATAGAACTGAATTGATATTATATTCGAACCCTGATGATATTTAAATGTGGACCTTTAATAATATCTATTATTAAGGTGGGTGATATTTTAAAATGGATTTAATTGATATTTAATTTTTGACTCCAATAATATTTCATATTGAACCTGACTGATATTAATTTAAATTATATAATAATAATATCTTTAAAGACAAGTACTTTTTTAATTAACAATCAAACAATACTTTTGATATGAAATTACTAGTGAGAAAGGTTAGTTACTCCAAGAATAAAGTAATAGTTAGCACAGAAGATGGATCTATATATCAAGCAAATCATGCTATTATCATTGTAAGCGTCGGAGTTCTTCAAAGCACCCTCATCTAATTTGTCCCAAAATTATCTTAATGGTTTATCATGAAATTTTGTTGCCATGATCACCTCTTCTTAAATAATAACAAATTAACTTTTGTTTATATTTTGACAGACGGCACAAACTGTTAATACCAAATTTTGTTATCTAATATTAATTAACGAATTTATTTGTACGTGGAAGAAAAAAACTCCTTTTTTCCTTTTTTTTTTTAAATACTTATCAATTTGTTAGGTTATTTGAAAAATTAGTTCATGTGAGATTCTGATTTAAGATAATTTTGAATTTAATGAAATTTTATTTCAATATTTTAGCTCATCTCTAATTTAGATGAAATATAAATTCTCTAAAATGATTTTCTATTAATTCTGATGTTAATATGAAACGTTAATTAAGTTTTAATAAATTAAAATTTTTACCTTTTATCTTTTGTGTTTTTATTCTTTAATATAGGTTCATATAGTTATTTCATCACGTTAAAAAACATGCGAAAATCCATCCAATTTAAATATTTGAGAAACAATCCAATATCATTGACGCATGCATATATAGAAAATGTTAAGAAATTAAGAGTCGAAGCAAAACACACAATTACAATGAAATTGAAAAAACAATGAAAATAAATATTATGTAGGAGGTATAATCATCCATCACCATAAAGCAACAAATAAGCATAAAACAATAAATAAGTAGGAGATATAACCGTCCATCAAAAGAACAATAATAAATAAGAGATATAACCGTCCATAGTAAAATAAAATAGTAAAATAAATCGACACAAATATTTTATGTCGAAAACTCCTAAACAAATTAGGGTAAAAACCACGAGCAAGTATAAGAGTATTTCACTATTTTAAAGTGGGGATTACAACTCTCTTTCTCTCTAATAACAAGGAAAGAACAACTCTCTAAATAGGAATATTTCACACTCTCTCTCGAAATAGAAGAAACAACTTTAAGTGAAGAATACAACACAAAGAAAAAACTAATTTTTTCTCTCTTTGTAAAAACTCTCAAAGGATGATTTTGGGATGAATGGAATGGTGATAGGGGTGAGGTATTTATAATAATTTCCTTCTCTCATTTTTTAACACACATTCCACAATTTACTCCACAAATTTCTCCTACCAACCGCTACCTAAATTCAAACTTTCTCCACCTAACACTAACCTCATTAGTAAAGAAATTCAAAAAGGAGTAGTTGCACTTTCGGTGTATTTCGGTGCTCTTATACAGTACAACTGTTCATAAATATAGTACTATTCATTTATACAGTACTGTTCACATATACGGTACTATTTACCAAAAGTGAACTTTACAATTTCACATTCTCCCACTTAAAGTCACTTTTGGTAATCTCTCCTTACTTGCTAATTTCATGCTTGCTTACGTTTCTGTTAGGCCATATGAAGATCTATACCATATAGACTTGTCAGTGTTTATTGGCTTGGTCATTACATCTGTTAGGTACTCGTTGTGTGTATTTTTTGCATATCTATACTTCCATCTTCCACTACTTCTCGAGCAAAATGATATTGAACCCCTATGTGCTTTGTCCTTGAATGAAATGTTGGATTCCTTGCAATGTATAAGGCGCTCTGACTATCACAAAACAAAGTGATCTTATCTTATTTATGCCCGAGCTCTTCTAATAATCTTTGAATGCAGACAGCTTCTTTATAAGCTTGTGGAGCCGCCATGTATTATGCTTTTATAGTGGATAATGTCACAACAGTCTGTAATTTTGAAACCCAACTTACAGTTGCCCCTACAAGTGTAAACACATAACCTATAGTAGATTTCCTTTTATTCAGATCTCCTGTAAAATCTGAGTCCACATAACCCGTGACAATAAATTCCAATCCTTTATAACATAAAGCAGCATCTAAGGTTCTTTTGATGTATTTCAGAATCCTCTTCACAGTTTCCCAATGCTCTCTACCATGATTCGCCATAAAATGACTAACTGCTCCCACTACTTGTGCAATGTCTGGTCTTGTGCATATCATAGCGAACATCAAACTTCCCACTGCTGATGCATACGGCACTCGAGACATCTCTCTTCTCTCTGCTTTATTGTTAGGATACATACTTGAGGATAACTTGAAATTAATAGGAAGTGGGGTAGAAATTGGCTTACTTTCTTGCATGTTGAAGCGTCGTAAGATTTTTCTCAAGTAATTCTTCTGAGATAGCCAAATCTTCCTATTGTTTTTGTCTCAGTGAATTTGCATCCCTAGAATCTTGTTTGATGGTCCCAAGTCCTTCATTTCAAATTCACTAGCCAATTGTGCCTTTAATTCTTGGACTCGATCTTTGTTGGGGCCTGCTACCAACATGTCATCCACGTACAACAACAAAATAATGAAATCATGATCACCATCAAACCTCTTGTAGTACGTACAATGGTTTGAATTGAGTCTGTTGTACCCAAGGCTAATTATGAAGGAATCAAATCTCTTGTACCAACACCTTGGCGCCTGTTTGAGACCATACAGAGACTTGTTTAACTTACAAACTAAGTTCTCCTTACCTGTTTCAGTAAAACCTTTTGGTTGGAGCATATAGATTTCTTCTTCAAGCTTCCCATGAAGAAATGCAATTTTGACATCTAACTGCTGAAGATGTAAATCAAATGTAGCACACATAGGCAGGACTATTCTGACCGTTGTAAGTCGAACTACCGATAAAGATATCTCGTTAAAGTCAATACCTTCCTTTTGAGCATATCCCTTCACCACCAATCATGCACGATACCGTTCCACTTGATCATTGCTATCCCGCTTGGTCTTGTAAAACTATTTGTTACCAATGGCTTTTCTTCCATATGATAATGGTACTAATTCCCATGTCTTGTTCTTATGTAGAGCTTCAATCTCTTCCTGCATTGCTGCCATCCATGAAAATGCATCTGAGCTACTCGAAGCTTCATGAAAAGTTGAGGGCTCGCCATCATCTATTAGAAGACAGTATGCTACATTGCTTTCTGTAACATACTCTGAGTGCCAAGTTGATGGTTTCCTCTCCCGAGTTGATCAACGAACTTCTACAGCTTCGAACCTAACTGGTTCTTATACCTCGTGCTCTGATGATGCTTCAGAAAAGTCTGAAATTTCTTGTGCTTTATCATTTTCCACATGTAATGTTGTAGTCTCTGAGTTTTCCTTCAATGTGCTATCAACTCCATCTTTTTCTTGTAATTGATCTTCTACAAAGATAACATCCCTTCTAACTATAACCTTGCGGACAGTGGGATCCCACAAGCGATACCCCTTTACACCATCAGCATACCCCAAGAATATACACTTTCTAGATTTCGGATCTAACTTCGTTCTTTCTTGGGCATTGAACATTATATACACAGGACATCTAAATCAATGTAAATGAGAGTAATCAGCTGGTTTACCAGTCCACATATCGATCGACGTCTTCAACCTAATTGCTGTTGATGGTGACTGATTTATCACATAACAAGCGGTCTTTACTGCTTCTGCCCAAAGTGAATGAGGTTGTCCAGCAATCCTCAACATAGCTCTCATCCTTTCTACAAGAGTTTTGTTCATCCGCTCTGCCACTCTATTTTGCTGTGGAGTGTATGGTACTGTGAATTGTCTTTCAATACCTTTTTGCTTACATAGTGCAAGAAACTCACCGTCTGTATACTCTCTTCCATTTTTTGTTCTCAAACACTTGATCTTCTTCCCATATTCAAGTTCCACTCGCGCTTTGAAGTCTTTGAATACTGGAAATGCTTCTAACTTTTTCTTAATTGGATATACCCAACATCTCTTGGAGTAATCATCAATAAAAGTCATAAGATACTTTGCTCCTCCTAGAGATACTTCTGGTGATTCCCAAATATCAAAATGAATCAAGTTTAGAATGCATTTGCTCTTAGCATTAGATCTGTTGAACTTCAACCTATGCTGCTTACTTATAACACAATGCTCGCAAAACGATAGTTTTACCGCTTTAAGTCCTGGAAGTAGCTTTCGGTAGGAGAGAATCTTCAAATCTTGTTCTGACATGTGACCGAGTTTAAGATGTCACATCATTGTCAATTCTTCTCTTTTGCTAGTTGAAGCAACATACCCATCAGCTTTCTGTTGTGTTCCTCCCTTAAGCATGAATAAATTTACAATAATCTTTTCTGCTTTCAAAACTACAAGTGCTCCTCTAACAATCTTCATAATCTCATTCTCAATATGGGTTTTGCATCTAAGATCATCTAATTGTCCTAAAGACAATAAATTCTTCTTCAAGCCTTTGACATGTCGTACCTCTTTAATAGTGAGAGCTGTTCTATTATGCACTTTTATCTTAATAGTACCAATACCGGCAATCTCCAAGGCGAGATCATCTCCCATGTATACAGATCCTTCAGAGATAAGTTCATATATGTGAAACTATTCTCTTCAAGAGGTCATGTGCCATGTTGCTCTTGAGTCTATAAGCCAGACATTAGGAAGTCATTTCTGCCTTCAATAATCGTTGTTACCTTACCGTATAGTACTTCACCATCATCTGAATTACTTGTAACATAACCCTAAGCCTTTGATGTCTCGGAATCTCCACTTTTCTTGTTATTCCAACAATCCTTTTTGACGTGCCCTTTCTTGCCACAATTATAGCGCTTGACATTCTTCTTACTTTTTGATTTTGATCTACCTTGATTCTGGCTCCCACTGGACTTACGTTCAGTTGATCTTCCTCTTGTCATCGGTAATGTTTCTGCTTGCTGCGAACTCATATTTCTATCTTCCTTGTTTCTGCGCCTCCTTTCTTTTTCTAAGACAGTGACTGCAACATCATTGAAGACTAAAGAGTCCGTTTGGACATTAGTTGTCAAGTTGATGATGAGTTGATCATACGAGTCAAGTAGACTTTAAAGTAGAATCTCTACACGTTCATTTTCCCCCATTTTGTACCCCAACGTTGTAAGTTGTGAAAATAGAGTTTTCAAGATATTAATATAGTCAGTCACCGATGTGGATTCCGCTATTCGAAGAGTGTAAAGTCTTCTCTTTAAGAAGATTTTGTTGTATAGTGACTTAACTTCATACAATTTTGTCAAAGTATCCCATATCTCCTTTGCCGTCTTCATCTCCTCCACACTAGCTAATACTCTATCGGCTAGTCCCAAGTGTAGATCGGCAATTGGATCACCGTCCATCTTGTTCCACTTGTCTGCGTCCATATCCGAGGGTTTTTCGCCAATTACTGCTAGACACTTGTCCTTCCTTAAAATTGCCTTCACTTTCATTTTCCACAACGAAAAATTGTTTCCGTTGAATTTCTCAATTTCAAACTTTGCTGCCATTGTTGATGATTATCTGCTTCTCACTTATACCGAATTTCACTAATTCACCGTCAATAGTACTTGTAAATAGTAACTAAGAATAGTAACCCGCACAACTAATAGCTCTGATACTACTGTTAGAAAATTAGGAGTCGAAGTAAAACACACAACTACAATGAAATTGAGAAAACAATGAAAATAAACGTTATATAAAAGGTATAACCATCCATCACCATAAAGCAATAAATAAGTATGAGGTATAACCGTCCATTAAAATAACAATAATAAGTATGAGATATAACCGTTCATAGTAAAATAAAATAGCAAAATAAATCGACACAAATATTTTACGTAGAAAACCTCTAAACAAATTAGGGTAAAAACCACGGGTAAGTATAGGAGTATTTCACTATTTTAAAGTAGGGATTACAACTCTCTTTCTCTCTAATAACAAGGAAAGAACAACTCTTTAAATATGAATATTTCACACTCTCTCTCAAAATAGGAGAAACAACTCTAAGTGAAGAATACAACACAAAGAAGAAACTAATTTTTTCTTTCTTTATAAAAACTCTCAAAGGATGATTTTGGGATAAATGGAATGGTGATAGGGGTGAGGTATTTATACTAATTTCCTTCTCCCATTTTTTAACACACATTCCACAATTTACTTCACAAATTTCTCCACTTATCAATCACTACTTAAATTCAAACATTTTCTACCTAACACCAACCTCATTAGTAAAAAAATTCAAAAAGAAATAGTTACATTTTCAGTGTATTTCGGTACTGTTATACAGTACGATACTGTTTATAAATATGGTATTGTTTATTTGTATAATACTATTTATTTATACGGTACTATTTATCAAAAATAAACTTTATAATTTCACAGAAAATGATACTGGTATTAGGAAATCAAACAGAGACATGAAATTAAGAAAAGCGGACGTGTACAAGTGCATAGAAACGCTTGGTAACGGAGTTGGATTATGTTACAAAAAATCTCGTCTATGGATTGAGTTGGGCACACTCGCTCCATCCACTAATCACTTACTCCATACAAATACGAATATCAAGTATATGATGAGGTCGAAAAGTTGCTGCCGCTTCTCAATCTTCGTGTGTGACAGGGGAAAGCGTCTCAGGACCTTTTTTTTAATTTTCCATGATATTTTTCCGACATTATTATTATTATTATTTCTTGAATCTTGATCCACACCGACACAATTCAGAAGCGATTATTCTGTTATATTGTTTCTACGTTGTTAGACATTATTAATTACCCACTAATTAAACCAAACGCAATGTTAAACAGATCGCAATACATACCAACCATGCATGCAGTTGGGTCTTGGTCAAAGTTTTAACTTATTAAGGCTCAAAATGAAATGATGAAGAGAGAGGAGAAAGAGAAAAAAACAAAACAAAAGCGTGTAAGAACAGAACAAAGCTGAAATGATAAATATGAATAAGGTTGTCGATGTATTATTGGGCAAGCACACTAACAGACTAACAGTACTACTATAGTACACTAGTTATAATTATATATTATTATTCAGTTTGAATGAAGGGTGATTACTTCATTACCTCCATTTTCTATTTTCATATTTTATTTTTTTTTGATAATGTGAAATTGTCAAAGCGTGTCGAGGTTCTTGATTGCATTGTTTTGGCATTTCTTGATCAAATTATTTAGTTAATTTCTAACAAGTTATCATGCGTTCATACTCCCCAGTATACTTAACAATTAATTAATTAAATTTTAAAATTTTAAAAATTTAAAATTTAGATTTTAGAAATCATATATTACTTCGATTTCAAATTAAATACACCTAATTCATATAGAATATCTAAACATTTAATGATTTAAATAAACATGATAAATGTATACATATAAAAAAAAAAACAATAAAAAGACAATCATTCTCCTTAACAGAACAGCAACAGCTAGCTCCGAGTTGCTGCTGCTGCATACAAAAAACACAATTTCACGTCATTCTATATAATACGCGTCAAATTGCTAAAAACAAACATGATTTTGATTCATTCATTCACGAAAATTTTAATTGCTTTTATTTTTTCATATATATACCATGTAAAGGCAAAGGCAAAGGCAAAGGTAAGTAAATAATGAGAAGGAAGTACAGCTACAGCACAATAATAAAACACGGGAAGTTGCTTTGCTTGCTTGCTTGGGTCAAAGCAGCCCCGCTAAGCAAGTCAACCAACACCTTCAACTACGCAACCCATGCACTTCCTTTTTAATATTATGTAACTCTAATTAACTTTTATTTTTTAGATTTTTATTCTTCACTTAATTACTTCTTCCTCTTTTTTGTCAAACTTTGTTTTTTTACCTCCCAATACAACTTTAAACTAAAAAAAAAAAAAAAAACCATATATTTGATTTTGATTTTGATTTGAATGAGTTTTTATTTAAAATTTGCCTTCATCATAAAGTTTGGAAATAAAATGTAGACATCATAAAAATTAATCTTATAAAATTAATTAATTACCTTCTAGTTTGGTAAAATTAATTGAATTTGATTTTATGAATTAAAGTGAAATAAATATGGTATGTTGTGATATAATTAATATCAAACTCATTAAATAAATTAAAAATTTTACGAAAGATTAATGATTAAAGTCAAATTAAAAATTCTCCCTCGACCTCTTTCTTATACATTTATAATTATCAACATTAAACAATTTACTTAGAACTTGCTAGGAGGTTGCATATCAATGAAACCGAATGTTCTACACGTTAATTCTGAAAAAATAAATATTCAATTATATGTGTATATATAAATAAAATAAAGGGAAGCGTGTGAAAACGGTACACAATTAAAAATAAATAAAATAATAACCGAACATTAATAAATTATGAGTTGTAACAGTTAGTTTAATCAAATTAGCCGTTTAAAATAGGTGATAAACTTTGTTATAAATTAAAAACCGTTTGTAGAGACGTGTTAGATTGATTTTATAAACAAATATGATAAGCTTTGTTTTGTTCAATCAACATCTAGCCATATTATTTCACGTGTAATTAATGATACAGTTTCAATTAATAATACATAATGGTAATAATTGAGATTATACAAAATAAATATAATATATATATATATAATCTAAGGTAACATTTGTTTTTTTGTTTGTTTGAACTAAAATTTAAATGTGAATGATATATTTTTGTTTTTTATTTTAAAATATTTGAAAATAAAAATTAGTTATTTATTTTAATAAAATAAAAAGTCTGAAAATTGATATTTTAACATATATATATATCCTTTTAAATAATATACTTATATATATAATAATTTTGATTATATTAGTATAATAATAGATAAAAAAAAATAATAAATTATATAATATATATATACATTTTTTATTTATTTGATATATTTTTTTAAAAAAATAATTTTTAATCGATGATATAAAAATCAACAAGAATAAAATAAAAGTAATAAATGCTATTGTAATACAGTTATTATTATGTAAATATATAAATTTATTATAATAATTAAAATATAAAAATAAGTAAAAATTAAAAAATAAGCATAAGGGATCTATAATAGAAAAGAGATAAGTAAAAAATAGTTAATTAGAGTTTTAATTTTATTAGTAAATAAATTAATAAAATAGAAAAATATTTTTGAAAAATAAAAATATTAAATTATTTAAACATTTACTCATTCATATTTAAGTCAAAATTTTTAATTTAATTATATTCGGATATTTTTAACAAATATTTATATATAAATTAAAAAATAAACGGTTCTTAAATATCTGATTAATTATTCAGACTTCAGTTAAAAAAATAAATAACCCCTACTATGGAAAGCTGTTAAATAATTATATTTCTTACTTGATCATATTTATGAAAGAAAAAAAAAAGAAGAAGAAGAAGAAAGAGGTTGGAACGACTTTAGACAAGCATTTTCACAAAAGTATAAAGATTTTATAAAAATAGAAATATAAAATTGCCTCCCCAAATTCTACACTTCTCTGAGTATCTTTACTGCAAGGAGAATCGTTAAGGACGTGTTTGTTTTTTATATCAAATATAAATATATTTTAAATATTAATAAATTTAAATAAATTTAATATTTATTTTTATTTATATAAATTAATAATCTTAGTTATTATATTCTTATAAATAACTAAGATAAAATTTATATATAAGAAATAAATAGAGTTCATAAAAACATTTTAGTTTATCGTAACTAAAAAAAATGCTTAAAATTTCAATTCCAAGCTTTAGTTAAAAAAATTTTAATTTATTTTATTTAAATATAATTATTAAGTTTTCAGTGTTAGGTTAAAGAAAAAACATCTTTGAAATATTTTTAAGGAACTAAATAATTATATTTAGAAGGTCGGACTAAAACATAAATAAAGCACTTAATTTAAATATTTAATTTATATTAGTAAAATTTTCTTTTCTTAAAAGACAGAAGATAATACTTTTAAAATATTTTGAGAAATTTACTCTCAACACGTACACATGCACTTGCAGCATAACGAACTCATCACCTCAAAGTGGAAGTGAAAAATGTCAATAAGATAAAAGAAAAGGGTTTTTTAGTTGAGCATGACTTTGCATCTTTCTCCGTGCCTACCCTACCCCACCATATTTTGTGATAGACAAAAGATCGTGATTTGCTTTGCTTTCGAGCTAAGCTAATATTTCCTAAAAGTCTTTTTTGATTCATTATTATTGTTTTCATATTATATTCCTGAAAGTCTATTTATTTTTAACATAAATTAAAATTTAATCTCAATTTTCTTTTCTTTTCTTTTCTTTTCTTTTCTTATTTTATACTATCTTAAAAAAAAAAAAAAAATTCACCAAATTAAATGATGCATATACCTCTGGCGGCTATTGTTTTTTTGTTACATGGAATGGAATGAATCATGTTGTGCTTGAAACGTGTGTTTTCACTATGATTTATGACACATAATTAATCAAATTCTTGCGATCTTTCTTATTAACCCTCTTTACCCAAAAATAAAAAAAAAAAAAGAATAGTACCGAAACCTCGCCAATCAAAATGCAGGCAATTTATTATTAACTTAGGGAAGGGTGATTTGATTGTAAATCTTTAAAATTATATTATATTTTATTAGTTAAACAACAATTCACACGTACTCTTCGTGCCCTCCACAATGTTTCCTCTTTCCCCCATCGTTTCCGATGGACAACCAACCATACACCACCAACTTAAAATTATTCTTCATTCCAGAAAATAAAAATAGACTAATCAACAATCCTTAAATCATCTCCAATAAAAATAACAATTCCAATTTTTCTAATTTTATAAAATTATCGTAAAACTTCTATTATATATCTTCTCCCTTTTCTAATACGAACATACACCACACCCAACCCAACCCAACCCAACCCAACGAAAAATAATCCCTCAGTTTAACTAAGACAAAAATTATTGAAAGAAAGAAAAAATTAATTCAATGAGATTTTTCTATGTACACGCGTCAACATATGATTGCCCCTCAATGACCTACGACATATCTACGGCCACACCAAAACTTGCCACGTACACATTCTGCATTCACCTCGACACTAGTACAAGTGTACTTGTACTCTTCATATTATCATCAGAATGGTTTTTCTATATGCCGAGAAGATAATTAGCCACGTGACAATCACATTGTCTCACTGAGTCACTACCACCGAGTCAACACAGAGTCTCCTCCCTACCTCGTTCAATATCTACCTCATTGCCATTGGCACTACAACTCCCCGGCGCCGTCGGGTTCCCTCTTCTTTCTCTGCTTAGCATTTTCTTAAACGACAGCATACGACCTACGGCTGATCTCGACGAAGACTGAGTCTGACCCTGACTCGCTGTTGAGTCGCGCCCGGTTGACTCATTCCCCACCCCTCCGCTAGAATTCCTTGCAGCCTCCTCCTGCCGACACGTGTCACAGATATTCGAGCTCGAACCCGGTTCGGACACAGGTATCACAACATGGGCCGGGTTTTCCGTTTCTTCCGTTACCAATTCGACGGGAGAGCGACAAAGAGGGCAGGTGGTGTGGGAGTGAAACCACATGTCAATGCAATCAATATGAAAACTATGATTACATTTGGGCAAAACCCGACCCGACTCATTCTCTTCGAATTCAGACAAACACACGGCGCAATCCATGACTTCCGCGTGAGTCTTGGAAGAATAAACAAACACGGGGAGCGATTTCAGCACAGACGCGTCGAGGCCCCGGGTGTTGGGGGCGTTCAGTGGATTAGGATTCGTGGGGTCCACGTAGAACACGAAATGCGTACGCCGGTTCCGGTTCCGGCGCATATGTCGGCGACGGGCGTGTAGGAGGTACCAGCGCGCATAGAGATGCAAACACACCATCAAAATCACGACGAAGAACAATATGACAATCGCGCTCAGCATTATTTTCCCGCTCAGAGCGTAGCCCTTTTCGGCGTTGAAGCCCGGTTGACCTCTTGAATCGACGTCGTTTTCCATCGTCCGAGAATCCAAAGAGAGAAGGGGTTTAGGCTTGCGTTTAGGATACGCGTTAAGGATTAGAATGAAGAGAGGAAGAAATTAATGGAGGTTTTAGTAAGGAGAAGAAAGGGAAGGAGGAGGAAAGTTCTTGAGGGTTTCTTGAAATCAATCTTTCTCGCGGCTTAGGTTTCCCACCTGCTCCGCTATTACAGTCTAACAGATGCACGCCAGGGTTGACGCGGGATTCGTGTAATTACTGATTTAGCCTTCATTTTCCGAATTTGTTAATAATATGTATTTGATCTGGAGTATGTTTTCCGTAATTTTAAGTCCGTTTATTTCAGTTAACCAACTCAAATAAAATAATTGAAACGTAATTCCAAAATTATCAATTTTGTCTTCTTCTGTTTGTTGGAATATTTTATTTATTTATGATGCCATTTATTTTTGTTGTTTAATTATGAAAAAATAGTGAGAATGTAAAATTAGCTGACTGAGGTTTTAAGGGCATGTTTGTAATTTCTGCATATTTGTTTAATCTTTAAAAAATACAGCCCTTATATGCCAACGATATTTTTATTGGAATTTTAAATAGTGAATCAATTCTTTTAAAAAAAAAGAAAAATAATTTTAGTTGGCGTGAATCATTGCATTGTAATGACATCATAAATGACTTTATAATACAAAATTTTTTTTCCCCTATTTTAGAATTAAGCATTTTAGATGCTTGCAGCTATAGGATACATTTTTTTCGTTTTATTTGCTTTTGTTATTATTTTTATTAATATTTTAATTTTATAATTTTTTTGTTAATATCTTTAATAGTAAAATTTTTAAATATAATTTACAAATTAAAAACTAGAAAACAAAAATAGAAATTACAATGAGAAAGAAAACACGAATTCGTTTGAATTATGAGGGCTTTAAGATTCCATTCCCTTTTGGCCTGACTACTAACTGAAGGAGCGAGCGTGGAAAAAGAGAACAGAGAGAGCCTAGAAAAATCCACATTCAAAGTTGGACCCAACTGTGAATGACTGAGTGGGCCTTAGTGAAATAGTTGGTTGACTCCCTGCCGAGTGCTGGGTGGTCGCACTTTCCAGTCATCTCCTGCAAAGCAAAAGGAGTCCAACAACAAATCTGATTTCGCCATTTAAGTCCTCGGGACAGTGGGTCTAAAGTATCTCTTAAACTTCACTTCATACATAATAGAAATATATCTATGTCACGGGAAAATTACTAATAAAAATATAAATTTGACTCAAAACTCAATCCAAATCAATGTATGTAGCTACCAATTTGCTCTCTCTGACTCTCATTTCTATACGTTATCATGCACGTGAGACTTTGAATCGGTATCAGTCTTCAGTGCGTGCATTTACTTGTTTCTATTTAGTATTAATTAATAAATTAACCTCTTATTTATTATCAATGCAGAAAAGGATTTAATTGATAATAACCTGTACTGTAACTCGTGATCATCTTGTTATTTACAATTTCATTTAATTGCAATATATTTAATGATGAGTTATTCTTTGTGTACCTCGTGATTTTATTGCTTCTTCCGTTTTTATAATATGATAGCATATTTTTATAATATGATACTCACGTGATGTTCGTGCACGCCATGCCTCCTTGTTCTTCCATCCTAGCTATCTTCATCAATTATCATCATGCTATTTATACTTACCATTTATATAATATCTAAATAAAAATAATTATAATTAAAATTAAAATGTAAAATACTTTGCTTAGTGTACATACAAATCCACTATCACACTAGTAGAATTTTCTATTCCATTCAACAGCACTTGCTGAAGAGTCATCAATTTCAATATTCTTGTTCCCACTTATTCAAAGTTACGCATTCCCATGCATGATTAAATTACCAGGATAAATACTACTTTTAACTTGGGATTGAAAAGTAACACTTATTACGGAACAATTAAATGACTTTTAATATTACAACAAACTCTCTACCTGCTCTTCAGATCTTAGAACATTATTAAAATTAATATTCTTCTACCACTCGTACAATTGAATTGAGCTTGTGAAATTAATAAATGTTAAATTAGTTTGGTATCATTGGAAGGGAAGCCCCAAAAAAGATGCTGCTTTCAGCATTTACTAGGGTTTTTGTCACTGCCCAACGGCCACTTTCTTTCACCTTGAGCCCCCAAAGTGATATCTTTTTCTCTTTCTCCTAGCCTTTTCCCCTCCCCCCATCCTTGGCTCACTCTGCCTTCTCTCTCTCTCTCTCCCCGTTTGGTTACCAAGAAAGAAAAAAATAAGAGGATATAAAAAAAAGCTTCAAGAAAAATGTCAAACAAGTTCCCGATTTTCCCCATGCCTGAACCTCAACACTTCAGTGACTATGGCTTTGACCCTCAAATCGACTACTTTCAGGTTTTAATTTGTTCATAACTCTGTATGCTTTCTGCTTCTTTCTAGAGTTTTCTTACGTAACCATTTTTTTGTTTTCTTTGTTCAGGTCTTAGAAGAAGCAAGGAAGCACAAAAGAGAAACATCATCATCATCATCATCATCAAAATCCATAGACTCGCTACACTTCAAGCTACAAAAGCCAATCTCCAAAGACGAAGCCAGGTCGAAGAAATCCCACAACAAGGCAAAGAAGAAACGTTGGTGGCGAAACGCACTCTTGTTCTTCAAATGGAAATGGATCCACCACAACAGCAGCCATGTTGAACACGACGATCTTGATCATGATGTTCATCACGCGAGAGCGAGAGCTTTCAGGGCATCCATATCCGGCCCGGTTTATATAACTGAGAGCAGAAGTGGTTCAAGTACTCCGCACAGAAGCACAAGCAGGCCGTCATCCGGTCCACTCGCCGGAACTCTATCTCCTGTGAATAAAAGTGACGTGGAAATTCCTTATTTAAGTCTCAGACAGCTTAACATGGAGCAGCAACAGCATCAGAGGATGTCTACATCTTCCCTGCCGATATATCTGGTCACTTAGCAACTGTTCACACATATATATTCTGACTAAAGGTTCAATTTTTTAGCTCTGCGTGGCTTCTTTTACGGCATGTGAATTTGGGGATTTCGTTATGTTTCTGGGTTTTGGCCCCCTCATTTGCTTTCTGCAAATTTACTGCAAAAGTGTTTGAAAGTTTGATCCTTTGGTAGAGGAAAAGTTGAATCCTTACCTTTCGTGTCTGTTTACCTAAAACTTTATTGCTTTCTCCAACTAATCGACTCTTGCTTTGACTCGCTCTGCTCGGGTTGATTATCATTCAAGTCCATGAGGTTTGCAAAAATAACAAACAGGTCCACACATTCGCCAATTTTCTTAAATTCATAGGCATTCTCCAAAAAATTCTATTACACAACTCATACCCTGATCCGCGATGAATATTAAATATCATTATCATATGTTCATAAACAAATATATATATTAATATCTATACTCTAGTAAATATTATCCTAAAAGAAAATAAAAATAATAAAACTTTTGAAACAAAATTAAATTAATGATTTGCTTTTGAAAAATTAAATTAAAGAATTAGTGTCCTATCAACATCTTAGGAATACATATAATTTTAACAACATAAAAAAGTTGTTTTGATTTTCATATTCTTTTTGAAGTACACGAGAATCAGCAGACGTATAAACTCTGCAAGACTCACAATTAAGGCAGTCACTCATATATTATCCTTTAAGAAATTATAATGAATAAAAGAGAAAAGGGTATTTCTATAAATTCATGAGAAATTAATGACAATAATTGTACCGCACATGAAATCTATCCTATATTATATCTACTACCTATTTGCAAATTCGTAATATCAAAATATCAAATAAATGTTGAATTGAAGCAAACTAGTTTCACTATATTTTAAATACAAGGGACAGTTCAAAAATCAAAATTAAAAAGTAAATTCAAAATTAAACTTCAATTTCAATATTAATTAGTGAAAAAAAAGTTTCATAATTAACCTAAAAAATAAAAAAATATTGTTAACAATATTCTAACATATTAGATGGTGTAAATAATTGTCTTTTTTCTTATTAGAAGATATAATAATTCTAACATAATAAGGATGTTGTTAGGTGATAACCATGAAAGGATGATATATGGCCAATCCACGATTCACAGTGCTTGGTGGGTGGATGTGAGAGTAAAAATAATTAAGGATTAAGGAATATGATAGTTTAAAACCTAGGGTTGGGTCGTTTTATTTTTTTTAAAAAAATCATCTGAAGATACAAAATACAAAACGGCATCGTTTTAAATCATTTAAAATAATATCATTTTGGTGATAGATTTATTTTTAAAAAATAAATAAATAAAATTAATATTTATAAATATCTCAAAATATTTATATTCATAATATATCTTAAATAAATATTATACTCTCTTACTATCTCTATACTTAGATGAAAGGATCCTTCTTATCAAGATAGAATTCGAGCAAATATCCGTGAAAATAGTTACTATTGCCATTCTTAGAATTAAGATATTCTTAGAATTAAGATATTTATTTGATATAAGTGATAAACTTATTAATGAATTTATTATTTTGTAAATTTATAGGGACTAATGTGATAATGAGCCACCTTATTTAATTATTTTCAAGAATAGAATTCATTGCTTATTTATGATTTCCGTAATTAATATAATATTACAGTAATGGTTCGTTTTGAATTCGGTCGTTGGATCCAAAACGAACTACGTGGGCGAAGCTTTCCTGATGCTCGCCACGTGTTTATGAGTCAATGGATTAGATACAAAACAATCTATCCACATTCCTTACATCCCAGCGGCGCAAAAAATAAGATAACTAGATAACCGTCGGATTAATCAACTAGCAATCAGAAAACGTTCATTAAATTGAAATGCGGTGGGCCCAAATATCGAGTTAACGTGTTGTGCAAGTTCAAACTTCAACGGCTACTAAATAATTTGAGCGAGAAAGCAAGTTGCATAAAAAGAAGTGAAGGGTCGGTATCAATAACAAGGGCATAAGGAACCAAAACGACAAGCGGCAGCTGCTCATCATGTGCTAGGCTGCTGAGTTACTTGCACTTGGTTGCTACTTGCTACTCAGGCTGCTTTCCTGACACATGACGCTGCAACGTGGCTTTGTCGATTGGATAACTGACTGCTCTGCTATCTTTCGTCGCTTTTGGCTGCTTTGTTCTGCTCTGTTTAGTCGATTTATGGCACCCATGGTAAGAGGGCAATAAAAGGGTGTATTTTTACACGTGCGCGTTAAAGTAGATTACTAATGTTTTGAATCAAAATTAACTTTATTTTGATGCCCATTGGGCTAATAATTTAATCATAAGTGCTTATTAATTTGGTTGGAACCACTTATATATATATATATATATATATATATATATTTGATGTCGAAATATTTTTTATTTTACAATAATTATAATTTCAAAATCACATCACTTTAATTAACTCAAAATAATGTCTAAATCAATATAAGAAAGCAAAAGAAGTCACCTAAGGTTTTATTTGTTTGTCATAAGACCTTTGACCTATTAGTCGAACTCATATTACATTTAAACATGAGTTCAAATCCCACCAATTGCAGTTGATAGAATTTCTTACTATATGTGCGTATGTCTTTTAAAAAATTCTAGATAAACCTCTATTTATTATAAGGGTAAAATTTCCTCCCACTAAGAATAGATTCTTGAAAATTTGGGTAGGTTATAATAGTATCTATATTTTTTTATTATTACCAATAGAGTTGTCATGAACTGTGAATAAATTTTAAATAGTAAATAGGTTTGTAATACCAAAAATACAAAAGAAAACAGTTTTTGTCTCTCTTGTAGCCAAGATAATTTTGAATGGATTTGAAGAAAGTTTGAAACGTGAGAGGTCTAATGGGTTAGGCCCAAAATGAAAGCTCTTGATACGGAGTACCAAAATAATAAATTTTGGATTAGGCCTTGCACATCAGACCTATATAACATATATGGTATGCAAGATAGAGATGCAGAAGCTTCTAAATTTCGACAAGATCGTAGTTTCCCCGAAATTCTGAGTACACCGAAGCTTTTCTTACATCCTGGAAACTTGAAACAAACTCCTAGTTTCAACAGAGGGCCCAAAAGTGAGCGACGCCAGTACGTATGACTATTTTCGTGAAAGTTGAATTCTCTTAAACCAATCACATTTTACCACGTAGTCTCCAGTACTGTCGCAGAATATTTCAATAAGATTCACCAATGAAAACTATAATCCTTTTCATAATTGGCTCGTTATAAATTGAAGGTACGTCGGCGTGAGCAGGACAGTAAGAATGAAACGATAAACGCATCATCGCACTTTGATATCGTCGAGTGAGATTTTAGGTGCAAAATCAAAGGCAACGCTGAAACGTGAAAAGACGCCCAAAATAGCTGCTTTTCGTGAATCGTGATACACGTTGTTACCAACAATAATAATCTAAGTATTTCTTTCATTACAAAAGGTGTACATTATCGTTGCCCAAAAGAACACAAAACTCTTATTAATAAAAAAATATATCCCATTTTTGCACAAGAAGTTTAGAATATCATCATGAAAAAAGCAGACATAATAATTCACTTTCCCTTTCTTTGAAGCTAGCTACCAGCGATTTCCACGGAGGCCTTTCACTCCATCTCCATTTTCACATCAAATAAAGCTCTCAAAGATGACAAGTATGTGCCTCCCATTTTCCTTGTCACCATCATGGTTTCATGTCATTTTCCATCTGCACTAATTAGCTTTTGTCTGATAGTTTTATTTCTTGATTTCCTCGCAAACAAACAGATACAGCATAGAAAACCAGAAATATTTAAACTAGAAGGAAACATCATCCTTGCACACGAAGAGATTTCACATATGGAGGAAAATGAAATACAACACAGAACAGTGTACACCAACGGCATCAAAATGCACGTAGCCGAGAAAGGCTGCGAAGGTCCAGTGATTCTCTTCATTCACGGCTTCCCGGAGCTGTGGTACTCCTGGCGCCACCAGCTCACCGCCTTGGCTTCCCTAGGCTACCGAGCTGTAGCCCCGGATCTACGTGGGTATGGAGATACCGACGCTCCTCCAGAGGTGAGGCGTTACACGTGTCTTGACATTGTTGGTGATGTGATAGGACTGATCGACGCCGTGGCTCCGAATCAGGAGAAGGTGTACGTGGTGGGACATGACTGGGGGGCTCTTATTGCATGGTATCTATGTCTGTTCAGACCAGACAGAGTCAAAGCTTTGGTCAACATGAGTGTTGTATTTAATCCTAGGAATCCAGAGAGGAAGCCGCTTGAGACTTTGAAGGCTTTCTACGGTGATGATTATTATATCTGCCGATTTCAGGTTCTGTTTCTTTCCATCTGAGCGTGTTCTTTTTATTTTTATTTTTTCAAGATTCACGAGTGTTTTTTGGCTTGATTCTTTACAGGGAATCAGGAGATCAGATATGATCGATCTCACCCTAGTTTTCACGAATTTTAAAAATTTTGTGCCCCATCTTCATTTATATATATATATATATATATAGCCTATAATTGTGATTTAATTTATTATTTATATTATTTTCTAAATACTATTGATTATAAGTTATATATACTTAATCATGAAAAAAAAATATATTAAGAGAGAATTTTGATCAACATATAATAATAATTGGCTAGAAAAAAAATCAGTATAAGGTGTATACTATGCGTGTTACTATACTAAGAAAAATACTTTAATTTTAATGTTCATTCCCCCTATTTTTTCATGGGGTGGAGAATGGACATCCTCTCCTGGTTTTGAATAAAAACAAATTTATGATAGGTGGGTTGTTAGTTAACAATGTAAAAGCAACTAAATCTTAGTTATACCTTATCATTTATTGATAATCTGTGTAAAAAATAAAGAAAATTAAAAGTATGTTAGAATTAAAATTTGTGGTTTTTACAATGAATTTAAAACCATAAATCATTAAATGTAAATATAAACGTAAAAATAGATCTTTTTATTAGAAGTTAGTGGGTAATGAATACTTTAATTGCTCTGGTTTTTTTTTTTTTTTCTTATTGAAAAATTGAATTGAAAACATAGTAATATTGCCTTAAGAGAACTCCAATTAAGTGCGGATTTAATTGTTCTCACATCTATCTCTCTTGGATAAAAATTTGCAAATCAGGTTTTATGGTGGTCTAACCTCCGGAATAAAATGGCTTGATTTTATAAGGGTGTACTTGAATGTAGAACCCTAGAACAACCATAGAATTATTTTATCTAATAACAATCATATAGAAAAATGTCTACGATTTCTCATCATTTTTTAAGTGTCGATGCCTCTCCTTTTTATAAAAAAAGACTTTTAGGTCACTATTGTTGTAACAAATTGATATTAATTAACTATTAAACTTTAATTTATTGTAACCAACAAATAAATGATGACATATATCACATTATGCACTTAATGGTCTACTAAATCATAACTTATAACCAAAATTGTAAATAAATAAATATTGATATTAATAAATGTAATAGATATAATGGTCAATTAATTAGGATATTATGTATTTTGAAATGCACAAAATATCCAACAAAGTATAAGGTTTAGATTTTGCTTTGTTTTCTATCCCCTGTTTAAATCTCTTTATATACATACTAATTAACAGCACGGGTTTTGCTTTTGCATAGAATTTGGAACCCTGCAGCTTTTGGTGTAATGCTGGGTCGTCATGCATTGACATATTTTATTACTTTTATTACTGTAATTATCCTTTACATATCTGCTGTCTATTCCAACCAATTATTGTAATTAATTGATCCCTGTAACCCATTTGAGCATATATATGTATATATATATATATATGCGCATCCCTTTTTACCAAATAAAATGAACTTTTTTTTACGTGATCAAGATAAAGAGTAATTAATTTATAAAATATGGAATATTTTATTGCATGCTTTAATTATATTGCAGGAACCTGGAGAAATAGAAGCAGAATTTGCGCAGATTGGTACTGAAACAGTTCTGAAAGAATTCTTTACATACCGGAACCCAGGTCCTCTTTACTTGCCCAAAGGTAAAGGATTTGGGCATCCTCCAGATGCTCCAACAGCTTTGCCGCCTTGGTTGTCCGAAGAAGATATCAAATATTACACCACCAAATTTGAGCAGAAAGGCTTCACTGGAGGAATCAACTATTACAGAAACATAGACCTGTATGTTATATATATATATATATATATACACACACACACACACATATATATATATGTAAATAATATTAATTTGTATTTACTGGTTCAGATCAAGGAGATGGTTCTGACGGGCGTGGGTGATATTTGCAGGAATTGGGAATTGACAGCAGCATGGACAGGAGTTGAGATAAAGGTACCAGTTAAGTTCATTGTGGGAGACCTTGATCTGACTTATAATGCTCCAGGGACTAAGGAATACATACACAATGGAGGGTTCAAGAGGGATGTTCCATTCCTCGAGGAAATTGTTTTAATGGAAGGAGTTGGACATTTCATCAATGAGGAAAAACCTGATGAGGTCAATAAGCACATATTTGACTTCTTCCAGAAGCACTTCTGATTAGCTCTTCTATACATATATGTATATAATTAAGCACTTTTCATTAGCAGTTTGCTGTAATAATTGGATGGTATGTTCTTGTGATCAACTTTACCTCTGTCATACTGCTTCGTCATAAACTAAACTAAGCGGCATTGGTTTCGGTTGTAACTTCTCTATATATGTTGATAAACCATGTAATTAATTGCTTTTTTTCTCAGATATAACATAGAATAAACTTAACTAGTTATTAAGTCGCTTGCCTCTTATATATTATTGTCGTTGAGTTGACTAAGAGTTGATAAAAAAGACAAAAGTCATTTTGAGCATATAAAAATTAATTAAAGTGTATGGTAAAACTTTTTATAATTAAGTCTAAATATATCATCCTAATTTACAGTAAATTTTAAGAAATACGATAAAATTAGGTTTTGAGAACTAATTTTATTTGTAAATAAAATATCAAATAAATCTATTTAAAATTATAAAAACTCAAAATTAATTCTAAAATAGTTATTAAATTTTAACTTTAACTAAAAACATAAATTATTTAAGACCAAAATATATTTTTTAAAAATGTAATTACAAAAAGTTATATTCTTTATTATAAATTATTTTAAACTAATATGTATACGTATATAAACACACACACAAAAACAAACACTTACCTAAAATTAATTTTTATTCATCATTATTTATCACATACATTCTGTTCATTTGTATTTAATAATAATTTTTATCAAATGCACTAAAATTAATAGTAGAAGTAAATCATTTTAAAATCTAATATTTATGACCTATTTCAATTGTTTCTTTTATAATAAAAGAATAAAATGGAATTAAAAGACCTTACTCTGAGAATTTGAGATAATTTGAGAGCCTATAGTATATTTAAGACCACTCAAACTATGTTAAGGGACCAAATAGTTGTATTTTAATTAAACATTAAAGCATAAAATAACTTAAAATATTCCATAAATATTTATTTTAAATAAATTTAGTTTCACGTAATTTTTTCAGAATATATATATATATATAATTATTCTGGCGATAATATCATATTGGAAAAACAATCTCATGCAAGATTCTCCGAAGACTATGTTATCTAATGTTTCCACGTTGGATGTAGGGCCCATAATGCGCCTCAGTTGAATCGCCTCACGTTGCTCTTTTCAAGGGCAGCCACTCCCACTCTCTCACCCCATCGAAAATTGGAATATGCTCCATATTTCTTTTGACAAAATAAAAAAAAAAGAAAAACTAAAATCTACAATACAATTTCGAATCATCGAAATTATAATAAAATAGAAATTATTTTTAAATATGGCCATGGATCTTATCATTTCCTTGGTAACTTATTGTCTCTCTTATTTATGCGAATTGCAGGAAATTAAGATATTAAGATGGTATGAATAATAAATGAGGACAAATACTATTTATTCTGAAATTCACATCGAAAAAATTAAAATGGGTAATAATATTTTAATCCCTAAACTTTAGTAAAATAATAAATTAAGACATATTTTGAAAGAATTTAATATTTTCATTCCTGTTATTATTATGACAAGACAAAATTAAAAACCGACCCTTAGGGTTTTTATTTTTCTTCACCTTTTTCGGAAAAGCAAAGCTTTACTTCTTAAATAAGTTGGGTCCTCTCTTCTTGCAAATATTGATTACTAAAGTGACGAAAATAGTGTCATACAACATAGTATGGTGCGTGTCTTGGGTTGAAGTTATTAGAGGAGTGGTGATATGGAGGAGAGGTGGTGGTGGAGGTAGGTATGTTTGAAGGAGTGGTGATTGAAGAGTGACTGATTTCGGGTTATTAGAGTTTGAAGAGAGGCTGATTTGTTTCTGAATTCAGAATTTTTAAAAAGAGTAAATAGGTAATTGTGTAAATTTTATTAATAGTTTGGATGATAATATGGATGGCAAACCCGAACCCGTGAGGCTTGCCTCAACCTGTCTTGTTTGTGACAAATATGAGATTTAATTTTAGGCTGAAAACAAGTTTAGAGTCGAGTTCGAAGTTAAAAAACCCAATCCATTTGATTATTGGGGCGGGTTTGGGATTATTCGTTTCACCCTGCTCCACCTCATTAACCCGTATAAATATATATATATATATATAATTCACCATTAAAAAAAACCCTAATCTCTTCTGTCTAAAAATTTCCCCCACCTTAAAATTTTATCGTCCCCATTTCACAAATTTTGTCCCTAATTCGTCTGAAAATTTTAATCCCTTGTCAAAGATTTTGTCTCACATGAAAATTTCATTGAAACTTTCCTTGTTGACCAAAATGATTGGGTTTTAGTTGAGCCTTATACGGTAAGAGATTTGTTAATTGAGTCGAAAAAAACTCACATTGCCCGTATCAACACCCCGTTTAAGGTCTTCCAATTGCATATCGATATCTATAAGCCAAAAAGCTATCTTTCTTTCTTCCTTTGTTCATTATAGTTTTGTGTTTAGTGTTTGTTTGGCTGCTGAGAAAATGAGGGGAAAGAGTCAGAAAGAGAAGAGGAAGATTGCTTTTTTGTTATTTTAATTTCATTTTTTCTGTGGGGTTTTTAGTTACTGTAAAAAAGATTTAAAACCTGGGTGAAATTCTATTTGCTAGTTATGCACATTTGGAATTAACACTTGTGAAAGGCACTTTTCACGTAGGAGTGATGACTGGGTAAAAAATAAATAAAAAGGAGCAACACGACGCAATTAATTGTGGAGATGATCAACAAGGATGGTAGCCAATCCTAAAACATAACAAAATTACATACCCACACGATTCTAAAAGGACAATATAATATAATGTGTTATTATTAATTGAGTTTAGTTTATTAGTTTAAAATAAACAAAGGGGGAACACAAGTTAGGTGCCAAAATAAATGTATGAATTGAAAATAATGTTTGAATTAAGATTTTGAATGAAACTGAACTATAATATTAAAATCTAGTGAAATTCCCAACAATTGAGATCAAGGAATTCGACAATTAATTTATTTCTTTCCAATCTCATGCTTTAAGAGTTCCTGCATTAATGCATTGTGTTAAGCTAAGTTATTGAAAAATTATAATATTGTTTAAGACAGTTATGCACATTCTGCGTACTACTAATGGTGTATTATATGCAATTATTATTATTATATACTAATAAACAAATTGATTCAATTTGGCTCTATGCGTGGCTATTGCTTCCTTTCCCCTGTAAGATTTCTTTTAATTCCCACTTCTTCCATATCCTATTAAACTATTGACACTCTAATTACTTGTATCTTCCCTGTTTTTCAATTGACTGCAAGTTATGCTTTATTTTTTTCTTGAGGAAATTTGAAAATGTCTGAATGGCTATGGATCAATTTAGAAGTAAATCATTTATAACTAGCCTTTCCTGTGCATATATATGTAATGCAATGGTTAACTCATATAAAGTATGTGTACTTTTTGTATACAATTATTATCATCAGGTGGGTAAATATTATATATATAACAATTATTATATAACAAATTATTGCATAATTTGTTTCATCGACTTTTGTGCACCAACTTATTTAATTTGTTATACATTAAATTTATAGCCACTGATTTTGTATATTGAGAGCATGTTAAGCTATCAAAATAGGTGGATTACTTAAAATATTGTTAAAGGAATGCAAACTACTAAAATGAGCCACGTATATTAATTTTATATTACACATATTTACTTACTGTTTTACTTTTCTTTTCTTGCCGTTTTCTTGCTAATTTTGCTGTTGTTTACTTTTATTTCACCTGCTATTCTCTTGCTGATTTGGGTGCTATTTTGCTTACTATTTTTTTGCTGATTTGGCTGCTTTTTCTTCTATTTAACTTGCTGTTGTCTTGCTAATTTGGATGATGTTTTCTTGTTATTTTCTTGCTGATTTGGCTGTTGTTTTCTTTAAGGGAAATGGCATTAAATGATCAACTTGGATTAACAAGTGCTGATGTTAAACATGATACACCGGCTTCAAGTAATGTGGGAAGGTTCAGATCTGTAGTGTGAGAACACTTTGACAGAGTTGATGTTAATGGGGAGAGAGAACAATATGTAAGCTTTGTAAGATGAAATTAGTAGCACGACCTAAAGACGGTACAAAACATTTGCATGATTATATAAACAAATCTTGTGTCATGCGAAGATAAAGGGAAATAACAGAATATTTAAAGAAGTTGAAGGTGAAAAAAGATAAAGAAGAAAATGCAAAGTGGAGGTTTATAAGTTCGATCCTGTTATAACTAGGGAGATAATTTCTAAGATGATTATTGTGCATGAGTATCTTTTTAGTTGTATAGAGTATAAATGGTTTATAAAAATAATGAATTCTCTTAATCCAAGATGGAATAGTGTATCTCATAACACAATCAAGAGTGATGTTACGACGATATATGAATTGGAGAAGGCTAAAGTTTTGAGTTTTTTGGAGCATAACAAAAATAAAATTGCTCTCACAACGGACATGTGGATCACAAACAATTGGGTATATGGCTATTATTGGACATCTTATTAACAATTCTTGGGTCTTGCACGAAAAAGTCTTAAGGTAATCATTATATATATATATATATATATAAATACAATGCATTTAATAAATTATTTAATTAAATTGAATATTTTTGTAAATACAGGCTTATATATCTGAAAGCTCCATACACTGCAGACATAATGTGCAATGCGTTGTTTAATGCTTTGGTGGAGCTCAATTTGGATTGTAAGGTATCCGTTTTAACCATTAATAATTGTTCTAGCAATGATCACATGATTCATTTCTTGTTGGAGAAGTTCGATAGACTTGATTTAATTTTGGGTAGGTCAATATTTCATGTTCGATCTACTACTCATATTTTGAATTTAATTGTTAAAGAAGGAATGTCAGTTATTGATAAGGGAATTAGTAAAATTCGTTATAGTGTTACATATTGGTCAACAACAGCAAAAAGGAGGGAGAAGTTCGAAGAGATTGCTCGTAAATTAGATACTACATGTGCTAGGCAATTAGTGCTTGATTGTGTGACTAGATGAAACTTTACTTATCTCATGAATTTCATTGCATTGGAGTTTAGGGCTATGTTTTCTAGATTAAGATTTTTTTACTCATAATATAGGAGTTTGTCTAGTGAAGAAGAGTGGGAGTTGGCTAAAGTTTTGACAACTCATTTGAAACTATTTTATGAAGTCACAGAATTATTTTTTGAGTCTACGTAACCAACTGCTAATTTATTTTTGGTGCATATTTGTGAGATAAAAGTATCATTGGAGAAGTGGCATGCATCTCCTTTTCAGACAATAAAGAAGATGGCAAAAGGGATGTTAGATAAATTTAATAAATATTGAAAGGATGTTATGTAATTTTAGTGTTAGCAGCTCTATTTGATCCAAGGTATAAAATGAAGTTGTTAAACTTTTATTTTCCTCAATTGTATCTTGGTTCTTCTTTATTAGGTTGAGAAAGTTCGTAACCTTTGTCTAGATTTGATTAAAGATTATGACATGAAATTTGGGTCCTGTGAAAATACTTCTAGGTTTTGCGCTAGTGATTTCTCTCGTTCTTCTTTGCCTTTTATTGGAAAACAAGTTGAACGTAGATTAAAGTTTAAAAATTTTGTGGAAGCTGATGTGAATGAACTTAAAAAGACGGAGTTTGAATCATATTTGGAAGATAGGGTATTGTTTGACATGAATCTTTTCACATTTTGTGTTGGTGGAAAGCAAATCAATATAAGTATCCTATTTTATCTAAGATCGCTCGAGACAAATTGGCAATTCTGGTGTCTGTAGTTACTTCTGTGTCAACTTTTAGCACAGCTGGTAGAGTTGTAAGCTCACATCGTAACAAGTTACATTCTAATACGGTGGAGACTTTGATGTGTACTCAAAGTTGGTTATGTAAAGGTATAAAATTTTTCATGTTTATAAATTTTATTTACTGTTTTCATTGATTTATTTTAATTATTATATATATCCTTTTTTTTTAAGTTTTAGATGGAAAATCCATTTTAAGTATTGTTGAAGATGCTATTAGCACATTTGCACAAGGGGATGTTGAAGATGTTCAAGAGGTAAAGGTTGTTTACAATAATTAATTTTCAAGAATAGTTTTTGAATATGATTTTAACAGAATTTTTAACTTTTTCTGTTTTTATTTTTTGTAGGATGATGAAGAAAGTTAAAGATATTGTGAAATATTTGAGTTATTTGTGTTTTTTATTTGGAATGTTGCTGTTATGATATTCTTATATGATTTTGTGTTTTCATTTAAAATTAGACCATTTGATTGTTAGATATCATTTCATAATTATTTGTTAGGATTTCATTTCATTTTATTTTTATTATTTAATTTTTAGAAGAAGTGGTTAAAAGTTTATAGCATGTTGAGAATTCTAAAATTAATCTTCAATTAATGTTCAATATGAATTACTAACAACTTAAAAATATTTTAAATGTGATTTTTATTAACATACGTATGATGAGATTTGTAGGAAAGAGAGTAAGAGAAAGAAAGATAAAAATCATTGAAAAAAGATTATGCTTAAGAATATTATAAAGACAAAATTAAATTAATATTTAAAAAAATTTAGTCAAACGGGTCAAATGAGACAGGTTGGGGACGGGTTGGGCAGGTCAAAAATAGGGGCGGGTTAGTTCCAGCCCGTTTCTTTCAAATCGGGGTAGGGCGGGTTAAGGGCTAAACATGTCCAAAACGGGGTGGGTTCAGGGATGGCAAACCCTGCCTCAAACTCGCCTTATTGCCATCCATAGATGATGGGGATAAATATAAAAATTATAAATATATATCTTAATTTATTATTTTATCAAAGTACAGGAACTAAAACGTTATTATTCTGATAAAATTAGGTTGTTCGGTACAAATATTGAAATTTTAATTTTGGGTTGAATTTGGTAACATTATCTCTATTCTCTCTTTCGTCGTGCTGACTTACTTGGGGTAGAATTTGACAAACTAATTCTATCTTTGTACATAGATGGCTGAATTTTACTGGTAGAATTTGATAACATTATCTCTATGCTCTCTTTCTTCCTGCCGACTTATTTGTGGTCTTAATTTGCTGTACCTGCAACCTTTTCTTTTCTTCCTTTTTTATATTTTTTATTTCTTATTTGCCCTCATGTATTAACGTAATTATCTCAGCTAAATAATCCAAAATGTCCTCGCTTTTGAGCTCCTAGTGTTAATTCCTTCTCGCTCTCAACGAAGCAATTTGTCAGTACTTATAAGTAGCCGACTGCAAAATCCAGAGCAAACAACAAAGCTGGAAAGAGCCCCAACAGTATTTTCTTTTTTATTTTTAATCTTTCTTATATTTATATACTTATCTGGCTAAACCACCCAAAACATCCTATTCCTTCTTGTCATCCTTCTCGCTTTCCTCAGCAGAAACCAGAGAGTAAACAAGAAAGCTGTAAAGAGCCCCGTCAGTATTACGCCATCGTTTAACCGGAAAATGGAAGGCATACGACACAGAACAGTTAACGTCAATGGAATTAAGATGCACGTCGCAGAGAAAGGCGAAGGTCCTGTCATTCTCTTCCTTCACGGCTTTCCCGAACTGTGGTACTCCTGGCGCCACCAGATTACTACTCTGTCTCGGCTCGGCTACCGGGCTGTGGCTCCCGACTTACGTGGGTACGGGGACACAGACGCGCCGGAACCTGTGAGGAGCTACACGTGTTTCCACGTGGTAGGGGACCTCATCGGACTCCTCGACGCGGTGGCCGCCGACCAGGAGAAGGTGTTCGTGGTGGGACATGATTGGGGTGCGCTTATTGCATGGTTCTTGTGTTTGTTTAGACCCGACAGAGTCAAAGCATTGGTCAACTTGAGTGTCGTGTTTAATCCTGTTCCCCTGAATTCAACGGGGAAGCCGCTCGAGGGTTTGAGAGCTTACTATGGCGATGATTATTACATGTGTAGATTTCAGGTACATTTTTCTTTGATGATAACACTTTCTATTTAAGGAGTTTTTAGCTTTTATCGTAGAAGCGTTACGAAAGACAGTATGTCTGTTCTATCTAAGGCTTTCCCGTACGATAATATAGGAGCCTGGAGAAATTGAAGTGGAGCTCGCCCAGATTGGTACTGAGCAAGTTCTGAAGGAAATCTTGACGTACCGAACTCCAGGTCCACTCATCTTACCTAAAGGCAAAGGATTCGGTCATCCTCCAGATGCCCAAATAACTCTGCCCTCTTGGTTGTCTGAGGAAGATATCAAATATTACGCAAGCAAATTTGAGAAGAAAGGCTTCACCGGAGGAATCAACTATTACAGGAACATAGACCTGTATGGCTGCATATATATATATATATATATATAAATATATGTTTAATAGCTTTCTTTTCCAAGCTGCATGCATATATTTGAAGTAGCACTGCATGCGTTATCAGCCTTTTTAATTTAACCATACATCTGCTTTTCTATCATCGCAGGAACCGGGAACTGATGGCACCGTGGGCTGCGAGTAAAGTAAAGATTCCGGTTAAGTTCATTTTGGGGGATCTGGACCTGACTTATTATATGCCAGGGACAAAGGAGTACATACACAATGGTGGGTTCAAGAGGGATGTTCCATTCTTGGAGGAAATAGTGATAATGGAAGGAGTTGGCCATTTCATCAATCAAGAAAAGGGTGATGAAATCAGTAAGCATATTTATGACTTCTTCCAGAAGCACTTGTGATTATTAGCTCTCGGATCTCTGCGCTTCTTGTTTTCACCTCATCAACAGCAACAATATCAATGTTTCTGCTTGTGGCACTCTTTGTAATAATAAATTAAATTGGCCCAGAAGTCTATGCTTCTGATCTATCGTATTACGTATTTTGAAATTAAAATTTGTCATTTACTGAAAAGGGTCAAATGTCTGCGAGTGTCATTCTAATGCATATGAAGTATAAAATCATGCATATAATAAATAAATATAGAATTAAACAGGATTTTTTTCCTTTTATAAATTTCATTAACTTAATTTTTTTATTTTATTGTTTAACTATGATTCTTTTTATTTGGATTTATTAAATCCAGCTCGTTTTCATACATCTTGTGTTTCTTTTACATAGTTAAACTTCTTTAACAAAAGATTGCAGTAGTACGATTGTATTGGATTCAAATTAAAGCAAAAAACAATTAAAGTAGGAGAAGTTACAATAAGACTATTGGATAAGAATATGACAAGTATTATTTTCAAAGTTTCTCATTTATCATACTTAAAACTACTCAGGATTGATCAGAAATATTAAAATGAACGTGTATATAACTGTAATTTATTGAACGAGTATGGAAATAACATATTACACTGTTTTTTGTCTGAAACTTTCTCTTCAAATCAAGGATGCATTTGATGTCTACCGCAGAAGAAGACATATAAAAACTGTAAAATTAAATTTACGCACAAAAATAGAAAAGAAAGAAAATTTAGGTAGTTTTTTGTATTTAAATTTTAAATATAACTGAAATCTGAATTTAACTGAAATCTCCATCTAAATAATATGTTTATTTTTTATTTTAAAATATTTAAAAATAAGTATTAAGTTATTTATTTTAACAAAATAAAAAATTTAAAAATTGATATTTTAACGTATATATCTTTTTAAATAATATATTTATATTTATAATAATTGTAATTATATTAGTACAATAATAGATAAAAAAAATTAATAAATAAATTATATTAATATATACATTGGTATTTGTTTGATATATTTTTTTTTAAAAAAAAATTAATGATATAAAGATCAACAAAAATTAAATAAAATAATAAATTATATTGTAATATAATTATAATTATATAATTATATAAATTTATTATAATAATTAAAATATAAAATAACTAAGATTTAGAAGATAAGTAAAGGGATCACAATAAAAAAAAATACGTAAAAAATAATTAAATAAAATTTTAATTTTATTACATAAATAAATTAATAAAATATAAATATTTTTAAAAAATAAAATATTAAATTATTTAAACATTTACTAATTCAAATTTAAATAAAAATCTTTAACTTCATTATATTCAAATATTTTTAACAAATATTCAAATATAAATTAAAAAAAAAAATAAATTTTAAATATTTAAATAATTATATTCATATTTCAAAAAACAAAATAACCCTTATTTTAAGAATTTAACTAATTTTACCGCAGAAGGTGTACGTGGTGGGAGCCTATTAGATGATGCCTGTGTCATATGTGCTTGTTTAGACCAGAGAGAGTCAAAGCTTTGGTCAACACGAGTGTCGTGTTCAATCCGAAAGGGCAGCCGCTTGGGAGTTCGAAGCTAGCTAGGCTTGATACGGTGAAGATTATTACACATGATCTGCAGATTAATTTAAAGTCAAAAAATTGTTAATAATTGCAAATATAAATGTAAAAATATATAATCCGTGCTAAAAAGTTTTTTTATTAATAAATTCTTAGGATAGTTGGATTTATAATTCAAAAATTGTTTTTAAAAATTTGAGTTATATTTTTAATATTTAAAAATATGTTGATATAAAATTTGAAAACAATTTTTAAATTTTAAAAAGTTTAAAAATATGTTTGATATAATATATAAAAAATAATAAATAAAGAATATTTGTTGGTCAAAATTATTTTAAAAATAGATTTATATTAAAATTATAATAGTATTAAATAATATTGATAACTTTAAACTATTATTTTTAATATATTTATATAAAACTGATATATTAAAAATTTGTTAATTTCATTATGATGAAGTTGTAAAAAATATAACATATAATGGACACACGTCTGTTTCTTTTATGTGATAAGTTTGTTATTTATTTAAAAGTGAGAAATTCAACCTTAATTTCTCTAAATATAGGAGAAAATAGGTATAAGCTCTCTAAATATTAAAAAACATTAGGTAAAATTATAATATTATACGGTTAGCAAACTTTAGTCTTTTTCGCTATCATTATCTTCTAAATTAAGAATTTCAAAGAATCCTATCACATTCTTATAAACAATTCATAAATAAAATAGTTAAATTTTAAAATTTAGATCCTAAGTAAAAAAATTTCGAAAGTTAAAAAAATAATCAAGAAAAAAAAGGTTTTTAAATTTGATGAGGACGCAAGAAATTAAAACGGAAAAAAACAAGGGCGATGTGGTACATCACGTCACAACAAACATTTACACATATTGATTGTGGCGGACTAGAAAAAAGGGAGATGATCAGTTGCTCTTTTTTCTGTTTTTCAATAATTTTCATGAGGATAGCGACAAGAAATGAAAAGATAAGATATGAAATTAAAATTATGACTGGTTACGACAAATTACTTGTCCTTTACCTCAAATGCAAAGAACTAGAATCTCAATAATTGTACCAAATATATAATCATATCTCAATCGGCTCTCTTCTGCCGACTCTTTGTGGGTTTAACTTTTAATTTGTGCACCTCCAAAATTTTCTTTTTTATTTTTAATCTTTCTGATATTTATATAATTATCTGGCTAAACCATCCAAAACATCCTATTCCTTCTTGTCTTCCTTCTCGCTTTCCACTGCAAAAACCAGAGAGTAAACAAGAAAGCTGTAAAGAGCCCAGTCAGTATTACGCCATCGTTTAACCGGAAAATGGAAGGCATACGACACAGAACAGTTAACGTCAATGGAATTAAGATGCACGTCGCAGAGAAAGGCGAAGGTCCTGTCATTCTCTTCCTTCACGGCTTTCCCGAACTGTGGTACTCCTGGCGCCACCAGATTACTGCTCTGTCTCAGCTCGGCTACCGGGCTGTGGCTCCCGACTTACGTGGGTACGGGGACACAGACGCGCCGGAACCTGTGAGGAGCTACACGTGTTTCCACGTGGTGGGGGACCTCATTGGACTCCTCGACGCGGTGGCCGCCGACCAGGAGAAGGTGTTCGTGGTGGGACATGATTGGGGTGCGCTTATTGCATGGTACTTGTGTTTGTTTAGACCCGACAGAGTCAAAGCTTTGGTCAACTTGAGTGTTGTATTTAATCCCTTTCCTGTTGATTCCACGAAGAAGCCGCTTGAGGGTTTGAGAGCTTACTATGGCGATGATTATTACATGTGCAGATTTCAGGTACATCTTCTTTGATTATAACACCTTATTTAAAGATTTTTTTAACTCTCTCTCTCTCTCTTTCTCTCTTAATAATTTTCTCATTATTAGGAGCTTGGAGAGATTGAAGCCGAGCTTGCCCAGATTGGTACTGAGAAAGTTCTGAAGGAAATATTGACATATCGAACTCCAGGTCCGCTTCTCTTACCTAAAGGCAGAGGATTTGGGCATCCTCCAGATATCCAAATAACTTTGCCCTCTTGGTTGTCCGAGGAAGACATCAAATATTACACAAGCAAATTTGAGAAGAAAGGCTTCACCGGGGGAATAAACTATTACAGGAACATAGACCTGTATGTACTTCATTAACTTTTTCAGATCTGCATATATTTGAAGTACTACTGCATCATCAGCCTTTGTCAACCATATATATATATATATATATATCTCTGCTTTTCTTTCATCGCAGGAACTGGGAACTGATGGCTCCATGGGCCGGGAGTAAAATAAAGATTCCGGTAAAGTTCATTTTGGGAGATCTGGACCTGACTTATTATATGCCAGGGACAAAGGAATACATACACAATGGTGGATTCAAGAGGGATGTTCCATTCCTGGAGGACGTAGTTATAATGGAAGGAGTTGGCCATTTCATTAATCAAGAAAAGGGTGATGAAATCAGTAAGCATATTTATGACTTCTTCCAGAAGCATTTCTGATTATTAGCTCTCGGATCTCAGGACTTCTTGCTTTCACCTCATCAGCAAGAATATATCAATGTTTTTGCTTGTTTGCACTCCTTGCAATAATAAATTGGTCGCAGTGCATACTTCCGTTCTATCATAAACAAAGTGTATGGGTAAGTTTGAAATTAATATGTGACTTATGGAAAGTCCAGTCTTAGTAAGAGAATAAATAATAATAAATTGGTCGCAATGTATACTTTGTTCTATCATACGAAAAAGTGTATTGTTTATGTTTGAAATTAAAATGTACTGATAAAAGTCAGAATATTAGTAAAAGAATAAATAGTCTTTATTAAAAATTGGTGTTAATGAATCTTCGCCACATCAATCTTCAACCACTTTTACTGGGTTTTGTTATTAGTATTTGAATTTTTCTTGCTGATTTTACTATAATAATGAGTGATGACGAAATTGTTTGGGTTGTTTTATTGGTGAAATTGGTTAAATTGATTTGATGTTGAAACTGCTTAATTAGGTAAAATTATTTGGGTCGGTTGACTGCGTTTGTGGAGTTTCAATCTGTAGAAGGTGAAAAGGAAAATAAAATTCCTAAGGCCTATTTTTATTTTTGTTTTTGATTTTAACTTCCTAACAGTAGAGATAAAAATGTTAAAATTTATCAAAATGTGTCCTAATTTATTATTTTATCAAAGCTCAGGGATAAAACTGTTATTACCTCAATTGAAAATCCTCAATCGTATGCATAATTTATAGAAAAAAAGAAAAAAAGAAAGAAAGAGAAATAGGTGAAACAGGATGCTAAGCATCACATTTTGATACATCTGAATCTTATACAAGTAAAACGACTTTCTTACCATTCTGAGGAGCCAGGCATCATGAATTGGGAAACCATCCTTGTCAAATCGGTATCCATTATTATCACCAGGATCTTCCTCACTTTCTCTGAACCAGACTCATTGACTGACATTTTCATTTAAAAAGTTGATGTCACGGTCCTTCTAATTAATATTTGCGATACCTGCAGTGTCTATTGTCTACAGTGAAGGAACCAGTAACCACATGCAACACCTCCCATTAGGCATGCCAATAACAAGTTATAAATCAAATCCTAGATTTTATACCCACAATTTCATTATAAACCTTCAGTAGAATAACTCTTTTTGGTGGATCTTCTTTGTTTTCCACGAATTTTATTTTGTAAATCAATTTCACTTTATTTTTACTTCCATTCATAAACCAAATTTGTTTGTTTAAATTCTTTACGTACACAAATTCTATAACCAAAATTGATTCTATAATAGGTTTGCAGACATAAGAACGAATGGGAAAATGAAAGCAATAATTTTTTTCGCTGCCATTACATATTCTCGCCCATTCACATTTACAATCTAGAGATTTTTCCAAAGGACCATACTTATTGACAAAAAAAAAATGCCAACAATAGAAAGAAAAAGAAAAAAAATTGACAATTTTTTCACAATGAAGGAGAGAAAGAAAAGCGGCGTCAAGGAGAAAAATATGGGATATGCGAGATTTTTTTTTTATTATATAGATAATTTTTATTAAATATAATATAATATCTATTTAAATGATTTATTATTTATTATTTGTAAAGACTATTTTACTCTTTTTAATTGTTAACTATAATAAAAAAAATAAGGAAAGGAATGTGTTTAACAATTATTTTCGAAGTGAAAATATAAATGTCATTTATGTAATAAAATATGAGTTCATATGTCATTTTGCCCTATTATTTAAGTAGAAATTTTTTTTTGATTTTATTTGTTATGATGTTATAAATATACTATTTTTTCTTTATTAAATCAAATTATTTTTCACAAATTTTATGCTTCTTTGTGTATCAAATTCTTCATAAGTTAATAGTGTTGCAAGTACACTCCATTGGAACACAAAAAGAATTAAGTAAAATAGTCTCAATAAGACTATTGAATAAAGATAATGGATATATATATATATATATAGAGAAAGATTAGCTATGGACACATGTTTTTATATTATTTTATAAATTGAATCTAGACACTTTCGAAAATTGAAATTGATTATAACATATACATTAATAATGATAAAAATGTGTATAAAAATATAACGCTGCCGATGAGTGATTTGTATATAGAATTGTCAAATTTTACCCACTTAAAAATAATTTTATCTACGAATTTAATTGAGAATTATAAGCGGTCAAAGTCTGCATACTAAAAACTAATATTCATTACAATGCGGAGAACCTTTACAAAAATCAGAAACGTAGGTATAATCTAGAAATAACAGTCAGTCACACTCACGGTTACAATTTGAGATTAGGAGTTGAGTGAAACAACAAATCATGGAAGACATACAACACAGAACAGTGAATGTCAACGGCATTAAAATGCACGTAGCTGAGAAAGGCGAAGGTCCTGTCATTCTCTTCCTTCACGGCTTTCCCGAACTGTGGTACTCCTGGCGCCACCAGATCAATGCCTTGTCTTCCCTCGGCTACAGAGCTGTTGCACCTGATTTACGTGGGTACGGAGACACGGATGCGCCGGCTCCCTTGACGAGCTACACCTGTTTACACGTGGTAGGGGACCTCGTCGGACTTCTAGAGGTGGTGGCCGCCGATCAGGAGAAGGTGTATGTGGTGGGACATGATTGGGGGGCGCTTATTGCATGGAACTTGTGTTTGTTTAGACCTGATAGAGTCAAAGCTTTGGTCAACTTGAGTGTTCCGTTTAATCCTAGAAATCCGAATTATGGGAAGCCAATCCAGGGTTTGAAAGCTTACTATGGTGAAGATTTATACGCCTGCAGATTTCAGGTTAGAAAAATTTAGACAAAACTTATCTTTTAAATGTAATTTATCTCTCTCATTAGACTCCAATTTGATGAAATGTTAGGAATATTTACGACACAAGTAATATGAAGTTTTGCGAGAGGTTAGGAAAAATTCTGCTCTTTAACTCACCTAAGGAAAAGATTATTTCGTGACACTTTTAGGAACCTGGAGAGATAGAAGCTGAGTTTGCGGGAATTGGTACTGAGACAGTTCTCAAGGAATTCTTCACATTAAGCAATCCGGCTCCACTTTACTTACCTAAAGGTAAAGGATTTGGACATCCTCCACATGTTCAAATTGCTTTGCCCTCCTGGTTGTCTGAAGAAGATATCAAATATTACACCACCAAATTTGAGAAGAAAGGCTTCACCGGAGGGATCAACTATTACAGAAACATAGATCTGTACGTTATAGATGTTATATTTCAATAATTTCAACCTGCAGAGTAATTTTTATCTTAGTTTGTTTCTCTTATTTTTCAGGAACTGGGAACTCACAGCACCGTGGGCTGGGGATAAAGTAAAGGTGCCAGTTAAATTCATTGCCGGCAACTTGGACATGGCCTATCATTTGGGAGGGAACAAGCAATACGTAGAAACAGGTGGGTTCAAGAAGGATGTTCCATTGTTGGAGGAAGTAGTTATAATGGAAGGAGTTGGCCACTTCGTCAATCAAGTTAAGCCTGATGAGATCAATAAGCATATTTATGACTTCTTCCAGAAGCACTCCTGATTTGCTTGTCTCCAGTACTGTTGTTACAAATAAAATGGCGGGGTGTTCCTGCATAAGTAGTAAAACTTTCCCCTTTTAATATTGAAAATGTTCAAGAACTGAATCTTCCCTTGGGCTGACAAATGTTCAATAGTGTTATCAGAAATATTATTAGTGTACCGCTCAATGGATGTTTAATAAAAGTAAACTTAGAAAATCCTTGACCCAATATTCAACGAGGCATGAGCATTTGATGGTTTGCTTTCACCTGCCTCAGCAGCTATTTTGAGTTGAGACTGTTTGAAATGATATCTCCTGGGGCAGCTGATAATTCTAATTCCAGTAAGAGTAGACATCATATTCCTGGCCTTGGGCGTTTTTCAACATTGAAGTGGACATCCAGGAGGCCTGTTATGCCAGCAGTTATCTTTTGACCGGCTTTTACAGGGCCAACACCTTGTGGAGTGCCTACAAAAATAGAGTCAGATGGAACAATAAATCAAAACTGCAATCAATTCTTAAGGACTTCAAAGACAATACTTGCGGTGCAGCATCATAAGAATGCAGTCTTACTTTAGATAAAAGTTATTGCAAACATCAAGTGTTGGAAGATAAAAAAATGCTTTGGAAACAGAAGCCAAAAACATCAATCAGAAGTCAATATAGGAGGCATGTATTAATCCCATCACCCAATAGGTAAGTTACTGTCAAAAAGAAAAAATCTTCTTAAAAAGGAGGATAAGGTAACTTAGGTAAGTGTAAATTGAAATCTGTATGAAGTGACACTACCAACTGCCTTCCCATCCCCAACTCTTTCTCATGAACTGTACAAGGAGTAACAATTCATGATAAGCTATGAGCCAAAACACCAGGACCTCTTACAAATCAGCAATTGGTATTAAAATTGTGCATTCATTTAAAAAGAAAAAGGCACCAAATATAGGAAATTAAAAACCATAAACATAAGTTTTCTCTGCCAATGCAGAAAGTAAATACAATAATTTATTTTGTTAAGTACTTGACAGAAGGAACAAAAACAACTGTAATACCTGTTAATATGACATCTCCTTCAAAAAGTGTCATGATTGAACTTATGTGGCTGATGAGATATGGAAGCTTAAAAATCATATCCATGGTGGAACCCTTCTGTCTAATTTCTCCATCTACCTGAGTTGAAACACATTGAGAGTTGATCCAGCCATTTAAGAGCAAACTTAAAGCTCACAAGAACCATGAAGAAACAGGTGAGTATAGAGTAATGATTATGAAACCTTTAACCATAGTTCCAAGTTGTCAGGATCAGGCACAGCTGATTTTGATAGCTGCAGATAATTTACAGATGTCAAAATAGAGAACGAGTAATAAATATAAACTAAAAAAACTTCAGAAAAGTAAGCGGTAGATAATCCATGTTGTCCATATTATCCTTTACTCTCCTTTAACCCCAGTTATTTCCCATTTTTCTTATCCAGCTTCTACAATCATTGTATAATTGAAAATTTGAAGAAAGGTTACTTCCGCTCACACACCCTATCCCTAATGCCGCATTTATTATTGTTCATGGCAGCCTAGTAACTGGCATAAATTTGTACATCAAATTATTTAAAATTAGTTTTCAGTGACAGCTCCAAAATTAATTAGTACATAACATAATATCAGGAGAGGCATAAACATCAAAGAGATTCATCTGATTTCTTACAACAGAGCTAATAGGTGTGAAGGTGTCCTGCCCTTTAGCCACTGTCCATGGAAGACCTGCAGACTGACATGCAGTACAAATGATAAATGACAGCAAAGTGTAGTTAAGCTTCTGATTATAAGGAAAAGTATTTCTGATAGTGATTAAGATTACTTGATTCTCTGTTAAACACAGGACAACAAATGCACCCTAAAGGAATAACCAATTTTTTTCACTGGCATAAATCCAATATCAAATTCAATCTGCAAATATATTTCTGTGAACTTCATAAACTTTCCACAGTTTAATAGAAGTTCACAAATTCATCTGTAAAAATCACAGTTTTTCATCTGCATTGAACATGACTGTCAAAATTAAACATTGATAGGAAAACCCACCTAATTTTCAGGTTTCAAATACCTCATATAAATCAACAAATCCAATGCAATCATCTTTTCTCGAAAGTCAAACAAATGGAATCCATACCTTTGCAGAAGATTGGATTTCTCTTGCAGTCATGTCAAGTGCCAGTGCATACCCTGAATACTTCAAAAATCATTATTTGAAGCTTGAAATTCATGAATTTAAAAATGATAAGACAAACAAAAAAATAGAAAAAAAAAAAAGACGCAATTGAGCAAATAAATAACCACAATAATGTTTGAAAAAACAAAAACCTCCAACATAATCCATAGCAGTGGTTTCAGGCACATCTCGAGCTTTCTGACCGATCACGACCGCAAGCTCCACCTCATGATCAAGCGAATCCAACGGGTGGGGAACCTCGATGGTCCCTCCATTTTCTAAGTAAGACGACGTCGGTTTAAGAAATAAAACCGGCTCCTGCTAACCAATAACATTTCTCAATTCTCACGATAAAATAAATCATTGTTGCCGTTTAATTTACCATTCATTACCATCGAATTTTGAAATAATAAATTAAAATCGAATTTTATTACCTTCGGCACAGCGTTGCCGAGTTCTTTGGCGTGAGCAGCGTAGTTACGGCCAACGGCGACGATCTTAGTGCCCACTTGGAGGAGTTTTTGTATGCCTGAGGATGCAGTCGCCATCGCTGCCAACTGATTGCCAAATTAATTCGACTAGTCGAGTCAGCAACAGCAGAGCAGTCAAACTTCCATTAATATGCAAAACCCACATGATCTGATAACATGTCGTTTCCATCGAGACCGACGTGTCGCCTAGCGGGATTGAAATAATAACATTTGAGTCCCTAACTTTTTCTTTATCTCAAATATTTACACATATTTTTAGCTCATGTCAAACAGGTCTCAGTTCATGGAAATCACTGCAATACCCTTAACATTTTTATTTATTTATTTATTTATTTATTTATTTACGAGTGAAAGAAAACTCTAATGGAGGACTAATTTAATTTAATTTAAAAACTATACATATTTTTGTAGAAATGTAACAAATTAGAGATACGAACGTTAGTATCCCACAAACGAAATTCCACACAAAATATAACCGACATGTCGTCCACTTCAAAACCAACATTTCGTTAAAATGGTACCGACATGTCCTCCAGGGTCCGCCGCCATTTCGTGGGTAATCCCGTCTGTGCGATAACTGCCATATAACGAATCAAACTGTCTTCCAGAGATATATAACATTCCGAGCCGCATCACAAAGAATCCTTGAAATATTGTCAACTGCTCTTGTAATCAAGCTGCTTCACTCAGCCCCCCTTCAATAGAAAGAGGCGTGAGACTAGGCGGAAACTGATCACCGGAAGCTTGAGATGACTGACTTATGTCCTTCACAAACTCCCCACTTTCAGTGCCTCTGCAGGAACTGAAAATTCGGACAGGAGCAGAACATTTAGGCAAGCGTTCTGTCAATGTTTTGTATTTGTTTTCTGCATTGGTTTAACAAATTCTTGATTTGGGTTTTGATTAATTACCACTCGCCAAAGTTGGAACGGTGGCTGGTGAGCATGAAGGAAGTTGTACAGCAGCCAGTGAAGTATGTTGTATCGTCCTCTGTTGAATTTGTTTTTGCCTGTTTATGCTAATAAAGCGCAAGACAGATAATGTGAAAAGAATATATATATATATATATATATATATATAACTAAAATGAAATAGGGAAATAGAAATTTAAGGATACTTACAGTTTGTTTTTGGAAACTTTGCACTTTGGATTGCATAGAGTTTGGAAGATCATGGCTTGTTCTCTCATTCAGCAGAAGAATTGCACATTTGCATGTAAAGAAAAGAAGCAGCACTCCAAGAAGAAACGTCGTAAGGAATTCGATGATTATAGCTGATCCTAAAGCTGTGGGCAAAGGAAAAATAGAAGTGAGATGAATAAGGTGAAGTCAGATCGGTACATCTTAGAATCATAACAATCACTTACTATGAGCCATCAATGAACTCATTGGTCTTCTTCTGATCAAATTTATTGTAGCCTGGACAAATAAAGGTGCTGAGAATCTTTCAGCACAATCTGGACGACAACCAAAATGTCCCATATCATTTAATTTCACTGTCAAAACATCATGTCCTCCACCCTGTACAAAGAACACAATCAGTTAGATGAATGCATTGCTCCAACATGCTCTATACTGACTTTTTCATACTTGAAAGTTTCAATGCCTGATCCAAGATTATTAAAATTTTTCTGCAGGACCTCCTTTCAGTATCGTCACCACAATAGAGTTTAACCACCAAGTTTTGGGATGGATTAGTGTGGTTCCTCTATGCCTAGGACACCAAAATATCAAACTATGAATGAAGAAAGGCACGAGAGAAAAGCATATTGGCGAGTGATTGTGAGGCCCCATTTCTTGACTAGAGGGAAAACCAAAGGCCTCCGCCCTTCTATGCGTTGGATATGACTCACCCTCCATGGATGAACCTTGCGGAGGAACCCTTGAGTTTCAGGGCACTGGATTCTCACTAATGTTTGCCTTATTCAAGCCGACATTCTCACTTCCGCTATTGTCCACAGATTCTCCTTATGGTGCCGTGTGATTCTGTTTTCTTCAGAGTTCATGGTGGGGGCTAAGATGCTGTTAAGTCACTACTTAGTTATAATCATATGCTTCATTTGCAGTCAATTTCTGTTACTTTAAGATCAGATGACTGATTGAGGTTTCCCAGTTCCTTGAAACAAAACAGACTAATTGGCATACAAGGGCAAACTTGTATTGAACTTTTCAGGTAACATAACAGCCATAGTAACTTCAAGAACTTCAAAGCAGAAAAATTTTACTCACTTGATAAAAGATTTGTCCCATAATACTGTTGCAGTCATTAATCGTTCCCCAAAACCTAACTCCACTAGCTTTGACCATGAAATGTTTTGAGATAGTAACATATGTCTGCAGAGGTTGCCATTGATAACTAGCCTTTAGCTTCAGTTCAGTTGAATTGATGAGCTCAGCTGGGAGATTGGTTATCAGTAATCCATCATTAACTTCCATGGAAAATATAACTGCTAATTGAGATTCACCCCCTGACATACAATTCATTGGCAGAATGTGAAGTCTCTTAAGATAAAACAACAAAAGTAGCATAAGCAGAATATGCCGAAAATTAACAAAAAATGTACTTACACATACCAGGATAGTTAAAAGCATCTGGATCCCCAATGCAGAAGTTGAACTTGTTGATTTCTCTATTAAATATCCGTGACTCATTTCCATCACTGTTTAAAACAATATATTCTGGGACTTGAATGAATGGTGGGTCATTAACAGGATCCACGAGAACTGGAACTGCCAAATCATTTTTTGCATTCATGTTTCTGGCGGAGACTTGAATGGTATCCTTGCCATAAAAATTCTCATTCCTGATTCAAGGAAATAGAAAACCACATCACCGATAAGAAATGAGTAAAAGGGGAAATTTATATCTGAAACTGCTTGACAGTTTCCAAATCATTGCATAAGAGTTGTACTTCAGGAGGTAATACCCGAGATATTGAATTGACTGAAGGGCTAAATTGATTACTTCTACATTGCCCTCTAAGATCAATTCCCTCATGTCTCCTTCTCCAAACTTTACAGTAAGTCCAGTCCACATAGGCTGCCAAAATTGCATTGGCACATAAGACAAGAACACGGTCCCAGAACGTGCACTGAGAGTGACAGAGATGTTCTCCGTTATATCTGAATATCTGATCTCGAACCCTTGGAACCCACTGCAAAAAGAAAGAACTATAAAGATAATGAAGCAAAACAACAAAATATTCGGGATTAATAGTATCTTACCCAAATCTGGGACTTATGACGTCTTCAGTAGCTTGCAATTGACTTGGAACAGAAACAAATTGAGGTGGGATACTGAGGACACAAATGTTCACCGCAGCAGTAGCGAGATTTCCATTGACATCAGCCATTACATATGAAAAAGAATCATTCCCAGTATAATCTTTGAAAGGGGTATATCTAAAGATACGTCCATACTGCAGAACTGAACCATGAACGGTCTGAAAAAATTTAATATATATTAATAGGTTGGTTCCAAGTATATAATGCAGTCATTGGGCATTTGACATCCTACATAACTTACTTTTGAGAATCCGGTAATGCTTGCGTTGTTGCCAGCAAAGTAGTCATTAGCTAAAACATCAAAAGCAATTGACTCGTCCTCCCAGACAGATACGGTATCATCATAGGCTTTTGGAAAATATACACCTGAAAGACAGTAAAAGAAATAAGTCTTAACACAAGATACCATACCTCAAATGTAGGAAAAGGAGAGAAATTCTTACTACTGTACACATTAACCAGAAAAGGGCAAGGTGAGAAATGCGTTTCATCGAATGAGACGCACATCTTATAGGTGCCAACATCCATAGCCAGATAGTGACCACTGTATGATCCATCATTATTATCCACAAACGTCCAGCTTGAAAAGCCAGAACTGTTCATGGAAGTAATCTCTAGTTTCAGCCTTGACTGCTGCGACAGGACAGGATTTGAATATGTATCAAGAAGCTGCACCACTATTTCATTCTTAATCAACTTTGGTACCTTAGGAGTAAAATTTACTACTCCTGATAGAGAGAAGTTTACAACACCTGCGGCAAAAGTGACAAATCCATTCATAACAAAGGAAGTGGAAAAGTGAATACAGTAATTTCTAATTTTTGCAATGCAGAAACTTAATTAAAAAACAGAGCAGTCATGTCAAGTGAATGAGAATACCTGCTTTGACTTCCATTGTGAATGGATGACCACCATTTAGAACAATATTTCCACAGAGTACAAGAATTTTATAAATTCCACCTTTTTCAGGAATATAAATAACATCAAAAGCACTGGCCTGAATCTTCAAGTTACATGAAGACTGGATTCAACAAAAACTCGCTTAAAAAATCTGTAAGTATAACTGCATAAAGGGAATATATAAATTTGTTTCTTACAGTGTTAGTCCTGTCAACAGAAGGTGCAGGAGCAATCTCTATTGGACCATTTCTTGGCTCTCCAGTAGACAAACTCCCTGTTGTAAAGATGCATTTTGTTTGTAAAATTGACAACTAAAAAATATTTGATGCAAAGGAAACAAATGAATGGTGAGAGAATGCACATACCATTGTAGATTTGAATGGGAAGTATGGTTGGCCGTGCATAAGAGGAATCGGTTTCCCTTACTATATGTACTTGAAGTCTTTCTACTTCAACTGGAGATGGAAATCCGAAAACGTCGTTCAAATAAACTGAGAAGTGCGCAATTTCCCCAGCAACAGAACCATTTAAACCGGAACCATTGACAACACTGCCTAATCCATCGCAATAACCTGTTGAAATAAAAACCCAAGATGGAAAGTGCATTATATGTACATCATGAAAAGGATTTCAATTTTTATTACCAAACACAAAAATCTATAATAGGATCCAGCAACAATATTAAACGGACCTACGTAGACAGTATAAGTGTATGGCATGTTGGAAATGCTTATGTTGTGCTTCATATCAGATATAGTAAGCAAGAAGTTCCCTGATTCCTGTATGGTGAAGGAAAACAACTGAATTCCTGGCACCACTTCTTCAAAGTGCAAATCTGCTACAGGTATAGACAGATTTGTTTCTTTCTCAACAATATCAGCATCAAATGCATAAAATCCAGGAACAAGGTTCCCATACTGATCTAGCTGGTGTATAAATATTTCCATCTTGGAAAAAATCTGCCAGGCAGCCACTTCATATTTCCATTTTGCTGCACAATTGGAGACATCTACGGGTCCTGTTAAAGGCCAATTCATCATTTAATCACCAGGAGAAAGAAACAACAACACAAATACGTTATGAGCTAATAACAGAAGCTACAGAACATCACCTGGTTTTACTTTGAATGGTAGTGGAGAACCATTCAAGGTTTGATTTCTGGCTTCTACATGAAGCGTTAGGTTTCCGGCTGTCATCGTGATGAATTCTACAGTGATATAACCGACTTTATCCCAACCCATGTAAGTAATGTTCGGCATGCTTAAAGTGGAACCATTTGCAAATGATTCAGATACTGTAAAATTGAAAGAACTTAAATCTTCCCGTGTTGAAGTAATATTGTTCCCAAATGCATCTTTAGGAAGTATTACAATTCTTGCTTTTGTTCCTGCTTCAAACTCATTGATGAGACTCATCCATGAAGCAACACAAGCTGATGGATAGATTTCTCCTTCAATTAAAAAACAGCAAGCTTTATTAACACTTATCTTTTAAAGCAATTAAAAATATGGAAAACCTCGTAAAGTAACATTTAATGAAAACTGAAATTTCTATAAGACTGGATTTTATGTTCAACATCTGTTGAATGATCGTTATTGCTCTCGACCCACTTCTATGTTTAACCAAATCATTTAAGCTATAGTAAAATTGCCAATATTCGGTACAATGTAGTTTAAACTTCTTTTTATCATACTTGAGTTGACAATTTTCAGTGAAACCAAAGACCCATTGGCTGACTGAAATGACAGAAGAAAATGATCACATCTGAGCTACTTCAATTATTATAGTTCTTTTTCTTCATTAATTACATATACGGCATAGTAAAATTGATTAGTTCAAAAGCAGAAATACCTGGCTCAACTTTGAAATGGAGAGAAGAATCCATTACGTCAAAAGGGTCGTCACTGACAATCAAATTGAACAAGCCAACCGTGATTGGGACTAATAAAATTCTCCAAGTGTTAGTATCCTCGCCAGTTTCTAGCAGAACCCCAGATATGTAAGAACTATTCCCATTCTTGCCATTGACTGTGAGATTAGGCTTAAAAGCAGTTTTTTCAAGGGAAGCATTTCCTTTGCTGTCAAAATTCCCCAGAACTTTAATCTTTATCGTGGCAGTATCCCCGGCTTGAAATGTGTTCTTGTCGTCCAACCAACCGAAAGCAAATTTGGGCACCGAAGGATTCCCTGGGAGAAATCAACTATGTTACTGAATTTACTTGAAAGAAAATAAAAGGAAAATGAAAAAGAAAATGTAATTACTTGCAAGTTCAGCAGCAGAGGCTGAGAAGAAGGTGGAAGCCAAGACTGAAATGAGTATGAACAAGTGGGCTTGGACGGCCATCATTTGAGTTTTGAAAGTGAATCAAAAAATGGACTTGATGTATTTTAGGAAGTATTCTTCTTTGTATGGAAAATTTGTGAATAGAGATATTTTAGGAAAATGATTGCTAGTGTTGGATTTTTAGAGCGGTTGGTGACGGTTTAAAACGGTTGCGTCTGCGGCGCGGTTGTTTATTCCGTCGTTCGTAGTTCAAAATCTGAAGTCTTGGCGCCATTTTATAGGAAACGAGGTAGTGAGTCGAAAATATTTTTCTTTTTTTTTTGCTGGGAAAAAATTTACTTCATTTATGACTTTTTTTTTTCCATTTAATGTTAAGGTAAATTCTGTAGATAAATTAAAAGTAATTACTCCGTTATGAAATAATGAGGAAAACTGTAGGTATGTCTTCTACAATTTACTGAAAAACACTGATGACATAAATAATGACGGCACAGGTAATGATTTCAGGATAAGATGTCCTGCTCGAAATCAAAATCTACATATAAAACCAAGATATCATATAAGATTTCCCGCAATGAAAAATGCATGCTTACGGCTGCCTGAGCATATGACCTGAAATAGTTCATGTCGTATTAGAAGCTATTTCCCAGAGAATTTGGCACTAAACATGGGCAGTTTCCTTAAATCAGATATTATTGCATTATTGCATTGAAGATTTTCTGGACATGCAACAGTTATTTATTTTTCTTTTGCAATTGACAATATTGACAAGCAAGTAAGCTTTGGGGCGACAAAGATGCAGATCGCTAGTAAAAGCCAGTCATCTCATGTGCAACATAAGCAATTCCGGATTTTCAATGAACTGTTTCCACTCGTTGCAAAACCTTGCCACAGTTGCTCCATCCAAGACTCTGTGATCAGCACCTATGTTAACCTGAAACAGGAAATACCATCTCAGCCATGGACACATTACATCTAGTAATAGAAAGCAGAGATATTTTTTTTCCAACTGTGGTCTGAATACAACAATATACTGTAATATCAGTTCTACAGTTCTACTACTTTGATGGCAAGGTGGCTATGTTATAGTTTCAAAAGATGATAATTTAGAAGACTGCAGTTGTGCCCCATTATGATCAACACACATTGCATAAGGAGAAAATAAACAGAGTCAGGGATCATAGCTTACACTCATAGTTGATACAGGGTACACATTTCCATCGTCTGCAAATTGTGGAACTTTCTGAATTCGGCCCATTGCAATGATTGCAACTTCAGGCAAGTTGAGAATGGGTGCACCAAACTTCCCACCAATGGCTCCAATATTGCTCAGAGTTATAGTTCCACCAGAAATATCAGCTGGACTAAGCTTGTTCTCCTTTGCTAGTTGTTGTAACCGTGACAGTTCCTTTGTTATCTAACACATAAAGAGTGTGTTTCAAAATGGAGAGCACGTGACACTTCACATTAGGAGATAATTGGACGATTGTGCTTGATGAATTGAAAAAAATGAGCCACGGAATGAGGGAAAACAGTCTAATTCTAAGCCACACCTTAAGGCATTGAAACTATAAGCATTGTCCCATACAGGAAAAGCAAATTCCAAACTTCAAATGCATAAATTCCAATCTAAATCCATTTATTACATTTCCATATCCCCACTGAACGAGGAAGATGTCCATGTGGCCTTTATAAGACAGAATGGAAGTTGAAGAATGAAGACTCATAAATAAATGATAAGCAGGTATACAACTCCGACATACCCTAATCTCAGACTGCAAATAAATTAATTAGCACTGCTCATTAATGTAATTGTTGTTAAATGAAAGAGATTTAAACCAGAAAAAAAATAAAAATAAAATAATTTGATTTTAGGTGCTGAAATTTTAATGCATGATTACCCTTTTACAGGTATGAAAACTTATTTGCACAAACATTGATTAATAATGCTACAAAAAAATATATGGCTTTGTCCATATTTTGATTCAGCACAGAGTTAAAGTAACCTAACCAGATTCCTCATATTCTCATAAAAACCGCAAAAGAAAGATGGTGGGAAGAATACAGTAAGTGAAAACAGAAAGGTATATCCCAAAATATTTAACCCAAAGCACATCAGTAAACTTGAAAAAAGCTGATATTTCTGTCATTTTCCACTCAAATATTTTCTGGGTGAAAAGAGGCGAAACAAGAAAATTAATGTTACACGTCAATCATGGAAGTATTTCCCAGAGAAAAATAAATGGAAAAAGAAGAAAAGACACAGGTGCCAATTTCTTGATACTAACCTCCAAAATGGAAAGCGACTGAACATTCTTTATGTTTGGTACAACTAGACCGTATGCAGTATCCATGGCGATTCCAATATTGTGGGAACCTATGATAATCAACAACATTTATTTCCAGAATAGATAGAAAGAGAAGAAAGAGTACACATGATAGTAAATTCACAAAATCACATTAACTGCTCTCCCAATCTATATTCAGTCTACAACACCCCATGTAGGTGTCAAAAGAATCAATGTGCAGTGTAGAAACCATAAGATTTTGATCTAATTGAAGCCCATTTAATAATCCTCATGGTTGCTCGAAAATTATAGTGAGGAAATCCATTTTTACCATCCAGCATATACGCTCAATTTCCAAGTAAATTGTACATAATAATTTTATTTGCCTAGGATACCCAAATACTTCTTGCAAGAATCAGCTGTATCAATATGAATCATAAATTAGATTACTGCCACGAAATACCGCAGCTGCACTCACATTAGATTACATCCAACAAATTTTGCAGTTCAAGTACAGAAAGCATCACTTGGGGATCACTGAAGAATACCATATCCTCTATATCAGGTATAAATAACGAAATTATAAATTTTACATAACAGATAATGGAATATATTGAAGCAGATAAAAGCAAAATTAGCTTAACCATAGATTGAGGAGAGAAAATAAGAAAAGCAAACATGTCATGTACTCACTGCCAGAATATTAAGGCATCATATAGCACACAGGCATTGAAGCATAAAAACATTGATAATATGCTTATCTAAACATAGAATGCATGACAACAATAAGTAATCAGCAGAAATATTTCTACAAACCTTTAAGGATGACCTCAAGTGACTCCTCGTTGAAGCAACTATTCACAAAAGGATATTTTCTCAGGGCCATCGAAAGTGATTTTATCAATAATGGAAGAAAAGTATGTTTAATGTTTGGATCAGAATTATTATTTTTAAAAGATGATTTAAGCTCCACAATTGCGTCACAGTTTATCTCTTCTACATAATGAAAATGTGGAACTTTGGCAGCCATGGACATTGTTTTGACCATTGTTCTTTGAAATCCCCTGCAAAAAGAAACCAAAGAAAGAATTACAGATAACATACAATAAAAAATTGTTCACAGAAGAAATACCAGTCCAAAATACATGGACTATATTAGGATATCACTGTAGCTTTGCCTGCAAAACAATCTACAAATTAATTGACTATTTATAGAATCGACAAAAAAGATGTAAAACTAATGGAATGGAACTTATGATTGTTGAAGTTCAAGACATATATACACCTAAAATAAATAAAATCTTAGTATTGATTAAATAGAAGAAATTCCGTGATTAACAAAATTGCAGATGATTAATGCCTGTCCATACCCACCCCTAACCACCGAACCCCAATTTTGTTTCATAATGAATACGGCAGTGCTTGATCATGTATGTCCAGTATTACCTCAAGAGAACAGTCTTATCAATTCCAGCAAATGGATGCAAGTCACTCTGTTCTTCTTCCAAAAGCTGCTCCCTAGAATCAGTACTTACAGAGGCAGATGAACCTTCAATTATTCCCTTCTGAACAGCATATTTAAGAACATCTTCTTTTAATACTCTTCCATCTTTACCTGTTCCATGGACATCATTCAAGTCTATTCCATATTGCTTAGCAATATGCCGGACAGCAGGTGTGGATAGAACTCCACCAATTGTATCTTTATTCAGCTTAGAACCAGGTAAGTTTGTGTCCTTCAAAACCGGCGGCTGTTCCAGAACATCAGAACTTGCTGTTGGAACCAAAGATTCCTCAACAACCATCTTTAGAAGAGTCTCTCCAACCTGCAATTATTTTATTAAAACTTGGAATGATAAATTCCTTTTCAGAGAGTAATATGATAGTGGATAAGATAAGAATGTTGATCCAATAATAAGGTTCCGGTTATTTGTCCGTTTCCAGAGAGCAGAAACTTCCACAGACTTTAAAATGGTAATTATTTGCAGATGCATATCAATTTTCTTCTTTGTAAGACTATTTTCAAGGTGTGAAAGTTCTAATCTACTTGAGTCCTTGCTGGACCTGAAATTCTATGAAACTTTTGACCTTTCTGCTACTTCAAATTTTATGAAATCCTTTTGCTACTCAACAACAACTATTCTAGCATGATGTCGGTGAAATTCCGATGTTCACGATAATTTTCTCCTCTATATCCCAAGCTATTGCACCGTAGGTATCTAAACCGCTAAGTATATAACAAATAGCTTAGAGAATTTCAATATGCATTTTCAATTACAGTATGCTTATTTCTCAGAAATAATGACTAAATTCTGAACCAAACCGACCTTCACAATGTCTCCAGGAGCATGGAGAATTTGAGCAACTTTTCCTTTGTAACGACTTGTTATTTCAATAGTTGCTTTGTCACTCTGAACTTCACATAGTGGTTGAAACTCTTCAACTAGATCCCCCTGCCAATGTCGTCATGTTAACATTTATGTGGACCTTTTAAAACAAACCTCAAGTTATCAAGGAAATGCATGTATAGACAAATAAGTTACACAACAATGCAGATGATACACATGTTCCCTAGGTCACACATATTCAGAAAGGTAGTTCCAAGTAGATAGTTAAGATGGAAAGCTACAAGATTTAGTTCAATGTGGGCAAAGAAGCCTTGAATTCCTCATATACAATGGGCAAAATTCAAGCACAAGAATGAAATAATCAACACAACAGTTGGAAACAAAAAAAACAAAAAAAATTCTGAAGAGAGTTAAACTTCTTTGATGCATATTTCACACACACACAGTTGCATTTTAGTTGGGAATTTTCATTAACAAGCAAAAAAAATTTACTTGTATACACATCCTAAAAATATCCCAGAAAACAAGACATTGTCAGTTTCAAATAGACAAATAAAGCACCTATACTATGGATGAAATAACATTAATAAGATAGCAAAAATTCACAAATGCAACTTAGATTTTGACAAATGCTAAGATCAACCCTACGTGCAAGAGACAACTAGCATATATCACTTACCTCTTGTACAGACCATTTGAGAAGTTCGCATTCAGCAATCCCTTCACCAGTTTGTGCTAATGGTACATCAACTATGCCACTTGTCGGAAGATCAGCCAAAGCATGACTTGAATAGCAACATCTACTAACCGTGTAGGGAATCCTCAACTAGAGGATAGACAAAAAAGAAAGAAATGATATGCAAGAAAATGAAAACTCACTTCTGTAATACAACACTTTTCCTCACAATCCAACAAAGTCTAATTGATGTACCCCAAGTTAGCAGCACAAAACTGACAATAGATAACCATTTGAACAATATAATAGGATAGCCATTCCAGTCATAAATGATGGAACATAGGTCAGTACCGTATTCATCAAAACACTATTTAAGAACACAAGGCTCACTTGTGGAGTTATTTTACTACATCAATCAAGAAGATAGAAGATAGCCTGCAGAATATAGTGACTTTAATCGCTCTACTCTAATGGTGTGCCTGCCTTCACCTACCAATTGGCGAAGAGTCTTAAGCATAAAGACTCCAAAAAAGTCAATGAAGAACTAGCTCTTTTTCTAAAATTCCCGTATATGAAGTACCACTTTCATGCACACCCTTGCATTTTGATTCAAGAGTGTAAACCAATGAAGAACCACCAAATCATTCAAACTTAATTTTAGTTCTCTGTTATGATCTATAAGAATTCTACCTGTCGGAATCTGTTGACAGTTATGATATTTCTGATCACATAGACAAAATTTCAGTTCAAGGTTGTATATAATCAACAAACAATCTAACAATTAAAAAGCTAAAAAAAACAGAATTAAGCAAAAATTACATCAGACATGAAGCACAAAGTAGAGTATTTCGTAATAAATTGAGATGTCAACAGCGCGAAACCAAATAATGCTCAACAGACTAAGCTCAATTACCGAAACTCACGTTGACAAATTTATTAACCGAACAAAACGACGACGACGAAGCGTGGCTGGAGAAAAATACAAGAAGTGAAGGTTTGTGCACCGGCGACGGACACGTATTCGTAGATGAAGTTGAGTTTTGAGAGATGAACTGACGCAGGAATATTCTGCCGGAACTCCAGCTGGAAGACCTCTTCTGCCACATCCTTCTGCCGATCATCGTCGCAGGGAGTCCGAAACGGTACTTGTTATTGTCGTTTGCAGATTTTCTCTCTATGGAAAGGCTGTTTGGAAACTAATAGCATTCAATCTTCATCTGTTTGTTATGAATTTCGAGACTGGCATTGGAGAATTCATCAGTGACAGTTCGGAGAGCCTTTTAATAATTACTGTTCTGATAAATCCATAAGTATTTATTTATTTATTTATTTTTGTCTTTTCCTAATATAGTGACTATTTGGAGAGCCTTTTATTAATCAATAATATTAATGAAAAATAATTAGTAATTTAGTATTTTCTGAAAGCCTGTCTTGATGGCATGACACGGTCCAAATTAATGTTAGAAACGTCGTTGGTATAACCATACGTTAAGAAACGTCCAAATCGTGTTTGAAAATTGCTTATGCTGTAGACGTGGGAGGAGAATCGAGGATCCGAACTTCATAATTTCTATATTATTCTTTCGAATTTTGTAGCATTATATTAATTTTATACTACACCAAGTATTTTCTGAAATTATCTTAAACTCAAGATTAATTGAAATTTAAACCCAGTAGCTATAAATATTTAAAGAAATTATATTAGAACAAAAACATCAATTACATGTTAAATCATATAATTATTGTACAGCTTTCGATTTAAATATCTCTAAATATTACTTGTACTGGATTCATATTATGTATTATATATGTATTGGGATTGTCTTAAAATCAAGTCAAACGATTTTAAATTTACTCCGTGTACATATGAAAAAAGGCATCGACGTAAGAATTATTAAACCCAGTAAGTAATGATTCTCTTAATTTCATGTTACTTTAAAAAGTTAAATTAACTTAAAAATAATAAAAACAAAGAAGGCATTAATTTTTGTTATATTTATGGGAATAATGTTAGCTGTAATATAAGGTGAGCATTGATTTGGCGGTGGTAACATCAATGTATGTTTATTCTTTTTCCTTTTTCTAATTAATAAATTGAAGTACGTTTAGAAGGCCTGATTAATAAATGGCTGCAAAATTTAATTTATGATTTTTAATTGCTGATTTCTGTTGACTTCGCTGCTCGTGAGCTAGCAAGATTAAGTGAATTTTAAGCGATCCATTAAAGCCCAAGTTGGCATAATATAATCCTATATTAAGATATAGAAATTAATCGGGGAGACTGATGACGTGGAGCTAAGTTGGCATATCCATCTTATTTCGAGTTACGTATACGTAATAATAGGTGTTACTTCTTCGCCGATTCATTGACCGGCCCATGAGTGTGGACTGTCATTTAAACAATTACTTTTACGGTGAAGGGTTAAACTAAATGCACCCCTCCCAATTTCTAACGTCCCGTTTGTACAACGATTAAGAACAGAACATTGGTAAGTGTATTTAGTATTCTGGCCAACAGGGACATTGGGCTGTTATTCGGCCCAACCCTCTACGCGGGTTGAAACAACGGGCCATGATTTCGTCTCGTCTCCGAAGAGCAGCACACAATGATTATTACTGATCACAATTTTTGTTTCAAAAGCCGAAGATAAAAATTGCACGTATCTAAATCAAAATCCTGTTCATTTCAATGTGAATTTTAAATTCTTAATGACAATCTTTTTAATAGAATAAAATTTTATATGAATTTGATAGCTTACATATAGCTGACCTTAAATTATGGATAAAGTTTGATTAAATAATTAAAGTTAACGAATTCAAAATAAAAATAATTAATTAATTAAAGTTAACGACTTTAATGATTATTAATTCACATGCCGTGCTATAATGATCCTTTTTACAAAATCACGATCATGTTTGGTACGAGAAATCTTCTTTCTTTTCAATCTAACCATGGACGGTTGGTCAATAATTTATAATTAATTGAGACAGAAAGGTATATAGAAGCTGATTAGTCAAACCCATTTCATAATACAGTGCTTTGTTTTCAAATATGAAACATAATCCAAAGATCATCAATTGCCCATTATGGGATGCCCATTGTTCACATTTTTTAACTAATATAATTAATTAATTATTAAAACAATAATCAAAAAGTAAATATTTTGTTCTCATTAATTTAAACTTAAGTAAACTATTTTTATTATATGGGCTATTAATTTTACTTTTGTGATATTTTTTTGACCTCAACTTTTAAAATCCAATTTCGATTGCTATTTTTAATGTAAAATGTTCATGTAAAAGTTTGCTTATATATATATATATATGTGGGTAAATTATTAAAAGCGTTTGTTATATGTTTGAATTGAATTGGGTATTGAAATGACTAACCATTGAGGAATTATGATTGATATAAAAAACGATCCGATCCAAGGGGGAAAAAACCAAATGGGAATAAGTATGTCTGTCCTTGATTAATTTATCCAATCTGGCTGTCTTCATTTGTATCTCAATTATGGTAATTAATTAATTCAATTAGCAAATTAAAGATTAACAAAAAAAGAAAAAAAAAATAACGAACGATGTCCCTTCTAGCATTCCAACAAACATTCTGGATTGAAAGCTATGTTTTAATAAACTCAATTATAATATTGGACATTTGGTCCCATTAAGAATCAATTTCATACCAATTAATTAATTGTGGGATTAGCTATTATTATGATCCCCAATGATGAAATTGTTCCATGTTCATCTTTAACCCAATAAAATATCTACAAATATTAGATAATAATCAAAACTTTTATGATATAAAATATATTCGTATATATTTGGTAGGCATACTATTCTAACTAACACTGCTCAACAATTTATATTTATATAAATGAACGGTTCTACTCTCTTTCCATGAAAAAAAAAAATAGTATCGTTAATATTTACAGGTGAGTCAATTAAGGGTGATTATTTAAATATTTACGAACTTCTATTTCACAGTTGATCGATAATTTTATTGAATAACAGATATGAATTAAGAACTACAAAGCTTTAATCTCTAACATGATTACTTCAATAAATATTAGTCAAATGTGTTGAAAATGTCATTGGTATTAAATTAAGCTTCCATTGATTATGCATGTTGAAATTAATTGACAACATAATTTATGGTCAATCTATCCAACAAATTAATGGTGGTCAAAAGTTGAATGGAGGCAGCAATTAATAGTAATTTATATATAAAAAATTTGACTATAAGATATAAAATTGGGCAATATAGTATATTTTGCCCATTATTATTGTGGGAATGAAGAGACCATATAATGTGGACAATAGATATGTAGTTGATGGCATGGAGATTCTCTTCTCTCCACTATGATTTTGCAAATCGCAGGGGATATATACAACAATCATAGTTAGGGTTTAAAATATGGGAAAGCTTGTTGACTAAGTGGAATAAAAAGCAAAATTAGTGCCATATCTAGTAAGAAATGTCAAATTCATGGACCCCCACCAAGGATTATCACCCTAACATATCCACAATATATATATATATATATATATATTTTATTAATAAATTCAACTTGATTTTTTTTTTTTGCATATATTAATATTAATATTAATATATATATATGTTAATTAATTAATTGATTTATTTTATCTGAGCTTTTGAGCAATAAAAAAGGAGGGCATATGCATGCAAATGCAAGCAACCAACAAATTTTATGAAAGGTGGGACATGAAAGAATCAGCAATTAATATATAGATGGTGAGATTCGTAGTATTAATTGGCTAGCTATTTGCTTAAGAATATATATATATAAGACTGAGACTGATGAGAAAACGAGATCTGTTTTATGATTGGTTATTACTGAATTATTCTTACCTATCAAAATCAAAAATTTAATATTTAAAAATATATATATATATATATATATATATAAGTACTCAATAAATTAACTTGTCACACATTGCGGGGAAGTGAGAAAGAGTGTTTGTTGTTGTTCGAGTTCTTCTACGCTTAACTTTTCGGACCAAAAACACACCAATATAATTAGTACTCATCCTTAATAAAATTTCATGCTAACGCTAATGCTTGTCTTAATTAATTATTTAAATATATATATATATATATAAAAGATTGTTTTAGTCTATTTTTAATCCAATGTAACAATATGTATCTATAATATTAGAATTAAGATTTCATGCTCTTTTTTACCACTCACGTGTTTATTTTATTTTAATTATTTCTCATTTTAATCTTGATCGTCTTAACTTCTCTTAACTTCTTAAAATTTATACAAACTTAAAATCAAAATTTATACCAACTTAATATGGAACCCAAACTTTTATTATAATTTTTAGAAAAGGAAATGACTTTGAAATTAAATCATATTTCATGTGAAAAAAAAATTTGAAAATTTATGTTTAAATATCTAATATTGAGTCTTTATTTAATAGCTTAAACTTCTTTTGAATCAAACAAACCATAATGTAACAAACTAAAATTGTGAAACTTCATAAAAACTAATCAGTAATAAAATTTTTACAGCTTAAATTTTTTAATCAAACAATAATTATCTAACGAAGATTATAATATTAGTGATGAACATAGGGCATCGTTTTCTCACCCTAAGAAAATGGTTGATGATGTTTGTTGAAAGATCGGTATTAATGGGGTTTCATTAGGAATTAAGGAAGGTATAAAATCCCATTTCAGACACGACAGATTATAAAGTGATTTGAAATGAAATCGTTTTTTGTCCAGAACAGAGAGAGAGAGAGAGAGAGAGAGAGATTATTATTAGGGAACGAAAGTGGGTGTAATAATTGCTGATATAGAAGATTAATGGATGCCCTTTAGTCATTTGGTATAACTAAATGCACATGCATGGTCTCATCTAAGTATGACAAAGAAGATAATAATTTTCATGCTTAAGTGTGCTGATTTTTCTTTATTTTAATTTCCCATTAACACACAACTTTATGTATCTATCTAGAGAGATCAGATATCAAAATGTCATAATTAATTTTTATTTTGAATATATATATATATAGTTAAGGTTTTATATTTTAAATATGTCTTAAAATTAATTTCAGAATACTAACTTGAGTTGAATTAATTTTTCAATTATGCCTAATTTTATTAGGGTTGTTCTACATCAAGAAGAGTAAATATTTGGGAGGGAAAGAATAAATTAATTATATATCAGTAAAAAAAAAATAAAAAAGAAGAAGAAGATGCTTTATTGGTTTTAATTTCAACAGAATTATGAGTAAAAAAATAAAAAATAAAAGAGATATAATTAAACATTTAACCGACCCCTAAAATCGAACCTAGGTGAGAGAGCTTTCTCTAGAAGAAGTATATCAAGTCTTAAAGGTACAGCATCTATTTTTGACAAGAAGTAAACACAAATAAATAAATAATAAATATATATAACAATGGCTAGCTATATAGATTATAGGAAGGCTAGCTACTGCATTCTGCCTTTCTACCAAAACCCATTAGCTAGCATTCACTTTATTAGCTGCACGCTTTTGACAACATGCATATTTTTATAATTAATTAATTTATATTAATTTTAATTACGTATATTTAAATATTTGATGGTTGTATTTTAAAATTTTCATATATATATATATATATATATAACAGGGTTACACACGTAAGTACGCATATATATATATATATATATATATATAGATATAGGTAGAAGAAAGCAAAAGACAGACTGAGAGAAGGAAGAAATTAAGCTAAGAAAGAAAATTAAAAATAAATGATATAGAAAGGAAGCTGGCTGTAGTAGCTTTAAAAGACAAGCTGCGTGCTACAATTGAAAACGTGGAAGGTTTTAGGTCCAATTGTTTTGGATGCATCGAAAAATACTTGGGGAAAAACATGTAAATTAAATAAAAATATATAAATTTACATTAGAAAAGACACTCTCGCTTGCTTCCAATTCAAACTAAATTTGAACTGTATCTGTAAGTGATGTGGACATGAAGCCATATATAAATAATACTATTAATCTTCTTATTGATTTTTCATTTCATATAGGCCCTAGCTAGCAAGTGATAAAATAACATTGAAAACATGACCCGATACCAACAAATTAATGGAAGCATATGTGTGTGTGTGTGTGTGTGTGTGTGTGGAGTTCATCTTCAAGATCCCATCAGAATCTTTAGATCTCGATCGATTCATTTCTTATTGATCAAAAATATATATATGATGCATATATAATAACTATTTGAATATCATTTTGCTATTAATTCTTCAATACAACAATTTTTATTTCCTCCCTAACTCTCTTGCATTAATTTTCTCTTAATTACTTCTTTGCAATCAAACCAAATAAATTCAAGAAAACACTTGTGATTACTTTTGTATTACAACCAACAATCTTTAAAGGGCTAATTATTAAATTGGTAAAAATCCAACAATTAATATTCTCTAAATTAATCGTGGTTAATTATATACATGCAAAACATTTAATCGTAGTAAATATGCTATAATATCAAAACAAACACTACTACGTATATATATTACAAAAAAGATATAGAAAATTATTAAGAATCTCTAACATGCAACAATAATAGTACTTTGGACTCTATTTAATATATAAAGAAAAGGAGACATATATGCAAAAATTTTAGCACTGATCGATCATGACATGTTATACATCTATAATTGCCAAAAGTAAAAAGATGGCAAAGCACATTGCTTATAAATTGCTTGTATGAATATTATTTCATGAAATTAAAATACAAAACTATCATTTTTTTTAATAACAAAGGATAAGTCACCATTTGATATATATCCTCACGTGAAGATAGATAGTTTCATGTAATATAATTAACCTTCGAGCTTTGATGTTTTCAAGTGGATATGTTCTTATTTTTTAAGGAAAATGACAATATATAATTGGAACACTAGAGGTTTGGCAGCTAGTCCTCTTTCAGTATTATCACACGGTTAAAATATGGTTAATTTTCGATGCATTTTCGTACAAAAGTACTACTCCAATATTAATTTAATTCTACATTATTTTACATTTGTAATTAATTATGAGCTTTATATATATATATATATATATATAATATAATATAATATAAAGCATCAATGTGAAAATTGCTATATATACCTCCAACCCCACCTCCTTGTAATCTTATAAAAGTCTTCCCCTACGTTTCTCTTACTCAATTTATTTGCTGTCAAACTCCCTAAAGCTTTCCAATTTGCATCAGCAACTCGCTCTAGCCAGAACTCGAGAAATAAAGCATATGGCTGAAGCAGATAAATCCCCAAGTTTCCCACAGTACCAGAGGTAGAAAATCTTCAACACTAAAACCATACAATTAATCTTCCCTTTCTTCTTTAGTTTCTCTTCGTTTATCTTAACATATATTAGTCTTATTAATGATTATTAATTTTTTCCTATAGGTGGTGGAGGAGCTAAAGAAAACAACTGGCATAAGTTTCCCGATAGCAGCTATGAGCTTGGCGAATTATCTGAAGAGCATGGTTCTAGTTGTCTGCATGGGAAGATTAGGAAGTCTTGACCTCGCCGGTGGGGCTTTAGCCATCGGCTTCACCAACATCACCGGCTATTCCGTCCTCTCCGGGCTAGCCATGGGCATGGAGCCGCTCTGCGGCCAGGGTTTTGGTTCGAGAAATCTATCCCTAGCAGCACTCACTTTACGCAGAACAATTATCATGTTACTTCTGGCTTCAATACTTATTGCTTTGTTATGGTTTAAGCTCGAACCGCTCATGCTTTGCCTTCGCCAAGACCCAGATATAACAAAAGTTGCTAGCATTTACTGTCGTTTTGCCATTCCTGACCTCATTGCAAATAGCTTGCTTCATCCTTTACGTATTTATCTGCGTAGTAAAGGCACTACATGGCCATTACTTTGGTGCACTTTAATCTCAGTTGCTTTTCACTTTCCCATCACCAATTTTTTAACTTTCACACTTCGTTTTGGAGTCTCCGGAATTGCAATTTCCAACTTCATCACCAATTTTAACACCCTTTTCTTCCTTCTATGCTACATGTTCTGTACTCGTGCCAGTGAGGAGTCATTGTCAACACCACTAACATCTCCACCTCTTCCAAGTGCACTTTCTACAGTGAGTTTAGGACAGGAATGGAGAATTCTACTGCAACTCGCAATACCAAGTTGTTTAGCAGTTTGTTTAGAGTGGTGGTGGTACGAATTCATGACAATTTTGGCCGGGTACTTAGCCAACCCTCGAGTTGCTCTAGCGACATCAGCTCTAGTAATACAAACTACATCTCTAATGTACACATTGCCGATGGCTCTCAGCGCATCCGTGTCAACCCGTGTAGGAAACGAACTCGGCGCAGGGAGGGGGCACAAGGCGCGTTTGGCAACGGTGGTAGCCATAGGATTAGCCCTGTTAATCTCAGTACTGGGATTGCTGGGGACAACTCTTGGGAGAGAAGCATGGGGGAGAGTTTTTACCAAAGATATTGAAGTTCTTGAATTGACAAAGACTGTTTTACCCATTATTGGATTATGTGAGCTAGCAAATTGTCCACAAACCACGAGTTGTGGGATTCTGAGAGGAAGTGCTAGGCCAGGTATTGGCGCAACAATAAACTTTTACTCATTTTATTTGGTGGGTGCGCCATTGGCAATAGTATTAGCCTTTGTTTGGAAACTAGGCTTTGTGGGTCTGTGTTATGGGCTGCTGGGTGCTCAAATTGCATGTGTAGTGTCAATTTTAACTGTGGTTTTCAAGACAGATTGGGAAAGAGAATCGTCAAAAGCCGCAGACTTGGTGGGCAAGAGTGACAATTATATATCATTTGCACATGCAGAACAAACGGTCAAATGTGAAGAAGGATTACTTGTTGCTGTTGGATTTCTTAAAGAAGCACCTGAGATTGAAAGGTGAAAATAGAGACTTTCTTTGATGATCAGGAACACACATATATACTACAAAGCTATACGGCATTATCATTAACAGGACAAATCCAAACAACGACTCTTTTCTTTTTCTTTTTTATTTTCATTAATATTTTCCAACTCATTTAGTCTACGTGTTGGTTTTGTCTGTTGCTTTTACATATATTTGTCCTTTCAGTATTCTCCACACACTCTACCTTTGTCACCTTTATCGATCGACCCAACGTTGGTTTGTTAAACTTAAACATATATTGTATTCTTTTTTTTTTTTTTCAACGCTGCGTCTTGAAATATCTCAACAGTGTCGTGATGACACGATTTGAGCTAATATGTATTATTGTACACTTCTTGACTTCTTATATATATATGTGTGTGCGTGTGTGTGTGTGTGTATAAATATATACATGTGACATACCCCATTTGATCTAGACTCTAGAGTCTCATACACACACACGCACGCACACAAACATATATATTAAGTTCTTGTTAAACTTATAAAATAACATAAAAATCAACATTTTTCACATGTTTATGACACACGTGTATGCATGTGCATGTATGAGAAGGTTTAAACACATGTGCCTAGCTAGCTAGCTAGCACATGAAGCTAATTAATTAGCACACACATGGAATTTCCATATGTATATAAATAAGAGCTAAGATCTCATGGTCTAATGTTTCAAAAATGGAAATTGAATAAAGACCTATGAGACAACAAAACTCTTGGCATGAAATAACTAAAGATATTTTTGCGGCTTTGTAAAATAACAACTGCGTGCTTTATTTTATTTGCTCTACTAACATTCCCTCCATCTATTGGTTAAAACTGAAAGACATGAGACGAAAAGTACATGAAGTTTGAAATGCTATAACTACAAATGCTCCAGCTCATTCTCATTTGAATCCAGCTGCTCTCATTTCCAAGAGCATGGCGGGTCTACTTTACCGTATGCAATTAATTGATTCCTTTGGATTTATGTAATTAGCTATTAAAACATTAGCTAGCTTGACTTATTTTTCTCTTCTGTTGTTCAGTTTTGAATCATGGCTAGCCTTTTTTATATGGTCCATCCAGTCCAACATTTCTGCTATGTAACATGCATGTTTATGAATCAAAACAACATTACAAGTTAGTATTCAAACTTCATTAAAAAGTGGGTAGAATTAATCCGTTTTAGATTCAGAAATCTAGATTGCCCCATAATTATCAATTTAAAAAAACTGAGATAAGATAAAGACGTCAGTGTTAAAAATAATATACGCGCATGAGAAATCGGTGTTCAAACTTCAGTGTGAAAATCTACAGTCGATGAAATGAAATTATATTAAACAACGATGTATAGCCACATCCCTCAAACCCCACCATTTTATTTTCTCTTTTGTTTTGTAGCTAGTACTGGTTAGTGGAAAATTTTATTATTATACGATAATGAGTTGGTTGTTGGTACCCAAGATCTCATAAAGTTTTCTGGCCTCTGTGTACTCCCTTCTATAATTAATTGATATGACTGATCGGTCATGGGAATTACTTTGGCCAATGTGATTTATTTTTCTGACAAATCAGGATAATGAGGTTGTACGATCTACCTGGTCCTTTTGTGGCCTTTATACAACTAGGAAGAAAAGGACATCATTCATTATAGTCACGAAATTAATTAAAATCCCCCAAAATTACTTTCACTGCATGCATATATGTAAATTATAACAATGATTATACAGCTACCAATTGCAGTGTTTTTCTGAACTGTTCTCATTAATGCGCACTACCTCAAACTCATTTGTCAATGAATATATAGACTTATATTAGTTTGAGATTGTGGTGCTCGCTCGTTTTTGCTGGGTAACAACGAATTTTACTTATATTTGATATTAAGTTATTTCGTCTCATATTAGTTGTAACTTTAAAATCACAGATACCAAATAAGTCTTAATTTTTATACTGAATTAAACTCGTAAACATGCACTTTAATAAAGACATTTGTTAAGATTGACCGGTTCTTATTGTTATCAAAGAGTCTTGTTAAAGAATGGGCTCTGTACCTAGCCATTTCTCTCATTTTCTTAGCTTCAACCAAACAGCGATGTTGAGATCCTAGAAAATATTTGTAGTAACTTGTGCGACTAGAAGTTTGCCGGAACTAAAACAAATTAAGGTTAATAGAAGAGAGATAAAAATTAACTAGATTCATATATATAAATATATGAACAGGGTTGCAGATAACGGGTTACGATCAACAACAACCAGAAGCAAGCTCACACTGCAGAAGTTGCCAAAGGAACAAGCCCTAGTCTAGCTAAGAATTAATGGAAGGATATAAAATAATGTTACATCAGAGAGATAACGTGGTAGTGTTTCCCTTCTGGTAACAAATGGACCACCGGATTCGCAAATCAAAATTTTATTATTGCATCTTTGTGACGTATGTGCATGACTCCTGAAAACGACAGTTTATATATATATATATATATATATATATATATACTTAAAAATTAATAATATACCACAACGCATGCAAAGCAAAAGGATAATTCGGTATCATTGTAGCTTTTGCAAAAGTGATTATATAAATATATATATATATATATATATATAATATTCGATCAGAATCAGTTTTTCGAAAAGAAAGTGCTTTCAATCTTAACTTTTGAAAGTTATTGCAAGCAGAATACTTGATTTGGAGCAAAATGAAAGATATGGATCGTTTACTTTTGAAACAGAAAGATTTTGTGATCATACATATATATGCTTCCCCAATTGAGGAATGTCGAGGAGGGGGTCTTGAACATAAACCCTAGTTATATTTTTCAAACTCACTTTCTGTATTAATTTTTGGCTTTATAGTTAAAAAGACAAAGTACGCGTGTCTCACATCTGCTGCCAATTTCCAGGGTTTCCGAGTACTACTAGTTTATTACCATTTTACATTCACACACCGCGGATTATGTCAAATATTTGCTGTTTGTCCTATTGCCAGCCTGCCTGCCTGCCTGCCTGTCTTTCTGCCCGCTTTATATTATACATATTCACTCAACTCACTAAAAATGACTAATTAAGATCATTTAATTTCCACCCAAAAAAAAGTCTCTAATAATACAACCATCTAATTATAAACTTCAATGTCAATCTGCCTAATAGCTACTAATTTTCAAAATAATAATTGTATGGATCGATAGCAGAACTTTATTATTAATTTGTTGTACCCCATGATATGATATGATATGGTATCGTACCGTATGTTTGTTGTACTTATGTCTTGAAACATCTTATATATTAATCCATCTACTGATAGATATAGATATATATGGAGAATTTTTTTTCCTTTCGGTATACTAATTATCACCATTCCGACTTGCAGATTAAACAAACCGAAAAAGGCCATACCCACTTAGCATTTCCAATCTGCATGCTTTTTCCTTTGCGAAATTTGAAGCTCATCATATATATATATATAGAGGGAGGAAAGCTGATATACTTCCTAAATTTTTAAGAAAGGGAACATCCTCCTTTAGATTTTGAAAATAATTTAGATACCCTTTATTACTATTTACGTCTTAATTTAATATTTTACCCCTCCACTATTAAAAATATCTAAAATAATTATTTTTTTTTTTTTTTTTTTTTTTGTAATAATTAATATAATTTTATTTTGATATTTAAATTTAAAAGTTATAATAAAATTTTTTGACCCTTAATTATTTGTTCCTTCTAAATCTATCATCAAATTTATATAATATTTAATTATATATTTTCTAAAAGATATCATGTTGTTAAAATAGTTTATTTTAAAAATTATGTATAATTAATATTATCTATATATAATTGTGTGAACATTTAAAAATTTTTGACTACAAATTTTGTTTATAAAAAATTCTACAATTAATTTTACATAATTTTTTAAATAAACTATTTTAATAATATGATATATTTTAGAAATTATATAAATTAGATATTATAAATATTTGATTATAAATTTTGAAGGAAAGAAATAATTAAGGGTTAAAATATTATTATAATTTTTAAATTTAAATGTTACAATAAGATTATATTGATTATTAAGTAAAAAAATAAAAATAATATAATTATTTTATACATTTTTAACAGTGAAAGGGTAAAATAGTTAAATTAAAATATAAATATAAATTTCAGGAGAGTATTTTGACTTTCTATAAAATATAAGAGATATTTTATTTTTTTCAAAACTCAGGGTGGTGTATTGACTTTATTCTAAAACTTAAGAAGTAAAGTATATATTTATAGGATTTTAACACATACCTCCCTTAAAGTTTTGCCTTTTAATACTTAAATAAGATATTTGATTTAATTAGCACATACCTCCCTCAAAACATCCAATTCCATCCATGAGCCATTAGTTGTAGGGGCATTATGGTAAAGAGATTAAAACTTACCTTTTTCATATTTGGTAAGAGACAAGAGTGGTAGTCTTGTTATTATTCACAAGATAAAATTTGTGTTACTAGTGATTATGTCAAAACACTTTGTTACGAGTGATTTGAATTTTACTAGAATAAGCTAACACTTAAATTTGCTACAACTACCAATTTTTTCTAAGGAACAAAAAACTTTTGTAATTTATGAATTTTCTTCTCATCTTTCTCATGACAAAAGCTGCATGCCATTTCAAAATTGTTGCATTTTTTTGAGTAATTTACAAACTCTTTGTCAATTGTCATTGCTTCCTTTATTTGTGACTATTTTTTTATTTTTGCTTTCTCATTCTTTGCTTCAGGGAATAATGAAATTGAGGATCTGTGCTAAAAAATCAGATTTTTCTGAAGCAATTTGCGCTCTCTCCCTTTCTCTCTAGCATGCTTGTGATTTATATATTGTGGGCCCACACTAACAAATAAATTAAATAAATTATTAATATATCTCAAAAATAGAGTAATTTGATTTTATTCTGAAAATGACAAATAAAGGGTAAACGTGTCTTTTTACTTAGTATGGATGGAATTATATCTACTTATTATGAATAAAACTGAATATTTTTAAAGAAAGTATGTGTTAATGAGGTCAAATATTTTATTTAAGTGTTAGAAAATAAAATCTCATGCAGCTATGTATTGAAACTCCTCTATATATGTACATATGTGTCTGCGCGCGCGCGTCATGTCCTATCTGCCCTTCAGTCACAGCTAGCCTTATTTCAACTGCTTAAGCTTAATTGCAAAAGTTGGCTTAAACTTATCTGTTCAGTACGTAATACATTTACACATATGGTTGAGGCAAGAAGTTGATATAAAATTTCGTGGAAACGGAAGCTGCAGCTGCAGGCAGATGCCAGTCAGGTTTCAGGTTCGTTTCCTGATGATGAGTTAATTTTCTGACAAGACGTTTCATAACCAAAGACAGTGGTGTTGTATATGAGAACAAAAGAGTCCCAACATTTTTTTTATGATCAGCCTCCGGCCAACAAGGCCACTAATGCTTGGCTCCAGTTTAATCGGCCTCTTTCAATTTGGTAAAAGACATTTAGATAAGACAATTATCTAATAAAAGGACATCTATTCCTAACTGTTTTAAATTTTAATTACTATTACAATAAAGTTGGTATAAAAAGTGTTTACAGCAGCGCAAATAATTTTATTCAAACAAATACATCAGTTTGCAGAATTTTATATTTTTATTAATTAAGACAAAATACGAAGTTGGACTGACCCAGGCAGGCCCATTTGAATGAAAACCAATTGGGTTTAGAAAGAGAGGAATTGATCAAAATATATAAATATATATATATATATATGATGGTGAACGGCAGGTGAGCCCAATACCATAATCTTTTATTGGGCTTTCGATTCCTCGTACTATACTATCGGCCCATCAAATTCCACCTCCGTGAAGAATGATGGGACAAAGAAAGACAGCGGAATCCAATTTTCACAAGCTGGCGAAAACTGATGTTTACTTTGCAAAAAAATTAATCGTATAATTAATAATGACGTGGATTTGCATAATGTCAATGGACATATTTTAGGTACCCTACACGAATAATGAGAGTGTACAATAATGGTGGAAGCTACAACATCAAATCATGATATTCTTTTGCCAAAAGTTGAATTCAATTGACAATAATGCTTGCTATGTGTAATCACTTCGTAGTTATTAATTAACCCTTTTAAATTTCTTCCCATATTTCTATATTACAGCTGGGTTTCCTTTTATGATAAATGATAAATGATAAATGATAAATGATAAATGACCAGATGGCATTGAATCATTAATCATCATTTACTTCAGTATTATTCCTTTTTTGTTAAAATATTTTAGAATACATTATGAAAAAGATTGGCAATGGCGAGTGGCAGCAAATAGTAATAAGTAGCTGGGCCTAAGACATTTTGTTTCTTAGTATGGGGACAAACCCATCATCATTACTCACTGGATCTGAATACAACTATTTCAATATATTATTATTATCTTCTATAAATAATAATAATAATACATAATAAAAATATTATTTTAAAAATTTACGGTCTACTTAATAAATAACTCGTTATTTAGAATATAAAAAATTTATAACATAAATGTTTTATCTTTTTAGAAAAAAAAAAATAGATGATATTCAGAGGAAAAATATCATTTTCTGTTGATTAAGATTGAATATTGATATTTGGAACAACGCATGGAATTTATTCCTTAAGATGGAAAACAACATATTCCAAACATAACTCGCTTTAATTTGATTAATTATTGTTGATTGATATATTTTACTGTCTTTAAACATCTACGTCACTTTTTCAGTTTGTTCCCAGATCCCAATCTACTGTTTCCTTTCAGTTCCAACGCAATTATTTTACAAAAAGAAATTCTTTGCCTAGAAGTCACCATCACGAAAGCCCTTTTTTTTTTTTTTTTGTGTCTGCGTGAAAATGGAATTACAGGATTTAATTAAAACTTGCAGCCAAACAGGTCCTAACTTTGTGCCGAGCCACGTCAACGTCATTTCACTTATCTATGATTTGTTCATTTGTGAACGTGGACCAGCTAGTCTTCTTGATTTCATCTTCTACCAAGATGGTGAATCAGACGACTAAGAAATCAGGGCCCACGATATTGATTCTTGAGTTTTTACCGATTAGCCCTCCATCTCACTGGGTTTTTTTTTTTTTTTTTTATATCTATAATATAAATTTATATAATGACTTTTTTCGAGTAATTATATATCTTAAATTGTATGCATATACTCATTTGAAAAAAAAAACACTAATAAAGAAGAAAAGGACAACTTTCAATTTACAATAACAATTAAATTTCTCTTTAGCCATGAATAAAATATAATCATTAAATTTCGTGTTATATATGTCTACTATTACTAAATTTTGAGATTATATTTGTACTATAACGAAATATTATAAGTTCCCAAGATAATATTTGTTCTAGAATATTGTAAAATTTTTATCTTTAAAAATATTAATAAGATGAAAAAGAGATGGTGTGTACTTACAAATTATAAGATTATGTTGACTCAATAATGTGAGATTATTTCTAATTAACAAAACCAATTAACTAGATTTAAAAAGATTATCAATTTTGAATTAATGAAAATTAATTATCCATATATATATATATATATTTTGTCGAAATTTCGAATAGGTGCCTGAAGCTAGAAAATCTAAATCCATCACATTCTGTTTCTCTCGAAGTAATTTTTAGTTGTAGGTAATTAAAAGCATTAAAGAAGAAGACCAATCCCAATCTTCTGTTCCACGTACGAATCCCCTCAAACTTGAATATAGTATTAATTAAATTTAAATTATTATTAAAATTCCAAAATCCGAAGGAACTCCTTAATTCTTATTAATAAATACTGGATCGTCAACCCAAATCCCAGCTACAATCAACATCCTTAATAACAATATATACCACAAATGAGCAACGTTATCTTGCATACACATTACATAAATGATTTAGAAGATCAATTAATAGGGAGCAGATTGATTAATCGAGAGGAACAGGTGGGGCTGTTGCAGCATGACACCTGTACTTTGGCAGTGGCGCCGGCTTCTGTAATAAGATTCTCTAAGTGTGTACTCAGAACTCAAAGTATGAAAACTACCGAGCAAGACCAACTGCTGTAGAAGCGACACGTCATCTGCTTCTAAAATTGTACCACCTGGAAAAATAAAAGCAGTACGCGATTGGTCGTTCTTTACATATACTTCAACGTTCAACGATGCATATATATATATATATATATATATATCCAATCTCTTTCAATTCATCATCAGTTACGAATATATCTTATATGGTTTCTCCTCCACTTGCTCGCGTATAGAGACGAGTTTTACTTGCGACATTTTGTCGAACACTTTTCGGGCTTTCATTGGTAAATTAAGCTGCCAAATTTATGTTGTAGTGGAACGCCCAGCAAGTGAAATGATAAGTCATACTACGTGTATGTATGAACTAAGTATGCGCATGTATTATGTGGAATTAAGGACATACTGGTTGTTGAATTGGCCGAGATGATGGACAAGTTTAGAAAAAGTTGATATAAAATCAATAAAATTGCTACAAAGCATTAATAATAATAATAATAATAATAATAATAATAATAATATAGCACGAAAATGAAAGGATAATGTAATATTGTCAATTAATTAATGAAGTGTTCGCTTTTTTCTTGTTGATATTGCTTTCGTGTGTGTGTGGGTGTGTGTGTGAGACCAAAAATATGTAGCTTGCTAGCTATAGCCAAAAACTGGAAAAGATAAAAGTGTTGCGTTTTGATAGGTCAAAGAATATAGCATTAATAGAATCTATTAATGCTGGGTTTGACCCTCCAATATTTAAGCATGCGTGCATCGGTTGCCTTGCTTAAATCTGATAAGATCAACATATTTACTACTATTATTACAATACATAGAACTCATGAACATGAAATGACACAACAAAATATATATATATATATATGTATATGTTAACCAGCTATTTATAATTGGCTTTCCAAGGAGTAGATGAAAATTCGAGCGATGGAAGGGATTTTCTTTCAAATTTGGCAGTAGAAATGACTTTTTATACCTTAAAATTACTATTCAAATTCTACTCTAACATATCTATTTAGTAATCAAAAATATTATTAAAGTATTGCTAGAAAAAAAAAATTTGAAATTTACGAACTTTAATACTTCTTTTAATAGCTATAGCTGAAATATTTTGTCAGGAACCTATCAAAATCGATTTGATAAGCACTGTGATAATGAATGTGATTTTAGTTCTTATTCTTGACATACTCCCAACGCAATTCTTTTAAAAGAGTCTACTCTTAATAGTTATTAATTATGAGCTTAATTTGAAGGAGATCAAAAAAAGAACTTAAATAAATATATATATAGTTATATATCAATTTGGAGAATTATTTATTTTTATTGCAAGACAAAGAGGCAGATGCATGTACATGTGTGTATATTTAATAAATATTCATTAATAAACAAGAGCTAAAAAGCTTCATTTTCATTTCCTTATCCTATTCTTTCAAGATTATCAAAGAAATCTACCCATACACATTTCAAAGTAATATCCTTTTCAGCATGTCATTTTTTTTTCCTCTCTCTAAATACATTGGCTAGCTTCACTTTGATTTTGATTTGTTATCTTGAACTAATAATATATTTATTATTTATTATTATTATTATTATTATTATTATTATTATTATATTCATAAAATAGCTGTGGGCATACACCATTCTAATTTCTATGCCACGACCAAAACTCAACGGCCGGGGACCGTTCTCTTGACATCTCACATTAATTTATTTATTATCTAAAGAAAAAAGCATGCTATAAAATATATGTATAAATATATTATAAAGCAATCTAATACATAAATAATATTCATTTAGGTTAAAAGCTTTCCGCCGGTTCCACTTCCTAAACAGAGAATCTACATTATTATTCTAATATCAAAACTTAATTATGCATGGAAATCAAAGAGAATAATTAATAAACTGAAGATTTTTTTTTTAAAAAAAATGAATCGAATAATAATAATGCACTTAACCCCCACAAACTCCGGAGAGATTGGTTGATAAACGGTTTAAATTAAAGACATGAATGGATAAGTGTATTAAAAAGAAAATAATTTTTATTGGATAATGTCTTGTACAAATCTGTGCACAGCATTTTGGTTGGTTATATAAAAACTATTCTGATTAATTTTCTAAATATTATTTCTCTCACTTACCGGAAAAAAAATAAAAATAAAAGAGCCAACTTATGCATACAGATATGTTCATTATTCTTCGATAGCAATCCGCAAAAGCGGCCATCGTTTCAGCTATTAATTTTACGAGTTTTTTCAGTAAGAGCGAGCCAACGATCGCTCCGTGCAACAAACACTCACACGCACGGATAGGTCCCTGAATTTTGAAAAATAACAAATAAGTTCATCCGTTAATCATTTGTAACACATAAGTCCCTAACCAATAGAAATAACAAACAGACCAAATTACCACTACAAGCCACAAAAAATAACGAGTAGAATGACGAGTTTAATCGTATAGGTTCGATCTGAAGACATATTTTAGATACAAAAATTTGATAGAATAATATATGAATTGTTATAAAAGTATGAATAATTAATTAAAATATTTAAAAATTTTGAACATAGCAATAAAAATGATAATACTTAAATAAAATTAAATTTAGTGATATTTTAATAATCTAATTAATTTTAAAAGATGTAAAACCTAGAATTTAACAAAAATTTAAAATACAACAAGACATAAATTTATGAATTTAAGAGTCATATTAAGTTGATCTTTTAAAAATTAGATATAATAGAAAGTATGAATGAGTTTGAATTTTTATCGTATCAATAAACAGGACGTAATATGATTTTTCTTTGACATAATAACTATTAATAAGGACCTATTCATGAAAAATAATCCGAATATATTCTCATTTATTATTTTACCAAAATTCAGGTACATATCCATTGTTTTTCCATTAATCAACAGAAAAAAAAAAAAGGAAAACAAAAACAGAAACAGAAACAGAAGAAGGCCGTGTTTGGTACTCGCGTGAGAGTGCAACTGGGTCCTCCACCAACTATTCGACCATTAAAATGGGAAATTAGAAATTCAAGAAATAACGTACAGTGATTCACAGAATAAGGCAGAAATCAAAAATAGAAAAAATAAAAATTGTAAAAAAAAAAAAAAGAAAAGAAAATGAAATGGAAACTAAAAGCAAAGGAGGGGTACGTGGCAGTTAACAAGCACTAGAAGTCAAATCGTTCGCTACGCTAATCGTCCTTATTACTGCTCCTTCATAGCTATGTGGGTCCCACCAAATGTAGTACTATTCTCTTTCCTTCTCTCTTTCTTTCTTTTTCTCCTCTATTTATTTTTCCCTCAAATTTTCATCAGCCAAAGCCAACACCATTAACAAAAACTTCAGTATCTGTTTCACCTACTCCGCCATTACGGAGAGAAATAGAAGAAAAATAATTAAAGAGGAAAAGAAAATAGAGGATGAGAGATGGTAGGCCTAAGCATAGTACTGGAAAACCAGAAGATTAATGGCGGTTTTAACAGGAAGAGCCCACAAGTTATCAACAAAGCTACCATGATTATCAACAGTAGTAAACCCTCCTTTTCTTTGTTTTCTCCTTCCAGTACAAATTCTCGGCCAACTTTCCCAGTTCCCACTTTTCTTCAGCATTGTTTTCTCTGCGGACAAACTCTTCTGCCAGGCAAAGACATCTACATGTACAAGTAAGAAACTTTATTTCTTTATACGTTTTTAAGCTTCCAGATCTTCAATACCCGAAGTTTTCTTGCATGGCCTTTATTATTTTGTGCTAAAGTTTGGATTTTTATGAGGGTTTGTATTTGCAGAGGGGATAGAGCGTTTTGTAGCGTGGAGTGCAGGTGCAGGCAAATATTTATGGACGAGGAAGAGAGTTTAAAGAAAGAAAACTGTTCATTGGCTGCCATGAAACCAAGCACTGCTTCTTCTGCTTCAGCTTCGGCTTCTCGTCACCGTAAAGGAGCCAGAAACCGAGCCGGTCAGGGCTTCGTCTACTGAAGCAAGAAGAAGTGCAAAAAAGGCAGGAAAAAAAAAGTTATTTTTCAATTTTATCCCACATTTACCCTTGCCCTAGTTTTGTAATGACTATCCTGTAATCGGTTGTTTTGCTTCTTGGTATGAAGACAAGAAGAAGCCGTTTATATCTCCTTAGCCCCACGTATATCCATAGGAGCCCCTGGCTTGATTGAATCGGCTCTTGCCGTTTTCAAGAAACGGGGGATTTTTGGTTCAAGGGCATTTACGGTATTATGATGATGGTTATTATTATTATTACATGTTGCTTAAACGTGGTTAATTATTTATATATGTTATGGTAATCGGATTTTAAGAGTTTTAAGGCTCATGAGAGTCATCGTTTTCTCGGTGTTAGGTTTGGTCTGGTCTGGTCTGGTCTGGTCTGGTCTGGTCTGGTTGCTTCTTGTTCTTTCAAGATTACAATGTTACAGAAGAACTGACGCGTATTTTAGTGGAATGGTATAGGGAATGTCTAGATTACGCGCCGAGGGAGGGACCCTGCTAAGTAAGTAATTTCAGTGGAGAATATTTCTTTGTTTCTTTTTTCCAGGAGAAGAGAGGAGAAGAGAAGAGAAGTGAAGATTTATATTAATTTTACAAGAAAGGATCTGAAGTAGGACATATTATGCTAATAGCCCTCTGTTTTTCACTTCTTTATTGCTCGAATGAACAAGCAAGACAAGGTGATATTGCAAATTTGCAAGTGCATGGGCTTGACTCCATCATCATCCAATCCAGGTTTTGGTAGCGGTCGACTTCTGTTAGCAGGAAATGAAAATAAATGAATAATAGTAGTAATACTGTAGATGGTATCGAACTTCAGTGAACTGCAACTAATCAAATGAGCTGGAAATTTAGTGGCCTGTTTCAAAACTGTTTTTGCCCTTCTGGTAAATCTCAATACACTTTTTCGTTTTCCCAATTTCTCATAGTCAGAGATAGAATTCACAAATCGATCCGTAGGATGTTGCCTAGCCTATTGGTCATTTGGTCAGTGCTACGTGTCCGTTCGATATAATTTGTTAAATAAAAATTTTTAAATTAGAGTTTTTATCTTTAAAATTTTTATAAATATAATTTTTAATAAAAATTTATTAATGGTTTAGGTGACTCAAATAATTTTTAAAAAAAAAATTTTTAATATTTTACTTTAAATAAATAATGATTAATTTTTAAAATAAAATAAAATAAGAGTATTTTATATAATTTTATATTTTTTTAAAAGATTAGTAAATTTTTATCGTTAAAAATTTAAATTTTAAATTTTTTTAATAAAAAGAAAATAATTTTTTTAATTTATAAAAAAGTTTTTATTATTAATGAAACGATATTAAAAAATTTAAAAAGGTTTTTTATTATTAAAAAATTTTTTTTGACTAATAAAAAAGTCAAATTAAATGGACACTATATTATATCTTCTTCTTTAAATCTAACTTTGCTCTTGAAAATTTTCATTAATAATTAATGGTTGTTTTAAGTTTCAAGCAAAAATATTAGCAAATTACATATTCCTACGGTATGGGGATTTATGTTGTGCTTGGTATTGAAAATATCATATTAATATATAATTATTATGAAATAAAAAAATATTATTAAATGTTGAAGTGTAACCATCTTAAATAAAATTAAATATTTATCAAATATTTTAATTATTATATTTTTTAAAAAAAGAAGCTATCTTTAGCCGATAGTTGAGTTGTTTGAAGCACGCCCAGTTTTTATACTATCTTGAATTCAAGTAACAATAAAAAGTAAAGGTTTGGTATTTCGTGTATAAAATTTCTCGCTTCCATTCAAAATTATTTTTAAAAAATATAAAAATATAACAACTACAAACATATTTTTAATCATATTCACACAAGGATTGGGGTTTGCTTAAATTTTATTTATATCAAAGTCAATATAAGGAGTCGGAGTAGAACTTTGATTTGTATTTTAAAAAATAACTTGTCACTCGTCTTTATTAGTGTTTTACAAATGGGTGTAAAGTTTTGTTTTGTATTATTAAAGTGTGGCTTTAATTACAAAATAAATATACTACATGTGAAGTATAAGAGTATGTTTAATATTATTTGAAAGTATAACGGTTGAAGTATTTGATAAATACAACTTTTAATAAAAAGAAATCTGGTATCTGATAATTTTATCTTAAACATAACCTCAAAAAACAACAACTCAATATCAAATATGTTGTAAGTGTGTAAACAAATGATAAAAGTATGTGTTAATCAGACATGCTAATAGGATTAATAACTGAAATCTAATCTAGGTAGGTTCCAGTGGGGTAACAATGGTTGCATTCTCCCAAGCAATTATGAAACGTTAATATATGATGATGGTGGTAGGTCGAGAAATGATGTGCTGCATGATATAGACGATGATGGGTTTTGGGAATACTTGCAAGTATTACAAAGAAAGTTCCAAGGTGCCAGCCCGATAAAGGCAAAAGATGCAACAGGAGTGTGGGAAAATGTCCTACGCATTTTCTGCTAAAAAAATAAAATAAAATAAAATAAAAAGAAGGTAGACACCAAAACATTGAATTGAATTTCTAAAGCATAAGGAAAAAAAGATAAGTATTAGGACAACGGAACTTTTTCAACTTTTTATGTGTGTGCCCATTCCATGCAAAAGTTTCAAAGTTGGAACCCTAGCTTGAAAGCGCAGCACCACCAGCAAACATATAAAAATGATATGACTGCCCCTACTACTTGGAATAAATGGGGTTTGCCAATAAATTGTTGTTATGGGTTTGCTATAGTCCACAAATCCTGCCTGGAAAGGAGCAGCTTTAGGTCCCTTCTACTCTCTAGTTCTTTGTCAGGATTTTGGAGAAGAAAAATGGAATGGATTTCGTCAATTGTGCCTAAGAACAACTTCTCGAAGCCATGGGAATTTTATACCTGGAATCTGAAATGATTCTCGCTGTTTGAATCTAATTCGGCCGGTCGTTTTAACAAGCTGGTGTGCTCAGGTCAGGGAGTAGGCTGGTGGCACTGGAATTTGAAAAACATATTTTAATAAACGCAGTCAATTTTGGTAGCAATTGGAAAACCCAGCGAAGGAAATTGACCAAAGTGGTTTCTAGTTTTTCCTGCGGACTTACGTGTGAAAAATGCCCCGTCGAATTCTTCTGGTTGCTGGGGCAAACACAAGGGCAACAATGACCCGAAATTAATTTGTTTCTATGTGCAGTGTGGCAGTAGAGACTCTTTGATTTCAACGATGCATGCATGAGCAAAGCAGCTACTGGACTCGGCCACAACCGGAAGCAATGCCAATTTATGCCTTCAGGTATCTCAATATCGTTGAATATATTTAAAATTAAAGTGTTATGATTTTAATACCCTAACTAACTACGGATAGAAAAAAAAAAAAAAAAAAAAAAAGGGAGTAAACGTCACTGAAAATTTGGTGTTTCTTCCAAATAGAAAATTTGGACGCTCTCTTAATATGTTAAAAAGAAGGCACAAGACAAACATAATAAGTTCAAAAATACAAGGCACAAGACAACGGATGTGAATTTCAGACTTCGAGTCAGAAATTTGTAACAATTAACATGCGAAACACGAAAAAACTATGAAATAAAATAACGCAATGCACATCCATTTAAAGTTTCAAAGCCAGTTCCAAGTGAATCCAAATATACAACTTAGGATCAAGAGTCTCCATGTAGAGTTTTCACTTGCCAGCAGGTTTCAATTACTACATACAAACACTATTTATAGCAGGATGAACATAGACTCATCATCTGAACCATAATCTGCCATCTTTCCCAACATTTAGTGTAGCATTGCTAACCAGATTTGAATAGCAAAACTGCTTTCTGATCCAAATAGAAATACACAAAGTGGTTTGTTTCATGAGTCACATATGAACCTGTACAGAAAACCAATAAAAATAATGTCAGTTTCACTCTTACTTAGAAGTAAACAAAATTGCTATTTATCTTTGACTCAAACAACCCTTCTTGCTAAAGCTGCAAGATCAAAGCAATTTGTGTCATTAACAAAAATCAAACAGGAAGCATGTGCTTTCTTGAAAAACTGAGCAAGTTTATGGAACTCTTTGTCACCTAGATGGATAAAACCAAGAAGAGGAGGGGATGCTTCCAAAATTCAAGATTATTTAGAAACACATGCCATAAAATAGGTCACTGGGAAGCAAAATGGAAGCCTATGTCCACAACATGCCTTTTACAAATTTGGCAACTGAACATAGGGAATTGCAAAAGGATTGCAAACATTCACAGTTCAATCTTGAGCAAGCACGGTACCACACAATACAACAGAAGATGTTGTGATTATGACCAGGATAAAATAAAACTAAAGGATCAATCTGTCTAAACTGAAATGGACAGAATGATGGATCCCAACCCAAAATGTTACTGTTTATTTTCCCTCAAAATGACAGCCAAAGCGTATGACCAAAGATGAAAATACAGCTTTTGACGATGTTTTCCTAACTTTATCAATGTTTTATTTGCTCATAATGTATTTTAATAGCATAACAGCTTCACTACCCAGTAAGGAAACTATCTATTAACTTTTCATAGTTTAAGAAGCAAGGGAAAAAAAACTAGTCAGGTTAGCAAAAATACAAGTCAAATTGGGATAAGATGACATACAGATAAACTCAACCTGTACCATTGCTAGATTTTGGGACAATGCAAGCAACCAATGGAATTATCTTCTAATACATTGTAGTAAACAATTTACCCATGTATAATCTCATATGCGTACTTATAATCATGTTTTTCTTATAAAAATCAAATATTTAACTCTTGTAAAAATGAGCAACTCCGTACAGGAGGCAGATTGAATTCAAGACTGTCTGCACACCAATAACAAAATTACATTGAGGACCGGTTTCATGATGTTTTTATATGCAAGAAGCAAATATACAGCTCATGGTTTTCAACAACAGTAATGTCACAAATGAGAATAATCGTGCTTTCCTAGTTAACAACAAAAGTTTTTATAGTTACTTACAAATATGATACTCAAAAAAATAAAAACCTAGAGTAATGTGTAATTGTCAAGAATATAAAGTTGAACCCTAACCCAAAAGCAGTTTAATTAGCATGCTAAATACGTTGGAAGGTTATGAATTTAGGCAGATTCATCTCAATGTCTATAACAGGTCTACCAACACCTGCCATATGATATACAGACTCATAGCAATTAACATAACATGACTTCATCCATAGTTAGATGTTCTGTTTCTAGAATTGACAAATACCCAATTTCAATATAAAAATGAAGACATGAAGAAAGATCGTATCATCCTTAAGCCTCTCCAGCATTAACAATGATATGATTGACACTCAGTCATAAAAGGAAAATCATTTGGAAGCCAAACCCAGGAGATATCATTAAGGTTTTCTGTATGCAGATGTAATTGGAAATTATGGATTTTTTTAATTGAACCCTGTTCTCCAACCATTATGGCTGTCCGCAAGGGAGAATAAATAATTGCACAGCTTAATTTAACATCAGAGACACCATATTTTGAAAACTAAGCATAAATAATCCACTATGATTGTTCAAATATAATTTACAATTACAATCTGTAAGTGTGGATATATACACCTATTCATCATCCCACACAACTGTGTCTTTTATGGTGTCCTCAGAACCAAAGAATCAAAAACAAGAGACTCTTAGATTCCAACCGAACGGAATGAACTTTTAAAAAATAATCAGTTTAGAATCACTGGACTTTCCGTCAAGCCAGATGGTTCGAGTTGTTAAACTCACCACATAATTCACTAAATCAAGTAACCCAAAATCTAAATTTATACCATCAAACTGAGTCATGGCTACAGAACACCTTGACCCATCCCTAAATTCCCAAGATCAAATCTAATTATCATACATCTAGACGTATGAGGTCACAGTTTTAAGTCAGCCCATCACTAATGCATAAATGGAGAGGGCTACAATCTACACCTTAATTATAGAAACTAAAAGGTTAAAGCATAAAAGAATTATATATCAGTGGATATTCAACCAACAAAAATATGAAAGGGGAAACCAAAGTTGCAGCATCTAGACATCAACCGAAAAAATACAAGAAAATGCATAAAGTTAGCCTAGATCCATCCCATTTTAACTATACCATAAACCTAAATAACAAAACTTTTTCCTAAAATCTCTTCACTAACAGATATATCATAGAATCTGAAAATAAACAGAACTCACGAAGGAACAGCTTAGATAAACAAAAGCAAAAAGAACAAAATAGGATTACCAAAATTGCTGCCAACGATGCAGTGCCAAGTAGGTCCATGCTTCTTATCAAATTCCTTCTTTATTCGCTCAGCTACATCCTTCTCTACGCTGTTCTTCTCAAATGCCTACTCAAAAACATAAACATCAAAATAGCCCATAAAGAAAATCAAGCCAAAAAATGGAAATATAAGGTGAAAAAAAAGAAAAAAAGAAAAGAGAGAGAAAGCTAACTGCGATGGCTATATCAACAGCTTCCTTTTGCATGTCCTCTTTCATGTCGGCGCTCTTGATGATGACTCTTTTGCCAGATTGAGACACAGCCAAAGTGGGTTTCCGGTCATCGGAGTTGGGTTTGACGACCAGAGCTCCGGTGACGCTTCTCTTCGCGTCGTCACTCATGGTGTTTGTTTATTTGTCTGAGTGAAAGTATTTGTTTTTCCCTTTTTGTATTTGGTTGTGGTAGAGAGAGCAAGAAAACAACACAGCAGGAACAGTGCCTCTCTCTCTCTCTCCCTCTAACAATTGTTCTCTGTCCTCTTGATTTCTTAATTTCTCTGCTTTACTGCGGTGATTCCCCGTTTGTTGACTGCTTGTAATTCTTGTGGCCGGCGAGTTTTCACATTTTCACTGGAGATCCAAACGTCGTCGTTCAGTTGCTCGTCTTGTCTTAAGCAAAGCAGCATAAAGAAAAGCAGAAACAATTCTGTCGTACTTTTTTAAACAGAGACCTTTAATTTTCTTTTAACATAAAAAATGCAAAAAGAAAATTTAAATATTTTCACATAAATGTAATTTTAAAATTCAATTCGCATTTAACCTCTGTTATTAAGACAATAGATAAGTTGAGAGATTTGGGCCATATGCAAGCTCAACCAGCATGTGCTTTTATTAAGTCAATTAATTTATTAAAAATATATATATATTTAAATGGCATAAAGAGTTTAAGATTCAGATTCGGATTCAAGCCGAAGTTGGAAAAGGTTGTTTCAGTAGAATTAATAACTTGAAGCATAAAAAATTATATGGTCACACCAACTTTAGTTGAAGCATCCAATCTTGCTTTCTTTTCACACTTGGGATTGATTTTGAGTGTATTCTTCAAACTTGTTGCCCTTTTTCCACTATTTCTTGGAGATGCAAAACTAGCTTTTTGAACATGTAAAAATAATTCATCTACACAAAGCACTCGTATAATACTAAACACTAGATGCAAAACAAAATTCCGAAGCTACTTTGTACAAGAATATCCAGCTTCCGAAGGCAGGTCATGCTAAACTTCATCATCAGAATCCTGCACCACATTACTCCTCTTCATTCTTTTAGCAACGGGAGGAGCACTTTCATTGTCACCATCAGATTCAGGATCCTCAGCAGCTACAGGACTATTTGACATAGGTGATAAAACCTTGCCTAATTCATTTGCATCATCATCTCTAGAGTCTTCATCTGATTCATCTCCAGCCTCAGCTGCACCATCATTATGGTTAGCTTCATGGTCTGAAGCATCTTCTTCTCTAACAGGGTCCAAAATTTTGAAGTCCCTGGCAGTGCTACGCTTGGCGTGCCTCAGCAAGTTGATTTTGCTCACCTTGCTGAGTTGGATAAGATATTTTTCATAATCTTCTATCTGGAAGATCAGGTCTGGGATGCATTTATTCTCCCTTTTAATCTTGTTGATGATACCTTTGCTATTAGCATTTTCTTGTTGGCCCTACAAGTCAGCATTCATGCAACTGGTAAATACAGAAGATTTGCAAAACAGTATGCAAAATATTAATCTGATTAGAAACAGTAGGCCCAAACGTATCCAAGTTATTACTCTTTGCATCTCTGCCACAAAGTTGTACAGAGGAACTGTGAGTTGCTTGCAAGTTAGTTCTACAAGCTTCTGGAATTGAACACTTGGTAAAAGCTGCTTGCAACCTTTGGGAGATATCTTAAGCTTTGACATCTGAGCTAAATGCTTGTAAAGTCTTGTAACCAATCTGATAAAATGTTCTGCCTGAGGGTCTGCATATTTTAAGTCAAACAAAAGACATGCATTCAGAATGTAAAACAGATGAAATATATTTATTAGTTTCCAGAAAACAACAGGCTTACCCTTAAGGCTCATCAAAACAAAAGAAGATAACACTTTGACCAGTGACTCAGTCCTTGTGTAAAGTTTTTCCTCAAATGTTAGTCCAGAAAGATGTTCCCCATCCTGTTTAACATGGATGCTTTTTTGGGTAACTAGAGAGAATGTCTTCAGTTTTTTAATGGCCCAATCCATATCAACTATGACTGCCTCAGTTAATTGTAGTATACAAGACGTAACAGAAGTACTTGTCGACTGGTTTATGAAGGGATATAATTCAGACACCGCTAATGAATAGCTGCTTCCGGAACCTGTAGCCTTCAACAGCTCCTCAGCCATAACTTGAGCCACAAGTAAATCATTTGGAGGTGAGCTTAAGGAGATGGAAAGTTTAACCACACTTTTCGCAACATTGATGTTTGTTATACCATTGCTTTTGCAAAAACCCACAGCCCACGTGCCTTGAGAATCTTTCCATTTGCAAGGCAATGTATTCCCAATCATCAACAATATATCACAAAGAATCTGAAAAAAAAAAATTAAATAAAGGTTTTGAAGACTTTGTCTTAAAATAAAATGTAGTTTAGTGAAATAGTGGAAACTTGCTAAAAAATCGTCCTTCATGAGTCATAATGCATTTACCTCAACTTCACGGAAAAGTGACAGTTTAAGGAGCTCAGAGATTACTGGCTTCAAAAGTTTCTCAATGAACAATTCTTTGCTTCTCACATGTTGATCATCAATTCTGGAGGCTTCTTCACTTTCATAATCCAAACCATATTCAAGCTTGGAGACTAACAGCAAACTTTCGAGCAAGCCAGTCAATCGTGAGTTCTGCAAACTAATTTTGATCAATTCTCTTAAGCAAATTAAGGCTAGAGAAAGATGTTCCTTTCCGCCTTCAACACTTTTTCTTCCTTTTGTTTCCTTTTTCTTCTGATTTGTTGAAGATTTTGGCCCAGATTTTAGCAAAAAAATTAATTTCAGCAATGGGGGTCCCAGTATCTTAATGTCCCCATAAATCAACGTCTTGAATGGATCTTCCTTTCCCGCAACAGGCAAAGAGTTAATTTGACGAAGGGTAGCATCCAAGACAAAAGAAATTATCTTAGAACATTTTAATGTCTTAGCTGAGGATGTCTGGCTATGTTTCTGGGAAGTTGCAGCGGTATTAGAGCATTCAATATGGTGTAGTTTCAGCGCTGTTTGCAGTAGCTGAAAGATGCTTGAAGTTGCCAGAAAAGAAATTCGCTCTTGAGTGCAGTTGCTGTTGCATGAATCAGGGTTATTGGGTGTCTCATGAGCAGCAGCTCGTACATTAACTCTTTTAATAGCATTATTCTGTCTTGAGGTACCCAAATTCTTTTCTAGTGAGGCATGAAGATCAACAAATCTAGATAGCTCCTTTTCAAGATCCCCCTTCTCTGCATCTGTTGCTTTTTCCAACTCATTTGCAACAGTATTTAACACCACTTCAATGATTCCTAATAAAATCAAAGAACTGCATTTTCTTTTGTCCTCTGCAAGAGAAGTACAGCCTTCTTCCTCGGCCTGACCAAGAATGTCTGATCTGACGTGAAGATAAACAGAAATAAGTAAAAATTAGAACTGGGAGTCAAACCAACCTATTTAGCAACAAGAGCATATGATCTTCTAAACTTGAAATCTGCAAAATTCAGAAGACTTTTTGGGATTCTTGTTCACATTGCTTAACCTCTACCAAATAAGGACTCCCATGACAGAAAATTTCAGAAAAAATAATAGGGGGAAAATCTTACAAACCTTCCAAATTTGCATTTCTTATAAACTTCCGGATCTTCAGTAAGGCAGAAGAAAATGATTCACCAGACAAATTTCTTCCTTCCTGCAGTTTCCAAATCTGTGATGTGAGTGGAACTTCAAATCTAACAATCATTTATTCACCATAAAATACATTAATGCATGCACTAGGAATAACAATACCTCATTCTCTTGCGAAAGAGAGAAACCAAAACAATTGCGTGAAGAGTCTGAGGGACGACTTTTCCCATGTGTCTGGAGGACTAATATCAAAGAGACGCAATATAGAAGGCAATCTAAAGGCTCTTCAACAAAAGCTCTTCCACTTTCTGATGTAATACAATGAGTAACCCCAAGTTGAATATCCGAATCCTGCCAAAAAAGTGCTTTGATGTCTTGGTCACCTGTCTATACATTAACTGGTATTGAAGATGCAAACCAAGTGACAGACATGAGGTTTCCTATCATAACAGCTGATTAAATAAATAAATTTATAGAACTAAACTATATGCATGGAGTTCAACTCTGAATTTCAAATGTGATAGCATGAAACAACAAAAACTTACCTCTCTGTAGAAACAGAGGAAGTGAGGCAAGAGAAAATCAAGGACAGGTCCTCCACTTGATGGGTCCACCAAGACAAGCTTCACAAGCCCTCGATACATGACTTCCTTGACTTTTGCCTAACCACAGCAAACCAACCAACAGCTTTATGAACATGGTTCCACATAGTGAAATGCATGATTGACAAAGAAGAAACCTGCTGATAAAGACATCTCTGCAGCAAGGCACTCAGCTCTTGAAAGAGACCTCCTGTGCTGCGAGGTCTATCTTTCTGGCTGCAGCTGGCTTGGCTTGATGAATCTTGAAGAGAAAATGAGCCATCTGTCATAAATTGCTTTTCTGCCAGTATCAGATCAACAATGGCATTTGTTGCTGCAAAACGAACTGCTTCTTCTCGTCTAAACATGGCCTTACGCACAACCAAAATGGTGTAATCCTGGAGCAGCGCAAGTGAAACAAGTAGAATATACAGGTAAAAGCAACCTAATGAAAGTATTTGATGTTAACAAAGTTTAATTGGTTCATGAAAATTGTTAGAAAACAGGGATGGATGACTAAATGCAATTCTCTTGCAGGAAAAAGAAGCTCAATTATGGATGTATAACAGCTATCACATTTATGATACCTGTCTTTATCAAATTAAACATGAGAAGATATTTACCCGAAGATCACAACTGAACTTGATGAGAGGCATAATCGCAGTAACAAGATAAGTGGCAACCTTGCCATGCATGAAAGTGAAATAATCCAAAAATTCCTTCAGACGAGAAACATGTTCCAGCATCGGATAAGGATAACTTTGAACAAGATGGCCTATCAGTCTGCACGTGGAATATGAATACAAGGATAACCTCTAATCAAACAGAATGTTAAACTTAATCGAGATGTGATTACCTTATGATTGACATACTCTGTTCTGGCTTCAAAGACAGGACTCGAAACTTGCATTGCTCAATAATCTGCAACATATTGACTAAATCAATTATTACTACAAACAGCAACCTAACATAAGGATAACCAATACAAAATAGCTTCTAAATCAGACAAAAGATGGGGAGAGTGCCTTCACCAGCTGACGAGATTGCAAAATATGTACAGATATTATCATAAATAACCAAAAGAATTTCAAATTCCATGGGTTGATATAATATGCAACCTTTTTTTCGCTGTTGCAGCAAAGCATTTTCAGTGATTACTAAAATAATTCTGAAGTCAACAGTTGTACCAACCTCATTTCTTGTCATATCATGCACCTCAAATAGAGTTTTCAGTATCTGAATCCCAAGGTCCTCAATGCCCAACAGATCATTGGAGTTACAGTGCTCTTCTACGGACTCTAGCAACATAAAGCCAAACTGAACAATGCTAGGCACAACATGCTCCCTTCCACAGTTGCTTTCATTTACCTAATAACAGATAAGAGGGCATTTCATTTGGATGTAAAACTTCTTATTCATATTCTGCATGAACCTGACAGTAAGAACATGCCCAAAGTATAGATATAAAGCCCAAAAGATATTACAGCTCTTAAGACAGCTTTCTCCACTTCTTTGACACTCTGCAGATATTCTTCCTTAAATTCATTGGGTAGCCAAATACAATCTCTGAAAGAAAAGCAATAAGTCACACAGAAATTAACATTATGTAAATCAATAACAAGAACACTACATGACACATGCCCTGCACTCCACGTTATAAAACAGAGTGAGTACGAATCTCTCCTTTAATGCTTCTATCATGAGAGGCTATTGGAGTGAATATAAACTCTCCGCTAACGACAGCATTCCCTGTCCATAATAAGAGTCTACCATATACATCTATGATTGAAGAGCTAAGTGCCCTCATATTCTAATAACAGCAAATAAACTAAGATTGAACAATTAACTGGCCCACTATTAACACGTTCCAAACCTATGTAAAACACATGTAGTATCATTTGGCACAATCATTGGACAAGAACCAAAACAGCAAAATCTGGTAGTTATCCAGGTTGTTTACTACCAGCGCTCATATCTAATCTGAAAAATGTAAAATTTAGAAGCATTTAATACTTGGAAAACTTGTAATCACGATAAGCAGTCAGCAGAGCTATCTTCAAAATGCCCATGGCACTCTCACTGAACTTCCTAACCCTTCCAACTGACAACAATACAGCAACTGTAAAATGATTAAAAGTTCGAAGATCCGACTTCAAAAGCCCCATAACCTCTTTTCCCAATGAGGGATCCTGTTTCACTGCAAAATTCACATGAAGCAGCACGGTTCCTTCAACTTGCCTGACAATTTGAGTCAACTTCGACCCAACTTTTGACCCGAAAAAACACACAATTCCTTCAATAACATCTCTCTTATTGAACCCTTTCGACGCCAAAACTAACAACTGGTACACAAGCGAAGGCAAGTCTTGCAAGTCCACAATCTTCATTCCCTTTAACACTTTCTCCAAAAACTCCCTACACCTCCACTTATCAGTGAACCCCAATTCCCTCACAATCGAAACCAATTTGACTAACAACCCTTTTGACCAATCGCAATCAAGAACACGATCAAACACTGAATTCATATAATCCCCTCCTCTCTCACTCTCTCTCACCAAATCAAAACACTTGGGCAAAAGATCGAGCATCTGGGTGTCATCCAAATTCACAATTTGTGGCATATCCGATACAATTAAGTCCACAATTGATTTTATTTCATTTATGGGGACATAATGCAAGAGGGTATAAAAGAAACAGATGGTTTTGAGAGAATTCGAGTCACGCGGGATTTTGAGCGAAATGAAGAGCTCGGTGTAAGTTAAGAGAACCGAAGATAAGAGAGAAGAAAGGGAAGGAGTCTCGGGAGAAAGAGAGATTAGTGAGAGAAGAGAAAATGTGTATTCAGAGATTGCGACGGAAGGAGATTGAGAAGAGGAGCGAGAGTGGAGAAAAGAAATTAGGGTTTGGTGGGATTCTGGACAGAGAAGGTATGGAGGAACGGAAACGGTGTCGGTTTGGTGGTGGACTTGCGCAAGGCGGATGATGTCCGCGTCGGTTAGCGGCGGAGGTGCCGTCTTGGTAGTCATAACGCTGCTTCATGCACTTCTCCGTCGCGCCATTTTACTTTTTTCGGGTATATTTTGTAAACGAGAAGCTTCCAAGAGCGGGAATTATGGATTTTGCTGCTTCAACTTTTGGGCGGGAATCCGAGGCATTTTGGGTACTTAATAATTAAAGTTATTTGAATTTTGTTGAAAATTGATTTATTTATTGTTAGTTGACACTTGACAGATATAATTGAACAATTCAACAAAAAGCTAAAATAAATGAAGAATATAACTGATAAATTTCTCTTCAATTATTTCAATTCATAACTCCTAAGAGCAATTTAAGTCCTTTAAATTCAATTGAATTTTTTTTCTTAAATCATTTCTTACTTTGTTTATGATAGGATTGAATAATACTTGGTATATCAAAATTAAATATTTAGAATTGAGAAATAATATTTACAGTAATTTTGTTGTTTTCGAATATTGTGGCCCTTTTTTTTTTTTTAAATCCAAGACGTGTGCTGTGAATATTTGTAATTATAAAAGAATAATACTTTTACAAATCTGTGAGGTACCATTGATCAAGTTCGTGTATTATTTCTATTGCAATTGAAAATACTATTTATGAAGATAGTTATTACGAACTTATTACTGTGTTGGTGGTTGTTAAAATGATTTTAATAGTTTGGTTAATTATATACTGCACATATACGAGTCAAGCTTAATATTTATTACAATATTATTTGTTGGATTGAATGAAATAGATGTTTTCTTAACATTAAAAAAAAAAAAAAAAAAACTCCCACGTTCCATTTTTTATGTTAATATAATCAATATAACTAAAAAAATTCAAAATCCATTAATCAAAGAGATAAGAAGAATCAATATTAACAAATAATTATGCTTTGTAATTAAAGGAACAATGCTACGTGTTTTAAATTCTATAACAAGATTTTATTTTAAACCATGCATGCGATATAAAATATGTTTTTCACAATTTTAGAATTTTTTTTTAACATGTTTTACCGTTCACTTGATCAATACATTGTAATTTGCAATAAAAAGTTTAATAAAAGATTTTAAATATGTACAATTACTCTTTAATGAACATTGCCCCCCTTATAACAGTGCTTAGTGGTTCAAACTTTTGTGATAGATAATCGACACAATTTTTACCTTCTTAACAATTTAATATCTAACCCGCATAACTTTAATTTGTTTCAGCCAATTAATTAAAACGTTAAAATTAAATCAGTTACACTTATCTTGTGACTTTTTTTTTTTTTTTTTTTTTTTTTTAATTAAAAATGACTTTTATAATCTATTTAAATTAGACAACTATAACCTAATTCAAGTAAAATCAACCTTCGTTTTAGTAACTAAAAGTCTTGATTAATCTATTGCATTCAATTAACACAAATATTTGAAAGGAGAAATTAATTTTCTTTTTTCGATTATTAAATTTTTTTATTGAATTATTGTATTCACTTAACATAAATATTTAAAATGAAATTGATTTTCACCAAGTAAATGAGAAGAATTTAACTTATATCCTCTAAATTATTTAGAAGGTGGTTGTAGTAAGGATAGTTGATGTACTTAACTAATAATTTAAAATTACTTTAATCATTAATGATACTTCTAATAATATATTATTATTAGGCAAGAGATATCGTATCTACCACTAGATATCATTTTTCCTTTTTTAAAATAAAAAACTACTATATAATTAAATTTATAAATGTAATTATTATTTAGGAATATTATATAATTAATTTACAAATTTAATGTTTATTTAAACCACCAACTGCCAAATTTGATAGAGATACCAAACAAATATGTCAAAATGAACAAATTTCTCTCTTTTTTTTTTTTTTTCAATTCATTTGATCTTCCATTTCACTTTCGTTTCTCTTTCTCATTTTCCTATCTTCTTTCCCGGGAAACAAACAAGTCTATTAGGCGAACTGATAAGTCGTTGGGACGATAACTTTGTTATGGGTGAACTTTGGACGTTTCCAGTGCGCCATCTCTTTGGCATATCATCGTTCATTCACGAGGAATATTATAGTACATCATCCCTTTACATTACGCCAAAATATACCCAATCAATACGCGACACGTGGAATCGGAGGGTCTCTTACCCTTTCAATCGGCGTAGCCCCGTATAAAATATCACATGCACGACGTGGCTTCCCTTGCCAGAAACACTCTCCCGAAATTGAGAACTTCGAAAAATTTTGAGATATATTTAATACAACCGCCAGCTCCCCTTCTCACTCGCCGCCGAATGCGCCGACTGCACGCGCCAGCGCCCCAACGATCTCCACTTGTACGACATTTCTATATGAAAAAAAAAATAATAATAAACAAAATGGCATGTAATAATAAAATATTTGCTGCTATATCTTTTGATATAAACACATAAGTAGGATGATATTTTATTTGAATAACTAATGAAATATCAATGTAACTTCTTATTTATAATAATACATGATTGCATGTTTAATTTAGTATAAAAATTTAAATAAATTTATATAATAATCATGATATTTACTTAAATATTGATATAAATATGTTATTGTTAATAAAATTGATCATTAAATTGTTGTTTAAAAGGTAATTAAAAGCTTTAAAGTTGAAAATAAAATAATATTTCATTAATAGATCCTATCATTAAATTTAATTATTTAAAATTATTGAAGAATTTCAAAGGTAAAATAAAATATTATTTTATTTTCATTTAAAGTTAACAATAAAAAAATAATTGAAGTAACCTGTAAGTTAATTATTGATCATTTTTTAATAATTCATTTACATTATATTATTGAAAGTGAATTATATACTATATATAATCAGTGTGTGTTTATTTTTAAATGTTAATATTAATTCGATTAATATTGTATATGTATTTATTTATTTATTTGGAAAATGGAAATCGGTGCGCGGTGATCGTAGACAGGAGCGTGTAGTTACTTCCCGCGCCTGGAGTGGGGATTCAGCAGATCCTTCTCATAGTCATTTACTACAAGAGCTACCTTATAAAACCTCTTCAACGTCAATGTTTTTAGTAGCACACGACACTTTTTGCAATCCCATACATAATTACAATACAACAGCAAACGATCCCTTCCCTTCAAAATTTCCGAGTTACAGAGAAAACTCAAATCAAATTTGTAGCAGAAGAAATAGATGGCTAACCGCACCAAGGGAAGAACAACTTTCGAGGTTGGAGCTGATGGGGTTGCTATCATCACCCTCATCAACCCTCCTGTTAATTCTCTCTCTTTCGACGGTAACTCTTTTTCTTTTTTATTTAAAAAAAAAAAATGTTAGATCTTATTTATTTATGTGCTTTTCTAAGATACCGAGCTCATTTTTGTTTTTTTTTTTTTTTTTTAAAGGTTCTTTAATTCGTTTTAAATTTGTTTCTCGAGTACCCATTTGGCTTTTTTAGCTTAATTCGGCATTTTTGGCCTTGTGGGGTTTACTGCTTTTGTTGGTAGATAGAGGGAATATATACTTAGTGGTGATTTAACGTGAGTAGCTTGATTTCAGATGGAAATTAAATTTGTAAAAAGAGCTGTGTTATACCGTGCTATTATGATTTCACTGGATAATTGCTATTATTTTGGTTCTTTGGTCATGGATTGTAATTGATGAAGTTTTACAGTTAGAAAAATTTAAACTGTAGTTTAGGGTGATTGATTATAGTTGAATCCCTTTTGGACTTGTAAAAATTCCAAACCTATTAATTTCCTATAATTTTTCCCATTTTCATTAGTTGGATAACTGCTAGTCCCTTGAAAGCTAGCTCTTTCAAAATGATGGTTGTTAATACTTTTGAATGAACCTTGTATTCTAAAAGTTGCAACAAATTGTTTAACTTAACTCCCTGTATTCAGTGTTAGCCAGCTTGAAAGAGAATTACGAGCAGGCCTTACATAGAGATGATGTCAAGGCAATTGTTGTTACAGGTGAGTGGAAAAAGACAACCTATTTGAGGACTTTATGCTGCTATCACTATCTCTCTATCACTGCAAATGAATGTGATGTAAATGTCTTATGTCAAACAACAGGTGCCAAGGGTAAATTTTCCGGTGGTTTTGATATTTCGGGATTTGAAGTACTTCAAGGGGAAAACAGTATGTTTTATATTTCTGACGTCTCTATGTTTTGGTAATACATCTCATGACCTTCAATAATGTTCCCTTCACATTTTTCAGAGGAGCAACCAGCACCTGGTGCTAAACCAGCAGACATTCTAACTGACATTCTAGAAGGTACACACCGCATTGTTATCTTTTTCTTACTATTTGAAGGTTAAGTGCTGAAGTCGTACTTCTCTAGAATAATAACCTCATTTTTAATTTTGCAGCTGCCAAAAAACCTTCTGTTGCTGCCATTGATGGGCTTGCATTGGGCGGTGGATTGGAGGTTGCAATGGTACGTGCTGATGGATTTTTTGGAGTAGTGGGTATTCTACTTAATTTTACTAGATGATCTTATGATTTTGGTCTGTCAGGCATGTCATGCACGGATATCAACCCCTTATGCACAATTAGGCCTTCCTGAACTTCAACTTGGAATTATTCCTGGGTTTGGAGGTATGGCTATTTTTAGGATCAGATAATAGTGCTGTTTTTCATTTTCACTTGTGAAAGATTCCTCTATGATACTTTTATCAGGATCAATAACTAAAATTGGCATGTGCTAGAATTTGGCAATTTTAATGAATGAATAATATCTACAGTTTATGGATGAAATTCTTATACAATCTAATCCGATGCGTGGGTTGAAGCCTAGTGCCAATATTCAGATATAATTTTGTTGTGTCATTGGGTTTGGATCAACACCAACATCTACTGAACAATGACGAACACATGATCTGAAAAATCATGAATGATGATCTCTTAAACAGTTGCCTAAGATATTTTACAAAGTTATTAAGTGATCTACAATTGATGTTGTTTGTGATCTGTTGGCATTGTTTAATGTTGCTTGATAAGTCACAGATTCTGTTGCTATTGCACTCTCATGTTCTTGAATTGGCTCAGGAACACAGCGACTTCCACGTCTTGTTGGCCTCGCAAAGTCCCTTGAGATGATGTTGGTGGGTTTTGGCTAATTCGTTCTCTTGCTTGAATTATTGTGTGGGATATTTTGACCTGATTGCTGTAAAAGTTTTAATTAACCCACTGTCTTTGTTTCACTCTCCTCTGCATCTAAATAGACATCAAAACCAGTTAAAGGGCAGGAAGCACTTGCTTTGGGTCTTGTGGATGCTGTTGTCGCACCTGATCAGTTGTTAAACACTGCACGTCAGTGGGCCATTGACATTGTGGAGTGCCGGAAACCATGGGTTGTGACTCTTTACAAAACTGACAAGATAGAGCCCCTTGGGGAGGCAAGGGAAATTTTCAAGTTTGCTAGGGCTCAGGCCAGGAAGCAGGCTCCAAACCTGAAACACCCCCTTGTTTGCATTGATGCTATTGAAACGGGTATTGTGTCTGGTCCACGGGCTGGACTTCTGAAGGTCCGTATATATCTCCCAACATTCTTCTGCTTCCTTTCAGCTACAGCTAACTTGCAATTCTGTGATGACAAGTTTCGTATGGCAGGAAGCTGAAGCTTTCCGAGAACTTGTTCCCTCGGATACCTGCAAAAGCTTGATCCACACCTTCTTTGCTCAACGTGGAACCACAAAGGTTCAAATGAATATTACTGCTAGTGTCTTTGTTTGGACATGATACATTAGTAATAAATCTCCATAATATTGAAGTTCCAAGCTTGTTTCCAGGCTAACTGATCCTACTGTTGACGTGTTAACCTCTTAACTTTGTTAACACCTATCTCTTACTGACGGATAGGTTCTTTTAACTTTGTTAACACCTGTCTCTTACTAATGGATAGGTTCCTGGGGTAACTGATCTTGGTTTGGCACCAAGACAAGTGAAAAAGGTTGCTGTTCTCGGTGGAGGATTAATGGGCTCGGGAATAGCTACTGCCTTGATTCTCAGTAATTATCCTGTTATCCTGAAAGAAGTAAATGACAAGTTCCTGCAGGCTGGGATTGGAAGAGTCAGAGGTGATGGCAGTGCCTTTTGTTGGTCGTATATCTTTTACTGTCATGTAGCCCAATTTCCCTTTGATCCTACATAAGTTGTATGTTTGTGGGATACATGTCTTCACCTTTTGTTTTTCCTTTCTTTTTCCTCTGCTCAGCCAATCTGCAAAGCCGTGTCAAGAAAGGGAAAATGTCTCAAGAAAAGTTTGAAAAAACCATGTCTCTTCTTAGGGGAGTTCTTGACTATGAAAGCTTTAAAGATGTGGACATAGTCATAGAGGTAGTCCAATATCCGTGTTGATTTACCTTACTCTTGTAATTGTTTATAAACCAAAAGTCTAAGAAATCTGGTCTTTATTATGCTTTGTAACAGGCTGTTATAGAAAATGTTTCTTTGAAGCAACAAATTTTTGCTGAGCTTGAAAAATATTGTCCACCACATTGCATGCTTGCAAGTAACACTTCCACAATTGACTTGAACTTGATTGGTGAGAGGACCAAGTCCAAGGATCGGATTGTTGGTGCCCATTTCTTTAGGTAGTATCCAGTGTAAAGTTGTCATTCTTCTCTTTTCTGCCTTCTTATTTTGTCCAACAGTTGATTTATATGCCTCTGATGCAGTCCTGCTCATGTCATGCCACTACTGGAAATTGTCCGTACCAAGCAGACTTCTCCCCAAGTGATTGTTGACTTACTAGACGTCGGGAAAAAGATAAAAAAGACACCAGTTGTTGTTGGTAATTGCACAGGCTTTGCTGTCAACAGGATGTTCTTCCCTTACACACAGGCCGCTATTTTGCTTGTTGAACGTGGTACAGATCTCTATCTTATTGATAGGGCAATTACCAAATTTGGCATGCCGATGGGCCCATTCAGGTATGTAATATATGTGCAAAATGTGATTTATTATATTCCTTAGCAAAAGTTTGATATCGCCTTGAATGGGCTTCAAAATTTTTATGTAGATTGGCTGACCTTGTTGGTTTTGGGGTGGCAATCGCAACTGGCATGCAATTTATTGAGAATTTCCCTGAGCGCACCTATAAATCAATGCTTATCCCAATTATGCAAGAGGATAAGAGAGCAGGTTGATATTTAGTTGTTGAACTGCTAGCAATTCATGTGTTACCAATATCTGTTTAATTTTTGAGTAGATCTCTGAGTGTCTATTATGAACTTCTGTCAGGTGAAACTACTAAAAAAGGTTTCTACTTGTATGATGATAAACGGAAAGCTAGCGCAGATCCTGAGCTAAAGAAATACATTGAGAAGGCTCGTAGCATCTCTGGTGTTGCCATTGACCCTAAGGTCTATCTCTCTCTCACACTTGCTATTTATAACTTTGTAGCTCTGGTGTTGCTGTTATAAGATCTAAGTCTCTCACGCACAATTTGTGGAATTGAATTTTGGGATACAGTTTACAAAATTGTCAGAGAAGGACATAGTGGAGATGATTTTCTTCCCGGTAGTGAACGAGGCCTGTCGAGTCTTTGCTGAAGGCATTGCAGTCAAAGCAGCAGACCTCGACATTGCTTCTGTTATGGGGATGGGTTTTCCACCTTACAGGTATGTGGTCTTTTAGACATAGCAGGTTTTTTTTCCCCCTCAACTTGCATTCTCGCTCCAATAACATGCTTCAATTTTTGTCAGGGGAGGAATTATGTTCTGGGCTGACTCTCTTGGATCTAAGTACATTTATACAAGATTGGAGGAATGGACTAGGTTGTACGGAGAATTTTTCAAGCCTTGCGCTTTCTTGGCTGAAAGAGCTTCCAAGGGAGCTCCTTTGGTAAGAATCTGAAACTATTATCATTAAACACACCAGTAGAAGAGTGAATCTATGATTTATTACGTTACGCATCCCAAGATTTTTTACAAACTCTTGCCATATAGCTGTGTCTTGGCAGCTATAGCGAGACAACGAGTCATGAATTGGCTTATTCACCAGCCCTTACAATAGGCAAAGGTCACTTACAATGGGTCATTTCTGAGTCATGAATCAGGATATCATCTGATGGGTACCCCTTAGGACACCAAATCTTAGAGAACAGCTAGCTCAGTACCATTTAGCTTGTTTGATTTTGTTAGCCCGTTTCCTTCAAACATACACTGATCTTTCAGCAAAATTGAGTAGCTAAAATCATACAATTTGTTTCAATTACACAAACTGATGATTTAAACAGGACCCACGAGCTTCAATCTCCCAATCATGATAATGCATATCACAGATTTATTACAGATGGGCTCTATTATATGTTTGCGGGTTAGATTTTATTTATCATCTTATAAATCTTCTTTCCTACTCTCTGATAAATATTTTTTGTTTGTCCCCTGCAGAGTGCTCCTGTGGAACAAGCGATGTCCAGATTATAAGCTAAGAAGCTGAGCTTAGCTTAGCTTGTTGCTTTTGTTGGAATTTGGGACATTAGTACTGGTTCAGATGTTTTCGTTTCTTCTTGTATTTCACTTCCCAAATCAAATGGCTTAGATCAGCAGGATCCAAATAATGTAACCTTATAAATAAATTGTGGCAAAGCAATTCACTTGGAAAAACACTATATATAAACATCTTAAAGCCCTATTCTTATAATTGTTACTATTATTATTATTTCACTTCCAATGAATATTTCAGTTCTTTGATTGTTGTTTTTTTTTAATTTTAATTTTTTTGGGGTGGGTCTTCTGATGTCAGTTGGATTTGTTGGTTTAGTTGGTAACGTTTGTTTGAATTATGTTTGAAAGAAAAATATGTCATGCATGCGAACACGTAGACAACTACTAAATTTCAAAAACGTATTTTTAATCAATTATTATGATTCATTAAAGATTTAATAAATAATATTATGATCAATATTTGTTAATAAATGATAAATTGAACTTCTATATTAAAGATTTAATAAATAATAAACGTATTTGGTTTAGTTAAATTGTTTTATAATTATTAAAATTTTTAATCACAGTAAATGTTTTTTAAGTAAATATAATTGATTGTAACGCATAATACTTAAAAAAATAAATAGGATTTAATTAAATTCATAAACTTCTCTTTTTTAAGAGTTAATTTATATTTATATTTGTATTAATTAATTAGTCCGGGAACAGAAACCACGATGAGTAATATTGAATGAAAAGTGATTGTTGCTGTCAGACGAAGGAAGTCCCATCTAGAAAATAGGAGGATTTGGTAATCTAAATCCATTCCCGGTTGTTAGGCATTAATGAGTAATGAATTTTGAATTTAAGCATACGACGCGAGCATCATCTTTAATTTCCTCACGGGTTAAAATTTTAATTCAATATGCCAAATTAGGTGTAAGTTGTCGGCTTTGATTTGTGAAATAATTATCAGTCTAGTTCCTTAATTTAGAAAAATAATAAAACATGACATTATATTGACAGACTTAACATTTTAGTCCTCACTTCAATTTACTGCATATTAAGAACTAAAATGTTGGGCCACATTTTTCTACCTTAGATGAGACCTCCACTACATTTAGAGTTTATAATTCACTTTTAAATGAAATTTACTGTATTAAAATGTGAGTTAACTTTTCTTTTTTGTAAGAGCATATATCTCTTATTGTGAGGACAGATATTGTCCAAATTAAGTACAAATGTTTGACAGGTCTAAACTCATTAAAACTCTTAATTTTCAATAGATTTTTAATGTAATATTAACAAATTATACATATAATATATAATATTTTAAAAAAAAATCTTGGGCATTTTTGTTAATGACAAAAACATCAACTGAAAATGATCTTTTTCACGGATATTTGCTTTCAAGCTATCATAGTTTAAAAATAGGTAAATTAAAATATTAATAATAAATTTAAATAAAACAATATATTCAAATAATATTAATCACTTTTTTTTTAACTTTTTTTTATAATAATTTAGTATATAATAATTAAAGGACTTATAAAATAAACAACAATAATTTCATTCATATTCTGATTTGGTTTTAAGAATTCCAATTAAGAAAAAACAAAAGCAACAGTTCCACAGATTTTGAAATAAAAAACAGGGTGTTGTGAATCACGTTAATGATGAGTAGCTGGCCATACGTTTAAAAAAAAAATAGTTAAATTTTACAAGTTGCTTATTTTTTTGGAAAAAAAAAAAAAGGTCAAAGTACAACTAAAATATCTTGAGATTAAAAATTTTATTGTTGCTGTTAAGTGAGCGAAAGCATGTGACTGGATACGATAAATTGACGGGCAAAGCAATTTCTTACTATTATTTGTCTATTCCATATTATAAACACCCATTTTCCCACTTAAATATGATAAGTTGAGTCTTCAAATTTAATAATTATTTGTAAATACAAAATTATTATTATTGTTTCGTTCTCTCCCTCTTTTTTTTTTTTTTTTTTTTTCAATTTTTGCTTTATTTGGATTTATATGAAGAGATAATTTGGTGAAATTGATCTGGGAATTTAGAATGGCATGATTTGTCCCCTATGGTGTTGATATATTTTGTATCTTCTGCAACAAATCACCTACCAATTATTTTCATACGCTAGAATTGGAATCAATTTATAACATTTCTATTAATGAATGATCCAAAAATTAATGGGAAAAGACATATTAATTATTAAAATTAAATAAAGTCACAGGCTGTAAAAGTAATTTTATTGTATTAAGTTTGATGGCTTGAAAACAAAATTCATATTGTTTAGTAGTGTACAAGGTAGTACAAAACTGATTTCTGGCAACAGAATGCTCTCCACACTCCACCACTCTTTGCCTTGACAGAGAATTAAAATCTGAAGAACAGGTGAAAACATACAACACGATAAGGCAAACCACTTAATTAATTTATTCTAACACATAGCATTTATTTTTTTTCAAATTTGTGATCGAGAGAGAAGCTCTACTATCTATAACAACTCTCCAGGGAAGTGCTTTTTTCAAGCTTCCCCATTTTCTACTTTCGCCAAACACATCCCATCCCATCCCAGTACCCTTTCTAGCTCACAAATATATCTTTTTCCACTTTCGGATATGGAAGATTTGAGTTTCTATCTCGGAGTTATAGGTGATACAACATTTTGTATCTTCAGACAACAACGTTTTCTTAATTGCTATGTTATGCCAACTATTAATGTTTTCATATCTGTTATTGTTTAATTTCTTATTTCAGGCAACGTTATCTCGGTGCTCATGTTTCTTGCTCCTGTGTAAGTTCTCTTGTCCATTTCATCCAAATCTTCTTTATAATAACTTCCCCTGGGAGAGAGAAAGAAATTAAGATTATATATATATATATATATATATATAGATATATAGATATATAGATATATAGATATAGTGAAAATGCATCAACCTTCAAATTTTATTTTATCTGTGAATATAATATTGCGCGCAGTGGAACGTTCAGGAGAATCATAAAGCATAAATCGACAGACGATTTTCAAAGCCTTCCTTATATTTGCACTTTGTTGAACTCATCCCTGTGGACTTATTACGGAATCGCAAAACCTGGAGGATATCTCATTGCCACTGTAAATGGTTTCGGAATAATTGTTGAAGCTATTTACGTAACCCTATTCCTCATATATTCCCCGACTACAACAATCAGGGTCCGTAATTTTTTCTCTCATCTCATCGTCTTTAGCTAGCTACATACTGTTCCTTCTTTTGGGTAATTTCAGAGAAAAACTGCTGCACTGTTCGGAATCCTGGATGTGGGATTTCTGTCGGCAGCAATTATGGTGACTCGTTTGGCATTGGAAGGAGAAGCGAGAATTGATGCGATAGGGTTTATGTGTGCTGGACTCAATGTTCTTATGTACGCTTCACCTCTATCTGCAATGGTAATAATTATTTATTTATTTATTCTCTTTAATTTCAAAAACTTACAACACTTTACAATCTCTTTTTTAATTTATTAATGTACAGTATTTTATGATTTGCTTCGTAAACAATATTGTTTTCTTTAATATATGGTCGACCAATAATATTAATTTTTCTCCTACGCCAAGATAAGATCAATGCTAAATTATTTGGTGTTTGATAAATGATAAGTCAGTTTCGTTTATTTATTAATTTATTTCCTTTTTCTTCCAAGTAAGGCAGCTTGAATTTTCTTACCAAATCATAAATATCTAATTTTATATTTCTTTCCTTCTTTTGTTTAAATTCGTCCATTTCTTGAACTAGCTTGCTTGCCATTGTTAAAATAATTTTTAGAATTTTTTTTCTACATTATTAAAAAGTTGTAAATATCTTATTAATTATCATGTCGTCATTTAGTTATATAATATACTTATTATGTGATTAAAGGATAGCATAACAAGAGGAACAGATTCATTTTTATATAATATACTTATTATGTGATTAAAGGACCAAAATTTAACTTTATTTTATCATATATATATATATATATATTACGAAAATTTAAATTTAAATTTACTGCCCATTATTAGCTAGTTATTTGTAGAGGGAACACATGCACAGAGGTAGCACAAATACCGTCTGAGAAAGAGGGTGGTAAATCTGAACCCTGTTCCCCATTTTTACGGTTTTAAAAAACTTTCCCTCTGTGGGGCATATATCTCTAACCTATCCATCACGTTTTCTTCCTGTTGTTTGTTTGGACAGAAAATTGATTAGGTATCGAGAAAATACAAAAAAAATCATTTGTTAATGGAAGTCTTTATTTGTGTTGTTTTCACTTTTCAGAAAACAGTGGTGACTACAAAGAGCGTGGAGTACATGCCCTTCTTCCTCTCTTTTTCCTTTTTCTTGAACGGTGGAACCTGGGCTTTCTATGCTTTGCTGGTTCGTGATATTTTTCTTGGTGTAAGTATATGTACACTGTACTACAATTTTAATATTCTTTTTCTCATTTAAAAATTTGTCACATCATCACGTGGAACCATTTAGTTATGTAATCTATCATCACATGTTGTCACATAATTTACATGATACGTGCTTTTTGAATTCAATCATAAATATATACCATTTATAGAATTAATATTTATGATTGAATAACCACACTATAATGTGATAGAATGGAGTTTTCACCTCTTCCATAGGTAGCCTAACAAGGGAAGAGGGGTTCAAGGCTAGTGGTTCACGGCCCCAATCATTCGGCTGGGTAGGGCTAAGAATTCCCATTTTAGTACGGATTCTTTCTCCATCTAAATAATGTTGTTTCAACTTTTTGAAATTTCATGAAAGTGGGTCCAGAAGCAAGACAGGTTGGCCCATAATTACAGTGTTGCTATGAATCGAGGGCCCAACAAAATTAAGGAGTTGAGCTCTCCTGGGGCCTTCTGTTTCCTTATCATCTTTGTCATAATCTAAGAACAATTAGCAGCACGTTTTTCCCATGTCGGTAAATAAATCTGTGTACAAAATTTGATTCATAAAGTAGATATTGTTGATAATTAATTAATTAATTAATTAATTAATTATGTGTTATGCGACGTGGTTTAATTTGTTGTGTTGGTGTATGTATGTATGTATGTATGTATAGGTACCAAACGGGACAGGATTTTTACTGGGAACAGCTCAGTTAGTTTTATACGCGATCTACAAAAACGCAGAGCCATCAAAGAGCAAGAATGTTTTGAATGCATTAGAAGAAGGAACACAATGCGAACCTCTGATTTCTTCCTCGTCTTCGTCTTCGTCTTCGTCGTCGTGATGCTCTGGTAACATGTGCATGTGTATACGTACACTTGGAAGCGGAGCAAAGCAAAGCAAAGCAAAGCAAAGGAGACTGAATAGAAGGGCTTGTCTCTGCTAGTGCTAGCTAGAGTACGTAATTTTTTTTTTTTTCCTTTTTTTTTTTAACAAGAAAAATGATGTTTCATTACGAGGTGAAAATGCAATTAATATATAATTCTCACGTAAGTTTTTTTTTTTTTTTGGGGGTTCTGAGCCTATCTCCATTTTGTCTATATATATTTTTTTTTCTTTTTTACTGTGTAAGGATAGAATTATGAAGGCCTTTTATGTGTAATGTAAACGAAGTAGTATATGTATTAAGCATCATTTAGTTTATTAATCTTATATTTTGATTCATATATACTGTTTGCTTTCGCCCTCAGCTTCCTTTTTAATTATTACTGTTAAACAAATGAATTGCTTGTATTATTTGATTCAAAAATGAATACAAGAAAGTTTTTATACAGGCTTTACAATGCAAACAATAAAGAAAACGAAATATACACAATAAATGAAGAATATTTACAAGTAAAATAAAGGCAATAATCACAAAGTATATAACACATAATAATAACATTTGATTCACGTAATCAAGCTAATATTGTGGCCTTGATTATGTGATCAAAAGCATTATTATATGTGATTTATAGCATTAATAATTACAATTTTCTAAAGTTTACACGTAACTCTTTAAGTGAAGTAGTTGCTATACTCTAGCTTCTTAAAACTACACTTTTGTATTGAAAACTTGGTTTTTTATTATCTTGAGATCAAAATTATCTCATCTACTAGTTGTTCGTATGTAGACAGTAACTAGTAGTTTAGTACTCACTCAATATAAAAGACCTACCAAAATTTTTAATTAATATAACAATACCCCATTTAGTATCGCTGTTACTTGGCCCAATAGAATAATGAGTTTCTGGCCGAAGAAGGATAAAAACCAGCTTCTTTCAGGCCCAAAAATGAAAGGGGTTTCGACTACTTGGAATTCGGGACACCTGTTTAACTATAACTATAAGCATTAGCTGGAATGAGCCTGGAAGAGAGCTCGTCCTCAACTCAAGTGGACTGGGCATGCAAATAAATAAAAGATTATTAAATGATATAATTAAAGTAATCGGTATTCGTTTAGCAACGTTCGTGTGATTGTTTTGTGCTCCGGAGCCAATAAGTCTTCATGGTTCCCGCTAAGATCTTGTCTTTTTCTGTTGTTAAACTCCGATAATGTAAGCTGCTAGCTAACTGGCACAAATTTTATAATGTACAGATCCATAAAACCTGTTTATTAGCATGTATTCTATAATTCCCAAATCTCCATTGCCATTAAAAATATCCCCCACAAATCTAAAGTGTGTATGCCAAGGCAAAACTATATATTGATTCTTCACCATACATGATTACAAACTATACTGTATATTACTCAACAATTTCGGCTTCAGCTGAAGAGTAATTTTAGACTTAAGAGTTACAAATTTTGCTCCATTCCCAAACCCACGTCACATCCACAACTTCTATTATAATTCAATTTTATTTTTATTTTTATTTTTATTTTTATTTTTATTTTTAAATTGATGTATGATGGCAACAACATAGTTAACTTAACAAAGATGCTATATTCTTAAAAATTGAGACGATAAATAAAAGTAAGAAATCATTTAATACATTTAAAAATAGTCATCGACAAACCGCAAACGGTTTTAGTGGCTAACGTTTAGCATTTAATAAAGTAGTGTAAAAGTCATTTATGAAAATAAGAATTAAGAAACAAAAAAAAAAAAACAAACAGTAAAATTGCTCTACCGACTGTTGTGCAATCTGAAGAAAGCGTTTGGATGGTTGCGTTTCTCAGATTATCTGAGCCATCAGATTCAATCAAATCACACGACAGCGAAGAATGAAAGCGATCTGAGCGAGAAAGAATCAATGGCCATGATGGCACTGTAGAAATAAATGGATTAATGGGATATGATGGAAATGTGACAGACAGACAGAGGAAACAGACGAGACGATGAGCTAAAATCCAACGGATGGGGACACATCACAGTGTACCACATGTTTTCTTTCTAATCATGTGGGTGTTAGAGTACAGTAACAATATACAAACAACCGTACCCCACCATTTTTCTTCCCCCTCGAGTTCTATTAATTAATGAAAAAGTCCACCGTAGCTTCACGGGAGGCCGCATCGGATCAAAATTGTGATGATCTCTATGCGGTGGTAAAATCCGACGGTGAAGATTGCAAGATCGAGAATGGTGAGATAAGATCCGTATCTTTTAGTACCATCAGAGGGCTAATATTTTTATCTGTGTGCTACGAAATACGATGTAATTACTAACCGTATAGGTAGATATATATATATATATATTTTTAATTTAAAAAATAATATATTTTCTTTTAGTATTTTTGCTTCTTTTTAAAGGAAACCAGTCAAAATTTTCAATAAACTTGAGATTTGTAGTATTAAATTTAAATGCATTATCAAATAGACAAAAGTCATTTTCTTATTTTACTTGGCCATTTTGTTAAAAAAATTTAGTGTATAATTAAAAAAATTAAGGAAAAATGTATAAGAATAAATTGTGGAATTGTTGAGAAAATATGATTTTCATAGACAGAAAGAAATCAACAGATGGATATATATAAGGAAAGAAGATAGATGAGAATGAGATTGGGATTGGGAGGCGTAGGCGTTCAGTCAACACAACTATCAGGGGCGGGGTCCTCCATCATCCCCTTTACAGGCAACCAGATACATGAGTTATGGCTCCACTCACCCTCTCCAATTATACATCCTCAAATCTATAAATCCATCACCATTTCTCTCTCTCTCTCTCTCTCTCTCTCTTTTTTTTTTAAAAAAAAAATATTTACAACTGAATTTTTTTATTTTTTAAAAAATTCATAAAAATTAAAAATATTGTTTTACTCTTACTAATTTTCAAATCACATTAAATTACAATTATCTAATCAAAATCTAGATTAAAAAAAAAATTAATTAGTGTAATAAACATTACACTATCCATCGCCAAATTTTTCTTGCGCAAGTAAAAGTTGTAAAACGATTACATTCTTTCCCATATTTTTCGAAGAAGATAAACTTAATTAATAATATTACATATGGCAGGCAGCTATAAATTAGTTAATTGTTAATAATAATAATTAAAAATATAAAAGAAAAGCAAAACAAACAATTAATTAGCTTGCTTGTAGCTTCAACGTACTACACTTCACATTAAAAGTTTCAACAACTACTTTTTAATCTCTTGGGAGTAATAATTTAATTAACCCAAATTTTGTTGTAGCTCGGTAGATGTAGATGGAGGCAGTAGCAATATAATAAAAACGCCTTAAATACAGTACACAGACGAACACTGTAGAGTAAACAAAATTAAAGTTGACACGTACCGTTTAAAACAAGGTGCCAAAGCCAAAAGTCCGTATATGAATATAATTAAATAAATGATATATTTTTTTTAATATTTTGGTTGTATTGGCTGGCAGAGAAGGAAGGAATCTGGTGCTTAAAAGCTTTTCTTCTTCAGTCTTCTTCTCATTCTAACATGGAAATTGATGATAATAAAATTGGGAAGAATTCATGGGTCTCTCAGTTTTGGCAAAATTATATGCAAGGACACAGTTTAGTCATTTTTAACAAAACAAAATTCCCCATAGTAATTCTCCAAAAATGCGCATTAAAATTTAAGCTGAGGGTGACAAGTAGATTGGGCTCATACGACACAAGTATAAGTATAACATAACAAACAATTGGTTGACGAATTTAGAAGTAAAACTAAACTGATTTTTTAAAAATTTAAACATTGAACAACTTCGATACAAATTGAATCAAATTAACGCAATAGGATACATTTGTTACATTTAATTGAAGGATTATAAATCTAAACATCATTACTATTAATAGGGTCCTTAAAATGACGTTTTTCATCTTTTGTTAGTAGGGTACAACCATAAATGTAAAGTGATAACGGTAGGACCTTTTGTTAAAAAGAATTAAATTATGTTACGGGATGTTGTTTTATCAAAACTCGAGGACCCGAACATTATTACCCCAATTAATAAAAAATTAACAGCAAACTCAGAAGGGCTTTTGCTCTAAAGGACAGCTTCCTCTCACTGGTGCATGCGAGTAGATTCTTGTGTTTGTGTTTGTGTCTGAGGGCAAGGCAAGACTACAAGAACAGTCTGAAAATTTTAGGGTTTTGGCTTGTCTTGTTATGCATATATATATATGAATTAAATATTTCACACAATTCTTTAAAACATATATATATATATATATATAAGTTTTAAGTCAGTCTTCCACGTGCTCCTGGGGAGTCTCTCCTCCTTCAATGAGTCTATACTCCCATTACTTCATAACTTCAATGCATAATATATTATTTAATTTTTTTCTACTCAATTGCACTCTCTGACGCTTTGTTCCCTTCTTTGTTTTGTTTGCATCTTCTCTACCCTTCCCACCGTCACTTTCTCTTCCCCCTCTCTCTCTTTCTCTCTCCGTCTTCGTCTATCTCTCACACGCACGCACAGTAACGACTAGTGATGATCAAGAAAAAGCTACAAGAAAAAAGAAAAAGATTTTAATTTGATATAGCTTGGAAAATATTTTGTTGCTAATGGAGGGTATCAAAGGAGGCGGAAGAGTAGGTGTTGGGGATCATAATAATAATCATCATCAACAACAACAGGAAGATATGGGAGATGGTATGCAGTGTAGTGACCATCCGTATAGAAATAACCCGGGTGGGATCTGTGCTTTTTGCCTTCAGGAAAAGCTTGGCAAGTTAGTTTCTTCTTCATTTCCTTTGCCTATTCGTGGCTCTTCGTCGTCTTCTTCTTCTCCTTCTTTTAGATCTGACATTGGTGTTGGTAGTGGTGTTGCTAGTAACGGTGTTACTGGTACTGCTTCCTCTGCTTCTCTTTCTCTCTCTCTTTCAGTTCGTCCTACTTCAACAAAAAGTAGAAATGATAATGGCAATGATCGTCATTATCAAGAATATTATACCAGGCGGGCCAGGATTCCTTTTCTTTTGGCGAAGAAGAAGAAGAAAATCATGGTGGCATCATCAGATCGTGCGGCTGATATCGTTTTCAAGAGAAGCAAGTCCACTACAACTCCTAGAAGAGGACATTCCTTGGATGCTGCTACTGATGATGGTGAGGAGTATAGTCCTAGAAAAAGAAGTGGGTTTTGGTCTTTTCTTTACCACTCTTCAAGTTCAAGGTCAAACACTGCTTCAAAGAAAATGGAAAAGATCACAACTTTATCAGCTACAACAACGGCAACAGCATCAGCAAATGGGTCTCATGTGAAGTCAAGGGAGAGGTGTTTGGGATCTTCATTGTCAAGGAAGAGTGATATTGTGATAGAAGAAGACGACGACAGTCCCAACAGTCAAGCAACTGCTTCTGCTTCAGCTTCATCTTTTGAGCGCAAGGTTTCAAGATCCAGATCTGTTGGTTGTGGAAGCAGAAGCTTTTCTGGTGATTTCTTTGAGAGAATCTCAACTGGATTTGGAGATTGCACTCTCAGGAGAGTGGAATCACAAAGAGAAGGCAAACCAAAAGTCAATGCTGCTTCTTCTCACATGAAAGAAAGAGTCAAGTGTGGTGGCATTTTTGGTGGGTTTATCATGACTTCTTCATCTTCTTCATCCTCTTCCTCATCTTATTGGGTTTCTTCTTCTGCGGAAGATCATCATCACCACGTCAATGGAAAATCAGGTTCTGGGGTTTCAGCAGCTGGACCACTTGCTCATGGAAGAAGTAAAAGCTGGAGTTGGGCTTTTGCTAGTCCCATGAGAGCTTTCAGCAAACCCTCTTCTTCCAAAGATGGCAAAAGAGATCACATCATTAGAGAATCTGCAAATAAGAACACAACTCCAAATTTGGCTGCCATTCCTTCGTTGTTGGCTGTGAGAGGCTAAACATCATACAAAACAGTTTGAGGTCTTTGGGTATACATTACATTTGGATAATTATTACCTGTTCAATTCTCTCTATGTTTATCTTTCTTGTTCCTAATTATGTTCATCTTCACTACTGGCGCAAATTGTACTTTGGTTTACCTACAAAATTCTCATCTTTTTAGATTGTTTAGCCTGGTCCTTTTCACCGTTGTTGGGTGTCTTAAGATCAGCTTGCTGGAATATGCTACCAGAACCCAGGTGAATCCTGCTTGCACTTTGGTATGAACTGGATAGTACTGTTGAAAGGAGGAGAAATGTTTGACTACTAGTATTAATTAATATATTCTTCTTATTATTATGTATTCTCTCTTTTGTAGTCATGAATATGTATTCTTTATTTAATCATTCTGGTGTTCATTTGTAAGTTGTATCTTGGATGTTTATGTTAAAGAAATGTGTTTAATTTTCTAATGTTTTTCTTGTTAAAAATCTAGTTGGGCACATGCATACGCATGTTCGTTGGTGTTAGACATGTTGGAAGGTCTGACCCAAAATCCCTTAAACCCAATTGGAATTGGTTCTAATATGAATTAAAATTAGGGAAAACTGCTTCATCTTCACATGATGTTTGGTGCAGCGCTAAGAACACCTAAGACTATTCGACGAATGCATTTGGAAATGGAGCTTTATCACCATGGATGACATAAATGAATCTGGCAGGTTTTGAGCAGGTCTGTATTATGTAAAGCAACTGTAATGTACTGTACTAAGAGAGCAGATTACTTGTATTCAGCAGCTGCTTTACGGCAAACCAATACGTGGGTATTTATATGAATGCAGATCCAGATGTTACTTGTTTTCAGTCAAATTTTAATGGGATGGTTAGTTGTCAGTCAAATTTGCGCTTGTAAAATGATCGAAACACTCAATTGAACGTAGGTGTAGTTAGAGAGATTATTGGCATGTAGAGTCGTCATACCCGAATCATTATTTTTTAATTATTGGTACTCATTTTTAATGTGGGCGTGCTTATTTATTTCAAGAACCCCATTTTAGTTAAAAATGTATTCTTCGTTAGGGCTTTTAAATAATTGCGAGAATAATGGAAAGGAAATGTCTATGTGTCCGGATAATTCCAAAATGTACAGAGACCATACAGAAATTTTATGAAAAAGAAATAAATAATAAATAAAAGACTCAGCTTTGCTTCAGGTTGAGCTAGGGCTAGAAGAAGGGAAGGAAGGAAAAAAAGATAAAAAAATCAAAGCAAAATAACGAATGAAAGAGACTGCAGAGTTGAGGAAGTACAGAAAAGGCAAGGCGACATAAGAAAAGCTGCTTCCGGCGGGGCACTCTGTTATTGGCATGTAACATTAATTTTGTGGACCCTTTTTCGTCTTTTTCTTACTTATTTATTTATTTATTTATTTATTTTTATAAGCTGCACTTTTAATCCACACTACAATCAACAACAACAATAATAATAATAATAATAATAACAACAATATCCTTTAGATTTTCTTGCGTTTCTTTTTCATTTTAATGGTGATAAGGATGGATATAGTAGTAGCTTTTTCGCTTAGATTCTCAGGTTTTGGGAAGGGGCAAATCTCCCCACCTTTACATTCATCCTTTTTGAACCCAAAAGTCTTTTGTCACTTGTCCCCACGCCATTCTTTTTCCTATGAAAAATAAAAAAACAACTATACCATATGGTCTTCGACAAATTATTCAAATGTTATTATAAGTTAATTAATAGACAAACCCGAATTGATTAGTTACACTCAATATTAATTCAATTACTAAAAAATTTTTAGAGATGAATATATGAAATATAGAGATTGAATCAAGCTCAAAGTGAATTAAAAAATTGTTGATTTTGTTTATAATTGTGTATAATTAAAAAGTATTTATAAATAAAATTATTTAAGACTAGTTTGTACAATATAAAAGAAGAAACCATTTTTATAGCGTAATTAAACTTTCTTAATATTATGTTCTATGTATAACAGTTACAAATATTCTAGGTATCTTCTTACTTGTTTTGTGGGTCGAATTTTTGTTATTATTATTAATTTGTGGTAAGGACAGATATTTTAACCGGGAAGTCAATTTAATGTTATTAATGTAAAAAAGATTTGTAACAATTATGACATGTGTTGGCTGCCCCGCTTTGTTGTTTGCTTAAAATTTATTAACAAATAATGTTTTTACTTTTACCTTAGTTACAATGTAGAATCCCCTATTTCTGTTATAGATTTGAAAAAACAAAAAACAAAAAACAAAAAGTTGACGAATCTGTTTAGAAACTCAAAAACAAAACACTGGGGCCAACTTAGGCATTCATGACACGTTAACTAAACGATAAACATTTGATTTTTTTTGTCAAAGAATAAATAATGTTATCATTTTCATCATATAATTATTTTTTTAATACATTAAAATAATTATAGAATGAAAGACTAAATATGTAAATGACCATTTCATTTTCATATACAATTAATGCCGATATGAAAAGAAAAAAAAAAAAAAACCTAAAGTTCATAATTGGGATGAATGGTTATACACGTGTTTTTTAACTATCAATTATTAAAACCATTACAGGCGAATTACGACTACTTTAGGAAAAAAAAAAAAAATGATAATCTTTTAGTTGAGGAAAAATGGTATTCTCTAGTTTATGTGAAATAGAAATTGACACGACATTATTAAGCTGGCTTTTTTGTTGACGTTATTATTATGGTTATTATAAAAAAATAGAATGTTATATGTATATGTAGTATTATTATATGGAATAATGAACATCATTATCATTTTGGGTTGTTGATTTTGGACATCTACATTACACCGTCCCATCCGTCCATCCAACTTCACTTCCCTTCATTATCTCAACTACTGTCCTTTTCCTGGTTCACGACATTTGGCACCCACAATCTCATCTCTTGAGAAAAAGTCTTCCATAAAACAACAACGCTTCACATAATTTAATCCTTCTTATTATCACAAACAACAGAGAGTTTTAGATGCAGATTTTCCAATTTTATTAAAATCTGAACAAACTATTATTCATAATTCGAATGAGTGCTAATTGTAATCTAAATTTTCTTAAATTTGAAGGAATGCCCGCACTAAAAAATATAATTCAGTATGTTATTAAATTTTAATCAATAAGTTGAATTTTTATTTGTATTTTTATGTTTAATTGTATCACATGATGGCCAAGGCTACGCTAACGTTGAAGCAATCTAACAAGTCTAGGCCCAAAGCCTAAAGTTAATTATGCAATGCACCCGGACGAGCCTTGTCGTGGTCTGACCGCAGCTTGGACCGGGCCAACCTTGTTGGTCCAAAAATGGAACTTTGTTGAGCTTCAAATTCATTATTGGCCACGTGTCCGCCGAGCCAAGTTTTACAGTGAAATAGCAGATATTCGGTTACTCCAAAATTAAAAGACCAATAATTTTAAAACCATGCGTTTTTACAAGCATAAAATTAGTACGCAGTATTTATATTATTAATTTATTTTCTTTTCCACCTACTGGAATTTTTGGGCCATTTGTCTTCAAATTATAGATGATACTAGGCAACAAAATACTTCCATAGGTGATTTAAAGTAAATAAAACGACATAAATTCAGTCTCATAATAAAGTCATAAATAAAACATTGATAACGGAAGTCTGATACAACAGTAACAGAGTAGTCAAGATTGCTTCTGAAGAGCGAAGGATCTGCCGTGAGCGACCACATGGTACATATGATTTAGTTGTATCGGTCCTAGTGTGGTCTGACCTTGTGGTTCAATAGCATCTGGCGAAGCTCGGCTGGATCAATCTCCATCGCACAATTCTGTGGCCTGTAGTACCCTTTGATGGGATCAAGGGCCCACGCAGAAGAAGAGGCCCCGGATTCCTCTTTGATGGCAGCAGCCCTGATCTCAGTTTTGTCCATGATACCAGTCCTGGACCCTCCCCTAGCGAAGCTGGCCTCTGCTGCAGCTGCATAACCTCTCCTGTAGTGTCAACAACGGGAATCATTATATTATACAGACAACAGGGTTGAAAAAGTAGCAATAAATCTTATTTTAAGATAAAAAGTACGGCAGAGCAAAACAGAGAAAGTAGAGAAGCATCGGAAGTAGTGTTTTTTCTTCTCCTTTATTTGGGTTTACGCTTACAGGCCTGCAAATGAAAATGATCGAGCTAATAGCTTAGCCTACAAGGGAAGCAAAGTTTCATTGGGTACGTCAAAAGTTACAGATTTGTGCTAACCAAGGTCTCAGTGCATCAGTAAAAGCATTAATAAACAAATTCTGCAAGTGCTTTTAGGCAAGGATGCATTTATACAAAAAATAAGTGCTTTTCATATGAGCAACAATCCTCTCTCTCTCTCTCTCTCTCTCTCTCTCTCTCCTAATGCCGCAAATGCAAGTGATGTTTTTAGCTATTCACAAAGTAAATCAAAGGATTATATTTTCTATACGCATACATGAAATTTCAATTTCAACCCTATAATATCCTTGACAAAATTTATTTGTTCGAGTTATCGATAATGTCTCCTTTACATCCCACAACAACTAAAATAAAGGGAAGGGAAGACGAAACGTTACCGGTTTGTGCAAAGGAAAATTTATAAAAAAGTTAATGAATTTAAAGCGAAATTCTCACATATATATGCCTGGAGGTAAGAATAAGAACAAATCATACTCAAATCAAAATCGTAGTAGGTAAGTTGTCATCCATTCATATGAATATTGATAGCTAGCATGGGAAAACGACAGAAAAGATCAAAATTTTTCATTTTTCATTAGCCAAAAAAGGTGAAGAAGATTTTGTAACCTGACCTGCCAAGAGATATGGAGAGACCATCAGCAACAAGAAGCTTAGCGTTAAACAGAGAGCGAGCCATAGGTTTTATTCAGAATTATATATAAGAAAAACACACAGCTAGCAGGGATATGTTATATGTATATGTACAGCTACTGCAGAAGATGTTCCTCTGGGGATGAGAACTCTCTCCTGCAGTAGCTATGGCTTAATTTACCGGCCCCCTTTCTCTGCGCTGTGCCAAGCGTGGAAGAGAAGAGTTTAGGGTTTGTGTTATTTATATAGAGAATGAGAAAGCTGGGTTTGGGTTGGGCCGGTCTATGAATAGGAAAAGAAAAGATGAAAGGTTTTTGTGTATTTCATTCCAATCTTCGACACGTCTTCTTAGGACTTGACACGTGGTTTCCGGTGACCTCGTATTATAACAATATACTATAATATCTAACGCAAAGCTAGGCTAATTGCCAGACTAAACGACAGTGATAGATCGATATTTGCTTCAATCTGATCTTTTTATTAAAGAAATTGCTATATTGGCTACTTGGATCCCAATTCCGTTGAATTTTAGGTGAAATATAAAATAAATTATTATTCTGTTTTAATGGGAGGGATTTTACTCGTGTATATTTGTGTATATATATATATATATAATAAGTGATAATTAATATAATTATATACATAATATAAGTAATAGTCGTTGTTAACAACCGGCTATCTGAGTTTTGATTAAACAAAATTTAAGGATAATTTATAATTATTTTAGACAATCAGGTACATGAGATTATACGATGTTAATAATGGTTTGAAGGAAAGAACGTCGAGATGACCCAAAAAAAAATAAAATTTTCTTAAAATTTCGAACCAAACATAAACTTAACTTCATTTAAAATTTTCTTGCTCTATATCATCACTTGTCATCGTCTTCGATAATTTTATTTTAGGATGAAGAGATAGTATTAATTACGAATTTTATAAGAATTAGAAAGAGGGAACAAAATAATTAAGAAATAATTTTATATTTTGTACTTTCATTATAAGTTAGAAAACTAATTTTTGCCATTTTATTACTTAAATTAGAATACAAGTATTTAAATACAATTGACTTATTTTAAGGTGAGAGTTAAACTCATAATTGCAAATTATTCATTTAAAAGCTTTTAACCAACTAATGGGAGCGAGGGACTTCATTGTTAAAATGATCAAACGGTGTTCTTCGACGTTGTTTTTCAAAATTTTAAGGAACTGGTTGTTAATACCCAAACAATAATCAATTTTGACTAATTTTGAGTGGATCTGGAATATCTGTCGCCCCATTAGTATTTGAACATTCATATTGGAAATTTAAATGAAGGGATTAATAAAATTCCGGAATCATTTTGCTTGAGCTCGATTGCCGGAAACATAGTGCGTGGCACGTCAGCATACGTTCACGTGATGTAATATCAACCATCCACGTGTCCAAGTGGCTTTTGATTTGTACAAATATTTTAATAGATGAACGGTCAGAATTAATACATGTGCTATAATCTGATTCTAGTAGCACCACTGGAGATACGTGGCCCGTAATCAACAGCGTTAGTTGAAAACTTTATTGAGTTACTTGTAATAAACGCCTCTTCCGTTATGGGGTTAACAATCCCCGTAACTTGTACTGTAGGCGTCGTTTAGTAAAGCCGCCTTTCGTAGATACCCATTTATCATCAGCCAACTTTACCACATGATTTAATGTGATCCGAGTCATCTGCAATAATTAAACAGCTTTATGATTTTGATAATGATTTTTATTTATGCATTTAAAAATTTTACAGAGTTGATAAAAGAATCTTAGTCCTTAAAATTTAATTTATTTAACTAATCAATTATAATAATTTTAATAGTGTAAAAAATATTCACAAATATCTACTATTTACGAAAATTTACTCAATTATTATTATAATACTTATGAATTATATACAAGTGTTATATTATCTCTTTTTTTTTTTATTAATTAAAATGGACGTTTGTGAGTAGCAGATGAGTTGTTTTAAGATATTTTTAAAATTATTATTATTTATTAGTCTACTAAGTCAAATTTTTGAAATTGAAAATGTCGTTTGCTCGTAGTAAAACATTGTCTATGTTTGGGTGGGCTGAGGTTAGCATAAGCCTGGGCCTAATGAATACAACATAGTCTAGCATGTTACGACGAGCACCACAAATTACATCTTGTTACACACCTCTTGTGTTTAAGAAAGTATTTAAAAAGAGGAGTGGTGTATTTATTCCGACTCTGCGATTTTAGTAAATATAGAAACTGAAGAAATATAGGGACCAAAATTCTAAAAAGTTCTATGTCTTTCGGAACTAAAAATTACAAATACACTAGATATTCACTTAAGAAATGAAACCTTATTTATAATTCTAACGTTCTTCTAATTATTAAGTTGAGGCATGAAATGAAACCCTGCAGGAATGATGTTTGCGACGTTGAGTATGCCGAGAAGGGTGTTCCCGGCGAACTGTAAAGATGAAATCAAACTACCCATAGACGGTAGCTTGCCGTTGCACTTGGCGAGCGGCTTGTTAACCACCAGGCTGCAGTTGCTCAGCAGCGAAGAGAGGACAACTTGTAGAGGGTCCAGTACCATTGAAAACCCTCCTGATTCATTGGTTGTTGCACCAGAAACAACATTTCCATTGCACCGCAATTGCACCCCAGCATCTGAAAAACAAGATAACACAGCATTTTGTTACTAGCAGCATAGCAGAGAAACACCACTAATCCTACAACTAATAACAGGTTAATTATAAGACTGATAACTTACTTGGGAAGCCTGGGGTTGCGGTGCCATTGACACCCATATTACCATTGGGGGTGCAAAACACAGTCCCCTGGATTTGGATCAAATTGAGAAGATCGCTTATCAGCCCAATTGGTGCTTCAGCTACAAGAGCTGCCATTGCTGCAACCAAGATGGAAACTAGCAGAAGTACTTTTAAGGCCATGATGATTAAGTGATATATAGCAAACTGAGTAGCAGAAGCAAACGTGCTGTAAATATAAAAGTGGGAATGGAAAATTGCAACAGATTATGAAGACTTATGTCTTGTCTTATGCAGCCGGCTCATGAGATAGCGTACGTCTCGTCTTTTAAGTGTTGTTTGCTCGGGATTTAAGATTAGCTTTGCATAAGCGCCAACTTCGTGGCCCATGATCAGCGGCCTACTAAACGCCTGTAACTTCGTATGCTGTGATTTTGTTCCTCCTTTATGTATGGCCATTTATCATCAAGCAAGTTTTATCACTTGGTTAATGTGATCCCATGCATCTGCAAGAATTAAATTGGTTTTTGAGCGTGTTACTTAACTGCTGAAGGCACAGTAAATACTTTAGTTACATTATATACTTATTTATATTTAATATTTAATGATTTCATTTCGGAGTAATTATTAGTTAATAAGTCAAGGTTTTTGTTGATCCATTCTATTTATATAATTTCAATGGATTCGTACGTGGACTTCTCGCCGGGTTTACTAGGCCAAATTAATGAAACAAGAGGAATATATTACAATTGCAAACGCTAATTTTTTGATATTTGCTTCGCAGTTAGACTTGGAGAAGCAATTTGCACAACAAATGGCAAGCGGAAAATAAAATTTAAAAAAAAAAAAACTACAACAGTTATTGGTCATATAATGGACCCTATTCATATAAAATGTACGTAAGGGATTTAAGAGAATTTATTCCTTAAAGGGTCTACATAAGTTCAGGGCTGGAATTGGAATCCTGCGGGTATGATGTTCGCGACGTTCGGCAGGCCGAGAAGAGGGTTTCCAATGAACTGTAAAGCTGAAACCAAAGCACCCACAGCCGGCAGCTTGGGGTTGCAGTTTGCGAGCGGCGTGCTAACCACCAGGCTGCAGGTGGTCAGCAACAAAGAGAGCACATATTGTCGAGGATCCAGCACGATTGAAAATATTCCAGAGCCATTTGTTGTTGCACTGGAAACAATGTTTCCGTTGCACTGCAATTGCACCAGAGCATCTGAAGAAAAGGATAGTACAGCATGAACATAAGTTGTTTGAATTGTTACTAATGAAAACATCAAATATGAAACATACATTGCAAAATATAAGTTTGCAATGTTTATGATGCATTATGGCTAACTAGCCAGGGAAAACTGGAGTTGCTGTGCCATTGACACCCATATTGCCATTGGCCGTGCAAAAGACAGTACCCTGAATTCGCATTAACCTGAGAAGGCCGCTAATCAGCCCAACTTGAGCTTCTGCTCTAGGAGTTGCTGCCATTGCAGCGATCAAGCTGCAAACAAGGAGAAGATATTTCAGGGCCATTTATTGTTTTTAAATTGCAAACTGAGTTGCAGACTTAGCTGTAATGTAGCCCTATTTATAGGTAATCAAGAGGGCAAGTTGCAGAAGATTATTAACTTGTCAAGTAAAGAAAGACAATAATGTTCATGTCTTATAGTTCTTCAAATCAGAATCATTGTTTGTCGTGAAGCTTAAACTGACCATGCGTGCTACGATCGTGGGGTCAACCTACTAGCGAAGACTTTTTCCTAAGCTTCATTAGCCTCTCTTCTGTCTTTTCTACTCTCTGTATATGGCATTGCTGTACCTATATGGACTTTCGGTTTCATTATCCTGCTCCATGCTTTATATAATCTTAGTTTGGTCCATAGCTTGTCTGTTTTGCTAGCCCTTTTTTCCAGTGATTCCTTGCAATTGTCTTAGGGATTTTGCTTCAGGTTTCGGCATAAAGGGATATGATATCCAGACAGCGACATGAATTCAGAGACTGGAACCTGAGGAGGTCATTGGGGCCGACTAGGGATGGCAATGGGGTGGGGAGGCATGCCCCATTGCCCACCCCGTTTTTTATTTTAAGCCCCACTCCCCGCCCTATTCCTCATTAAATTTAATAGGATGGGGTAGAGAATCCCCGCACGGGAAATGAGTTCCCCATCCCCATATCAATTTCCCATTTTATATTATTTTTATAAATTAATTTTAATAATATAAAAATTTAATTAATTTAAATAAAAATATTGTTAATATATTATTGAAAACACAATATATGATCTTTTTTAATTTTTAATCTTTTACTTTTTATTTGTGTATTCTATTTTTTATAACATTAATTCATGACTTTATAATTTTTTATTACTAATTACATTTAATTATAATATATAATTTTAGAAATTATAATATAAAATTATATTTACATATATAAAATTTAATTTATAAATTATAATATATTTATATTATGTTTTATTGGAAAATAGGGTGGGGTGGGGTGGGGAGAGGTAAACCAATCCCTGTCCCGTTAATAAATTAGGGATTAATTTCTCTCCGTTCCATGCCCTATTCTCCGAAATTTATCTAAATTCTTCCCCGTTAAAGGTGGATCCCCGTGAGTTCGGGACCCCGTGAAGAATTTTGCCATCCCTAGGGCCGACTGTTTGTATAAAATTTATGATGTATAATTCTACACTTCTGGCATTAAAATGGAAGATGATACATGTCATTGAAGCAGAGGAAAAAAGATGAACAACATCGTTTTAATATCTTAAAAACTGTTAGCGTGATCCCAATTTCACTTAATGGCCGATAAATAAAACATATATGGAGTACATACGGTTTTATGTCATTAGGAAGACAATCTTTCGAGCGTTTACCACCTCTTCTTTTCAAGCTTATCCGAAAATCATTATCGATGAGGTGATGCTCTGATCTTACCGTCAACAAGACCAATGTCTGAGCACCCAATTTCTGCACTAGGTGCAGGGACTTTGGAGCAATAATAACCATGGGAAATCGGAAGAAAATATAGCATGGCCTAGCGCTCTTACTCTCTGGATTTTAGAGATGTTTAAATGTAAAAGCTCCAACATGAAGTAACATTCTCCACAGTTTCAAATCTGTCGAGCAAACAGCTTTAACTCACAAACCATGGATCCGCTAAGAGCAATAAATTTAGGGCGCGATCCAATCACGTCATTGAACCCAGTTGTCACGGGATGGAGTGTGGGGATGCATCAGAAGGTCTATCCAAGGACTTGTTGATTCATAAAACTCCTCTGCCACAGCAACAGCAGAGGTTCTACTTTTAAATGAGAGCATCCATGAGGCCGTTAGTGACATCCTACTCCACAGTATTTAAGGTTGAGTGGCTCTGAACCATAGGCATATAGTGTCAAAGGGTACACAAAGAGTTGCAGAAGAGTAGAATCACATACTAGGCAAATTTGGCTACAAAAGAATTTCCACAATTCCCAGTTTCAGTGCAGATCTTGATGAATCGAAGATAATTTGCCAAAGATGGAGAATTAAGGAGAGCTTCTTCGTACCAAGAGAAATTGAAAACTAGAATAGGTTATGACAGGATGGCATCAAAACATTTGGAAACAAGCTACAGTGGAAAGGAATACTGATGGCTGAAGCCCCTAAGATAATTAGTAAGAAGACAAATAAGCAATGAAAAGAGTTACTTGTTCAGGCAAAATTCAGGCTAAAGAGCTCAAATGCCACAACAATGCACGGAAATCAATTCAAAAGATCTATCCCGGACTGAAGTAGGGTGAACAGAATCTATCTTATATCCATACAAAAGTTGTGCAATTTGGCGTGCTCAATCTAAGCTAATACAGCAGTTAATAATCAACCCAAATTGCACATCAGTAAGATAATAAAACATCCTCATTATATCGATGACAGCAAACTAAACAAATTAAGTTTAATATTTAACCTAATATTGTAAGAAGGCAAACAAAAACAGAAACGTTTTGAAATGCAAAAATTTCATATTGTCAACTTCCAAGAGGTACAAGGAGAACAACTCTAACCAAAAGATAAAGATATTGATAATTCCACCACACAAATTCTAAGGGACAAAAACAAAAACTCTGAACCAGACTTTTTAATCTTCCTCCTCACCCTCATTCTCTGCAATGTTGAAGTATCTCAATTCATAGACATTTCGGTCCTTGTTGGAGGCAATCACACGAAGCCAATCCCGAACGTTGTGCTTCTTCAAATGCTTCTTTGTCAAGTACTTAAGGTACCTAGAAGAGACCAACAATCAATAACAGAAAAGAACTGAAAAAGTATACGTATACTAAAGCTAATGTGTATACGGACTTTTTCAGAAAAGTGCATCATATCAGGTATATTCAAGTATTTCTTCCAAACAAGTGATTTTGGCGCTGGACGATTTTTTAGCACGGGACAAGCAGAAATAAAAGAACATCAATCTGGGAGATCTTTCCCCAACCTTAAAAATTACTATTTCCTAATAAACCAGATACTACAAAATGCAATCAACTATATTTTACTTTTAAGTGTTTGTACATAATAAAAATTATATTTTTACTTTCAATCCCCTAAATCCAAACTAATTAACAAGAAAACCCTTTCGGCAATTCAAAAGCGCTTTTAAAATAAGTACCTTTTAGAGAAGCTGGAGTCGGAGGTAACGGTGATCTTGGTTTTCTCGCGAGTGACGGTAACGGTATCACCGAGAGCACCGGCTTTGCCACCAACTTTGATGCGTTCTTGGAGGAACTTTTCGAGGGAGGCAATGTCCATGATCTTATCCTCCACCGGCTTGGCGCAGTCGATAGTGAAAGTGGCACCTTTCTTCTTTCCCTTCGCCACACCGGCCGCTCCGCTTGGTCCTCTGCTCATTTTCACCTACGACTGATTGATCACTCTGCAAATGTACAAACAATAAATCAAATACTAGAATTGAGAGAGAAACAGAGAAAGAAGAGAGATAAGGACATGCCTGCCTGAAAGATAGGGGTTTGGTGCGCCGCTGAAATGGTAGAGACGCTTTGCCTAGGGTTAGGGTTTATTTGTAGTGTGTAACATAAATAATAAATGGGCTGAGGCCCATAGACTTGGTATACTGAATCGAGTTTGGGCTGCTACAGTTAAGTCTTGGAAGTTGGCTCAGTCGAGAGTCTAATTTGCAAAGCGAAGATATGTGTTATTTAATTAAAATTGCTAACCTTTTTACACAAAATATACAAAAATACTTCTCAAGAGCTCGACGAAAATTTGAAATACATTTTTGTCTTTAGAAACATAATTTATCCTTTCATATTATTTCAAAATCTGTTTCCTAGGCAATTTTTGCTTCCAAAATGACATATTAATCTGAGCTATGTTATGAAACTTTTTAATATTCGTGAAACAATTTTCTTACAAATTTATAAGCAATCTCATAAACTACTTTCCTTTTGATCCGAAATTTAGTTTACCTTATTTAGAATCTTGTATTTAGAAACAAAGGGAGTCACACTCTGATTTTCATTGTTCTTTTTCTGGTATAATACACGAGTGAATGAAATAATGAGGGACTTTTAAAGGTTCTCTCCCACATTCAGAAAATCAAAATGTTATTCAACAATCAACGAACAATGATTAATAGATAAGTTGAAACACATGCGACCGCCACATAACTAATGAGACCGCCACATAAAAATTTTCCGAACATGTCAAAACTCTGGAAAAAAAAGATCACAAACAAATATCCCTCATCCAAACAATGTTTTCTTCTCCACCTAACAAAAATTGTTCCCAGCAATTGTCTCCCTTCCCACATATCTCACGCAGCTACTCTCACTGTTTTACTGGCTTTGTTGCTTTCGATTGATTTACCTGATTCACTGCAAGGGGGGTGAGGCAGGAACTTCGAGGGTTGTTCCGGCTTGAATCTGACCCCACCCAATAAGACGCCAGTGCTTCTCAACACGTCGACTGAGTGCAATCTTTTCACCTTTACTGGTGCACACTGGAGATGTAAGTTGCAGTTTTGCCAAATCGTTCTTTACAGCAATAACTCTAGCACCTGTTGACATGGACCCTATGTTCAACATTAGAATCTCTCCTTTCGCAAGTTTTGATACTTTTCCTTGCCTTTCTGAACCCTTTGTCCTGACACCCAGAAGTCGGCGCAACAGAAAGAAGTTCACCTACAACATCAGGCAACCCAATATTTCAACATAAGTTGACTACTGTCACGTCAGAATATATTTTAGCAACCTCAGATTCTTATGAGACCTGTTTTCTACAAACAAACATATCAGTTGAAACATATGCAAATGCACAAACAAATGTTAACTTTTACCAATGACAGATTGTTTACCACCCGGTGTAAGATTCAGTTTAAGCATATAACCACAGATACCAAGCTTAATTAATTCAAGATACCATGAAAGGTTTATGCAGGGTCAGGTTCTTACCTCAAGCTCAACAAAAACTTCAGGGAGTGACCCAACCTCCCCAAGAACCTGACCCACCAGTCTGTCAGCACGTGTCAAAGTAGGGTCCATGGTTGTACCAACCCCAATCAGACCTCCTGGCACTGCAAATTGTAGCTCATTTTGCTCAGCATACAATGACACTATTCTAGAATATATAGGTGTACACTTGATGTTCCCACTCTCATCTTTAACAACAATACCGGGACGAACCTCAATAAATTGGTTTACCCTCAAAACACCCTGTGAAGAAACATGCCAAAGACAATCAGTTTGGGGAATGCAACAGTAAATCATCAAACACAAAAAGCTAGAGAGAATATATGCTTAGTTTGATGCCTCGTTTGTTTTTTAGGATTTTAATTTTATCATGAATAATCAAGCATCTCAAGCCTAAGGCCAAGTATTGTCAGTAAGGTACAATGCCTATCAAAAAACTGAGTTGTTAAGAAGAAGCATACCCTAAGGATACTTCCACCAGCCACACCACCTCTAATGTCATCAACCTCAAATCCAGGCTTATTGACATCAAAAGACCTAATTACAATCATATTTGGCGGATCAATGAAGTTCCTCTCTGGAATGGGAATTTTTTTCACAATATATTCGCATACAACGTCAATATTGTACTTCAGTTGTGCAGATATTGGGACCACCGGTGCACCATCAGCAACAGTTCCCTGGTAACAGAATTTTAAGCAATAAGTTTTTCTTGGCAGTTAGTGAAACATTGCATCAACAAATGACTTGTGTTCTATGTACAAGCTGAAATTAAGAGATACTTGTCCAACAAGAACAGTCTAAGAACAAATAACCTGGATAAATTTCTGAATGGCTTCATGTTGGTTGATGGCTACATTTTCCTGAATGAGATCAACTTTGTTTTGAAGAATTATGATATGCTGAAGGCGCATAATTTCAACAGCAGCCAGATGCTCAGAAGTTTGAGGTTGAGGACAGCTTTCATTGGCAGCTATGAGCAGCAATGCTCCATCCATAATTGCGGCTCCATTAAGCATTGTAGCCATGAGAATATCGTGACCCTAAGCAAAGAAAGAAGATTCAACTTCCTTATCAGAATAGATTAACCCCCAGAGAATTTGCATAATACAAGGGCCATGCAAGTAATAAATATACAGGGAAAAGATATAAGGTAATTGACACTTTGTTATTTTCCAAACTATATTTTCACTTAGAAAGTAGAATAGTAGGATCAAGAACCTCACAACAGACATACCAAAGAAGATTTGACAGATATAACATCTGGACGGCCAATTCAATGAAGAAATTATTGTAAATACCCCATGTTAATTTCTGGTAATTTACAAATCCAAAGATGGTTCATCAAAACACACAAATAGTATTGGTCACTTTTCTTTTGTTTTTGGAAAAACATACAATATACAAACACCCCACTGTACCAAGAATACTCCACCAAAATTTATGGATTATTTGAATCATAGTACCAGTCACATGAAGGGTAATCAAACATCATTCTTTTACTTACTGGGCAATCCACAAAAGAGACATGCCTAAGCAATTTCATCCTGCAGTTCTCAAACCCAGGCACATCACACAGAGGACTATCTTCCTTCCCACTTCCATATGCCCTTCAAGAAAAACAATGCCTTACATGTTAACATGAAATGCCAGAAAATGATGTGACAGCAAAACTAAAATCTGTTACATGCCACCTACTTATAGCACATTGGTCGGGGGCACCGATCATCTTCACACTTGTATATCTTTGCATTGGCATACCCAAGCTTGATAGTAATGTTACGCTCCAACTCATTTTTAAAACGAACAGTCTACAAATAGAAGGCAAAGAATAAGGAAAGCCATTAGATTATGCATGCAAACAACTTGCCTGGAAAATTGAAGAAATTTTGAACATATATTGTCTCCTTACTTACTGCAAAATTCAAAACTAAACACAAAATGAAGGCGATGAAATATTATCATCAAGGGATTACATGTATTACACAAAGTCTTCTTCAGTACGGAATAAATAAGTTGCTCAAAGGAAGGTTGCAATCAATAAAAATAAATAAGCCAACAACCTGAACGCCAGATATTGCCTTCACAACAGTTGATTTGCCATGTGCCACATGGCCAATAGTGCCTGAAAGAACATATTAAACAACCACTGACATAAATTTCAAATCTTGAATAAAACCCAAGAAACCAACAACAATTGCAGAGACTTGTGCAAGCGATTTCGTTGGCGTTAAAGAACTTTACCGATATTTATAGTAGCCTGACGAGATATAACTTCAGGCGATAGAGGATGCAACTTTGTTACATCCAGTTTACTCAAGTCTTGCTCCATCAAACCCTTCCGCGACATCTTGTTAGTTCTTTAAAAATCCCTCTTTTCTTATTGTTTCTGTTGCTATTCAAAATGTTCAAGCTCGAACCACTGAAAACCCAACAACTGTTAATTAAAAACATAACAAAGTACCTTTTTCTTATCGAATAAACCTAATGAGCCAAAATCCCAACTAGACTAATGGAAACCCTAAATTCAATAATAAAGAAGTTGCAGTTAACCAAACCTAATAGTTCAATTACAAAAACAAAAAGCATTAGTGTAAAATTATGAGGCGAGAAGTGAAGATCGGAAAGAGATTGAAACAACGTACCTGATTGAATGCGCAGCGAGCCGACCGGTGAACGAAAATAGAGTAGTATCGTCTGAGGTTTAACGCAATGTAGAGAGAAGTTAGGTCATAGGCATTTCTGATCTTAACTTTGTGATTCTATTGAGGGTAATTGAGTAATTTTGATCGACGGAACGCTCCGTTTTGGTCGGTGGTAGGTCTTGGGCCTTGACTGAAGAGTTACACGGGCCTTGCATGACCTTCAAATTCTCGAGCGAGCTTTCTTAAAAATATGATTAAATAATAATTTTGTTAATAAGACACAAATGTAAACATTAGGGGTTGATTGTTTTTCTCCCAGAAATTTGAATATAATTATTTAAATATTTAAAAATTATTTATTTTTAATTTATATTTAAATATTTAATAAAAATATTTAAATATAATTAAATTAAAAATTTTAATTTAAATATAAATAAATAAATATTTAAATAATTTAATATTTTTTTTTTTTAAAAAATATCTCTATTTTATTAAATTATTTATAACAAAAATTAAATTCTTATTTAATTATGGGTCTTCTTTATTTATCTTTTCAATTCTACTTATTTTTTATTTTAATTATTACAATAAATTTGTATATTTACATAATTACAATTATATTATAATATGACTTATTATTTTTATTTAATTTTTATTCATCTTTATATAATTGATTAGAAATTATTTTTTTTTAAAAAAACATATATCACAAAAATAAATAATATACATGCTAGTATAATTTATTAATTTTTTATTTATTATTATACTAATATAATTAAAATTATTTAAATATAAGTATATTATTTAAAAAGTTATATATGTCAAAATATCAATTTTCAAATTTTTTATTTTGTTAAAACAAATAACTTACTATTTATTTTCAGATATTTTAAAAATAAAAAATAAATGTATCATTTAGATTTAAATTTTATTTAAATTCAAATTTTAGTCAAATTTAGAGTTTAGATAAAAATAAATAAATAAATAAATAAACGCTGTCCTAGACAGGTGAGTTTTAACAAAGTAATAACATTTTCGTCCCAAAACGTTTTGAAACAAAAGATTAGGACATGATTTAGAAATTTTAACAAATCAATATTATCGTTTACATAATTATTTTCAAATTTTAAAAAAATTACCATCATCAACAAATTATTATATGTTTAATATTCATATTTTTGTAGAGTATAATCCACGTTGTCATCACATATACAAAAATTTGGATGATTTTTCATTCAATGTGAAATATTATCTGGACGATTAACGTTTTAGGTGATTATAATTGGATAAAAATATGGATAATTTTTTAGTAGGTAATAACAATTTTATACTATTGAATATAAATGCATCTTGATTGAACAAATATGGGATAATTTTAATACTCGTGATGATGAAATTAACATGCGTCTTTTCCAATACATTTTTTTTTTTTTTGAGTCCAAATTTAAGCCAAGTTAACTTTACCAATAAAGTAGGCAAATATGAGCTAAAATTCAATCACTGCATTTATAATTATTGGTTTTACATTTTTTTGAAACAACATACTCGTGAACATAAACTTCTATTATTCTATTATTTTTGGTATCATTATTTGGGATTGCAAATAAAAGTGCAACTAATATACGACGTACTTATTAGCACTATCGCACAATATTTTGAAATTAACAAAACCAGGGCTTCAACAGAAAATAACCTACATCACAAAAATGAATTGCTCAATCCCTCCGTGAATAATTTCACTACCGTAATTTGCAGAAGGGATTTTCTTCAATCTTCGCAGCTGCTAATTTATTATTCCAACATGAATAAGAATACGTAGACAATATTGCTTGCTCCTGAAGAAATTTTCTCTTTAACTCTACTTCTATGTTATTCTAAATATGGATAAGATCGGACTCCTATTTTTTACATAAATTCTTATACAAAAACCACTGGATAGATACATTTTCAATTTAATGTAGATCAATCCAAAAGTTTGTAAATAGTATAAGAATTGGAGTAAAAAAAGTGATGCGCGAATCCTGCCCATATATCTCTTATAGCGGCCATAATAATACATGGGAATTTAAGCGGAGAAGAGTGAGGTAGTGGTGAGGCCGCCCTCCTCCTTCTGGTCGCCAAAAATACGCTGCCGGAAGTCGGCAACCATGCGAGGAAGTCCCTTACGGAGAGTCACAGTTGGCTCCCAACCAAGAAGGCGTTTAGCCTTTGTAATGTCTGGCTTCCTTTTATGTGGATCATCCTCTGTGTTTGGCCTAAACTCTATCCTTGCTTTTGGGTCTATAACCTCTTGCACAACCTGCATGAAAAAATACCAGCTCAATCAAAAGCTCAAACAGTATAGTCTTGATTCAGATTTTGCAAAGGTTCACCTGATAAATTTTTAATTTTACAGGAATGAAGAGTTGAGTACCTTGGCTAATTCAAGCATGGTAAATTCACCAGGGTTGCCAAGATTGAAAGGACCCACATGTTCCCCTTCCATCAGGCGCATTAGACCCTCAACCTGTACAATTTGCCAATGGAAATAATCAACAGTATATTTTGTCTAAATCTCGTGTTCACCGTAAAAAATTATGCGTACTGAGAGCATGCACATAATCTAGAGGACATGACAGCCGAGAGCTTTCCCCACAAACACAAAATAAAATAATATTGTTCACCGAAAATTTATTGTAGCCAAGCATTCTGCTGAGACTTCTTACCAACAATCCATTTACTCCACAAGAAAATCTATATTGACAATATATATAAATATTCTGAAAATTCGGAACTACAAAGATGAAATTATGAAAAACTTTCGGCAAGAAATTACATACCAGATCTGAAACGTATTGGAAACTCCTGGTTTGTTTTCCATCGCCATAAACAGTCAATGGCTCCTTCCTCAACGCCTGCATAAAATGTTCACAATACATATATAAAACCCATTTAATTTAACGCGTGCATGGCTATAAAAGGGGGAAAAAAAAGAAAAAAAAAAAAAAAAAACGAAGATTACTCACTTGTGCAACGAAATTGCTAACCACACGACCATCATCAATACACATTCGTGGTCCGTAAGTGTTAAAAATCCTAGCAATTCTCACCTGCGCGCAACACAAATTGGATAAACCTACTCGATTGGATCTTATTAATTAACAAATCACGAATATGTATTTGCTCAAGTAAAGGCTTAACCTCAATTCCGAGCCCTCTGTGATAGTCCATGGTCAAGGTCTCTGCGGTGCGCTTCCCCTCGTCATAACAGCTCCTCACACCTGCCGGCAAAGTTGGGTCCCACAATCAAATATAATCCGACGGCAGCCCGACGTGTGAAGAAATCAAACGGTGGAGATGTATTTACTCACCGATGGGATTGACATTTCCCCAGTAAGTCTCCGATTGGGGATGCTGTAGAGGATCACCGTAAACTTCGCTGGTGCTAGTTAACAAAAACCGCGCGCCTACTCTTTTAGCCAGCCCCAGCATGTTGAGTGTCCCCGCCACATTTGTTTTGTGCACCACCGCAATCGATAACAGTCAAGGAATTCTAAGGTAACGTTAGAAATTAAAACATAATAATATATATATGTTTTTTTATTTTATGAATACAAAATTTTAAATATTTTATATACAAATTGAAACACCGTAGCTTCATTCTTTAGCAGTGAGCATTTATTTTGATAATATTAATATATATATATATATATTTTGTTTATGAATTTTGTTATTTAAATGCAATGGATGAAGAAGAAGGTGGGAATGGTGATGAAAAGGATATGATTGTCTTGACGGGATTGAATTTGTAATGAACAGGGGAGGCGGGACAAGCGAGATGGTAGATCTGATCAACTTCGAGAAGGATTGGCTCCACGACGTCGTGTCTGATGAGCTCGAACCGGGGGTTTCCGAAATGGTGAACCAAGTTATCTTTTTTCCCCGTAAAGAAATTATCGACGACGATCACGCTATCGCCTCTCTCCATAAGACGGTCCACGAGGTGGCTCCCCACGAACCCGGCCCCACCGGTGACCAGAACCCTCAAGGTCTTTCTCTTCAGACCTAACGGTATTTTGCCACCCGCGTTCATGCGATGGTCCAACGCGTCTTCCCAGTGAGACTCGTAGAGGACCCGGCGGCGAGTCTGTTGAGTCGATTTGGATTGGGGAAAGGGGTCGATGCTTTGAGGATGACGTGGCAGTGGGGAGGAGGATAAGGGGAATCTGTTGAAAAAGAGAGTAGAAATGGCGATTCCGGCGAAGAGACAAATGAGTCGCTGTGAACGAAGCATGTAATGAACTGGGTTTATAAACTTCGTAAGAGATTTCGAACGCTTAGGCGATGAATCAAGAGGAAGAGGTTCTTGTGTTTGGTTTGTTTGGCTTCTATGAATCAACTCATGGGAATCCATGTTCTTTCTTTCTAAGGTTTCAGAATTTCTGGAGAAAATGGAGAGCTAGCTTAGAGCTATGAATGTTGAAAGAGTGGAGATAGGAGATAGTTAAAAGAGAGTTATGAGGAAAGATATGCCATTTGTTTGCAGTGGCCGGTAACAGTAGAAGTGTTCATGCATGAAATTTCGCCGCTTAATGCTATTTCATATTTGGCCCGTGGTTCGTTCTGCTCTAATGGCTTTGCATTTATGGTGCCAACTTATAAGCAAATAGGATTTGGATTTTACTTTTACTTGCTAGAACACTGGAGAAAAATAGGTTGCGACTTTTGACGTCGGCTTAGGTTTTGCAATTATGGTTCATGTCATTGTCATGTGTGACCAAACAAAAGAATACACTATTCTAAGCAGAGTGTAATTTGGCATAATCCATCGGAATCATTTTACAATTCTTGTAGTTTTACCTTGGAAGAATTAGTACTAGTACTATTTGAGTTAATTGTACCATGTCGGCTAGATGAGTTATGGTCGCAGTATTACTTCTTGTAGAAACCGATTCTCGTCTTTACAAGTCACAGTAGGGCAAGTCGTAATGCCAAAGTAATAGTTATTTTGAACGTACTGTGGTGCGTCAGTTACTTGTAATTGTCATGAACACTTCACTTTGTCAAAAACCAAGGTGGGCCGGAAATGGTAGGAAAATAAAAAAGGAGTGGGTGAAAACTCACATTCCCTGCGCCGTCAGTGGTGGCAATTGTAATGCCTAATTGGCTGACTGCTTAAAGTCAAATAGTGCACTAATACTAGGGCGCCGGTTGCTAACCGACTTGCTATTTTGTCTCGGAAGCAAAGGTTTTGCCATTGGATTTATGGACAACGGAAATTTTCGGCTTGCTTTACAGATGTAAAGATAACTCATGCTCTTAGCATAATTGTGCTTGGAAAACTTAACATGGAAGTTTTCGCTCAAGGTCAGACCCTCAACCAATTATGGGCGAAACGACAACACTTTCTACCTCCTTCAGGGAGTTCAAAATTTTGTCAGACTTTCCCAAACTTTTGATCAGTTTACTGTATGTTTCTACCCGCTCACAGAGAGAACAACCTATTTTCATGCGGCAGACAGGATTTTCATTATCTGTCCATTCATGATTTAAGTTACAAACATAATCAGTCCATATTGAAGTGGTGTAGCCTCTTTATATAGCTAAATTAATTTTACATAAAACCAAAACTTAGTGAAACAGTATGATACATCGCCAATCAGGCAGAAAGATGACAGGTAGATGACACTAGAACCGTCGGATATCTTTTGGAGGCTTAAAGTTTAGGGGATGAGATTCTGGAGTGGCAGTCTCATCTTCTTTCCACATTTTGATTGTCTTATCAGCTTCGCACGTAACAAGCCTTGAACCAGTGACATCGTAGGAGAGAGCATATATACCAGCTTCACTATCCAATGAACCTGGAACAGGTAATCATTAAACATTAATTTTTCCCCATTCTCAAATCGGGCTGACCCCTGAACAGATAGGAATAATAAATGAATAAATACACAACAGAATGAACACGCTATATACCAGGCTGTACAATCGTTTGGGCTTGCTGGAAATTGTGGCCACTCTTCCAATCCCAGAACCACAAACTCCCGTTGTCACCTTCAATTACATAAGAGCAAATAATTAAACTTAAAAACATAAAATAAGTATACTCCAATCCAAGAGAAAATGCAAATTTCATCCATATAGAAGCTTATCCCATTCACTCCATGCACAAATGAGCAAATAATTGTGTAAAATGGACAATATAAAGGAAATCTAATAAAGCAAAAGATTCCCAAGCCACATGCCTGGCCCCAATATCATTTGGATTCTGCATAACCAAATCAAAGGTATATAGCAAGTACACACCTCCTGTAGCCAACACACCCTCCTCATTGACAGCCATTGCATTAATTATAGTTTTCTGCTGTGAGCTGCCCAAAAAAACAATGGTTCTTTTTATCAAGTTTAGAAGACTCACTGAACAAATAAAGTAATTCTACAATATAAAAGAAAACACGGAGATCTTTAAACAATGCACATAATAGGGCATACATTACCATGATTTTCAAAGTTCACTCACTAAGTGACTTGAGTTAAAACCAGTGTCTGAGGTAAGATTAATTTCTCATGGGACACCCACCCCACCCACCAACCCCCACCCAAAAAAAAAAAAAACATATGGCCATATACTCATTTCTCGTCATACTTTTGAGCTTTGATTATCCAGAAAAACTTTTAACCATATTTTTCTCCAAAAGGTCCAGAAATTTTTATGCACTTATATCCTACTATGGCATTTTCTCATCACCGGAATTTTGTTCCAGTGACATATCCCAGCAGCTTATCAGCAAAACCTTAAACATTCCAGGAAGTTAATGGTTCTAAAGTCCATAACAGAAAGCAAAATAAGCAAGAATAATTTGTGAATAATAAGTGGCATATAATGATAAATTTAGCTGAATAATATTGTCTTCCTTGGTGTAGACAAGTCAAACAGATTACTACATTGAAATTACTAGTAACTCAATCATTCACTTCCATAGACTTCAGAGTAAAGTCATCTGTCACAAATTCACTAAAGAAATAGCAAACTGAAAATGGAAAAGAATAAAAGGAAAACATAAGTATAAATAAAGGGAAAAAAAAATAAAACAAATATCATCTAGTACTCCACACTGCAAGTACAGGTCGATTGAGAACTTACAGCATGTTGTGTAAAAACTCTCCCTTTGGAAGGTTAAATTTCTTGATATTTTCAGCTGATGCAGATGCAAAGCAATGTCTGGAATAAGATAGGTAACATGTTAAACTAAAAATTAAGATGCCACATGTAATTTACAAAAGTAAAACACGAATAATCATGCCTCTATTGTTTCAAACAAAGTAACCAATAACATGTCTCAGAACATACTCTGTTGGATGTAATGCCATTGCTCGCACAGATTTCTTATGGTGTGTAAGAGTTAACATTGTTTTCCCTACAAGACAGGAAGAAGTGACAGGTTAATTTTCTTGTCAAAGAAAGGAAGAGCAATAATTTAAAACAAAAGAAAGGATAAATTACCGTATCTAAGATCCCAGAACTTAATGGTTGAGTCATGGGAGCCAGTAACAACTTGTGGATCCTGCAAACAAAATAAACAGTTCAGGTTAAGTAACACAATCTCATTGCTAGTCATAACAAGAGCATCCTATTTCTCCCTTCTGAAATAAAAGATAAATTGCAATCATGTTTTAGAAAAATACAGTCTCCACTTCGATGAACAATCAAAATTTCAATCCTTTTGGAAACTGCCATGGCAAATGTTTAGTGTCTTTCCATCACATTTGCTTATGTAAAACAGAAGGTTTGAGTTATAATTACACAACAAGTGCAATCTCTAGCATGTACATGCAAATTGCTTGAAAAGCAATTCCATTGATAAAGAAATCAAAGTAAGAAGGCAACTAGAGTAGAAAAATAAAACCCAAAATTATTTAAGACAACAGCCATAAATAAGGAAGCACTTATTTTGCATCAATGCATATTTCTTAAAAATCAAATAATTTATTTAAGACATGCACTGCACACAAAATTAAAACATCCAAAAACAAAGAATATTCATACTGTAGGTCGAGTAAAAACTGAGCAGACTGTATTATCATGCCCAGACAAAGCAAAGATTTGCATCTTTGTACGAATGTCCCAAACCTGAAAAAACATTATAAAATCAAAACATTAAAATCTTTTTTCATATACCAAATTCAGCAAAAATATAAATATTCAGTCTAGCAAGCAACTAATGGCACCCAAAAAAATACTGCTGAAAAAAATTTGCAGACAATGATAATTTTATACCCGACAAACAGAATCACGTCCCCCAGTTAGCAATAGGTCAATTGTGGGATGAAGACCCAAGCAGTAGACACCACTTAGATGACCATGATAGGACCGAATAACCTGAACAGGAAATTATAAATTTCAACATCAAAATCACTTAAATATAGCTCAGAAAAGTTAGTTTGGCATTAATACTTTTAAGTCCCGACCTTATTTTGTTCAAGATCCCAGCATTTAACTTGTTTGTCATCACCGGCCGAGAACATATAAGTATGTTTCTTGCTGACAGCAAGGCCTGCATAAAAAGGGGGAAAGTATGTCCTCATAATTTGAATCTGTGATTATCACAATCGCTGTTGAAGCATGTAAGATGATAGCAATTTAGCAACTTATTAAAAACCCACCTCGTATTTGTTCAATATGTCCTGTCAGTGTGAGCTTTAAAGTTCCTTTTGCAACATCCCAAATCTGGCAACCAATGCAGACCATCAAGCCAGATGAGTCAGTTATTGCAGCGTTAAGCTCCAGAAATGCTCAACTTGTCAACCATTTTTATTCAACCATTTTTAAATAACTAATGACCGAAATAATTTATCCAGTCTCCTAGGCAAACTACATTAGCTAGACTAACCATTTAAATTCATATCATTTTTAATCTTTTAAGGGAATTAAATAATCTCCTTTTTAATTCAATAAAAGAGAAACATATATGAAAATTATCAGAGTATACATTGTAAGAAAAAATACAATAGCAAAATACAATCCACCGGCAAACATAACAATGAGACAAATCAGTGAAACAACCCCAATAACTATTAACACCCATATAATCCAAGAAACTTATGGAAGCCAAAAAGAGGATAGTAGACTTTTGGAAGTCATACATGAAAATAGATATCAAAGTTTTATACCTTAATTGTGCGATCTGCAGAGCCAGTGCAGAACCATGTATTACTTGGATCAAACGCAATGGATCTTACCCATCCCAAATGACCACTAATAACCTACAAAACAAAATCAACTCAGGCAATATCAAATAACATGTCATGTTGGCAAGTGATTGATATACAGGAAAAACACATAAGCTGACAAGCATGTATGCATTCGCACAAAGAAACAAATAAAACACAAGAGGCATAGCATCAAAGAAAACAAACGTGAATGAAGAGCTTAAACAGTAAAGAAATGAAAGCCATCCATGCTAGTCAAATCAGTGGCAACAATGAATAAAAAAATGAATATATTTAAGGAACATAAATAAGATCTCATGTTTGCTTAATTAAAATTAAGATATCTATGAGTGCATGTGACATTTATTATTTCCTTCAACAAACTTATATTTTAGTCAGAGATCATCAGCTCCACTAATAAACCAACCAGTCACAACTGTAAACTACTGCATTCTACCTCTGAAAGAAAAGAAAAGTAAGGGAATAGAAACACATATCATTACCGAATAAAGCACAAAAGAGATCAAATGAACTTTTAACTGCTCAGGGAAACCATTCAACTGTATCTATATCAAATGCAAGTTCAGAATAAAAACTTTATGGTTGCTACACAGTCTGACTAGAACTATAACTTGGCTCGTTCAAACTTTTTCATTTCTTGCTGTTGGATAGAACTTGGCTCCACAAAACACTAAACATTGCCTTTTAATCTTAGAGCATATGCAGGTTCTGTCATTAGATAAATGTACTGTTTCCTAAAAACTTTACAAGATCAATTACAACAGGAAAAAGAAAAACTTTACAGGAAAAGAAAGTTACGTAGCCAAGAATATAAAAGTTAATAAAAATTTATCTTACCCTGTAGCACTTCCATGGAGGATGCCATACAGGACGTGGCCATTTGCTTGGGATTCTCTCCGTTATAGCAGAAGTTGAGAAATTCCTACAAAAAATAGGAAATAAAAATAAATGCTTTGCCTTAAAAATTTCTTAATTATCCAAGGTAGCATCAATGTGCAAAATTCTAATAAACATGGCAAGCAGTACATTGTTTCTATTGCTCATATATCATAATAGAAGAATAGAGAAAGCACAGAAAAGGAGAAAATGAAAACCTCTCTGATGATGCAGAAGTAGAAGCAAGGGCAGTGCTTTTGCCTGGAAGACCAGCATTATTTCTGCCCGAAACACAATATTGATTAGCACCAAAGATAATAATATTATCTTGAACGTAGTATAGTAATAGAGATGTGTTCTACTAATTCGTTAATTTACAATATACTCCTAAGGCAAACCAAATTGCTATAAGATAACACAAGATAGTTTGATTGCAAGAGCATAAGCATATGCACTTCAAAAGGTTGGGATAAGATATATGCATAAGGGACTACTGTTTGCAAAAACCTTCATTGACAAAAGTAATGAGCATAGAAAGAGAATACTCACGGGCCCTTGGGTTGCAGAGAAGGACCAACAGCCAAAGCATTTTGAGCTCCTGATTTAAGCGGATCCCTAGAATCCTCCAGCCCTGCAATATTCCAAGCAAAGATTTAAAGCATGCCAAAAATGCTGATAGTAACACTCAAAGTAAACTAATTCTACTGAAATAATACATTAGAACTTTCTCGTCATATTGAATAAAGACAATACCCCGAAGCACCAGGGCATTGGAAAGCCCTGAGGGTTGATTTCCACCACCTATTGCAGTTGAATTAACTTGGCGTGCAGGCTGACTTGTACTTTTAATACCTCCATATTCAACATTTATCTATATATTAAATCAAAAATTCAATTTAATTATGCCGAGCAAGCTAATACCCTAATTAAATATTCAAATACGATAGACCAACTTTTACTAGAAATTATCAACTACAATCATAAGTAAGAGAAATCTAAAATTAAGCAGTATAAGCTAACGAATAAACTAACCTTGTGGCTGATGCGAATTTTTTTACTGCAACGCCAGAAAAGAGAAATTCGATGAGTTACAATGCGTTTTATGAAATGGTTAGCACAAAACTGTAAACGAATAAACGAAAAAAGCAAAATAGTAGGTTTAGAACCGAATGGTAACCTCTCGGGATCAGGAGGAGCTAAGCGGCCATGAGTAGGGCTAAAGAGATCGAGAGCTCGCTTTAGGGATTTGAGACTTAGCTTCTTCAACGATTGTGGCTCCACGGGCTCCAACTCCGCCGTTGGTCCCGGCATTTTCTCTTCTTCTTCTTTTTCGAATTACTGGTCTCTGCAACTACCCGCTAGGGCTTTAGAGGAAGACGGACAGAGAGAGAGGGAACCCGGTCCGAAGTTTTCAAAAAAAAAAAAAAAAAAAATACACGATTTCGTTTGATGCGGCGGGTTTTGTACTTTAACGAATACGACATCGTTTCCTTTCTTTAACATTGGCTTGGAAAGACGGTGCGCGTGACTCCTACCTGGTCCGGCTTGCGAGAAATTGGTTACCAAACAACCTGTAAAAATTACCAAATTGCACTTTCATTATAAGTTTACTTCAATAGGTCATAGTTGTCAGGTTAAGAACAACTATCGATCCGATCATAGTTGTATATGGATTCTCAGTTTAAAAATTCCACTTGAGTTCTGTTTCTATAGATAATATCATAAAATATTTGCACTGTTGAAAATTCAAATGGCCCATGTTCTATGTCATGTATTGTTAGCTGAGTTGCTCAATTTGATTTTAAGGTTAAATAAATGTAATGAGATCCAAGCTTATTTTAATATAATTTGATTGAGAATGAGATGTTTAAGTGTAATATTACATTAACTGAATAAATAAATCAAGTCTACCGGTCATATCCTCTTTCTTCTTTGCCAAGAATTGATCTATAATTTGCAACATAACTTCCAAAATCATAAATTATGTATTGAACTCGTTTATGTTACATGAAGTATAAAAGAAATGATACACGGCAATTTATAACTATTATACACAAGTGACATTCTTTCATCAGTAGCATTGCTACTTGCATTCAACAATATATATTACACAAGGTGATGTCATTACAGCGTACAAATACTTCTTTTCTCCTGATAGTTGGTTGCTAAAGTGGGATCCATCCCTGTTGTTTCCATCATTATCAGAAATTAGAGCAAATCCATTTGAAAAAAATTTCAAAATATGAGAACTTCAATGAACAAACCTTGATTTGTCCTGTCTCTGTACCACACAAAACAATGTCATTGGCAGTTAGTAGACTTGTAATCTTGCTACCTGCTGATACTCTCCCCACTTTCTGTTGCGTTTCTCTCAACCAAATCTGATTAAGCAGTGTACGTCCAGAGTCAGAAAACAGACATAACTTTCCAGTTGATATTCTACAACTTTAAAACACTGCAAATGAATGATAATTTTCACTAGAAACTTACCTGAAAGGAGCTTGCAGAAGAGCTGCAATTTAAGTATATGAAGTCTTCCACTACTCCCATTGCTTGTATACTAGTTCCTTTTTTGGGAACTATTGATATTTGAGACTTACTCTGTTGTCTCCAATCCTGTAACGTTTCCTTTGAATTTGATCAGTAGCAGTTTCTTCTGCAGTACGTATATTTAGAGTTTCTATATATATTGTTTACCTTAATGTTTGAACCCTCTACGGTCGAACTTGCACTGTACAGCCAGTCTTTGTACACAACAATTGAATTTATGGGTTTGGTTTGCAGCCTCCAGCTTTTTGCTGGTGTTTTAATCTCTCGTTCCAGGTTGTTTGTCATTGCAAACTCCTGAAATTATTTAGACATCAGCTATGCATGTTCTGTATTGATGTTTAAGTTTCTTCAAAACAAACCAAAGACCAAACCTGTATGCTTGAGTCCATGCAGCCAACATAAATCCTTCCTTGCACAACTCTCATGCACTTTGCATCTTTACTCCTGCAGATATCTTTCAAGGTTCTTGATGAATCAATTACCTGGAGAAAAAAGAACTTCAAATAACTTTGCCCAAAATTCTCAAAGAATCACTTTTCAAGTATCACACCTGTCATATAACATGAGTGTTGTTATGATTGTTTCTTCAGGAATTACCTTCATTCTGTGTCCTTGTGTAATTGCAAATATCATTTTGCCATATGTGTCCAATTTTTGAACTGGCTCTTTAGTTGCTATAACTTCAATGAGCTCCAATTTCCTTCGCACCATTTGCCAAACCTGTAGAAGGAAGATCAATTCCAAAATAGATAATTCAGAAACTTCCATTGCCATATAAGTGAATGAGAGAAAATAAATCTTTGCAATTAAAGAATTTAACACACCCTGATGGTTTTATCAGCAGATCCACTTAAAAGGCTCTCCCCTGGTTCAAAAAGAGAGAAACAAGTCACGGCCTTTCTGTGCTCCTTAATGTCCCATACAAGCACAGCTGATTGCCTTTTTACGTCCCACACCTGTTTAATGAAACCATAGTACTTAGTAAGTGAACTGTGAGCGTATCCTAGTATTGCTAGCTTTGAAACAATTTCTCTTAGACTTTGTCAAACGGGAAAAAGAAATGCTTGAATTGTTGGCCTACAGTGGCCATGTAAATGATATTTTATACCTTAATTGAACCATCTGAGTATCCACCATAAAGCAATCCCTTATAGTAGATGAGAGCAGTTACAGCTCCACTGCATTTGTGACTTGCCTCTAGAATTTGCGTGTGAACGCAAGAAATACGCTGCTCTTACCAACATAAGTATATGGGTTAGAATTAACATTTCTCAAGGTGTTTAACACTCCAAGGTGAAGTTCCTAGTCTACTAACCGAAATATTGGGCAGGTAATAGTCAGCTACTCTATGTAATTCCTCTGCGATCCAGCTTACATTTGAAAGGCGTCGCAGTGATTCTCGCACTCCTTCTGATGAATGAATCACTTTTTGCATTCCTACACAAAGAAAGTGCATCAGAACATGTATTGAACAGATTGTATACTTAACCATTAAGTAACTTGTGATTACTGCAGGAACATGTTTTTTTAACTCCTGGCAGTGAAAGTACTTCTTGTTAATGTCATTACCTTTGCCAGAAGCATAGTTGTAGATGCACAGACAAGCTAAAAGTCTTTCTTCAAGCTCCAATCCAGGATGCAAAAATTGCTCAACTCCATCAAGTAAGATTTCACATGCAGAATATCTTAAGCTATTTGGACTTTTAGCAATTTCAAAACCAAGCCATGCAATTGCACAGAGTGAGTTGCGAGAAACCTCCCTTATCTTACTCTTCAGTCCTGCATCTAAAGCATAGAAGACAGATTTCCCTATTTCAATGATGCTTTTTGCAACCTTGCTGCTCCATGAGTCTATTCCTGTATCCTGGAAGTTCATACAGTTGTTTTCATTCTATAATTTCCAGTGCAAGCAATCATAGGTAAAAGATGAATCTAAGCAGTTGCTGATTTCTCTCTGCATCTTACCTGCAGACATTGATCCAACCAGTCAAAGTTTCTTATCATGTTCTGGAGACACAAGGAGCTCAAACCTGCCTTCTTTACCAGCCAAGCTACTGTGTATGGTTCTCCTGTCCAAGAAAAAGTTCCACCAATGTTTGATAGAATGAGTGATGATAACAGCTGCGTGGAAGAGTTTTCTGCAGATGCCACTGATTTGAGGATGATCCGCATTGCCTCTTCTCTGAGCACACTCTTACCAGATGAATTTTCCTGCATATATCATTGTCTAGTTTATATCAGTTGAAGCATTCTCTAGTAGTTTTATGCTTGGATTTTAAAGCATTTTGACTAAAATGAAGCTGATCTTAACAATAAAACAGGCTAATCATAATTAAGAAACCTCACCAATGTGTCTAACTGAAACAACAAATTTGCCCCCAAAGGTTGATAATCAGCCTGCAAATATTGCAGAGAAAGCTTTAATGTGTGCATAACATTGATGCGTACTTCTTTGTGTATCTGCTGCAACAGGCCTGTAGCTGAAGATCTGAGGAAAATAATAATTAAATCTCAGTGTTTAGAAGATGATCCTTCCAATGTCCTCGCAAGAAAAACATAGTTGCAGTTCTCATACCTTGGTATGCAAAGGATCTCATGGAAAAATTCAAGTGCAATCATAATGGCACGCTTCTCATTACTTTGTAGGAGGCAGATCAGTGGAGCAACAGCAGTGAACTGAGATAAATATTTTCTGCACTGTCCATCAAACTGCATACATTTAACAAGAATTGTTGCCAAAGCAATTATTTCTTCCAGATTTTGATTTCTTGCAACATCTAGAAGGCCACAAAGGACTTGGGGAGAATTTATTGCTGACAAATGCATGTTATTTGTAGCATAGTCAAAAGCAGTTACTAGTACTTCAATAATCATCAATGATGCTGTAGGCGGGGTGAGCCGAGGTGATTCTAGCTTGCCCTTTTGAATTTTTGAAGTGCATATAACCTCCACTAGTGTTGGTAAGAGTTCTAAAGTCTTTATTTCAGTAGGAGATGGCTTTATCAAGTAGATAAGTATTGCTGCTTCGTGCACATTTCTTTTCAAAGCGCTAGCCAAATCACTTAACCTTAAACCTTTCTTCTTGATGTCTTCTATGACTGATTCATTGGCTGAAACGATAGCTGTGAGCATAGATACAGAAGCCTTTATTACCTTTTTCTCTTTGGAAGTTGAAACGGCTCTCAGCAGTTGTTCCAGAATCACATCCTTTAACATGTCATATTTCACCCCTCTTTTACTGTTTAACATTTCATAAATGGTTGTGACTTCTACTGCATAATCTTTGTCACATTTCCTCAATTCTCCTGAGAAACATAGACTTGAAATCGCTTTCTCAATTTTTTCCAACAACTCACTCTTGGAATCTTTTACCCCACGTAAACATTCTTCATTAAACTTCTTCCTGCCAGCCAAGTCATGCCTTTTACTTTCAGAACTTCCTTGGTAGTTCATCTGGGTAAACTTACAATGTTCAGAGAGCCGGACTTTCTGTGGCTCCATTGTCCTCTGAATTTTACTCTCTTCTGCATGGAAATGGTTATTTGATATCTTTTCTCTGAGCTCCAAAATGGATAAATTGAAATGACCACTAGAACTTAAGAATCTTTTGGAAAAATTTTTAGAGGTGTTCACTTCATTGGATTCTCTTTGCAATCGACTCTGAGGAGCTTGCACCAAAGTAATTGCTGCACACTCCAGGCCAGATGAGGAACAACAAGCATGCAGCTTCCTGCACAGGACATTGCAGTCAAACGAGAAAGAAATAAGTAAAATTTCAAAAATAATATGTGACTTGGCTATTAAATACAAATGGTTTACAACTGTGATAATGAACCTAACTGATCAAATGTTTCTGGTTGTGGATCATCTGAACTCGCTCTTTCATTTTGAATTAAGCTTTTAACAATCTTCTTCTTTGCCTGAAATTGCAAAGGGATTAGTAAGCAACATGTAGTCGGTAAATTACAGAAAGCTAAAAATACAAGTAACAGTATGGACAATTACCCCAGATTCACTTTCTTCCTCAAAATCAGTGGAGCTTGAATAAACTGAAATCGACCTGTCTGACTGGGATTCTTGCAGCATATCGTGGAGGCATTTGATGCTTGAATTTGTTCTCAATCCTGCGCTCTGAGGTGGTAATCCCGGAACTTGATCAAAATGATTGATAGCTTTACAATAATCTTGAATTTCTGGTACTTCCCTGCATGCCTTAATTTCATCTGTTATACCATCAGTTATATCTTCTTGAGGATCAAGTGGATGCACCTTTGCACACTGCAATAATTTTTATTGCATCATAAAATAAAATCGATTTATAAATGCACACTGTGTTGCATCTTATGTGCTAATATATTATTCACAACTGAGCACAAAACAAAACAACTTATCTGCTCTGAGGCATACATACAATAGAATACGTTTGTGATTTCTGTCCATGCTCGATTGACTGGGAAGATTCAGTGCCACTAGATAGTTCATGCCTATTCATACATACACACTGAATGCTTAGACTTAAAAAATTTGCTTGGATGTGAAAAATTTAAGCAGGTTTTAGCAAACCAACTTTGAATTAAGAGGAGCATCAAAGTAAAACTTACATGTAATATTGTGCTTCAAGTTCAATATCAGAGGAAGAAATCTTTCTGTATCCACAGTGCAACTGAGGAGTTTCTTGGCATAGCAGAACCTGGTAATACATTATCCAATGTTTGTATCTCCTCGCCATCTGCCTCATCGATTCACTAACATTTTCTTGAAGTTTAGTCATCCGGAATGAAGGGAAAAGGCTTTCGCACAGTTTTGGTGCGAATTCCGTGCCAATGAGTGCCGGAAAAACTGATAATGCTTGGAGAAAATGCAGAGCCACCTGCAACTCATCCAGTTGTAGCTTCTTAACCACGGAAAGATAGAAGTAAGAACAAGAAACCAAATAAGAATTTGGAATTCCTGCTGTGAATTCTTGCTCATCAAGCAATGCTGGAACCTGAAGCATTCTCTCAGAGTTGCTTAACCTTGCAGCTTTCTCTTCGGGCCATTCAGCTTCAATTGCAGCTTCAATGCTATCAATACCCCAATAAAGATTTGATAGAACCGATTGCTCGGAGAATTCAAAGAACTCCTGCTTGTGAATATTTAGCTTGGAGATGCATCTCAGTTTAAGGGCATTCCAGTTTCCAACATTTGTTATGAATTCAATTATGTAATGATTGATTGCAGTCACAAGTACCTGAATTAATGCGAGCTCTGGGTTCTCATGATCATGATAGAGAGCTGATAAAGAAGAAGAAGTGGAAGCCAGGGAATTGATAGACATATTGGTTTCATAAAGAAGAGAAAAACTCAAGCAGATGAGAGAAAGAGAGAGAGGGAAGCATATATAAATGAACAATTTCCCTTGACTGTTCCAGCCAAATTCCTCTGCCTCTATTTTGCATTGCTACTACAGACAAAATGTTGACCGTTGCTTCTGTTTGGAGAAGGAAAGAGAAGAAAGAAAACAAAAGATGCTGCTTTCGCCTTCACATGGCCTTTTATCATATCACTTCCAACCTTTTTGTTTGTTTCTTATTATTGAGAAAATGAGTACCCATGCAAATTTAATTAAGTGTTAATAATTAATTATGTACAAATCTTTATTTTGTAAAAATCAGACGTAAGCATCAGATAATGATAATATAATTATATACTTTTTATAGGTTCATTAGCTTTATGAAAACTTGATAATTGAGGTATGTAATAGTTCCCTAGCAGGTGGGGAAAAACACAGTGGAAGTGACAGCAAATGATTCACATCACAGCTATTTCCAGGAAAATACTTAAGAGAATTTCTTACTAATATATGACTTGTCAGAAGAAAAAAGATGAGCAATGTATCCCATAACTTTCAGTGTTGTTCACGATTACCAATTGTTTCAGATTACTGCTTCAGGTTTCCAGGTGATGAAGTGTGTATTATACTTTCGGGTCCAGTTTAGCTTCACCTTTCTCTGCGGTTTTTGTTTGGTTTGATGGAGTCCAATTATGATGGCCTTTGTGAGGTTGTCATGAAAATGACTTTACTTCAATGCAGCACCAGACCCCTAAGCCATCAAAGATAAATATCATCCTCTTATCAATATCTTATATAACTATTTTTTCCTTTTCAGTAAATGCATGATAACAAAAAAATTAATGTTATATAAGTTAACAATATTCTTGCTTCAAAACTCAAAAGAGGCTATTAATTTTAGTATACAAAATTATTAGTAAATTATTGATTTATAATCTTAACACCGTAAAGAGTTAGGGGCCTATCAGTTCTAAAGACTAAAGTATGTTCTCATTTATAATTTTAACAAAATATAGGGATCTATTCGTTAATACCCGATCATCGGGCCTGCAGATTGAAATACGGAGGAAACGACAAAATGGATTATGCCGTAGGTATTTGTGGACGATCTTGTTTGACGAAATCATGGGTTATGATCGAATAATAGAATTGATCAATGATCAAACGTTGATTGACACATTGATGATGGATTAGCTGGGCCCTAGATACAGATAGTAGATTCGACCGCTGTCTGTCACGGGTTCCAAATGCTAAGCTCGGTACATGTACATCCGCGTTTTCATCGTTGATGTAAGATCACATGCACGCCAAATCATAGAATAGAAATACCCTCATGCATGTATATCATTGACATCATGTCATCAACATCTAATCTATTCCTCTTGTGACTGCAAAAGGACAATCATGGGTCAATCTACATATTCGGGGCCCACGTTCGTGGACCTTATTTAGATTAGAATGGGAAAATTTTTCATTTATGGCGTATTGAGCATGGCATCAATTGTCTATATTAAGCACGGGGAAATTTTAAAATATTTTTATTTTAACTACATTATAGATAAATTTTATTTAATGATACCTTAATTTTAAAAATTAGCAATTACGTTGGTGGTTTCAACAAACACAATATACATATGATATAAAACGCTTTTATAAATAAGAAAAAAAATTATTACTTTATATCAAATAAATCAAGTATCTCTAATTGAAATGTTTTTTTTTAATTTCAGGGTATGTAATATGTGTTGGGATGGTTAAAATTTAATATTATAAGAATAATTGTGTCATTTTAAAAGGGATTAGATTGATATAAATAAATGGATTATATACTTGTCTATAAAAATATTAGGACTAGGATGTTATTATCCAAATTCTGCCAACCGAGTACAAATTTAAGTACCAACCGAGTTCATTTGTCCATTTTCTGTTCACGTACTTCGTGGCCCACATTAAAGAGCTAGAATTTAGCAGGGCCTTCCACTAAGTCTGTTAGCCCAGCCCATAAATGGACCCGTTAGAAACCCGATATGCAACTAACGTTGTTTTTTTAATGTCACAATAGTATATTATTTACAAATATACTGTTATATAATTAAGAGTTTATTGAAAAGTTAAGGATACTATTATAATACACTCTGCATCTAAATAATTTATCCTCATTAAAGAGAGAAATTTTTTCAAAAATTTATGAGAAATACCCATATTTTGAAGGCAATTTATACCCCAACGAGAGGAGGAATCTCTACATAGGAGATAATGTTTTTTTTGAATATTTTTACATCACAAAATTTTCCTGCCGTATAAATTTCTAGCTTACAAAAGGATGTAATCATTTATGTTTTCCAAAAATTTCATGTTACCACCGAAAGCGCATTTCTTTTTTCACTTATTTTATAATATTTACTCCAAATACTAAAAAACACTCTTCAATAGAAAAACTTTAAGAGGAATCACTTAACAGAGATCGGGCTTCTCAAAAAAACCTTGTTAAGTACTTTTCTACAAGCCGCTTAAACACATTTTAAGTACAGAAACTCGCCAAACAACGCTTGAATGTTTTGTTATTATCATTCTTACTAAACTGTTTTCTGTTGTCATCATCACCAATTGGTAGGTACCATACAATGTTAATGGTTAGTTATATCATTTCATGATAGAAAAATGATTAGTTGCAAGATTCTCATTGACTAATCAAATATAAAATCAGAAAATATAGCTCTGAATGAATATATTTACATCCCAATTAGTCATATTCATGTATTAGGTTTTCTCCTCTACGTAATGGTATTATCTGCATGTCACAAATTTGACAAATTTTTTAGACACTCAATTACCAGCTCTCACATTTTTAATTCAATTAACAATTTTGTCTAGTTTTCATAGGTTTACTCGCATCACCTACCGAACACAATCAAAATCACCCATGTCGAGTTTTCCTTCTAATTTTCCATGCTTTCTACATTTTCCCGTTTCAAAAATGTTTCTAATTATCTCTCTTTTTCCAAACCTGCAATCAGATATCTCTGTCCATTTATTCTCCTTCTGCTAATCGAAACTTCCAATGGAATCGCCATTGCTGCTCGGCAAATGGGTTTCCAGGATTCTGACGATGCTCCAACGCACCTGAACTTTTTCCGGTCAGCATTAAGGGGAAGGCAGAGGGTTTTATCATGTGCAAATGATCCGAATGTGTGTTTGGATCGCGAGAAAAATCCGTGGGGTGGAAGCACTTGTTGCTTTCGGCAGTTCTGTAAGGATACTCTGAGTGATTCAAATCACTGCGGGGCTTGCGGTAGGGTTTGTGGGTATGGACTTGTTTGCTGCGACGGCAATTGTGTTGATGTTCAGAATGATTCAAAGCATTGTGGTTCTTGTTTTGAAGAGTGTCCTGGACAAAATAGATGTGTGTACGCAATGTGTGATTATGGTGGATGATCCATTATTTGATCAATAAATATATTTCAATAAATTAAATGTAAGTAAGTTTATATGTATTGCCATGTGAATTTTTATGTCAGGTTTGATTTCTGTCAATACTAGTGATAACTAATAAGAAATGTTGTTCTTGAGAATTACTGATGATTCTTCTTTATATGTTCTTAGGCTTATTAATTTTGTAGGCGTAAATGTGTAAGTAAGTAGTTAAATATTAGTTATCAAGTAAGGATAAGTATTTACTGAATATTTAAATTGTTATAATTTTAAATCTTTAAGTAGAAGTGATAATTTGAAATATATTTGAACAATAACAATGACAATTAGTGTTCGTTTAGTTTTTTTTTTTTCTTTTTTTTTTGTGTTAGTTAAAAAAATTTTTTGATGTTATAAATATTTTATAAGTTTTTTAATATCGTTCAATTGATATGGAAGAATAAATCTAAATGTTGGCTTATGAGTGTAAAATAGAAGTACTAGAAGTTTAGCATAGATAATATAGTTATAATGCACTTCGGACATCTGGCTTACAAGAATGTGAAATATCTGTTATCGTGTTAAAGGGGTACATGGCTTCAATTTGAGGGACAATCCATCAAAGAGTACTTTGAAAGATTTGAACTCAAAGACCTCCCTTTAGGAGGTATTAGTGCATACCCCGGAGCAAGGCCTTGCTGGCAGATATAAGTACTGTAGAGAGTGACATTGCAACAAACATTAACGTCATCTTCATTAAAAAATAAAAACTCTTAGCTTAATAATGTTACTGTTGACATAAATCCGTCAAATTAATTAAGATATTGTTTGGCAGGCTAATTTTGTCAATGGTGACTCTCTGTGTAAGCTTGGAAATTTTTTCCAATACATTACATTGTTACACAGAATCTGATGCCCGGTTCTTAATCTTAATCAATCAATCCCACATTAATTATTAGCAAGTTAATTACATTTTTTGGAAGCCCTAATTTTTTTTTTTCGAATTTTCTTCGTTCAATTTCACTCGATCGGGATCTTGTGCTATATAACATGTACTAATAATTAAATTCTATATAATAAGAATGACGCAATCATCAGTAGTTAGCACTGAAATTTTAAGCTGAAGAAATCCACAGCTTACAACTAACTGTTAATATAAAACTATATATTCCAAATTTTAGATCCAAACAACCTGTCAGAGACGGTGTAAGTTTAATATTGCATATTTCAAGATTAAATTTTAATTAATATATTGAACTGTATTACTGAAATCACAAAATTCCCATCTTCTAGAGAAAACCAAAATTGTGACGTGCCCATGTGATGATTGATATGGTGGGATCCAATCGTGCTATCACCATTGTTTACTCTGTCCGCTCTCTACGTATAATGGGAATTCATGGGGATTCCATGTATGCTCGTGTATCCTATAATTTTCTTTTTTTTTTTTTAACTATTCTGTTCTAATTTTCAATTCTTCTAATATTATCTCTACTTTTTTATTATATATATATATATATTTTATAATTTATGAGTTACATTTAAAAAAATTTTTATTAAAAATATAAAAAAATTATATTAAAATAATAAATAATATTAAAAAAAAATTGTACCGTTTAAATGAATGTATCGCAACATGACCCGTTCGTCTTGTTTAATTTGTATACTGTGTGTAGGCTCCCCCATGCCAATACATCTCTGTGTCGCAAAAAATATCCTTCATCTTCACTTTTGCTGTACAATAACTATCTTCCAATGGGTCCAGTGATATACATATGCAATGGTTTCAGTTCAAATGGAGGCTTAAAATTCTACTCTGTAATTAATTAATCTTGCGGTTCTATATATATATATATATATATGTATATATTACTGAATAAATATTTATCAATTATTTATTTAATAATTATGAATTAAAATTACTCAGAGGTAATGAGGTAAGGTAATAAAAGTCATAAAATAGACCTGCAGGCAATAATTTTGTATGTGGTAGAAGTGTGGCTACTGGTAATTTCCTATCTCAAAATGGCTGAACATGTGGGACACAAGAAGTAGCCGTACCACGAGAAATTCCACCAAAATAAAAGAAAATGCAATAATAATAACAACAAAAGAAACTAGCGGCCAAGCTATCATATGCATATATTCTATTCTAGCTACGTGATGAAATTACCTCGAAGCCTTCTCTACACGCCTTCACCTGTCTAAAACTGTGAATCCTAATTTATTTAACTTGAATTTTCATTTTTTCTAATTTTGGCATTCCAATGATTCTTTTATTATTATTATTATTATTATTTTATATAATTAATTCAGTCCAATATTTATTTTTATATTTATGTTTATGATGAATAATTTCTATCACTAATGATTAAAAATTAATGTTATTAGAATAATTCAATCATTCAATACAAACATACAAAGCCAAAAAATTAAAATTGAAAAACTAAAAGTGTTATGATATGAAATCAAATAATGTTATCAAGCAGTCGCCTTTATATGTAACCAAATTACATATTACTATACCACTTAATTTATGCCCTACTGTTTTGCTATACAATACATTTATTTAGTCAGATATCACAGCTATAACAACGTAAATTTTTTGTTTGTAATATTAAATAAATAATTAAGAAATGAACGAACTGCATGATCCAAACTACAGGGAAAGTTCATTTTAGAAAAATACCCAACTCCTTCTTTCCACAGTTCTCTTCCTGTATAGGATACGAAAATCGAGTAACTTTTGATATCTCCAAAGGGTAAAAATTTTAAAAAATAAAAAATTAAATACTTCTTTTTTTCCAACCAACCGCGTCCCATTTCACCTATTTTAAGCCCACCATTTCACGTTCTCACATAAAGTCTCACAACACAAAACATTCAAAGCAGAAACGAAGACCAAAACAAAAACACTTCTGTATTCACAACACCAGAGAAACCAAAAAAGAAAACTCAAAACTTCGACAAGCAAAGCAAAATAAAATAACGATGATAGAAGACAGACCTCACGGCGGTCCACCGCACGGAATACTTTTAGCGGTCGTGGTCGGCATAGTGGTGCTGGTTCCGTTCCTCCTCGGCGACTCTGGGGAGGCCATAACCGAGTTCATCGCCGAGCTTTTGAGTCCGATAGGTCTTCTTCTGCTTCCCATTATCTTGCTTCTCACTATCCAGTTTCTCTCCTCCGATCGCGGCTCGTTCGTCTCCAGCATTTTCTCCACCGGAGAACCCGACACCATTCATAGGGTTAGCGGTTCGCCAGTTGGCGTCGCGCTTTTTCTCGTCTTGATCTTGTTTTTGCTTTACAACCGCGTTTCAATCTTCGGCGGCGATGATGATTCCGGTGACTAGTTACTTCAAATTGCTTTTAGATCTGTGTTTTTTAATATCTTCTGGTTTTTATTTTCCTTTCTCCTGATGTATTTAGTTTTTTCATTTTTTTTTTCTTCGGGGATACGTAGAAGTTCATGTATGAACATGGGACGGGGGAATAGTAAGGGTTTATTTGTAATTTTGCTTAAAGAAAAAGGGCCCAATGATGGTGTATGGTATTTGTACGGGGATATTCAGGTCATTTGAGACTGAATGTTATGAATATTGATTTGACAGAGACTACCCTTGATATCGCCGACCTCAGCTACCATTTTTTCATGCCATCGAGGGCATAATCGTCCATTAGGAATTTTTAAGCGGTGGTGGCTCTCCTTTTTGTCTGTTTGTGGAGGTTTCTGTTTGTGCTATTTTAATTTGCGTTGGATAATCGAATCTTAGATTTCTTTACAATGGCACGTGGGCACGTGGGCGTACACCTTTTTTTTTTTTAATTTCATGGTTTTAATAATCGTTTTAAGAGAGAGGTGCAAAAATTTGCACGGTCAAAACAAGAGATCATTCAGGCAAAATTCAAAGAACTGGCTTTTAAGCGTTGTTCAGTAGTAAAGATAGAGTTGCTTGTGGGTGGGTGAAGCAGAGACAACTCCTACTGGCAGGAAGATGGAAGAACTTAAGATTAGTCCAGTGACAGATGTCAGTCAGAACATAAATTTTTTAAGGCAAAAATGGAATTCGGTATCCTATGTGCTGCCAGTTATGGCTATTGGTTGGGTTTTAATTAGGGCACACCCTCAAATGATCCAAAGAATAAAGGAAAAAAAAAAGAGGGATATTGTTTAAAAGTTGAAAATAATAAAAGTGTTAAATGATAATATTTACAGAGATCATCTAATAAAAATAGATTCATGTATTATTATTATTATTATCTTGTTTTGATATATCAGTCCGAATAAGCTGGTATTTACTATTTTTTTTAATCGTACTGATATTTTAAGATTAAGATTTAAAACCGCGACTACTCAATTCCTACCTTCTACGGAACCTCAGAACAAAACCATAAGCCAAGCTCAATAGAGTAAGCAGCTCCCCACCCAGAACAAAAGAAACGAAGTCAACTTCCATGTTTCTCAAGAGGTAATCAATCTGAATCTATTACAGTGATTCCAAGTTTGAAACACCGAGATGACACCGAATATCAACGAGAAGGAATGAGATAAACCCATATAAAAAGCTAAAACATTTCCATCTACCAAACAAAATTGTTGAACTCTACTGTTATTTTTTTTCTTGACAACCATACTCAGCATCCCAGGCGCAATACAAAGAAGCTTTAACAAGGTGCACACTGTATTGATTCATCATGTTAACAAAACGGAACTGCAATTTGCATGAAATGGGCGCTTGAAAACTCTCATTACCGGATTGGCAGGTGTTATAAACCAGTCTGCCTTCAAGGGACCACATTGGCAGAGGGCTGTGTGGCTGATGAGCCTTTTCGGGAATGAAGAGAAACCGCGGGGCCTGGGGTCACCTTTTGTCTTATCTACCAACCACTTCCCTTGGGTCCAGGCTCATCATTCGTCATCTGTCAAATTAACCTTTCCCACATTCTAGCCTGTTCAAATCCAATAGATAATGAAATGTTAACACAATAAACAGTTATGATATCAAGCCAAGAAGTAAAGACATCTGCAGAGACACATGTGGTCCAAATTCTGCTGAATATAGTGGATTACAACCACGTCTGACATAACACACTGCAGTAACTAAAGCTCACCATGCAGAAAAATAAGCTCCCCCGCAGGAGCTATGGCCTACCTAGATTCTTCACTATACAGTTGAGTTCAAGTAATTATTCATATCGACGCCAAGAGAAAATAATATCCATTCACCAATAAGTGCTTTGTTAGTTCTCATTCTGACATCAAAAACATCCACCTCATTGTAAGTTATAGCTTCGGAGATTGAATGCTCAATCGAAGTCTACTCCCAAACATCTTGACAATTAACACAAATGGTGAGAACTCTCCGAAGCTCAATCGAAGTATACTCTAAAACATCTTGACAAATTAACACAAATGGTGAGAACCACTAGAACTGAGCTCGAGTGGTCAGAAGTTGACACTCTTCAAGTGCCAACTTTGATTCCTTTCCCATGCAAATGGTAAGAGAATTTTCTCATTTTATGTGAGACTGCCACCATATTTAAGTAAGTAGATTTTCCTGCTTTATGAAGGCACATATTCTCCCTTGTAAGGGCAGATATCGCCCAAATCGAGTACAAATGTCTGAGCAGCGTTAGACTGAACTTGATCAAGACTCTCTGATATCCAGTAATTTTGCAATCTACTATTAATAAATTGTATATATAATGTGTAATATTAAAAAAAAACACAAATGGTGAGGGTTGCAAAAGTGCATAATTTAAAGAACAATAGGTGAATTGGTGTCACTATACCAAAAAGGTCTTTAGAAGTTTAAATTGTACCAAAAGGGTGGACTATGGTTAAAACTTAAAAAACACTTACTTTTATCTCTTAACTAGAAGGGAACATTAGGTGTGGCCTCACACGTCATTCCTACACTAATTGAACACCTAATATTAGCAATTATCACAGACAGCATTCAGTGCCGTTGTACAGAGTTCAGAAGAATATCTGTTTCCTTTAAAATAAATTCATTGGTTACTCCCGGGCCAATCAAGAAATTAAGAAAAATAATATAATAGAGTGAGGAGTCGGTGCAAATAAAAAGAAAAATGCTCAAAGTGACCCTAGTAATGCATAAGCAAGAGTAGCTAGAAGAGGAAACTGCCCTTTGAATTAGGAATGGGTGGATTAAGTAAAGTGAATATGAAGCTCACCATAAGTTATGGCTTTCACCTGTAAGCGGAGTTTCCTAAAGCTAGTCACATTTTGTTATGTCAACGGGCTATAAAAGAGGGGAAAAAATGTCCAAAATTGATTTTGACCTTTAAAGACAAAAAGAAGAAAAGGCAGCCTTCGGTACAAGATGAAGGAGAGTTGGATACTGGAGGTCAATTAGCAACAAAATCAAAGAATGTAGCATTTGGAGGCACACATTTTAAGGGAGCAAGAAGAGACATGCTACCTTATAATAAAATATAGAATGTAAATCGAGAAAGTTAAATGCGAAAAGGAAGCCATGAGGCCAATCTGTCATCAGTTGTCCAGAAAATATTTCAAAAATTGTGAATGTGATAATGAGTTTATGTGTAATTGCACCACTAAGAAAATAAAATTGAATAGAGATTTTTACCAACAATTAGAAAGGAAAAATTATAGGAAACTATCACATTGATCAAACAGAAAGGGCAATAAAAAGGACGACATTTACAACAATCATGGAAGTATTCCTTTGATATATATATATATATATATATAGATATATATTCATTAAGTCCAAAAAGGCACATGATAATATAAGGTGACACTAAAGCCACGCCAGATACATGTATGAACTTTAAACATGTTCTAAAATCAAACCACAAGATGACTGATCCAGCGATAAACCTATTACTCCTTCAGACTTTTAAATCAATGAAACCACTTCCGTTTCCAATAACTAAGAATGTAATTCTCAAACCTTTTTCAGCTAACATGAACAGCACCACAACCATATATATGTAAATAGACCATTTACCACCCGAATATTGCTTCAATAGGTAGCTTCCAAGAGAGCCACTTGTATTAATTGCATGAAAATTATCCTTAAGTGGGCAATAACTATTAATTCTGAATGGCACAACAGCATAGAGAAGTTCATATCCCATGACAGAATGCAGTTAGCACATTGAATTTGGAAGAGAATATCCTAACAAGCATAAAGTATAAATGTCAGTACCATAAGCAAAATGTGCAGTTTACCTTCACGATTGTTCAAGATTTTCCAGCCTAGTACAGTGAGGAGTTGGCAGATTCTTATTCCAGTGACGCTTATGAAGCTCTATATGGCAATACCGCCAAAGCAAATTTCTGTAATCCTTAATCACATTGTCCTCAATATCAGCACGAGCAGAGCTACCACGAGGAAAATTATCATCAAATGATGATGATTTGACATAAAATTCCACTCCATGTTTCTCAGTTGTTTGATGGATCTGATAATGAAAATTCTTATGCAAAGAGTAGTCTGGCTCCGGAAAGGGAAAGTAAGCAAGCAAGAATATCAACAAAAATGGCAACATCTGAAGAAGAAGCACAAGGTTAAATCCTACTCCTTGAAACTCTTCCCTCGGTTGGTTTGCCATCCCTCGCGTCCGGTAAATTCGAGTTGTTCGAAACATATCCTGTTGACCAAAGAATGACCTGAATATCTCATCAGGATCCAAATCGTCCTCAAAAAAGTCATGCTCAGCTCTCCTCCTCCTCTGCCTAACATTAACATTATGCCGTTGGTTATTCTGAAATTCATCGACCAAACCAACATGATCATATTGCCTTCTCGAATCATCATCACTCAAACACTTAAATGCCTTAGACACTTTCTTAAATGCTTCCTCTGACCCTGGAGCCTTATTCTTATCCGGGTGAACTTTCAAAGACAATTTCCTATAAGCCTTCCTAATCTCCTCGATTGAACAATTTCTTTCCACACCCAGAATCGCATAATAATCCTTGTTTCTCTTAATCTGCCTAATCAACCCAACATGTTCTTCCGTATAATTCCTCTTCCCATTCAAACGCTCATCAAATTTCGCCAGACCAGGCTTATTCCTTTCTTCATCAACACGCTTCTCATCATTACTACACAGATTTGACCTGGAAGAATCACCCGAACCCAGCTTCTCACAGGCAGCCAAAAGTTCATCCACAGACAAATTATGATTCAACCGTTGCGCAATCTTAATAAATCTCAAGGCCCGCTGTTTGTTATCAGACGCAATCGCTTCTTCGGCAATACGGAGACATCTTAAAGCCTCGTCTTTGTTACCATCCATGACTTATTTAACACTCGCATTAACCTCAAAATAAATTAAAAAAAAAATCCTTTTCTAATTCAATCGGCGATGGAGATCTAGGGCTTCAGCACAGATCACCAAATAAAGGATTAATGCATCGGAATCAAGATAATTAAATAACGAAACGGAGATTTACCTGATACAGAGAGCGAAGACTCGTAACAGGAAGGGTTGAGGAGAACCGGAGCCAAAAGAGATTGTGATGCGCATTTGATTTTCATCGGTATGCCACGTCAGTTGCAGCTCGTCATGTTTCCAATGGGATCGTGCCACGTCAGAGCACAAATATAGGTGAGGTAAAATTTTTGGATTTTATCTAAATAATCAGGTTAACAACTAAAATCTTTAAGATTCCACGTGTCAGTCATCTAAATAAATTATTTATTACGCCATCAATATAAATTTTGCCATCCATAATTCTAAAACAATGTATTTTTAATTTTAAATGCAACTTAATACATTTTACATGTGTTAGTATAATATTATATTATACAAAGTGCGTACCCAGATGAAAAAAAAAAAAAACCGTATAAAGGTATCAGTTTTCATCATCTGAATCAAAAGACTTTCTACTTCTCAAAGACTCCAATACATGTAAAGGCAGAGCACTAGTTCGAGGATTGCTTCCTCGTCCCTGAGCAGTCTTGAGTTTCGGCACACTCATGGAACTAAGTGGTGGTGTGTTTGTGTTAACTCCTTTTAGCACAGACCGAGCAGTGGCGGCGGCTGCAGCAGCAGCAGCAGTTTCTGTCTTGGTTGATTCATATTTCTGCATATCGTAAATGAGTTCTTTCTGGAGCTGCTTATCGGCAACCAGTATCTCATCAATCTCGTTTTTGTAATCTTTGAGGAGAATTCTGAGGCATTCCATTAGTGAGCCTGTGAGGGGGCTGTTCTTGCTTTCAAGGAGTCTTTTGAGTTCTATGAAAATGGGGATGGTGTTTTGGATGAGTCCTTTTCTTACTGCTTGTGTTATAACTCTTCCTTTAGCAGATGCTCTGTTTTCTCCGCCTTCTTCCTCTATTTCTGCTGTGTCGGATGCTGATCCTCGAGTTAGGGTAATCCGAATCTCTTTGCAAGAAAGAATTTGGAAAGCATCCTGCTCCAAAATAAGATGAACATTTATTTCGTTTTGTTACATAACATGTGCTTACTCACAGTTCAGAAATAGTACCTGGAGAACAGACTGTCCGGTAACATCTTCTATATTGAGCATGCCATCCGAGGCAGATGCAAGAATCTCTGCACATAACTTTGCAAATGTGGCCAAAAGGTGCTCTGGAGCCATTTGCTTCAGCAAGGAAACATAGATGTGCATTCTTTTGGATCTTGACCTTTCATCGTTTCCCCTGAAATGAATGATACATGCCAAGGTAATGAACCTCATCTAAATTGTGAAGCTATTCTTGTCACTTATTATGACGACATCTACCTGATGGAAAACAAATGTCGCTCAGATTTTGAAGCCTTGGAATCACTGTGACTGTTATGGATATGGCAATCATTCAGGACAAAAATAGCTTCCACGAAACTGTTGTAAGCTAGGAGTGGAGCCTTGGCTGCAACCGCGTTAACACAATTATCAGAGTCCACCGAACATACATCAATTTAATCTACATGACAAAGGAAATCTGTAAGTTGAGAAACTCTAAACCTTTTAAAATATTCCCGAAGAGAAAATCAGCAAGTTGTCTTATCTTTTCTGATTCATCAACTAAAGACCAAAGAAAGCGCAGGAAGAGCACTCCTCTCCATTTCACGTAGTCCCTCTGAACAGGAGATTTTTATGATAATAAGAAACATTTTCTGTCTGCTTTATTGATCTTCAAATGGGCATTGATAATAGGAAACATTTTCTATCTGGTTTATTGATCGTCAAATGGGAATTGTCAAAATATTATTATAATATCTCAACTAAGATGCAGAAACACAGATATACCTGTAACAATCTTGAGAGCAGAATAAATGTCTGCCTCCTTACTAGTTCACATCGATCACGGAGACACATAGTAATCTTTGTCATGTAACTGTCAACTTCAAGAATTATGAATCAGACTAGCAGAGGTTATTAAAAACTAGGTTTTTTTTTCTTTCTAAGGAGTTTCATCTGTTCTCAAGAGTTTGAATATATCAGCACAACTATTTCTATTAACTTTCTCACCAATCAACCAGAGCAGTATAGCGAACACAAAAATCTGCCATCATTACTACAATATTATTGCGAAGGGCTGCACAATCACTTTTTCCAAGCTCCTGCAGGAACAACATAATAAGCATTTTGAAATCAAAAAGCTGTTATGCAAGATTCATCTGGGGGCTGTCATTTGTGACAAGGTTTGGTGGGAAAGAAGAGGAGTGGGATAGCATGTTAGAGTAGAAACGAGAGAATCTTGACAGAATATATCTCTGGAATCTTGTAACTGAATTTATACTTCCTACCTTAACATTTTGCAATTAAGTTAGGTTAAATACGCATGCAAGGGAAAGCAGTAATTTGGTATAAACAGAGAAATTTTACAAGCAGAGAAAACCTCTCGTTGTTGATGAATCATGAATAATGCATAAGTTGAGGAAAACTGAAGGAAAAGTTTTGAGCATAATCTTTGGTTGTGGAATTAAAAACGTTATGTTGATTAGTTGTTTGAGTGTCGTAAGAATTCAGAGCAGATGCATTGATACAATGATGAGCAAACCTGCACAAACAGAGGAATGTATCTCTTTGCAAGTTTGTCATCTGCAAGGCATAACTTCCCCATTGTCAACCACGCTTGGATGTACAATGAAGGTGCAATCTGCTTCAAACAGAGTGTAGACCCTGGTAATTTGTTCAATTTTGGATCAGAATTTCCTGAAGTTATCATGGTGTGTAATAGTGGAGTAATGGAGCTCATATCAGCACTGGAACAGACAATAACCAAAGACCCAATAGTATAAACTGCAGTGACTGCTTCTGACAATGATCTGGCCGCTTCTTTCTTGCCCTTTCTACCACTTGTAGGAGGTGTATAGAAACTACTACCTTTAGTGACATCTGAATTCTGTGAAATATATTTTTCTACAATTTGTAAAGCTTTGGAGAGAAGCTGTTGTACCCATTTCAATACAAGCATATCAGCCTCCTCTGAATTCAAAGCCTTTCGTTTACACAATGTTCTAAGAGCTTTTACATGAGCATTAACCTGCCATCAAAAATACCAGAGTATACATCATTGAAATACACAAACCAAGTGAAGGAAAGAAAACAATATATCCCAATAAGTAGGATGGATATTTTTATTGCCAACTCAGCACTTTCTATGACCAGATTTTCATCATATTCTTTTTAGCTACCCTGAATTTGTACATATGCTAGTGCCTCTCATCTCATTTATAATTAGTGAAGAACAGTTTCCACAAACTTTTCTTTCTGGTGAAATTTATGCAGACCAAATATATCAGTGATAAACATAGAAGGCAAACTCCAATTTCACACAGAAACTAATCTGCTGGCAGCAGTGTAAAGTTCTTCATTACAAAGCAAAAGAAAAGGTGACATTTTTTTCATTTTTTGGATTGGACTGTCAACCTGCTCAAGGTCAGCTGGACAGATTTCCTGAGGAGAACAGTCTGTTACTTAGAGCTGCTTAAAATATATAGCCTAAAATTCACTTGTACACTGACTTTTGATACATTCAAGCAATTAAAGCATGTTCATTTCTTTTACCTGTTGGTCTTATTTACCCAATATGCACAAAAGAGATGTTTAGCCGAACCATGAAATATGACAAGGAACTTTTTTTAGATCCTTTAATTGGATTGAATATAGCGAGAATCAGATAAAAAGAGACATGAACTTTCAGAAGACCTTTTAATTTTGAGGAATGCCGATTAAGGAAAAAATAAAAGTAGCACTGCGACCATTGAGCCATAGCAATATAACCCAGAAAAAAAGAGCTACTAGGAGTAAAACAAGATAAACACAGCTGTTACAAGTTCCCAGGTCAAAGTAAAAAATGATAAATACCTCTGTTGAATGCATGTTGAATCCTTCAATACGCTTAACCAAGTTATGAGCTAAATCAGCAGCAGGTTCAGAGGGCAGCTCCACAGAAACATTGGAGATTGTTTGAAGGAGGAAAACACGATCCCCAGCCCACAAAACAGAATTGGATACAATTCCTTCTCCATCTTCATGCTCATATGTTGGTGCAAGTGGGCTTTTAATGTCACGTTGTGATCCATACCTGTCAACAAGCTGCCAATGGTGATGAAGGAATTCCCACTCCACAGATTTTGGAAGGTATGCCGACACCTCTGATAGGAGAAACCAAGTACCGGGTGGGGCTGTCCACTTGTTGATTGGCATGTGATGGCTCAACCAAATAGCTTCAGATGCTCTTATAATATTCTGAAGTGCAATTGCAATTTTAGGCTTCAGTCTTTTCTTCTTCCCCAGGCTGATGCAGATTTTCTTCACCCAAGGTGCCACCTCTGCATTGCATATCTCTTTCAAAAGAGACAAAACCCCTTCAGGGAATAACAACTCAATCTCCTTTTCCAAACTTTCTACACTTGCATTTGCATGGTGAATGGATCCAGCAGTCCCAGCCCCAGATATTCGGTCCAAGACCAGCTCAAGGAACAAGTTCTCACATTCTTCTTGGATGCTCAACTCATTGTCAGTTATTAAACGAGGAATGGAATGTAGCCACTCAGCAGTCAGACTTTCATCTGAAAATGTCCTGAAGGCCTGAAAAATCAACAAGGATCTAAAATGAGATTTAGAAAAGCATATTAAAAGACATAAGAAAGAAAGAAGAATCCTTTTTAAGTGAACAAGAAAACTGCAGAATCAAATCAGGATGACTCATGATGGATCCTAATTACTCCCAATAAAGACCATCTCACAAATGAATCGGGCCACTTGACCAACAAAACAAAACAAGTCATTACAAATAACATCTTGTTGCATCAAAACAAATAACATTAACTAATCTAGCTAACGATGAACCATTGAAGGAAAGGATTAAATAATTGAAGAATGAGAAAAGATATTATTTCATGAAACCAGTCATAATTTCATGCAACTGTAGATACATAATTCCACAATATTAAGATAAAAGACCATTCAGAGAAAATGCAATTGCAAATAAGCCTAACAAACAGAAAGGCATCAGTGTGCCCAGATTAAGACAGACTACATCAAGTTTGGCCAGAATATTAAATCTTAACCTAATTATAAGTGATATGTTCTCAGAAGCTGAAATGTGAATGCTAGAACAAGATCCACATTGCAGACTGAAATGACTGGAACAAGGCACTGCAAAATAATAACAGGCATGCAGGACAGACATCTATGGTAAGATTTAATATGCATTCATACTTATGTAAACAAAAGGGGTGCATATAAGACATCATAAACCAGTTCAGTATCATATATTACCTTCCTATTGAGCAACAAAGCAAAATTACTTGAAGTAAGAAATTTTACATGAATCAAAACAGTAAACTAACCTCTGAAAGAGCTGAAATTGCTGCTTTCCTGATACTAACGAGGGGATCTGAACAGGACATGCCAATTGTCTTCAGCAAAACCTCATCAATAGAACCATCAAAAAGACCTATAAACTTGCTAACTAGAAGAAGTGCTGCCTTCTTAACGGCCGCCTTCTCATCCAAACATCTTTTCCTTAAAAGACCATTCATTTCAGCATCACCAAATCCCATTAGCTGCTTCAAAACCAACCTATTACTATCAGTGCTTGAAAAAACCCCAATCAACTGTGCCAAATTTGACAAAGCTCGAGCTCGAATTGCAGCATTAGTATCTGAACACCGCTGAATCAAAGCCTCCAAACAACTCAACCCCCAAGAATCACTAACTTCGCCATTCATGTCCACTCCCAGTGGATCTCTCAACGATGTCATAAGCATTAATATCAGATCAACTGCAAGTAATCTAAGATTAGACTTTCCTTGAGTCACCTTAACTGCATATTGCACAAACCCCATTTGATCCTCAAACTCCATTGCCATAACAATCTCCATCATTGCCTCAACAGCTAATCCCCTCAGCTCAGCCTTCTCCGGCGCCTTGTTTGCCAAGTACTTAGGCAGATTAACAATTGCTTTTTTAACTCCATCACTCTCTTTAGCCACAACCATCATTTTATTCATCAAAAAGCCCAACGCAAAAGTCCTCGCTTGAGATTTACCCATCAAAATCAACGGTGTCAGCGACTTCAATACCTCTGCTGCAGTACTTGCCACATCCCCATGTTCGCTCCTCAACAACTTAATCAGAACCCGTGAACACAAATCAGTCAATTTGTTATAGCTACCCCAATAATTTCCCAAATCAAGCGACAACACCGGAACTTCAGCAACAGTCTGTATCAAAAACTTCAAACTATCAGGAAACCTGTTTAAATAAATCAAATCCGTCACCATTTCCAACTTCTCAAGAACTAATAAGAAACACCTTGCATCAACTTCGCTCTCACCCTCGTCAAATTCCTCCAAATTTCTCAAATTATTCTTCGTCCGCCGCGCCTGCCCACTGCCCTTTCTCTTCCGATTAACTCGCAAGTGGGACCCACCACTAGACCCGTCTTGCGGACGCTTGAGAGAACGGCGAATGGAGCGGAGAAGAGAGAGGAATGCCATGGGCGTAAACAGAGTGAAGACAGGGGAGTTCGGAGAGAGAAGCAGAGAAAGATAAACTTTTGAGGCCTGGAGCGACAGATTCGTGGGGCCCGAATCCATAGCCGAAGAAATCGGAGAAATGAGAGAGGAAAAGGAGAGATTTTTGGACGAGAGTTGATCGGAAAATCGGCAAATGATTTCTGGATCATTCCCATCTAGGAGGGATTCAAGTTTTCTTAAGGTGGAGTAAGAAATTTGAGCTGTTTGCTGATGATTTAGGGTTTCTTCGACGTCCGCGATGATTCTTGATATGGTTGAATCTTCTTCTTCCATGGTTATTGCTGTTTGTTCTGAGTTTCGTAAAATTCTCCGCTTAACAACAATGATTCGAATTTTGGGTTTTCCCGCCTAAACAGTAAATTTGATTAAGCAGAGATTTAAAAACGCCCCCGCATAATTAGTTAAAAAGCCGGGCGAATTTATAATTTTTTTTAAAAAAAATGGAAACAAATATTAAAGACAGTGGAAAATATTAGGGATGGCAAAACTCTTTTGTTGTTAATAAACTAAATGTATTATATATGTTACTTTAATCGTTATTATGTATACTATTATGTACTATGAAATTGAAATTGTTACTTGAAAAATTGTGTATTACTACGTATGAAATTGTAAGTTGAAATGAATTTTAGTGCTAATTAAAGTCTAAATATTCCAAAACTTTATTTAAACATTACAAGACTTGTATGATATTGTTTAGATATAATTTCGTTAGGCTTCTATGTTGAAACTAGGGATGAAAATATAATAGAGAATGGTTGTGGTATGGATTTTTTATGTAGTTTGTGGTTATGATTTATGAGAACAAGGGTTAAAAACATCATGTATTGGCTAAAAAATGCATACGTGCAATGTTTGAATGTCATTTAAGTAAGGTAGCATTTGTTTTCTTTTTGTTCGAACTCTAAATATAATTGAAATCTAAATTTAAATAATATGTTTGTTTTTTATCTTAAAACATTTGAAAATAAATATTAAATTATATTATATTTTAATAAAATAAAAAGTCTGAAAATTGATATTATCTTTTAAATAATATACTTATATCTATAATAATTTTGATTATATTAACATAATAATAAATTAAAAAATCAATAAATTATATTAGTATGTATATTATTTATTTGTTTGACATATTTTTTTTTAAAAAGACATAATTTTTAATCGATGACATAAAAATCAATAAAAATTAAATAAAAATAATAAGACGTATTGTAATATAGTTGTAATCATATAAATATATAAATTTATTATAATAATTAAAGTATAAAATAACTAAGATTTAGAAGATAAGTAGAGGATACTTACAATAAAGAAGAAATACGTCAAAAATAGTTAAAAAGAATTTTAATTTTATTAGATAAATAAATTAATAAAATAGAGATATTTTTTTTAAAAATAAAAATATTAAATAATTCAAATTTAAGTTAAAATTTTTAACTTAATTATATTCAGATATTTTTAATAAATATTCAAATATAAGTAAGTTAAAAAATAAACGACTTTTAAACATTTAAATAATTATATTCGAATTTTAGTTAAAAAAAAAAACAAACAACCCTAAATCTATGATTTAGAGACTCATTTAATTCTATCCAATCAAATATGATACGTTCTTTTACTATACCTATATTAGATTTGTCTCTTACTCTTCAGTGATTTTTCAAGCGATTTCTCTTATTACAGAATATGATAATGGACAATTAAGAAAGTCTTAATATCATGTTGCAGTTGCTCTCACACTCTACGATCCCATTGTAATACACATCAATGACTCTCATAATTTAGTTTCTTTAAACATTTGAACGTTTCTTTTTAAAATATTATGCTATCATGTACGCTACAAAATGTTAGTTTTAGTTTTTGTTAATGAACCTTCAAATATTATGCTAACATATATGTTATATTGGGGAGTTTACATAATAAAAAATTTACCCCCACATTTAAGAGGTATCTATCCTCAAAGTGTACTTCAGAAAATTAAAAGTAGAACTTCCATTTGGAGAGTTTTGAGTTATATACTACCAGACTAAAGTCTTGGAGGCAATATTTGAAAGTTAAATTGTGCATAACTCAAAAGATTAGAAAACCGTATTGCAACAACAACAATAAAGTCTGCTAGACATTCTGAATATGAATTTCAAGGGAATAAAAAAAAAAAAAAAAAACCATTTACTGCAAATGATAGAGAGGAAGAAGTGCTAAGAAGGCGATGATACATAAAATTTTAGAACAAAAATTTATATGACACAATTTTATGTGAGACCAAAATTTAGTAATAGACGATTATTGAACAAAAATTTTATAAAATAAGAAATCAAATTCTTTAATATCTAAAAAAGTTGAAGGTCGTTCATGAATAATTACTCAAAATATCTCTTTTTTAGTTTAAAATAAATTGTAATCCCCATCAAGAAGACCATCAAATAAAGGCAACAGCACAAGATGAAAAGCTCATAACACATACGATATCACAATCGAGAATCAACACAAAATTCTGATTTTCTATTTGTATAGCTATAAATAAGCTACTGCTGTCACCATGTTTTGGTTGCCTGTAAAAGAAAGAAAATAATCAAGAATTATACTGAATCTCTCAGTATAGCATGAGATCCACAAACAAATCTCTTCTGCTGAATGCAACTCTTTCTAGTAAGAGTCCAGCTAAAAAAATTCAAGACACAGTCAAATTATCTGCAATGCTTAAAAGAGATTATGCATAAACCAAATTAATCACAAAGTTAGAAATGGCAACAGAGAGATATAGTTCCAAGTTTTATAGGGCCAAACACAAACTACAGGCCCTCACTATATGAGGCAAATAGCAATGTTTTTTTAGCTGGTATTCAATTATTCAAGCATTCTACCTGTGTTTCCAATTGATCATTGGAAGATAAAGAGTTTGGTTTTCTGTAAAATTCTTACATGCTTGCTTATTCCACAGGATGTTGAGCCAGCTTAAATAATGTGCCAGGGCACCTAATTGCGGGGAGCACGGAAAGGCCCCATGTCATCTGGCAGAAGTTGGATTGTTTCAAATCTTTCCCCAGGATGGTGATTAACAAGAGGTGGTGCCGATGGGTAGTTCTGAATGGATAAGCTCAAGGAATGATCAACTGGTTCTGCTGCTTGAGGGTTGTTCTGAAGAGTTAAATTGAAGGACGGCACATGGCAGAGGACCTGTTGAGGCGGTAAAGGTATGTTCTGTGCTGGAACTGGAACAGGAACAGGAAGCCAGACTGGGAAACCATTGGATCCCCTCCTGCCAGAAAATATGTAACCATTAGCTACCAGTGAGATTTTGTTGGTTAAATTGCAAGCACCATAAGTTGTTATAAACTGATTCATTTCTGCTAATATAGGAAGAACCGTGTGAAGAATCGAGAGACCCATAATACCGAAATTCTAAAGCTGAGGTGTGTGCAAAGATACCTTTAAAACATGTGGTTTGACACCAAAGGAAAGACATATTACACATTTCACAAACCATGGAGGATTTTTCAAAAGTATTATGGATGTCTGCACATAATATGAAACAATTGCTACCAGTGACATTTTTTATTACCATTAAATCAGGGCAAAACAGTCTGGTATAGGAATGGAAGTAGGTATCAATGCTAGCATCAGAAACTCAGTGGATCACAGAGTAAATTAGAAAACCTAGCTATTTCTAAATTAACCTGGCAGATTGTAGTGAATCTATTGAAACTTGAGCCGCAGGTTGAAGAATAGCCCCATGACCAGCGGACTCAAAATTTGGCAAAACTACACCATCACACTGGGGAGCTCTTGCTGTTGCTAATGCAACCAAAGTATTGGCATGCATAACATTGTCAGACACTGGAGTTAATAGAGCTGGATGGACCAGATTGTGACCATTAAGGACAAATTGGGATGGAGAAATATTAGTGATCATAGACGGGCCATACAGGTGATGATCACCTGTGAATACAGGGCTTTGTTCAGCTAAATTCTGACCTGCACCAACAAGAGGAAAATGTTTATTGAAGTATCATAACAAGTCAACCATCCAATTTCATAGCGGCTTAGGGTATAAACGAAAGATCCCAACAACTTACGTCCTGCATGTGGTAACCCCACAATCCTGAAAAATTCAAAAAAAGAAAAAGAAAAAGAAAAAGGGCAAGTGAGAGAAAAGAGCCATAGCCCTCACTGTATTAAAGGTTCAGGAATAGAGCATCAGGGATCAAACAGATGATGCAGTAAGCTTACCGTCCATGACGGGGACACCAGTTACGTCCAGGACAATGATGATTAATCTGTAAGTATAAAAGAGCATATGAGAAATAAGAATCAGCCACCAATTATTAGTCAAAAGCACAGGCAACAACTATATAACACGAAGCCCAAATATCAAGCTGAAGTTTTGACATATCTTACTATTAGTCACACAAAACACAAGAACTGAAAAACACAAAGATAGATCTGTGAAAGTGACATATGTGGAATAAAATCATTTTGCTACCTAAAGAAGAATAAAGGAAATATTCAAAGCGACATTAATAGCAGGATATCAACTTTAATTTGTATATTATGCATTTAGGAGATATGTCTAGTGCAATTTTCTTCAACAATTTGTTTGATTCTGCTTACTGCATCCCTTAATCAAGCAAAAGCGTAGCAATCAACTGCCTTAATCACACAATTAAGGCCAATTCATTAAACATTTCAGATCTTCCTGCCAATTTATAAAACCTAATAGCCAGAGTAACCATGGAAAGCATTCCCTAATTAGGTGAATGGCCTTTCATCTAGCATAAGACCCTTGATGAGGCACCTATCTTGAGCAGAAAGTAACAAGATCTTATTAATTAAACCTTCTAAGTAAACTAGTCATATACTCAAAACAATAACCACTTTCTTTTTCTAATTTTATGCTAGCTAATTCACAAGGTTCATGTAAGAAAAACAAAAGATCACTCACATGGTTTACCAAAGAATCAGTGTGCTGATAGCACATGACATAACATTCATATCATTCGACAAAAATAGAACTTTAAAAGGAATAATTGTCATCTCTTATTAGACTTGTCTATGAATTGAAATACCTACTAATCACATAATTCCATAGTTTCCTATATATTAAAGGATAACAGACTGTTTAATGTATACTTTAAAAGCAAAATAAAATTGAGAACAAACTCCGAATATTAGCTATGCACCAGGAAAAATAAGAATAAAGGCCTGCCAACGAGATGATGGAGGATAAACTTCATCATCAAGCGGGAAAAAGTCAGATCACCAGTAAGGATCCTAAATATTTACTCAGTGACAAAAGAGACAGTAGCCTTCAAATAATCACTCAGTAATAAAAAGACGTACAGTTGTAAGGCTTGTGGTTAACACATTTGCCTAGAATCAATAATGTATGAAAAAATGTACAATAGTTTGGACTAAGTGCAACCACACCAAAGATGAGACAGACTGAAACTGGTATACTAAAGTAAAGTCGCTCCCTGAGAGCTGCACGGAGTTGCTTGTTCAGCCACAACTAATACAGAGGTTCAACGAGTTCTTAACCATTAAAAGCGGAGCTCAGTATAATAGCTTTTATTAATAAAATATTTATAATGACTAACAACAATGGATAGAGAATCAGGAAAGTGTTTATTCAGTTTACTACTGAAAAGAACGGAAATGGGACTAATATGTGAATAAAAAGATAATCTATCAAGTTTTATATAGCATTAGAAAAGAAAAAAGGAGAACTAAGACAAAAGTAAATATCCAAAGCTAATTATAATGATGATTGAATAATCCCAAGACGCAAAGGACTTGCACTCAATCAATAGCATTGATTAATATTAAACAAAAATAATTTTCACCAATGTTAAGAAAAATGCTTGATCAAGAAAAAATATATAAGAACTTTACTCTTTAAAACAATTTATATGATCGCCTTTAATTCAGACTAAGACTTCAGTATGCTGACTTGAACATGTGGACATTTAAGGAAAATCTAAGTAACTAGCATACATGCATATATAGATGATACCATGCTAAAAAGTCAATGTTTTATAAGCACAAATATTCATTTAAAATTGAAGCCTCAAGCTTTCTTGCAGTGTCTTTTAGTGGCAATCATATGCTTAACACTGCGTTCGTATCATAAATATAATTGCAACAAGGAAGATTGATCTCATAAGCATTGTTAATCAATACACATGCTTCTAAACCTAATGGTTAACAATCCAAAGTCGTGTGACCATATCATTCACTATGACACGAGAAACATCACTTACTAAATCAATCCTCTTACAACAACACCAATACGCACACGAAGTCGACAAAAAAACTAAGACTACATAAACATCATTACTTATTGGTTGGAGAAATATTCTTAACATTAATGATGGAAACTTATATTGATTACAAGATTTCAACAAAACTAATGAAATCAAGAAGAATAAACTAGGACTATGTGAAAGTTAAAGCTTAATGATAGAAAAAATTTCTTTACCATTAATGACCGAAGCTTATATTGAGTACAAGATTCTTGCTCAACAATAACTTCATAATTCAATAAAACACATGAGGTTGTTTAACTTATTCTTCACAATTGCATTGCTTGAAGCAATTCCTTAAATGATCACAATACTTTAAGAGCTAACTAAATGAGTCAACACCTTAACATTCTTTCAAGGGATAAGATCAACTTAAGTTGTCATGAACTTTGCGTTGTTCAAACAATTGATTATCAAGTTACTATTATTCTTCCTCATGCATTAATAATTAAAATCTTCAACTATAGAAGAATGTTATCCTTATAATGAACTTTAATGTATTTAAGGTAACCTAACGGAGATGAGAATGTACAAAAAACCATACAATCCCTTTGTTTCATATAACCCAAAACACATTTTAATTCTCCTTCATAAGATGATGCAATATGGGGCATACAATAGTCTTTAAGGTAACGACTTCGACATTCGCCAACTCGTATACAAGGCTTTTAAGCGAATTCACCCCCATACGATTAACTGAATATTACTAGCAAGCCAAGCTTTATGTAAGCTAGTTACAACTTATAATCCGAACTAAGGTTGTGCTTTTAGAGTTAGCACACCTGTGCTAGATCACGACCATTTGTCTTGGCTATTGTTGCACATTTGTTGCCCAAAGCTTCCTCTACTTGACATCATTCCTAAGATTCCTTTACTTATTATCGACAATCTCTTTAAGGTGTCAGACACAAAGGTGGTAATTAAGAAACATGAGAGTTGCACTCATTATAGGACTTAACCCAACACTTTACAGCATGAGTTAACGATAGCCATGCACCACTTCTGTATGCTTTCCCCAAGGCATTCTTTCTTTGGAAAGGATTCACATCATGTCAAACCCTTACAAGATTTTTTGCTTTGCATCAAATTAAAACCACATGCTTTATTGCTTGTGCAAGCCCGCATTAATTTCTTTGAGTTTTATTCTTGCGAATACAAGAATGATCAAAATAATAATTCATCATCTAAAAAGTATGTGAATAATTTACCATCTAGGAAGTATTGTTTATAACCTAAAAAGTTTTGAATCATAATTCATTAATTTTCTACATACTTAAATTCTAATTATGCTTCCATAAGGCAATCCAAACAATTTGTTATTTCTTCAACACATTTTTCCCAATAATTTTCCTTGATATCTAAAGCATTCATTTATAGATGTCACGTTGCCAAACGGGCATCAAAAAATGCACGAGACAAATAGAGTAACCGTATAACCAAGCCTTGCAAACACCTTATCAGTTCAAGCTTGCTAAACAAAAAGAAATATTCAACTTATGAACATTAAAGAACTTAGCTTAATTCATGGTCATTCTAGCCCATGAATTAACTAACAACCTTCAAAGCTAAGCATTTAGATATATTCTATCAATTCATTTAAACATATTAAATAAGCTAATTTAAGCATATCTTTTAGTATATGACTACTACATTTTTGTTTCATATTGACATAATCTTCTCCAACATGATGTAAAACCAAACATGGAGAATATAAATTGGAAAAGATATATTATGCCATGAAGTATTGTTGTAAGACAACAAGGTGTAGTAAGACAGTTTGTGGTACCAAGGACAAATTAGTATCTTATCATACTAGATTAACATTGATAGAGAAAATTTGAATTGTTTTTCCTTTGATATATGTTTTATCTATCGAATCTAGAAGAACAACATACTTATGAATCAGTACAATTTGCTCCTAGTAGCCCTTAATTAACTACCCAAGCTGAAACACGGACTATCCTTTTGAAATTATCAACCTGTCCTTTTGAAATCATCAAAAGAACTATTCAATTGCACGAAATACAATGGTTTGCTCTATCCTTGAGCACTGGACAAAACATTAACTTTCTCTCGGTGGAGAAAGATCAATGTTGTATCCTATCAGTTGAAAATTCAATCAGTTAAACTAATAAATTTTTCACAGATCTATCGATTCATTCATCTTTCAAAATTTTGAACAGGAATCTGAAAGAACATTTATGGAACCAAATAAGTTTGCATACAAACATGGCATCTGCATGTCCTAACTGAATTATTGCATCCATTATAGGAAAGTGATAAATTACAAACATAATTTAAAAACTATAGGCAACATAAAAAAATACTGGAACTGATTAATAAATATAGATAAAAAAAGTCCTTGCTTTTACCATATGGTCATGATTTCTCTCATCCTCTTCATCAGATTCCTCATCTCCATTTTCTTCAGTATTGTTCTCAAAACGTCGCCATACACCATGTTCAACTTCCCGACAGTTAGGGCATTGCATAACACCCGATACATTAAATGCAGAACCAATGCAATCTGAAAAATAAAACATATAACCTTAGAGAAAGCACAAAGGTTCATATTTAAGCTATAGTAATTTTACATCAAACTGTATTATGAATTTAAACACGCATAACAATACATCTGACTGAAATTGCACAATGTGTTAAGCCTATGCTTCCAAAGGCGGACAATGCTTAGCATACTCAGGCATCAGTTTCATCACAGTGTAATTCCATTTTTAAACCAGCCGATTCATCAATGCCTTAGATCCACAAAAAAGACAAACTTAAACAATCATTTATAGTCAAAATTTAAATCATCTTCAACATATTTATATATCAACAACAGCACTCAAATATCACCACACTCACAAGTAGATATATAAAAGGAAAAGGAAACAAAGAAAAGAAACCATGCATAAAACGACTTCAGGATCCAAAGCTGCACAACAGCCTTTAATCTAACTCTCAAACCATCAATAACTACATAAATGCTTATCATCATTTGATGACATCATCTCTGCACAAGCAGACACTCTTCACACAGAAGTCTTCATATCAGTCACATCAACTAGTGCTCAAGAGTTACTACTATACATATTGATACTAAAAGATACAGTTTCATCACAATTCTCACAATGTATTCCAGTTTTTGAGCAGTTAATACATCAAATGCCTTAGACACACAAAACAAACTTGAACAACAATTTACAGAAACTTTAAACCATCTGCAACTTCTTTACAATCAACAGCACCTTAGTAAGTACCAGTTTGGCGATATAGTATCACCACAATCACAATCACAATCACAAGCAGATAAATTAAAAAAAGAAAAGAAAAAATAAACACTCAGCATGGCTTCAGTACATGGAGAAAAGCATGCTTGACAATCTTTAATCTAACTCTCAATCCACTCATAAGTATGTGAATGTTATCAATCATTCCAAACATACAAGTTCTGCACTCAAATATCACAAAAATCACAAATCAATAAATTATAAACAAAAATAAAATAGAAAAAGAGCCCCCGGGCAACATGGCTTCAGAATCCTAACAAAAGTATGCACAACAGCTTTGATCCCACTCGCAATCCATCCATAAGCATGTAACTGTTTATCATCATTGCAAAACATCAACTTTACAGACGTAGACACTCCTTAACAACAAACAGTGCTAGAAAGAGTTTCCATCATACATATTGATATTAAGTCTTTATAAACCTTTAGATATGTACGGACATTTGATGAATAGTAACAAAATAATCATGGTAAATGAGTGCTTTTCAACGTATGGGTATGTTACAAAAGGTTGATCAGAGTTAATTCATCGTTATTCAAGAGTTACAACAACTTAAGACACTGCTACTCATACATACAAACATGCAAGCAAATATATTATACAATATGCATAAAAATTCTGCTCACCAAGATGAAAAGAGTGAGAGCACTGGAGCCTGACAACGGTTCGGCCACACGTATCAGAAACCTCTTCCCAGCAAATGGAACAGAGGGGTGAGGAAGATGATGATGATGATGCTGCTGCTTTCGCCATAGCCATGACAGAAAAAACACTTTGTTCGCTTTCACTCTCAAATTCACACTACACAGTGAGCAAGAAAAGAACCAAAACAGAAAAACCAACCTTATATAGTGGCCCTGAATTTGTCTAATTTTCTCAGATAACAGCACAACGTTGTGCTTGTCTATCTGGGTTGGCGCTTGTTCTTCCATAACTGGAATTTCCTAAAATTGTTAAGAGGGAAAACACATTTATAATCACAGTCGATTAACACGTATTACGCGCGACGTCATCTTATTAAAACTTTTCGACCAATGGAAATTCGCAACGTCTCCTACCATTTTCAGTACTGTCTTGTGATTGGATGCTGGTGAGAGAATACCGTGTTATAGTTTGTACACGATTCCGGTTTCACCTAGATTTTGCCTATCCTAATCGGGAAAGTTTTTTGACCCAGGACCGTAGTGGTATTATGGTCATTAAATCAAATTGGGAGCATTTAATCCACCTATAAATCTCCTGCCTTGTTAGATTCTCATTTGCGAAGTCTACCAAATATTATAAAGTCAGTTGTATGTTAACTCAACTCACCTCAATAATTTTTTTCCCTGTTGGCATTATTACTAGAGCACTAGCGATGTATTTTGTCCATTAAAGTCAAATCCTGTCTGTGTTTTAATTTAGTTGCTATTCATAACTCTAAATTGTAATCCAAAAAATTAATAATCTAAGTGGTGGACCATTTACAGATTTTAATATCACTAATACCCATTCATTGTTTATACTTCCAAAACAGAACATTAATTGTGCATAAATGACTTAGATTTTTATACCTAATTTAGAATCATTGCTAAATAAACTAAATAAATGTCTTCATACATATATAACTTATTATAGGAAATATATTAAGTCCGTTTATTGTGATGACTTGTTTAGAATGTTGTCATATGTGTATAACTTATTGTGGGAAATATATAATTCATTTATCTCACAATAACTAATTAAATGTATCATTTATGCGTGTTGAACAACTGAAAGAAAAACAACAATGTTAAGTGATATTATTTTGCCTCTATGGAGTTATGGTTCGTTAAAGAAATATTTTGATGTTTTTGTTTTTCTCTTAACAACTTAATACGATTAATGCAATGCTACTTTCAATAAATAAATAGGACACAATCTAAAATAACTGTTTCTTCAAACGTGACAATTTTTTTATTTATTTAGAGGACAGCTTTGCTTATGATTAGAAAGTTAAGTTGTGAAAGCAATGGGATTAGAGATTGAATTTCCTTTGCTTCAACTTTTGAGGAAATCGTGGGGTGGAGTGTATTGTAAAGTACATATGTATGTACTATGTAGTATAAAAATATCAAAATAAATTGGAAATAAAATATTGTTCAAAAAAAAATATTGAAAAACAAAAACAAGACGCATTGCAAAGAAGATGAAATTACAAATGATTTCTTCCAAGAAAATTCAGTCACTTTTTATGTCGGTCAAAATTACTCGATTAACCCGTATCGAATGATTTGTTAAAGAGTCACTTAATGCACCCCATTTATTTTTAGCCCAGTTCTATATTCAGCTCAGCCCAACAGAAGCCACTCATTCGTAATTTAAAACAAAGAATAGTCCTAATTCCGTAATTTTACAGTTTCGTGACATTTAACAATTATCCGGCAAAACCCTTGCCCTATATATATCAGCGGTCTGAACCCCCCATCGACCTCTCTCGCTCTCTCTCGTCTCTGAGTACTCTCCGCCGTTTGTCCATTGAATTTTGTGCGCGAGAGTCTGTAATCATGTTGGTCTACCAGGATCTCCTCAGCGGTAAATTTTCATAGCTTCAAATTTCTGTTGTTTTTTGCTTGCTATTACTGTTTTGACTCTATTTTGACTATAAATAATACCTTTCTTTGTCGGTTTCAGCTTGAAATTTGAATAGATCTGTGGTAATTATGTTGATTGTTGAAGTTGTTATCTTGTTAAGCATGTTGGGTTTCGGATCTAGTAACTTGTGAATACGAAGTCGTTTATATTATTAAGGGTCTATTATACGAAATCGTGCTTATAATCGTTTGCTATCAGTTTATCTCTCTTATTTCGATATTTCGAGCCGGCGATTCGATTTATTGGTTGATTTTCTGTTGCATACTTTGAGATTATTGAATTTTTGGCTGTTATGCTACAATTGTTATTGCTACGTTTTTTATTATTATTTTCAAAGGTTTGAGATATGTACGGGATCGAATTTTATTACGTATTTTGATTGGATAACATATGGATAACTTTTGGCAATGTTTATTCAGGTGATGAGCTCCTCTCTGACTCATTCCCATACAAGGAAATCCAGAATGGAATACTGTGGGAAGTTGAGGGAAAGGTTAGTATCGGATTATGTAGAGACTGATTTATTATTCTAGTAGCTTATATACTAATATGGCGTCTAACCGAGTATGATTCTTATTAACGATGGCTAGGCCTTTTTTGTTTTTTCTACAGTGGGTTGTTCAAGGAGCTGTTGAGGTCAACATTGGTGCAAATCCTTCTGCTGAAGGAGCTGGTGAGGATGAGGGTGTTGATGACCAAGCTGTTAAGGTTGTTGACATTGTTGACACATTCAGGCTCCAGGTTCGCAGCGGTTTCACCAATTGATAATGGTTTCAAGGTGTTTTAGTATTTTGAATCAAACAATGATGAGAGTACTGTGATGCATGCAGGAGCAACCTGCGTTTGACAAGAAGCAGTTTGTCACATTCGTGAAGAGGTACATCAAGAATTTGACAGCCAAGCTGGAACCGGAGAAGGCAGAAGAATTTAAAAAGAATATCGAGGGAGCAACCAAGTTCTTGCTCTCGAAGCTCAGTGATCTGCAGTTGTAAGTGATGCTTAATCGTCTGTTTAGTTGGCCTTCTCTGAGTATACTCTGTCTATCTAATTTATTTCAGATTGAGATGATGATTTGTTATTGATGTTTGCCTGCATGTTTGGGACAGCTTCGTGGGGGAGAGCATGCACGATGATGGCAGTTTGGTCTTTGCATACTACAAGGAGGGTGCAACTGACCCAACATTTTTGTATTTTGCCCATGGTTTGAAGGAGGTGAAGTGCTAAGCTGGGCTTCGAAGAGGAAGTGCTTGCTGTAGTTCTAGTTTTAATTATCACCCGTGCTTATTTTTATTTTTATGTATCTTTGTACCGGTTGAGTTGGGACTTTTGTGCTTGCCGTTTTGTGTTTAATTTTGTTATTTTGAGATGAACAACATGCTTCTCTACTATATTTATTGGGTTTGTTATCGAATTGGGAAATAATTTGGTTGTGTCTTTGTATCTTGTTCGCTTTGTTGAAAGCGTCGATTCACATTTTATGGTAGAGTTGAAGGCGGAGAATCTCATATAGAGAGTTGCTTAACAACGAAGCGAAATAAAGAGAAATTAGAAATAATTCATCAAAAGTACTTGAATGAAGAGAATATGCCTTAACTGGGACTCAAAAATTACTTTAATGAATCAATGATTCCTTTCTTTTCATTCAACATTCTTTGTGGAAAAGAAAGTGACTATTTAGAAAGGTTCCATATTTTATTTGATACTGGAAAAGATGCAGCAAGCAAATCATTTCAAGTCATAAGTTATACCATGCCAGTCTCACGAAGTAAACTATATAAGAACATTGGCCGGGTAAATAACCCAAAGGCCAGGTCTAACCCTTTGGGTTAGAACACAAACAAGTTGCGTTGCTACAACTACGAAATCAACTAAAATTAAGCAGGAATTATTACAAGTGTTTTCAGAATTGATCAATGGGGTTGGGCTTTATTGATACTTGTAGTTTAATTAGTGCAAAGTTGCGATTAGCTTAGCTTAGTGTTTTGACTTGACTTGGGCTTCTTCACTATCTTTACAGTACAGGAACAGTGATGGAACAGTGGTGAGCGCAATAATCACTTACGCTGCCTAGAACTGCCCCGTAAGTAAATTTGATTTTGCGTTTCAGTACAAATGACAACTCTTTTAGTATAATAAAAGCAATAAAAAAAGATCTCCAGTCATTACATTAAACATACTCCAGTATATATATATATATATATATATTTTTTTTTTTTTCCTTCTAGAGAAATAGGAGAATTTGTACCTTTCGATGGCTCCATAACCACGACTTCCGAGGACCAAAAGGCAGGGTGAAATTTATCTACCGCCTCAGTCATAACATTCCTGGGATCACCGTCCATGACTTGCACTGCCACATCATTCACCTGGATATATGTATACACGATTCATAAATTTGTTAAAATATCATTATGACACCCAACTTTTGTGCATTCACTATCAAGTCCTTCATGAATCATGCTCATGGTTAATGAAAGAAAGATTATTACCGATCTCTTGCTGCATATTTCAATGGCATTATCAATAACCTTTTGCGCTTTCTTCTTCCTCTCAATCTCTTGGACTGATATTGATACAGTACCAGGAGATCCTGCATTTAATCAGAAGAAGGAAACGCTCGATGTTAATTAAAGAAATAGCATAGCATAGCATAGATAATAAATATAAAACATATATATAAAATCATACAGCAAAAAATAAAATCACCATGGAGTATTGCTACATGATCAGTTTGTATTACCGGGTCCGGCAACGGCAAATTGAATAAGAGAAGGTCGAGCATGAATGAGCATGATTGTGAAAGGATAATTTGGGGCAAAAGGAGCACAGAAATAATCAAGAGTCCATTCTAATGCATAGTTGCTATGGCTACTATCGTCTACGGCCACCATGATCACCGGTTTCCCTCCATCCTCCACCATGATCCAATCAATCAATCACTAAGCAGTAAAAACAAAAACAAATGATATATATTTTTCAAATATGAGCTCTTTTGTGGTTTGTAACATGCAGGATTATAAGAAGTTTAAGGTGATGATCAATTTTTTTCTGGATTTTGATCCAACAGTAGTGATTTTTAGTGATCTCTCGCGTGGTATTGGATGTATGTTAGATTTTGTATCTGCATGTGGAGGATGCCATGCATGCATGCGTAACTGCCGAGAAGTTTTTCCGGCCGTTAGACTCGGTTTAAGAAATGGACGGTCAAGATGAAAATCTAAATTAATGCGGGGATTGTCAGATCGTCGTTGATTGGTTGGTTGGTCCGATAGTGATTTGAGGTCTTAAATATTAATATTTGCATTTTGTTGCCAAACTCGCGCAACCAAAAAAATATAAATAAAATATATTAATCTCTTGTACAAATTAGTACAAGGTAAAATACTTTTACTATCTTCTTAGTGATACATACTTCAAATAATAAAGGTATAGTATCTTGGATTATTAAGGTTTTATGAGCATATTTTAAGTATTATATCTGAGATGAATCTTAATCAATATGTAAATTTCATTTTTTTTAATATATAAATCCATCCAAATTTATATATATATATATATGTATGTATATATATCAGTCAAAATCGACAATTTTAGGATTATTTCGCTGTGAATATTCTTAAATAAAAAAAAAAAGAGTTTGAGAATACTATCAACTAATTCAATTGATAATAAAATTTAATTTATATTCACACTTTTTTCGATTGAAGGGAAGCAAAGCAATGTATAGTTCATTGTTGTTATAATATGGCTTAAAATTTATTTGATTCAATCAATCAATAAAATAGTTTATTTGATTTGATTACTTTGATTCATAGACTAAAGTTTTGAATCAATACATTGTTGGCCAATTATGCAATTGTTTGAATTACAAATAAAACTATTCTAATCTAAAAGACAAACTAAATAAATCGAATTCGATTTTAGTAGAAAAAATGGTGAATTTAATTAAGTTTTGAGAAATTCTTTCGCAAAATTTTGTGGTTCCTATAGGTCATTTATAATCTTTAAAAAAAAAAAAAAGAAACCAAACTACTAAGTGAAAAATCATTACTCCATATAGGTAACAACCACACAACACCACCCACATTATTGATTTGATTAATGACTAGCTGCCTTATCTAATATTATCATTACAAAAATCCCAATAGTGGGCCTATTTCTACAGAGCTCGTTTTTTTAAAAATATTTATCAACTATAATTACCAAAAATGAGGTGGATTTTATACAACTAGATGAAGCGATGCAATAACTAATTTTGATTAACAAAAAGATTAACTTTAATTCAAAGAGAATTAAGGATTGACTGTTTTTAGCCGTTGGATCTCACCCTCTCACGCTTCAAGTTAAAGCAAAAGGCTTCAGGATATTTATTTCAAATAAAAGAAGTGTACTCCAAGGTTTAAATGATGGGCCCACCTTTGAGATCCACCAACATGATTCTTCTTCTTGTGGCCCACGATGACCATTACAACACACCCTATAAAATTAAAAAAATTTAATTTAATTTAATTTTTTTTTTTAAATTTTGTTTCAATTTTTTAATGTTGTCCTGGCTCAATAAAAAGATAGATTGGTGCCGAGGGGAGGATAGCGACAATGCACGAGTTAAAAAAGATAAAGGTCATTTATAAATTTCAGAAAAAGGTCATTTACAAAAATACAACATAAATTATTTATTTTTTTCTACCACTTTTTTTTTTCCCATTTATTTGACAGACATATCACTCCTCCCTTTCGGAAGTCGACATTTTTTTTTTTATTTTTAGAATTAAACCAATAAATTTTACTTATATTAGAGTTCACGATTTTTTGTTCTGTACACTAAAATTCTTAAAAGGGGTCACTTAAAAAATATAAAGTTTTAATTATTATTATTATCATTATCTCGTTATTTGACGAATAGCTTATTTTGTAAGTATGCCACTAGTTATGACAAAAATTACAACAAAACCAGGCAGGCCGGAGATTCCAGGTATAGCTGCAAATAACAATAACAACTTACTTAAATTAATTGTTTATTACATTTGTATATTTATGAATTTGATATCTCAGTTAGGATTTGGTGACTACATATGTCCGCCATGCAATTATTTGCAAATTCTTTATAAGTATCTACTTCTTGTTATTATGTTTATAAATAAATTATTTTTTTAACAGATATTATTCGATATATAAATTAATACAGTAACATCATTATTACATGTCATAAATCTTTAATAAAATTTATATATGATGTATAATAATATGATAATATCATTCCATATATTTGTATAGATAAAATTTGTATATATAAATTAGCATTGTTGATATTACTAAATTTTATTTTATAAATATTTATATAAATTATAGAAAATAAATTGAAGTTGTATAGATATAGTATTACTTGTCATATTATCTACATTATTTATTCTTATTAATTTATATTTTTTCAATCAATATTATTCGTATACAAATAATACCACAATTTAAGACAAACTTATATAATTATGGATTTAGCTAAAAGATAACGTTCTTGTTGTTGATATGTACTCTAAAAAAGAAAAGTATCCAATAAAAAACTTTCTTGACAACCAAACGGAGGCATTTACGTCATTACACAGTTCAGAAAATAAAACGATTATCGCAAAATTAAGAACAAAAGGGTCATTCCACAAATTTAAAAATAGCCGTTCAATAATTTTGAAAATACTACTTAACCAATTAAAATGAATTATATCTCTCCGTCTGGCCAAAGTATAATACAATCAAATCAAAGCCTTCTCGCGTGGAGCCTCTGCCATCAGCAGCACCATTTCTGAAACAAAAAGGAGAAATTTTTATTTTTCTTTGAAAATTAGGGTTTTGTTTTGGCTTTTAATTTCTGCTTCTTCAGATCTGATCGTAACTTTAATCTAACCCATTTTCAATCTCAGATCTCAATCTATAGTTTAATTCGGTAACTCTTATCCCGATTGTGTACAAGATTTTTGTATTAGGTTTCAAATGTCGGAATTCTTGACGAATTTCCTTTTTGTGTAGGTTGATATCGTAATTTGAGCATTTCATTCATTTCATGTTCTTCTTTGAATTCGGGTTTTCTCCTCCTTGTAAGTATCGTGCATTCGTAACCTTTGGGGGCGATGATGATCTTATTATGTGTATATTCCCTTGGTTATTTTTGCATTTTTATGATTTATAATTTATAATTTTAATTTTATGTGGGTTTGGATGAAGTGGTGTCGTTTAACAGATCTTAAAAATTGGCTCCACAAAGGCGGTCGCAGCGCCACATGGGTGGCCAGATGCAGCAGAGCAATGCTGCGGCGGCGCTGTATGATCACGGCGGTGGTTCCATGCATAACAATGCGGGTCCCACAACTGACGCGGGCGATGCCGTCATGGCGCGGTGGCTCCAGTCCGCTGGATTGCAGCATCTGGCCTCTCCCTTGGCTTCTTCCGGCATTGATCATCGTCTCCTCCCCAATCTCCTCATGCAGGTACCGTATTTCTTGTATCATGTAATCCCTTTCTAATGGGCGGTTACATTTTGGCGGGCACTAAATTTGGGCATTTGTTGAGATCAAGGATATTTTTTTTGCTCTTTTACTTAGTTTATTGTGTGAATTTAGATGAAGCTCGCGTATAATTTGTTTTTAAGGTTGAGTCACGATGACTTGAACGGGAAATGAATTTAGATAAGTACGATGGTATTGTGGGTTATTACAAATTATCTTTGTGGACTCCTGTCTTATTCACCTTGTGTCTTAATTAGTTTTGTATTTAATGAGATAATAACGAATTTTTTTTTATTGTTAAAGGGTTATGGGGCACAATCTGCTGAAGAGAAGCAGAGGCTTTTTAAATTGATGAGAAACCTCAATTTCAATGGGGAATCTGGGTCTGAGCCATTCACACCAACTGCCCAAACTTCAGGGGTGACCGCATCAGATGGACTTTATTCTCCAGAATTTAGAGGAGATTTTGGTGCTGGGCTTTTGGATCTTCATGCTATGGATGATACTGAGCTTTTATCTGAGGTATCTTTCATTACAGGGACACACTTATATGGCATGAGACTTGCTATGGTGCAAGAAATGCCCGTATTATATTTCCTTGTCCTACTCCCAAAGGATTAAAATGCATCACTTGCATGACTGCATCATATAAATTTAGACTCTTTACTTGTCTTTTCCTCTGATGTCCTTTGTAATGATGAGCTGTTTTTCATCCCTAATTGCAGCATGTTATCTCAGAACCATTTGAGCCATCACCATTCATGCCTGGTGTTAGCAAAGGGTTTGAAAATGACTTAAACTTGACAACAGGCCGACAACAGAAAGAGCAAGTAGATGCAGATGTCTCAGTCCCATTTCCTACAAATGAAAAAGAGGGCAATGCCAGGGAAAATAATGTGGCTAAAATTAAAGTTGTGGTATGTTTGCTTGTACTGGGCTTCTTTCTCCTTGTTTTTGCATGCATGTGCATGCGTATATATGTATGTGATAGACTCATTCTACCATGTCTTAGGTGCGTAAAAGACCTTTAAACAAGAAGGAGCTCTCCCGGAAGGAGGAGGATATTGTAACTGTATGTGACAATGCATTAACTGTCCATGAACCCAAGTTAAAGGTTTGTTTTCTGGCTGTGATAAAAGTTCTGACTTACTTAAAAGTTCTTTCAGTTGAATCAGTTGATGCTAATTGGTATTTGCTTCTTTCTTCTTCTTTCTATGTGCATTGAAGGACTTAACTTTATCTTTAATGTGATAGGTGGACTTGACAGCATATGTGGAGAAGCATGAGTTTTGTTTCGATGCTGTTCTGGATGAGCATGTAACCAATGACGAGGTAACTTTTTTGTTTTATAAATTTTACTTTTTCTTTTATTAGAAATTGGACTCAAATTTTGTGGGCTTGCTCCTACTTTAGCATAATTAGAGAAAGGTGTAACTTATGATCTAATCTTCCATCAATTCTTATGATCTTGTTTGGAAATTCAGTTCTTGGCCATATTCTGTTTTCTGAAAGTGTGCAAGTATAAATTGTGATTGAATTTCTATTTCATTGTTAACTCCTTAGATCAAGGGCATGATTGCTTCACATGCTTGCTTAACCAGGTATATCGGGTCACTGTGGAGCCAATTATTCCTACTATTTTTCAGCGGACTAAAGCTACATGTTTTGCATATGGGCAAACAGGTGTGCAGAGATTCTGATATTCTCTTACCATATTGCATTATTACTATGTTACTTATGTTAGAATATGACAAACTGTATGTTAAAGAATGGAAGTCTTGGATGTTAGAATTTGTGAATTATGTTGAACAAAAGCTAGTTTTTAAGGTTTTTGATTGCTGCTGGCTCTCACTCCGTCTTTTACTTTTGCAATATCTTTATGCATCTAATGGTCAATTTTTGGATACTGCTTGTTGCCTTGCTTTCTTTGTTTATGGTGACTAGAGTATCTTTTTGATTTATCAGGACTTTATACACTTTCATGTTTGGCTTTGGCCTCAAAAACCTTTTCATAGATTTTGCAAAAAAATTTTAGACATTTCAAACCTCGTGGTTATTAACATTAATGTTTAGAAGATTAGTATTATATTGCAATTTGTATTAGTGTGTCTATTCTTAGTGATGTATCTAATGATGTAACCATTTGTATAGGGGCTTTATTTGCATGAAATTTTTTGTGCCCAATGAATTAGATTTATTTGGTATTATTGTAATAGGAGATAATATGTAATATTGTTGAGGTGATCTTTTTACAATCCACAATACATATGAGTATGTCATTTTCATCTTTCTATATTTGGTCAAGTGTGAGGAGAGAGATTGTATGAAGAGCTAGATTTTATAAAAACAGACATTGGAAATTCTACAATGCATCAAAACCCTGTGATATGTTTGGAATGCCTTATTTCTCCACATGGAGGGTCCAGTTTCAAACTGGAGGCACCACATGAAATTTATGTCACTATTGCTAAATTTTTAGTCCTTTGCTCATTTTCTTTTTTGTCTCTGTTTGTTGTTTCTGAAGATAGACACGCATTTGACTGTATCTGGAAAGCTGAAATGCTAATATATTCTAATTTCAGGTAGTGGCAAGACATTCACTATGCAACCATTACCTCTCAGAGCAGCAGAAGATCTTGTTAGATTGTTGCATCAGCCTGTATATCGTAATCAGCGGTTCAAATTGTGGCTTAGCTTTTTTGAGATATATGGTGGAAAACTTTTTGATCTTCTCAACGAAAGAAAGTAAGGATCTTTTTGCCTTTCTTTCACTCCCCACACTCGCTGAGCTATTTATATGTTACTTGAAAAACATGGATGTTTTGCATTTGATAAAATCGTTGATGGAGGTCTTTGGATTTGAAACATCTATTGGATCCAACTACCTCTCGTGTTTTCTATCAAGCATGTTTTATTTATGATACAGATGAGCACCTAAGTATGTTACTGTTGTTTATGTTCATATGTATGAATGTATGTGTGGATGTTAATGGGTGCACAATAGGACAAATGTTGCTGAATGGCTTTTTTTATTGTTAAATAGGAAACTCTGCATGAGAGAAGATGGGCGACAACAAGTGTGCATTGTTGGACTGCAAGAATTTGAAGTTTCAGATGTACAGATTGTAAAAGAATATATTGAGAGGGGAAATGCTGCAAGAAGTACAGGATCTACTGGTGCCAATGAGGAATCTTCTAGGTCACATGCTATTTTACAACTTGCTGTTAAGAAGCACACTGAAGTAAAAGAATCCAGGCGGAACAATGATGGAAACGAGTCTAGAGGGAAGGTTGTTGGAAAAATTTCGTTCATTGATCTTGCTGGTAGTGAAAGAGGTGCAGACACCACTGATAATGACCGTCAAACTAGGTAAGCGTTTATGCATCAAATTATTTTTTCTCCCTCTGCTGTGTAGTTTTAGTTCAAAAGTGGTAGAAGATCATTGATGCTTGGTGCCATACACACTAATGCTGGAAATATCAAGTTCCTGTGGTTGTAGTTGGCACTCTTTTTGATGGTCTGCATTACCATATTTGAAATTTAAAGTTGCCTCAGATAGCCTTTACTTAATAGAGTTTGTCCTTTTCTAGTACCTCCGTATCTGTGCCTATTGTTCATTAACTTTCAGGCCATTAATTTTTCTCTATGAAGCTATGCCTGGTGTTGTTTTTCTTCCTTCCAATTGGGGACAATTACTATTATATTTTCTAATAGTAGCTGTTCGGTTCATTGCCAGGATTGAGGGTGCAGAAATCAATAAGAGCCTTCTGGCTCTTAAGGAGTGCATTCGTGCTCTTGACAATGACCAGATCCACATTCCATTTCGTGGAAGTAAACTCACCGAAGTGCTCCGTGATTCCTTTGTTGGCAACTCAAGGACTGTTATGATTTCTTGCATTTCACCAAATGCAGGATCATGTGAGCATACTCTCAATACCTTAAGATATGCTGATAGGTAATGTTTGTTCGTACTTTGAGCTTCTGGAAAACATGTTATATAGTAGTAGCAATGTACTTTCTTTGTATGCTTGATCACAAAATTGTTATATGAATGAACAGGGTTAAAAGTCTCTCCAAAAGTGGGAACACAAAAAAGGATCAAGGTGTAAATTCATTACCTCCAATTAGTAAAGATGCTTCATCAGCATCTTCTATGCCTGTTTCTGTTGATGTAGAGGATGTTTATGAGCCGCAACAGGAAATGAAAGTGTCTGATACTGGTAGAAGAGTTGTAGAAAAAGAAACTATTTCTTACAACCCTACTGATTATGACAAAAAACAACCAAGCTTTTCATCTGGCTTTAATGGAAGAGAGGAAAGTGGGGTGGCTTCTGATTCAATGGGCAGGGAGAGGTTTGAAATAAATAATTCTTATGGTGGCGCTACCATTCAAAAAACTTACCCTTCACATTCTCAAAATTCTCTCGATACAGAAGATAAAGTGCAAAAGGTATCACCACCTCGAAGAAAAGGTTCTAGGGATACCGAAAAACCAGAAAAGTCAATGAACTGGCCAAAAAAAGATGGTGGTGGATCAGAATCATCAACCACCAACTCCAGGCAGCAGAATACAGGCAATTACAACATGAATAATGCTGGATCTAAACAACATGAACCTGAACCTCCATCAGATGGGAATATCAATGCTCTTCTTGAGGTTGGTCATCTACATGGCAATGGTCATTACTTGCAATTGACTAGTTCTATTGGGTTCTCTTTTTGTTGCAACCTTCAATTTTTTATGCTTTTAAATTTTTGTAGGAAGAAGAAGCCTTAATTGCTGCTCATCGGAAAGAAATCGAGGATACAATGGAGATTGTCCGTGAAGTAAGTGGGATTTCCATCTTTTTCAGTATTGATGTTGCATTTTTGTTCTTTTCCTGTTACCTTATATAAAAAATTTCTTCACTGTTGTCTGGACACCAGGAAATGAAACTATTGGCAGAAGTGGACCAACCTGGCAGCCTCATTGACAACTATGTGACCCAATTGAGTTTTGTGCTTTCACGCAAAGCAGCAGGTCTGGTTAGTCTTCAAGCTCGCCTTGCAAGGTTCCAACATCGCCTGAAAGAACAAGAGATACTTAGTCGGAAGCGAGTTCCTCGTTAGACAACACTTTGTTTTCTCTGCCTCACTGACTGCTTCCTGTCTTTGTAATTCTTCTCTTTCCTTATTTGCCATCATTAAACAAATTTTGTTTGTTTCCCCTTTGAGAACTACAAATGTACTTATCCTAAATCTTATTCACTTTTGTCATTGTCATTTTATGTTTGGTTTCACTTCACAGTCAAAGCACTGGTAGCAGCGCGATGTGAGAGAGGAACAGAGGGATTGCAGAGTGGAAATTATTTGGAGCACCAATATTTCTCACATCCAGGATTCGCTGGCTTTATACAATGGTGGCAAAGACTCCTCTTTGTTGCTTGGTGATGGACAAGTTGTCAAAGTGTATTTTTAAATGTGTTCTGGCTGAGGTTTTATCGGTTTGGAGTTGAAATGTTAGGTGACTGGGAAAAGTGGGTTTTGGAAGGTGAGAGGGGAGGAGAAGTAAAGATGAAATAGATGTTTACATTATTTGCAGTACTCTAAAAAATACATTTTGGTTTCTCATCAACTCCAATGCACGGTGTGCATGTACTAAAATTCTGCTTATTCTGAATGAAATCATGTTTTTAGCAGTTGATAAAAATTAAATATTAGAGTCAGTTTTTACTTGGTCGTCCTAGTTCGTTGGCTGAGGTTATTGCATCAGCGGTCCTGTAGATTGGGTTTCTAAAACATGTTTGTAACTATCATTCTTTCTAAAAGCCATAAATAAAGGTGCATAAATGTAAGTGTTTTTGATTAATAATGTTTATTATCATTATTTGAAAATTAATATGTACTTGTTATCTCTCTGTTCATATTAGATAGCTAGTAAGTAAATTTCACCACAATTGTCTCAGACCTTGTGAATTAATACATACGGATTCCCGCAACTCAACCCCGCCTCTGGATTCAGTGCCGAAGCCCGTCTGGTGCCTCGTGCTCCAGACACAATCATTGATAATTTCACAATCATTCACAAGCTAGCCGGACACATTTCCTATATAGAAGAGGAGGCAAATACATATAAGGCCAAACAAATAGTTCTCACTCCTCCAATAGAACGGTATGATACAAAATTTGGAGCTAGGGAAATAGAAAAAAGAAGCCAAGATCCAGTAGATACTATGAACACAAAAATGTGATAATTCAAATATGAACTTTCCTAAATCCTGTCAAAAACTCGTGCTCAGATATAAACAGTAGATATGACCCACTTTTACTGCCTTGTGCAGTGTATCACATTTATATCCGATTACTCTATCAGGATAATCTGACCAATGGCAAACCAAAACTTATGCCTGCAACCCTAGTCAAAAAGCATACCCATCCTCCCAAAATCTGCTACAAGCTATATGGCAAACACTAACAGGTTGTTGCATCATGTTATGAAATCAGCAGGTTATATAACCATAGTCCTCGTACAAAGACCTGCTGTTTGCTAAATGGTGAATAATAGTAGGGTGTGACAGCATGCCCATAAATTTGCAGATTCACGAGTTCAATCAATCAGCTCTCAATTTCAGGATTTCCTTTGCTGTTCTCACTCGGAAATACGGCATATTGCTCTACAGAAAAGAAACAAAATTTCAGCCAAGACATGAAATTTGGTTAATAGATGAAACCTTGAAATGTGCCATGTAAGATTTTATAGATGATATAGTCAGGAGGACAAACATTCAGTAGATATGTAGTACTAAAAAGGACATATTGGTTTTCCTAACAAGATCAATCTCATCATCTTTTCGTGATGCAATAATAATTGGAAAAACATCTCCAAGGGCCCATTAAAGGAAATTAAGACATAATGACAAGTCATAACATAATTTCTTTATCCCTAATAAAATATCCAGGCATATGGAGGCATTGTTTTGATGAAATAGAAAAGCTAACCATTCAATAATTTCAGAGCGTGGGTTAAAGCCTACAACATCAGGTCATAACCTTCAAGAATGAAATGTTTTTAACATCAAAAAAGATTGAGAAAAGAAAAACAAACATTTAAAAATGCATATTTGCTGCACAAGAGAATCGAATTTCTAGTATTTTACCTGGTGAAAACAAAGACTTAGACCTCTGCTATAAAAGTCAATATATTTGAGCATAAACATGCCACAGTCGAACCTGTTGGGACAAGAAAAGAAAACCCAAAAAATTCAATCAGAAAAGTCAATTATCACACAAAAACAACATGACACAAGCTATATGGCGCTCGGAGGTGCTCAAATGAAAATCACATCAAGGAACTCTTTAAGACAGCTAATATATAGGACAAAAAATTCAAGTAGAATAAACTCGAGACAAATGGTTGATATCTGCATTCCCTGAATCGGGCTCATACTACTAAACTTACATTTTAACCTTTTTGTAATTAAATTTTTTTCATAAACTCAAATAAAACAGAATCATATCAGAATAAATATTTTCCCATTTGAACAACGTTGAAGCAGATAATTTTCTAGTTATCACTGTCAAATAACTATAAACAACACAGATACACACCCATTCTCCTGTTCAGGAAGGTCTTCCACAAATTCTTGTTCCCAATCACTTACGTCAATGTCTTTCCCACACTTGTCCTTCACTTCTTCAACGAAATATCTAGCCTGGCAAACACAAATCACTAACATTAGACAATTTTCCAGCAGCTTAATGACTGCATTCAGATTCAATCTACGGGTATTTGTTCATTATTTATAAGGGCATTGGGGCGGAAGCAAGTAGCTGTTCTAGACCTACCAATATGTAACATTTTCATCAGCTACGAATGAGCTCAACAATGCAACAAGAGTTGCACATTTTCAACCAATCAAACAGGTTTGTCTTCACAATGGAGACCATTAAAGTAGGAGCCACACTTATAAAAAGATGATAAGTAACAGTGATGGCTACCTGCCTACAGCAAAGTTCTAATATAAGTTCCTAAGTTTTCATACACACTCTGCCACACTCATAACTAGGACAGTACTTGATTTGATTATTCTTTCTTCAATACACTATTGCCTTTACCCCAGATTACTTACTACCTTAGTTTCCTAAATTCCGACGTTGTTAACTTTCTTATTATGAATTAATGAGGCCAGAGGTACGTACACTGCTTAAAGAAGTTCCTAGCAAGTTAATTTTGTAGACAGAGAATAATGTCTAGATCAATTAAAAACTTTAGATGATATGAAGCTCACATCCAACAAGCATCAGAATCAGAATTATATAGACTTTGAAGATGCCCAGAGATGACAGGCTGAAAACAAAGGATATTCACTACCAAAATAGGAAAACATGAAGAGACAATTTTCTACAGTGGAAGCTGTATAATCCTTCAAATAGTTAACAGCATGAATCTCAATATACAAAATTAGTACAATAACAGATTTACTAAAAAAATACCAGGTTACTCAGCACTTTTGAATCTGTTCCTCTGAGTGAATCGAGATATTGAAATTTCTTATCCTTCCTATTAATAACTGCCAAGCACCAATGTATCTGCCTGTGGATAGGGACAAATATCTGAGCCAAAAAAGATGAATCAATTCCAAAATAAGTACAATAATCAATCTGGCAAATAATATGATCATAAAAGGAAAGGATGGTTAGCGAAAACTTTACTTTGTCACACTCATCAAGACTGTATCCCAACTTTTTGGCAGAAGTCCATCTTTTCACGGCTCTGAAATCATAGCCCTTGTTTCCACTAGCTAACTGGTCATCAATATCATATTAAAAAAGATAACATAACCCCAGAAAGCATGTGGAGCACAATCATAGAATGTAGAGAGAAATTAAAATAGGAGGGGATCAGATATATGTATATATATATATATATATAAATTAATGAAAGTCAAACAAAACAAAAATTCTAAGATTCTAATGATACACACAGAAACCTATCAATAGAAGAATGTGGAAAATAATAAAGCAGGCAGTCCCATTAGAATATCTAACAAATTAATGTATATAACGAGTTATAAAGAAGAGAAATTAGAATTCTATGCTTTATCTACCTATTGCCAATTGACCAGTAAAACCAAAAATTGAAATATGAAATTTGACATGTAGTAATCATTGTTTGCTTACTTAACAATGTGAAGGGAAAAATGGAGGAGGTGCAGCAAATGATATCTTAAGACTTGAAAGGCAGTCCATAACATCTGAATGTGCATATTCTTTTAATGCCTAAAACCCTTTTCCAGAAAATAATACATAATTCAGAAGAGCAGATACAACATGATCCGACCAATAAGATTAAGTTTAGCAAGATCTATGAAAGAACAAGTTACCAACCTTGTTGTAGAAAAATGTGTTAAAGAAATGGCATTTTAAAAACTTATGTGGGTCTCTCTTTTCCCTTTCTTTAAGTAACCCAAGATAGACATTTATAACCTACAAAGAGGAACGCATATACATATAAGAAATCACTTTTCAGAAAATTAACAAATCACTATTCCTCAAAGATTAGGCAAAACATGATCTAAAAGGTATACCTCATCATTCAACCATGCCCCCGGTCTTAGGCACTGCAGAATTTGTCCCGTAATATCAATACCTGTCCCAGGATGACTGACCAAGACTGCCCTTCTGCAAAAGTAAGCTTCAACTGTGTTATAGTATCAATGATTAACATTCAACTACAACATAATACATTCATCACAACATACCGATTAGCAGATAATGCCTGTGCAACCTCAGCCTCTTCTTCTTCTGTAAGAGGAATAAAAGGCTCGCGTGGAACTTCCTGCAAAATCAATTAGTGACAGTTAATAAAATATTGTATATATAGAAAAAGTCACAGTGACATAAAACAACGAGCAGTTTCAGTAGCATTTCAGAGAAGAATGCTTCACTTTTATCAGGTTAAAGTTCTTCAAAAAGGGTAACCAAAAACCAAACACATTAAATGGAATATCAAATTTCAAAATACATAGCAACTCGCCTCTACTGGTTCCTCCTCCGGTTTCTTCACAGGCCGCGACTGCTTAAATGAAGCCCAACGCTTCTCATTTAACTCAATTTCAAATCCTATTGCCTTCAACTTACAACCCCTCTTATGCACACACTCCAGCAGCTTCTTATACGCCTCAACACCCATCTCTCCATCCAAGGACAATAAATCAATCATCTTCTCTGCTTTCTCCACTCTCAAAACATCACCACAAGTCGTATCCGTAACCACGGAAGACGATGAAGGCTGTAAATTATTGTTATAATTTCTCTCTTCGGACCCTTTCCCATCAATTTCTCTGACATCAACCCCAAGGTTCTCATTCTTATCGGTCTCTCGCGATCTTTGATCCAATACAATGGACCTCCCTTCTCTCCCATCTTCAATAATCTCAACTTCTTCTATACTTGAATCATCGGATATTATCTCTTGTTTTCCTTGTTCGTTATCGACATCAATCACTTCCTTATCTTTCCTAAAATACCTGAAGGCATCAATCGCACTTCTTTTTGCCTTATCTAAGTGATAACTCAATACATTCCCCATACCATATCCAAACTTTGGTTTTTCCCGACACTCACTTCCGCTTTTTGAGCCCGAATCTTGATTAGACTTATCGGCGAACCCAAATTTGAGTGTTCTGCAAGGGGCATGGACTTCTCTTTTTAACGGAGGTTTGGCTTCCGGGTATCTAGAGGTTCTCGAAAAGGTGCTGTTTGAGGAAACTAGGGTTTGATTTTGATTTTGCTGCATGTAATTGAACCTGGGTCTTTTTGATACGTGAAAGTTTTGATATGGGCTTTGGCAATTCAAGTTTAAATACTCGTCTCCGCGCTTGCGGTTGCTAGTTAAAGCACCCATCAATTAATACCCAGATTGTAAACCCTAGAAACAAATCCATTTACAGAAACACATAACGAAGAGAAATAATCTGAAATTAGGGTTTGGTGAAGAAACAAAGGTAAAACGAAAGAAAAAAATTGCAGTCCGTTAAACCCTAGATGAGACGATCGAACAATATGAATTTCGAGCTAATGGAACCTGAACTGAAACGCACGAATCTAGAATCAACCGAAAACCAGAAATTGAGAGAATTAGAGCGAAACCCTAGCTTATAATTGAAATAAAAAGCAAAAACGCGTACGGCAAAGCGAAACGAGATGCAAAAACAGAGAAATATTTTGGGAGAGAGAATTATTTGTAGTTACTAGTTAGGGTCTTGGTTTATCTAAAGCGGATTTTTGGATCTCCCGAGGTTGTGCTTTCGCGGCACAGACAACAATGTAAGTGAAAAGGAACACAAAAAGTGCCGAGTGTGTTGCTATGTTTTAGTTTTCGTTTTTGTTATTTTATTTACATACGTAATATGTCCGAGAAACATTGGTGGTTGAGGCTGTACGTACTATTTTTTAAAAAATAATTTATTTCTATACATATACAAATTTATCTATACAAACAACTAAAAAGATTTTAAAAATTAAAAAAAAAATTATATGAAACAAGTGACAACATATTAATGTAAAGAATTTGTGCGTCTAATATTATTTTAATTTATGATTACATAAATTATGAAAAATAGTTTAAATTTATACTTGGTTAATACTTGTACCTTAAGACGTATTATTTTTTCAAATTGAATCTATTATTTCTTAATTTTTCGGAATAAAAAAATGTAAGTGATATTTGTAGCTTATTGCCAATATTTACTACTGGAACTTGTCATGCAAGTAAACATGTTAAATAGTGGCAAATACTAAATATTAACAACGAACTAAAATTTAATAACGTCTTCTGAGTTCTTGATCAGAGTATCTACATTTTTATACGTGGTTTCCTCTCAGATGAACAAAATCCATACATAGTTAAATGCTTCAGGATTCTGCTAATTTCATACAATGGTGGCTGCTTAATTATTGACAAGATTGCTAACCTGAACATATAAAATAATCCTGTATGCCAAAGCCAAGCCGTAGGTGTTTGGAGAAAGCAACAGAATCGAGAGCCAGAAGAACAATAAACATTTTCAAAGTTCTGATGATCGGTTGGCATACTCCTTTACTAATGCTCCAAACAGCGAGGGTCTCTCCTGCAAATTAGATGGTTTATCGAATTCTTTTGCTAATCCTGTCAAGAAAAACAGAGTTACAGCTCATTGTTCTGCTGCATTGCTATACAAGAAAAGAAACAGGAATTGTGCACATACCAGCATCTATAACCAGCAACCTATCACTGTCCATAACTGTGGGAATCCTGTGAGCAACGCTAATGGCTGTCCAAGCAGCAAAGTCTTCACGGATGATTTTTTGAATCACAGAATCACTTTGAGAATCAACGGAACCTGTTGCCTCGTCAAGAAACAGTGTTTGGCTGCGTTTGAGCATGACTCGTCCCAAGCACAGAAGTTGTCTCTGTCCCACACTCCAGTTCTCTCCATTATCAACCACTGAATCATGAAATGTCAGACCCAATTGGCTGGACTGAAGTAAAATTTTAAAAATTTCGGAGAGTGAGAGGAGGAACCTGGAGCTTCAAGTTTTTCAGGTTTTTCTGCTACTACGTTTTTAAGTTGACAGCGTTCAAGGCTCTACAGAGATTGGAATCATTGGCAAGCAAATCAATAAAATCGTAATTAATTTTGATTCAAGCAAGAATGAAGATGTTTATTACCTTCCAAATCTCTTCATCTGAATACAACCCAATTGGGTCAATATTGCTTCTTACAGTTCCTTGAAAAAGAATTGGTTCTTGAGGAATGATATCAAAACGAGATCTCAGATCATGCAGGCCAAGCTTACTAATGTCAACTCCATCATGATTATTTATCCACCTGAAGGCTCCATCAATCTGAAGAAAACTTAGACCAGAGTTGATTCTCTGCTTCCTATACGGCCAACAACTCCAATGTTTTCTCCTCCTAGAATGCTAAGAGTTATGCCTTTCAGAGCAAGAGGAGTATTTGGCCTGTATCTAACCTGCTCAGCAAAAATCAAGTGCTTTTATAAACTTGACAGAGTTGCAAAGAAACAACCCCAACGATGGAGGAACTTGTCTACCGTAACAAAGAAGTTACCTGCACGTCCTTCAACTCAACGTTTCCATGGCTGGGCCAGCTCAGTGGGGGAAGACAATGTGTCATGGAGCTTCAGATGGAATGATTGTAAATTGCTTGATTCTTTTGACAGAAACCATTCGGTTCTCTACAAAGCAACTCGTGTATACAGTCCAAAAAAGAATGCCATTGAGAGGCAGGTCATAGGAAAGCAACAGACCAACATACTCTACAAGATATAATTTATAATGGATTAGCCTTCCTGCCAGAAGCAGAAGAAGATGAATAGCACTAACGTTTGAAACGTAAAACTTAATGTATTTTTGCTTCGGGATTATACCTGGCTTGATTATAGAACTTGGCAGAAATATCATGAGCAAGGTAGCAATGCAGAGGACAATACTTCCAATAAGTTCCATGCAGAAACCTATCCACTCATTTAAGGTATTGTTGTGGAAATCCATTCGTAAACTTGCATTGACCAAGTTAATATTTTCCTTGCAAAATCTACTCTGTTTCCTAAAGGACCGGATTGTCATGACACTGGACATTGTCTCAGAAAAGGTGATGGATGATTGGAGCTTTTGTGATTGAATCAAGACGAGTTCATTCACTGGATGATGCAAGGTAATATCCCTGCAGGTTGGACAGAAAAAAGCTAGATATATAATGAGGTTAAGGATAAAAATTGTGAACTAAAGCTAAGATTTAAGAGAGGAAGTGTTTCGTACCTGCTACCATACATTCATCCAAATGAGTAGTATTATGGGAATATTGTTGGCCAAGCATACAGACATGTAATGAAGACAATGCTGAGCAATGTGAAGTACATTACAATTGTCCTGCCTAAAAATAAGGGAATGAAAAGATCAATGTTTGCTTGGTCAGTTGATGCCTGAAAAGAAAAAATGGTCATTAGTCCAAACACTACTAACATTATACCATTGAAGAAATCTCCATTAAATTCTGAGTGAAAATGATGAAAGCAAAACTTACACGACTTAATATTCTTCTTGAAGGAGTGGTATCGAAGAATGAGATTAGAGCATGCAAGATGCTAATAAGCAGTTGATTGAAGAAGCTTTGTGCTGTTTTCAGACCCAAAAATGTAACAAGGAATGTTCTGATCATCACCAATATGAATGAAACAACTGTGATGATTGCATAAATGCAATATGAATGTTCTGATCATCACCAAGGGATAAAAGCATGATCTTCTGAAGTTTCATATGCTAGCCAGTAGTCGCTCGCCATTGGAGAAGCTTGCCACAAGAAGGACATTAGGATTACATCTGCAACGCCTGACTAACCATAAACTTGGGTGCAATACTGCCTATACACATCTAAGCTAACGCAGCCAGTTTCTCTTTCCTCATCTTCAATGACCTTTGAAGGACCTTTATTAGACTTGGATTGGTCTAAAGATCTGCTTGTACCAGTGGATTCTTCTAGAATTAAGCAGTTATCGGGCAATTTAGGTGTTTGTTGAGTTATGTCACTGGATGTAGTATTCCTCATTCCTGCAAGCTCCATGGAGGTTTCGTGGGCAGCTACTAATGCACCAAAATGCAAGCCAGATATAAGAAGGTCTTCATACTTCCCAGATTCCACAATCATCCCATCTCGCATGACCTGGTTGTTAAGTACAAAATTTTTGTGAAAGGAATAGTGAAAAAGCACTAAAGAGATTATTTAATGTCTACAAAGTTTTTGAGATTAATAAGAGATTATTTAATGTCTACAAAGTTTTTGAGATGAATAAGATGACAATACTTCACTATGTGCAAGATGGTTACAAAAAATTACCGTGGAACAAAACATTCAAAGATCAAATGAACTATGAAAGTGAATACTCTTGCCAATATTAGATCACCATTGTGCTAGAAATCAACTTGATGTGTTAGAAGTAAAATGGTCTTATCCGTAAGAGCTCCCCTTACACATTCCTGCAACAAGTTAAATCAAAATAAAGAACCCATTATTTCTCTTGACAAACAATAATTCAACATCTCTTTCAACAGTTATAAGTTACTAATATTATTCACAAACAAATATAAGGATTTTTATAACCTTAAATAGTTCTGATTCAGTTTGAGCATCAACAGCACTGAATATCACAGTCCTGATACACAGCTCTGGCAAGTTGTATCCATTGCTTCTGGCCACCACTGAGGTTGATTCCTCGTTCTCCAATCCAAGTCTGGTCTCCATCCTCCATAATCTCCAAGTCCTCCTCCAAGCAGCAGACTGTGAACACTTTTTGTACTTCCCCCTATTCATCGGCAAACCAAATAATATGATGGTACCATTTCTGATCCATGATGTTTGTGCAACATATGATGTTGTACTGTAGACTCTAACCCGCAAAAGAAAGTAAAACATTTTGGATTATTAGAAATTTTGGAGGCCAATTTGACTCTGAGCATTGTTGAAAACAAAATGAACATCAAATAGTAGATGTCTGAAGCAATCAGATATTTGGATTCATCATTAGATAGAAGTAGTATGGTCTAGAAGATACAAATTTTCCCAAAATTTTGTGCATTTGACCAAGAATTGAAGCCAATAAAGAAAACTTTCTTGAACCAACAGTCCCTACAACTGCTGCAAGCTCCCCTTTCTTGATCTCTAGATTCAGATTTTTCAGAACCTCCATAACACCTTCATCATCCCATGAAAATTTTCCATCTTTTACCTCTACTGCGATGCTACCTCCACAACCTTCCTCTGTCTCCGCTGAATTGTTCTCCACTTCCCTACTTCTCATGTAACTTTCCAATCTCTCAAGGGAGATCATTGCTTGTGAGATTGAGATAAGAGCCTGTGGGAAGTTGCAAGATTGGCTCCTGTAAGATTTTCAACACAGTCATTACTGTAAGCACTGTCCCTGCACCAAGAGAGAAGCCCCACAAAAGTGTAACTGCAAATGTAAGAGCTGCAATTGCAATGGGAGAGCTCCAGAACACAACCATATTGAATGAGGTTGAGTGCATAAACTTGCCAATCCAACTGTACTCTTGTTCATGGAAAGATTGAATTCTTCTACCAAAGTGTTCCTCCCATGCTTGAAGCTTGATCACACGCATGTTATTGAGCATCTCATTCATAGTTTTCATCCTCAAATCACGGTTTCTCATCACATTGCATTGGAAAATGTTGTTCTTGCAGGTGCGCAGCAGGACAAATGCTAGTACTGAGATGACTCCAAATAATGCTGCAAGTATTGAGATGCTCAGGTAGCTGTAAATGAGGGCTGAAGCAACAGCAACTTGTAGTGGCATCAGCCATATGGAATGCAGCTGCAACATCATAGAGCTGTTGCGACAGCCATGTTATTCACAATTTGCCCAATCCCATGAGCCTACCTGGAGGAACTTGACAATCTGAGTCCCTTCTTGTACAAAGAAGTAATGAGGCTAGACCGCACGAGCATCCCAGTTTTCCAAGAATGGGAGTTGAATTGGTGAGAACTAAGGACTTCAATTGTTTTTGCAAATAGGAGTGCCAATACTAAATAGTATCCTTCGTATGCTGATCTTCCATTCCCAGAGGTGAGATCTACAAAACTTTGAATGAGAACTGGGCCTATATACATTACTGGAAGCCACACTACTGCAAGCAAACCAGTAAAAGCAATGTCTTTCTGGAAAAAATATAGCACTGTGGTTTTAACTGGATGCTTAGAATTTTCAGCAGGCTCAGCCCAATTCAGCTCAAAAAGTTCAGACATTCTTTCAGCTTGATGATCAGGGGCAAGTGATGTAATTTCCTCAGCTTTGAGAGGATTCTTGTATCCCTTGTTCAGCAGCGGATTCACCCAGAGCCATACAGCTTAGAAAACAAAGAAGATGAAGCATAACCACTCACATTTGCATATTTTAAAACTGATTCATACAATTGTGTTCCTGAATTTACACCTTATTCAAATTCTCTAATTACACTGATCCCAGAAAATCTTCGCACAGCCACAATGGAAAGAAAAGCGTGCATTGGAAAAGTAACCAAGAAAAATATATCATCCATTCTCAAACCAGGGTCCATGGTGTCTTCATCCAGATATATCAAATGAGAGACAGCCGCAGCAGAAAATAAACACATTAAACCAAAATTCAGTACCCAGTAAATTCTAAGCAACGTAGGATGAGAAACAACTTCAAGTTTGCTCTCACTGAAGGCAAAGCCAGAATTACCGCTTGAGTCATTGCTTGAACTGAGTGAAATATTGCTTCAGCTATCTTCCATGGTGAGTTGGTGCTCTCACTGAAGGTTAAGATGCATACAATTGTATAAGCTATAGTCAATATTGCTGTTGCAATTAGAGATAGCTTGATCCAAAGGCTAATTTGCAAATGTGATTGGCTGTTTCCTAGTAGAGGTCTACTAATTAGGGAGCAGGAATTGTCATTGGACCTGAATCTAGAAGAGAAGTTTCTCGTTGAAAACACTATGAGAGTGAACAAGAAAAGGAGATCAATTGATGACAATAGAAGTCGCTGAGGACAAGGGAATAGGAAAATGAACCAATGGATTGCATCAGCAAACGGAGTTGAACTGTCTAGAGACTGTAGAACAGAGCTCAAACATTTGAGGCATGTCAGCCATGATGCAGATGACATTGTTTGACACAAAATTCTGAACTTAAGGCGACTTGGGTTTTCGTAGACTAGCCTTTTTCAACCTGCCAAGAAGTACAATATTTGTATTGATGACATACAATGTGACATATATTCAGGGAAGTAGATATGTACAAAGAACAGACTCAAGAACAAGAGGATGAAACCTGTAAAACCTCACTCACATCTGAGTTGAAGGGAGATTTTGTTTATATTTATAATAGTTAAATTTAAAAATAACGCGGATGAAAGAAGTTGAGAAAGAAGATGTAGAAGAAGGTAAACATGAGACAATTCCTACGTTGTTCACACACAGCCAGTGAAAGAGGGTAAGTGCATGAAGAACTCCAACAACAAAAGAGATTGTTAGAAACTTAGACAAATTATATGGCATGAAAACAGAGTGAGAGAAGAAACTAGAGATAAAATCATAATATGTGATTGAAGAGTATAAAGGAAAAAGAAATTGAAATTGTTCGGCAGATAATGCAAACTTATATTTCTGCTTGAATAATCTAAGCATAGAAATTCCTAAGAGAAAAAGTAAAAAAGGAAGATGACATTGGAAATGGCTTCAGAATTTGTGTGTATTGTAAACCAGGCGCATATCTTGTACCACAAGAAAGCCATGTGTCTATGATTATTAATGTAGTTCTTGTTTTCGATATCACCCCCAACAGAAAGTCAAAAGAGGTAAAGGCAAATAGTGAAGGAAAATGCAAATGCAGACCACTGAAATGATGTAATAGGGCAAGCATCAATGAAGAACTTGCCAAGTGAACTTGCCAAGTGAACTTGTTTACTTATCTCGCTGGTGAAGGAGTTGTCTGTTGGAAAGTTTGCATTCTAAACAATAATACAAAGCCGCTTAGACTACGCTGCCGTGATGCAGAGGCACTTAGCAGCCATAAGAATAAGACACCGTCCGTAATTTGTACTAACACATCTGGAATTTTGGACCAGCGGCAAGAGAAAATATTCAAACCATGATTTCTGACGGACCCGAGCAGTTCAGTACATTTTATGGCTTTAAATGGATTTCATTTATATGAATTATGATACTGTCAAAAATATTGCTAAATAATCAACAATAATTTTATTTTCAATTAAAATATTTATAAAATAATTTAAATGCATTCTTAAAATGAAGGATAAGAAAACATTATCCTGCAAATATTCTAACCTAACAAATATGATCAGATTGCGACACGGCAAATTTGACTGGTGATGTGGCACCAAAAACCTTCTTGGAGAATTTTTGTCCGCACACCCTTCATTGAGCCTGCCTTGTATTCAGTAGCCGCTCATTTTAATCAATTCAAACATCAGAAGTGATTCCACAGGTAGGCTGACTGAATAACTTGATATTATAATGCTTTTTTTGGTTGCTCATCACAACATATTAAAACAATATTTGTTACCATAAGAACAACGACGAAAAGAAAAAAGAAAGAGAAAGAGATTGATTTTATACAAACGCAGAGTAAAGGAAACTAGGCAATGGTATTACAATGAATTTTTTTTTGTTTTTCTATTTCTCAACTTCGCTTCACAGAATATGAGGATATGAACAAAAGGAAACTGATGAGAAAACTATAATATACAGGCACAGTATTTGTTATTCACTGAAGATTTGCAGAGTTTACAATTTTCAAGAATCACCCTCCATCAAGGCACCTTGACAGAGCCAAAGGAAAGTATTTCCATGATCTACATCTGAAACATCATAAAACATAGTTACCAACTTATTAGCTCCGACGGATATTCAAGTCATCACAGTTCAGCTGCAAAATGGCTAGCCAAGTAAAATTACAGTAAATTACCCCGTATAAATTCACACAAGCTGCACGACAGCAGCTACTCTCAAGGTCCCGCTTTGGAGAAGATCAGCAAGCTCATCAAACAAAAGGGCAGTGCGCCAGCCCCATCCCTTCGGAGCTTTTGGTAAAAGAGTGCCCCTTTGTTTGAAGCTCCCAAACACCATGACTTCTCTCTTTGATGGACATATCAACTAACAGGCATAAGAAAAGCAGAGTCACAATGGATACTCTTGCATCTTGTGTTATATTATGTAATAAAACTGACGTCCTCACATGATTTTTTTTACTTTTTTTTAAATCTTGTTTTACCTTTTTGGGGATAGATAAAGAGTATTACCTGATACCGAGCAGTAACCTTCTCGCGAGAATCCACATACATATGAACCTGAAAAGAGAGAGTCAATAATATCAGCAGGAATGAAGGTAACAATCAAAAATTTTGAGGCAAAAGATCCACGTGCACCCAAACAAACAAACACGTAATCCTGCTTTAATTTATCAAAGATTGAGAATTACCTTCCGATAAGAATCTGTAATCTCTGCCTTCCTACGGTGAAGAAACAATCCTGAAATTAAGGATTAGTCACTAGTTATCCTGGTACACAGAATAAATTGTTTTTAAAAGGAAAATAATTACATGAATAAGAACATTACCAAGAGTTCGGCGCCCTTGAGGATCTTCATCATTAAAAGCCTGAACGCTTACCTGAAATTCAAATACAGCACACCAATTCAATCTCTAGCCAAGAAAAAGGAAAGTAGACAGAAAAAGCCTCATAAAAGTTTCAATCTTATGTGAAAAGAATGACTGTTGGTATTTCAATACCTTCCACAAAGAACCTGCGTAGAAATACTCTGGAGAGTGCTTAACTTGGCCATCACTGAGCCTGTGCACATCCTCAAATTCAATCCTGCACAACCAGCAGCCTATTCACAACATAAAATTACACTGTACCGTGTGTCATTGGCTATGTGAGGGAAGGAAAAATTACCCAAAACGAAAGGGAGGGAAGTGACTCAGAGGTGTTTTCATATCCAATGATATGGAAGAACCATTTGCATTCTCCCATTCGATTCCAATAGCATGCTGTGATGACTCTAGCATCTGCATGGAAATTCCACTAGTATTTGGCCCTGAGATAGAAGCTCCAGACAATCTGCTTTGCAGATCTGCCTCGTACTCCCTCTCTGGTTGCTCTCCGTGACCATTAGTGGTATCATTCCCTCCTTGGCTTAACCCAACGATAGCTGTCAACCCATCTCCAGATAGGTCCCCATTGTGGTCAGTTCTAGCCTCTGCATCATCATTAGCTAGAGGTTGTTGACAATTTCTATTGCCCATGCCAAAGGGCACACGGGAAAAGACAAATCGTGTAGGAGGCCAAGCAGGAGCAGGCACAAATGTAGTTCCCCGTCCAATACCTGCAAGCCCATCAATTGGACCCCTAACATGAACTCTTACAGGCCTAAAGAGGCCATTTCCTTCACCTTGAGAAGAATCAGCAACATATATATTTCCAATGCTGCCAGGTGAATTATTCTGATCGTGCTCTTGCACATAATAACCACTGGCAGTAACTCCATGGGAAAATCCAAAAGGTTGCCTGCAAGTGCAAGCCATACTAGTTCGACAGCAATTTTTGCATGTGTCAGCAACAATTTCTTGCACCCTCTGGCTCAAAAGCATCTGTATAGTAACCATATATAGAAAAGATTAACATCCACATATAAGAAAATCCACCAAAAAAATTTAAAATAAAAATAGAAAAACCTGCTTTTTGTTGGGAAAAGAAACAGTTCTAAACTTACGGTAAAAAGAACAGAGTTATTTAGCCACTATGCCAGGCCCCTTAGTGGCAATCTCAAGACTGAAGCAAGGAATTGTGGTCCAAAAGATCATGATATATCCTAATTTAAGGATGATATTGATTGGTGACTTCTAACACTAAAAGCAAAAAACTGTTCTGAACACATTGTTTATGTGCAAAGACACAGCATCCTCATCCCCCTTTGTATGACTAAATGTGCATGGCAATAAACATCCAAGACTAGAAGCAAAGAGATTTCAGTAACAAACCTGTAGCCAAAGGCCATCATTTACAGCTTTGCAAGGAAATCCCAATTCTTCAAGCTGCTTTCTCACATTTAAAAGTGCCTCAAAAGACATGTTGCAGTACAAAAGAGAACCGCCTTCAAATATATTGACAAAAGCATCATACTCCTCGCTACTCACCCCACAGTTTTCCTGAGCATAACCTTTTACCTGTTTTCTGTCTACAACCCTGCCACCCCATGAAAGAGCAGACATGCCACATCTTCCCCAATCATTCACCGCACAGGATGAGTCCATTGAAGAACAATGCTTTGATTGGTCACTTGCAAGCCAAGTGTTGTTATTTAAATGGTAGCACGGGCTTTCTTCAGATGGTCCCTCCATAGATGCACTACTGGTTCCAACCCCAATCGCCATTTCACCACAAGAACATGAAGCTCTACTTCTATCTGTATCAGAGTATGAACTACACAAAGATGAGGACTGATTAATGTTACATGGATATACTGGCTCCAATTTTCGGCAGCTGTACACTGGTTGTTGCATTTGGCTCTTGGAATCAGAAACCCTTGTTTGTAGGTCAACCACGCAGTCTGCAAGCTCAACCAAAAGAGCATGAGCTGTATTCTGGCCCTCCTGGTCATCTGTTAAACTTAAGTATCCTAGTTCAGATTCCAACTTCTTATTCATGCAGCTATTTGTCAAAGTTTTTCCCTTTGCTCTACAAGAATCAGAACAGATACCTGTTCCCGACTTAGAACTTCCTTGCTCAAAACATTCTGTCTTACGATAAGCAACTTTTGCGAGGAATGCATACAAAGCCAGTTCAAACCTTTTAATTTAAAAACATAAGAAATCCGTATTAATTTAAAACATAAAAAACTACTTTATCCCAATTCATAAAATTTAAAGCTTGGAACCACGAAATTATTTTAGTGGATGCTCTACAACTCTCACCGTTTTTCTTCACTAGGTACCCACAATTCATCTGAAGTCAGCAATGCATGCAAAGTTTGAGAAGAAAGTTTTGGAAGCACCTACGCGGTGGGGATAATCAATTAAAAATGATGAGCACCCAAATAATGCAAAATCTACTAAAAGTTAGAAGTGAACCATAAAGTTACAACTGAAATAAATAGAAGATGTAAAGCAGCTAAAAGACAATACATATAATAAGGCTATCAAAAATAAATAGAAGATGTAAAGCTAAACAGTAACATCTTCAACATTTACCTCTTTCAATTCCACAGCACCACTTTGACAAAGGTAGCCCCAACAAGCATTCCTCACACGTTCTCCATGTATGCCATAGTCTTGATTCTCTGCAAATACCTGAATTTACAACTAAACATACTTTCAGCAAACAAAGAAGCAGCAAGTATAGTGCAACAAAGGTAACAAAAATTCATTTTCAACCTGGTAAGCTAAGAAATTTGAAGTCCACAGTTCCGAAATAATGAAATCTGTGCATATTGCACATAAATCCTGCATCAAAAACATCATCATGTAATCCAAAACAAGGACAAACATAATAAAATTCAAAATTTTTAAATACAAAGAAGATTACATAATTATATAACCTGAAGGTCAAGAAAGGAAGCAGCTGCCAGAACTCGAAAAGCATTAGTATCATTAAGTTTTGGGTGATGGCCGTATAAATACGCCAAGGCCATAGCAATCGCCTCCCCATTCACATTCTTATCGTCCACGTGTAGTGTTACCACCGGAGCAGTCGCTTCTTTCCACGGATCATGTAGCATGTTCCTGTCAGTCCAAATTATCATTTAATTTACTGCACTATATTTTACAGCGACATTTAGTTAGTGATGAATACCTGAAATAAGGGCTACGAGAGAGAATTAAGCGATGGAGGTGGTAGGTGGACCCCATGGCGTGAACGACGATATCGGAGAAGGAGCCGGAATTAAAGCCTTCCATTTGGATGTGATCGCATAGAGCCGTCAAATTACAATCCAGTGCACGTAATTCGCTGCTACTCCGGTCGTTATCGGAGTGCTGCGAGGACGGAATTGTCATTTTCACCTGCTGGTGAGGACCGTATAATCGGGGTTTGCTGTAGTGCGGTTCCATTATACGGGACCGTGTTGAAACTGGCTTACGTTAGTCTGAGATAGTGGAGATCGGAGAAGGCATTGTTTGTGGTGGAGCTCGGTCTGTTAATTGGAAATTTATACCGGTGTGTTGTTAGAGACGAGTAAAACGCTGCGTTTTTCAGAAACCGAAAAATAAAGAAGACGACCCTTTCTGACTATTGACTGTTTAGTATTGAAAAGCCAGGCGACGAATGATTCGCGCGGTTAAGGGTATTTTAGACTTTTTCTATGCATTTACACTAGAATTTTTTCATTATAGTTTTTCCACAATGGCTTGTGTAACGAAAATTTCCTAAAATCTCAGATAAACCCTGATTCTCGAACGTCTCTCTGTAATTTCTCTTCCAGGTAAGTGAATCTTCGGATTCGTATGAAATTTATGTATATGCTTTATAAAATTCGATTTTTTTATTCACTTTTGAGCCGCGGGTTCTGTGAATTGTTTTAACGAATGCTCCAATTGGTTCGTCGTAGTAAGCTCTGCTGAATTTTCCCTTCGTTGCTTTTGCTCCGTGTGGTGCCATTGACGAAAATTTTTCTGTATTTCACCGCATTATCTCAGCAACCTAGAAAAATGAATGATCAAATGATAATCTGGCATTAATAAAAGAGGAAAAGAAGGGCAATTACCTTTAAGAATAGCTTCTGTTTGGCTTGAGCATTACTCAAAATTTAGTTCACAGATTTAAGGATTAGCTTTTCCTGTGAAAGTTGACTTTTTGTGATGAACCATATGAAGAAACCGGAATTTTTTTACATCTTTATTAATTATGGATCAGGGCAGTTAGCGGTCACGGTCTTTGTTACTGTTTTTTCAAATTCACTGAGTCTTGGTGTCAGTTAATATGTCTGTGTCAATTTTTAAGGCTATGTATGCAGGTATGTTGGAGATATATCTGCTGTATGTCTTGGCTTATTTTGTTTTAACTTTTTGAAATAGATATAGAAGAGAAAAAGCACAGCAGGAATTTGGACATGTTGATATGAAGATGCTCTTAAAAAGCCCAGGTAAACATGACTTCTCTTTTGGAGTTGGTACGTTGTGTGAAGTGGTTCTATTTATTTATATCTTCGAATGATTTGAAAATCGTAATTTGTAGTTGCCATTTTTGTTATGCTTGCAGGAATAAAATTTCATATTAATTCAAAATTCTATACAATTTTGGATATTTCTAAAAAGTTATCATCCTTGTCTGATGGGTCTTCTTTCAAGTCAGCTGGGAAAGTTATTCCCTTCTTGGATGGTAGTAATCAAGAAAATTCAGGAATGAATGAGCAGCCAAGAAAAGGCATTGATGATGTGTACAATATCTTGCAGAGTGGTCCTTGGGGACCTGCTCTTGAGAATTCCTTATCCTTGCTTCATGGAATACCTCAACCAGAAACAGTTATTGGAACCTTGACGAGGCTGAAGGATGTCAATCTAGCGATAAATTATTTTCGGTGGGCTGAGAGGAAAATTGACCAAGCACATTGTTCAGAAGTATACAATTCACTTCTGATGGTGATGGCTAAGTGCAAAAAGTTTGATTTTTTAGAAGAGATTCTGGGAGAAATGAGTCTTGCAGGATTTGGTCCATCCCCTCATACATGTATTGAGTTAGTTGTTAGCTGTATCAACTCAAAGAAGCTGAGAGAGGCTTTTGATATTATACAAACCATGAGAAAATTCAAATTTCGGCCTGCTTTTTCGGCTTATACAACTTTGATTGGTGCTCTTTCTGCAGTTCATGAATCTGATCTCATGCTTAGTCTCTTTCATCAAATGCAGGAGCTCGGTTATGAAGTAAGTGTTCATCTGTTTACAACTCTCATTTGTGTGTTTGCCAGGGAGGGCCGGGTTGATGCTGCTCTCTCCTTGTTGGATGAGATGAAGAATAACTCTTTTCATGTTGACATAGTTCTTTATAATGTCTGTATAGACAGCTTTGGTAAAGTGGGTAAGGTGGATATGGCCTGGAAATTCTTTCATGAGATGAAAGCACAAGGCATAGCTCCTGATGATATAACATATACTAGTATGATAGGGGTTCTCTGCAAATCTAACAGGCTGCAGGAAGCTGTGGAAATGTTTGAGCAAATGGACCAGAGTAGGGAAGTCCCATGTGCGTATGCTTATAATACCATGATTATGGGTTATGGCTCAGCTGGGAAGTTTGATGAAGCATACAGTTTACTTGAGAGACAAAGAGGGAAGGGGTGTATACCGAGTGTGATAGCATATAATTCTATTCTTACTTGCCTGGGGAAGAAAGGGAGAGTAATAGAAGCAATGAAGATCTTTGAGGAGATGAAGAAAGATGCAATGCCTACTATCACGACCTATAACATTCTTATTGACATGCTTTGCAAGGCTGGAAATATTGAGAATGCTCTGATGGTTCAGGATTTCATGAAAGAAGCTGGCTTGTTTCCTAACTTAATGACTGTAAACATAATGGTTGATAGACTGTGCAAAGCTCAAAAACTAGATGAAGCTTGTTCTATATTTGAAGGAATGGATCATAACATTTGCACCCCGGATGAGGTAACTTTTTGCTCACTTATAGATGGCTTAGGCAAGAATGGCAGATTGGATGATGCATACAGGCTTTATGAAAAGATGTTGGACACGGATCAGATTCCAAATGCTATTGTGTATACTTCCCTTATTAGGAACTTCTTCAAGCATGGCAGGAAGGACGATGGTCACAAAATATACAAGGAAATGGTCCAAAGGGGCTGTTCTCCTGATTTAATGCTCCTTAATACCTACATGGATTGTGTCTTCAAAGCTGGGGAAACAGAGAAAGGCAGGGCTTTGTTCGAGGAAATAAAAGCTCAGGGATTCATTCCAGATGTCCGGAGCTATTCCATCCTAATTCATGGGCTTGTGAAAGCAGGTTTTGACCATGAAACAGATCAATTGTTTTATGCAATGAAGAAGCAAGGCTGTGTTCTAGACACCCGTGCTTACAACACAGTTATTGATGGATTTTGCAAGTCAGGTAAGGTGAACAAAGCTTACCAGATACTAGAGGAAATGAAAACAAAAGGTCACCAACCAACTGTTGTTACCTATGGTTCTGTCATTGATGGGCTTGCTAAAATTGACAGGCTAGATGAAGCATATATGCTCTTTGAAGAAGCAAAATCGAATGGAATAGAGTTAAATGTGGTTATTTACAGCAGTCTTATTGATGGTTTTGGGAAAGTTGGTAGAATTGATGAAGCATATCTAATCATGGAAGAGTTGATGCAGAAAGGTTTGATGCCTAATGTTTACACATGGAATTGCTTGCTTGATGCCCTGGTGAAAGCAGAGGAAATTAATGAAGCCCTTGTCTGCTTTCAGTCCATGAAAGACTTGAAATGCACTGCCAACCATTTAACTTATAGCACTATCATAAATGGTCTTTGTAGGATTAGAAAATTCAACAAGGCCTTTGTGTTTTGGCAAGAGATGCAAAAGCAAGGGTTAAAGCCCAATACAATCACCTACACAACAATGATATCCGGACTTGCAAAGGCTGGGAATATAATGGAAGCTAACGGGCTTTTTGAGAGGTTTAAGGCCAATGGGGGTATACCTGATTCTGCTAGTTATAATGCTATGATAGAAGGGTTAAGTAATGCAAATAGAGCAATGGATGCATATAAACTTTTTGAGGAAAGCCGACGGAAAGGTTTCAACATTAACACTAAAACTTGTGTTGTCCTTTTAGATGCACTACATAAAGCTGAATGTCTTGAGCAGGCAGCTATCGTTGGGGCTGTCTTGAGAGAAACTGCAAAGTCTCAACATGCGGCAAGATCTTGGTAACATGCCTTTTAATTAGTTTTTGAGGACTATGTGGTGTGATGTAATGGGCAAATACCTGATGCCACAAGGTCTTTTGTATCTTGGTGATGTGCAATGCGTTGGATGACTGACTTCTGCATGTAACAATTCTTTTCTCATCACTTGCTTAATGGGAGTTGAGTTGCCCTTGGCAGAGGTATTACCTCATCTTATTGGTAATGTAATTATCCAATGTTGAATGAACAAATTTAATTTTGCATTTCATTTTTCATGGACATTGAACGCCAAATCTCCTCAGCAATTGACACTTCTTTGCGTATTTAATATAGGCTAGTATTTGTACAATACAAATACATAACACAGGCACGTGCATGCACAGACTGTCAGTACTTTGTCATTTTGTATTCTGGGGAGTCAATATAACATGAAGTGAAATTTTAAAGAAGACACACACAGAAAGTGGGGAGTTTGAGACACATGCTAGCTAGGAAAACTAAATGTCCAACTTCACGTGTCCTTATTTCTTTGAACATGATACAAATTCTGTTTTAATAGTTGTCTAAATATATACTATGAAAAAATGTATTCTGCAAGTAATATTTTCTCGAAATCCATGGATTACTGTATTGACTTGACGCTCTATGGATGCAGGCTTTTGAACACGCAAATCAAACATTGCTAATAGTACCTACCGGTGATATAATAAACTCCTGCAATGAACTTATTCTCCACTCTTGCATTTTGGTAATCCCAACCATACGAGTTTGCTTCCGTAGCAGTAGGTGCTGCATCCTGTAATCTGTTAAATTCTGTTCCCACACCTGGTTAATCATGGATTGCAATGGAACACCAAACACATCTCAGTCGTCTCCTTCAATAGTATTTTAGCCTCTTTTGGGAGACGCAAATGATGCCATAATCAAATTTTTATGTATTGCCTTGACCATTATGAGGTAATTTTCTGTCAAATGCCTATATAGTATATAAGCATAACTGACACGGACCATGTTGTTCTGTATCATTTTTTAGCCTTAGAGGAAGGTGTAAATCACAGGAAATAAGTAGTTACCTTTATATTTGAACGTTATATGGTTTCAGCCAGTTGAAGGGGTGATCCCATGTGTTGATGCGTTAATTCTACTTCTCTGTACAACAACTTCGTGTTTGTATGCACTTTCAAAATTCAAATTGAAGACCTCCTGTTCAGAAATCCAGCTAGCTTTGTGAACAGTTCATTGAGCATTTGCATACTTTAGTGGCTCTTTATTTATCTTCTAGTGAAACAAAGGATGCAGTTTGGTCATTGGAATTTCCCTTCTTATAACTTTTTGTGATTGAATGCTCGATAATCATACTCACAACAAACTCTCTGGTTAAAATTTATAGGCCAAGTTAACGAAGAATGAACCTTTTGCATTAGAATATCATCTTCTTGTTTATAGGAAAATTGTGTGTCAAGCATATGTTTAAGATTTAGGTGTTGAGGTTTTTAATCCACGAAATAGAATCATTAATTGTCCGAGTATAATGGAGTGGGCGGTGGTGATTTTAACAATCAAATTTTGAATTGTTTATTAAATATTTTGATTATTATGATTTGAGATTTAAAGCAAAATATAACAAACATATCACAATTTGTATTTTAAGAACTGCTTAGATGAAAATTGTAAGATGAGTATCGCCATATGTAATAAAATGACCATTTTACAATCAAAGTGAGTTTATGAAATGGCTGTTGACTCTCAAGCGTCAAGCCTCATGTAGTAATGATCTTCAGCAAATGAAAGAGAGATCACAGAGAAAGGATTTTATCGTAATTTGACGTGAAACACAAACTGAAGCTGGAAAAGTGAATGAATGAACTCTGTGCATTAAAATGTACATCTGGGTTTGCCAAGAGACTCTCTTCTCAAACTTCTACTATCACGTCGTTTCCAACATTTGCATGGGCACATTATACGACAAGTCGTTTTCATGTCAATTAAAGAAATGAATAGTGGTTTACTTATGAAATATTTTGAACGACATAAGCCGTTCGCTTTTGGTTTTTGGAGCAAACGGCAACGCGTTTCAAGAAGAGAAACAAGCCTTAGCGATGCCACGTGTCCTAAGAAAATTAAACTTGGACTGCCGGAAGAGGACTTTCCAGTCTCCACGTCCGGGGGATATGACCGTTAGGTCTAACGTCTCTCTTTAACTTTAGATTCAAAATTTAAAATTCCAAACAGCAAACAGATTGGAAACTTTACTACTGTCTTTATTTTCATCAAAAGCTCTTTAAATCCATCTCTCCTAACTTCAAAATTATCTATCTTACTCGCTCGAGAGAAATGGCGTTGAGACCCATTGATAATGCCCTCCCAACAACTACAACAGAGAGACCAAGAAAACAAGTTAAAGTTTCGATTCCGATCCAAAAACAGCCTGATTTCAGTGTCAAAGATGAAAACAAGGCTCCATTTCCACCATCTGCAGATGCCACCATTGATTATATTTCCTCTGAGAACCTCAACGCCATATCTGACCCGGAATCCGAGATCCAAGTGAGTTTATCGCTTTCTTTCTCAAATATGGGTCTCATTGATTTTTCCTATTTCTTTTCTTTCTTTTTTTTAAAGTTTTACGGTTTAGAGCGAAAATAGTTGTGGTTTCAATCAATTTTTGGTTTGGCTGCCATGTTGCGGAATTTCAGAGATTAATTGAAGGGTTAAATTCAAAGGATTGGACGAAGGTTTGCGAATTACTTAACAACGCTAGGCGATTTGCAATGCATCACTCTTCTCTCTTGGAACCTGTCTTGTAAGAAATTTTTTCTTGCACCAAATTTGTGTGCTTTGTGCTTTGTGTGTTTATGTTGTGCACTAACAAGCAACGTCCATGACTCGTTGTGAATCAGGGAAAAGGTTATGGTAGTGGTGGTAAAAGCTATGAAGAATCCAAGAAGTGCTTTGTGCAAAACCTCTATCATGGCGTCTTCTGATATCTTCAATGCTTTTGGTGACAAATTACTTGACTCCACCAATTCTGATGCATTTGATAATTTGGTATGTATCTACGTCTCTGTTTTCTTTCTTCAATCCTACATTCTTGCGCCATATTCTTTTTTGGTGATAGTAATTTCTGATTGGTTTAATTTGTCATTGCTCACAGCTACTCCAGCTACTGATGAAAGCTTCTCAAGACAAGAAATTTGTTTGTGAGGAAGCAGATAGGGCTCTGAACACGATGGTGGAATACATGACTTCTTTGCCATTGCTCCATAAGCTTAAGGCTTATGTTAAACATGCCAACCTTAGAGTCAGGGCCAAAGCTGCCATATCCATCTCTAAATGTGTCTCCAAGATGGTAACTTTACTCAATTTCATGCAGTTAGTATCTCCCATGGGTTGCTAATAGTCGCGGTTTAGCATCTAACAACAAAATTTATATCAACAATTTCAGGGGCTGGAGGGAATGAAAGAGTTCGGTTTGGTTTCACTGGTTCAAATGGCAGCTGATTTGTCGAAGGATAGACTGCCTGAGGCAAGAGAAGCAGCAAGAAGTACAGTGATATCGTCATACAATGCCTTTACTGAAAATGAAGAGCAGAAGCAGGAGGCATGGCAAAGCTTCTGCCAATCTAGCTTGCCACCCATTGATGCTCAGTCCATGGTTAAAATTATCACTACACTATAGAGTGGTAGGGTAAGGTGGTCCTGACGGTAGCAGCAGGAGTGAGTTCTTCTAATCTTATGAAGAAAAGTTTAGAATTTTATTATCATGTAAAAATCTGTCTTTTTCATGATTATATTTATGCGACGATGTGGAAATAATATGATCAATTTTCTGCTTTTCCCTCCACTCGTTGAGAAAATGATGGAAATCATCAATATAGGATTTATTTCTGGACGTAAACCATGAAGATGTGGTGTTGTTTCAAACACGGGAGAGCTTGAAATGAACAATACAACCATTCTTAAATAACTCCGTCAATGTTTGGCAATATTTGTGAGAGTTATAATAGAAAATAATTGTTACAAAAACATACAATTCAAATTTGTTAAAAAAAGTTCATGAATCAGGCTTCTTTTTGCCCACTACAAATCTGCCGAGACTCAAATTTGTTAACAAAAATTGTGTCATATTGTAAGTGTAAGTCCGTAACTTAACCGCAAATTGTAAAATTGCTTGTTTTTCTGCTTCATCCGAAATGAATTATGTTACATTTGTTGTAGAGAAACTATGATTTTCTTCAACCAAAGCGCGCAAAGCCTTCTCGACATCTTCAAATGGTTGCCCAGCATAGAACTTTAGCTGGCCCTTCTTCACAACAATCACCTTCTTAATACCTGATTTCACTGCATCAAGTTGTTCCTGCAAAAAGTTAAAAAGTTAATTCCAAGCACTACCATCCTACCATGGAACTGTAAAATGGTTACATCTAAGCCCTCTCCCTCCCCAGACAAGAACACAAGAAAGTAAATATTCCGTTGTTAAACCCTTTGGAGTGAGTCCTTGAGCCCCATATACTTGTTTCCATCACAAGTATCCCTAACATTCACATACACTCATGTAAAGAGAACAGATAACTTCAGAAATCAAGTTAGAATGCTTACTTTTACTGACAGGGGAACAACATCAACATCAAAATCACCTAGATCTTCAAAAAACAATTTGAGTAGATAACAATAGTTTTTGGCATCACCACGGTCCTCAAAAGCAATGGTATAGGAAGCCTCAGTTAGGTCCTGCACCTCTGAAGGGATTCTTAATGTATAAAGACCTCCTACTCCATGTTCCAAACCTCTCCGCATAAGAATAGCCTGGAATTAAATAAATATGCTTAGACCTTAAAAGATGCTTCTCTCACATTCACAACAAAACTGTAAAATGAAACATGTATCAATAAGATGCATCCAAATTATGAAGAGGATCAGCTAAAATGGAAGTTTGATAATGAGATGAAATATGTTTCTGTTGTCTGCGGATAAATTTTGGTGCATATGCAAAAAGGAGATCCTAGAGTTTATAGAGCTCGCTTGTGATAAACGTGATAAAAAGGTTAAATCCTAACTCAGAAATATAGAAGCATGCTTTTGAAGAGTAAGACTGAAATATTTTCGAAAGGAAAATGAGGATGATCATATTAGATTACCAAAAGATACCCTTACATTGCCAAAAGTCAGACAATGCGGTAAACTATTACACAACTAGGAAAGGATATACATTTTCATATTCGAATTTCAAACAGAGAGTATAATTAGTGACTAAATATAATGCTATTCATAAAGACCATTGTCCTACACAGTAAGAAGTATACAAGTTTCAATAACTTACTAGAACATAAGGAAGCTTTGACCACCACAAATTGGAAGTCATATCTGATTTGTTAAACCCGGTTACATTAGCAGATGGCTTTTCTTCCAATACTTGATGTTCAGAACTGCCATTTCCACCCAATTTATCATCTTTATTGGGTTTCATGGGAGTTTTCTGGCTTTCTTGCATGAAGTTCTGCAGATTTTGCATCTCCATATTTTTTGATTTTGTAGACTTCACAACTTCCACTGGCCTACCAGGACTAGTCCCCTGAACAGTACCTAAAATTTGACAACAAACCAGGCCACTACTTGATATTAACAAAAGTATTTTGAGCATCAACTGATAGTAGAATTAACATACCAAAATATTGGCGCAGCAGTCTTCAAAATTTTCAACAAAGACATTTTTCTTCCTCCTATTTTCTCAATTTTGTATATTCACCATTCTTATTACCATCATAGACCCAATAAATCAATTTCATTTTTCAGTCAATTGACAACTGATAGATCAAGGAATACGGATATTTGAAGAAATGACATTGGAGTAAAGGTCATCAACACTCCACATAACCACACAATATGATTAAAAATGAAAAAATTAATGTAATATATCAAAACTAGCAATAACATATCATGCATAAATAAGACTCTTAGAAATATTACCAAACCTCATATTACTATCCCCAACTCCCACTTCCGCTGGCATTTTCTCCAAGTTCTCTTTATCATTTTGCAAGTAATTTGAATTTGCACTTATTGATTTACTCCCACTCTTCCCGGCTTCCACCATCCCAGAAACATTTTCCAAACCACTCTTCTTCTTCTCATTCATACCACAGCCCTCTGAACTTGAAAACCCCTCCACATTGCTTCTCAAACTCGTGGAAGGTCTTCGAAAATTAGAATTTTTGTTAAATATTAATGTCTTATCCTCCGCTTTTTCACTTTCATCGTCCTTAGACTCATGCACAAGGTTCCCACATGACGCTGGTAAATTCCCCCTTGACTTTAACCTATTCTCCACCTTAGCCAGTCGCGCGCCAATCTCTTTTTCAACACCAATTCTACCATTAGCATTCCCACTTTCATCCTCCTCTTCACCATTTTTCAGTCCCCTTCCTTCAATCTCTCTCGCTTCTCTAGCCATTTGCCTGATTTCATTTAATTTATTTTCATATGTTTTATCCAAATAAAGCATATTTCTATCCACCAAAATGTTCCTTCCTTTTTCTCCATTAACATACCTATTTAAACCATTCATATTCTTATTTTTCTCGTCAGAATCTTCTTTTCCCACTATCCAAGCAGTACAAATTGTTCGCAACATAAAAACCGCAACAAAACCCAACCCAATTTTTAATAGAGACCTCACAGAAAATTTACGAAAAACGCCACTGTATTCCCCAGCAACACCCACGGTTTCCGAAACCCGAATTTCCTCCACTTCCTCAACGGGCGGGGCAATACCCTCAATTTCGCTAACCGGATGCTCGTATTTATAAACGACGTCTTGTTCTGGGGGGTATACGACTGGGATTGCGGGTTCTATTGTAAAGGGTTTAGTTAGGGTTTTGAGGTTTTTAGGGCGTAGGTGGTTTTTTCTCCCGGTGAGTTTTTTCGGTGATCGTCGGGTGGATGTAGAAGATGAGAGCAGTGGTTTTAGTAAATTTGGGATGACGGTGGTCGTGTTAGCGAGGGAAGTTAGGAGTTTGACGGAGGCGCAGTGCGCACCGGCCATTGCTGATGCCGGAGAGTGTAAAATGCTGCAAAAACAATTACACTTCGCCGTCGAGAAATTCAACGAATTACGATTTCGCCTGCAACCTTGAGAGAAATAGCTCGGACGAGTAATATGCGGCCACGGGTGAAAATGAGTATTTAAGCCGGGAGGTCTGTAAAGCCCAATAGGATCTTCTGTAAAGCTGGTTCAACCCAAAGAAAACAAATTGAATAATAAATTATTTAATTTAAATTACATGGTTCATTCAAAACAAAAATTACGTAGTTCATTATCATTAACTTGAATTAAGTTTATAACATAACACCCAAATATTAGTAATTGCTGAAGATGTTTATATATTATTTATACTCACTAATCATTATGTCATACTCATTATAATTTTGGTTGATTAACTTTGTAATTATGATTACAAAAAAAATTATTTTTAAAATTATTTTCTTATTATTCATCTTTGCGTGATCGTTTCTTTAAACTAGTCATGGACAAAATCAGGTTCGCTTCATTTATTGATATTCAATTGAGTTGGCTATGGTCATGACGTTGTGAACGTACCAAATTGAATATAGTATTTAAAAGTTAAAACGAGCCAAACTGACCTAAAACTTTTAGAAAAAAGATTTCATTTTTCAATTTCATCTTCTCTTTAGATTAAGACTGAGCAAAATAAAGTTTAGTTTAAATCGAATCAAACCAATAACTAATCGGTTCACAAGTTTGTTAACGGCCCAAACTAAAAAACATTAATTAAATCTAATCGATTTAATTTTATTTATTTATTTTTTATTTTACGTATTTTTAAATATATTTTTATCGTTTTTTCTTTTTTACAGTTTGATAAGATCAAAGGCCTTCAGATTTCATAAAAAAGAACACCGTTGTGCATAAATAATAATACAATATTATACATTTCATGTCATATATATATATATATATGAATTTTAATACATACCTCCCTTAAAGTTTGTAATTATAACATTTAAATGAAAGGTTTAAAAAAAAATATACTTACTTTTTTTAAACTATCGATCAACCATCTATTTTCATTTAAATTTATTATAATACCCTTAATTACTTCAAAATAAAATTGAAAAAACTCAATTTTAATTTATTTGATGTTTAAAATATTAAAATTATTAAAATTTTGATTAATGATAATTATAATTTAGAAAAATTGACATATACCTCCTTAATGTTTGGGAGAATAGACACTTACTCCCTAATGTTTGGAAAAAAATAAATGCCCCCTTAAATTTAGACAAATATATAGATACCCCCTTTGAGTTATGTTTCAATTAGTTGATTAATTAGTTAAATATAATTTGTATTCTTAAACTTTTAAATAATCATAAAGTAAAAAAAAATTATTTTAATTATAATAACTTAATCCCTATTCTAATATTTTTTTTCATTTATATTTTATAATTATAACAATTTAATCCCTATTTTAATATTTTTAACAAGATATTAAAAATTAAATAATTTTTTAATTTATTATTTTAATAAAAATTTTAAAAAATTATAATTAAAAAAGTCTAACAATGAGTAGACTAGAGCTCATATGCTAAAATATTTTTAATCTTTTATTTTTACTTTTTTTAATAATAATTTGATATTTAATTGTCAAAAAAATTTTGAAATATTTTTTTACTCTTTTATTTTTATATATACTATATTTATTTAAAAGATTATTTTAACTTCATTATATTTATTATAAAAATATAAATAAAATATATAAAAAGAAGAAAATTTTATATCATTTGTTAATAAAATTAGTAATTAAATATCATTAGTTGACTAATTAAATAAATATTATTTGTATCTCCTAAACTTTTATATATTAATAATTTAGACATAATTATTTTTATTATATCAATTTAGTCTTTATTTTAATATTTTACAAATATATTAAGAATTAAATAATTTTTTTAATTTATTATTTCAATAAAAAACTAAAAAATACTATTATTAAAAAAATTCTAATAATGAGTTAGATCAAAACCATACACTTAAATAATTTTAATTTTTTCTTTTACTTTTTCAGTAATAATTTAATATTCAATTATAAAAAAATTTTAAATAAAATATTATTGTGACATTTTATTTTTATACATAATATATTCATTTAAAAAAAATTATTTAACTTTTTATTATGTTTTCTTTAAAAATTTATGAAAGTATAAATAAAAAAAGTATATGTTCTATATGTGTATGTGTGTACTCTCTTTTTTTTTTAATATTTTTATTAAAATTAAAGTATATTATTTAACAATAATATAAAATATATTTAATTACTATTTCTATTAACAAAAGATATTAAATTTTCTTCTTTTATATGTTTTATTTATATTCTTATAATAAATATAATGAACTTAACATAATTTTTAAATGAATATAGTGTATATAAAAATAAAAAAATAGTAAAAAAATATTGCAAAATTTTTTTGACAATTAAATATCAAATTATTATTAAGAAAATAAAAGTAAAGAGTTAAAAATATTTAGCATACGAATCTAGTCTATTTCATTGTTAGATTTTTTAATTATAATTTTTTAAAATTTTTATTAGAATAATAAATTAAAAAATTATTTATTTCTTAGTATCTTGTTAAAAATATTAAAGTAGAGATTAAATTGTTATAATTACAAAATATAAATTATAAAAAAATATTAGAATGGGGACTAAGTTATTATAATTGAAATAATTATTTTTTAATTTATGATTATTTAAAAGTTTAAGAATATAAATAATATTTAACTAAATCAAGTAAGGAAACAAAAGTTAAGAGGGGAAATGTTCGTCACCCTTTCTTTTTTATTTAATATTCCATTACTCTATATATTTTCTTTAATATTTTATTATCATTTTTAATTCTGATTTTATTTTTTAATATTTTTAATATATTCAATTTTATCATTTTGTAAATCAATTGAATTAAAGGATAAAATTTAAAAAAATTAAAGGGTGATAAGATATTAAAAAGAATATACGAAAGTAACGAGGTATTGATTTCAAACGTAGAGGTAACATGCATTTTATATATATATATATTATATCTTATGAGAAAAATATAAGAAAAATATAATACGATCTTGCGGCGTTTTCATTGGAGATTAGGACCTTCATAATCAAGAAAAGCAATTGTCATGTCAAAAACTTGGTTTGATGTTCATAAATCATAATGAACTTACATTAGAGGACCATGATTCCCGCGTACCCTCCCAACATTTGCAGCTAAAATGCAATGGGAAATAATGGCTTCCTGTTCTCTTGCAGGTTCAGAGGACTCTCCAGATTATCAGTCAGACTCTCGATTTGATCAACGGTTAGTACTTAGTACAAGAGGTAGTTCCAAAATTGGCTTTTTTATTCTATACATCTAGTCAAGTATAGTATTTGAGTTTCGAAAATCCCACATCGTTCGCTTAAGAAGACTAGGGTAGGTAGGTGAGCTACAAAGGGGAAGCAGAGTCCTAACTTCAGCATGCCTTTCTTGGCCTTTCGGCTAAGATTAAATGTGGTAGATGTTTTTATGAGTTTGATATCTGATTCGTAAACCATTGGCCCACATGATGATAAATCAATTATTTTGGGGGGAGGGCTAACTGCGGTAGCTTGATGTTGGGGCTCTCGAGTGTTGCCCACACGTTGCACTAGTGCAATGGCCGGGCGCACTCTATAAACTCTAGTCGACGTTTAAAACGAGTTATAGCTTGGAAAATTGTGGTCTGGACCCATGCTCTCTTGTAGATGGAATTATTATATGATTAAAAGTAATTCGAAGCATTTCTAAATTAGTTGTGTATTTTAAGGGATTGATACCTTACGTATAAAAATGTTACATAACACAAAAGGTTAGAGTGCTTTTTATTGAATAAATTTATGAAAAAAGAATGGATAAAGAAGTTTATGACAATATTACTACTAAACTCTTAAAAGAATGGAAGCCCTTTTAAACAAAAGGGTAAATGAAAAAAGTAAACATAGGCGTCAGCTTTGACAAAACAATACAGAATAATATGCACCTTCGAAAATCTGTTGGCGATCATGATCATGGAAATGTTTTACTTCACATAGACTAGAAAGTTTTTCATGTGTCTTATGCAGCGGAAACAGCCAAACATAAAAAACACCGAGCATTGCCAGCCTCATCTCATAAACAAACAAGCATAATAAAACACCAAAGCACTAACAACCTCATTTTGTTCGACCTTTGTTCTATTGTATGTACTTGGATTTGTTGTGTTTTCTGCCCCTTCTCGGCTGCCACACCAACCATTTGTTGCAATGACAACAGTTTTCTTGCTAAGCCGCTCTTAACCGCAAACCAAAACATAAGAATTATCAAAAATGATAAATATAGAAATGACAAAACCCTGATACTCCTGCGCGCCTATCCCATCATTGCAACAACAAAACCCAACTGTTCACCCTTTTGGTTTGGTACATGTCTTTTGTCTTTGGAGAACACAAGGAAAAAAAAAAAAAAAAAAAAAAGAACTCGAGTCCATGGAGTCAAAGCATCTGGTTTCTCTTTCTGCAGCACAACCGGTCCAGCAGGCTAAGAGCAACCTTTCCACCGCATCTTCTACAGGTTCTTTTCTTATCCGTGCTCCTCTTACTATTGACGACGATGATGACGATGATAGTTATATATCAGAATCCCCCAACGCTGGTAATGTAATTGTTGCTGACAGTGGCCATGGTAGTAGAAAGAGTATTAGTAGTATTGATAGTGTGGGGTCTCTGAGCGCCGAGGAGTTTGAGAGTGCTTCAGAGAGGCCTTTCGTTGCTGACCCAGATGAGGAAATTGTAGAAGAGGGTGGCGTTAATGGTAAATATAGAGTTTCTAGGCTTCTTGCGGTTTACCCAGATGAGGGATTTTCTCAGAACTCTTTGGCAAGTGATGAAGAGAGTGGCATGGATGATGAATATTATGGCCCTGTTGTTAATTTGGGTCTTGTTGATAATGTAAATGTTAAGCCTATTGCTCAGTTGTCAATGGATGATGATGGTTTTGGATATGATGAGTTGTCTGGTGGTGACGAAGGGCTGCTGAGTGAAGAGGAAGATAGTGGTTTTTTGCCTGTAGTTAAAGTTCCTAGAATGGGAAGAGTTGATAGGGCACCAAGAATAAAAGTGATGGAAAGTGAAGGAGAAGACGAGCCATTGTCTGAGCCACAGTTCCCTGAGAAGTTTGCTAATAATTCGGTTCCAAGTAAATTTGTTGGAGTTAATTTGGGTCCAGCTACTTCAGCAGAGTCATTTTTGGTGAACAGTTTTGCTGACGACTCTGTATCTGCTGAACTAGTTGAAGATAAGGATAATGGTGAAGATGTTTTTGAGTTTGTTAAGAAATCTGTTGAACAAGGGTCAGAACTTGAAAATTCTCTACAGGAAGAGGTTGAATCAAATGATTGGGTTGGATGTGAGACAGAAGAACTTAGTGCAGGAATAGGTAGTGTTTCTGGCCGAGCCTTTGTACCTGTACCGAAGCATCTCGAAGAATTGAAGGCTGAAGAGGCAGGAGAGAGTGCAGAAGAATCATCTGATTTCCAAAATAATCAATGCAGCAATTTTGACGTTAGCGGAAATGTTTCTCATCAGCAAGAAAGTGACAGAGATAACTTGGAGAGTAAAACTGACCCAGAAATTGATTTGGGGATTTATTTGTATGATCCATTGGCTATCATTACAGCTAAGCCCTTAGATGGTGCTAATAAGGGGAAGAAAATTCAAGCTGTGGATTCTAAATCTCCAGAATCAAATCCATCTCAGCAAAATGGCAATGCAGACGCAACTATTGAGGGTGATAGACTGGAAGATGCTGTGTCAATCACTTCTGGATCTCTTAAAGTTGTAGAACCCATTTCAATTTCAAACCCCGAATGTGAACCTGAAGCAGAAGAGAATATAGTAAGAATAGGAAGTAGACAAAAAGGTTTACTTTCCGATGACGATGTTGAAGAATTAACTGTTGGAAGCTGTGGAACAACCAAACAGATTGTGCATGGCTTAGAGGCTTCCTCTTCTCTTGCAGGGTCAGAGGATTCACCAGATCATTCGCAGAGCATTGATGCACAGATTGTCATAGACTCAGATGATGAACTGGACAATGAAAGGGATGATGAAGGAAATGAGTTATTTGATTCTGCTACATTGGTTGCTCTTTTGAAATCAGCCACTAGTGCTGCATCGGATGTTGGTGGCCTCACAATCACCCCTATTGATGGTTCTAAAGTATTCAGTCATGGGCACCCCTCTGGTTCAGGTACCTTATTCCCACCAAACGTGGACAAGGATGTGTCAAAGGACAACCTCAGTGAAGAAGAAAAGAGTAAGATTGAGAAGATACAACTCTTAAGATTGAAATTCTTGAGATTGGTTCAGAGACTAGGTCAGTCCTTTGATGATTCCATAGTTGCACAAGTATTGTACAGGTTGGCTCTAGCTTTTGGGAGGCATTCCAGTCAAGCTTTCAGCCTTGAATCGGCCAAGAGGGTTGCTTTGGAGAGTGAAGCAGAAGATAAAGATTATCTAGACTTCTCTTTAAACATTTTGGTACTTGGGAAAACTGGAGTGGGAAAAAGTGCAATGATTAATTCTATTTTTGGTGAGGAGAAGGCCACTACTGATGCATTTAAACCTGCTACAACCTCTGTGAAAGTGATTGCTGGAACAATACATGGAGTTAAGATAAGAATACTTGACACACCTGGCCTCAGATCTCCTGTAATGGAGCAAACTGTCAACCGAACAACATTAGCATCTATAAAGAAGGCCATGAAGAAGTTCCCTCCAGATGTTGTCCTCTATGTTGATCGATTAGACACCCATACCAAAGATGACAGTGATTTGCCTCTGTTAAAGTCACTTACTGATTCTCTCAATTTGTCAATATGGCAAAATGCTATTGTGTGTTTGACACATGCTGCTTCTGATCCCCCAGATGGACCTTCTGGATTACCTGTAAGTTATGAGGTGTTTGTTGCGCAACGGTTGCATGTTATTCAGCAAAGTATCAGCCAAGCAGTTGGCGATCTCCGTCTGATGAACCCAAGTACAATGCATCCAGTGTCTCTTGTTGAGAACCACCAATCCTGTCAAAAGAATGGAATTGGAGAAAGTGTGCTTCCCAATGGACAGAGTTGGAGACCCCAATTAATGCTGTTGTGCTTCTCCCTGAAAATATTGTCTGAGGCAAATTTTGTGTCAAAACCTCAAGATCCTTTCAACAGTAAGAAGTATTTTGGCATCCATCACACTGCACCTCTATCCTACTTCTTGTCATCACTGTTGCTGTCTCGCACTCATCCGAAACTCTCAGCTGATCTGGGTGGTGATGATGTTGACTCGGATGTTGAGTTGGGTGATTTATCAGATTCTATACAAGAAGATGAGGATGAATACGACCAGCTTCCGACTTTCAAGCCCCTAAGGAAATCTCAGGTTGCTAAGCTCAGCAAGGAGCAAAGAAAAGCCTGCTCTGAGGAGTATGATTATCGTGTCAAGCTCCTTCAAAAGAAACAATGGAAAGAGGAGCTGAAAAGGTTGAGGGAGATGAAGAAAAATGGCAACAGGAATAATTGTGATGACCATAAGGAAGATGGGGATGTTGAAGATGAAAGTCCAGCAACTGTACCACTTGCATTACCTGACTTTGTTCTACCACCTTCATTTGATGGAGACAACCCTGCTTACAGGTATCCATATTTGGGGCCCATGTCTCAGCTTCTTGTGAGGCCTGTTTTGGACTCACACAGCTGGGATCATGATTGCGGGTACGATGGTGTCAGCCTGGAAAGAAATTATGCTATTGCCAATCAATTTCCTGGTGCATTTGCTGTTCAGGTTACAAAGGATAAAAAGGAGTTCAACATCCATTTAGATTCCTCAATTTCAGCAAAACATGGTGAAAATGGATCAACCATGACAGGACTTGATATTCAGACTGTTGGAAGGCAGATGGCTTACATCTTCAGAGGTGAAACCAAATTCAGAAATTTCAAAGTAAACAAAACATCTGCTGGATTATCAGTTACTTTACTAGGTGAAAATGTGGTAACTGGACTCAAAATTGAGGATCAGATTGCAGTTGGAAAGTGCTTGATTCTGGCAGGAAATGCTGGAGCTGTGCAATCCCAAGGTGATACAGCATACGGAGTCAACATGGAACTGCACCTCAAGGATAAAAATTTTCCTATCGGAAGGGACAACTCCAGTTTGGGTCTGTCTATGGTCAATTGGAGAGGTGACCAGAGTCTGACAGCGAACCTACAGTCTCAGTTCTCCATAGGACGGAGCTCTACAATGGCAGTCCGTGTTGGATTGAACAACAAAAGAAGTGGGCAAATTACCGTCAAATTAAGCAGCTCAGAGCAATTACAAATGGCACTCATCGGTATTCTTCCCATTGCAATGTCCATCTTTAGGATTATATCCCCAGGTTCTGATAGGCAAAAGAAAGCACACTAGGTGCAGTTTCCTCTCGTTGGTTATCAGATCCTAGTGGGGGGCAAATACCAGCAAATATCTGTCCAGTGTTGGACTTAACCTTTATGTAAGAAATTACGATAATGTTTAAATTTTGTTCAATATATTTATATTCTAGCTGGTTTACTGAGCTGTAACATCAATGAACTCGAACCTAAATTTTGATTTTCTTTCTGAGTTGGAATATACATTGTATTATTAATTATCAAATTTCATCCGAAAATTGCGGTAAAAATGAGCAAGGAATACCGATCTTTCTCTCTAAAGGAGAGTTGGCAAGATGTACAGCCCATCAAAATATCACAAGTGCAGTTAATTTTGGGCATGCATGAAAGTATAATTCTGAAGTCGGGTTTTTGATAAAACGACGTCGAAATGGTCAGCATGCATGGAAATGTAACGGATAAGAAAACTGAATTTTGTAAATATTCTTTTATTTAAAAAGGTCAAAAAAATGTTAGTTAAATCCAATTATAAATTAAAGAAACGTAAAACTATAATCAATAATTTATTACACCTTTAACTCAAGTTCATCAATCTTGGCCCATGGATTATGCACAGAGCAGGGGTATCCTTAGAAGACACGTTAGAAGAGGCGGGTCAGTTAGAAATTAGTAGAAGCATATATAAAAGGCTGTGAGGCTTTGGTTAAATTATCCGCAGTATATTTCCCTCTCACAGCAGCAGAAAATGGAGAAGCTGTGTAGGTAGTGAGCAAAACTGGAAATAAGTAAAATAATTAGAAAAAATGTCGTTCATTTTGAAGTCGTTCGCTGCAAATTCCTCTGTATCGACTCCAAGAGAAGCTACCATAACTGTGATGCAGACCTCTTCATATAGAGTACGTATAAATACATACATGTATATTATTATTATTCAGCTGTACTTGAATTTATTCTCTCATTTCTTTTAGATATTTTTGTTTTCCTTTTTAGTAGTAAGTAGCTTTTGGTTACTGAGAAACCGCTTCTGGGTGAGAGGGAATACCTGAAAGATTGCTAGTTATTCCTTTTTTTATTTATTCAGGTTACTCTTTAACCAAACGGAGCATTCAGCTTTTTTTTTTTTTTTTTTACTTAGTTGCTATTGAACTTTGGGTAAATTAGTATTGTTTGTTTGGTGTTTCGATTTTATTTCAAACTGATTTTGTGCTAGTGTTTGAGCTTTTACGTTGGAATCTTGATTTTGCTATTGCCTGTGTGCTTTACCTGCTCGATAAAATGTCCGAGAGGGAGGGAGAGAGTTGAGTGGTGTTTATGTTGATTGGGAGAAGCTAGGCTACGTATTTAGTTCTGGATTCAGAAATGCAATTTTATTCTGTATAAACTGTTTAATATTTGCATTCGCGAATGCTGATAGAAGTCTAGATTGTGTTCCTGATTAATTATGTTGTTACTGTACAGGTTTTGTCACGAAGAACTTGCTCTTCTTTTAGAAAAAAGGCTTCTGTTAACTCGTTTTGTTTCAGAGGAAGATCATCAAGTACAGTCTTATCTTTCTTAAATGTGACACGCTATTCAGCTTGTGCTGTTGATGAGCTTTATTCTTCGTCTAAACGAAGATCTCGAGGACCTGTTATGGCTGCAAAGAAAGCAGCGGCAGGTGTATAATTTTTTTTTTTTTAATCTATGAAAAAGATGATTATCACATTGTTCATGAAACCTAGTTTTGATTGTTTTGTGTGCCTGTGACTATTCAGGGGAAAAGGAAGAAGAAGGAAAGTACAAGCACACCATTGACTTGCCAAAAACAACTTTTGGCATGAGAGCAAATGCTTTAGTTAGAGAGCCTGAAATCCAGAAATTATGGGATGATCATCAGGTGTTCAAGAGAGTTGCTGATAAAAATGATGGGGTGAGTATCATAGCTATTATCGTGCCCTTCTATGTTTATGAGATTATTAGCTAACTTTTAGTTACTTGTTTAGGGAAATTTTGTTCTTCATGATGGTCCTCCATATGCCAATGGCGATCTACACATGGGTCATGCTCTAAATAAGATATTGAAGGATATAATTAACCGTTACAAGGTAATGTTTCTTCCATACCTCAGACATAATTTGTTACTTATGCGTATAAATTAATACAAGTTTAGTTTTAAAAAAAAAAAGGTAAAATTTAAAAGAAATGAGGCCTGGTTTTATATTGAGCAAATATAAATGCATATATGTTTATTTCTTACTCTATTGCACATATAGACACATACATTAGTTGCACACACGTATCCCAACAGAGAAATGGTAAAGTGGTAAAATGGTAAAATTGTAAGCTGTTAGTGACATGGTCATTCTCAGTCTAAATTGCATGAAATTAACAAATGGTAAAATGTTTTGGCTTTGTGAAGAAGTTTATTTTGTAAAATTAATCACAGTGGTCGGATATTTTATTGCCAATAAGCTCATTAGAGGCCCCTAGCAACAGAATTAACAACCTTGAATCTTTCTGTAAACCGCATTCTGTAATCCAGGCACTTTGTGTTGCCTAAAGAATGCCCAACTAGATTAATAAATATATAAATCTGTAAGGAACTCTATCTGCAATGTATATCTGTGGAGCCAACAGTACTGTTTAACTTCAGTTTTATGTTTGAGATATTTTGTGTTTCTGTAAGTAATATATATTCTAATTGAGATTATCAGCTACCATCATTGTGGTGCATCTTCTTCTATGTTTTTGTTTCATTTATGTTCCACGAAGATCATTCAAATTTTATGCACATTTGCTTTTAATCTTTTCTATTTGTTATTTGTTTTTAAACTGATATTGCAATCTGATAAATGTTATTCACTATTTTCCTTTATGTTCTTTTATGTGAACAGCTTCTCCAAAATTATAAAGTTCATTATGTTCCTGGTTGGGATTGTCATGGCCTGCCAATTGAGTTGAAAGGCAAGCATCCTTCTGATTGCTGGCTCTGTTGTTGGCATGTTTTCTAACATACCCAGTTAGGTTCAACGTGCAACCTTATTAACCCTTTTCTTGATGCTAATTGCATAAGAGGACAATCAGAAAACTCTCCTTGAGATTGTGTATGGGTAATGAATTTGGAAGAAAGAAAAATAGTTTTATAAAATTTGGAATACGGCGCTGATGATAAAGTTACATATGATATAAGATAGGCATAAACCATTATGTTTTTCTTTTAATCATTTTTCCCTTTTTATTGTATTGATTTCTACGTCATTTCAGTTGGGTAAATTGAAAATTTGAAAATTTTATGTATTGATTCCTGACCGTTATACATTTCTTTTATCCATTTCCAAGATGGTGGGAAATTTGACCCTTCTGAAAGTATTGATTACTAAGCATTCTAATTGGGTAAATAAAAATCTCAATGTTGGAGTCTTCCCAAATGAAAAGCTCTGAGCCCAAATCTTAAAGCATTTGACTGTCGTTTTGCATCATATCAGTTCTGCAGTCACTGGATCAAGATGCCAAGAAGGATCTCACACCATTAAACCTAAGAGCGAAAGCAGCCAAATTCGCCAAAGCAACGGTCAAAACTCAGATGGCATCGTTTAAGGTTATCTCCCAGTTTATTTGCTTTGAATTGATTGATTGTTCCTTTTACCTATATTATCAATTCGATACTCTTTAATTATTGCTGCTGCAGTCATTTGAGATGTATATGATAATGTTGGTAGTATTTTTGTTTTCTACTATTTGATAAATATTATTAATTAACAGATGTTCAGCTGGCAAATGCTTGAACTTTAAGTTTTAATACTTGCAGCGCTATGGAGTATGGGCAGACTGGAATAATCCTTATCTGACTCTTGATCCTGAATATGAAGCTGCCCAGGTATCCGGTATTGTTTTTCTGTGGTAGTTTGTTGGGTTATCATTTGCAACCACGAACTTTTTCTTTTCTTCCTTTTTGTTTTTATCGGAATTTTGATTATCAGGCTCACTAACTACTTCCATATAAATCTTGAAACTGAGTGAAAATGACATGCCTCACACAAGTGCTATAACATGCCTTGACTAGATATCTTTTATTGCTGTCATTTGTACAACAAATCAAAAGATGTGTTTCCCTGTTTTCCAGTGGATGCCTAGTGGGTAAGCAGCTAATTGAGGTTGAATTTATAACATTTTGCTTCTTCGTGTTGTACCATCTTCTAGATTGAAGTATTTGGCCAGATGGCCTTTCAAGGGTATATCTATAGGGGCAAGAAACCAGTTCACTGGAGTCCTTCATCACGTACTGCTCTTGCGGAGGCCGAATTGGAGGTAATCATGTGTTCTAATTGTGCTTTTCTTTCTCCACCTCCTATTATGATAGACTGTAATGATATGTTTATTTGAGCTACTTTCCCTTTTAAGCCTATATAGTCATACCCAATCTTGAAATGGCTGCTTTACTCATAAAATCTATAAACTTCTGAATAAATTTTTACCTTCTTCCTTCTGAAGAATGTCATTGTCAAACCAATGTGTGTTTCTGAATGCAGTATCCTGAAGGGCATGTTTCAAGAAGCATATATTCCATTTTCAGGATAGTGAGTGCACCTCCAAGTACCAATGCTTTATTACAAGAATTCCTTCCAGATTTGTGTTTGGCCATATGGACAACAACTCCCTGGACTGTGCCTGCCAATGCTGGTAAGTTTTCATTAGTTTCACTTCCATCTTGCATTTACAGTGAATCTACATAGGCATTACTGAAGTAAGTGACTGGTTATGTTTCTTGTTTTACTGATTTCAACAGTTATTTTAATGGTCAAAACGTTGCCTGTTCCTCTTTTATAGAACTCCCTTGCTGTTATCTCAATATGGCTATAGTCTTGAGTTTACTTCCGTACAGCTGATAGTATATTTGTTGTAATCGACCATCTTTGGGTTATAATCTTTCCCTCTACTGATTTCATCCACTGAAGGGAGAGAATAATACTGTAGAAAAAAATTATTCCATGCTACAGAATCTGATAGTCCTAAAGACTCATGCTATTCTGTTTTTTATTGAACATATTTTACTCTTAAGTGCTCTAAAATTTGAGGTGCTTAATTGTCGACATGCCACCTTGTTAAGAGAAAGAATGTATACTTGTGAGAAATGTAGACTGCCTCTTGCTAGTTTAAGTACTATTTTTTATCAAGATATGCAATAATCTCTTTCTCTACCCTTTTGTTTTCTTCTTTTCCACAGCTGTTGCAGTTAATGCGAAGCTACAATATGCTGTTGTTGAGGTACTTTCCTTATTGGAAGGTCATTCTGTGGCCCCTGCAAATAAGAAGAGAAGGCTTGGAAATGTTCTTACGGAACAAAAGAAGATTTTCATTATTGTAGCATCTGACCTCGTGCCAACGTTAGAAGCAAAATGGGGAACAAAGCTTGTTGTGAACAAAACATTGGCGGGTTCAGATCTTGAAAACTGCAGGTTTGAATTTTAATAGAGACATGTAAGCATGCGTGGAATTCATTAGGCACTTTTCCTTTACCTTGGTTTCATTATTTATCCTTCTAAATTCAAATGAACAAACTCTTTTCAACAATCAGTCTATAGAGGATGAATTGAAAAGATTGTATATGTTCTAAAATCTTGGCTATGTTATGGTCTCAGGTATGTTCACCCTATAAATAACAGGGAATGCCCAGTTATCATTGGAGGAGATTATATTACAACAGAATCAGGAACAGGACTCGTGCATACAGCTCCTGGTCATGGTCAGGAGGATTATGCGACTGGCCTAAAGTATGGACTGCCTATACTTTCTCCTGTTGATGATGATGGAAAGTTTACTGAGGAAGCTGGACAATTTAGTGGGCTTCATGTACTTGGAGATGGTAATGTTGCTGTTGTGAAATACTTGGATGAACAAATGTCCCTTATTATGGAAGAATCATATGGTAAGTTAATGTACTTTGGCTATTGAAAGAAAGCCTCAATACTTCAGAAGGTACCCCGATTAATTATTAATTAAAAAGGTAGCAACGTCAGTCAACATATGAAGCTTTTGTATCTCCTTTCTTATGCAGAGCACAAGTACCCCTATGATTGGCGAACTAAAAGGCCAACAATTTTTAGGGCGACTGAGCAATGGTTTGCATCAGTGGAAGGTTTTCTTGCGGCTGCTATGGATGCGATTGGTCAAGTAAAATGGGTCCCTCCTCAGGTATTGATGTTTAACTTTTATTGAAAGTATTTCATTCTTGTATGTTTGACTTTTTTTATGTTCTGCTCTGTTTCTTTGGTGGTAGTATGGTTGCATTACAAAATTCAGTTTCACCATTTTTAAAATCTAACTAAATGTTTATTAATATTTCATAGAAGTAGTATTGCTTGGCAGTGCCATAGTTGCTGTTTGTGTTGTCCTTTGCTGATCAGATTGTAAGAATAATGAGGGTAGAATCCTTTTCTTGCTGTAATCTTGAGGACTGATCCTGGAGAAACCAAGTCAGTATAATATTGTTTTCTACATGCATAGGCTCTTATTGCTTAAATTTCTGGGCAGCGAGTACAAAGTCCATTACCGCCTATTGTATGAATATTTGGCGGCTGATATAGGTCTACTGAAATTATAGCTGGTTAGAGCTTTTATAGACATGTTACGTGTTTGGATTTACCTGTAATTTTGTCCTGTGAATTTTACGAAGGTGTCAGATACCTAATGGTTCGTTTTATTATTTTTACTTGGTAGATATCACATCTGTCTGCATGATCATTGTTCAGGCAGTAAACAGAATTTCTGCAATGACTTCAAGCCGCTCTGACTGGTGCATATCAAGGCAGAGAACATGGGGTGTTCCCATTCCAGTCTTTTATCATGTGGAGTCAAAGGAACCTCTTATGAATGAAGAGACTATTGATCATATCAAGTGTAAAAGAGTCTTCCAATTTTTTCTTCTATGATTAGTTTCTTGCTTATGATCAAAGTTACTATATGTATACAAGTTACTTTTTTCTTAACTAGTCTGCATCCTACTTTTTTCCCTTCACCTTTAGTTTTCTATATATCAGACGGCTCATTTCGGTAAATCTTTTTGGGAGTATTTAAGTATAGCCTGATACTGGAAATTTTGTTCTTCTGATTATCTATTTTGGCAGCTATAATATCCCAAAAGGGCAGCGATGCATGGTGGTACATGACAGTGGAGGATCTTCTTCCTGCCAAATATCGTGATAAAGCATCTAAATATGAAAAGGGGACAGATACAATGGATGTCTGGTTTGACTCAGGTATTGCAGTGTGATCCCTATTGGCCTTTTAACATACTCATAAAGAATTTGAGTTGCTAGATTCCTACATTCTTTGGTGTGTGATAGTTTCACAAGTGTATGTCATTGTTTCATATCACAAGCTCCTTGATCTTTGTCGTTGCTGTATGAGACAGTTCTCTCTGTTTTGTTTCTCATATTGCAACATGATTATCATCTCAGTGACCTTTTCTTCCATACCAATCTGAGGTTTTAATGAATAATGGAGTCTCACCAAAAAATTGGAAGCTCATCAGTCCATCTTGGAGTTGGTTTTCACCTGATTTATTTTGCAGGAAAAGGATGTAGTGGATTAGTATATAAATCTCTCTTTCCTGATAAGTGTCATGGGGTTGACACTGGGTAATTGGTCTGTGTTTATCGAGAGTAATACCATTCATGAGTGAATATCATTCTCTTATTCTGCATGCACGGTGCATACTGGCCTTTTGTTTTTGAACTCTGTTTTGCAGCTTAAAGCATGCTCTTCAAGCATATTTCACATGTTGCTTATCCCCATTTCAGGCTCTTCTTGGGCTGCTGTTTTGGGAAAAAGAAATGGCCTTCATTTTCCTGCAGACTTATACCTTGAAGGTACAGATCAGCATCGTGGATGGTTCCAAAGTTCTTTGTTAACAAGTATTGCAACAAAAGGTAATCATATCATTTGACCACATTACAAGAGGTTTTTAAAAGGAAATATTTCTACCAGGGTACTATTTTATCTTTTTCTTTCTCATTGTTTTTAAGGAAATTGCTAATCTTCGCCAAATTTATTGATTATAAGGTTTTATAGCATCTTTTTTTAAATCGTCAGTAGTTTCCATGTGCATTTTGTTGGGAAACAATAAATACACAAATCATTTGTTGGTTCCATCACCAAATTTGCTATATTCTTTCTAGTTCTGGTGGTGATTGTCCTCTATTCGATAACTCAATTCTTGATTCTCCCCCTTATGCAGAATGCTCTTAGCATTTGCAGTCTGGGAACTTTTGTTGACATCTTTCAGTCAAGCAATAGAAGGCTTTTACTGGAAAAGAGAAAATTCCAAAATTATAATACAGTGTTATTGTCTCTTGATTTTATTGTAAGTATCAACAAGGATTTCAGTAGGGCACAAAAGATTTAGAGTGCTTGCATTTGTTTTCTAGTATTTGAATTACACATTTGGATATAAATACCCTAGAAGTCTCCTTACCAACAAAAATTATAATTTCTGTTGTTGTACTTCTACTGATATGCTCTTGTGGTGGGCAACAGTTATGAAATGCATTGGAGATTTAGTTTTGGATTCTGAATTGCCTGCCGTTCTATTTGTGGCATGTGTATGTTCCTTTTCATGCATTTAAGCCCCCGGGGATCAAAATTCAGAAAAGATTGTTTTAATTTTCTTTGATGCAGGAAAGCCGCCGTATAACAGTGTTATAACACATGGATTTGTATTAGATGAGAAAGGTTCTAAGATGAGCAAGTCTTTGGGTAATGTTGTAGATCCAAAACTGGTGATTGAGGGAGGAAAAAACAAAAAGGTTGGTTATTGGTATATCTTTATTCATATCCTTATGTTTTTCTTTCTTGGTTGGTGCATCATCAATGTTTGGCTTCTGTTGGCAGGAAGCACCTGGCTATGGAGCCGATGTTTTGCGACTCTGGGTTTCCAGTGTAGATTATACAGGTGATGTAATGATCGGTCCTCAGGTCCTCCGTCAAATGTCTGACATATACAGGAAGCTGCGAGGAACGCTGAGATATCTTTTAGCCAATCTACATGATTGGGAAGTATGTTCGAGCTCTTTGGTGATAGGAGTTTTAAATTATTTCTAGGATTTAGCAAATGTTTTGTACATTTAGAGTCATTGCTGCACTGTTCTTCTGTTCTTCTCTAATATGGTCAAATCTTCATGCTGATAACATTGCTGCAGTCTTTTTCCTTCTCTCCATAAACTAAAAAGCTTATCTACGCTTTTATAGCTTTTCATTTATATTATTTCTTGGTTCACACTGCAGTTTGTACATCAGTGACAATTATTTGAAGTTTCATTTATCTTGTATCTTAATACATTAACTGTGTCCTTGGCAGGTGGGTAATTCTGTTTGCTATGATGATCTTCCCATGATTGATCAGTATGCTTTATTTCAGCTTGAAAATGTTGTAAAGAACATAAGAGAGAGCTATGAAAACTCTCAGTTTTTCAAAATCTTCCAGGTATGTTTTATTGTCCTCGATTTTGGATATTACATTTCTATGAACTGTTCATGTAAAAGAGAGATTGCCAGGAGATTTCTAAAAGCTGGCATTAAGAAAAATACAAGGTCAGTTACTTATAATCCTATTTCTATTCCTGAAATTTGAAGTGTTAACTTTTTCATCTTTCAGATTATACAACGGTTTGTCATTGTTGATCTGTCAAATTTCTATTTTGACGTCGCCAAAGACCGCCTTTATGTTGGGTAATTCTTTCTTTTCTGTCCTTCACATGTACTGCAGCAATTTGTTTTCTTGATTTGGTGTTCCTATGATAGATAAATCATGTTAGTATGTTTAAGCAGCCTCATTCCTGTAATTACTTGTATGATATGATGCTTCTGTTATTGCAAAATGCTAGCTTATTGCCTTCAAAATCTTAGAAACATTTTCACAAAAGTACCAAAGAGATTTCTTATACATATTAGTACAAAAATGTATTTGTACAAAGTTTTACTCAGAAAACAGTTGTCTTGAAATATAGGTGCAATTTTGATAAAGAAAAATTACTCAAAACTTCTGGTGTATGGTGTATTGTTGCTCTATGGCTATTGAAGTTTATCTTTGAGGCATTGTACTTTTGCTGAGATGACCATTTTCAGGGGCACAACAAGTTTTACACGGAGAAGTTGTCAAACTGTTCTTTCTGCACATCTTCTTTCCATTGTGAGGGTAATTGCTCCAATACTGCCTCATTTGGCTGAAGACGTGTGGCAAAACCTTCCTTTTCACTACACCCTTAAAGACGGTTCTACTGCTGAATTTGTTTTCGAATCAAAATGGCCCATCTTGAATGAAAAGTGGCTTGCATTTCCTGTTGAAGAAATTGATTTCTGGGGGAAAATTCTTGAGGTAATTCCGGTTTTCACCTAATTATGTAGAACTAACTCGAAGGGATTTTCTAGTTGCTTTAATTTCTTAACAAGAATTGGAGTCAACTTTTGTTACTCTTTTAAGGTATGGCTAAACAGCTGCATTTCATTTACAAATCAAAAGACTACAGAGATTGTTTGCTGTCAATGCATATTGCAAGATGAATTTTGCAAGCATTGTAATACTTATTGTGCAAAGTTGTTCCTCAATATTTGAGTAATCTTTCATAGATTTTTCTCAAGGAAATGATAGCTTACAGATTACTATGTATATATATCTGTAATAAATGCTGAGAGATCTTACAGTTATTCATTAAATTGCCAATATAAAAGGAATGTTGAAAACTATTTAGAACATTTTAGTGATTAATTTTGATGCATCCTTCTGAAATGTTGTGCTTTGTCATTTGAAACAATTTGACCAGTTGAGAACTGAGGTGAATAAAGTACTAGAAGTTGCTCGTATGGGGAAATTGATTGGTTCTAGTTTGGAGGCCAAGGTTTATTTATCTACAGCTGATACTGGTCTAGCTTCAAGATTACATGAAATGTGTGCAGCCAAGAATGATGCAGACACATTGCAGCGCATATTCATAACTTCTCAGGTATGCACTTTTCTTTATCACCTTTACTCCCTCATTACTGAGCTGTCGAAGAACTGGTGCTGGTGATTGATTGCTTTGTCCCTAGTCTTTCATCTGAAAGCCGCTTCTTACTTTTAATGAAATGTTCCCTCCTTTCTATGCATCTAAGAGGGGAATTTTTTGAAAAGATAATAACTTATGATGATCAGAGTTTACTAGTGCAAACTAGTGAAGATTTGGTTAAAGTATTCTCACATCTACTTAGCCAAATGACACATGCAGGTAGAGGTACTTCCATCTATGGAGAATAAACTGATTGTGAACATTCCTTACTCTGGAGAGTATCTTGTTGACGGGAAAAATGCTATTTGGATTGGTGTGTCACACGCGGAAGGTAGCAAATGCGAAAGATGTTGGAATTACTCAAGGAAAGTTGGATCATTCTCAGACCACCCCACACTTTGCAATCGCTGTTATGATGTTGTTGCTGCCCAGCCACCCATTCCTTCTGTGGCAGCCATCAGCTGAGACTTGCAACGCAGAGGAGCTGAAACTGTTTTGCAAGTCCAGCAAAAGATTTTACCCTCTACTTTTTTCTCCAATTTTATCAAGTTAGTTAATGGCATGCGTAAGCTCTAACATCGTAAAATTTAGTTTCATAAGTTTATTTTTTCCTCGCGGGATTCATATTCATCCGAGGGCAGAGATGACAAATTTGTCATACATGTGATTTATAAAGGAATCATCCCAACTCAAAAGTCTCAACAAATCAGAAACGAGCATCGAAGGCTGTCAGAAGTGTAGAGCTGTACAAATCTGAAAATTTTTATAGACGACTCCAATAATCATTCTTTTGCTATGTATTATTATAGTGCATTTACATGCAATTGTTTTTTATTTTCTCACAAATAAACACCCATCGGTGTTAGAAACGAAACGAAACCGTCCATTTACCCTTTCTTTAATTTATTATGCTGGTAATAGATGCTCTGCTCTTGCAATTGCGTCGCTGCAATTAGAGGTTGGACGTCTAAATGACTTCAGAATGGTACCACACACTTCAGGTAGAGGCGTGGAATCATTGATTGATTGGATGTTAAAATTTTACAACTCTATAAATAACTGATAAATGTCATATCACTCAAAAATATAAGATTACATACGATTATTTGCAGTGATGACAACAAAAACAAAGAAAGATATACTTTGGTTTTCAAGACGACGGCAGTGAATTTAATTATTTGAAGTGGGGAAGAAGTCATCATGTAATCATACAAGATTCCAAATTCTACCACTCAAACCATAAAACGGTAAAAATGGTACCGGTTTAATATACAGGAATTCACAATGAATGACAGGAGAGAAGACGTTGAAGTGAACAAGGGAACCTTTAAATTACAAACATGTGATGTGATCTTGTTAAAAGTGAAAAAAATATCTATATATTATCCAATTCTAGAATTTGAAACATACATCGATTACTTATTGAAGCTGACCGCCTGAATTTTGAGATGGCTGCTGCAATAACTCAGCTTCATCTATATCCTCGGTCTGAATTGGTATATCCTGTTACACGAATATGTACATGAAACAAATTAGTACTCTTAGTATCAACAAAGATGGTCCGGTAAAAGAAATATTTCAATATGATGACCGAACTGTTCATCAATACCTGCACGTGAATTAGCTGATGTGGTTGCTGATCTTGTGCCATTGCATAAGGTTGCGGTTGAGACATTCTGTAATAGGGTTCTTTAAGATCAAGTTTGCAAGACGATGTCTGAAGTATTCCTCCTTGTTCGGCACCAGGACCCCACATTTTAGCTGAATTAAGTTCGTTATAACTTGTTAGAAAACCCAGAAGAAAAAATCTCAAACACTGACAAGATAGAAGATAAGAAGCAACCTGACAATGTTAGATATATGGTATAACTCTGAGCACTGTGTGCAATCATGCGGAGCCGGCCTGTTATTTCTTGTCCGGCCATGACATACAGTGGTTGAGATAGAACACAACGTAATTGGTACCAATGAGTAGTAGGTGCTCCGGGGGCAGTGGTAAGCCACCTTTGTACCGTACTGTTGATTAAAGTAGTTTGGTAGCAGTTAAGATGGAAATCGAAATAACGAAATAAAAATTTACAAAGGAAACTAGTACTTTGCCAAAGCAATTTGAATGATTGATCAAATGCCGATTTATTACCTCCCATCAAATAGTACGTCAAACCAGCAGGCCAACCCATGCACCCTGGTCCCTACGGAGGATATGAATTTCAACGGAACATCAATTTCATAAAAATCCTCTTCCTGCAAAATGTAGTAATAAGTAGCACATTAGGAAATAACAGCATACAATCACATGTTAAAATAATACTAAACAGCTGTCTACATTCTCAAGTCAATCAGCATTTTTACATCATAATAGTGTATGAAAACTTGAAAGATGTTTGAGAGAAAGTAAATTTCATAAGAAAGCTATGATGATATTCAGAAGGGTCGTTTTAAAACGAAAAATAGATCATAGAATCAAAAAACAGCTATTTACTTCATAAACCATGTTGCTACAGAAATGAATATGTTACAACACAGCAACAATTTGATTGAAGGTTTAAATAATACCTTTGTTTTAGTGAAGTCTATCACATGAGAAATCGCAGGGGCCACCAATAATCTTGGATCAAAAGCATCTACCACAGGCTGTATTAAGTGTTGAGATTAACACCAGCAGTTAACTTAGTGAAATGGTACATCACAGAAGTAAATATAACAACTTAATACATAGGCATCCCAACAGTTGATGAAATATTAAGCAAACACTCAGATACACTTTTTTTGTCTATTACTGACCTCTTATCAAGGCTTTTAAGAATTGGGAAAGCATTAGCGAAGGTGGTCTCAACACTTTAGATATTGGGTGCATAATTTTACATATTCATCAGGGCTCGTTTGATTAGGGTATGAGTCCATAAGTGCGACAAGTCAAAATTTCAAGTTTTTGGACACTTATACCCAACAAAAAAGGATCAAGTTGTTGAGATAAATGCAACACATCTACCCTTGTTTTAGAGCTTCCATTTTCGATGAGACAACAAAACTAAAATCAGTGAAGCAACAGTTTGACCGCATGGGAAGTACTGGAATGTGAGAAGGAAAAGTCAAGGTTGACGGAGCTTCAAGTAGAGCATTGGAATGTTAAGATTATTTAGACCTCCCAACTACACAAAAATCTACATGAAGGTAGAATACGAATTACAAAAATGAAGTAATATAGACCTGAGAAAAATATCCCTGGAATGCAGATCCATATAAGGGTGTTAGATCAACCCCATAATAATTTTGTTGCTGCCAAAAGAGAGCCTGTAAACAAAATAAAAGTGAGGGAAAAGATAAAGATAAAAAGTAGAATATCAATTTTAAGTCAACACAGTCAGATATGAAGAACAAGACACACAGTCAATTGTAATTTGAGCCAAACACATACCTTATTTGCAATTTCAACAAACAGATATTCATCGCTGAAGGGAGCCATTTGAATCCTACAGGAGCAGTTAATTTTGAACCTTAAAAATCAAAGAATGGATATATAGACTGCATAAATCAAATGAAAATGCAAAAATCCTGCAACGCGGGAAAAATTATCAGGGATATTGGTGTATATATGAAGAACCAAATGAAACTTCAAGCATTGAATAGCTGTACAGACCATAATAAGCATATGTAAAAGAATTGTGGTGAGTGAAAAAGCAAACTGCTCAATGACTAAACCAAACTCCTCAGCTTGAGAGTATTTCATTGCCCGCTATACACTTACAGCAAAAAAATAGTTACGTATTCTACAACTATTTTACAAAAATATAGATGAAAATTCAATAACCAAAATATAGTGGGAAAAAAACAAATGAGATAGACTAAAGCCATGTACAGGGCCATTGTGTTGCAGTAAACGAGAATGACTAAAACAGGAAGTTCAAATATGAAAACTGGGCAGCTATATTGAAGAACAATAAGACTCCTTACAGAACTGCTGGTAAATAATTCATTTTTGTATAATAATAGAGTGATTGGTAAAAGAACACAGTAGAATCAAGCACGTGAAAATTTTCTTAAAGCACCCTGACATGCAAGCTACTTCAAAAAATCTTGATCGAGACATAAAATCATCTGCACAACTAAATTTACAAATTAGAAGTTATTTTGCAATTGCATGAGAACAAAGCAACTTAAGGTAGAATCATCAGCGTCATTACCACAATTTTTGGTAGTTAAGTGCAACAACATTCAAATTTAACAAAAATGCAGGGGAAATGGATATTTACCTTCCAACTGTAGGAAACATTTTTCCATTTGGAACAAGAAATCGATCTCTAGCAATCACATAGGACTCCAACATTCTTTCGTTGACTAACAAGGTGCCTACAAGCCGCACCCAAAATCAAGTTAAGAAAAATAAAAAGGCGCCTGCTTCAAATACTTAAAATGCTAAGCTGACTCCATTACATCACTAAAGTCCTGGACTTTTTGATGGACCAGAAATGACCCTCACCAAATTGAATATGGACCATAGCTGAAGATCTATCAAAGTTAAACAACACAAAAGCTTTAGTTATCTGCCAGCATACAAAAGCAATATATATACGTATACTTACCCATAGGTTCAGAGATCAGAATATCTGCTTTCTCAGGCAGTTCAACTTCCTCAACTTTACCCTTGATTACCTGTATTTTCCATGACATAGTTCCTGAAAATATAAGATAGCTGGCCAAGAAGGAAAATGAAAGAGTTCAGTGACATGAGAAAATCTCACAGTTATTCGTTGGCCGAGTGATGGGTTCCCCGCAATTAGTTTGCGAGCATATTCTGACATTTCAGATGCTTCCACAGCATAAACATGTTTTGCACCAGCCTAGTGAGGGGAAAAATGGAATGCAGTCTCAATCTATAATGCACCAAAGGCATCCACAGGCAAGATGCAAGAAAACAAAAAATCATCACAATTCAAAAAGGTTTATTGTTAAAAAATAGCGAGATCTACCTGTGCTGCAAATAATGACAAAATACCACTGCCAGCACCAACATCAACAACAACACGGCCGGTAAAATCTGCACGATTCTCAATAACTGCAGCATAATAGGTCCCTGAAATAAAAATGGTTCATCATCATAATTGTATTACATAACTCTGTTATTCATAGTAAAACTTAATTTCTTGACCCTTGTGTCTCATGTAAATTACTCATATTATTCGTATAACATTTCAGTGCCAAAACATAAAATGCGAAGTTTAAATTAGGCTTCTCCACAAAAAATTAAAAATTAGTTATTTAAAGAATGACAAAGGGAAAAATAATTTGCAGGTCTGTGATATAACCTGTTCTCACGTAATCCTGCAACATATTCTGCTGATGGAGCAGTTGTCCATAATAATGGAAGTACATTTTAGCAGAAGATGCCTCAACTTTATCATCAAACTTGCTTTTGGAAACTGAAACCACTCCATTTGATAAATCTGTTCCTGAAAGGGAAACCAAAAGCAAGGATGTGACAATAGGTACACAACACATTGCAACATTGCAGGTAAAAGTAAAAACAAGATGAAGAAGCCAGATGAAAGGGTGGCAAAAAAGTAAACAATCAAACTCACCCTTTTTCTAGAGTTAATATTGTACCCACCCTCATTCCACCCACATGGGGTGAAGTCAAGTTTATCCAATCTAGCTGAAAAGAATTTCTCCTGATTACTAAGACTTCAATTCTTTGACTGCCATGCTAAGAGATACAGACTATTACAGAAATTTAAGTTTGTGGAAAGAAGAAATTTTCCTCATCATTGTGCACTGCTTAAAATGCTAGTAAACAAAGATGAGGACATATCCTTTAGACACCCAATATCAAGCAGTATGTTTCTGTACGTTTCTGTTTTTATTCTTGTTTTCATACAAAATAATCCTTACAAAACTTGTACTCTTGTTAAATGTGCAAAAAAGACTTAAACAACGTCAAAGAAGCAATTTCTGTTAACTGCCAAAGGAGACAAATATTAATGCACAAAATCATTAAGTGACCGCTCGTGCATGTGCAAGTACGCACAGACACACACATAAACAGTAAATAGAGACCATAAGCATGCTGCACAAAACTTCAAGAAATCAACTACGAGTGACTACCACTTATAATTGCAGCCCGAAGAACAAAAAGGAAAAATATCGAGATGCATGACAAAAGGGTTTCACAGTGTTTGAGTTGACATGGTATAGCAATGAACTCTAGAAAAAAAATATATTATAAGCAGATATTCAAAGTAGCACCTTGAACATTAGCTTCATACTTCCATTGCTCAAATGCACAATGGAAGGCTCTGCTCTCTTCTTCATCTCTAAATTGGATAGTGACTCCCCTTGAAAATGATTTCTGGTTCAATAGCGGTCCCGTTAAAAAAACATGTAACATCTACAACATCATAGAACCATGTGGTATCTATCATAACCAACAATTATGCTAATCATACAACACAACATTTGGCAAAAGAATTTCGGGAGCAACAGAATTTCCACAGATCTTCAGAGAGTAGAAATTTAATGGCAAAGAGACAAACTGCCAACAAAGTATCTGAGATTAAAAAAGAAAATGAAAACAGAAATAAAAATTTCTTTACCTCTTTATTGGTGGCATCAGAATCTTCACATATGCAAACTGAGCGCACAGGTCCTAACTTGAATAACTGAATAACACAAGAGCATCACCAAATAGGGAAATTACAATCTTTAAACGATTTTCCTTGTCACACATTTAACATCCAATTCATGTATTCACTGATCTACAGAAACCCGACACATACAAACTACAATAAAGTATATATTTTCTCTGTTTCTCAACAAATGAAAGAAACAAAAGCATTCAACAATTTGAATATTGGAACAGAAAAAGAAAAAGAATACCATTCTAATACAGTTTGCTTAAATAGAATCTTCAACTGTTTCATTCTCTAGATAACAAAACAACAGCAACAAAATGCCAAATTAAGTGCTTCTATATCATCACTCTGCTTTGGCAGACCAAATAAAAAATTACTTCACAAAAGAAAATGTCATGAACTTGAAAAGACTATAACTTGTAAAAGTAAGTATAACTTCAATCAAAGAAAGGCAGCACCATTATCCTTGTTTGGTTGCCAAGAAAATGTCAAAAAAGAGCTAAAGATTCGCTATTTTCTAAAAAAAAAAAAAAACTAAAGAGATTCGCTATTTTTGATCATCTCCTCTACTTCAACAAGCATCCAAAACACACAACAATCACTCAAATGAATATTCCTTAATCAAACAAACAATAACAAAAAGCATCCAGAAAAGCACTTACCCGAGCAGTTCCAAGATCAACATTATAACCATCAATGGCTTCCGATTCTCGGTGAAACCGAAGCTCCGCGACTCCACTTGTGGCGCCAAACTGTGCAAAAACGGGCGAAGATTGCGTCAACGAAGAGGAGAAAGTCGAAGAAAGCTCCGCCACCGAAGCCAAAGCGAACTCTTGCTTGTGCTTTTGCTCGGCCATTTCTGAATAATTTTCTTTTTTTTTTGTTAATTTGTAAAAATAATTTTCAAGAGACGTATATCATTTATTTTGTGAGTGTGTGTGTGTGTGTGTGTTAATTTTTGTTGTACGTATATGCTTATTTGTTTGTTCTCTCACTGTGTAAATGGAGACAGTGAGTGAGAACTAGGGTTTTATGGGGAGAGGGGGAGAGAGAGACAGAGAGAGAAAAGCGCGAGAGTTAAAATGAAATGAATATTGGCTTATAAGAGCCGCCAGAGGGAAAGCGTAAAAACGCCTGCTTTGATGCTTTTATAGCTTGACGAATAGTGCTTACGGTTTGGCTCTGCTAAAGAGTGGTGGTTCCGTGTATCATACTCAGATCAGAGTTCCGGTGTTTTTTTTTCAAATGAATGTGGACCGTTTGATTTGTTCTTAAAGTTTGAGCGTGATGTACTAAAGTTTGTGTGGATAATGGTACATGGAGATGAAATAGTCGGCGAGTATACAACAAGTAACATCAAATTAAAAAAAAAAAAGTTTCTAATCTTTTATCATTTAATTTAAATTATGGTAGAAATATAATAAATTTACTATGGTTACTGAATTTTTTTAAGTAAAAATTATTAAATATTTAGTTTTAAAAAGTAGTAATTTTAGCCTTCAAACCTTGCTGGCTTCAGTACACCGAAATGTTATGGGAAATGTTATTGTTAAGTAAAGTAATAAATTTGCTTGCGAGCATAGTTATATTTTAATTATAAAAAATATTATCCATATCGTATGTGAGTCTCGTTATATTAAAGTGTGTATAAATTTTTCTCTACGTATTAAAATAATAATTTATATATGTAATATTAAAAAAATAGTAATATTTAAAATAACCAAAAGTTGGCTAATTACATCATGCTGATTTCAATTCTCATGCTGTAATTTATAGATTTCCAATTTTTCTACCGTAATAACTTTTGTTATAAATTTTTATTTTATAAAAAATATTGCAAAAAGATTAAGAATTACAACTGAAAATAAAAGAGTTAGAAAAATTAAAAGAATGCAAGTACCGCAGCATAAACCTTATCAGTGAATTTTCAATATTTAATTGAAAAAATAATTTTAATAAATTTGAATTAAACAGAACGAACAACTTATAATAAAATAATTATTTTTGGCTTTTTTAACTTGGTATGGTGAGAGACAGAGTTAGCTTTGGTTTAAATTTGTGACACGTGGGACGCTTACAACTTACATGATGGGAATGTTGCTTACATGCAGTAGAGATGGTTTAAACCAAACCACCAACACTTGCTACAACTAGTTGGGTCCGACATCCGAATATTATCCTGACGTTGTCTTCCTTTTACTTTTTCACATGTGCTGAGATAAAGAGAAGAGGATGTTGAAGCTGCAAACGGAAAAGGTAAGAAAAGCAACAGCCAGCCAGCACTTGTTGTTGTCGTTGTTGCAAAAGCATTATCATGTCAGTCAATTTCTCAAACACTTGCATATAAAGTGTTCCATGGTTATTTTATTAGATACTTGTACTTGTGGTGGGAATGAACAACGTTGTCAAAATGTTGAGGGGGTAGATTTTTCCTGTAACCAAACAGGGAAGTGCGTGGATAGTAGACGAATTAAATTGATTACAGGACCTGATAGGTGATTCTGACAGCTGGAAAGAAGAATAACAATACCATATGATCATCTCAGTGCACTACCCATGCTACGTCTTAGAAACACGTAACGATGTTCGCAGGAACAATGGCATTTTGGCCCACATTGTCGGCAAAGATTTCTGCAGTATTCCAGCTTCTTCACCATTATCTGCAACAAAATTAACTAGCAGAGTACTTGATCTATCTAGATTATGCCGGAGGCTGGGAGTTGGAATTTTGAGACAAAATATTACAGACGGTAGACAAGTTTAAGCTTCCTGTTAAGTTTATGCTGATCTAGCAAAAGATGCTACTCATCTTAAAAGTTAGTAGTAGTCACTGGAGCTATACAGGAAGGAAGTGCAGTAATGATCTCCTAAACATTAGTAGGATTCCAAACAATTGTCAGTTTCTCTGCTATATCAAAAGTTCCGTGCAGCAATCATAGGAGACATGGCGCCAAAACCTAAAAGAGACATCAAGCTTTCTAACCATCACCTTGCTCTGTTCAAAGAAGCTGAAAATGGCCGATTACATCGCAGCCCTAATCAGATGGACTGTGCCCCATCTTGGGCGAGAACTGAAGGATACACCTTAAGTATTTGTTATCTATGCAAAGCTATAAGACTATGCAAGGAAGTTGGCAAGCTGAATGTGATGGTTTTCAGGGTGATCCGACTGAAGGAAGAACCAGAATGGTCCTTAAGAACTTAAAAGCTAGATTGCTTCCACAAGTGAAGAGCTGGTCCATGTGATTACTTGAACATAATTGATACATTTAAGCACGTTATTGACTAATCATCAACAATACAACATGCTAAATGGCTTGTGGAAAGCTAAGAGGCCAACGGTTACTAGTTTAAAGCCAAGAGATACTTGGCAATCCCATTTTAGTTCCTACAAATGACACAGAATTCCATTGTTTCAGCTGCCCCAAATGAAGTTTAATGATCACATGTTATCTGATAAATCAAATCATTACGGCAATCAGCACCAATTTCTTTAGAACAAGGCAACATGCAGTGCACAGTTAGCATTAGCAATCCCCAATTCAGGCTCTTTGATAGATGGATACTAGCTAGGCTAACAGATCAAACCTTCACATTTCTTCTGAAGTTGCATAGTTCAATATAAACAGATATAAGGATCCAACAGACCATGGAGGGTGAGAATTATCACTAATGATCAGCTGAGCTGTCGCTTTAGCTCACTTACCATTTCCTAAAATTCATCCTCCTCCATATAAGGTTCCTAGTTCCTTGGACCATACAACAACAGTTGTTGGTTTGTTACTGAGCAGTCATTGTATACATATTATTGTTTCCATTTATTACCTCAACACACATTAAACCTACATTTACAATATAATCACATCTGATATGCACATATTATTGTTTCCCTTTATTACCCCAACGCACATTGAATCTACATTTACAACATAATCACATCTGATATGCTCAAGTCTCAACCAATCCATGGTTTAAGGCAGCAGATTCCGAATCAATTCAATGAATCAAGATCAGTGTTACATTTCAACTAAAGTCGAGGAAGATGCATTTACCAAAAATTCAGCCGGCATTCCACTAATACGAATCTGGTACAGAAGAAAAACTTTATTTCCTATCATCACATATATTGCACATAAAAACTTATAAACATCAAGACTCGGCTGCAACATAGAAGTTCTGCGGTAACAAAATACTCTGTGAGGCTATAATTTCATTCAAAAATCAATATAATCTTAAAAGCAATTACAATATCCAGTGCTACCTCAAGCAATTTTCAACAATGACATGCAAATTGACATGTATCACATTATAACTCAAAAAAAGAACAAAAAGAACAGTAGCAAGTGCATGGTACATTACTATATTGAGTTCAAGCTAATCAGATCCCCAAACCACTATGAAGATGTCGATACCTTAACAGCTTTAAACGAAGGGTGGAGCAATCCCAGCTCATCCTTAAATTGAATAGGATTGTCAGTCTCGTTTCTCACTCTCTTAACTTTCCTACTGGCAAGTGTCTTGTGGGTAAATCCATACATGTTCAAAATCTGATTATCTCCGAAATTAAATGCACGATCCATCTGTCTCAAGCATCTCTCCACAGGATAATCTCCGAACTTTCCACAAGGCTTACAACCCACGAAATGCGTCACAAGTGGCCATCTATGATCGCCAAGGCCCGGATGATAATTCTCGATCATTTCCTCGTATCGATCCACCAATATACCCCAATATCCGTGTAAATAGTAAGCACTCTCCAAATATACTTTATCACCCCATTTTTCTCTTTGAGTAATCAACAAATACACCATTGCAGATTGATCATCTGCTTCGAAAACAGGCCTACCTTTGAGTTCTTTAGTGAGAATCTTTCCAGCTTCATCTCTAACCTTACCTTTGGGCCCCATTGGCGCCCAAGCGTCAAGAAGATCCAACGCCCACTGACCATTTCTCAACAAGAAACTCCCAGTATTCAATCCAATCCAATTCTTCTCATCGTAAACCATTTCATTCCATCCGTGCATTACCAAGTTATGATCTTTATATCTCTCCCATGGAACTTCAAACGCCATATCTGTGAACATCGCATCACTGTCCATCCACCACAAGAACTCAATTTCAGGATGCGATAACAGCAATTTCCTTATCAATGGAAGCTTCGCCCAAAACCCAGCCATCTCTGCATCGAGAAGCGCCATGTTGTAAAATATCTCGATTCCATGAATTCGGCAGTAATCGATCTTGTTCTTTATCGACTTCAGTAAGTAATGATCGCCAACCGGGTTCTCACACGGTTTCGGCGACGAACCGGTCACGAGGAGAACACGTGGCTTGTTCGGTTGAAGAAAGTTTGGAAATTCCGGGTTTTTCTTCAACCACTCAGCTCGCTGTTCATCCCAATCCGATATTTTCGGGCCTAGAGAGTAGGGCTTGTTTGGATCCGGCTTTTCGTCTTCGCCTTCGTGAACGAACAGCTTATTGATATCGAAATTTTCGTAATTATTATTATTAACTTCCGATGCATTGTCGGCAGTCGTGGTCGTTGTAGGGGTCGCCGAGGTTTCAACTTCTTTCAGGAGGCGATGGGGCTCCACGCGCTTGCGATGCGTGTAGAAGTGTTCGCGGATTTCGTTGAAGTCTTGTTCGGGAGTTCCAAATTTCCCCGCGCCAATCGTGCACGTAGGACGATGACGGTCATAAAGAGACATAAAAGAGTGACCTTGCCGTGTCGAATGGCTCTCTGGATCTGCCGGACTCGCTGAGTCCCCACGCATCGTTCCAGCATCCTGACTCGTCCGAGTAAAATCGGTCAAGAGTAAATAACACAAAACAGAACAGCTCAGAAGCGTCAAAAGTTTCAGGATCTGAGAAACAAAAGGGTTATAAGTCACTGAAAAGGCAAGCGGAAGGGCAGCATTGTAAATAGTGAGTGAAATCGAGGGCAATGAAATTCAGGAAAGTCGGTGGAGCCGAGTGGGAGGGGAAGAAGAAACGAAGATTCGCAGAGCTAAAGAATGAAAATAAAGAAAGTAAAATAATTTGTAAGTGTTCCGACAGTTTTTGTAATTTTTTTTTTTAATTATTTTGTTGTGGGGCCCTTCCACGTATTCACGTTGATGGATTTATCTGATGTGTGACGGAGTACGTACGTCGTCGGTTGTGATTTTGTAGGTGAGGCCCAGTTGCCCAAGATGGCGTTTTCAACCGTAGATCTAGTGCTTCGGCCAATGTTTTATTTACTACATTGCTTCTAAGTCATCAAAATTTAAAAAATTATGTATAATTATTGAGAAGTATTTTATTGAATAATATTCTATGTATAAAATTAAATTATAAGTCATACCATTTGCATATTATTATTTTTATCAGTTATATACTTAAATTTAAGAAGAGCTATGAGTCAGGACACCAAATTTGTCACACGATTTTTCCATTATTAAATTTCATACAGTTTTAATTATTGATATTATATTTAATATGCATAATAATTACACATTAGTAATATATAAACATTTGTTAAAAATACAAAAAGAAGCCTCTTGTTTTGTTAAGTAATTTATGCGAATAAAGGTTTGTAAAATTAAAACAAATGGTTATGATTGTCAGAACATATTTCCGATTATGGTATTAGAGAAACGATGATAATCATTAATCAATGTGATGCACAAAGTTTGCAAGTGAAGATTGTAATAAATTGACATGGGATCTTCATGGGATAATGATCCTTTGATTTGGAAAAGAAAATGTGATGAAAATTAACAAAAATGGGAAATGAGCATAATTGAAAAGGCCAATAATAGGATATAATAAGAAACTCTGTCAATTTGTAATGAAATAAAAAATTGAAGTTTGGGGTGATATGATTCGTTAAAGTTGATACAGTTTATCTATGTTAAATAATTAATTTGCTTAATTAGTGCGATATAGTATGTCATTTTAGTAATTATTGTAGTGCTAATTATTTTAGAAAAAAATATATCAAATCATGGGATAAAAATGAGATCATACTCATTAATTAAAATTAAAGAATAAATCTTTAAAATATTTTAAAATTATTTATATTATATTAATTAATTCAATTGATAAAATTTTCTCACTTTGAATCAAGTGAAATTTGAATTTTTTTAATATTTATAACACTAAAAAGAGATCATCGCATAATTTCATACGTGTTATTTAGGATAAATTTTGCAATAGATAAAAAAAAATTATAATTTATAGCACAAATTCATAATTACAGAATTATAGGGGCATTGTATAGTAATAGTAGTCAAAATTCTCGACAATGACACAAAGTAAGCCTCGGCGTCAAGCAGCATATTAGTGAGAACCAGCACATAGCCAGTTGCCACTTGACGTGTTGAATGACTTGGCGTAATTTTTGTATTGATTCGAAGCACGTGCATGCTGGGTGTTTCTGATGTTAACAGCTTGATTTAACCGAGATTAAGGGGCGAAGTAACAAAATTTAAAAATATAGTCGAGAGCGGCCAATACTTACATTTGGCGTCCTGACATTGACAACGTTAAAAGTCATAGTCTTGACCCTTCATCATTGTCGCAGGTCGCATCACACACGCTGCACGTTCTTTTTTTTTTTTTTTTTTTTTTAAGTTTAGATATAATAAATACGAGACATCTAGACACACACACATTATACACATAAGGTAATATCCATCCTTAAATTAGTTTAGAAAAGTTCTATTCAAATATCACGCTTAATATAATATTAATGCTTAAATTAAAAGAATATTTATCCACGTTATAAGTATTATTATAATATTTATTTTTGTCTTGAGTTTAAATATAATTAAAATTATTTTAATTTGATTGATTTATGAATTTAGTTGATATATTTTTGTCATTCAAATTTAAGTTATAATTTTTAAATTAATTATATTTACATATTTTTAATAAATTTTTAAATATGAATTAAAAAAAATAAATACCTCTTAAATATATAAATAATTTTATTATGATTTAAATTTTTCTTTAAAAAAAAAAAAACAAGAACAATATGCCCCATGTCTTACGTTGTTGCATACAAGCACGGAACTTTGAGGGAGTACTCTTACTATGTAAGGTGGCGTGGGCTGTATTGTATGTTGGGATTTGGAAATTTAATTATTTTATTTATTAATCAACGGAAGATTGACTCATTTTAATCCTCCGTAGTCGCTGCCAAATCCACATTACAATCTCCTTAGTTAATAATTTAAAATTTTAATATTTAAGTTTAATCACCTTATAAATGTGAATGTGATCGTGGAATTAAGTTGAATATTCCTATAAAAAGGAATTGGACAAGAGATCCATTGAACATCGGTTCTGTAAAAATAATGGACATTTCTCATCCTTATAAACCAACCGTCGTCTTTAAAACAAAAAAAAAATTATGTCACGGAGAAAATTTCAAAACAGGATTTGTCGATCGTGTAGTATCCCGTTTGGTAAAGACATCAAAAGAGACGAAACAGACAAAACAGGAATAATGTGAAAATTCTCATCCATGTTTAATAAGTTACCATATCCGCTCAAAACATTATCTTATTCAGCTCTTCATTTCCTCTTCAAATCCCTAGTCCTAAATAAATTATGAATTTATTGAGAACTCAAAAAATCTGAATTTAGTATGAATCTGAATAATATATTTGTTACCTTTTAGTTTGATATCTATGCATAACTATTAAATTATTTGATTTTTTTCAACTGAAAAAATCTAGAAGTCAATATTTTTATATTTGTATGTAAATAAATTAAATATATAAGAGTACTTCAATGAAAAATGGCATTAAATTAAAAAAAAAAATTGAATATGACAAAATTAAGTAAAATAAGTATCTAAGTGATAAAAACGAACATGTCCTAAACTTGACACTCATTTTAACAATTAAACCCAAAATATTCTCCTTTATTGTTTCTCTCCATAATTCCAACAAGAGAAAAAAAAATTTATCAATAAAAGGCTACACAAATTGGTGAGCAGTTAGAGAAAAAATGCGTTTTCTGACCAAGTTTGACAGAGCAAAACCAGAAAAATTGAGAAGCTGACCCTCAAATGACAATGAGAAACTCGTTGTGTAAGGTTTTAGATTCAACACAAGAACCAATTTCAACCTTCAAATATAAAAATTAAATCTTTTTGCCGAAAAATAAAATAAAATAAAACATCTCATAGAAGAGAGTCGAAATCCTAACTCAATTCTAACATAAATTTAACTCTAACACAAGAATATACCTAAATAAAAATTTCTATAACAATGAAGAAATAAAATTTGAGCACAATTCTTCTAACTCCCGAGAAATTCTTTAACCACTACACTAATACGATCACCAATCCACTAGTTAATTAAAATTAATTTAAGAGAAACATGAGTTTGTAATTAACCATGGTAAGAAATCCCATCCAAGCCAAACAAGGTTTAACAAGATCCTTGGCAAACGGGTTCACTTTCCGAAAGCTCTTATAACATGCAACGAGAGTTCCAAAATGCACGATGCAGGAAACCAAGCCGAGCCAAGCCGCGCCGATGACAAGCACCAGCGGTTCCCAAACAAAACTCAGGGAAAACTGAGCGATGTACAGCGGCAACGAATCGGAATTCAAGTTCAGCCCGCCGTCAGCCCAGACGAGCCACGCGGCGAGGCTCATGAGGAACGAGGAACCTAACGAAGCCAAGTGGATGAACCAGAGGGGCGGGAACCAGAACGGTTTTGGCAAGGCTCGGTATTTCTTGCCAGAGCCGAATAAGCAAATTATGGCTAGGGTTAGGATGAGAGGGACGGAAATGGAGAAAGCTAGTGAACGGAAGGCTCGCTTGGCACTGATCATTTTGTTGTGTGGTCTGGTTTTGGAGAAGGTGTTGGCGTCGGTGGTGGAGGTGGAGGTGGAGGTGGCGACGGGGGGTTTAGTTTGATCGATTTTGAAACGGAGGTGAAGAGTGGAGACAGCCATGGGAATGAGAATTGTGCGGGGCTGGCGAGTGAAGGGAAAAAAACGTGAACTTTTAAGGGGAGGGGGAATACGACGGAAACAAATGAATGTTATGGAGTAATTATCGGATTTATTTATTTATTTAAAATCCGGAGTCTTTTTTTTTTTTAGGTTATTTAATTTATCTGAACCATTTAAAATTTAATATTAATTAACAATGTCGTTAGACGATCTACTTACTATATGCAAAAGCATAAAACAATTTTTTTTTAATTTTAATATCCGTATTTTTAATTTATACCAATAAGTATATTTTGAAAATTAACACCCTTTGACGAAAAATATATATATTAACACAAACCTTAATTTTCTAAATAATTTAATTATTCTTTCCAAGAAGGATATGAAAAGGGATTTTTTTTTTTTTTGAATTGAGAATATAATTATGGGAAGTTAAAAAAAATTACACGTAGCTAGTCAAGCAAAAGTTTGACTATAATTAAGGAAAATTAACGTTGAATTTAATAACATAGCAAAATATTCGGCAATTCCATTAATGATTAATAAAAAAGGTTAATAAATCAAATTAATTACAGTTAATCCTAAAATTATTAATTTATGTAAGCACCGAATATGCCCTCAAACCTCTTCTTCCACTGTCTTACAATTCCAACTAAATCACCGGGAAATTAGGGTTAACTCGGTAATTTAATATTTCGCCAACTTTATATTCCCTGAAATCTCAGCCTCATGCCAAGTTAGGGAAGTCTCGAACTCCAAGCTTTGTCAAACAAGAAACTCGAAAAATGGTAAATTTTTCATTTAAAAAGATTCCGGATCTGTATTACTCGTTATTTTAAGTTTTTAAAGATGATTGCGCTGCATTTTGTAATTTCTGTTAACGTTTATCGAGGAATATTCAATTGAGATTTTTGAGTTTTCACTTTTTTCAGTGTAAATCATTTAAGTTTATATTGGTATTGACGGTCTCTATTAGGAAAAATGTGGGTTTACTGTTTCTGGATTTCACATTTGGTTTCATTTTTATGTTTTATAAATTGTTTGATTTCTGTTTGGTTGCCGAGGAAATGGGAGAATAGAAATAGAGGATTCTAACCTTTGATTTTGGAACCCTAGGTTATGCGAAATTAAATTAGGTTTCTCTTATGTTTTAAAAAACTCGATACTATTACTGTAGAGATTCGTTTAAAAGAGAGAGGAATTGTTATTTTCTTGGGAAGTGGATTAAAGGGTTAATTAGTGTAATTGTTGTTTTGCCGGGAACATTTGGTAGAGTGTGTAGATGTTGTATTTTTTTTAATATAAAGCTGGCGGATTTTTTAGTTGACCTTGCCATTTGAGTATGCGTCATTTAGACAAAGTTAAACTGCAGGGATAGATAGATTTTTATTAAGTCTTCTTTTGTTGAAATGAAATTTACTATGTGAAGGAGAAATTATTCATTAGATATTTTTTGAGTTGTAACTTTGTGAAGGAAATGGATGCAGTATATGCTCTGGAAGCGTACCAGTGATTTGGAATTTGTGAATGCTGATGATTTTTGATGTTTATCTTCTTATTTACTACTTTGTAGTGGCAGTTATGGTCCTTGTGCAGAGGTCTGACTTTCTTTTTTCTCATATGTAAATTTTTGGAACTAATAAATTTGAATGTCAAAAAGCCTATTCCTTACGTGTTTATGAGTTATTTGTTCCTAGTTGCTTACGTAAGAGCTAAATGATACTATCATAATGTTTATCTAAAGGTGGAGTCAGGCTTCAGACACAAAAAATAGCTGGCCAATGGCCTAATTAATTAAAGGAAATATCACTTTATATTTAAATACTGGGAACTTTTTAGTAGATGGATTTAATACAAATGACTTCTTTCATGGATGAAATATGTGTAGCTATGGTAAAGGTTTCTGCTGGGCAAAGTCACCGTACTGTTGTCTTTGCAAACTGGGATGAGTTTTCATCATCTTGTTGTGGAAATGGAGGTTTTCACATTGGGAAATTGTAGTTTTGGACAATTGGACTTCCCGGTCAATAAACTGTAAATCTGTCAACAGTACTCTATGACTTAACTGTTATAGAAGAATAATTCCTTTCCTTCAGCCCTGATGTTGTATAAACCATTTGTTTGTTCAGTTTCACTAGAACTCTTAATTTCTATTATGATAGTCTTGAGAACATTTTTAATCTTCATATGGTCTCTCTGGTTAAATATTTAAAATGGGTATTTATTGACATTTCCTGCTTTCCATTCCATTCAGCAGGATGGGCACGATTCAGAAGATCCAAAACAAAGCACTGCTGATATGACAGCTTTTGTAAGTTCCTATTTGAATTTTTTCTTTGAAAATGCCTGCCTATCATCCATTTTCATCTCAAACAATGAAGACTATGGTCTTATGGTTATGAGGATGAATTAGTAAGTAGATTGATGACTGAGACTTCATGTTTGAGTAGATATATAGCTAAACATTTAATTAATAACAATGAGGACATCTCTGAACAGTAAACCCTTTTTGGCTGGAACACTGGAATGCTCATAAAATCGCGGTTAGACTCCTTTATGTACTTGTTCTGTGGGCTACCCTCCCATAGATATATTATCCTTTGAGCCTTTTTGGGCCCAGCATTGGTGCCCTCTAGACAGAGCAAGACGAGGGATGTTTACAATGCCTATGTTTTCTGTCTGGAGTTTAATCCTTTCTTTGCCTTATGCAATATTAAAATCATGATATTCAAATGATTGTCCTTGGAGCTGTTACCGAATCCTTTTGAATGCCTTTTTGACAGGTTCAAAATCTTCTTCAGCAGATGGTAAGTTCTACATTTGCGTTGTTCTTAAATGTTGAGTTTCAGATACTAAATCTATAGTGAGCTGTTGGTAAGTTTGTGGCATTATTTCATTCTGCAGCAATCCAGGTTCCAGACAATGTCCGAGTCCATCATAGCGAAGAATATCCTTCTTTTACTTTCATATGTTAGCATATCACTTGATTTTTGTATACAATTATATCATTTGTTATGATTGCGATACGTCACTTATTGGGGAGTATGTCAACATCTTAGCGAAATTAATCATTTTATCAGTTCCTGGCGTCATTTGAAAATAGTCCATTGGTGCTCTGTTAAATCTTGGATGCAACTGTTTTCAACATTGTTTGACAGTATCTCTTGAAATGACCATTCCCTTCAATTTTTGGGGTTTTGGGGTAGTGGACAAGGCTTATTTTATGAAGAACACCATCTCGAAGGTTGGAATTTTATCTTTAGTTACAGTGCAAGCAAGACCCAATGAAATTTTAAACTACTGTTGTGTTAGGTTTTAGTTTCTTTTGTCTTTTACCATTGTCTGTTCAACTAATCTATGGGAAGGTTGATCTTTAATGCCAGACTAGTTCCATAAGATGCTACTTGAAACATAGTGGACAGATTTAGTTCTACAATGTTGTATCTGTAGCTAAATTATGTAGAATGCTTCATATGTGTTCTCGGATATGAGACTGAGATGAATGAAGTGAATTAACATTTTCCTTGACTGTAAGCACTTGATGAGATGGGCAACAGGATAGATGAGTTGGAGCAGAGCATCAATGATCTCAGATCAGAGATGGGCATGGATGCCTCAGCATCTCCATCACAACCTTCCAACTCAAAGGATGAAACCCAAGGCAGCCAATGATTCAGCTGAAGGAGTTGTGACAGCACAGCATGTCAGTTTGATACTACAAGGTTTCTGCACTAGCACCTCCTCCCATCTTGTTTTTGCGACTGTGATTTGGAATTAAACTTGACATTTCAACTCTGGAAGCAGCTGATGATTATTATGGAAAAGATTAGTAATTAAGGCTGCATATTCTGTCTCTGTCTCTCACCTTTGACTGATGGAAATAACCAGTCTGTATTTAGTTCATTAAAAACATGAATTTTGGGAATGCCAGTCTGGTTATACTTGACATTTCAATAGTGGTGACTCCTGGGAAAGGTGTCATTTCTTATAATGCCAGGAAAGGTATTATTTTCATATATTGAATAGCTTCATCATGCTTAGGCCATTAATTAAGCCACGTAGTTCAGCAGGCATTTTGTTGCATTATTATGATTCTAACTACTATTGTTTTTTCCGCATAAAAAAAAAAACAACTATTTTTTTTTTTGGAAAAAGGAATGGGATGATGATAGTGTGGCCCCTATGCTTTTATGTTTTCAATTGATAAGGATATATTTTGTCTATCATTATTATTAATAAGATCTTCGACCTGGGTTGAAAAGAATGAAATGCTCTATTGTGTTAATTTTAGGGTATATTTCCGATTATTTCTAGTTTTTTTTTTTAATATCCGTTTATTTCTAGTTATTTTGAAAATATAATTAAAAAAGTGTTTGATAAATACAAATTCCAACAATTGTGGGCTCAAATTCATTAAGTGACAACATATCTCAATTCCTAAACAATCATTCATCATATTATTATGATAAGAAATTATTTGATACAAACAAAAAAAATTATGTTATTGTTTGTAAAAGAATTTGCAAACTTGAGGGACTCAAATGTTATTATCCAAAAAGAGATACAAATAAGTGAAATTGTGCCCCTCTACGTGAGTGGTGGTGGTAGGGGTAGGTGGTCCAGGTCCAGGAGTAGATTCTTTTTAAATATTTTTATAATATGCTTAATACCACGAAGACGTATGCGTGTAGCTTCGACCAAAAAATCAATAAATAAAGAAGATAAGATGCATAACGATTTGGATCCGCAGCGTTCACTGAATTTGAAATGGTTTGTTTTTGAGTCTCTGTTTAAGAGAGAGCTGTTCGTTTCGCTTTCGGCCGGAAGCAGAGAATAACATTACAGAAAACAACAACAATTGCCAGAATGGAATCGCGTGGGCTATCACTTCACTGTTTAACAATGATTACACTGTTGAAAACTCTATTCTTAATTTCTTTGATTTAATAATAATAATAATAATAATAATAATAATAATAATAATAATAATAATAATAATAGATAATAAACGAATAGTTAGTTCACGGAATGCACTGATTTGCAATCAGCCGTTAATCCATTCCTTTCTCGTTAGTTCACGGACTCTGTGTATTTCAATATTTAAACTACTAATTTTGGTTTTTGTTTTAAATTTAGGTGGGGCCCTCAATTTCATCAACCAACATTTCTTGTCTGAAATCTATCTCAAGAGGATTGAAACCAAAACGACATCAATCTGAAATCTCATAACCACCGCCTCATCCACACAGTATCAACTATCAAGAAACTTCAAGATATCTATTACAAAAATTAATACTCCACTCCCCTCTACTCCCGTGTGAACGTGAACGGCTGAACGGGATTTAAACTCAGATATCTTCTACTTCACAATTTCCACAATAATCAGCAATTAATTAGAAAATATATTTTTAATTCCCTATAACAATTTGTGTTTATAATTAGACAAAACTTCAAACTCAAAAATAAAAATAAATAAATAAATGAGGAGAAAATATAAAACGACACAAGCAGGGGTAATATAATATTCATTCAAATATTAATTTGAGATCATGTAAACACCAAAACGGCAGACCAATATAATTACATTAGATTTTACCTTTATTCCAATAATCGAATACCCAGTACTCCCCTTTTTTTTTCTTATACGTATTTATATAAAAACAACATTCCAATTAACAATTTTTTTTTTTTAAATACAACTAAATACCAAAAATCGAAATTGAAAAATTAAAAATTAAATTAAATAAAGAAACTTAACGTCTGCAACGAGTAATAGCACTGCATCCGCGAGAGTAGGGATTCGCCTGACCTCCAGCTCGGCAATTGTAGTACGACGCGCCGCGTCGGGAGCACGGCACAGTGTTCCTCCTCAGCGCACCGTAGCTGATATACCTCCTCCCTGCTAAAATGCGCCGGTTGATCTCGGAATCCATCGCGAACTCCAAATCGAAGTCCTGGTCGTCGATTGCCATGCACTCGGCGATGGATCCGCGGCAGTCCGACTTCACCGGAAAGAAATCCAGCTGGCGGCCGCCATCAAAATCGATGGATGAGGATAACGAGACTGCCACGTGGACGGCGGCGATTAACGCGGAAACGACGAGTAGGAAACCGCTGAATTTTGAGGCTCTCATTTTTTGGTTTTTCTTAAAAGTAATTTTGTCTGAAGAAGTGGGCAGTGTTTCAGATTATAAGTGATGGCGATTAAAAGAATGCCACTGGAGTTGCCAAATATTTATGGTATTGCCACTTGACTTTAATGTTAATTTAGCTTTGCTTGTAATTTAAGTGCCAATTTCCTTTTGTACACCCACTAATTAATCTTTTTGACTTGAAATGGATTCACATTGAATAAAGTCATTACACACAACGCAACGGCTACATTCTTATCGCAGCAAGTGTCTCATTTTTTTTTATTACTTATATTTTAAGTGTATTTTCTAATTTATTAAAAAATAAAACAAAAGTTGCGCCGACATTTTATATCTTAGGGTTTTAACACATGACTTTATTGAAGTTTGGCTCTTTAATACTTAAAATGAAACTTTGGATAAATGCACACTTACCTCCCTTATATTCGATTTTGAAACATTACAAGCATATTTTGGGATTATGTTTTGATATTTAGGAATATTTGGGCTATGTGATTTTCATTTGTGTTTTTTGTAAAAGATGTGCTGAGTATTTGTTTAGAATATAATTGTCAGTGACGTTTATATATATATATATGTTTATATTTATGTTTATCGATGGGTTGGCTGTTATAAAGTTTATCATATACATAGTATGGCAACATCAACCGTGTTTGGCTTATATTATAAAATTGACTGGAAGCTATTGTGCATCATATTATAATTCAACAAATTAATCAACGTTAAAATTCTACATGTATGAATTCAAAAAATTTCTTTGATTCTTTAGTAATAAAAAACTTACTTCAATATTATTGAAATATTTCTTATAGTTGCGGGACTAATTTATTGTTCTATAATACTTGCTATTCAGGATATTTTTCCCATTTTTAATTATGAATTCATGCTAAAAATTTCAATACATTTTATTTGGCTAGTTAATATGTTGTTTTACCTTCATGCATTACTTTGATACTGTTAAAGTTTACTTTTGATTATTTTTAAATGATTTTATTGTTTACTAGATGTCAATATGCAATGATCTCCACTAATTCCTTAAAGTTAATTTTTGATTTGCTGTTTCCTTCTTTATTTGGAAAATGGCAATTAAAGAATATATATATCTCTTTTGCAATTTCGGATGAGAATAGATGTCTTAAGGGGAGGTGAGTGTGTACCTCTCAAAATTTTCTCAATACATGTTAAAAGGCCAAACCTCCGAGAGATATGAGTTAAAATCTCTTTTGTCTTAAAATATTTTATTATCTATTTAAAGGGATGAAAATTTGAGTATAAATTTTTTTTCTTATAAAAAAAAGAGAAAAAATGATTAGTGAGATAGATGTGATTATAAAAAAAGTATATATGCCAGTTAGTGGACAACTATTGTGACAAGGAGCTAATTTATGGGGGCAAAATTTCTCTAACAAAATCATGTGAGTGCAATAACTTTGTATTGTCGTTGTATTGAGAGCTACTCATTCAATTTGGGTCAAATTTGTGTACGCGCACCACATGACTCTTCTCTTACTACCTATCAATTCCTCACAACACACACTTTATTGCTATAATTTTGGCGCGTTTTGTGGTCTTGTGATAGAAAAAGCATTTCCCTCACAATAAAATACAAATTAAAAATTTAAAAAAGAAAATAAAATAGTCGTACACTAGTCTACCTGTAAAACAAAAATTGATTGTGTTATGACCTGTCCATTTAAATTTATATTTAGAAATATTTTTATTTATATCCTTTGTATTTAAGAGGCCCGTATGAAGTATTGGTGGCATATAACGGGCTTTGCTAGCAAAGATTCCAAGCCCAATTATTATTATCCAGTGCATATCAACGCACCTGGAACCGTCCACGTAATCAGAACATATTGAATGCTCTTGTATCATCAGCCGTTCAACGAAGATCAAAACCATTATTTCGTGGGGGTCAAACATTGGGTAAATTAGGGTTTTTGAGGTTTTAAAGAGCTAAAGACCTTCATCAATTTCTCTACTTCAGAGCTACGTCGACCGCGGTCTTCCTTGGTAATCCACATCTCTCTGAACTCATACATGATAACGATTTGGTTCTTTGCTGAAATTTACTTCAACAGTTATAAAATTGGATATTTTTCTTCTTATTGTTATGTTCTATGACCATCTGTTTGGCTGCCGAGAGAACTTTTAGGAACATTTTTAATTGCTTTAAAGTTTTATGTTTTCTCTGAGCTTCCCTGATGCCGGTGTTTTATGGGAATTTTTTTTCCTCTGTTTTGCATGGTTTTAATTGACCCAGAAACCAGGGTTGCTGAATAAAAGCTAATTTGTGTTTATTAAATTGAATTAGGTTTGAAGAAGCGAAAGTTAATACATTTGTCAAGATGCAGAACGAAGAGGGTGTGAACATGGATCTCTACATTCCCAGAAAGTGGTATGATGTTTAATTTGGTTTGTGTTATGGCATTTTAGTTGTTTCATAATATGAGTACTTTGGCTAAGATGTGATATTGTGTGATAAATCTATGTTTGTAGTTCGGCGACAAATAGGCTGATTACTTCAAAGGATCACGCAGCTGTTCAAATTAACATTGGTCATTTGGATGAGAATGGCATTTACACTGGCCAGTTTTCCACTTTTGCACTCTGTGGTTTTGTCCGGGCTCAGGTGTTTGTTCCTCTCCCGTTTGATTTTGTCGAGAAATTGCGAGATACTTTAGCAATGGCTTCTGCTGCATTTTATTCTTTCCTGGAAAAAGTATTATGCTGATGATTATATTAATATTGTAGTTTGTAAAGATTGATAGAAATTGGTTGCGGTTATGATGATAGCATCACCTTTGGCTTGGCAGCAATTTTTTCTTGTTTTGTATCTATATTGGGTTTCTCCTGCAATAGTATTTGCTGAATTATTGAAATTTTGATAGTAGCAGTTGTGTTATTATCCTGAACAAGTTGCATCTTTAATAGAAGAGACACGGTTTTCCTTTGGCACGAAAATGGGATGGATGGTTTTACTTGTACTCTCTTTTTGTACTTTGAAGCTAATGTGCCAAGCCATAACAACTTGAATTTGGTTTTCCATTTCTTAGCTTATCTTTCATAGTGGCACACCCTCGATTAATTTGTTTCATGCTTTCCTGTAATTAGCTAACTGCTGCATAGTTTATATTTTTATCTGCTAATGATATCATACCCGTGTCTTTAATTTAGGGAGATGGTGACAGTGCACTGGACCGGCTCTGGCAGAAGAAGAAAGTTGAACTCCGACAGCAGTAGAATCTATTTAGATGATGGGTTCTTCACTTGCTTGAGTGGAGTGATTATTGTTATACAAAGATTTTGAGTTATCGTTGCTATAACATTAAGCACCATGCAACTGGTTGTTAGCTGTGTTACTTTTAAATTCAAGTGGTTTGTTTTCTATTAAATGACACTGCAACTATAGTGGTTTGCATACATATTTTTTGGCCTCAATGCGTTAGTGGCGTGTTTCACATTGGTAGCAGCTTCTTAACTTATTAGAAGTATAATATGTCATCTTAGCGCATGTAAGTGATGTTAAATTTGTGAATCACAATCATAATCTTAATTTTACAGCTAGGGATTTTAAAAAGAGGCATCTCAATTTCAAGTATACTTTTATTCTTTGATCTCTGAGATGGGAGTATAGGGATGAGGTTAATTTCAAGTATACTCTTAAGGGTTCTTGAGAAAATTTTGAGTACTTCTTTTCGGGCTGAGATGTGGCGTATTGGAATGGGGTTAAAACGGCATCGTTTTGATGAGGTCGTCAAGGCCTTCTGTAGCAACTCGAAGAAGGCTGTGCTGTAGCGCCGGGTGCGACCTTTACCAGTTGCCGTTTCTTTTCTCGAATGAAGCAGGTCTCCTCAAAATCTCGGCATTGACGAGATTTCTCCCGTTCCCTGCATCGAATAAAAATTGACATTCACGACGTTGGAGTGCGCAAACGTGTCACATTCTTGGAAAATTCACCATTTTTTTTGCCAATTTTGATTTCTCTTCCTACTCAGTCTCAAGTCAGCGAAGACAAGGTGTCGCTCGACTTCTGGATAGTATTATATAAAATCTGCAAAAATAGTTTTCAATAAACACTTCTACGATAAAAAAAATTCCTTCGATCAATTTAGAACTGAAGTCAGTAGCTTGAACTGATCTGAAACCATGAACATTGTTGTCACTCCGACGAAGCTCGAATACTACCACAACATGTTCAAACTCCAATCCGAGTCCAAAATCATTTCATACTTCAAGGTCCGAAATTCTTGGAAATAGAAATATATCCATTCTTCTATGAAAACTTATTACGTGTTTATTTCTAAATTAATTGTTTTTTCTTCATTTCGTGGAATTTTTTTGAAGAGCGATGATGGCAGACGTGCATTGATATTAGAGTCAACGATCTTTCATCCACAAGGCGGCGGTCAACCTTCAGATACTGGCGTTGTAACTGTTGCCAATTCTAATGTCAAATTCATTGTACAAGATGTTCGATCAAAACATGGGATTGTGAGATACTATGATTCTTTAAATACTCTTTTTTGTTTTAATTGAAATATGGGTTTATATTTTTTATTTGTTTAATTTTCTATTTTAATCTTAATTTGTTTCAAAGGTGTATCATTATGGAATTGTTGAGAATTCTAGCGGGGAATTTGAAATGGAGTTAGAGAAAGGGAAAGAAGTTCTTTTATGTGTTGATGAGTCAAGGCGCAAGCTGAATTCAAGGTATGGAAATATAAGTAGCCATTAACAATTTTAATTGTTAAGATTACTGATGCTAATTAACTAGAACAATCAATTTTTCTAGGCTGTAGCTTGTGTGTGCTGTGAATATTTATGTCTGTATGATCCTGTTATTTATGATTTTTTTAATAAGCACTACTTAATCTGTCATCAAATATTTCGTTAAAATTAGAACCTTTTGAGGGCAATTTATGCTAGTTGTAGCTACAGGCTTGTTTCTCAAATTTATGCCATGGAGGTATGCCTTATTTCTTTTCCTGTTTGTTACTAAATTTTAATATTTTCTTGTGCAGGCTGCACTCGGCTGGGCATTTGCTGGACCTATGCTTGGAAAAGGTTGGATTAGGACATTTGGAGCCAGGCAAAGGCTACCATTTCCCTGATGGGTATGTTAAAAACCAGCTTTATAATGCATGTTTATTGCTGTAAGAACAATATGTAAACTTACATAGCTGATGATGTATGTTGGGTGGCATATTTGATAGTACCTTCATACGCAGAACTGCTATTTATGTTTGAAATCTGTTAGTGGTTATGTGATCAAGATGAAGAGCTATTTTTATATGCTGGACTTGTGATTGCTAATTATTACCAGGCCCTATGTTGAGTACAAAGGCACTATTCCACAAAATGAATTACAGAGCAAGACAAAAGAACTAGAGCTAGAAGCTAATGCATTAATATCTAGCGGAGGGAAAGTAAGTTTCATTCAGTTTTTCTTGTCCAGGTTTGTTTCAGTGTGCTTGGTGTGTCATTTCTTTCTGAAATGCCTTTCAGGTTTTTGTTGCTGTATTGCCATATAAAGAAGCTGCTGAGCTGTGTGGAGGCTGCCTCCCTGATTACATTCCCCAGGTCAGGATTTGACAACAAATATGTCAACAATTCTTCCTCTATTCAGCTGTTCTTAACAAGGGTTTCAATTAGGTGATAAATGGCATAGGACCACCACCCACTGAACTTTATTTCAGAGAATCGCAAATATTTTCAGCATCTTATGTTATTTTGACCCTAAAAGAATGTGGCAAAATAGATCCTCTTTTACACACAGTTATTTCTTAGTTTGTATATCTCTTGATTGTTACTGGTGCTGTTGCCTACACAATGGTTATGCTTTTCTAGGACAGTGTAAGTTGGTATATCATATCTGGTTATAATGCAATTATAGGTAGCAGAACATTTACAAGAACCTGAGGTAGATAGCCTTCTTGTTCATTTAGAATGTGTTGATGGAAGTAGGTGGTTAGGATCGATGGATGGAGATGATGCTTGTATTGGGCGTGGATGTGTGTGTATGTAGTCATTAGCATTGATTAGATATGAAACCTTCTCTAGATAGAGACTGCATCCTCTTGCTCCATTTCTTATGGTAGTTTTTTCTTCTTTACATGTCAGTGTGTTTGTTTCAGTTCTAATACTATCCTCAACTTACCCTAGTCTTGTATCTCTTGCAGGGCAGCACTCCTCGAATTGTAAAATTAGGGGATAATCCTGGTTGTCCTTGTGGTGGTACCCATGTTTCCGATATTTCTGACATCATAAGCGTGAAGGTATAATATCCATAGTTTGGTTCATATTTTGATTGATATTTCACAATTTGTGGCCTTTGGGTCATTCTCGAGATGAACTCCATCAAGGCAGATGGGAACTTTGGCTTTACTTTTGCTTATACAGGATAGTCGCAAATATGTGCATTAAAATCTCATTAGCTCTGGGGTGTCTTACACCATGACCTCAAAGGCTCCAATGTTCCACATGCAAGAGAGACAGTGCTTGAGAAAAACACAGCTTATTTAAAATGGAAAATGTTAGAATTGAAATTAGAATTATTTAGTTTCACTAGATTTAGTCTTATTAAATATTTTTTAATTTAAATATTATTAATTTTTTCCTAATTTAGTAAGAATTTCTGAATTTATGAGCATTTCTATAATATGTTGTTTTATTATTTTAACCTACGTAAAGGCACTTATATATACCTAGTTTAACGTTCAAGAGACATTCAATATATTTACTTTTTCTGTAATATGGTATTAGAGTAGGTATGATCTCAAGTTTAAGAATTTTATTAGAAATAGCAATGATGTACTACTCTGTAAGGTGGTTACTGAGCATGATTTAGGTTTCTAGTAGAAAAAATTTTTTGGGAACCTTAAAAAGGAAAAAAAAAAAAAATCTGCAAACCGTAATCCAAGTTATAGGTACTGTTTATGAATTGCACTGTTCATTGGTTACTTTTCATGGGATTGTAGCAGTGTTACTGTTCACAACTTCTTGACATGGCTGTTACTACTCGTTTATGTAAGGCATTATTACTAGTATTTGCTTATGGAAGGTACTTTTTGCCTGTGAAAAGCACTATGAGTACTTTTCACCTCTCAAAGACATTACTTGGTTTTTTCCTTTTAACTGTTTTGAGATTTTTCGGTCGCTTCACAATATTACTATTGCTTTGGGTTCTTCTTCTCAATTGCATTGGCTTCCAAACTCAAGTTTCCTTCATCATCTTTAGTTTGAGGGGGAGTGTTAGAATTGAAATTAAACTTATTTAGTTTCACTAGATTTAATTTTATTAAATATATTTCTAATTTAGATATTATTAGTTTTGCTTAATTGGTTAAGAATTCCCAAGTTTGTGAGGATTCCTAAAATATGTTGGTTTATTATTTTAGCTTATACAAAGGTACTTCTATGTATCTGGTTCAACATTTAAAAGAGATTCAACATAATTTTTTTTTTCTTTAATAGAAAGCATTTGGAATGACATTTGCTCGTCTTGTGTATCCGTTGATTCTTATCATATCTGTTAGATTTCATAGCAACAAGATAATATCTATATTTAGCCACAAGAACTTTTGTCTGGTAACCTTAACATCTGATGGATGTATATTACTCAGCTTTCCATGCCATGTTATTTTCCAGGTTTCTCAGATTCGAGCAAAGAAGGGAATGACAAAAGTTTTTTATTCTGTTGGATCTTAATGCTGGAGTGTTCTCCTTTCAATTTCATTGAGATAGCAGTACCCCAAATTTGATGAGGAAAACAGTTGATTGAAACTGTGCTCTCAGGTCTTTCGCTCTGGATAGGTGAAGCTTTTAGAGTCAGTTTAATTGATCTACTCTATGATAGATACTAAGAAGTTCCAAATGATTGTATATTGTTTGTGGTTTTGTGTAACTCTTGCGGTGATTCTCTGAGCTACTTGCTGCTTTCACATGTTTTGCACCCTATAACCTCATATATTATACATATGGTTTTGCACCCCATAACCTCATATCTATGCATATGTTTTTGCGTACCCACACATGCTTCATTGATATCAACCAGAATGTGGGTTGAGCGTAGTTTGCAAAGTTTTAATCAATTATATAACTGATAGTTCTTCTGTAGCCAGATTTTTGCATTGATTCTTTCTACGTTACTCCGTCGAGTTGATCTTGTATCTTCTAGAATTTTAGGCGGATTGATAGCAGACTCCTGACCCTTCAGTCATGAATGATAGTCACAACTATTCCTTTTGAGGAGCTTGATGATTCCCATTTAGATCTCAAGTAAGAAATATATTCTTATGCATTTGCTCTCCAATTCATGTTCGTGAAGAGGGCTGGACGAGTGGAATGAGGGAGAGCGGCTCGGTCGACAAAAAAGAAGAGTAGCCCCACTAGAACCTGGCAAAGTAACTATCAATGAATTCTATCAATGAATTCCCGAGCAATTCTCAACCAACATATGCGATTCATTCCCACAGACTTGTTTCGAGCTGACTACTTCTAATACCAGCAGACCTGATTCAACACGTGATAAAATTTATTCTTTCTTTCTTGTTTTCTTTTGTGTTTCATAATCATGTTTTAATCACTCGTAGACAAGGAAACATCATCAGCTTCGAATGAATTTTTGAAGGTTTTTTTGTACGGCTAATACGAGTCTCTTGGAATTTGAATGTATCCTTTGCGTAAAAACAACCAAATTACCTCATGGGAACAAAAGCAACCAAACAAAGATAGATTGAGATGTGTTTAATTCTGATAAGTCAAATATTCAATTTGCAACAATTTGTAAAATACCAATTTTACCCAACCCTTTTTTTTTTCTTCTTCAGAAATTGGGAAAATGCCAGCTAATTTTTGGAATTTTCACTGAAATTTCAGTCACACAGATCACGGACAGCTCATAATTCATTAGGAATAAATAAAAGCAAGCATCAAATGAGAGGCCAAGTTGTTTCTGATTTCTGACAATTTATTATTATTATTATTATTATTATGCCTAAATTAACCAAATTGATACTGCAGATAAATACTGATACAATTACGAGCTGTAAAATTCTAGTTTTGATAATATTTTCTAATGATACCGAAATATCCGGATTTAATCAACTTGTTAAATTATAAGTAAATCTTCGGTAACATTCCAGAGAACTTAACAAACCTTATCTAAAATTCTTAAGCAAAATCTTTCCAAAATTCTATAAAATTTAACATATATAAAATATAAAGCTGAAATACACATTAAAATTTGGTCAGACTTGTCAAATTTCAAGTCATACTTTCTTAGTTTTAACATATAAAGTTAAAAAATACAAAAAAAAAAAAAACAAAAAAATTCGACAAATATATAATTTAAAATTTTACGATTATAATATTAAAACGTTTGTAGTGTAGGCTGACCCGTCCTTTTTCAGTAGTTAGAGTTATAAAAATATCAGGCAAAAATTAATAGAGAGAGATCTAGTTATAATTTATATGTTTTACGTATAGTTAATAATAAAATAATAAAATAAATATGGAAGGGCAGTCTCGTCATAACAAAGAATGAGTCGTGTCTACATAGGAATTTAAAAATAGTGCATGGCAGATGTAGTAGAAGTCGATGTCGATGGTTACAAGCAATGAGAGAAGGGTCGAAGTGGAACTCAAAAATCTCATAAACGGCAATACCGGTAATAGTGAATCTGAGACAAAGGAAAAGAGAAATCCAAAAACGGAGAGCCAAAGAAATTAGAAAAAAAAATAAAAAAAATAAAACACGTTCCATTGCTCCAAATTTAGCATACACTCTTCTCAACCATCCATTAATTTTGTCTTTAATTCTTTCATTCCTCCTCTCACTTATGTTTTACATCTTCCATTTGGTATAGGATTCTCCCACTCCACTAATAAATCTCTTCAATTCGATCTGCTTCTTCTGCTTTTGGTTTTACTTCGTTTGCCATCACTGCTTTTTTCCTTCCTTTGTTTTTGCTTTCTCACCTCGTAGACCGACTCTTATTCTACTTCACTGTATATTTATATGGTCACATTCTCTTGTCTTTGCTGATCTGGTCGTTGCTTTCTTCGGAATTATAGCGTTAAAGGTCAGTTGGGTTTTTGATTTTCAGCTCTGTTTGTTCTGCTTTTACATATGGAGTTGTTGAGTTACTGGGTTTTGTTTCATTTTGGTGTTCCTTTTTTCTGTTTGATTGGTTTGTTTGGTGCGTTTTCTGGGTTGCTTATGTATTTTATATGATATTATTTAATGGGGTTTTCATTTATAAAAGCTTTCTTAATTTATAAGACTCTGTTTATGTTTCTGTATGTTGAACTCTCTGACTCTGAACTCCAATTTCAATTTTAATTGGTTAGATGATTCAAAATTCTCCGCTGTTTTCATCATTTGGAGACTCATTTCTTATGTCCAAACTATCTGTGCCTCCTGTTTACATTCTCCTTACAACTTCCCTACGATTCTGTTAGACAAAAATATTGGTCTAAGAAGTACTTCGTTACTACTTCTGCTTCAATATTTCTTTTTCTATTGCACACCAAATTGCCAGCTACGGATCTTCTGATGAACAGTGTGGATATAGAAATGTAAATGTCTTGAATAAGATTCCTGACTCTTAGTAATGTTGAGAATACTCAATTTTACTCCTCCTATTTGCTTCCAATCGTCATATGACCTCTTAATGGATCTGAGTTGCATTAGGAGCCAGAAACATATTCCATACTTTCATTAATTATTTTCATTTGTATTTCCATTCTATTAGTGACCAAGCTCTAAATGGATTCTCTAGGTTTACTAATGACATGTGTCGATACAAACTGCTAAGTAGTGGTCTCTAAGCTGAAATTTCAATATGTTTTTATGGTGACCCAACTATGCTTATCACAACTATGCTTCCTCTGTTTCAGCCATATAATGCAAGGACCAAGTACGATAGATTCTGAACGAGAGCTTAAAGTAAGTTTTGGCTATCAATGTAATGGCTCTGGTGGCTCTTGCGAGGTGCCCAATGGATATGAAATTGTTCCGGGAATTAAACTCCACAAGACCAGTAGTTTCTCTTGCTTGTCTGGTGCTGCCTTAAGTGCCAATGCGACATTGGCTAATACAAATATCTGCAATGGTTTGATAGGGGCAGAAATACTTCCTAGTTTGGACTCCCCAAATTCATTTCGTAGGGTTCCCTCATCTCCAACTCTGTCAAGGTTTGATATGCTATCGTCTTCTCTCCAAAGCAGCATGTCAAATCTAAGTTGCAGTCCATCTTCTCCAAGCGATCTACCAGATTATGATTCCTATTTAATGAAACCCATGAGTGCTCCTTCCAGGAGTGAAGGCTTTCTTAATTCTCTGGAAGTACAAGTAGCAGGTGGTGCTGCTGGCGAAGACAGGGTTCAAGCTGTTTGTTCTGAAGAACATGGGCTGCTTTTTTGTGCAATTTATGATGGATTTAATGGAAGAGATGCAGCTGATTTTCTGGCCGGGACATTATATGAAAGCATCATGTTTTATTCCAATTTATTTGAATGGGAATCAAAAAGCGAAGTCATCAGAGCATCTAATGGTTCAGATTTGGATGGGCACCTGCAGTATACATTTGAGGACAGCAGTATCAGGAATGGGGGAAAATTTCCTTCAGGAAATGATAACACCAAGAATTCAAGTCTTAAGAGTTTTGCTAATGCAAGTTTGTGCCCTAAAATGGAAATGTCTTGTTCATTTCGGTGTGCAGTGCTTGACAGCCTCCGACGTGCTCTTAGTCAGGCGGAGAATGATTTCTTGTACATGGTTGAGCAGGAAATGGAGGAACGCCCTGATTTAGTTTCTGTAGGATCTTGTGTTTTGGTAGTGCTTCTTCATGGCAATGATTTGTACACACTGAATCTAGGTGACAGTAGAGCTGTTTTGGCAACTTATGATGAAGGCAATCGTCTAAGTGGAAACAAAATGCTGAAAGCAATGCAGCTCACAGAAAGTCACACAGTTGAGAATGAAGTTGAAAGAACTAGATTACTTTCTGAACATCCTGATGATCCGATGCCCATTGTAGCTGGAAAAGTGAAAGGAAAGTTGAAGGTCACTCGTGCTTTTGGAGTTGGTTACTTAAAAAAGGTACGGTGCCTTAACTTCTATTTCTTTATTTCTTTAATATAGTTTAATGCTAAGATTTAGCTCCTTAATCATGACAAAACCATATTGCATCAAATCCAGTGTGCAAAGGCTACTGTGTCTTCAACTGAAATGAAAATAATAAGACATATAAGGAATTTTACCAAGAATTAGAAACACTGTTTGCATGATGAATGCACGACACAACTCTTGTTGTTGAACTAAAAGCCCCTTCTTTTATTCAGGATTCCTAATAATTGTTCCATGTTAGTTTGTTTACTTGGGCATGACATTGTAAAATTTATAAAGAAAGGAAATTCTTCTCTCATGCTTCAAATATTTTGAATCTTATTCTAACATTTTTTATGATCTCTTATGTTCTTATGATCACTTGGTAAATATGAAAGTGATAAATAGTGTTGTAGTATAATGGGTTCTATTTGATTTAGGGTGTCAGGCATTTACCAGCTATACGACTCATTTACTGCCAGTTAATTATCCTTTCTTAACAAGCTATAATAATAGTATATTTTCTTTATATCTACAGCAAAATTTGAACGAGGCCCTCATGGGCATTCTTCGAGTTCGTAATCTCATGAGCCCGCCTTATATTTCCACTCAGCCATCACTGAATGTGCATAGGATCACGAAATCTGATCACTTTGTCATAGTGGCGAGTGATGGTTTGTTTGACTTCTTCAACAATGAGGAGGCAGTAGATCTTGTTCATCATTATATATTAAGCAATCCCTCTGGTGATCCGGCAAAATTTCTACTGGAGCATCTTGTTGAGAGAGCTGCAGAATGTGCAGGTAAACTGCTTGATATCTTTCTTCAAGCATTTGTCACATCTCAGTCGCATACAAGTTACTTCTTTCAAACTTAAGACATAAAAGTTGTGCATGTTACTATAATGATTTGCACAGTTTAAGCGATCTTATGCAAAATCTTTGACTATATCAACTTTCAATTACATGTTCACATGGTACATAGTCATGTTACGTGAAGTCACATTTTAATAAATAATTGCAATGTATGTTTCCTCGAAAACTTTTCTGGTGGAAAAACTCTATCAATCAGCCTGTTGACCACCAGAAGAGAGGCTCCAAGGGCAAGTTGACCAGTATTGAATAGTACCCAGATTTAATTATTAAATTAAATCGATTGTTTCAGGTTTTAGCATGGAAGAATTGATGAATATTCCAGCGGGTAGGAGGAGAAAATATCACGATGATGTAACTGTAATCGTTATCATCCTTGGAACAAATAAGCGCACCTCAAAGGCATCAACTTGCGTGTAATATGTTGCCCTTTTTCTGTATTCAACTTAGTCATTTGATTTGTAGCCATGACTTTTAAATTGTATATGTAGTTTTTTATGTAACCATCTGCTAGTCTTCAATCACTGAATTTATAATTTACTCAAAATTTGTAGCTCTGTTTTTGAAATTGTATATATGGTTTATGCTGGAAACTTTATATTTTATTATTTTTTATTTTCTTATTTTCTTTCTTCATTTCTTCATCACTGCAAGGTGATCGGCATCCAATTTTTTTTACCAACATTGTGTACCCGAGTACCTTTGTAGATAATTTAGATGAGCCTTTCTTTTTGTTGTTTCCTCCCGGAAATTCTATGAGTCGAGCGTGGCAAAAGAGCTTGATGAATCACATTATTCTGGTAATTGAGAACATTTTGCCGTAAAGAATTAAGTTTATGTAACCACAGATTGTTGCTTACTTCGTCTTTTTATTTTTTTTTTTAGCTTATTGGCGTTTCGAGCATGCAAAAGTGACGTGGAAATACAACTTACTTATTATTCATCATTGATTTTTGTCACTTTATTTCAATGGTTTATATGATCGTTGAGGACCCACAAGCAAAGCCTCTCGAGGTCTTTAAAGGTTGGCTTCTGTGGCCATCGACCAAAATGTGCACTGCTATAATAGAACTACCAACTGACAGCTGCAACTTCCTTTTCTGATAAAATACAACAAACTCTTTTAACACACCAACACTAATAGTTTAAAAGATTGGCCTTAATTGCAAGTACACATTGGTGGCCTGATCAAAACTGGTCTTTCCAAAGATTTTATTAATTTATATAGAGTTATTTTCAACTTCACCCTATCATTTACCAACAATCTTTGCATATAATTTAAAATGTCTATGACTCATTAGTAATCTAACCACCATTAATCTGACGGAATTTATTGAAATCACACTTATTTTATTTTTTAAAAAAAAAAAACATAAAACTCAAAAACTTTCAACGGTTGTAAAAGGAAAACAATTTTTTCTTCTTTAATTTTCAAAATCTTTTTGTTAATACAAATCAAATAATATTTAAAAATTTGAAAAAAACTTTTAATATTAAAAAAAATTCGATTAACTAAAAAGTCAAACCGAAGGACTAAGACTCTTTAACCATATTGCCTGGTATGCTTAACTGTTCTTGGGTAAGAAATAAAAGATCATATATATATTTTTTTTTCTATTTACTGATATTTCATTAAACAATGAATTGAAATTTATAATTGAAAGAACCATATAGATGTGTAAGGTTGCCCTTTCTACTTATTAGCTAATTAAAATCTTTGATAAATATTTACCTTTTACTTCGATAACTAATATTCTGTCGTAAGAAAACTGAAATTGTTCGGAGCTGAACAGCTCGATGCTTTAATAGGTCTTACTTTACATGTTTCCCGTCTTACATCTCATCTAACATAATTCTGCATATTCATTTGGTTTTTGTGTGAAATATTTACAGGTGAATTAGGTTCAAATGCTGGGTGATTTTAGAAAGAGTTGAAGCTTGATGCAAAACAAAGATTTATCAAAAGTTGATTAGATTGAAATCAACAACCAAAGCTACAAGGTATTTTCATCCTTTGAAAAAAAGAAAAATCAACACGAAGTTACTTCAGAAAGAAGCACTTGCAAACTATGAATGAACCACACAAGAAACATGCAGAGGCATGTGCGTCTAAACTCTAATGGCACAGATAGTTTGAGATGACTCTAATCAACACAAAAGCGTCAATAAATCTGAGAATGATGGAAAAAAGAAAGGCTTGGATTTGAATAGAGGTTTGATTAAATGTGAAACTACCAGAAGACAACTTACCATCAAATGATTCAAATGACAGTTCTGTCTGGACTATAGATAAGTCATAGATTTTAACAAATACAGGGGAAGGACCGTATTCTGAGATTGCAGAACGACATTGACTTTCTCAGAGCAGAGAAAAAGAAATGTACTCAAAATTGAAATTATCTACTTATTGTCTTCCTTGGCATTATCATCTGCAGGGGAAGCATTAAGTTCCCCCTCTTTTTCGTCGATCTTTGGATCTTCTCCCTCTTTGGCATCTCCAGATACATCCTGCAACTGCAGCAGTTCACAATGCATCAATCAAGGTGCTTTTACTATGTCTTATATAGCTAGGAAGCAAATAAGAGAGAGCAAATAAAAGAGAACTCCCAAGATAACACACCCCCAAATTTCTGAGACTTGCTGTAACATCTTCTTGTTGCTGCTGGAGAGTGTTTCTCAAATCTTGAAATTCCTAATTTGGTCCAGAAGAAAGTACTTTATATTAGTAAAACATCTTCACTATCAAAATCGGAGGAGTATCGTTCAGGGCACCACTTACTGATCGAAGTTGCTCCACTTCAACACTGAGTGATTTCTTCATTTCAGACAGCTCCTGCATTAAGTGTAACACATCACATCAAGAAAACAATGATGCTCATAAGCCTAAACCGTTAACTAAGAAATAAACCAGGCGTCTAACCAAAACAAAGAATTAAATAAATATAAAAAAATCTGGTCCCTACTTTCATTAGTTTCTAATTATCAAAAAGATGCCTCAGGTGCATTTGCTAAGTAAAAGCAATTTTCTAGGTACCAAGATTGCCAAACTGCCTAAGGATAAAGGAGATAACAAAAAGTCAATATGGATAAAATGGTAGTAAATCTATCACTATATTGACATTTTCCAAGTAACACGTATCGTTATGGCTTGGTCCCCAGCAGCAGAAGGCATTATAGTATGAGTATGGAGTATCCACCAATACCTTTGTATATCCAGATACTATTTAGATGCTTGAGAAGCATCTTGAAGTTCAGGCATTACTGTACAAGTTTTTGTCAGAAAAACAGACAACGCAGCACAATTTGATTATGAGAACAACAAAGGTACAATTAAGGCAAAGCGAACAAGAAACTTACATCGCGATAGATCTTCACTTGAGTATCTAACTTTGACCTCCAGTGTTGCAAATCCTAAACCAAACAAATACCCTTTACCAATTACAACAGAAACAACAATGTTGTGAACATAAATAAAAATACATTCTTTACATTCACCTGTTTGAGCCCTTGAATTCTATTAAGCAACTCCGCCCTCGATTCATTCAGTTCCTAAGAACGACAACAACACACTTTCAGAAACACTGTAACAACACTAAAGAATTAAAAAAAAAAAAAAGAAACCTAAAATGGAAAACATACCGTGATTTTCAAGCCAACCGGCGTAATATTTTCTTTCTTCTGCAAAAATAGTTAAATAAATAAGTTAATTAATAAGATCTAACATTAGACATAATAAAAGAAAGAGATAGACAGATAATTTATATATGTACTGGTGCAAGAGGAGCAGGTGCTGGCACTGAAGCAGTTGAATCAGAGTTATCCATTAGCAGAGCCAGAATTGATTTCGAATTTTAAAATAAAAAATTTAAAAAAAAAAAGAAGGAAATTTTTTTAGGGTTTAATTGAAGACAGATTTCGCAACGTTTGTTGCCGTTGTCGGATTTTCAAGTGAAGTTCAGTCCTGATCGGAAGACGAAGACATTAGAGAACGAAGTTTCCGTTTGAAGATTTTGAAACAGAACAGAATGGAGTTTGAATTTGGGGCTTAGGGATGCGTTTGGGCGGGCAAAAAATGAAAGTGATCTGAAATAAAATCAAATGACGCAGATCACGGGGTGATTATTCAATGAACGCGTACGAGTGGGGCCACAGTAGATTATAGATGTCTGAGAGAGAGTGTGTCTTGGGTGTAATAACTTGGATACTTCTAAGAGTGTTTTATACACGTGGCTTGATTTTACTCGTTGGAGTTGTACGTAAAATTATCTGGGAAATTCGGACAGGGCTGGATGGGCCAAGAAGACCCGCTTGACAAAGCCAGCCCCAGCCCATGAACATCCTTACTCAAGATAATTAACAACCAGATCCTTCAATTTCGGTGAAACGACATTCGAAGCTATGGTTTGGTCGTTTTAACACATAGGTTTATGATGACACTTTACTAAATATTAGAAATTGTTAAAGGGAATTGTTTGTAATTTACATGTTTACTCTTATTGCTGAAATAAGATCATTGTAATTAAATCTCTAAATTTTAATATATATATATAATAAAAATAAATTTCTGTACAAAAAAGATAAAATATATCCACTTAACCACTAATGTATAAAAAAAAAAAATGGGTAAAATCTTAATCCATTTACTTGAAAGAGGAAAAAATTTCAAAGTATTGCTAATTTTAATATAAAATTAATTTAAGGTCATACTTTATAAAGATTTAATAAAAAATTATTGCTATGATTATCTTCACAATATAAGTGAAATTATTAGAGTTGGATAAGAGCATTTGATGATAAACACAAGGAAAATTTATAATGAATAAAAAAACTAAATTGTTTTCAATTAGAAATTTTAAACTACGTTTTTCGTTTTGCCCATATTTACTATTAAATTAAGATAAATTTTGTTAAGGATCAGGTTGTTAAAATGACCAAATTATGTTCTTCTCTGTTGTTTTGACAAAATTCAGGATCCCATAAGCTAATATCCCGTAATTAATTATTCATTGTCGCCTTTAATTTTCTTTTAGCGCCGCATATAATCGACGGTCCAACCGGTCCACCAAAAATGATTCTAATATTTCCACCGATTTATTATTAAATTATTAATCGCCGTCAAAGGCAGAATCTCTGTTTAACGAAGCCTTTACCCTTCGGCTCTCCTGTCTCTCTCTCTTATACTATGCTTTACTCCATCAAATTAGCCCTTTTCACATTATTACATAAAAAAAAAATGGAAATCCGAAATGAATGAATATGTTAAACATTTTACAGAGTATCCACTAGCTCTCCGTCGATCAATTCAAAGTTAAAACAACGTCGTTTTTACTTCAGAATAAGGCCGCTGAACTCTTCTAAAAACTAAAATCCAAGAAATTACTTTCTTCCGATCGAAGTAAAAATAATAATAATAATTAAAAGAAAAAACTAAACCAAACGAAACCAAACACGGCCTAGAAAACCTCTTGACGTAAAATCAGACTAATCTCTTTTTGTCTGATCGTGTTTTTCTCTCTTTCTTTCTGAACGTAGTTGAGACTGAAACTCAGTTGCAACTCAATGAGTCAGGAATCGTTCATTTACAGCTTTGTGGCACGTGGCACGATGATCCTGGCCGAGTACACCGAGTTCACCGGTAACTTCCCGGCGATTGCGGCTCAGTGTCTGCAAAGATTGCCTTCTTCCAACAACAAGTTCACCTACAATTGCGACCACCACACTTTCAACTTCCTCGTTGAGGATGGTTACGGTATTTTTTAGACAATTCTCTTGTTTATTCATTTCAAGTGGAATTCTAGTTGAAAGTAGTTGGATCTAATGTGAGAATGGCTAAGAAGATTCTTTGTTTATTCAGAAAGATTTCCCGCAGCTTTAAATGCTTTGTTTGTGTTGCGTATCTGCTGAATAGTTGTATATTAATGGAAATTTTTGGAAGTTATTAGTGAGTCGAGAGGTAATCAAACTACATGTGTGAAAAGCAAAGTTTGAGATTAAGTTATAGTTTGATTTTGCAGGGTTAAAATATTATTAAAGCTTGATCTTTGTGTATGTTTCAATGAGTTAAAGCAGTGTGCATGTACTCGGCATAGTTGCATTTGGTCCCTCAGGGATTTGTGAACGGGGAAAGATGTCTTCTTTTGTGGTTTGATATTTGAAGTTCATTTGCAGTGATTGCATTTAATGAAAGAAATCTATATAGTTTGGGGAAAAGTCGTGGTTTTTCCATCTATTTTTGTATTTTTAGATTGGTGGAACTGGAAGTTGGGCTTAGACTGCTATTGTTAGTTTTTCATCTTTCTTTTTATTGGTGTTTGAAGAGTAGCAAAGCCTTGATCCCCCTATGTGATGGATGTACCACACTTCATTTGGTTTCATTAAATGTGTTATATGCAGCTTTGACATTTACAGGCCATTAGGACAACTATATAGCTATTGTATACTGTATAGCGAGTATAAGCACCTGTTTCTTTTCAAATGCGTTGCTGGGGGAAAATCCATAACCGGAATTAAGTTTGCTACTGTAGTGTTTCATAGAAATGGATTTTGATGGGAATGTTTCACTTAAAATCTTCATAGATCAAAAGATTTTGCAATGATCCAGTTGGCCCTTGGCTCTGGTTATAATATCATATGTTCTGTAGTTTTGTAGTGGCTTGTAACTTAGATAAAATGATCTTCTCAATGAAGTGATTTAGGTCTAATTATCTTAGGCTTACCAATATAATATATAGAGTCATTTTTGCCACCGCACAAGGTATGTCAATTCAACAAATAGTGGGTTGTAAGCTCTATGTTTTGTTTTACTGGTGTTTAAACCATGCATTCTACCATTTCAACTGAGAAAGTTTTTATTGCTCTAAACTGCTTCACAATCTGCTTTTTGCCATTGGCAGCCTACTGTGTTGTCGCCAAAGAATCTGTTAGCAAGCAGATCTCTATTGCATTTTTGGAACGTATGAGAGCAGACTTTAAGAAAAGATATGGGGGCGGTAAAGCTGATACTGCTATTGCCAAAAGTCTCAACAAGGAGTTTGGGTATGTTAATTATGAAAACTGTTAAATATTCATGTTAATTTCTTACTGTGAATTCATGCAGAAAATTTGCAGTTGAATGTAAATATATAAGTCCTAATTTACAGGCCAGTCATGAAAGAGCACATGAAGTATATCATTGACCATGCTGAAGAGATTGAAAAGCTAATAAAAGTGAAGGCACAAGTTTCAGAAGTAAAAAGCGTAATGTTAGAGAATATAGACAAGGTAAATAAATTACCTAAAGATAATGTGGTCAACTACTGTAATTCCATTCACTTTTATACATATGATCTTTTGTGTTTTGTTTCAAGCATTTATGTCATTAGTGGAGTTCACACTCCTCCTTGTGGCAAGTTTGCACCAAGCAATGCTAGTTTCCGGGTTTACATGTAAATAGATTTTAAGAATTTTATTGGACAGATGTAAATTCTCTGGAACGTTGTTTCTGTGGCTAGGTCAGATTGGAGTTCAGATTCTTTTGTGGATGCTCAAAGATGAAGATGTGTGTGTTGTTCTATGTGATTAGCATGGTAGTGTAGAAATCGAGATTCTGTGTAAGAAATAATAAAGACCCTTAACCATGTTTTAACTTTCGGGATTTTAGAATTATGTGCTTTATTTTGTTCTGTTGCCTGTTTTATGGATTAATTACATTATAATCCAATTTCCATATTGCATCCTTGTGGCTTGCCTGGAATCTGGATGATGTGAAATCAGTGATAATAGTTCTTTGCTTGTTCATTTGATCTCATATATTTGTTTCAGGCTATGGACAGAGGGGAAAACATTCAGAATCTAGCAGACAAGACAGAAAACCTGCGGGAGCAGGTAGCTGGTTTAACCCCACCAAAGTGAAAACTGTACTGTTAAGTCATATTCACTCTATTACACGCCCAACAACTCTTTTCTTTTGCATTTTCAGGCCCAAGCATACAAGAAAGCTGGAACACAACTCCGACGAAAGATGTGGTATCAAAACATGAAGATAAAGTTGGTTGTTCTTGGAATCTTGTTAATCCTAGTCCTGATTATTTGGCTTTCCATCTGCCATGGGTTTGATTGCACCAACAAGTAAATTCTTCATTGCATAGAGTCATATACAATAGAAATTGAGCTTCTTCAACAGCTTCTTTTCAGCAGAGGAGTTTTGGGCTGATCTTAATATTATTGTGCCATCTTTGCAAGTTGGTCCAGAGGGATTCCAGAGATTTAACTGAAATATACATAGAGAGGGATCTGTATCAGGTGTTGCATCATCTGTTCTTGTCAAATAACACTGACTTGTTATTGCAATTTTATATTATTTTTCCCAGTTTTTTCTTTAAATAGTTTAGAATTTGATAAACAAGTTAATAAAATATAATGGAATTGTATAAATTACCCTTAAGCGAACTGTTTCTATGATACATCATATTCGGCATCTTTTGCAAATGATTTTTAATATTTTTTAGTGCATGTTATTTTCGCAATTCTTGGGGTACATAGAATAAGGAACTCGTGGGCGTTTGTAGCTGTATTCGTAGTTCTTACTCTTCACTTTCAGTGTGCACGGCGTAGAAGTGATTCAGTTAAAAGTGCTTTAGCGTGGGAAGTTAGTAATGATAAATGTAACGGGCTTCTAAATGCCAAAGGCCCAACCTCGAATAACAAGTAATCAAGGCAGCCGGTAAACGCCCATGAAGATGAGAGAACCGTGCTATGCTCGGATTGCAGGGCTTCCAAGCACATTATTATGTTTAACGACAGCAAAGTTTTAAGATTATTGTATTTTATATTATTCAATAGAAAATAGTAAATTAGTATTGGATTACGAGAGTGTTTTAGTAAAAGGATGTGTACCATATCATTATAAATAAATTATATATATATATAATTTGATTAAAGAAAAGAATAGAATGAGGCCATTTACATTGATTTCAATAATAAAGTACTAAACATTTGGGATGTAGGATCAATTCCCTTTTTTATTTGCCATTAATGTTTAGTACTTCATTATTGAAATCAATGTAGATGGCCTCATTCCATTCTTTTCTTTAATCAAAGTTAGGCAAAATACTAACGTTATAGATAATCCAAAATTTATTCTTTATTAGCTTTAAACATGTTTCCCATGATAGCAAAATTTTTTCCTTTTCTAGAAGAAAAATTCCAATAGATCTAATATATACGTAGAACCCATTTATTGTTAATTACTCAACCCTTTAATACACCCAATAGATTTTTCTTCTCATTATTTAACAAGTTTATGGAGAATAAGTTCATGTTCACTAGAGAAAGTTCACACGTAATTTAATCTGAAGATACCCAAATGTGTGATTATTACATTTGACAATTATTTAATTAATTAATTACTATTTAATATACTTTAATAGAGAATTTTTTTCTCTTTGATTGCCAATCATCATTGATTGTCCTATTTGGCCTTTTCATATGGTAGTGCTGTACAGTTTGCTGGCTTCTCCTATTAATGGAGAGAAATAGAAAAGGCATCATGTCCTCAAGACCCACTTATTAGCTAGGGTTCATGAACAAATTAATTCTTGCACGGGTAGAAATTTTAACTTCTTCAAATTTTCAAAACAATTATATATATAATATAAAATTCTATTAAAACATAAAACTCGATCACTTTATATTAATCTGATAATTATTAGTTGTACTGTATTTTTGTAATTATTCAATAATTTTTTTTTATTAATTTACGAAAAATATTATATTTGAAAAAAAATTAGATAATTTTTACCTTCTACGAGGATAAATCATTTTATTCTTCTAATTAACTATAATTATTATATAATAGTTTCTTTCCTATTAGCTACATTAGGTATCTTAAAAGTATATTTTAACATAAAGTATGCTATAATACATACATATATATATATATATAGTTAGATAAATAGATAGATAGATAGATAGAAAGAAATGGATACTTTTAAATTAAGAAATCTTTCCCTAATCTCAAAATTTGTTATTAATTAACGATTAATAAATTACAAGAACCCATTTCATAGAATTCATTTATGTACACAAATAACCCTAGCTATATAGATGTTGCTAGAATTTACTAATTCAAGAGGAAACCCAACAAATATAATGGTAGCTACAGCTTTAGTGAATAGGATGGATCTGTGCTATTGTTTCTCAAAAAGAAGAGGTCTATATAGAAAGGTATTCACACAAATATTGAAAAGGATGAGATAAAAGTTTCTTGCTTAGTTAAATATAATTTACGTCTTAGAATTTTGGCTTTTCTAAGGGACAATCACATGGGCTTACAGTTTTTTATCACATCCATAGAGCTTTCATTTTTATAATGTGGAGCCTTAAGGTTCTTGTACATTGAGAAAGGCAATGCTCCTTTGAATAACTTTTATGATAATTTGATCAATCAAAACGCTTAATTTGGTTACTTTCTCGCATTAACTTCACGGTTGGATTCAAATATATATTTTTTAAATTAATTTATTCAAATATTTAAAATAAATCCCGTTCTTATTTAAAAATAGATATATAGATATTCGAATTGAATTTTAATCAACATATTTTAAATATATTCTCAACCAATATATTATTTGACATAATTTAAAAATAAATTAAATAAAAAGACAAGTAATATAAACACACCTTAAATTATAATTACTACCACCGCCCAACTTCTTCTATTGATGTACAAGATAAAATACAAATATCAATAAGAAATGTGTCGTTGATGATTTGTATACTATGTGTTATATTTTTTCTTTGAAACGGCTATCTACACAAATAATATAATAATAATCTAAAGGTTTATTTGGTATAATTTTTAAAATAGAGATTTTTGAAACAGACTTTTTATTATAAATTTTTTAATAAAAACTTATTAATCGTTTGTTTGTCACAAATAATTTTTGAAAAAATTTGAATAATTATTTTACTAGATAAATTTTTAATATTTAAATAATTTTTAAAAAATAATGTGAAATTTTTAAAATAAAATAAGAATATTTAAAATAATTTTAATTTTTTTTAAAAAATTAGAAAAATTTTTCTATCAAAAACATAAATTTTAGAATTCTTTCGGTAAGCTTTTAAAATTTTTAAAATTTCTTTTTTAACATGAACTAAATAACATTTAAAAATTAGAAAAATATTTTTATCATTATTAAAAAAATATTTTTAATTAATAAAAAAAGTCAAATTTAACAAACACTAATATTCTTGCAGTTCATTTTCTTTTAACCATCTCTAGAATACGTCTCCGTCTAAATATTTTTCTTCAAACATCGAGATTCCCAAGTGGGGTTAATTCAATTAATTAAATAAAAGACTCGTGATAAAAAAAAATAAAAGAATGGGATTCCCTTGAATCTTCTTACGCCCACATCATTGATGGTACGTGTGTCCCAAATAATCGTGACCCAAAATTCATCCTCAAGGAACCCCCCTCCCCTTATTGGACCCCACCTTAGCCTTCTCGTAAACCTAAATTCAAATATCCCCGTACTCTAATTCTTTTTCTTTTATTTTTAAATTCTCTTATCTCGACTCTGCTAGACTCTTTTTCTTATCCCTATTTCCCCGTTGCCAAATCCATCTTCAACGTCCCAAACTTGCTCACATCGCACCCCAAGATTATCCATCCCTTTCTGCCAACCCATTCGAGAATTTCTCAGCAAAATGTCCGGCGTTTGGATTTTCAGGGAGGGCGTCCTTCGTTCAGTGGAGAATCCGCGTGCCGAGTCCCTCGACGCAAAGTGCTAGTCCACGTTCCAACCAACGAAGTTATCACTTCTTACGATGTTCTCTAGAGTAAGCTATCGTCTCTTAGATGGGAGAGATATTACGACACCCCAGATCTTCTGCAGTTCCGTAAAAGCTCAACCATGGACCTCATCTCTCTCCCTAAAGACTTCAACAAGTTCACGTCCATGGACATGTACGACATCGTCGTGAAGAATCACAACGTCTTCTAAGTCAGGGATATGTAGCAGCCCTTAATCTCCGTCAGCAGTACTAATAATATATAGAGATATAAAAATATATTATGTCGAATGAGTTCTTAATTTCTGTGTGTTTAATTTGCATTTCTGCTTCCAATTCTGATTGTTCTTTATTTGTGAGTTGAAGGTTGTAGTAGAAGATGTTTGCTCATCATTTAGGGTTTAAATTAGAGGGGGAACGTAAGCTACATATATATTATGTAGATGAAGGGTTTTCTTAATTATTGTTTTGTGTTCAGTGGTTTGTGTATATTATCTATGATATATATATATATATATATATATATATCTATATAGTGTGAAATGATATGGAAACTGGGCTCTTCTTGTGTGTGTTAATTTATATATTCTTTCTCGATCTGTTATTATATACAATTAATTTGCAAATTTAATATATTTGCTGGAGATGACGTGGAACTTTGGTGCTGACATGGCACTTCGGTTCGACATGTTATCTGGCTGGTGAGGTTGCAAAGTGAGTAAAGGGCAAATGACACGTCATGATTTGTATATATTTTCTTGAATTAATGATTTCCTATTATTACGAGCTTATTAATATCTAGGCAAATAAAGCGTGGAAACACTTGCTGAAATATTATTGGTTTCTGCTGAGAATACATTTTGAGTGTTGGTGACATTTACGTAAACAATAAAAAAAAAAAAAAAAAAAAAAAGAAAGAAAGAAAGAAAGAAAAAAGAGGATTCAAGGTCACGTGAGGGCACATGTTTGATTATGCATCAAATTGATGCTTGCCACGTGCTGATGAAGTATATGCATAGCCAAGCGGGAAGAGTTAATTTATCCATGGAATCCTATATATCAGTTAATTCTCCTTTTAATCCCAAATTAATTTGATTCATGTATATAAATGCCATGAAATTGGTTAAAACTTTGTTTATGTTTTCATGCAATTGGGTATATGATTAAGCAAATCTCTCGCTGTCTTTCTCTCTCTTTAGATATATGTTCTGCTGGGTTCAGAAATTGATGAACAAAAAGGATGTGTCTTCAAGCAGCATTAGTTATATACAAATATATATATATATATATATATTTTTATAATTTAGGAAAATGATGTTTACCAAAATGTATGAGAAAAATTTTCCAGAAATATGGAAGAGGAGAGCATGTAGAACAGGGACAAAAAGGTTGTTTCCAGCTGGTTTCGCAACACTCGCAGTAGCTAATTTTCCACCACAACAACCAAATAATACAAGGAAAAAGCTATCATCAGTAGTTCCATAGAACTGAACATGGCACGATTTCCTTCCTTCAGAGTTCAGTCTACTAAGGATTTTATTTTACATTATATTATCAATTTTATCTATTATACAGGCTAGAGTACTACTTACTTCTTCGTGATTCGAGTTGGAAATTTTTTGACTTTTATTTTTTTTTTCTGACAGATTTTCTACTTGCCTTGTCATAAATCAAAAGGAAGAAATTATTCTTTATTTCTTGAATTTAATGTATGTACATAATACGCATATATAGGCTTACAAAAAAGGAAACAAGTGCAAAAAAAAAAAAAAAAAATAAATAAATAAATAACTAAAAGAAATAATGTAATAATGCAATATATTCATCATTGTCATCCTAACAATGATGATGTTTCTAACATCATTCTCTAACATTCCTGAAAAGCACTTTCTAATTAAACATGCTTTCGATCCGGCGCCTACCATAATTTCGTGAGAGTCTTGCTAGCTGGCTAGCCTTCTATACTAGGACGGTGAATTTAGAAGAAGAATAGAATCGTCTTTTATTATATATTTTGGTGCGGTTGGCAAGCCTTGACTTATAATATTATTGCTGCTTCTGAGTAATAAACTAACAATTTATGAGAACCAACTGGGTGAAAATGATATATTTTGAAACTACATACATACAATTTAAAAGTTGAACGTTGAAAGAAAATTAAAATGATATGTGATGAGGGATGAACCAAAACAATTTTTTCTTTTGGAATTTGAGAGCAGCTTTGATATTAAATTAATATAAAAAAGTGAGAAAACATAACTTGGACACGCAACTTCCCAGTCCGAAAGCGAAAAAGGTGAAGAGGCTGGATATGTAGGTGACTTGCTCGAATATGCGTGTTTGTATATTAAGTCATGATTATTCCATAATGGATACCAGAAATCAATTCGACAGAGACGAGGATGTGTTGTAGCAGAGATCATACCATACCAGCTTCTTATGTAAACGACCTGCAAATCTTCGTCCTAATTTTCAGAAAATGGACGGAGATCTCATGATGATATATATGTATATTTGAACCTTTTTCAAAGTCAATTTGGACTATCTTGCAGGGCAACTGAGTATCCTGTACTCAGGGAGATAGCAAGCCTCACACAATCACAAAACATTGCAGCAGTCAGCAACTCTTCCATATTTGGGAACTAAATGAGAGTCGCTTAAAGTTTGCTTAAGATTATTAAACAGCTTTACCCAAGATATGGGTTCTACGAGATACAGAAAGGACATAGACCCAACCCAAATGAACAAGAACTTTAACCAACTGATTAAAAGTTTAAGCCAACTCAAAACAAATTCAACTGACGATCAGCTCTACTTGCAGTTCAATCAAATACACGCATTCAAATTAATAGATCAAATACACATCCAGACATCAGTTAAAAACAAAAAACATAACACTTGGCACCAAACTGTAACACAAAGACCACATTGAAAACTTAAGATAACTCAAAAACAAATAAAATCTACTTCAAAAACCTCCAAATTTCTCTACGGCAAAAACAAAAATTTTCAGCCGAAGCAACTGAAACATCCCCAAAGCTCACATCAACCAAAAGTAAAAACAAGTCAGTTCCATATGCTAACATTACAATGTCATGCATTTTCACATTTGGATAAAGTGATGGAAATCATAAACTAACTGGTAGTAGCTCAACAAAAACAATTTGACATTCCTCAAATTTGTAACGATAAATCTCACGCATAGGGTAGAAGTGCTTTAGTGTGGCAAGGTTGTAATGATAAATGTAGCGGGCTTTTAAAACCTAAAGGCCCAACTTCGAATAATGAGTAATCAAGCCAGCCGTTGGAGGCCCATGAAGATGAGGGAAACGTCTGTTATGTTCGGATTGCAGGGCTTCCAAACACATTATTATGTTTGAACAACGGCAAAGTTTTCAGATTATTATATTTATATCATGCAATAGAAAATAGTAAATTCGTGTTTGGTTACAGAGTCTTTAAGTAATAGGATGTGTACCATATCATTATAAATGACAAGAAATTAGAATTTACGATCATATGATTTTATTTGATATTAAAATCGTAGCGCCTAATTTTATTTTTTGGACATGTGATTGATAACAAATTAATCTTTCATTGTTATGACATTTAAAAAAAAAAAAAAAGACTTTAGATTGAGAGTATCACTTTCAAATATTCTGCCCTGGTTATACACTTCCTCTTTAATTAAATTAAAAGAGGACTAAGAAATATTATTATAAGGCATAATCGAAAATGTCATTCTTCATGTATATAATATGCTTACATAACATAAATTGACTGCTGGGTTGAGAATTTACAAGTTGTAATATCTTGCCCAAATGCATTAATGTTGTCATTTTCAAAGGATATTAATTATTATACCTCTCATTAATTAATTTTGTGCTCTCTCTCTCTCTCTCCCTCTCTCCCTCTCTCTCTCTCTCTCTCTATATATATATATATATATATATATTTTTTATTTATTGAAAGGGAATTGATCCTACATTCCAAGTGTTTAGTACTTTATTCTTGAAATCAATGTAAATGGCCTAATTCCATTCTTTTCTTTAATCAAAGTTAGGCATAATACTAACATTATCGATAACCCAAAATTCATTTTTTATTAGCTTTAAACATATTCCCCCTTATAGCAAAATTCTTTTCTTTTTCTAGAAGAAAAATTCCAATCTACATCTAATATATATGTAGAACCTATTTATTGTTAATTACTCAACCCTTTAGCACACCCAATAAATTTTTCTTCTTATTATTTAACAAAGTTTATGGAGAATAAGTTCACGTTCACTAGAGAAAGTCCATACGTAATTTAATTTGAAGATACCCAAATGTGTGATTATTAAGTTTATAATTAATTAATTAACTACTAATCAATAAACTTTAAGAGAGAATTTTTTCTCTTTAATTGCTAGTCATCATTGATTGTGCTATTTTGGCCTTTTCATATGGTAGTGCTGTACAGTTTAGCAGCCTCTCCTATTAATGGAGAGAAATAGCAAAGGCATCATGTCCTCAAGTCCCACTTATTAGCTAGGGTTCATGAATTGTTTAATTCTTGCATGGGCAGAAATTTTAATTTGTTCAAATTTTCAAAACGATTCTACATATAATAGTTATTAGTTATGCTGTATTTTGTAATTCAATAATTTTTACTATTAATTTGCGAAGAGTATTATATTTGAGAAAAAATTAGATAACTTTCATCTGTCATGAGGGTAGACCATTTTATTCTTCTTATTAACTAGAATTAATTTTTATATAATAACTTCATTAAGACAAAAATATTGATAAATAATATATCTATACATACAAAGTGTTGGATACATTAATATCTATCTTAATTTATTTCTAATTATCATCTCCTATTAGCTACATTAAGTATCTTAAAAGTATATTTTAACATAAAGTACGCTATAATATATATAGATAGATAGATAGATGGAAATGGATACTTTTAAATTAATAAATTAATCTTTCTCCAAACTAAAATTTAATTATTAAAAATTAATAAATTACAAGAACCCATCTCACGGAATTCATTTATGTACACAAACCCTAGCTATTATATGTTGCTAGAGTTTACTAATTAAAGAGGAAACCCGACAAATATATTGGTAGCTATAGCTTTAGTGATTAGGATGGATCTATTCTATCTTTTCTCAAAAAGAAGAGGTTTATATAGAAAGGCATTCACACACATATATTGAAAAGGGTGACACAATAAAAGTTTCTTTCTCAGTTAAATTTAGGTCTTAGAATTTTGGCTGTTCTAACAGACAATCACATGGGCTTGTAGTTTTTGATCATGTGGAGCCTTAAAGTTTTTATACATTGAGAAAGGCAATGTTCCTTTGAATAACTTTATAATAAATTGATGCTGTATGAAAAAAAAAAAAATATATATATATATATATATATAGAAAATTGAGAAAATTAAAGCTGAAGTCGCATGTTATAGAACCTAAAACTACATTGGTGGCTACAAAGAATTGTGGATTTCTGAGCTGGACATAAAATATGGGCTGGAAAATGTTCTATATCTATGTATGAAAGCCACCTCCCTCATTTTTTTTTTCTTTGTTTCCCTTTAATTTGTAGAAACACGAATAATTTTATTATATATATTCTTTAATTTTCGTCAGGAGAAATTGCGTGTTTTAGATATTCAACTCCAAGAGAAATATTAATTATATTTTTACTAAAATCTAGAAACATCCATCGTAAATAACCTTAAAAAACATAATATAATCCAGATTTAAGATAATTTAGTAATATTTTAATCTACAACAAATAAAATGGGTATTATTAAATATTTTTATCCTTAAAAAAAAGTAATTTTTTTTTTTAAGAAAATAAGCGAGTTGGTTAAATTGTTTTGTGATCCAATAGTAATAATAATAATAATAATAATAATAATAATAATATATTTATATATGAAAAATAAAGGGAAATAAATAAAGAAAAGGGGGAGAAATCATTTTCAGGAAGAGGAAGTGTGCTGGTAAATGGTCGGGAAAGAAAGGATCAAAGGACCATATAGCACGAGGATGAGGATGATGAGGTTGCAAAAATCCAAGTATGTTGTGTTGAATAAAGCGGAATTGTTACCTTGTGCATCAAAAAGTCCCGCAAATCAAATCAAATTGGTTTTGTTTTAGTTGTTACGTTGTTAAATTGGAGCCAGAATCTAGCATTCCTTTTACGGATTTTCAAGTTGTTGTTTGCTTCTTCATAGACAATATTGCCCATTTCCTAGCTTCCTGTTGTCCACCAAGCTAACTAATCTTCACTACTGAAAATTACTTATCAAATCCATCAATTACTGTTCTACATATCTATATCTATATGTGTGTGTGTGTGTCTGTGTGTCTGTGTGTGATATATATAAATATCCCACATAAATATATATATATATATATATATGCATACAATTATAATGTGCACCGCCGCCCTCAAACACCATGCATGATGTCAACTATATACATACAGAAACAAATACGTTGTTCTCTTCTAATATTTAATAATATATATGATTTCTTTCTTTTTATACATGTATGAATAATTTATATATGTATTCCTCACTTTCATTCTTATAAGCAAAGTAAATAGAAGAAGTAACGAAGAATGGAAGTTTAGCCAGACAACTGAAATAACATATAGTCAGTCAACAGTTAGGCACAAAGCAGCCAGCTCCTGTTGCCAAAAAACACTTTCCAATACAATTCTAATTAATTCCAACAACCAAAATTGAGAACGCAGAATCCATTTCGTTTACATTGGTCCCACCCCCACTTCGCACATTCAGTAAACCATTCACATATTTTGGAAAACGACATTATTAATTAATTAATTAATTGATTGATTGATTAACTCTACATGTCCTAAGCTAATTAATGAAGCATCCTGGCCCTTCCTCAATTTCTTCTTAATTAATTACCATGCATTAATTCCATTGATCTCCCGTTTCTTTAATTTCCTCTCCATGAAGACGCTGTTTCCTTAATTTCACCCTTTCATCTTTAATTATTAATATAATTCCCGAATAAACATTAACTCCATATCATACAAAAATAAAATATATCCTTGTATTGATATATGTTGCATATGATCATATATATGTATCGTGTGCATATGTATTCATACTTGCGCTCTACAATTCCGGAAATTTGTTTTTTCTTCTCCTAATTTGAAACGCAAAGAAGCTATATATAATCAATTTATTTAAGCTTATGTTTACAATCAATTAAGTATTGTGTTTTAACAATTAAATAAAAACACGATTTCTTTTTTACCTTAACATTATGGTAGAATTCAAATATGTTTCTTTTTGAAATTAATTTCTTCAAATATTTAGAATAAATTTTCTTTTATTTAAAAGTAAATAGACATTTAAAGTGAACTTTAATTGAAATTAATCTCGGCATATTTTAAACATATTCTTAATCTAATATATAATTTGACGAAATTTAAAAACAAATTAAACAAAAAGAGAAACGATGTAAACATACCTTAAATTATAATTATCATTATGGTCTAACCTCCTTCTATTAATACACAAGATATATAGAATACGAATAACAATCAGAAGTGTGTTGTTGATAATTCATATGGTGTGTCCTATACTTTTTCTTTAAAAAAGGCTATTTATACAAATAATATAATAATAATAATCTAATACTCTTACAATTCATTTTCTTTTAGCCTTCTCTAGAATACGTCTCCATCTAAATATTTTTCTTCAAACAAACAAACGAGATTCCCAAGTGGGGTTAATTTAATTAAATAAAAGACTAGTAAAAAAAAAAAATTAAAAAAATGGGATTCCCTTCAATCCTCTTATGCCCACATCGTTGATGGTACGTTTGTCCCAAATAATCGTGACCCAAAATTCATCCTTAAGGACCCCCCCCTCCCCTTATTGGACCCCACCTCAGCCTTGTCCTAAACCCAAATCCAAACATCCCCATACTCACTTAATTCTTTTTTTTTTTTTTTTTATTTTTAAATCTACTTATCTCGACTCTGCTCGGCACTATATATATACCCTATTTCCCCATTGCCAACTCCATCTTCAACCTCCCAAACTTGCTCACATCACACCCAAAAATTATCCATCACTTTCTGCCAACTCATTCGAGAATTTCTCAGCAAAATGTCCGGGGTTTGGGTTTTCAACGAGGGTGTCCTTCGTTTAGTCCAGAATCCGCGTGCTGAGACCCCCGACGGCGGCAGGCAGAGCTCCAATACTCGACGCAAAGTGCTAGTTCACGTTCCAACCAACGAAGTTATCACTTCTTACGATGTTCTCGAGAGTAAACTGTCGTCTCTCGGATGGGAGAGATATTACGACGACCCAGATCTTCTGCAGTTCCATAAACGCTCAACCATTGACCTCATATCTCTCCCTAAAGACTTCAACAAGTTCAAGTCCATGCACATGTACGACATCGTCGTGAAGAATCGCAGCGTCTTCGAAGTCAAGGATATGTAGCAGCCCTTCATCTCCGTCAGCAGTACTTATAATATGTAGAGATATAAACATATATTATGTCGAGTGAGTACTTTCTGTGTGTTTAATTTGCATTTCTGCTCCCAATTCTGATTGTTCTTTATTTGTGGGTTGAAGGTTGTAGTAGAAGATGTTTGCTCATCATTTAGGGTTTAAATTAGGGGGGGAACGTAAGCTACATATTATGTAGATGAAGGGTTTTCTTAATTATTGTTTTGTGTTTAATGGTTTGTGTATATTATATATAATATATATCTATATAGTGTGAAATGAAATGGAAACTCGGCTCTTTTTCTGTGTGCTAATTTATATATTCTTCTCTTGATCTGTTATTATATACAATTAATTTGCAAATTTAATATATTTGCTGGAGGTGACGTGGAACTTTGGTGCTGACATGGCACTTGGGTTCGACATGTTGTCCTCAATGAATTGGCTGGTGAGGTGACAAAGTGAGTAAAGGGGAAATGACACGTCATGATTTGTATATATTTTCTTGAATTATTGATTTCATATTGTTATGAGGTTATTAATTAATATCTAGGAGAATAAAGCGTAGAAACACTTGCTGAAATATTATTGCTTTTTGCTGGGAATAAATTTTGGGTGTTGGTGAAATTTATGTAAACAAAAAAAAAAAAAAAAAAAAAAAAGAGGATTCAAGGTCACGTGAGGGCACATGTTTGATTATGCATCAAATTGATGCTTGCCACGTGCTGATGATGTATATGTATAACCAAGTGGGAGGAGTTAATTTATCTATGGAATCCTATCACTTAATTCCCCTTTTAATCCCAAATTTGATTGATACATGTAAATGCCATGAAATTGATTAAAAAGTTGTATATGTTTTCATGCAACTGGATCTAATTAAGCAAATCTCTCTCGCTCTCTCTCTTTTTCTCTGCTGGGTTCAGAAATTGATGAATAAAAAAGATGTGTCTACAAGCAGCATTAGTTGTATATATATAATTTAGCAAAATGAAGTTACCAAAATGAGAAAATTTTCCAGAATTATGGAAGAGGATATATAGCAGTAGAACAGGAACAAAAGGAAGTTGCCAGCTGGTTTCACAACCCTTATGATAATATACTGCAAGCAAAATATCAATTCTACACGAGATTACAAGATATTATATATAGAGAGAGAGAGAGAGACAGAGAGAGTTAATTTACTAATTATGGCATTAATTAATTTCATATTAGTTATGGCATTGTCATAATATTAATTAATTACAGAAGTCTCATGCAATCTGTGATCAAGTAGTTGTAGGCATGGATCTTATTCTCTTTTTGAAACTTTCAATTAAGTTGAAATCGATATATATGATCAATACTTTATCCTTGAAATTACAAGGGACCACAGTATTGAACATAGGGCTGGCTGCTAGCTGTGCTACCATTTTTGATAACAAAAGGGGCAACCACATGGCTAAATCAGGAATTGTTTGTATATCAATAGATAAGCCCGGGACCTGAAATCATTCTGATTAATTTCTGCAAATTCATTGATCGATGCTTCATCAAATTATGTGTTTAGGACCTTCTTGATCTCACCATTTTCATGACATGCCCATAACAATAACATAGCCAACGGAGTGTGTATATATATATATATATATATATATATATATATAAGCGAAACACTGATGAGTAAAAGTTCACATTTACTACCTCTTGTTTTGGAGGAAATTAAAAGGGCTAGCAAGCTTGACAACTTGCATATTGCATACCATATTTATTGTAGTCGTCCACTACTTTAATTGACAGCTATATAGGTACTCCAAAAATTTGGATAAAAGAAGAACAATGACAAAAAAATATAACGTAAGAACCCATTCTCGTTCCATTCAATTCTCGTCTTGTATGCATGCGAAGTTCTTCTATATCTATATACTCTATATATATATATATATATATATATATATACACATATACATATACATATACATACACAAGGCTCCAAAGAACATGTGTGCTGTAAAGGGTCAGGATCTCTTCTTTCTCTTAGCCCTGATATGCTGGAGCTTAAATTTTGCATGTAATCTAGCACTATAAACTCGTGTGGATAAGGCTCTTATCAACACGTGTCCGACTTTTAGAAAGTGAGAGCCCATGCAATCATATAATGTGTAAGATTCCTTCTTTTTTTTTTTTTTTTTTTCTTGTCTTTCTTTTTCTCTGGAATCTGATCGTTGAATTCATGGCATGTAATGCAATCTAAGCCCATTCCTCTTTCCATTGAGTAGTCACTTCCATTTTTTGGCGGACTTTCAAAAGAGAGAGAAGATGATGAATTGCAAGCGCAGACAGACAGATTTAAAAAGCTTTGGAAATTAAAAAGGGTTATGGAGAAGAAGAGAAAGCTGCACCATTGCTGTGCAGCTTGCTTAATTAATTAATTCATCATATCTATCCAGAACGAAAGGATATGGGGCAAGAGAGATCCTACTTTGTCTTCTCTTGAGTTTGATTTTATTGCAGACCTAGCCTTAATTTGTCTCGTCATATATACCATATATATACGCACTCAATTGCAAGCTTAATGCATGCTTTGCCTCCTGAGAAGTTTCAGGCGAGCGATCGATCGAGAGTCACCGATCCCACCAGGTTATGTTATCACTATATCTTCAATAACATAATAATAACACCCCGTATATGATAAGAAAAATTTTAGACTATTGTCACAAACGTGTATATATTTATCATCGTGCGTACGTTCGGTGTTTAAGTATTTCTACGTACACTAACAAGTACAATAGTTAAAATGTTTAATAAATACCAATTTTTGCTTAAAAACTAAACTTCATCATTATATTTCACTTACAGTATTTGACATTTATTAAATTTAACTATTTTACAATAATATGATTTCAAAATCATATTATCTCGATTTTATATATGTGTGTGTGTGTGTATGTAAACTTGATGTTGTTTGATTATCCAGACTCACCGAAAATTTTTTCGTGTTCTTGATATTTTACTAGTAAAATTAATCACCAACATTTCAAACCTAAGGAATGTGACCCATCTAAACGCATGCAATCAAGTAGATTGGCCAGTTACACGGTTAAATTAGAACAATATTTCTAGCAAAAAGAATATTGAACTGAAATTGAAGGTCTACTTCAACAATAATAAATCCCCCATTTGGAACAAAAAGTCCAATCTGCAGCCGTGTTAGGAGTCTATATATCCTTTAGACGCTGGCACGAGATTCCTTCAAGGGTAGCTAATTTTCAACTAAAACAACTAAACAATACAAGGAAAAGGCCAGCAGTAGTTCTATAGAACTTGGCACAGTTTCCTTCAGTCTACTAAGGATTTTATATTTTATATATATATATATATATATATATATAATTAATTATCTATTATACTGGCTAGAGTACTTACTTCTTCATGATTCGCGTTGGAATTTTTTTAGTTTTATTTTTTATGACTGATTTTCAACTTTCCTGAAAAGCACTTTTTACATTACATTGTTTCTAATTAAAAGTGCTCTTGATCCGGCGCCTACCTTAATTTAGTGAGACTCTAGCTAGCTAGCCTCTTATTCTAGGGCGGTGAATTAGAAGAAAAATAGAATTGTCTTTTAATAAATATTTTGGTGCGGTTGGCAAGCCTTGACCTGGAATGCTTCTGAGAAATAAACTAACAATTTATAAGAACCATCTTGGTGAAAAACTCTTCTGTTTATGTATGCAAGTCAGATCCATTTATCATTAATTAGTTAGGGTCGCTGTAATAGGACACAGTTGTCAATGAAAATGATATATTTTGAAACTATAGACATGTAATTTAAAAGTTGAGTATTGAAAGAAAATTAAATTGATATGTGATGACCCAAAACCACTTTTTCTTCAGGAAAAATAATGTACATTGAAAATCAGTTTGGGAGCAGCTTTGATTGTTAAATAAAATTATTGGGAGAAAAAAAAAAAAAAAAAAAAAACCCCCTCAACAAGCGCATCTGGTGTAATGCTATCATAGTACCCTCCCCCGGTACTGACCGAGGTTCGATTACCCGGATGCGCAAATCCGTCAGCCCTTTTTATCTTGCTACTTCCACTTCTTCAATTAACAGTGTTGCCCATTGTTGATTTGTTGATCAACTAGAAATGGGTTGGGTTGGGTTCAAGTCCAAGGCTGTGCACACTACCTGCCTCGACTTCATAGTTTCTTGTTCTCGAGTTATTCCATGAGAAGAAATCTAGCTACCTTGTACACAGATCAGGATGATTATATACTTTTACTCGGTATGCTCCTCCGGAGACAGAACTGTTTGACTCATAGGAATTCGAAATATGGACTGCTGCATACTTTCCACATATATACCTCAAATATGTTGCTTCAAATACATGGATGATTATATACTTTTACTCGTTATCCTCCTCTGGAGACAGAACTGTTTTTGCCTCATAGGAATTCGAAATATGGACTGCTGCATACTTTCCACATACATACCTCAAATATGTTGCTTCAAATATATTGATTCTTTATGATAACAAAAGGATTCACTGAAACATCCAAATTTCATATATTTGATCCATGCTGACTTTCTTTGGGCTGTATGAAAAAGAAATATAAGATGGCAAGAACATTGCTAGTTGCAATTACTAAGGAAAACATAACTTGAACACACAAATTCCCAGTTCCAAATGTGAAAAGGGTAAAGCGGATAGGTGATTTACTTGCATATGTTTGTATATGAAGTCATGATATTCCATAATGGATACCAGAAATGAATTCAACAGAGATGAGGATGTGTTGTAGCAGAGGTCATAACAGCTTATGTAAACAACCAACAAATCTTCATGCTAGTTTTCAGAAGATGGAAGGAGATCTCATGATAATATATCTTTGAACTTTTTTAAGTCAATTTGGCCTATCATGCAGGGCAACTGAGTACCCTGTCCTTCAGTCACAAAATATTGCGGCAGCAAGCAACTCTTCCCTATTTGGGAACTAAATGGGAGTCACTTAAAGTTTGCTTAAGTTTAAACAGTTCTACCCAAGATATGGGTCCTATGGGACGCAGACAGGACATAGACCCAACCCAAGTGAACAAGGACTTTAACCGACTCAATTCTGCTGTAACACTTGCAAGGGCTCTGTATTGAGACCTGCCGATTGATCTAGCAACAACTCACTGCTTTTAACTACTATAAACTAATTACAAAGAACTCCAAAACCAAAACAAACCCAAGCATAACAATATCTAATGAACTAATTTCATCAAATCAATTCACCCAATTGTTCAATTTCACTTATAGCAACAGTGTCACATGAATGGGAAAAAATGCAAGCATATGGTCATAAATAGGAATGCAAAAATGGAAGTGTCAACAAATAAAAAGCTGTCTGGTGCTTTTTTCTTAAAAAAAAAAAATGCTAAAGGCACTTCAATAAAATCAAAACCACGAAACCACTTCATATTCAAGTTCCTCATTTCACACAACAAGACAGTATAAACAGAGGTTTCCAGTTTCTCCCAGCATTAGTTATATATTCATAGTAGATAAAAAGTTTAAGCCAACTCAAAACAAATTCAACTGATGAGTTCTACTTGCAGTTCAATCAAATAAACACATTCAAATTAATAAATCATATACACGTTCAAACATCAGTTAAAACAACCACCTAACAATTGGCACCAAACTGTAAGATAACTAAAAAACAAATTAAATCTACTTCAAAACCTACAAATTTCTCTACGGCAAAACAAAAATTTCAGCCAAACCAACTGAAACATCCCCGAAGCTCATATGACCAAAAGTCACATCAACCAAAAAGTAAATAACTCCCACATGCTAACATTACAATATCATGCATTTGCACATTTGGATAAAGTGAAGGTGATAAACTATATGGAAATCACAATCGAACTGGTAATAGTTCAAGAAAAACAATTTGACATTCCTCAAATTCATATAACTCAAAGTTCACAAATTTCACCAATCACAAATTGTAAGCTAAATTTAGTGTAGCAGGTATTTGAACAAAATCAACTATAAGAAAACGAAGTCCATTATAATTAAATTATAACAATTCAACACAAGTAAAACTCACAAATTAAAACCACTTACAAAATCTCTCAATTTTCCCTCAAACAAAAAACAACCCATTTCTCAAAACCCTAAACTTAGTTCAAAGCTCGTCCTCCATCCTCAGATATTCCCCAATATCAGCCTGGTGCAGCACCACAATCCCATTGGGGTCAAGCTTCCGACAATCCTGCGTGCTTTTCGCCGCCACACCAAACCCTAACGGCACGTCAGACATCGAAAACACCACCACACCATCGCCGGGCGCAATACTGTCGGTTATCCTCCCTAACCCACCTTTTAAAACGTGATTTCCATACAAAAACGACATCTCCGAAGTGGGTTTTATCCAAACTTTGTGTCTGGCATTTGCGGCTACCAGACTCAACGCCTGTATCGTAAGATGAAACTTGCCGCTGTGCGTGAACTTGCCTATGCAAGTGCCGAGAGAGACCAAGTTGGGTCTGGCAACGTTTGTGGCGCGTTTGACTAAGGACTCGCTTGCGTAGAAGACCCGGTTCTTGTGGAGCCGGAAACAATAGCGGCCGGGATTGGGGTCGGGTCCTTCGTGAGAAGGGTTTTCGACGACGTTTTTGAGGTTGTTGCCGGTGAATTTGAAAAGCTTTTCAAAAACCGCCGTCGTTTCGACCTCGTCGAGTGGGCGCATTTCTGTGGGTTTGTGAGCGGTCGCGGTCTTCGTAGAGGAGAATTTGCAACTTTGTCTGTGTTTTGAGAGGGCCGTTTATTTAGGGTTTAAGTATCCCTCCTGCTAAGATTTTTGGTTCTCTTTCTCGTATTTTATATAAAAAAAAATAATTACTAAAAATTAAAATGAAAAATTCATTATCAATCATAACTTTTTTTTTCTTATAATGACATTTTTGCCCACCACTATTACTTTTAAATTGTTTCATATATTGGTGGCTTAAATATATATGTCTAGGACAGATTATTTTTATCTTGCTTTTTGTTTTAATCAGAAGTTGAAATGAAAGAGTTGGCTACTTACCGCTCCGAGTGATTTTATAATGACCATTTGAAGTCAAAGTTTTAATCTTTTTTTGTCTTTTTTCTTTTTTTGGCCATTGCTCTATCGGATTGAATTTTTAAGAAAATCTTTACTACTTTTATATTTAGCAGAAATATTAATTATAGAAGTCACGCAAAAGTCAATAAATTAAATTTTTCTTAAAACAATAATAATTGAATAAAAAGCACTTTTTTTTATGCCTCAAAAGACAAAATCAATTCCGAGAAAAAGTGGAATACTGTGCCAAGCCCCTTAAGCTATAAATAAGTTACAAAAATTATGTAACACAGATCCGATGGCACGGTAATATAACTTTTTCCCTTTTTTTTTTTTTTTTTTTTTTTTGGAAACAGCTGCAAGAACATTTCATTCCATATTAAGAAAGATTACAGCATGCAAATTTACCATTCATTTCAGTATTGATTGTACAAAGATCAATTACAATAATAATCAAATAGATCTTAGGCCGACTAAAGTATAAGGATAAGATTAGAGTAACACCCACACATTCGGTGTTTTTTAATAATCTGAACGAGAAAATTAATTTTAGAATAGAGTTTTTCTGAAATATTTTCCTTTACTCTGTGTTTTTACTCTCCTTTCTCTACTTAGATCCTTTTGATTAAAAAAAAAAAAAAAAGAAAAAGCGCTTTATTCTATTCTACTCTCTGACATTAAGTAGTTCTTGTTAAAAAAAAATTAAGGCAGCTTCAATCCTTCCGAAACCTAAATAGTTGCAGGCCTTGACGAAATATCATTCCACCAAGCATTAATACGAGGTCGAGAAGTAATGGCCTCAGCCTTTCGATAAGTAATAGGGCAAGTGATGCAAATCAGCCATGGTGTACGTAGTAATCACCGGCAAGATATTTGGATTTTCGCCAGCCTTTCTTCATATACATCAAGCACTTCCCCCAACTTCCCCAGTTCATCTTCTACTATTTTTTCATCCGGAAGTAATCGGGTAAGCGGATTCAAGATCAGTTGTCGAAAGATGGTTCTTATTGGGGCGTGGAATGGGCGTGCTTCTACTTCCATCCATGTTTCTACGATTGCAGACTCTTTGAGACAATTTGAACGCAGCAGATCCGTTCCTGTTTCCTTGTACTTGTAAGCCAAGTACCTGCAGATGGATCTTGATTCTGCATATACACCCGCATTGTTTTTCATTGATGAGTAATATACATTATTTTCCGATCGATGATATAATAGTTTTACATATTCTCACCAAAGAGTGTTAAATGGCCGTCTTTCAAATATAGGCATCTACCCAAATGGCTAAAGGCAAAGAAAATATAAACTTCATACTAGAACTGAAAAAGTGCTTCTCTTTGGTAAGTAAATGGATAAAAAAAAAAGGGCGCCTATATATGTGGGCTGTGGTTCTCACGTTTAGAGACAAGTAAGGCTGTTGCCTATGTGCATGGTTGAGAGCATCGACAGGCCCGAGCTCGTAGTCGACGCCTTTCTCGTGTAGGCAGAGCAAAACGCGGACAGCGCAGCTGGACAATGCCATTCCATGAACTTTGATCGACATTGCTAGCGGCTAAACAGAGAATAAATTAAAAGAGTAACAGAAAACAAAAGGAAGATGTGGTTTTTCTTTTTTGAGCTTGAGGTAATGGATGGAGTTAAATAGTGAAGCAGAAGCTGACACGTTGTGGGAGGATTTATCTGAACTTATCGCTTCACATGTTCTCTCTGTTAAGCTTCATTCTGCTTCCGCCGGCATTCATCTCATGCTACCGAAAACGGCATCTTTGAAAACAAATTCAAGAGTCAAGATATTTAAAAACTTGAAAGGGCCTGGGCCTCAGCATCTGGCCCTTTAAAAATCCTATACGGATTCTGATTTTGAAGGACTGTAGAACGGGTTGGTTAAGTCACAAGCCTAGCCCGTTTACTCATTCCTGCATAGTTTGGAATTATCTGCTCGTCAGAGGCAATCGACCCTTTTTTTTTTTTTTTTTTTTAAGTAATGTTAAACATCTAGTAATTTTATTTCACGTACAGCTTGAAACTAGCAAGTTATAGTGATGATTATTGCATATATATAATAAACTAAGAAAAAATAATAAAAAATTAAAGACTAAGATATAAATAATATACAAAATAGAAAAAAAAAAAAAAAAGCGTTATCAATTATCGGAGTTATTTGGAAAAAAGAGTGGGGGGGTTAATTAAAATACATTACTATAAGATTATTTAAGTTTCTATAAAAAAAAGATTAAATTTTTTATACAGACCTTTGAAACTTCACCATTAAAGTTAAAATTTTAATTTAAAACTTTAAAATAAAAGTTGAAATTAAAAAAATAATAATAACAAAAATTTTAAAATCCCTATTTTAGTATTTCAGAATAAATCAATAAGAAAATATTTGTAAAAGAAAATATTTATAAACTATTTTATATTTTAAAAAATTAAAAGGACTAAAAAATTAAAAAAAAAAAAGTAATTTTGTAAATTAATAGATCTAATTTTAATAATCTAGCGGAAACTAACTAATTACATGTGAAGGTGACAATAGTTATAGTTTAAAAATTATTACTATTCAATTTCAATTATAGAGAAGCCATGGGCGAATGCAGGACTCCTCTCATAAAATGTGATTATTTTTTTATTGTTCGTGGAATTTGATCTCGCACTATACGCACAGAGATCTTTGAGTGCATCGCAATTATATGATGTAAATTTTTATATTATTTCTAATTCTAACGTTAGTAGATATATTTGTTATAAAAACTAATAATAAAGTAATAACAGCAATAATTTTAAAGGTAAAAAATATTTAGGCATAATTAATATTAAGAAAAAGTAGCTTCATAATTATAATTGTAAGTCACTTGACGTTAAAAATTATTGAAAAAAATTTATTTATCACATTAAGAATGAGTGTGCCTTTCTTAATTTACTTTAAAAATTTACGTGAAAATTACATTTTTGTCAGTTTTCGCTGAAGTTATTTTGCTGACATAATTTTAGTTTTCAACTGGCATTCCAATAAATTTATAATTTTGCGGTTGTGGTTTTTTTTTTATAGTATAATACTTACTAACAGTGGTTGCTGAATTGTTGTGAAAGAGTATAAAGAATTGTTAATAAAGAATTAAAGATTGAGACTTGAGAATAGGGAAGGAATTGACACCTGTATTAGAATACAAAAGTGGGTATAGCAAAGAATGACACCCCAATAGTACAATTCCCCTTTAAAATTAATGCTTTATGCCGTTTCACAATTTGTAAAACTAAAAGTTGAATAAAAGATTTGCCATTCACAAAATCTGCTAAACAAACCCATAGACAGTCATTAAAAGTGCAAAAGAAAAGCAATATTCTATACTTACATCTTTTCTTTTTCTTTTTCCTTTTTTTTTTTTTAAAAGCAATATTCTACATACACATTCCTCGTTATTCTTTATTTTAAAAACAACTATTAACATTAAGCTACAATAAATAAATAAATTATTGTTATGTTATTTCATGGGTAGCTTCTAGAAATTTTATGAATGCCAGACATTCATAAAATTGCCAATCTTCTTCTTTAACGTCGTCCGGTAATTTCTATCCTCCTTTTACATCTAATAATTTTCACAGTTACTTGACTGAATTCTTTTTCTTTTCAGAATTGGACAGTCTTAAAATTCCTAATCTCCTCCTTTAACGTCGTCTAGTAGTTTCTATCTTCCTTTTACAACTAATAATTTCACCGTTACTTGGCTGAATTCGTTTTCGTTTCAGAATTGTTGATTTAGAAAGGATAGGATCATAGGAAAGTGGAACAATAAAAGCTTTGCCAGTCAAAAAAACAATTACAACCCATAGAATATTAAAAAAAAAAAATGAAAAACAACACCAAAATATTATATATGTATGTATACGTACATATATATATTCCTCAACGCAACTCGTCATCATTATTATTATTATTACTAGAATAGAAACCCATTTGATTTGACAATAAAAAGCGCTTGCAAAAGCAAAAGTACTCTATATACCATATGTACATACGTCATTATTCTTTTAAAACGACAGAGTCAAAAACCAAAAAAACCTATAAACCATAAAAAAAAAAAAAAAAAAAAAAAACGCAAAAAAAAATTAAAAATCAAAATCCCCAGCGTCACAATCCGCCGCATCCGAGACAATATCGCCGATCAAAAGCCCACCAAGCATTCCTCCCAGCAACCCAGCTCCGAATCCCATTCCGCCGCTGCTCTTCTTCGGTGCCTTCTGCCCCGGAGGATACCCATATCCCTGCCCCGGATACCCGTACCCCGGTGGCGGTGGTGGGGGATAACCATAACCAGGTTGCAGCGGTGGCGGTGGGTACCCTCCGTAAGGCGCCGCTCCAGCTGGCGGCGGAGGTGGGTATGCATATCCTGTCGACGGCGGTGGATACGGCGCATGAGCGGCAGCTGCATAAGGAGCAGAACTTGATCCAGTCGCCGCCATCCCCGCTGGATACGCCGTGACCGGCTCATCAGCCTTTACCTTTCCCGCCGCCACGGTTGCAGCGGGCGCGTAGGAGTATGAAGCGGCTGGGGCGGCGGCGGGGATTACGTCACCGAACTTGTAAGAAAAAGTCAACTCGCCTTTAGGTTTTCCGGACGGTTTCCTTACTTGATAACTAACAAAACTCATAGATTTCCCGTTCCCAGGCGAATCTAAAAGCTCCTTAAGCGGAACAATAACTTCACCGACGTTCTTATCGCCCAGAAAACCGTCGCACTTGATCTTAAACACGAGCGTCAAACGGTTCTGCTGGGCCAAATTCTCGTCAACAGTAAATTTGACGGGAAAATTCCACGTGGGGTTGGATCCACCGGCACGATCCACGTGCGTCTTCGATTTCTGTTTCTTCTTCCCGGCCCAGTGGTCGTAGCCCTGGAGGTAAACGACGACGTATACGTTCATCTTGGAGAGAAAACTGACATCGTTCAGATGCTTTGCGGAGACTACGTTGATGTCTAGAGATCTGTAAGCCATAGCTAAAATTTTTGATTGAGAGAATTGAAAGACTGATAAACTGAACGAAGGAGGACAGTCGGTGGCAGCTATTTTTATTTATAGAGTATGTTGTTATGGTTAATTGTTGTAAATTATGATATTTATCGGGAACCTGCAGGGAAGAAACTAGACGAGCGTTGGTGCGCGTCAACGCGTAGCGTATGGGTTGGCAACCGTGATGTGATTTAACTTAACTATGGTTTAGAAGACTGGCGGTTTATTTAACCATGGTTAGTGACCTTGTTTGGATTATTCGCTATTCTCAAAGTTGAAGTCTTTGGTTGACTTCAGGATTTATCTTTTTTATACGGCCGAAATTAAGAACTAATCGGATCACGAATCCCATTCCTAATCAGAGGATAAAATTAAAGGGCAAAAGCCCTGAATTAATAATTAATAATTAACAAATACTAAACCGAAAGCTAGGGACCTTTAAATGTTTGGAGTATTACGAATAAGTTCCTAATTTTTTGATAAACTAACAAACAATGACACACTTTAACGATTTTTAACAGATAAATGATGATGTATTGCTGTTTGAATAACAAAAGTTTTACCAATAAAATTTTGTATAAAATTCAAATGGAGACAATAATTAAAAGTAAATAAATAAATAAAAGAGAGCAATTGTGTCATTTATAATAAATAGATCTAAATAGTAGCTAATTTCTTATATCATAGACTTATTTGTTAAATAATCATAGTGTGTTTTTATTTATTATTTCATTAAAACTCGAGGACCTATCTGATGCTATTCCATTTTAAAATAATTGACCTTTTTTCTTTTTTTAAAATAATGTAAAATTTGGTTACATATGGAAGCAAGTTAGCTTGCGAGCCGCTTTCTAATTGTAATTAACAAGAAATTCGACTAACGCCCCAAACACGCGGGTAAGATTTTTAATTTTTTTGGTATTTTTATGATTAATTCTCGCAACATGACTGGGAATTCTAGAACTTTAACAGAGAAATGAAAACAGGAGAAATGAAACCCCAACGGCTTTAACAGAGAACAATTAAACATGATACAAACTATTTCTTTCTAGAACCTTTACAAGCAGGATAACAATTGTATTTGTTGTAACTACCTAATTCCAAATGCATGCTATCTGAATTCTCCATCAATAGATTTCCAATCACCAACTCTCTTAACTATATACTACTTCACACTACTATTAAACTTTTGCCAAGTAGTATTTGTAATCAGAGACTGAGAGGCACGTATCCCAGTGAGCACTTCAGCTCAGCTACAATATGTTGGCATCTCATTAAAAGGTTTAGCATTTCACCTGAGATGTCTGTGCTCTGGCTGCTGCCGCTGGCATGGACAAGGTTGTTTGTCGCAGCCTCGGGTTGATGAACTTGCATCTTCAGAACTTCTAAATGGTTAACTTTGCGGTTCTCACGCTCATGAGAAATTCTGTTAAGGGGAGGAAGAGAGGCAAGCAAAGGAGTACCCTCATCATTCTGCTGCTTCTCCAAACATGATTTTGGCTGGACACTTGGGTGCATCAGTTGATGATGAGGTGTTGTAGACCTCGGTTTTGTGGATTGATTGCTAGTGCACGTGGGCTTGACACATGGAACTATGTCAGGGGCTCTTCCTGTGAGCTGCTTGCCTGGTGTAGGGAATTCTGTGGCTAGAGGTTCCGGGGCTTGCAAGTAATATTCTACCTTCACACTGCCAAATAGTGATCTGTTTTTTACTGCATAACTATATGCTGCCTTAGCATCAGATTTGGATTTGAACAGTACTTGACATATTGAGGATTTCCAGATCACACGAGGAGGAGAACGAAACTGTCCGAAGCGTGCAAACCTTGCTTTCAACTCTGAAACTGAGGGCAGAGATGATTGACTAGGGAATTGTATCACTACCATTTTAGGCTTGGTGACCCCTGAAGTGTCATGGTTCTTATGTGAATATTTTGTTAGCTTTGTCTGGAATGTCACATTCATTATCTCATCATCAGGCTTCCTTTCTTCAATCAATGCCTTCAGCTCATTCAGTTTTTTCGGTTCTTCCACATACTTTTGTTTCCCAACATCACTAATGCCGCCATTCAGTCTCACATTTTCATAATCATCATATTTCAGCCGTTTTTTTGGCGGTTTTAAAGCAGAAGGTAGATTTTGAACAGTCCCAATGTAAGGACTCCTTGCAACTACACTACAGGCAGGAGATTTGGTGGGGGAATTTTCAGTAGATTCCGCCTTTGCCGCTGGGGCCGTAACCACTTTCTTATAGATAAAAGATCTAAATTCCAAGAAGAATGGCAGCATGGTTGCAGAGATATTAGGTTGTTGCCCACTATGAAGAGGATCAAGGGCAAGATCTGATAGATAACCAAGTAAATGAGGAAGTTTGCTAGCATTTACTCTTCTGAAACCAATTGTCTTTTCCACCGCCATCAAATCAGACGAACAGGCGCTGAGGGCTCCAATGCCTGATTCTCTTTTGCCCTTTTTAAGGCAATTATGCTTATGTCCCAAGCCCAATTCAGAGTTACATTCTTTCTTTCTTCTCTTTTTATTGATCTTAGGAGTTTCCTCGGAGTGCAAGTGTTCTCCAAAGCATTTCAAAGCCCTTGGTTTCTCATCCAGACTACCACTACTGGTAATACAAACCTTTCTAAGTAGCACAGCATCTGACGGTCTGCCAACCACGTGCACATTCTCCAAAGTACGACTAATTTTCCCAGCCTTTGAGACTTTTGAATGCAGTTCTTGAAAATCTTGAGATATTTCCCCATTTTTCACCCTCCCAGTTTCTCTGTAAACTAAAGGCTTAATCAAACTAATTTCTTTGCATATTGACTTCTTCTTTAAGGTTTTGGTTTCTTTACCAGAAGGACCTCGACCATGAGTTATACTCATGTTGCTAAATGTTCGAACTGTTCCATCTTGAACAAAAAAGAAAGATATTTATGACCAGATGAAAATTTAACAAGAAATTCATATGATAGGGCATAAATCTAGACATAATCACATCAAACGCTAGGTGCTGGGAAAGTAGCATGGATATATGATGCTCAAGTTTGATACATGCTATAAAGGGGAAAAAATATCTAAACTAGATTAGATTGACTATAAAGCCACACAATCCAATACAAAATATGAATCAAGGATTTGTGAAACCGAAAAGAAAAAGCATGTAAAGCATGATATTGTAATAACTGTGGAGAGCAACACTTCAGCAAAATTTATAAAAAGAAAATATAAGAATTGATACCTTTAGAAAGCATATGCCCCTGCACATTTAAAGTCCCATTTGGAATCTCACCATGAATTAGCTGTGATCCATGGGCTTCAACATATGTCTCATCAACCTCCTCAAACACTGCCTTTCGATAAGCGAGGACAACAGCCTCATTCTTAATCCAGTTAATACTTCGATCTGAATTACCATATGGCATGGATGCTAACTTCTTTAAAAAACAGAGCACCTCAAAAGGCCGAAACCATTCTCTAGCATTCTTAATTTGCTTCGCCGAGTACAACCCACCAGGCTGATGCCCGCATACATCAACTTCAAATAACCCTTTAACACCTGTTGCCCGAAAATTACAAGTAATCTGACACTGACATGAAAGTCCAAGAGCAGCTCGCCTACGAGCCTCATCCATGGCATCTCTTACAGCATTTACAAACTCCCAGTCATTTGTTTGCTTTGATTTTTCAACATAGTTAATCTCAAACGGCACAAGTTCAAATGGATCAAACCATCCATAACTATTATCCCCGAAAAATGCAACCAAAACATGGCGCCTTCTCTTGGTTTTACTTACACAGGGCAATGCAAAAGCTTCATGAAATATCTGCCCCGGCCACCACGGATGCGATCTAACCTTTCCCCAAACCAAATCACCCACTTCATACCTACACCCAGATTGCTTTACCGCAAGCTTTCCAAAACCATCAATCATTTCTCTTTCTACTTCCTATTATCAATTTCTCATTCCTTATACAACAATCATATTACCAGCATCCATCCCAGAATTATTTCTTTTTGATAAATAAATTCAACAAAAGCCCCGGGACTGTCTCAACCTAGCATCAACCATTTTTACCTTCAACACCAAAATTACCATCTTTACCACTATATTCCACACAGTGAACCCCAGTTTCTTCAAAAGACGATCTCCACTAACAAACTCAGTCACAAAAAAAACAATGTTTTACAGCATAAGAACCCAATTCAAGCCACCCATAATCTCGTGTAAGCGTGAAACCCAAAAAATAGGCAATGAATAATGTAGAATGTCCAGCCTAACCTATCTATACTAGCTTTTGTATCGTGAAGAATCAGTGACTCGTACAAGAGGGACATAAGTAATCAGTACCTGTGAAGCTGGTCTTCCCTTCAGGGTGATCAAATGATGTTAAGAAGTTGAAAGTTAGAGCATTTCTTCATTTATTGTAATAAAAAGTGAAAATATTTTCTGGGTTTAATCGTGGCCTTAAACTGAGAAATTGTGGAAAGAGAAATGGTGTGTACTAAAGTTGGCAAGTGGGTGATTAGTGATTACTGACAGGAGAGGGGAGTACAGTGTTCATGCGGACGCAGGGTGGAAATGGAGTTTGCAAGCACGGTACGCGTATGCGACAGAGGATGGTACTGCACTCGCCGTGAGTGAAAGACGCGTGTCAAAATGGAATAATGTGATTGGTTGTTTATAGTAAAGGAATTGACTCAATTGAAATGCTAAAACCAACTTGGGTATCAATTAGTGGTTTTGAATTACTCTCAAAATAAAATTAGTAATCTAGTGGCCGAACGGAACCGGCGACGAATGGTCTCCCTCACTCGAATGAGATTGAGTTTTTGAAACATCCCACTAAGATATTGGCTACAATTTTACTTTTAATTTTAATTGTAAGAAAGAATGACGCATTTTAAACATAAAAATACAGATTGCACTAATAAATAAAACCAACTAAAATTGACTAGTTATAATATGTATTAATTCTTCCTCATCAATCAACTCCAGTTTGATCTAAACTTTCTTTTACGTCGATTTGATGTATTTTGTTGGATTAATTATATATTCTGTTGTCTAATATCATCTACGGCTAATCTAATTAAGCTCAGCAAATTAAAAATGGTTAAAGATCGACAAACTAAACGCAGCATCGAATCATATAGGAGGATGTGTAACCCTTTACTGGTTCCTAAGATAAGACGTATACCAAATTCGTAATAACCTGAAAGCCTCAGATTGATACTCCTCTCTCGACAGAGTTGTCGTATAAGAGTCACGGCCTTATTTCATTATTGGTAACGGTGCACAAATTTCAACACAGAAGACAGATCGTCGTGAAGGCCTCAGATTACGCAAGCCGTGACTATTCCTAACAGCTTATCTGTTTTTATGTTCCCCGCTGATGATTTATAATATAACTAACTAAACATCACTAAAAATATTGTACTTTCGTTATAATATAATACTTTGTGGACGGCGAGGATTGAACAGGAGAAAGTAATAACATTTGTCTCCAGTTGAAGGAAAGCCAAAGCCACGAATATAATAATAAATAAATAGTTAATTGGGTGGTCTTCGAATACACTGATTTATTTATTTATTTATCTTCTAATTAATATGATTCCTATTGTGGATTATCATATTTTTAATTTCATTATCTGTTAGTAATGATTTAAATCTTTTAATACTCATCCATACGACATTAACTAGCATAAAATTTGACACAATTTCAATTGTATAAAATTCTTTTTATTATTAATTAATTATTAAAAAATGAAAAAATAATATATATATTTTTTTTTAAAAGATAATCATCGAAGGTAAAAATTTATCCATTATATTTTTTTTATTAAAAAAAAAAAGAGAGAGAGAGAATACGTTTGGCACTTCCAAAAGCACATTGACCGAGAATCGTTCTGTCAAAAAACTGGCAGTGTCTATATTTTACAAATTTATTCTCTTTTTTAATAAAATTAGTTTTAATTTTAAAGAGACATAATAATATTATTATCTCCTAAATCCTAATTGCCTAAGCTTACAACAAGAAGTCGCCGCTGTCAAACTCAATCCAATAAGGCGGCAAAATCCAATCTCCCCGCCTCTTCAAATGTTCTCCTATGGCCGCCATTCTCTCTTGTTGTCTCTTCTTCTTCCTTTTCTCCTGGTATCTATCTTTACGTTACTTCTTTCTCTTTTTCTTTATTTACTCACTTTTCATTTTGTTTCACGTTTATACTGTGAAACCCTAATTTTCTGCTTTTGGAAACTTCTCTTCGTTTATTTGTTTATTTCTGTGCTGTTTTTGATGATATTGGTTTTTTTTTGTTTGTTTTGTTAGGTTATAGTGTGAGTTGAGAGGAAGGAGGTTTGGCGGTTGATGGAGGAGACGGGGCAGCTGAAACGGGCGGTAATTGATGCGACTGCCGGGGCGGTAGCTGGTGGAATTTCACGTACTGTTACTTCGCCTCTTGATGTTATTAAGATCCGATTCCAGGTCTTGATTCTTTATCTTTATCCTTTTTTTATTTTTTACGTTTTTCTCTTTTGATTATTCACAATTGAATATTATGAAAAGCCAAAAAAAAAAAAAGAAGTGGAAAAAGGTTGAATGCTTGGTTTTATTGGATAAGGAAAAAAAAGAATGCAATTTGTGCACATGAAACTATAAGAGCATAATTAAGTTATTTGTAGTTCTGAAACAAAATTTGCCAGCATCTTTAACTATAGGATTATTTTTATTTTTTCGGTGTACTAGGTAATGTCATTTGGGAAAACACTTGATATTTGCCTTTTAATGCTAGGCTTGATAAGTTGCTTCCTTAAGCTCTAATAGATATTGGTTGTGCTACGGGAAGTTTGGATAGTGTATTTTGCACTTGCATAGATTCAGGGGACTGGGATTGTGGTAATTTTGATTTATAGTTGTTTGTGTGTGTGATTGTTGTGGTTAGTAGTGATGCTAAACAAAATGGTTTGACAATTGACAGGTACAATTGGAGCCTACATCTTCATGGGCATTTCTAAATGGAAAAGTTTTTAGGCCATCAAAATATACTGGCATGCTACAAGCAGCAAAGGATATATTTAGAGAGGAAGGTTTACCGGTATGATCAGTCAATGTGCAACAGAGCATTTTTACTATTTTGTCTCCAGATAATTTTTTATCTGTGTATTGATGTTGATGGTTTTTGTTATCAGATTCTTTTATAGATTGCTATAGTCTTTGCTTAGTTTCTGTAATTTTGAGCTGAGTTCATGAACAGCTTTGACGAAGTTGAGTTATGAAGTTTTGAAATTCTGGTTGTCTGCTGCTGACTAACCAATTATTCTGTATTGATTTGCTTTGGTTAATAATTGTTTTGATTCATATCCTTTTGAGCTTAGGCGTCTCTTCCATTTATTGCAACAAGTACTGGGAAAGTGGACTTTATTGTGTTTCATTGATGAAGTTATGGCTTGTTGCTGCTGGGACTCTTCTAGATTACTCCACTATATATGGAAATGTGGGATTAGCTGTACAAATGTACTACTTGGTGACCATTTAGTTATTTTAAATTTAGAATATAATGAGTTATGGCCGAGTTCTGACTTTGCAATAAGCACTTTTGTTCTGATATGGTTTTAATATTCGGCTGATAATTTATGACATCTGGACACTGCCTTCAGAAGTTTTTTCAATAGGCTGCAAGCAAAATTTAGGAGATTTTATTCATTTTGGCATTTAATTCAAGCTAGTGGCTTATGACAGGGTTTTTGGCGTGGCAATGTCCCAGCTTTGCTGATGGTTATGCCGTATACTGCTATTCAATTTACTGTTTTACACAAATTGAAAACATTTGCTGCTGGTTCTTCTAAGGCAGGTATATAACACCTTATTACATCAGTAAATCTAACTTACTACAAAATGTTTTTTCTTCTTCGTTAAAAAGATATTTATGCTTGAGGTTGTCTGTTGTAACTTAGATGCTACTTCGGATATCTATATATTGTGCTAGTTTAGCACTACCTTTCCCTTGATTATCTGCTTATATTATGGAAGCTTCAGTACTTAGTCTGAAATAGTTTGACGTGGACTTCGTTATTTCTACCTTGGAAGTGATAGCTTTTGGTTTGGTTGTTCTTTATCATAGTATTATGTTTTCAGGTGAATATTATGTCCATTTGAAATTTTGTTGTGGTTATTGTATTGGAATTTGATGTTTCAGCTTTTCACTCTCTTACATGTTTTATGTTGTTTTGCAGAGAATCACATTCATTTGAGTCCTTACCTGTCTTATGTCAGTGGGGCATTAGCTGGATGCACAGCAACTATTGGTTCATATCCATTTGATCTTTTGCGAACCATATTAGCATCACAGGGAGAACCTAAGGTGCATTTTTTGAAACAATGAAATGGTGTAGCAGCATTTTTTGCATTTTTAACAACGATTCATTCAGCTGAAGGAGAACTGAAAATTCGAGGCTGAAGTTACATGTTTTGTAATCACTAATTATCTCTGGATTTCTTTTTCTGTAAACCTTGCCTGTGAAGTAATATATACAAGAATGGATTAATACTGGTTTGTGCATCATAAAGTTTGGTCTTTGGGGGGTCCAGAGCATGGTGACCCTGTTTATGGTGCTTCAAATCCATCTTTTTCCAGGGTCAGTTTGGTACTGTTGTCTCCCACAGTAAGCAGATTGAGGAAAAACAAAAGGATATATATTTTTTTCAATTAACAATTGGGCAGACAGAGTTTTCATGTCTTGGTTCAAATGTTCAGCATGTTGCCATATTTGATAGAATAAGCACTAATTTGTTGAAGGCTCCTCTAAAATAATTTGTTAGCACTATTTGACTAGTTAATTCTATATTTAGGTGTATCCAACGATGAGGTCTGCATTTGTCGATATTGTCAGAGCTCGTGGCTTCAGAGGATTGTATGCTGGCCTATCACCAACACTGGTGGAGATTATTCCTTATGCTGGCCTGCAATTTGGCACATATGATACATTCAAGCGCTGGACCATGGTAAGACTTGGTTCTTGTTTCTATTTAGATTTTTGGCTAAAGGTGCGGTTATATGTTTCTATATTGGCATCCCAAATTTTGAGTACTGTTTGAGATTTTGAGCACTATCTCTACTCCATGTTGTAATTGAGATGATATTCAAAAAAGTCAATGACAGGAATGCTTTATGTATTATACTATGTATAGCTTGAAAAGATCACATAGCTTTTCAGTAATTCTATTTTTGCTGTACTTCCCCATAGTTGATGCTTCACGCTGTTGGTTCTGTAGGTTGCCATTTTGGAAGATGGCTTTCTAATACATATGCGGTGACAATGACTCTTGCAAATAATCTTTTCAAAGCTAATCATGAAATCTGCGAGATAGAGACCAAAGATTAAAATTTTGACTGTAGAAAAGTTGGTTAGAAACCAAACTGGGATAGAACTTCTAATTAATGCTAAATAGTTAAGTAATTAATTGATTATGATTTGGAGCAAAAGAAAAAAATTTAGGATAACTGCCTCTAAACAGAGTTGAAGGTCATTTTATCCTTTCCAAATGAATGTTGGTAGAGATAGTATTTTTCTGCCTTTTTTCTTACATATCAGAAGAAAAAAGCTGAATGCATCTTTTGTTCTTATACTTCAATAATATGCATTTACTATTATCTTGTAGGCCTGGAACAGATTAAGATCTTCTAATACAAGCTCAACTGGTGCAGACAATAATAGTCTTTCAAGTTTTCAGCTTTTCTTATGTGGATTAGCAGCTGGAACATGTGCCAAACTTGTCTGTCATCCTCTTGATGTGGTCAAGAAACGATTCCAGGTTCGATGTCTGGCCTTGCGTGAAATCTCTATATAGACCATACTTGTACCATGTGAATGTTAAGAAGAGGGAATTGACTTTGATTTTAGTAGAACTAGTGGTGAACATACCATTTTTTGATTGAGCTGTTATCACGAGTTTCCTGAGCAATTATGTGAAACCAACAGAATATGTTTAATGGAACCATGCTGCTTTTTCCATGCCCAAATAGTTTCATGAAACTTCCTGGTTTTGGGTCTTGCAGATTGAAGGGCTACAGAGGCACCCAAAGTATGGTGCTAGAGTTGACCCTCGTGCTTACAGAAATATGCTTGATGCCATACGCCGAATCTTGCAAGCAGAGGGTTGGGCTGGTCTCTATAAGGGCATTGTTCCATCAACCGTCAAAGCTGCACCTGCTGGTGCTGTAACATTTGTGGCTTATGAATTCGTGTCAGATTGGTTAGAGTACCTTTTGACTTGAATCTAACCTGATTTTTTCTTCCTCATCTATTTGTATCATCTCATTCTTTTTGACCGAGCTGTTAAAAGGCCCCAGTACAAGAAAACATGGGGCATCGGTATTACATTTGTTAGTCATTATCTATACAGGGTGTAATGCAACAGTGGTAGAGCCCATAATATTTGAGAGTTGAAAGCGGCAAGTTATTGTGTAGGGTGATGGTGAGCAGTTTAGACTGGTTATGTAGCCTCAACGGAGCTGTTTCAAGTTTCTTTATTTATATTTTCTGCACATCGAGGCCGGCCTTGCTGTTTCATGAACTCGTGTGTTGTTGAGGATACCAAAACCTTGTATGATTTTACTAAGGTATACACTCATACCATAGAGAGAGGGGGGGAGAGAGAGAGATTAGGAGCTCAAGGGAGCAGCATGGCTTTGCCATTGAATTTGTGGGAATTGTATTCAGAGTTTTATTATTATTATTTATTTGATTGTTTCATCTATAAATAGCTGGTATTTGGTTACACTTTCAAAGTAGATGACCTTGTTATTACCCTTCGTTTCAGTTCCAATATATTTAGGGCAGCCGTTCTAATTGGTATTTAGAAACCAATATTTGAAATTAAAACCAGTCCTTGTTAGTCTAAAATCCATATTGATCAGTTCCCACAATGTTCAAGAACTTGTTCAGGACGGGCCTTGCCAAAACGAAAAAGAATAAATGACACGTCAATTTACAATACAAAATTTCCTATAAACTGAAATGATTTTGTGAAGGTACTTCGTATTGTTGCTCTATATATATAAAGGAAATTAACAATTTAAGCCGGCGGACGTAAGTTTATAAAATCTTCAAAAGATATTGATGACCATGTCTTATTCAGCACAAAATTCCATTCATGGTAGAGAAGAAGAACTCAGTCAGGCAGTCAGTCCGTCGTATTGATCCGGTCAAGGATGGTCTTTCTGTTTACTGGTGTTTTCTGGAGGCAGTGATAGGAACTGCAAAATCGTTTGTAGTTGCACCACGTCAAGTTGAAACCTCTCAGCAATCTGCTTGGCATCCATGGGCCCGTCATGATCATCAGCCTTGCCCTGATGCAGGAGCATTATGTGGCGCATCTGTGCCACATTTAAGGTTCCCGGTGGAGCAGGCCTATCTTCATATCTCCCGGTATCTGATTTTGTATTTCGCAGTTTCGGCATTGGTCTTTTTTCCTTTTCCACAACAGCTGCCTGCAGTATAATAGTTGCAGATTTTTGTTGATCAATGCACACAAGATAAGATAAACGCAGTAAAAATCATTCATGAATGCAACATAAGATGATCTTTTGTCATCTAAATGGAATATTGTTGAAGAGAACAGACTGAAGTTAAAAAATTGTAGTGCAACAATCACCTCACGATTCACGTTGCTCCGACCACTTCTTTAACATAAAACATGTTCAACCACTTAGTCTTTGTAAGTTTTGTCTAATTAACCTGATTAACTGGAGCCATTCTCCAATGGAAGGAAATGGTATGCTTGAATCAAATGTCTTTACTAGCTCCAAAAATCAAATGAGAAACTAACCTAAGTTTTCACCAATGTAACATTGAAAGTTAACAACTATTTGTTCAACCTAATGGATCTATGGCAACAATCAAAATCTCACCTCACCCATCTCAAGCTTCCCTCCAGGCTTTGTTTTAACTCTTCCCAGCATTTGGCTAAGCATAGCATCATACTGGGGGTCTCGTTCTTCAAGCACGTTGTCGGCATTAACGGGCGGATTCCCATCTTCAAAACATCAACGGAAAGCATAACATAATATGCATTAGTATTCTCAGTTACAAGCATCATATTGTTCAATTTCAACCGAATATGTAATTCAAAAATATAAACTCTGATACCAAAAGTTGCACTTCAATAATAAATTTTCCCTTAATGTTTAATATATCAGAATATATAGGAAGAAAATGTTACAATCATGAGTTCTGTGAAATTATTATTATTTTTTTTAATTTTTCATTGTTTCGGTTCCGTTAAATTTGAGCTCATTTCTCCATTTGTTAGAATATCATCAGACACCAAACGGAAGCTTACCGGTACCATCGCGACCGTCTAATGCAGCGGTCCTCGAGATCTTCACTACATCAGTGGGACCAACACGTGGCCCCCGATCAACGACGTTCTTCGCTTTTGATGACGAAGCAGTAGACGACGCGGTAATCCTTCCACTTGCTCGACGAAATGCCTGACCCATTTTGTTTCTCTTCTTTCACTTAAGACAAGTCAAAACGACACCGCAGTTGTTATCTATCCCTTTCTTGCTTGATTCTCGTTCTAAGTTACAACCACGGATGCCAATATTATTGTAACAGGTTAAACCCTTAGAAAGGTTGGGGCTTCGGAGGAGAAACGAAGAAGAAGATGAATGAATGTGAAGAGCACGCGCCTGGTTCTTAAAAGAGTGAGGTGAGGAAGTTTGGGGAGCCACGTAGATGACTTGATAACATGACACGTGTACCGACTCGTCATGACTTTTGCAGTTGGTTTAGCCACAGGCGGGTGATTTTACCATGGTTTATTTATGTGAACTTTTAATGAAGACCTGAGAGTTTTTTGAATTAAATAACAATATCGACAATAACAGGCTGGAATTCCAGCAAAAAAGTCTGCAAGCCTCTCGTATAATAATAATTAAAATTGATTAATAAGTAAATCCTTTTATTAATATTATTATTGATCCGTACCAAATTGTTGAATTTGATAATTGATTACTTTAGTATTCATTCAGTATAAGTCAATTTTGCTTTTCAACGTAAACGCATAAACTAGGCTTTATTTTATCACTTAAGATTGTACTAGTTCAACTAAACTGACCAGCGGCAATGAAAAGAAATTTAATACCATCACTGCTTTGCAACTGAGATTTTCATAATTTAATCGATTTTGTTTACAAAATTGACTAATTTATGGGAAAAGATTTGAATAAATACACACTCTTAAAGTTAGTGTTATAAATTTCAAAAATATTCATATAAACCTTATTTAACAGTGTAATCCATAAATTTAAAATATATATGTATATATTTTTGAAATTTATATGAATTTAACACTTAAAATAATTATAATTTAAAATATTTTATCGGACTTTGCTTCGCATAATATATTTTTCTGTTTTATTCTTTTCCATTTGAGTAAGATTTTATCAAACACCAAACCGCAAACAATGAAGAGGCGATAGGATATGCTGAATTTTAAGAAAGCAAGCAAGAAAGTGAAACCCCATGATTTTTGAACTGACCAACCTCTTTTGCTATCAACTGGTAGAGAGAGCATGCATAAATTTCAATTCATTAGAGGATAATATTTATGAAGACAAACATTCAGAGGAAAGCTATAGCGTCAATCTGAACTATGATTTGGATTATAACTATAATTATAATGAGAACTCATCACTTTGTATTGCGGGGCAGCATGGAAGGAACTTATCAGAATGCGAGCAGCAGTAACAGTGAGCCTGAATTTTGGTCAGGAAGCAATCCGCGGTTTTATTCTCCCTGCCAAAATATCAGTTATGGAACAGAAAACCATGACTGTCAGTATGAAATAGGCCAGAAACTCTTCTGTTCTGCTTTTTGGTATATCACAGAATGATAACTTGCTTCTGAAGCCATACATGCTGCCCGCGCGGCAGAGGGAAGAGCAAAAGCAGGATTATTGTTATGCTCTTCATAGATTTTACAGATACTCCAAAAAAAAAAAAAGGAAGGGATCATCTTCTAGATAATATTGGAACAATAACAGATTTCTGGGAGCTCACATTCTTATCCTGTAATCAGTCAGCTCTTGAACCCGTTTTCCCATGAATTAAAGCTGAAGCTCACTACACACATCGCCATTATCATTACACAGATCATTTCCATGTTCCTCTGCTTGTAAATCTGGGATACCACCATCAAGATTTTCAGTAACTCTTGCTCTGGCACGAGCACGACGAGAAGGTAAAGCGTTTTCTCGTGGGAAGGACTCCCCAAACCTCCGCTTCTGCTTTGTGCTTAAAAATCCAAAAGCAAGAGCTTCAAGTGCTTTAGTTGTCAGTGGTCGGTTTCTTGTACTCTGTCTTCGAGCACTCCCATTAGGCTGGTGCTCAGACGCAGCCATATTTTCAGAGTCTTTCATTGCACTGGAATCATCTGGTAAACTGCTACTTTGATCGAATTGTCTTTCATCCAGTAAACTGCGTGTCTGATCAAGTTGTCTTTCATCTGGTAAACTGCTTGTCTGATCAGGTTGTCTTTCCCATGGTAAACTGCTGGTCTGATCAGTTTGTCTTTCCCCTGGTATACTGTTTGTTGGATCAGGTTGTCTTTCTATCTCTTCCTTCATGAAAGGTTCATCAGTTTCAGCTTCTGGAGACATAGGCAAGTTTAAATCGATCATCCTTCGTTGTGGAGGTTCTTCATAAGGATGTTCAACACCGGAACATGTACTGCCGAGAGTGCCTTCACCACTAATGACCGGGCTGCCCTTAGATGAAGAATTGTTGGATGACTTCGTCTCCTGAGATTGATCTGCTTGACAGGAAATATTCTCAACAAAAAGAAGATTGCCTCCACAGCATCTAGCCTGATCTTGTTTTAATTTGGGACCCACTAAGCCATTGATAGTACTTCTGGTTGTCTCTGCACGATTACAAGCAGTTAATCTTCGGCGTCGTTTTGTAACAGGGCCTAAACAAATATCATTGCCAGGTTTCAATCTGTGGCTCAATTGGGCCTTTATCGTCTTTCTTGGCTTCATGCCATTACATGTATCGCCTTTCCGGTCTGAGATATTTACAGCAGGTGCACTTGCCAAACCAGAGCCAATTATCGGAAAGCCGCCATTTAGATTCCGGTCAAAAATTAGATTCCCATCAGAATCTATCTTTGTTGGTTTCACGTCATTTTGCTCATTCCTATGAGAACACATGGCATCTGAAGAATCAGACTCATCTGTTTGCTCCTCAGAAGTTCCCCCGTCACTGTCTTCAGAATGGCTTCTCAAGGTGGGATTGTTTCTTATTTCAACTGGTAAACTTCTCAATTCTCTTACCTTAAATGTTCCCCCAGTTGCCAGACTGGTGTCCACGACAGTGAACTTCATGCCATCCACACTACGATTAGGAGTTCGAGGTTTCAGATAACAGTGTCGTTGCTGATCAGGAAAAACATGTTCGTCCAATTTTGTCTCATCAGTCCATCCATTTTCGTCCTTGTTACTATCTCCTTTATCTGTTGCAATCTCAAGCTCAAGAAGCCGAGGATCTGCAGCAACTTTAGTCAGGACATCACTCACTGAATCAAAATAGTGGTCTCCCTTCACTAGTTTCCTCCTTGAGAACTTCTTCACACCTGGGATAAGAAAGACCAAGGAATGCTTGGAACCTGCAGCACAACCATAACTATTAGGCTCCTCAGAGTGCCACCCTCTAGCAAGCAAACGAGGCCAAACAGCTTCCCAGAAGAGATCATTTGATCGGGCTTTGCTTAACCGGTAGCCTCCTGTTAGAAAGTTGATAATTTCTAAGGGAGTAAGCATGGAACATGCTTTGCCTATTGGTATCTCAGGGCGTCCACTAACAACTTGATTGGGCTTCAAAGGCTCCACGGCCATGCCTGTAAGATCTTGCTTCCCTTTACCAATTCCAACTGCCTCCACAAGAGCATGCAACCCAACTTTATCCCTTAAAGTTAAAACATATTCTTGCAGAGACATTTTTCCCTCTCCATATGACTTCGAGTCCTACCAATTAAAAAATTTAATAATTTAAATGCAATACACAATCTTTTCGAGCTTAAAATGGATAATGACAGAATATCATCTACTATATCTTCATTTTGAGAAGAATAGTCAATTATGCAACAAAAACTACAAGATATAGAATTTCTAAAACAACCCCACATTATAAGAGCAAAGTGAAATAGTTGGAACAACATAGGGCAATATTCCATAAAGTAAATATGCATAGTATTTGTCTAATAAATATTTCCGTATTACTGAAGTAGTTTACAGCATAAACGGATTGTTCGTGACTTTTTTCTTTCTGACTAAGTGTTAATATATAGTGCATTCTTCTGATAACATCAAGATTTTCATTTAAAGATTTCAAAAAGGAAAAAGAACTTTTTCTACAGAGGAGCAGGCAATTTCTCAAAATACTTGATAGACCTGTCCATTGACTTTTATGGACCATGCGAAACTCAAAGCAGAAGTTTAGGATATATGTCTTGTGCATTGTAAGAATTGCAGTAATTCTTCTAACACACAGAAACTACAAAAAAAAAATAATAAAAGAATTTCACACAAAAAACAGACAAAATTATGAATGAACACCAATCTGGCCAGGGATTACTTATGTTTTTAGAACCAAAAAAATGGAATTTTCCTACTCTGTCCAAAGCTCTACAATCTTAGAATGAATCAGTATGGGAAAAGAATTATGAACAGCCTTGCAAAACCGCACTTGTCATACAGCTCAGTAAACATAATATGAACTTGATATGATTGTCTGTGAGTTGTCTTTTAAGCATGCATGCGATATGATTAGTCCATATTCATTTGTCAATTCTAGCATTTAAGACATCATCAACACATAGAAATATTTTGTCACAAGGTACCTCCAATAAAGTATTTTGGCATTCCTCTGCCACATCAGGTAACAAACGGGATAACAACTCCTGAAGCCTCAATCCTGTAAAAATCCTTTGTCCATATATACATTTTCGACTTCTGATTTTCCGGCACTCTGACCACCTACGATATTTGTTCGACATATAAAACTTCCCATAGTAGAATGACAGTACTTCCCCCATCCTTTTAGTCCCAACAAATTTCTGCACCTGAACAAGATTTTTCCCAAAGATATACAAACCAAGCAGAAAAGCAGCTTCATCGATATCACTCCAGCTGTCAATAGCACAACCAGGAACTAGATGGTAACCCATACCTCTCTCCTTCTCATGCATTTCAATCTTTATCTCTGGTTGCAAAGCTAAGTTTGATGATACTCTCAAATTAATTTCTCTGTCCAATGCAATGTCCACATGCTCAACTTTTGGTTTTAAGTCATGAACTTCAGAAAAAGTCTGGGGCTTCATTACACATTCAGATACATTGGCTGTATCACTAAGAGCTACTGCTGGTTCATTTTTAATGCCCTTAACTTCCTCATTGATCCACATTATAGATATCGGCAATCCCACTAGAACTTCAGGGGGAAAGCTACAGGTGACTTTTGCATCAATCGAACTGTAATTGAACAAGAGAGGGTCGTAATCTGCCGTTAAAGGCGGAATTTCAACCTGATACTGCTCACCAACTCTAGGAAGCAGCTCCGGATCTCGAATGTCATCAGACAAATCAGTAGCTTCTGGAGAAAGTAATTTCTCGCCATATGCATCTTCAAGGATATTCCCAGAATTTTTTTCTTGAACTAAATCCATCTGCCATAAGAATTTGAAAAAATCATGAGTATACATCATGTTATTTATATCTGTCAACAGAATAGATTAATCCTTGCAAGTATTGTTAAAATTATTTAATTCATGCCCTAAAATCTATAGCTCTCACATTATTGGTGTTTATTTGACGATAAACTGGCTAAAAAACCAACATACATGGACTTTCAGAAATATCAAGCATACAACTTACAAAAGAAGACGAGAAAAGATAACTGAAAAAAAAGTGTTATAAGCAATTGGAACTGTGTATCCAGTTTCCACTTAAAATATGAGACACAATAAAAATAAATAAATATATAAAAATAAGCATATTTATAATGATAAACCCAAAATTATGTGGTTCCAATTTTGATCAGGCATTGAAATATTTGCAGAAGAAAAATTATAATCTATTCTTTTCCACATACATAAAGAAAATCAAAGAGCAACTAAAAGGAAAAAAAAAAATCCAAAATTTTTCAACAGAAGAAAATTAAGAATTTCGAGTATATAACAAAAAAATAAGATATATGTTACGAACAAGGCAACGAATAAATTCTTAGAAAATAATTAACATTCATGAATAAAACACGAACTAACAGAGCATCAGTATAAACTTGAACAGACCCAGATCCATTTTTCAACCCGAAATGAACCTCGAAGTAATCCCACGACGGCAAAAAGTAAAACTTTGCACAGAAATATGAGTACCGGTTACGCACATTAATGTCGAATAACAAACACAGCTTAGTCTAAACCAAACAGAAAGTCTCTATAGTTTAACACTGTAGCAAAAATAATAGAAAAATACATAAACAATAAACGGCCAGAAAAAGGAAAAAGAGAACGAAGAATAATAATAATAATAATACAATAACTCAAAGATATAACAACAAAGAGGAGTTTACAATGAGAATTCTGCTATGATCCCAGAAATTCGTCTATTTTACTCGATAGAGAATCGTGAAAACACGATGGAGAAGTACATTAAAATCCTGTAAAACACGAGACAGAAATAAAACGGAGTAAAGAAAGAAAATTTTTCTATACTTTCATGTGTAATAACAATATTATTATTAGTACAAAGAAAAAAAAGAAAAAGAAAGACGTCGAGAACGAAGCTGAAGAATCAGACCTGAGGAAATGGGTCTTCCTTTTTACGCACCGATTAACGGCTCAGAGATTGAAAACAAACAAAACGTGAACTCGTACACAGTTAAGAGAGAGAAAGCAGCACACTCGTACTGAAATATTTGTATGCATATAAACATACACGTATTTATATATAGAGAGAGAGAACCTGGTAAAAGAGCTTAAGCTTTCATGGCGAATAACATTAAAAGAAAAAATAAAAATAAAAATGATAAATGATAAAAGAGAAAGAAACCAAGGACTATTTAGACTCTGTCTGCCTAGTCGCTGCCTCTTCTTTAAGGGAAAAAGATATATATTTTATAATACGAATTTGAGAGACTGAATTTTCTTTTTTTTTTTTTATTATTTTAGTTTTTTTCGCGTTGTTGTTTTTCTGTAGGGGCTCTGGTCTTTACAAGGACGAAAAACGACGTCTCCACGCCCCCTTTCGGAGCGTGGATAAAACCGGCGAGTCGTGGCGCATCGTAAAAAATCCTTCTGAAAAAAAAAGGCGAGATCGTGTACTCAAGTTCTGGTAACATAAGTCCTTAAGTCCAATCATGTTTTGACACGTAAGGTGAACGAAGAAAGTTGTGCAGTGTAATAGTGGTGGTGGTTGCAGAGTACCATTTCGAGCAGCTAACTAAGGTTATTCGTGCGCGTGGGGTTTACGTTTTGGGTTCGAATGGATTTGTTTGTTTGAATGACCAAATTATCCTTACGCGGATTTGTTTTTCCTTGTTTTTATTCTTCTTTTATATTATTATAATAATAATGGGTGAGTTGAATATTAGAATTTTTTTTAATTAATTAGGTAAAAGAGTTATTTTTTTATTTTATATATTTTTTTGGTAGTAAAAAATTCCACGTTAGGAAAGACCGAGGTAAATCCATGCGAGAGTTTAAAAGGATTTAATCCATCTTTGGTTTAACTCGTGTGGAGTAAGATTCCTCTTCTAGTGAAAAATAATTTTAACTTCAGCTCATCAAATCATGTGTATATTAATTGATCACATCAATCATAAGTTAAATTATTATTTTGTTGATTGAATAAAAGGGGAATAAGTATTTCTACTATATGGTGTTATTATTCAGTAAATTTTTTTTTTAACTATTTACTATTATTTCGTTCTTAATTGATAGATTTTTATAACATGAACACATAGATAATGTGATGTATTTGTTTGTTATTTTTTTTTTTTGGTTAATGTTCACATGTTGATATTAGTGGTAAGTGCTTATATTACTTCCCACGAGCGAACATCAAGTTATGATAATGAGATTAAACTAGGTTATAAACTTCTTCCACCTAAATAGACGTATTCAAACCATTACATTTTGTATCATAACGAGCTCATAATCTGATATGTGAATATTTTGTTATATAATTATTATATAATAAGTTATTATGTTTGACCTATTACGATATAAGATCCAAAAACAGAGAGATTGTCACATCTCATGTTGCTCATAAAAGTGAGAGTAAAATTAGTCATTTTAATTAAATAGAGGTGTTTTAACTTAAAAAGTTTAAAAATAAATATGTGACATGTTATGTACTTAAAATGAATAATATGTACTCAAATTCGGACTCAAATCTTTATATTAGGGTAAATTTGGAATACATATCTTAAATTTTAAATTACACGAACATTCATTTATATTTAAATTTTTAACTAGTAAATTAATATGTATTTGTAATATTAGAAAAAAAAATTATGTGTTTAAAATTTTTTCTTAAAAAAAAAAATCTCTTGTATAAGACATATGACTTGATACAATTTATGAATAGTATATTATACTTTACCAAATTAATTGGTTTGCTGATATTGGATCAATTAGTTTACAATTAAACTTGAATAAAATTTGTATAAATAATTTTTTTAAATTAAAAAAAAGGTAATTAATGATATTGACTCTTGATCAAGCCAACAGAATTTCTACTCGCTTTTTTTTACTTCTAAAGATATTCTCGAACCCAACCCTTGTTCTGTATCTAAATTATGTGTATTGTTTAATTCTTCCGACGCAAGAGGGCGAGCCCGCTAGCTGAGTAGATGACAGGCTACCGGAGAAGGTGGCGGTGGCGGCGCCAACTTGGTCTCAGGCGAGGTCCGTGGCGTTACGTGTCATATGATTGGCTAAGCTAATGTTGTACTACATCGTATTTTTTTACGAATTAAAGATGATTTGACAATAATAAAATATGTATTTTTGACTGTTACCGTATTTTGACCCTCCATTATTTTTTAGCACATGATCATCACGCATTCATTAATGCTTGCAAACGCTTTTCTTTTTTCTTCTTTTTTAATTATTAATTATTACCAATAATTTATTTTTATATTAATAATATATAAATAATTTAATTATGCATTTTTCATAAGTTTGCCGCAGATTCTATTCTACTTATGGCATCTTACTTTATTTAATTAATTTTTTGTGAGAAAAAAATATATACTCTTATCTGTCTATCCTCTTTCTGGCGAACTATATATTTTTATGCACATAATAATTATAATTGTAAGTTATTTATTATGTTTCCAAGTTGAAATTTTTTTATTTATAATTTTATGGATTAAAATTTGCTAGTATTTTATATAGTTAGACTATCTAATATTCGGACAAAACGAAACATGTTAAAAACTTGCCAATTTACTAAATTAACATTTTGATGTCCGTAGCGGAGAAACGTTTTGCCTATGGACTATAGTGACTGAATTCAAACTCCGAGAGCCCGAAGCCCAAAAAATATAATCGCAAATTGTGATAAGGGTATTACTAAATGCACCTTTGATATTCTTAGTATACCCTTCTGGGTTTGCTGTTGAACAAAAATGGTCCCTACGGAGATTTTTTTTTTGGGCTGGGTTCTGAATTTCTCGATAGAGAATTTCCGACTCAAAAAAAAATTCTTGATCTGGATTGGCTTTTCTTGACCTTGCTCGGGAATTCTCGACCACATACGATATCTCACATGGTCAAGCGTTCTTTAATTATAATTAACTTTGTTAAAGTTCTCAAGTGAGACCAGATGTTGAACTGTAGTTTTGCTATTTGATAATTTTATCACAAGAAGCAAGGGTATGCTGGAGTTCACTTCAGAATTGAGATTATATAGCTGATGAATGCATGGATCTCGATCATCAATTGGAATATATCGAGATTTAATTTGCTACCTTATTTAATCACAAAATAAGAAAAAAAAAACAAAATTAGTTTTTGATCTAATTCCATCGATTAAAGTTCTTTTTTATGTTTGTTTGGTGTATTTCACTTGTAATCTCGGAGATCTTTCTTCGACGTACATTAATTCAGTGTCTCACAGGGAAAAAGAATATCATCATAGCGAATCTAAATATATGTATACATGACCGCAGAAAACTAGGCATGCATTTCCCATTTGGCATCCCCACTGATTTAATTTTCTCATCAAGCTAATTGATAGATGCAGTAATTCACAAACTCATGATTTTAATTCAGTACTCCTCTTGAAACAGTAAGGCCATGAGATGAGAGCAAATTAATGCTCATGCTTGCTTCGAAGTTCTTAACTCACAGTCACATACGGGGGAGGGCAAGACTCAAATTAAAGATAATTTAATTACAGAAACCGTATATGAGTTTTCAGCTGTTCCTTTTGCACTAAGGTCTTCAATAATATATCATGACCACCTTAATTTGCAAAATGAGAAGCCATTTTCCTAATTTTTATGTTGAGAAGATGAAGAAAATAGTGAGAGTCGCTGATGATCACTAAGTTAGGTATATAAATGTAATCCGTATGTATAGAAGAGATTGGCTATCGAGAGAGCTCGATTTTGGGTTTGGTAATTCATGCTAGCTCGAGGCGCTGTCCTAGCTAGCTAGCTAGCTAGCTAGAAGGAGGGGAGTACTTGTGAGTGGGGAATGATGAATTTGTGCTTTGTTGCTTTACGATGGAATAGAGAATTGTGGTGGGGTTAACGTATTGATAAGTTTGATTCTTGAACAAGAGAAAATAATGCCACCAAATTCATTATTCCTACTTTTAAAAATGTTCATGGTACCAAATTGAACCAACCAATTTTAAAAAGTTGTTTTTTTGATTATTTATACTTAAATTCTCTCAGTGTTGTTGTTTTCCATTCACTACCCTTTGCATCTCCTCGTCCATGGGTATTCACTTCATTGGTTCTTAATACATAACTAGTTTCCTCTCTCTCTCACACACACACACACACATATATATATATATATATATATATATATATCATTAATTGTGTCTCGTCTTTTCAATATATTTCAAAACAAAACACCATGTTTATCAATTGTCCAAGTACATTGGATTTAGCACGGCTGACTTTACTAGAACTTTATATTGGGATATGAAGTAGACTAGCTAGCTAATATGTATACATATATATTGATCTCCTTTTTATTTATATTGGTGGGTGGCCAAGCCAATAATAGACATCAGAGGATGATGCGATGTGTAATTCCTTTAATTTTTTTTTTTATTTTTAATTTTTTAGAGCCAATTAATAAGCCCCATTGCCGGGATATTCTCAGTATATGCAATATATTTATGGAATACACAAACTTTGCCAGAAAGAATGTGTTGTATGTGAAGATGATCCATCATTCCATATTTGAAAATTCATTCTGCTGTTAACAATATTATTCCAATGATTGTCTTTCATAACAGATGTTTGCTACTGTTGTAAATTTTTAAAAATATGCAAAGATATTATTAGTGCGCAATAAATTAATTATATATATATATATATATGTGTGTGTGTATGTAAAATCTTGAAATGGTGTACAATCCTTTTTGTCTTTGTTAAAAGTATCATTAACTAGGAATATCCGTTAAGGTTAGGGGAGGTGGGTAGAAAATAGTACAAAAGCAGTTGGCTAGTTCTTGGTTTAATTCATATGCTATTGTTTCTTGGTTTAATTCATATTCTATTGTTTTTTTTTTCCTGAATAAATCCAAATACTCGTAACAAAATTTGAAGCTTTATTTGTGGAGACTTTCAATTTAGTCTCCAAGTTTTCTTAAAATTACACTTTAGTCAACAAGTTTGATGTTATATTATCACACATTCTTAATGTTTCATCCTTTAACTCACTTTAGTCTCTGTGAATTGTTTAGTTGATTTTTTTTTAAATCTCTAACAAGAAATTTTATTACTCTCATCCCACCAAATATGTCAAATTAAATAGAAAATTATATTTTACCAAAGTTTAGTTATATTTTATTTTTTTAGATATTATGTTATAGATAAAAAATAACTTCACTTGCATAGATAAAAAGATTGAGAGTTTTATAGTACTGATAACGAATTGATTTGATACCATATAGTGGTAGCAACTATGAGAGATAAGATGATATTATTTCAGTCAATCCAATTTAAATAAAACACATTGCTTGTGAGTTTTATGGCATTACTTCATTACTCTTCTTTTGTTAATTAGATTGATTTAATTAAAATTTGGTTTTAAAGGCTCAACTAAATATAGATGAAAAATTGGCGACTCTTGTGATACAATATCAAACTTAGTTGACTAAAATGTAATTTTGAAAAGCTAGAGACTAAAATGAAGTTCTCCGTTGCTTCCTCTAAAACTAACCCCAATGGACCAAACCCTAAAACCAGAATATCCCGAACAGATTTTAATTAAAGAAAGTCGGGGGAGAGGAATCTTTGCAAACTGACATATCAAAGGGACCCGCTGGATATTCTTTAAGATTCTCGTAAGACTGGAAAAGTTACAGCTAGGATTATTTATTAAAACACTAGTTTTATGTTTGGTCTGGTATGTTATATCTGATCATCTGATATTGCTCAATAATTAATTTTCTTAATTTGTCCTCGATTGGCGGAGCCAGTAAGTAATAATAAAAATTATGGGTTTAATTAAATTAATTAATATAAACTAATTACCACTATCACCAGTGTTAACTTAGAATTTGTGTCAAATGGAATCGTAGATCTGGATTGGTTTAGTAGTTTACTATCATCATAACAAGTCCACTTTTGCTTTATTATTTAATTTATGTTATGTAAATGCAAGTTTACCCGGAAACACGTGTATGACTTTTCTTTCTGTTTAATCTTAATTAATTAATAATTCTCATTCATCTCCTTTGATTTGCCCATTGAAAAGAAAATAATTCATCACTAAAATATAAATTGTGTATAAACCATAGGATTGACGATAAAAAGCCAAGTATATATGATTTCTTTTGAGTAATTTCGATGAGAAAAATTATTAACTAAAATAAAATAACTATATATAATGTTAACTATCCTAAAGACTTTGGCAAGATGTTTGAAGCAAAATTTAATTAGAGTGCAAGTATTAATTAAGCGGACAAGTACAAGTCTTTTAATTTTTCAATTCCGTGGGAAGCTCGGAAGTGAGAAATCTAACAAAACCCACCAAGGAGAAAAAAAGAAAACCCTTTTAATGTCCAAAGTGTGAAAAAATAAAAAATTATAGCTTTAGATCTTCAACATCACAAGTCTCTTTAAATAATATTTTTGCCGTTACAATTTATACTGATCGATAGGAGAACTTTTTATTTTATTATTATTAAATAAAAAATTATTTTTTCTGTTGCAAAAGATGAAATGAATATATATATATGATCAAGAGCTATTGAGTGATGACATCTTGCAATGCATCGAGATTGATCGATCGTGTATAAACAGTTGGACATATATCCTCTATTCATTATACACTTTGCACAATATTCACCACTATTAATTTAAATTAGAAGAAGATCTCTTGAAATATATATATATAAAAGAGAGCACTAAACATCATAATTCTACCAACACAAAGTAGAATCACTTTAGTGTGTAGGAATCAATTTAGAAAAGAAAGCACTTTGGTAATTAAAGTAAGGGATAATTTGTAATCTTTGAATAGATCTCTTCTTAGTAGTTTTCAAGTTAATTCAATAAAGTCTATTACATCATATAATTAAGTAATATTAGGTATATATATTTTTATACAATTAAATTATATAAACGATTGTTGTAATTATATATATATATATATATATCAATTGTTAAATTAATTTTTATATTAAATTTTGATGTAACAATTTATTTATTTACATAATTACTTTACTTAGCCCAAACTATATATTTTTTTTTATTGAGGAGGATGTAGATCTTGGTTGAACAATCACATAAAAGGAAGTTCCCATAATAAAGCCTATGAAACTAGCTAGTGATAAATGCCAAATTTGAAGCCCTTCAATTTATGTAGACGTTTTTGAATTTCAAATTTCATGGTCTCCTAGCTGGTTGATCTCTTTTGTGATTGCTCTTTTTATTTTTAGTTCTATTATTTTTTTGCCTTCCCTTTGCTTCCAGCATTAAGTATATATTGTAAAAAAAAATTAAATAATTATAGAACAGTACAATCTTGATTAAAGTTAAACTGAAACCAACAGGTCATGAAGTGGGTATCCCAATATGCTAGTGATCTACCTATCAATAAAACCTAAAGTGCAGTGCCCCACGATGAGTACAACATCTGTAGTTCATTGACAAATTAGCCATGCGACTAATAACTGATCAGACCAAATTAAGTACGAATAATAAATATATAAAAAAGACTATGCTGGCGTATCGAGTGACGCAATCTAGAGTAACACCTACGCAATTAATATTTAATCGCCTAAGTTAATAATAAAGTTTAGTTGAATCCACGCCTAAACATGATTAATGAGCATAATCCCCTACTTTTAGTTAATATTTTACTAACCCATGCTTAATTAATTAGTTTAATTTCATTGGCTAAGCACTCTTGTATTAAAGATATGAGTTCGCAAGGCTGTCTGTACTAGAAATTCCGATGACTCACGGCTTGGATTGTTAGGACTGCATGCCGGTGAATCCTCTTTGTTTATTCACTTTAAAGTATGGCAATTTTTCAGAGAGAATCACATTAGAATTTTCAATTAAGCACAACCCAATCAGATTTAGATTAGGCTAATTTAACCCCACCATTTATGCCGACTTGGTCAGCATCATCACATGACATGTTCAACATAAAGACATAACTTATAACTACTTTAGGTTTATGTGCATATGTACATGTACATGTGGGTGTGTGTGTATATATATATATGTGTGTGTGTGTGTGTATATGTATATGTATGTATGTATAATATGCTCGACAGTAAATATATATGTATTATATGTAGCAACGAGGCTTTGACCATATTGTAAGTCTAAATTTCGACAGGATCAAGTTCTTAATTTGTTTCTAAAATGGTCGATCATATAGGGGGAAGTGCTTCAAGTGAACATGGTGGTATCAAGGAGCAAGATCGGTTGCTGCCAATAGCCAACGTTGGCCGTATCATGAAGCAAATTTTACCTGCGAACGCGAAGATCTCAAAGGAAGCCAAAGAAACGATGCAAGAATGTGCTTCGGAGTTCATAAGCTTTGTGACAAGTGAAGCATCGGAAAAGTGCAGAAAGGAAAGGCGGAAGACTGTAAACGGGGATGATATTTGCTGGGCTCTGGCGACGCTAGGTTTTGATGATTATGCAGGGCCAATAAGAAGGTATTTGCATAAGTATAGGGAATTAGAAGGAGATAGAGCAAATAATAATCAACAGGAGAAAGCTACAAATAACAATAGCAATAATGAAGAAAATGAGGAATCACCTTATCATGATACTGAACAACAAGTTAACAGGGGAGTAATCAAGCCGTAGCTCCAATGAAAAGGAAAGGAGTAGCAGCTTCAACTAGAGAACATATTAACTTAAGGTTTTTGAGTCAAAATGATTTCTAGAATTACCGATATATGATCAACAATATTGGTCAACAAATTAGGGGTTTCTTTGTTTATATTGCTATTTTTATAATTTTATCTATGGGATTGATGGATTTTGATTTTGTACGCTTCAACTCTGCAATTTTGGGTCAACTGGCGGCATCTCTGCCGGAAAATCCATCTGATTACTTTATGGGATTAAGTGTAAAGCTTGTGGTTCTCAATCAAGCATTTCTGTTTGTGACTGTTAGAAATAGAGAGATTAATTAGTTCCTGAATGCTGACTTCTTCTACTTGATTTCTATTTAAAGATTTAAGGCGATGACTATGGGAGTACTCTCTCTTCTATTGCAATTATCAAGAACAAGATGGAAGGCATATATGAGGTCAGTTAATTTTAAAGTTTTCAGCTCAATTTTCAAAACATATCCTTATATATGTCTAATAAAATCAAGATTAATTATTATATATTCTGATTCTTGACAATTGAAAATAAATCTTAACTTTGATTTTCATCGATCAAGATATCTGATTATGAATTCCTTCAATCTTTATACCTTCACAACTTAAAAAAAAATCATCGTATGTTTCAAGATATTTAATCATAAATTCCTTCAATCTTTATAACGTTCATAATTTAGAAATCAATATTCACAAATCTTGTTTTCCTCTTGTTTGGGGACGGGTAATAACTCCAGCATCAACAAGTATCGCCGACCCTATACAGTATCAAGTCACTGTCTAGGCTTTTCTTTTTTTATTTTTTCGATTAGTCCACATCTATCTATATATTAATACATGTTAACCAAATTAAGATTAGAGTACAATCTGTCTAGGGTTAGGGTTTTGCCCTCAATTCCGGGAGTAGGGGACCACCATCAATTCAGCAACTAGCTAGAGTCTTTACCATTCGGTGTTCAAGAAGTTTTAAAAAAAATGGAGCTAACAATTCTGGGAGTTAGGGTTTTACCAATTTGGCAATTCCCACACACACACTATCTTTTGTACCTTTTCGACTAGTAATAGTTTCTGCTTTTCTAAGATTAGGGTTTCTACACTTCCATTACAGGAAATCATGGGTATTTACTGTTGAAATTGCTTCTACATTGGCCACCCACATGAAAAGATGCACATATGGTAATAAAAATAAGACAAGATGGGAGACAAAAAGGATAACATTGAAAATTACAGACATAAGCCGACCAATAACCATACTTTGTTTCCGTACTATGTTAGTCTTCTTCTACTAGAAGAATATTTGTTTTCTGATCTAACGAGTCCCGATATATATAGTCGAGTCAAAATACAAAACAGCTCTCTTCTCTATAACAATGGCTAATTACAGTTACAGACAGTCGACAGGTGTATTCCTTCCATTGGTTGCCCTTGAAGCATGCCGCAATCAACTCACAAAACCCCGTCTTTTGTCCGCTAAAGAATTTCTGTAGTTGTAGAATATGTTTTAGCTAGCCTGACCATTGACTGTGTAACGCAATAGATCAATTTCTGAGAAGAAAAAAAAAATCATAGATCAAAATATTTTAGAAACGTAATTCCCATCTGGCTAGGTTCTTTTCTGATGTGGGTTTTGTACAGAACTAACAATAGAACAGTACTGTTTGTGGAAGAGATTCAGGGGAGGAAAAGAAAGTGAAAAAAACACCTAATTGATTCAAACTATGTGCTAATGTATCATGGTTTGAAAATCGGGGCAGCAAAGTTGAAGGGAGGTTGAGATATGTATTCACATATTCTATGTGAAAATATATAACAATATAGCTAAGTTGATAACTCCTGAGACTTTCACTAGTTATTGAATAATCCTCAATTACTTGCTCTCGAACGAGGATCCTGATGTCAAACAGGAGCTTTTATATATCCTGATTATTAACAATCCTGATGAACAAGCATCCAGCTTCAAGATATGAGTGTGGACGTTAAATGCGGATTGACATTTTTTGTTTTATTCACATTTTAAAAAGGTGCAAAAATTTACACAAGAAAGAACTCTATATACTTTATATGATAAAAAGATCGTTATATATTACTATTCCTGTAGAGTTTTTAGTTAAAAGAAAGAGTTATTGGAAGCTCAATTAGGTTGTACTTTACAAGAGCTACATGTACATGCAACATCTTTCTTTCTTATAAGCAGAAAGTCAAGGGCATGTGTAATAATGTTCTCAAAATTGAACCTGTAGTTTGTAGTCATGGGCATGCATGTTATAGCTAGTTTCATAAGCACAATCTACAGAAGTATATATTCATGTATGCAAGCCCACTGAGATCAAAACAGTTATCTATATGCTAGTTGGTTTAAGCGGCGATCAGACGGTGATAACATTTTAAGATAGCAAACATAACCAAAGGCATATATGTACGTAGTTGTTTCTCATGAGATAGCATGAAATATTAATTCATTTAGCCAGCAACTGTAAGCATGATATACATGAAGATAATTTTGTATATTCCTCGGTAGGCCGGAGTTAATGCTTTGAAGCCACACCACGTTTCCCTTCGGGCAAAAGATAGAAAAGAACTCCCCAATAATATTTTTCAAAACACCATAACTAAGTTGCGTTAATTCCAATTCCATCGCATGTCTTCTACAATTATCCTCTCCCTTACATCACTGCCAGTCTAGTACTCATTTCTTCTTGGCGACTTTGACCCAACCATGTAATTTTGTGTAACATAAAAATATTTTTAGTTAAGATCGTATTTACCACGTTACTCATAAATGTCTACATCAATAAATAAATTATCAATAATGTTAGGATATAAACTCTTATACAAACTCTGTCATATACAAATTAACATGATATTAACGCGTATGATTTATTTTCTTTTACTCTTATCATTTTTTTTTTAACTTTTATCAAAACTTTGAACATATGATAATAATATAATATTGTTGATCACATTAGTTTATATAAAAATATCCACATACCCTTACCAAATAATTAAATTAAATCAAATGAAATAAGAGGGGTTGATCAATATGAACATGAAAGTTTAGGGAAAACAATTTTAAAAGTCCATCAATGTATATGTATTATATATGAACTGAAAGGGGTTGCTAGTTTTAAACGTGAAACTGATAGAAATCCCAATTTAAGCTGTAGTAGCTCGGACGTATGGATGCATGGAGTACTCTACCAGTCGTCCCAATTCTTTATCATTGCATTTGATTCGTGGCTCATTGCGTTTTCTCGGAGGAGGAATTCGGGTCAAGTCCATAATCCATCGTTGGGTCTTTCTTGTGATCTCGAGTTCCCATATTACTAACAACACCTGGGGCGTGTTCTTATTACAACCCATCAGTTGTACTCAGAAAATGAGCGGTGTATTTAGATCCACCCAAAAGTTTTTCCACATCTGATCATGCTGATTTGATTGAAAAGACTCCACACCACTTGATGTTGTTCATCCACATTTGTTCATTGTTAGTGGCCTATATCAAAAGTGTTATTAGACATTTTTTTTTTAAATTGTAATAATTGAGTGAAATAAATAAATAAATGATAATTTTTGCTTCAACTTCTTAATTTCTTATCATCAAAATCATTATAAAAATAATTATATTTCAAACAATATTTGCTGCAACACATTCTTTGCATCTTGGCACCGGCCAGTAACCTACTTACAGAATTCAATGTGCTATCTGGTCTACATATTTACATTTGTCCATACCTCGAGCATTTAATTACCATATCTGCCGCAATTCATATCAATTTATATTCGTGTTATTCATTCTTTTTTTCCCCCTATTCTAATGCGTATGACGTGTTAATTAGTTTAATTGATAAATCTATTTCAATGCAACAATCTTATAACAATTTGAACACCGCTTTTTTTTTTTTTTTAATAGCGTTTGATAAAGATTCAAAATAATACTTACATATAAATTACATAACTTTTTTAAAAAATTATGTTTTTTTTTCCTTGATATTGGAACGACTCGTTCAGTGCAACTCCTAACTATTTAATTTCAACCTCCCCGTTTCAACTCTTTGAACAATAAACATTTTTAATTGTTTCCCTTACACTTAATTGTTGATTCACACGAAACATAATCTACCATGATACTGAAATCTATTAAAGTCAACTTAATAATAAGGTATTCCAATTTTGAAACTATGAGAAAAGGATATGATAAGTCATTTTGATTTCTAATTAATTTTAATTTTTAAATCATCCTTAAATTTATCATTCATTATTGGCCATAGTAGAAGTTTACAACTATACAACATTAAATTTTATAGGTAAATAGTATTTACTCTGTCTGTTTCCTCATATGTCTAAACATTCAATACTTAATTCATGTCATACTATATTAAACACTAATGTTAAATTCAATCAAGAATTAATTAATCCAAAAAAAATAAATACGAAAGAGTTCAAATGCGAAAAGACGCTTTAATTGTATCTTTTTAAAATTTAAAAAAAAAAAAACAAGTTAGTTAAAAAATTCATAACTGAAAAAAAGAAAATTAAATAGTATTCAAAATAAAAAAGCCGGAATAAAAAAGAAGATTAAACAGTATTAAAAAATAAAATAAAATAAGTAATAATAGAGGATCCGAAACCCGAAACAGCCCCACATTTCTCTTTCTACTCGAGAGCAAAATTACCTTCACCAGTCCACCAATTCTCTGTAGCTCGGCTTTCGCTTCGATTCAGGTACATATCCTCTCTCTATCTCTGATCAAATCGATTGAACTGCGTGTTTGTTTCCCGATTTCTGAGAATTTGTTATTCGGTTTTTGGATCTGTTTCTGGTGATTATTTATTGCTTTCAGATTACTTATTATATCGTAATTTGAAGGTTGGTTTTTTGGAAAATCAGTGAGGATTGGAATCTTAAGCTGTCGTTTGGCTCCCAGGAAAATTATGCGCAGTAGCTTTAGCACTATTGGCGACCACCAGTCGTAGTGACGATTATGCGTCTTCCGTTGTTGTTTCAGCTTCTGTGTCCATATTTAGGGTTTTTGGTTTGATTATTGTTCTTTTGGAGGTGAAGGAAGAATTTTTTCGGAGAAATTTGGAGTCAGAGTGTATGGTAGCTTTTGTATGATTATATGAAACATGATTATTGTTTCTGTAGTTTAGAATTGGGTATGTTTGTGTAGTTTTGATCTGCAACATAATTGAGAAGTTTTGGTTTGAATTGGTTGTAGTTTAGGGTTTATGTTGGTATTTTGCTTCTGTAACTGAATTATAATAAAGTTTTGTGGTTTATTGAGAGTCTCTGTCATCTAAATGATTTTGCCTTTGTGCAGGAATTTTTTTGTGATTTGCAGGTTCTGAGTTTCTGTGGGAATTGAGAATTGAAGAGTTTGGCATTATGACGATGAATGAGCGGAAGACGATTGACTTAGATCAAGGATGGGAGTTTATGCAGAAGGGAATCACAAAGCTGAAGAACATATTGGAAGGGCTGCCTGAGCCACAATTCAGCTCTGAGGATTACATGATGCTATACACGTAATAATTTCTATGACATTTTGTTCTTAAATATGTTAATGTGTATCAATCGAACATCCTTTTTATGGAAATGTTGTTTTTTTGTATTAATGAAAATTCTTTTATTTATCCTATTTATAGAACTATTTACAACATGTGTACACAAAAGCCTCCCCATGATTACTCTCAACAGCTGTATGACAAGTACAGAGAGTCTTTTGAAGAATACATTACATCCACGGTAGGAATTTTGATATTGCTGTAATCTATATATATTTGTCAAGCTATATTTTGTAACGCGTTTGGATTGTTTTTAACTCGTCACAACAGCTATTAGTGAATTGATATTTTTGATGAAAATGGCTTCTGTTACCGAGCATTGAATGCAATGTATAATTAGATATAATGGTTATTAAATTCCTGTGTTGAGTGTTGATTGAAGGAAGTGTCTGCATTCTTTTATCTTGTCTAGATTAATAAGAATTTATGAGGTTGATTTCCACTCTTGGAAAGCTGGAGAGCAGGCATTCCCCTGTGGAGGTTCGTCACTGTGTTTTGGCTTCTCCTTCCTAAAGCCCATGAGTTGAGTGTTCAAAGTTATGCATGACTTGCATCTCCTTCGCTTCAAAATTAAATTTAAAATTATTGTTAGTGAGATTAGGATAATCTTAGTTTTTCTAAATGCACCTTCCATGTTAAGCTCAATTGGACGCAAAACTTTTGGAAAATAGTTTTAACTTCTAAGAGAATTGGAAGTGTAGGTGTGTCCTGCAAAAATTTCAATTTTTAGCAGCAATTATGTTCTTTCTTATGTTTCCTTAAAAAATACTTATCATCTTGCAATCGTGAAACTAACAGGTGATGTAGGACAATTGTTGTATTTGCTAATTAGGGTAGTTGATCCTAGTTACTATTGCGTGATATTTAGTAAATGAGATATAACAGGGATATTTTGATGGTTGAAACAGCTATGTTGTGAGCAGTAATTAAGGAATTTTTAGATTTTTTCGCTAATAGTTGGCACTGGGTTGAATTGAGTTTGTAGAATAAAAAGTTAGTGATTGAAATAAACCTGGATAATATAAATAATTAATGAAAAGATGAAGGGAATAAGAGAAGATAGGAAACTTTGTCTCCCTATGGCCTCCAACGAGTCTCATCTAGAAGAATTTTTATGGAAGCTCACCGTGAAAAGAAAAAGAGAAAATTTTATGTTGAATGCTTCTCTTAATTGAATTTTTGTTCACTCATTGCTTTTATGGAAGTAAACTAACGTATAATCTTATCTGAATAATCTAGATGCGTAAATTAACTATTTGCCATCAATTATAAAATTACAAACCTACACCAGCTTGAAGCAAGTTGATTTTACAAAACTGCGTATCAATGTCTTTGCTATAGAGTTTGCTAATTATATTGTAGAATGACTTCTTCATTGAGTCATATTGTGAGCTAAGATACTACGTGGAAACTCGTTGTTCTGGTTTGAGGTTGATATTGTAATTTAACCAGATTGTGAAAATGTGCACATTGATTTCCCATTGTCTAATATGTGTCAACAGTCATCTTTTTTAATAGGTAATATATGTTGAATGCTTGTGTATTCTTTAATTGTGTACTTTTTTCGAATGTTTTAACATTTCCGCGAACACTCTTCACGTCCACTTTGTTTGCATTTCAGGTGTTACCATCTATAAGGGAGAAGCACGATGAATATATGTTGAGAGAGCTTGTAAAAAGGTGGGCAAACCATAAGGTTATGGTTAGGTGGCTTTCTCGATTCTTCCATTATCTTGATCGATACTTTATAGCGCGGAGGTCGCTGCCACCCCTTAATGAAGTTGGGCTTACTTGTTTCCGTGATCTGGTATGCCGTGACTGAACATCCCATCACCACATTTTTTTAGTGTTTTTGTGCACTGTTTTTTTTCCTGCTTGAACAGATGTAGCTGCTTCATATTTCAAACAAAATCTTTCTTTGATGTTCTCTGCAGTTTGTCTACTTTCCTTGCAAAAGGAAATATGACATTGTAATGTTATGGGCACATCTTTTATGATTTCAGGTCTACCAGGAGTTAAATGGAAAAGTAAGAGATGCTGTCATTACATTGGTAAGTCCTGTTTTGGCTGCTATATACACTGTGTTTTTTAATCTGAGCTAATATGTACTTGCAAAAATAATTCTAAATTAGATTGATCAAGAACGTGAAGGAGAGCAGATTGATCGAGCTCTATTAAAGAATGTTTTAGATATATTTGTTGAAATCGGGATGGGGCAAATGGATTATTACGAAAATGACTTTGAAGCAGCCATGCTTAAAGATACAGCTGCTTATTATTCGCGGAAGGCTTCAAACTGGATCCTAGAAGATTCTTGTCCGGATTATATGCTAAAAGTATGCTTCATATGTTTTGGTTTTCAGGTTGAAATTTACTTGTTTGCTATTGTAGATGATGGCTTACATATCTTTTGGTACTTCCAGGCTGAGGAGTGTCTGAAAAGGGAGAAAGATAGGGTTTCTCATTACTTACATTCTACTAGTGAGCCAAAGTTATTGGAGGTTTGTGCTTCCCTTTTCCAATATGACTTCACCTCTTTGAAGTAGGTTATCTTAAATAGGATATGCTAGATTGCCAATATAGTAAATTCTTAATGGTGGAATGGATTTTTATAGAATCGCTTCCAAGTTAGCTAGTACAGTAGGCTTGTGTTTTATGATTTTATTTATTAACCCCCAGGGTTGGGTATAAATGGAATGACCCTTTGTTGTGAGATGTTATATTCTGCTGGTTTCTTGAGTATTAAAGATTGTGGGGTATGGCAGCAGTCCCTAGTTTCAAACTCAATGCAGATGCAGTGAGGCCAATGAGTTTTTGGTTATCAAATAAAAAGGGTGTATTTATTTTTTATATTTTTGTCACTGTTTTCATGAGTCTTTGGTTTCTTTTGTAGAAAGTTCAACATGAGTTATTGTCAGTATATGCAAACCAACTGCTTGAGAAAGAGCACTCAGGATGCCATGCATTGCTCAGAGATGACAAGGTACTGAGTGATGATATGTTTTGAATATTTTTTGCATTCATTATTTGTAAGCCAATGGTTGATGTGTTATTCTTGAACTTCTCATAATGCTGTTTTAGGTGGAGGATTTGTCAAGAATGTTCAGGCTCTTTTCAAAAATTCCTCGAGGCTTAGACCCTGTTTCAAACATCTTTAAGCAGGTAATTAGTTTAATTTATTAATTGAGTCAAATTAGTCAAAAATGATGTATTTTCTATTTGTATTTGTCCGTTAATTTCTTTTTCTTTATTTCTTTCTTGCAGCATGTTACTGCTGAAGGTACAGCTTTGGTGAAACAGGCTGAAGATGCTGCAAGCAACAAGAAGGTCGTTATAGTGTTTGTTTAGTTTCAGTTAGCTTATGTGTGAAAGCTCTTGCTAGACAGAAGTTCACCATCAAGTATTCTACATGATCTGATTATTTCATAGTTGCCTTAGAGGTTTTAAGAATTTGCTTTCTGGTCCACTGTTTTCCTTGAAGTTCAGATTCTGTTGTTTATTGTTGGGATATCTAGAGATAAGATTGCCCATTCTTCATGCATCTTATGGCTGCTTCCTATATACTGGCTATTGGGTTTGGAGCAAGTGCATGTGTGTACCTTTTCCAAGTTCAGTTGATAGAAAGTCTTTGATAAAGGCGGTTGAAGTTGGTGCCTTCACAAAAAGGAGCTTATGTAGAACATTGCTTTCTAGTGTGATTTTGGTGTGGGATTCCATTCCAGCTATCTCTAGGGTATTTCACTTTGTCTTACATTGAGACACAAGTACCAAAAGGGCCTTTTCTTGTGTTGCCTGGTCCAAGCCCCGTCTCTATATCACTTGGTTGGAAAGTGCTATGAGATCAGGGTTGGGGAAGGTGATAGTGTGCCAACATAAGATTCTGGAGTTGAATAAGTAGAACATCAGAATGTGCATGACCATGGCCAATTTTAAAACAGTGGGTCTCTAGAGGTTACTGTTCCTATTTTTCGGCAACTTTTCTTGAAGTTCTTATTTGCTACATGGTCAGCTTCTGTCTAATAATTGTTGCTACTCACTTTATCAATTTCTATAGGAAATTTTTATTCTGGCGATATAGTTGTGAATGGTTTGTCCAATTTTATTTTCATGCCAATAACTTGTTTGCTTTTGTTTTTCGTTTCGTTTTTTTTTTTTTTAAAACCTCTCTCAATAGGCAGAAAAAAGGGACGTGGTTGGCTTGCAGGAGCAGGTTACTTTGTCATCTCTCTCTTCCTCTATTTAAAGATTGTGTGACTCTGTGTATGGATTAAAATTGACTTTGGTTGTGGTTTTTAGGTTTTTGTCAGGAAAGTGATCGAACTACATGACAAGTACCTGGCATACGTAAATGATTGTTTCCAGAACCACACTCTCTTCCACAAGGTCAGTAATTGGGAATGGCTTCATAATTTTCAGATTACAGCCAACTCTCTTTCTATTCTGATTATTCTTTTCATTCCAACAGTCTCTTAAGGAGGCTTTTGAGGTCTTCTGCAACAAGGGTGTTGCTGGAAGCTCAAGTGCGGAACTACTAGCCACTTTTTGTGATAATATTCTTAAGAAAGGTGGTAGTGAGAAACTTAGTGATGAAGCAATTGAAGAAACACTTGAGAAGGTCTGTTATGCTCTTTTACTAGTGTTCCAATTATAATTTCTGTAGATGCGATTTCAAACTTTGTAACTGAATTTGTAATTGATGCGCAGGTGGTGAAGCTGCTTGCGTATATCAGTGACAAAGACTTATTTGCTGAATTCTACAGGTATAAGCAGTCATTGGGTGGTTAATTACTATAAACAATAATCTGAAGATTAAGTCTTTCAAACTAGGAACATTTACTCTATCTTGCATGTCTGCTGCAGGAAAAAGCTTGCTCGGCGGCTTCTTTTTGACAAGAGTGCCAATGATGACCATGAGAGAAGTATTTTGACAAAGCTGAAGCAGCAGTGTGGTGGTCAGTTCACCTCAAAGATGGAGGGGATGGTTAGTTCTGGAATAGTAGTTATTATTTCAAATGTTACATGTGGGTAATGTCAACAGGAATTCAATGTTCAAGTTGCTATTTTGTTTTTGTTTCAAGGTTACGGACCTGACATTGGCAAGAGAAAACCAAACTAGTTTTGAGGAGTATCTAAACAATAATCCAAATGCAAATCCAGGGATAGATTTGACAGTTACTGTTCTGACTACTGGTTTTTGGCCAAGTTACAAGTCCTTTGATCTTAACCTTCCGGCAGAGATGGTAAGCTCACAGATCTCTTGTGTGGACAGGAAATGATCACATTAGTTGGTTTCTTGCAGGAGTCACTAAATACTTTTCTCTTTTCTCTGTTTTTATTTTTTTCCCTGAAGACTAACATTTTCCTGTTTACAACTGTTGATTTAGGTTAAGTGTGTTGAAGTTTTTAGAGAATTCTATCAAACAAAAACAAAGCACAGGAAACTTACTTGGATCTATTCTTTGGGTACTTGTAACCTCCTTGGAAAATTTGAATCAAGAACCACAGAGCTGATTGTCACAACCTATCAGGTAATATGTTCATGTTAATATTTTTCTTTTTGAAGTTTCTTGGTGGAGAGGTATGGTTTCTGCTGAACATTAACTTATTGCTAAGACGAGATCTTCTGGTGTACAGGCTTCTGCTTTGCTTTTATTCAATTCCTCAGATAGGCTGAGCTATTCAGAGATCATGACGCAGTTGAACTTGACTGATGATGATGTTGTTAGACTGCTTCATTCCTTGTCATGTGCAAAATATAAGATTCTCAACAAAGAGCCAAATACAAAAACCATCTCTCCTACTGATCATTTCGAGTTCAACTCGAAGTTTACTGACAAAATGAGGAGGATCAAGGTACTGGAAATGTTTCCTATTTTCTTTTTCTGGTGTGTTTTGCTAATTACTCACTGTTTCTGAGTGGGGAAATGTTGTTTGTTCAATTTTCAGATTCCTCTCCCACCTGTGGATGAGAAAAAGAAGGTAATTGAAGATGTGGATAAGGACAGACGATATGCTATTGATGCGTCAATTGTGCGCATTATGAAAAGTCGGAAAGTTTTGGCGCACCAGCAATTAGTTTTGGAATGTGTTGAGCAGTTGGGTCGCATGTTCAAGGTTCATACTACACATCTTTTTCTCTTGTTGTGTCTGTTGGTGTATTCTATATGTCTGCAGTTCTAAACTTAGCGGTGCTGATTGAAGTGTAAAATTTTGCAGCCTGATTTCAAGGCAATTAAAAAGAGGATTGAAGATCTGATCACTCGGGACTATCTTGAAAGGGACAAATCTAATCCCAATACATTCAGGTACTTGGCTTGATGGGGCCTGGTTGATAATCAAGATGAAGTGCTGACTTTTGCTGTCCAGAAAGAGGGTGAATTCATGGTGGAACTAGGACAAACAATATATAAACGGCCACCATGAGTGCCTTAGAAGCAGACCTGCGATGCTTGTACATTTTACTGGTGGAGGCCGGTGTGGAACAAAAATACACGATTAGAACCCATGTTGGAGAAATTGTTATTTATTCCGTAATGTGGTTCAGTGCACCATCCCGTTCTGTCTTCTTATCACTGCAATGCCTATTTCATGACATATACTTGATGTTTGTTTTTGATTTTTTTCTTTTAATTTTTTTTTTTTGGTTATAATTTCCTTTTCTGCGCAGATATATGTATCCTATTTTATCGAAGTGGCATTTTGTTTGTAAGTTAAAATTTCTTACGAGGTGCAACTGTCTTTTCCTAAATCCAAAATCAAGGTATTTGGCATTTTATGCGTCTGCCTGTACTTTTCTTCTACAGCAAGACTTCAATTCCTTGGTTTAGTGGGCAACGGTTATTAGAAGATTTTAATATTATTTTCTTTCTGAACTAGTTTAATAACGTTCCAAATGAAGGCATTTCGTTGCTTTCTATTTGTTTGATAAAAGAAAAGAAAAAGTAAATTTGGATGTCTGTGGTGCCAGTAAAACAGTATTCAACGTGGTTTTTGCGAGACCAAATAACTATTCAACCTGACGTAATCTTCAATCACCAAATAACATATTATAAATTATATAACGTCAGATGCAGCTTAACAGAGTCTTTAGCGTTGTCTCGAGCAATTAATGAAGGTCTTTTACTACCCCTAGATGCGGCGGAAAATGGGAGTAGCTTTCATTCGATAGAATAATCCATGGGCATCATCAGTTCAACTGGGGTCATTTCCGATATCAAAAAGGGGAGGACTTTACCGATTTAACACGGCACGCTTTCTTAAAGTCAATAAATATAAGGTATCAGATGATAGGCAGGCCACGCAGGCAGGCACCGGCAGTAATATTAAAAATCAAAAGTAAAAATGAGTGGCATTTTATCAGCAGAAAAACTTTTTACAGCACCACCAATGGACCGTGGTTTTTCTAATGGTTGTGGAATCTAGATGTGTTCCATTTTGAAGATGTATATATATATATATATATATATAAAAAACTGTATTATTATTACTCTGACTATTTTTTTGGTGGACTTTCCAAAGAGTCGGCACTTCAGCAGCTTCAGCAGCAATTGTTTTTCTTCTGAAAAGGGTCGTGTGCTTTTGATTCTAGATAGCAACAGAAGGGAAGGGAAGGGAAGAAACCATTTGCTATTTGGCACGCTGTCGTTTTCTCAAGTTCTAAGTTTATTTCAAGCGCGAGCTCAGATTGATTCAATTCAATGAATGTGGGAAGAACAAACGTCGCAACTTGCAAGCATGAAAGTGATCGAAGCAAAATTGACGGTTCTCTTGGCTTTCCAACTCTTTCAGAAAACACCAGCAATTATGTTCAGTCCCCTACAGGCTACAGCTACACTCTCAATTACTTTCCCACTTATTCTAAACCAAATTATTTTAATAAATCATTTGTATCTAGCTCACACCTGCAACTCATTATAATAACATTAATAATAATACAGTTGGTATAATTAATTGCGCTCCCATCATTGGATCCAGTAGAACTCGTTTCTCTTTTTCAATTTTGAAATTAGATATAAAATTGTACATAGTCTTTTTAGAATAGATTCTTGTTATATACTCCATTTTATGAGGGTAAATTTTTAAGTCAGACTCGAGTAATTATGTGTTTGAATACATTACTTCTTACATTATACTAAACTTTTGAATTTTTTTTTTTTTTTTTCTCACCAGTCGTATATTTAAAGTTACTTCTTTCACGTATGAGAGCATACTGGTTGAGTAAGAGTTTTAATTGGATTTAATCTTAAACTTTTTAATCCAATTTTATTTGTGTTTTATTTGAGATAATTTCGCTAAAAATTTGTGGCGAAAATGTTAGGACTAAAAATAATAGCAAAAAAATGAAGCTTGGCGTTTTAAGAGCTGACCAATTGGCTGAGATTAGATCATTCTCATCTCCTTTAAGCGTCTGAAGTCTAATGAAGACTTTTGTTGGAACAATTACTTTCCGAGGTTAGGAACAGCACTCGCAAGCTTACTCGTCTGATCATTTGCTTTCTTACTTAGTGGGTTGTCGAAATCATGAACCAAGCCCTAGCTAGTTTTAAAGCATACCTAGCTAGCTTATCTACTTGACTTCTAACCCAAATTTCAAAAACCAAATCAAGATTTTGCTGTCTCGTTTTCTTTGTTTTATTCTCTTAGATTTTGTTTTATCAATCTTAATTTTTCATGTTCCAACTCTGAAATGTTATGGTTTGCAGGAAAAACTATGGGCTGGGCCTGGGGGATTTATCTAATGTAGTGGATGTAATCATCCAAAATTTGTCCAAAAGTTGCCTCATTTTTTAATCTCCATGGTCGGTTATTTTTATTTTTTAAAATTCAATTTCTTTCCACTAAACTATAACAACTGAATACATCATCTTCCTCTCCGCCCCAAGCTTGTCATTTTTCCTGTTGTTGCTAATTTTTTATATATTTATTTTTGTTCATCCCACTTAGAGACATTATTTATAATTTTTTTAATATTAGTTTTAAATAAAATTCCCACCCACTTATTTGATTCCATCATCAATTCTTTTGCTAGTCATGCTGATAAAGTTGTTGAGCTTTCTTCATTTTTTTTTCAGTCGGGAAGAATTTTACTTATACTTCTTTATTTTTTTTACAAAATTATAATACTTTAATTAATAAGTTTAACACTGTGTCATGAAACTGCCTGCTATCCATTTAATAAAAAAGGTAATGGAATGGATTTTATGAAATTTACTAAACAATGCATTTTTTCTAAACGATATTGATTAGAATAGAATCATTTCATGCCTTCAACTATTTTCGTAGTCAACATTAGATCGGTTTGTTATTAATCCAAATTTTTTAATTTCAGCAAATTGAGTTAGTACAAAAGTTTGGTAAAAACCAATGATTTTCTATCTTGCTTAAAAAATTTGATGGAAAGATGAAACATTGGTCAAGGGACTAAAATAAAATTGCCAAAATAAAGGGTAAAAGATGAAATGTTAGGAGTTATTGCGACATAATTGTTGTTTAACAAAAGATTAGGGAATAAAGAGAAATCATCCTTTAAGTTGAATGGGTTATAAGTTGCCATGTTTCCTCTACATACCTCACATCTTATATTCTTATGTCATGATAAAATTCTTTAACTCAGCCTTTTGCTCTACTACTACTACTACTACTACTTGTTAGGATTCGAATGTCGTTTCAATTTTTGAATCATTGTTCACAACTTGCTTAGTTAGTGCTTCTCTTGCAGCAATAATATGAGCAACTGGATAAAAATTGCATACAAGATTTTTGGGTTCTTTACTCTTCCACCATTGACTAAAAGCTCTCTTTTCCCTTAAACAATGGAAGACCGATGCTTTTGTCTATTTTCTGTTTGATTCTTCAAAGAAAAATATATGGTCTTAGTGATCTGTGGTTCCCCACATGATCGGATGATTCTTTTCCCTATTAGGAATCTAATACAGAGACAACAGTAAAAGTGACATTCCCTTCTGTTTGATTCTTGCAACCATACATAATTTGACAAGACAAAAGATCCACAAGCTTTCATTAACACTAATTTTCTGAGTTATACATGATTCATGCACAGTATTGTCCATTAATGATACAAATTCTACAGCAAATTTGCATACATATAACATGCAACTTCTTGTATTGACGGTCGATTGTACCATTCACAAACACTTAGAGGAGAACTGAAACTTTAATAATACAACTACCTTTCACATTATATGAAAACTATAATTATGAGTGCTCCAAGAATGGGAATCAAGTGGAGCCTTCTTAATTAGAGTCATGAGTTTGAATCTTCACAAAATCAAGAGATTTCTTGCCTTGCAACTTGTTGGTTACGTAGTGTTTACTGTAATCTCCATGATTGTATCTTCTATATTTGCATGGGTTGTTCTCATCAACCAATTCAGGCATTGGTCCAAGCTCTATTTCATAACTTGGAGCATAGAACGTGACAATTGAGAGACGATCTTTTTCTGCGTGTGTCACTGCCCTGTGCTCAACACTCTTGTATCTCCCATTTGTTAGAACCTGTATAACATAAATAGAAATTAGCAAGCAAAGAAAAAATTTTGATGTCAAAAAGAGAATCAAATTATTGAAACTTTCAGATTCTTACTTCAAAGGTATCACCAATATTTATCACAAGTGCATTTGGAATAGGCTGAACAGGAATCCAAGTGTTTTCCTTCAAGATTTGAAGTCCTACTGAACTGCCTTTGCCCTGCTGCAATACTGTAAGAGCACTGCCATCTGAATGTGGGCTGAGACCCATAACAAGGTCAGGTCTTGGACATGGTGGATAGTAATTCATCCTTACAGCTTGCACACAAACTCCAAACATTTCTTCAAAAACTCCTCCTTTCAAGCCAAGGCTCATTGCTATGTATTTCAGCAGATTCTGGCATAATTTTCTCACTTCCCTTGAATAACTCTCCAGAGTGTCACTGCAAAATCGTGCGTGTGTGTGATTTAGGAAACAAAAAAGAGAGCATTTTGTAAATTGTATGTATGGTATCAGTAATTACCTGAATTCTGCTGGCTTTGCTGGCCAAAGTTTTGGGTTCCTGATAAAGTGAGGCTCAACTCCAAGAGCAAACATGTTGCACCAATCTAGTTTTTGGTTCTCAGAGAATACAAAAGCTTGTCCATATCCCTGAACTGTCCCTGGTAACATCGGGTATTTTTGTTTTTCCTCCAAAGGTAACATGAAGAAATCTTTGGCAACTTTCTCTATGCTCTCAAGTAAACTCAGTTCAATCCCATGGTCAATCACCTGTTAAAAGATATTAACTAAAACATTTAGCTTCAAAACAATCTGTCAAGCACTTCAAAAAATTTTCAGAATACGCAGAAATTTTTTACCTGGAAAAAACCCCACTCTCCGCAGGCAGTTGTGAGGTTTAAGATTTCCCTCTGGAATTCATCCTGATTTCCTTTCAGAAGCTTTGAGAAGTTGATAATAGGAATGCCATTAGGTGGAGACTGACCTGTGGTCAGTGTTGGTCTTTCAGTTAATTCTCTCACAAATCTCTCTGGAATAGAGGTTGGTTTGGCTTTTCTCAGTTCTTGAACATCATCAATATGGCCAACTTGGATAGGAGATATTGGTACTGGAGCCATGGAACCAGAAAACTTTTGAAGTATTAATGTAAATGAAATCTACGAAAGCTTAAGTTGGGATATCAAGACTTTCACAAAGTCGATATTTATAGGAGAGAATGGACTGGTATTGCTGTGTTTATGTGTGGTTTGTAGGGGGCCATATTATTCAGTTCATAAATTTTAAGTCGCACAATTAAGCAAACTTCTTGTCTGTATTCATAGAAACAATGGGCTTGGACCACAAGTGACATCTTTCGATCAACCAAATCACACGAAAATGTTAGTGCTTACCATGCCAAAGCTTTATAACCCTTACTTTTCAACCATCACATCAAAAAAATGCACAGTTTTTAGAGTTATTGGAGTCATTGCTTTGCTACTCAAAAAATTTGAGGTTCTAATCTTAATTACAACAAAAATTAGTTAAGTGTTTGATTTACATGCACATACGAATACTTTGCTTGTATGAGAATATGAAAGTCTACTATGTAAAGTGTGTAGAGAGATAAAAGCTGAGTACCCAAATAAATTTTGCATCAGTGGAAAACGGGCAGAAAAAATCTTTATAGGATTTTCTTCTGATTAAGACTGAGACCAGAAATTCAAATGCTCTTGCTAGACTTTTTATCTCCACCTTTGTTGACATCCCCTGAATTTTACTAGGCAGAAAAGTGGACCAAAAACTCTCGTTATTTCCTAGCTAACACCTGTCTTCTTCCTTCAAAATCATCTAATCTTTGTCAAACCCTTTCAAAATCCCCACTTTCCCGTCTGGGTTCATGAATTTTCTCCATTTTGGTCATTTTTTGAAGCTTACAACCTAGATTCAATCCTGGTAAACAGCTCGTTAACAACAAGAATAAAAGAGAAATAAATGCTTTTTAGAAACTGTAGTGTCTGTAAATTACTTCCACTTGAGCTGTAATAAATAATTCTGCGTCTGTTTTATAAAGACTAAAGAAAATATACAATGGCACGGAAGGAATCTAATAATGAGAGTAGTAGTAGTTCAATAAGTTGTCTCATATTGCATACTTAGTGAGCGGTAGTAGTAGCAGTAGGGGCCATTTCCCAACCATGTTTTCATTTTTTCAGACCAAATCTAGTGATCTTGTCATCATGCTTTTGTCCACTCCTCCTTCCCTCCACTCTATATATTTAAAGCCTTTCTTTTCTGGTAATTTTAAGCCTTTTCTTTAACTAATAAGCACTTTCATCAAGTAATTTGGGTGGGTAAGATGAAAAGTGCTTCTGGACCAACCACGCTTGATATAGACCACATTATGAGATTGTAACTTTTCAACTAGGTTATTGAAAATATGGATGACTATTTTCTGAAAGCCCTTGTTTTCTTAGGTCTTCACCCATTTAGGTGTAGTTTAAAAAAACTTTGGTGAAAGTGGGACAATTGTAAAGACACCAAAATCTAAATTTGATACTTGGGAAACCAAAAGGGATAACTGATATTTACAAGACATGCATGAATCTTCTGACCACAGTTGATGTCTGTTTCTAACTAAATCATACGCTTTTGAAAATATTTCTCTAATTCTTACAATATATTTTCAAATCGCTTCTCAAAAGCGTTTTCTATTTAACTGTTTCATTAAAAATTACAAAATAGGTATAGAAAAACAAAATACTTGAAAGTGTTATTTTTAGTAGTAGAAATTATCAGGTACGGACATTCACACATTTTCAAACATACATTAGGTGTAATTTAAAGTTGATAGATTTAAATTTAGTGCGATTTAAAGTCGATTCATATCAAGCATCACTAAATTATTGGAATCAGTATTTTACAGGATGCGAAAGTTTGTAAGAGAGAAGCGCTTACCCCGGTAGAGAGGCTTTTACCTCTAATTTATGGAGGCTAATTAAGTGTCGCTTCCAAACAAGCCCTTAACATTAGGCGCGCGCGCACACACACACATACGTTTATATATATATACATATATTAATATTATACTAGGTCCAACGGCCCTTGTTTGACACGTGTCCCTCAGAACGACCTCCTCTGTTTCTCTTTGCACGTTTACATTTCACCTTGTTCGTGGGCTTCGCCCTAGAGTGCGCCCTTTTAGTGGTAGGGGTCGGGCCCCTTAAAATTAATTTATTATTTTTATTTTCTGAAAATAATTAAATATTAGTTGTAATGACCAAAATGTCGCGTCCCAGCCTGACACCATAATAATAATTGGACTTTAAAATGAGTTGAACTGGCCGTTCGTGAACAGATGGAGAAATCGTTGACCCGAAATCTCCTTTTTAACCTTTTTTCCCGCCAAAATAAACCGTCTTGTTTTCAAACCAAAGCTTATTTAATTCAACAGCTTCAAGAATGTAACAGTTTCATTTCCTTAACCTCAGTACACTCTGAAATACTGAAATCTGGGTTTTTAAGTGACACGTTCACAGTAAATAATCTCATAAATTGCTATATAAGACTTCAGAAAACCCAGGATGCACGTCATTTGTTCGATGAAATGCTTCAACCAAACGTAGTGTCCTATACTTCACTTATAGCTGGTTATATCAACATAGGTCAACCCCAAATTTCTCTATGGCTTTTTCAGAAAATGCGTGGTACCTCGGTTATCCCTAATGAGTTTTCTTTTGCGACAGTGATTAAAGCATGCTCAATGATTGCAGACCTTGTAACTGGCAAAAAGATTCACGCCCTTGTTGAAGCCTTTGGGTTTCAATGTAACCTTGTGGTTTGTTCTTCACTAGTTGACATGTATGGAAAATGCAATGACGTTGATGGAGCTAGGCGGGTTTATGATTTGATGGCTTGTAAGAATGTTGTTTCTTCGACATCGATGATTGTAGCTTATGCACAGAATGCTCAAGGACATGAAGCACTAAAAATGTTTAGAGAATTCAATTGTTTGTTGAAGGATCGTCCAAATCAGTTTATGTTGGCTAGTGTAATTAATGCTTGTGCAAGTTTAGGTAGGCTAGTTTCTGGGAAGGTTGCACATGGGGCAGTGATCCGTTCAGGCCATGATTCCAATGATGTGGTTGCAAGTGCACTTGTCGACATGTATGCCAAATGTGGATGTATTAGTTATTCTGATAAGGTCTTTCGGAGAATATCAAAACCTTCTGTGATTCCCTACACTTCTATGATTGTAGGTGCTGCAAAGTACGGACTTGGGAGATTCTCACTTGAACTCTTCAAAGAGATGATTGAAAGGCAAATAGAACCGAATGATGTCACCTTTGTTGGGATCTTACATGCTTGTAGCCATTCAGGACTTGTGGATGAAGGCCTTGAACACTTAAATTCTATGTATAGGAAATATGGAATCATGCCTGATGCTAAGCATCACACATGTGTTGTCGATATGCTTGGAAGAACTGGCCGTCTTGATGAGGCGTACCAGTTAGCGAAATCTATTCAGGTAGATCCTAATGCAGGGGCCCTCTTGTGGGGCACACTTCTTTCAGCTAGTAGGCTTCATGGAAGGGTAGATATTGCTGTTGAAGCAAGTAAGCAGCTAATAGAATCCAATCAACAAGTTGCAAACGCATATGTTACATTGTCAAATACTTATGCATTAGCTGGGGAATGGGAAAGTGCTCATAATCTTCGTTCTGAAATGAAGCGTAGTGGGGTTTCCAAAGAACCTGGCTGTAGTTGGATTGAAATCAAGGACAAAACCTACATGTTCTATGCTGGTAATGCATCATTAGAAAGAGGGAGCGAGGTTTTGAGTTTGTTGAGAGAGCTGGAACGGAAAATGAAGGAAAAAGGGTATGTTGGAGAGAAAGCTGGGTTGGTATTTATTGAAGTTGAAGAGGAAGCTGAAGAGCAAATAGTCCGTCTGCACAGTGAAAGATTGGCTCTGGCTTTTGGTTTGATAAGCATAGCAAAAGGAGTTACCATTAGAATAATGAAGAACTTGAGAATGTGTAGGGATTGTCATGATGTTTTCAAGCTGATTAGTGATATTGTCGAGAGGGATTTTGTTGTGCGAGATATAAATAGATTTCATCATTTTAGAAATGGGTCTTGCTCTTGCAGGGATTTTTGGTGATAATCAATCTATGCGCTATCAATTGATCTTAGCAGGCAGAGGAAACTCTCATGTGAAGAGGAGTTCCTCGTTAGTTGAATACAATTGATCAAGATTAATTTGTTCGGGTCCCCAACTCATTCGGCATCGTGTTCTGGTCCAATTTCTTGGACAACTCAGTTTGCAAACTCATAATAGGAATTCATATAACGGATATGTTTCTGAATTTCATACCTATAAATCACTAATTCAACCAAGATTCCAAATCTACAGCCAATAGTTTGCCGAACTACCATTCAAAATTAGAAAAAGCGAACTTAACAAAGATTTTGCAACAGTTATTGTTAATTTCTTTTTTAAAAGAAAAAAAGAAGCTGAATAACCAAACTGGCCACTATTATTCTCAAAACTAGTAACTGCATTATAATAGTACATGATCATCAGAATTCTGGATACAACTGGAGTACAAAATATCATTGAGTTTTTGCTCCTATATTACTTGAACAAAAAAGAATACTCTGTATATCCATTGGAGGAGAAAAAGAGAGAAAGGGAATCGAAATGTAAATGTTTAGATCAATTCCAGCAACTGCCTTATACAACCAAGTCGACAAACCCTTTCACTCACCTAAAATCAAGATACTTGCCTTGAAAATATCCGAGGACGTGACTCAACTGAGTGCAATTGCCTTTTTTGTGTTCACATTTGTCACATGCTCAGTCTCTGCAGCTCAAAAACAATAGGAGCATCAAAGTAATACATGTAAATCAAATGGTAAAATTCAGGTTTTCATTTGCAGGCCTAACTATTCTGGTTTGGGTAAAATAGCCAAAGCTCTTTAAATAAAATTTTGGACACAGTATGAACCTTTCTTTAAGAAATTTACAAACAAAAGACAAAAGGAAAGAAAGAAAGAAAGAAAGCAAGCCCGTGCACAACTGAATTTAATTATCAGACTTGCAAGTGAATCCAAACAATCACCTCCAATTGTTCCTTAGAGAGAACAACAAAGCATTAGCGTAAACCCCAAGGAAAATGCCACAGACTGGAACCAAAACAAAAGAGAATATAGCAAAGCACTTCTTCAAGGATCAACTGAGTCAGTGAATGATGCATAAATGTGACAGCAGTCTACGCTTCGAAGCAAAATTAACAGCAATTTGGTAGAGATGTGAAATATTCTAATAAAGAAAAATAAAGTAAAGATCTCATCGAATTCTTGGAATACTAAATGATGAAAACTTTACAAACCTTCACTGTGGAATTTAAGTTTTAATTTATAAGCAGAAAAAATCTCCTAGAATAAGAATTTTTTTGCTTGCCACACTTGTTGACAACAAGTACTAAGATTCAACCAAAAAAAGGACACTCAATGATTTTGACCTAAAGAGAAACAAAGAAATTGATAGAACTGTAGATTCAAAGAAAAAGACTAGAAACCTGAGCTCCCTGTCATGCAAGGATGGTAGGAAATATTACATACCTGTAGATTGGAATAAATAATGGAACAGGGAAAGCTGGCATATTTTGTTAAAGCAAAAGACCCAGAGTGACAATTCGACAAATACTAACTTTCCCAAAGAATTTCAATTTCCTTTCCATTATAATGAAACAACTATAAAACAAAACTGGAAGACCTCCCTAGAAAATTAATATGTCATCACTTTATCGGTTCCAACTTCCTCTAAATGGTTGCCTAATGATTTTCAATCACTATAAATAATTTTTCCTCCAGCTCCAAAAACAAGGAGCCAAGAATATGCAAGTAACTTGCTACATAACCTCTAAAGTTGTTGCCGGACAAGTACAGATCCTCTTCTTCCAACCCAGAAACTCAAGGGTGAGAATGATGTGTACTTATCCATGTCAAAACCATGCTAAAGAGTGAAAAACTTGTTCACCAAATTTGCAAATTAATCTCACTTTGTACAACATGTACAGGAAAGGTATAATGACCTGGCCCTCCACAGATCTTCCAACTGGAGGAATGTAAACCAGAATCGCACAACATATATACAGTGTTATATTAATCTCTAGCACCACCGAAACCTGAACGGTTTATGGCCTCCATTGCAAGCGGAATAAGGTGCAAGAGTCCCTCTACATCCTGAAAGCTGAAATCAATCACCCTCTTAATAATAGTAATGCACTCTCTATTTTGAACCTCTTCAAGGGTTACATTAGCTGTGGCAAAGGCATTCTGGGATTTCCTTGAGGCTTCCATTGCAAAATCTACATCCTGTGTCTGCAAAATAGTACACATACACACTAGAATGTTCATCTCTTTTTGCCAAAAAACTTTGAATAAATATATCCAAAAGAGAGGACTAGTTCTTCGTCATGACTTAGTGTCAGTAGCACAACCAAATAGTTAAACAGTCAGATAACTCCTATTTTCTGATGAGATAGCTAAAATTAGCCTACCACTACAATACTGACAACACTACTGGGGACAACTCTCAAAATTTCTGAAGGAAAACAAGTCTACGTAAGATCCTTCAAGCAATTAAATAGCTGATTAACCAGCTATGTATCATATGAACTTTCATCAGGCAAAAATATAGTCTGAGAATAGTACATATACTGAATAATGGAGACCAAGAATTCTCATTCGCCTTCAAAGCAATTCTTTGTAAAAATATACTCTAAAAGAGTCCCATATATTTTCTGTTATGTTTTCCATATACCCCCCTTCGGGTACAACATATCTGAAAGTGATGCACACCTCTGCAAACATGCTCTTTGGCCAAAGCACACATAATAAAGTATACACCATAAACAAGTCTTTCTAGCCCAAAAATTAAAATTAGGAAAGAAAATGCAAGACCATCAGATTGAACAACTTACAAAGTCAAGCAGCCGAATGAGATTTGGGTGCTTTCGAGCGACAATGACATGATTTCCAGTAACATGAGAAACAGTGCCTTTTGATAAAGTAGCTTTATCTGCTGTCACTTGATTGAAGTTATCAACATCCGATGCAGAGGAAGATGGAGACTCACCTAAATAAACAATTCAAGTTAATGTTACACCAAGCAAAGCCTTTCAGAGCAAACCAACATGTTTCATTACGCTTTTTACCTTTCTTTTTGTTTATTAATCAAGGACAAATATCACACTGGAGAATGCTAGGCAGTAACACTTGTTTAGCTAAAAAAAATCACAGCTTTAGCACTAGATTCCATGTTTTGTGAGTTCCACTCCTCTCCTTATGAAAAGGAAAAAGCACATTTTCACTACTAATTTTAAATTAGATCATCTAAGAGCAAAGATGAAAGTAATTCTTGCACAGAATCAAATACTGAAACAACATGACATACCTAAGTTTTTTAAACTATCAAGTTTAACTGCACAAATAAACAAATGGACTATGTTTTTCTTACAAAATTTCACCCACCGGATCTTGTCATAAGCCAAAGATACTGAGCTGCAAATCAGCTTTGGGTGTACTACAAGTTCAGCAGGAACTGGAGCCCAAAACAGCCACATTCAGAGACCCAAATGAACAAACAAGAACCCCTACTCCCAATCCACCCATGAAAAAAAGGAACTGCAAATATTTGGCTAGAGGTTTGCTTTTCTAAGTTGTGTAATTAGGCAATTCATTCAAGAGAAGACAACTTCACTTTTTTGATTCAAATGAACAAAAAAGGATTATATCACTGATGAATCAGAGTATACTAATCATGAAAACAAGCCTGAGTTTTAATTACCTTGAGAAGTGATGTGCAAAGTTGCTTGCAACTCAATTCGATCTCTACTGGTACTAGAATTCTTGCAGTAAACTACTCTCATGTAAGCCACCTCCATGCATTTATAGGCCAAAGAAGCAGCAGCCATTTCTTGCCGTCTTTCATACTCATGGGCACAGAATCTGAGCATTTAAGGAATTCAGCAAAGAAAATTGAAAACTTAGAGAATCATTCCAATGTATAGAAAACAATATGTGGTAGCAGAAGAGCACCAAACAGTCATTGAACTTCTTAGGCTCCGGATGACATGTAGAGCACAAATATTAACTGATGTCACATAAAATGTTCAAAGAACTACCAGATAGCTTTGGTGCTCCAACAATGCAAAAACACACATCGTATTCTTTATCAAATAAACTTCAGTAGCAGTATTCTCTCTAAAAATGTTGAACATAAGCACAAGAATTGTTTTGTATGTTGTTCCTATAAATAAACATACAAAAGCCAAGCAAGTTGTTTCTTGTCAGAAAAACAGAAGAATCCAAACTGAACTTGGCTTCCATCCCAAATATGATGTAAAACAATCATTACTGGAGCAGAGCCCAAGTAACTGGTTTCATCTTCCAGTTGAGTTTACCATAACTAAAACAGCCAATCAAACCAACTTGTGTTCCTTTCAGTTGGTTTACAGCATCAGACAAAAATCAAATTCCAAACTTCAAACCCAACAGTATCTCTTTTTGAACTTCTTGTGACCTACTCCTGAATCCGACAAGGAGAGGGTTGGCAAACCATCAAGTCAGAAAACTGAATAAAGGAAGATCAAATTGCACCTGATTCATACTCCTCCTAAATTACGTAATAGCTTATTTTGACCAACATAATATTTCCTAAGGGATGTTTTTGGAAGACTAAAGGGATGAGCTATTGGAAAGTTAAAATCTTGTTCACAATATGCTTAACCAAAAGTTACATACAAAATTTCATAGCAGTGCATCATTAATCAAATAAGAAAAAAATGTCTATTGACACTCTTGATTATATAGATAGCTCTGCAGATACAAGAGAATAAACATAAAATTCACAATATATCAAGAAACAACAATGCTTTTTCTTACAACTTTGTAATCTTCACTTACTCGGAAAGTTTAGCAGTAGTTCTATATGCTTGTATTTGAGTCATGTCCCCATTTCTGCCACCCTCGTCGCTGCAACTTTCTAGAAGTGAAGCTGCGTTGAAAAACTTTAAGGCTGCTTGGAAGTAAGCCTCATTACATTCAAAATCAAACCCAGAGTTCTGGAAAACAATGAAACCAAACAAAGAGTTAGAAACAAAATTTTTACCACCCCACCTCACTTTTCGTGTGCTGCATATCAATCCCAAACACAGTAGAATATTTATCCAAAAGAGAGAGAACCTTAAGGCGATCTGCATAGGCTCTGAGCTCTTTGGCTTCTTTGAGGACAGTTGTAGCATTCTGGCTCAAGGATTTCATAATTCTAGGATTTGGAGCATTTACATCTTTGATCCCATGTATAACAGGTGTGTGATGTCCTGAGCTGTGGCCAAGTCCAATCCCGTTAGCCACATTTCCAGAATGTTTTAATGCTTTGGATATGTCAGCTTTGCAAGAATCATCAATCAAAACCTCATCAGACATCCCTCCCTGTCGGGATTCTGGTACTGATTGATGGCCCCTTGTCCTCTGGTCATGATTGCTTTCACAATGTGAGAGCAACTTTGACGTCCCATTTATTGTCTCTCTTTCAAATTGAGTAGCCTTTACTTCACCCTTAAGATCCTGCACCAGGTTCTGCTGGGTGGCAACTTCCCTACTACCACTAGAACACAAATTCACATCTGAATCGTGTTCTTTTATTATAACCAGCTTTCCCATTCCACCATCACTTGGCATCAATCTTTCAAAATCCCTCCTGCTAATGTGATGCTTCTCCTCCATATGAAACTTAGACCTAGGCTTCTCGGGAAGCTGATTTTTACCCTCATTTATTATTTCACGGTATTGTGCATTACAGTTAAAATCAATATCTGGCTCATAAGTCAAGCTCTTCCTCAAATAGAAATCCCCATGCCCACTCAATGAGTCGGAAACCTTCATCTTATCTCTAAAAGAAACAGATGCACATTTTCTGTCGCTGTCCTCTGCCCGCAAAAAGGAGCCCTCATCAACTTTCCGTGGAAATAATATATTTTCATGGTAATTCTGATTCCCTCTACCCTCATTATTGCTATGTTCCGTGACATGCAGACCACCAGGGTGCTGGCAATGTTCAAAAGAACCTGCATCAACATTGAGCAAGTGGTCATTCACCAATCAAAAAGGAAGAAACTTTAGATTTGATTTTATGACTAACATTATCTTGGTAGTAACCAAAGGTAAGAATTTGAGAAGCTGAGGATGACAGTTACACGAACCTTTCTCCATCTTCACTGTCCCGGATTGAATCTTGTCATTACCTTCCCCATCCCAGCACCTTTTAGCAGAGTTGTTTACAGGAACACAATCAGTTCCACTATCATCTTTCCCAAAAATGTCCTCTGCTACTGATATAAGCTTATCTGGATAGGAGGTCCTAAATGGAGATGAGGAAACTGATTCCACTGGTGACCCTTTCACTTCTTCCAAGTTTGCTCTGCTTTTGCAAGAACCCGAGACCTTTGAAGAGCTTGAAGTGGCAGCCACAGAAACTTCTCCAGATCCAAAATCCCTTCTCACTAAATCTAAGCTATTTGTAGTTGGTTGAGATGCAAAATTTCTCTTGTGTTTCCCCATTTGCTGGCCCTTATCAGCACTTCTGACATCTTCCACACTATCAATTAGATGACTTTTACGTGAAAAGAAAGATGTCACTCTGTTGTCATATTTAGTATCAGAACCTTTATTGGCACTGGAGTCCCTACTCCCCATCTTCTTAAACCTGGATTTCTTTTCCCTCCTAAGTCCACCCTCACTGCTTTCCTCCTTCACATATTCCTTGCTATCATTCCCATTCTGGTTGTCCTGCTGTTTCCTTTTTGTCAGAGAATTATGTCTTTTATCTGGTGTTCCACCTGATGAGACCTGAGCTTGGTCTCCCAATTTCTTTCTAGAAAGTGGTACTTCACCCAGTGTTTGACATTTTGTATCCCCAGAATAAGATAACTCATGCTTAAGAATATTCTTCCTGCCTGCCTCAGTTTGCAAACCAGCATTGGATTTGAGAGACACCCTCTCATTGTCCACATCAGAATTCCTATGTTTATCAGCCACATACATATTATCTATCTTAGCTTTTTTAGAAGATCTGTGTCCATATTGATCAGCAACCCTCTTCTTTTTCATCTTTAATTGCTTGGAATCACCTGCAGATATAATATGAAAAATAAAAACTGATTACACGCTATCAAATTGATTAGTCAAACAACCAGTAGAATATCAGGGTAAAAATAGTTAAATTACCTCCATTCATCTGCTTTTTTTCCTGTTCAGTTATCTGCTTTTCAACACCCAAATTGCATGACTTGTTGAAATGAAGAGAACTTGATTTCTTCATTGCATTTGATGCTCCAAGAGGCTGGTTCACGTCATTTAAGCTTCTACTCCTCACAGAATCCTTCAAGTAGTTCTTTGTAGTGTTTGATGTCAGAACCCTACCACTGCCACCTGCTTTACGTATCTCTTTTGACACACACATTTTCTTTGCTCGAATTGACACAGCAGCAGAATAGAAACTCTGGTTTTTCTGGACAAGTTGTTGGCCATGATCCACATTTATCCCCGATGCAACTCCTTTAGCATAATTTTGTACATTATTTGGACCCTCAACTATGGGGAGCTGGCACAATGCATGAATTGCTTTTGTTGTCTCCTCCTCACTGATGTCGCAGCGGTTCATTCCAGGCCTAGATAACATTTTCAAAAGCACAGATATCAGAAACAGAGAGATATACTATATAAATGTCCACAAAACCACAACACTGCGTGCATGCCCACAATAGCAAGCCAAACACATGCAGAGAGGGAGAGATAAAGAATGATAGTCTCACACAAGAAAATAAAGAATGAGACAATGAAACTTACAGCCAGTTTAGCATGCTACACAACCAATTTTCAGGGAGCTGCTCAGGCTTTGTACCAAATGGCAGCAACCGCCACTTCTGACAACTGTCACAGCAGACCCAATTTTCATTTATAACTACAGGATCCACTACTGTTGGAACCATCTCAGAACCATGTCTGCCTTCAGTGGTAGAGGGACCCACAAAAGGAGCATCTTTGATGGATGGCGCAGACATCACCTGATTATCAACTTTTTTATTTGGCTTATCACTGAATGGCTTATCACTGAATGGCCTCTCCAACTGATTATTTGTCAGTTTCAGATTTGACTCCAAAGAATCTTTACGAATATCTCTGGCCTTATTAATGTTTTTCTGTGATTTCAACTTAGGCATCTTACTTTTACCCGTAGAAGCACCATAACTAGTAGTCGCTGTATCTTTTGGTGCCACACCTACACCATCCCTCAAGCTTTCCTTTATTGAAAGGACACTGGATTTTTCTCTACTCCGGTTACCCTTTGACTTCTTACCTTCAGAGAGTGGCTTTGTTCTCCCACTACACAAATTAATTTCATCTTGAACTTGATGAGGAGGTTTCTTACCAACCTTCTGTTTTGAAGGAACTATCATATCTTCATTACATTTGGAAGCACCAGAATGAGCTTTTAAAACGGCAGATGCTTTCTTGCCCTTGTAAATGCCACTGTTTCCTTGTCCTGAAACCTTGCCACTGTTCTGACTGTTGCTCTTGCCATTCTTCTGACTCTTGCCACTGTTCTGGGCATATATTGACTGTAATGAATTATCCATCTCTAGGTTGGATGAAAACAATCTGTCACTCACCCCATCCTTATCAATCCCCCTGAAGACTTCAGGTGCTCTATCACTTCCTTTCAAAGAGCCAAATACACATTCTGAATTTGATAATTTTATGTCACTTGAGTCATTATGATTGATTCCCTTCCTTCCCATGGCCTCATTTTCTAACTTTTTCTTCAGAAGACAAGCTGTGTCATTCACATCCTTCACATCAGTCTCATGCTTTTGTTCTACTGGCCTTGCGCTCCTCCCCATTAAATTTGCTTTCTTTTCCTTTAACAGTTTCTGATTGCCCATGCAGGAAACTGACTTGTCTACTGACACAAAAGAATGTCGACAACTGCCCCCATGGTAAGGCAAATGCTCATTGTCTCTAGAAGTCCTTTCCTTTCTTATCAAGCAAACCAGACTCTCTTGAAGTGGTGACATCAGCACACCTCCAGGGACTGGAAATGAAGTCATAACCTGTTTAACACATAAACAACAGATAATTGCTATAAGCACAAGCAGTGATAAACCAACAAACTCAACAGCCTCAACCTGAAAAATGCTAGTGGGAGATTCATCAGCAGTCTCTCTAGACATAGGTTTTGTTCCTCCACTTTCCTCAGCACTATTCTCCAAAGAAGAAGATGGAGAGTCATCAAGCCCAAGCCCAAGCCCACTATATAATGCCATATTTTTGCGAGCCGTTTTATCAGAACCCAGTTTTATTCGAACCTTCAGTGTTCTTTGATCGGTCAGATTGCCTGATCTGACAGAATTTTCGGCAATTCTGGCAGAAGATAAGCGTGAACCATGCTTCACAGGAACCCCATCACATGGCGGCACCCCTGAATTCTGCAATGAATTGTCTCCACAGGAAACAGTGCCAAGCCTCATCCAGGAGGAAACAATTGAGGTAGGCTGAAAATTTTGGGAGGTACCCTGCATAAAAAGATAGCCCACATGCTAAAGTAAAGTAATAATTTCCCTAGCCAAAGACTGTCAGCTTTATATACCCATTTCCCAGCAAATGTTAAAAAATAAAAGCAAAGTTATTCCACATACCTCCATGGATAAATTACACAGTATGGGGCAGTCTCTTTGTGGAGTATTTGAATGTGACCAATTAGAGGGAGAGCGTTCATATGTAGGTAAAAAAGAGCCATAACCACCATATTTTGATCCTGACAAAACAATTGAAGTCTCATAACATCATGGTCTGAGTATAAAATCTGTGTTTACTTTACTCCTTTGCAATTAACAACCTCCACTATGAGCCACTCACCCAAGCTCTCTTTAGAAACCCCGGCTTCAAAATCTTTACGATAATGACCTAGAACATTTTGAACTCTCTCATCCTTCAAGAAAGAAGAATGGAACATTTACTAGTGTTATTTTGTGTACTGAATCAGAACACTACATGGAATAAAAACCAATAAGAAAATACAATGCAGTTAGCCTGAGGAACAACAAGTCACAAGCCAATATGGTATTAGCATCCAAAAGGAATCTCATATATTTTCAATGACTATATTCATTAACTAGTTATGGTACACCGGTATCAGATTCAGTTAAACTTAATCATTGATATCTGATACCGGTATTAGCCTTCTTTTTCATAGTTTCAAACAAAACGATGAGTAAATGATTGCTGGGCTGTGCCGGAGATAAAATGATTTTCCAACTCTATCTGTACACCATCTAAACTCATGAAAAAGCAAATAATTCAGTGTTGATGATATCTTCAGAAGAAAAGAAAAACATTTTAACTCAAATGTTTTAAACAATGATTGCTGGGCTGTGCCGGAGGTCAAATGATTCTCCTTCAATCAACAACCTGACTTTAACAAACATGTTTTCAACTCATACAGAACAATGCCATTTAAATGATGAGCAAGAAGAAGAAAAATTTTTAAATCCATGCTTCTAATCATTTTCCATTACCAGGGAAAACAACCAAAGGTTGTAGTGTTAGTCCCCAGCAAACAGGAATCTTAATTTAAAAGTCAAAAAAGCAATTTCTATTTTTCGTTTCCCAAATTTATTTATCAACCAGACAACCAGTTTGTTTCCATGACTAAACTCAATCAACATAATCCACTATAGCATTATCCAAACAACATGTACCACTGCAAAACAAATACTAGCAACACCAAAACAGAGCATTAAGTCTTTAATTAAATTCCACATTAAGCATGATATCTCAAATTTCAAAATTTATATTCTGAGAATAATTCTGTTAAAAAATAAAAATAAATAGTTTTAGTTAAAAAAAAACTTGAACTTCATTGAAACAGTAACACCAAAGCCCTTACAATGTAAGAGAGATCAGTGTCAGGTTCAATGTTGTTGTCATCATCCCTGTAACAGTAAGCCTCTCCTTCCTCAAGCTCGGAATTCTCATCCATGTTCACACCACAGAAATATTATTATAATTAAAACCTAACTTATCCTAAAACTTAACCTTTTAGCCCCAAAACCCTAACTCTCCACCTTCCCGAAAATCCAAAATCATTGGAAAACCAAAGTATTCAAAAACCCCACCAAAACCCAGAAACCAAATCACCCAAAGGCGACTTCCCGTTTGTCAAATCAAAACGAAACATTATCAACGACCAAAATTTAAAAAAACAAAAAACAAAAACAGTAATTAATTATTATTTATTCCTCCTTTAAAATCACGATCAAGTTCGATAATCAAACGGCGGAGATTGAACAGCCAAACAGTATGATAATCGAATCCGGATTACTCGGAGATAAAAGTCGAAATTTCCTCTTCCGGCCCTGGTTTTATGTTGAAGTAAACAGCGGGGAAAGATGGCTGCATTCTTCTTTTTTTGTTTTTCAATTTTTGGTCAATTTAATTATTTATTTATTTAAGTTAATTCTTACAGTTAATTCTTTTCTTAATTGTGCGCGTGTTTTTTTTTTTTTTTTTTTTTTTGCCGCTTCTTCTATTATTATTATTCTTTTCTGTAAGTCTTGGTAGACGTCAAAAAATTTTTTCGGAGATTTGCGCCCCTTGACGGCGCGTGAGGAATTTATATAGAAATATGAATTCCGTGGGCGGAAAAGACAAGTGGCATTCCAAACGGTGCCGTTGGGTTTAACTGGAATAAGGCAGTTGCTTCTTGTACGTCGATGTTCAACATATTCACGTGTATATCCATGGATTGTATTATCGTATATTCATTATTATTTTGTTTATTTTCCATTCAATTATATATATTTTAAGGACATAAATTTTTTCTCAAATTATTTTGTATTTTCTTTTTGATATATAAAATGAATTTCTATGTCGTGTGTATCTTTTCATAATATTTGGTGATATTTTTATATATTAACACCGTCAATAATTAGCAAATTAATACTTATATTATAATTATCTTTAATGTCATTATTTTTGCGATCACACCATTAATATCTTTTTCGGATATTTGTCAAATTAATTATCATCCTAAAGTTATTGAATAATTATTTACATACCAATGCAATCGCATTGACCATCATCTCACAACATTATTGTCGGAGGTATTCAATATTTTTGATAAGTTTGATGATTGACATAAAAAAATTTATGTTATTATACAAATTAGAAGTTTTATTTTATCATTCTATTTACTGTAGGTAACATAAATTATAGGTATCAAAATGATGTAAAATAAAGGCTATCCATAAGATCGTTTCTTTAAAAAAAAGGGTTCGAGTCCTCATAGTTGTGTTAGAATAGATTTTCTTTAAATTAAGGATAACTTTCATTTATTTCTAATTTAATATTAATAGATTGTACAGGTAAATGAAATATTTAAAAAAAATGTCATCTCATAATCCTAAAACTAATTTAATTATGTTTTTACATTCCAATTGTACACTTTTCATTTTTTATTATTCTCAAAATGGAAAAGATTATTCTTTCTACTAAACATAAGTAAATCCAATTATATAATCTATAATAATAATAATAATAAGATCTTAAAAAAATTATGTAAACTATCACAAATTTTTTATTCAGTATTGATAGATTATATATGTAATATTTGTATAATTTTTTAAAAAACTATGTAATATAACATAAAATTTCTTATTTTTGATCTATTATTTATAGATTGTACATTTAATTATATAATATTCAGAAAACAAACTTACACAAAATAACATAATAAAATATAGATATTATTTCAATTATTGTGATTTGTAGTGTCTAAAATTTCAACAATATAAAAATAAAAGTCATTCATCGTGTGAGATAGCAATGGTTAGTAGGTTGCATTTGGAAATTCGTGCTAAAAAATCCCTTAAGTGTAACCTTGGCCTATTTAAATTTAGATTGTATACCCTACAAATATAAACATAGGTGTATTTATAAATACAATGTTTGCATTTCGGCTTCAATCATATATAAAATAGTACAATTTTTTTACATAGTATCAGTAGATTGTACATGTAATTATGTACTATTAAAAAAACTATGTAAAATAATATATATATATTTGTAAGTCATAAGTTTGAAAAAATGGGTAAATATCTTATTAACTTAAACATTCGTTAGTTAATCTATTTGGTTATTGTTATTTTCATCGTTAATAAGTGAAAAAATAAATTAAGATATGACGTTTTTAATTATTAATGATAAGAGATATTTATTTATTTACCAATTTTTAGAGAAAGGTTAAATATCTCTTAGATTTTTGAAGTGTACGAGATACACTAAGTTTTGAGAAAATATAAAAATACTTCCTTAACTTAATTATTATTAGTAGTTTGATTATTAAATTATTACCATTTTAGTCCTTAAAATTTGATAAATTAACAAAAACATATTTTTTTCATAATTACCAATTTGAACACATTATTTATCATTTGTTAGGGACTAAAATGTTAAATTTAAGAAACCTTATTTTGTTTTATTTTTTCAAAAAATTTAGAAACGAAAATAAAATTATTTAAATTAAAATGCTCAAATGAATTTGGACAAACTAATTTGCTATAATGCTTTTAACCCCTTTTTTTTACTTTATTGGTAATAATTTAGTATGTAATAATTATAAGAGTTTTTTTTTTTTAATATTTTATTTATATATCTATTTAAAAAGTTACGTTATTTTTGTTGTATTTTCTTAAAAAATTATCAATTATATAATTAATATAAATAAAACATATAAATATATGCTATATTTATTATTAATTATCACTAAGAAATAATTTGTTTTGATCATTACATATTTTATCTAAAATTTTTTATGATTATTACATATTAAATTATTACTTAAAAAAAAAAAAGAGGATTGGAAATATTTTAGCATGTTTTTTTGTCCAAATTCATTTTAAAATTTTAATTTAAATAATTATATTTTTTGGTTTCTAAAGTTTTAAAATAATAATATAAAATAAAGTTTTTTAAATTTAACATTTTAGTCCTTAATAGACATAGGAATAGATTATAAATAATGGGGGTTAAATTATTGATTATGTAAAAATTATATATTGTTTTGTTAGTTTACCAAAGTCTAACTTGACAAGTAAACTAAATTAAATTAAGATTATATCTTTCTATTTCTTTAAAACCCAAGATATTTGGCACAGTAGAAAAACTTAAAGGTTTTGAGCATTCGCCAAAAGTATAAAAATATCTCTAATAATAATACTATTTTTATTTTATAAATACATCAAAAAATAACTATCATTTGTTGTCAGAAGTGTATTTAAAAGGAAGTAAATAAATTTGTCATAAAAAGTTATATAATTTAAAAAAAAATGCTAACAATGAGTTGGATAAACTCTTATGGTAAAATATTCTTAATCCCCTTACTTTACTTTTCTAGTAATAATTTGCTGAATAATAATTAAAAATTTTTTTATATAAAACAAGTTTAACATTTAATTTTTTTATATATCATTTTATTTTTATATATGTATATAAAATTATATTATATTAATTATTATATTTTTTTTTCTTAAAAATTATCAAGTTAATAATTAATATAAATATATAAAATACATACATGTTATATTTATTATAAATAAAAATAATCAAATTCTCTCTTTCTTTTTTAAATTTTTTATCAAAGTTAAATTGTTTTAATAACACTAAATTTAGTTAGCAGATTATAATTTATTATTTTCATTTTATTTAAAATATTTATTTGTCTTTCTAATATTTTATGAATGCTCTTAACCCTTTTCTTTCTTATAAAATAATCATCTAATTTTGTCTCAACTTGTTGTTAGCGTTTGTTTAAATAGTAATATTTTCGCTTGTAATTTTATCAAAATAATAAATTATGATACAAATTTTCAATTTTGATATTTTAGTTCTTAACATGTTTATATATCTTGAGTATAAATTTATCTTTAGCATATGTTGTTTTTGCAGGGCATGGTTTGTTTGCTTTTTATTTATTTATTATTATTATTACGGACAATATAATTTTGTTTGTTTAAATAAACGTTAATGGTTTATGTAAAACATATATTTTTTAAAACACGTCCTCTCCTGCTATTTTTTTTTTAATTCTTTTATCTCCATAACACAAAAGTGGAAATGATAGAAAGGACTTGTGAATTTCACATTTACCCAAAAAAGAATTATACAATTTATATAAAATAAAATAAAAGAAAAGAAAAGATATAAGATTTTTTTTTATTCATAAAAAATACTTTTTGCATTTCCTTTTTTGACCCAACCGGAATGTGTCTCCGGAACCTGAAAAATGTTCCATTTTATTTATTGGATGATATCGTCTCTGGTCTCGTACCCGCACGTGCGGAGAGATACCACGAACAAACGAACAAAGAGATTCAACAAAACGACGAACAAAACGTCACCCTCCGATTCCCTTTTTGACAGTTTTACCAGATACATACCACCACACACCCCCCACGACCGCTACTACCACTTTCCTTCCTTTCTCACATACCCATTACAACGACATCACGACGCTGCGTTTTATCACACTCCTTGTTTTCTTCACTCCAGCGATTACTATTATATTTTATTTATTTTTATATTATTATTATTATTATTATTATTATTATTATTATTATTATTCAACGTCTCTATCAATTTTCTTTTTGTTTTTTACAAAGATTTAAAAAAAATACAAATTTCAGATTCGATCGTATCTGTCTCTCTATTATCGATTTTAACACCTTCACATTCTATAATTTAACTTGTTTCTTCTGCTCCTCTGTTTAGGGTTTATTCTTTATAATTTGGTGAGTTTTTCTTCTGATTCTGTCGAATTAGGTTTTTTTTCTCCTTTAATTCTATAAAATTTTACAATTTTTTCCCTGCAGGTGATAGTTAAAAGAATTGATAGATAGGATTGGTAATTTCTGAATGAATTCGGGGCGATTATTTAACCCGGGTATGGATTCTGCCCGGGAAACTGCCGGAGTCTCCGGTTCGGTGCTGATTCCAATGCGCTTCGTGTGGCCTTATGGAGGAAGAAGTGTTTTTCTTAGCGGCTCTTTCAATAGGTAAGTTTTTTTTTTTGTGTTAAAAAATATTTTCTTGATTTATTAACTTTGGTTATGTAATTTAGTCAATGCTATTGGGTATTTTGAGTGAAGGTGGTCTGAGCTTTTACCGATGTCGCCAGTGGAAGGCTGCCCTACTGTTTTTCAGATTATTTGGAGCATTCCACCAGGTTACCACCAGGTTAGTTTACCTAAAGTGCTTTTGCTTATGAGGTTAATTTAGGCATACTGCTGGGTTTTAATGGCTATGGGTTTGTTTTACTATCTTATAGTCAAATAGATAAAATATAATGGCTCGAATTCTGTGATCAGGTTGACAATTTAAGGATTAATAAACAATTTTTTTTGCTAGGAGTGAAACAGTTAAGCATTTAACATGATTGATATTCCATTGTATATGAATTATTAATTTGTTTAGAAGGTGTGGACTTATTAGTTATTTGGGGAAATGTGGACTAGATATTGATGTAATGGCATCTGTAATAACAGTTGGGCAAATATGTTTTTAAGTAGGTTGGCTGTCAACCCTATGATCTTCATTGGGTTAAGGAAGAATTTGAAAGGGGTATAAAATACTGGGACATGGATATAGTATACTTCTTGTGAACTTGCATATTATGGTCAATTAACTTATATAACTGTGAAAGAGCTGAATAAACAATTTGAACTCTAAAAAAGCGTGTGTGATTGTGCTAAGTTTTTTTAGCGTGAAGTGATCCATTTTGTTGATATGCTGATTTTAAGTGCTCGAATCAATTATCCTTTTGTTTATACCTATTGAGAATTTGTTAACAGGAGGTTCCTCTGTCCACGTTGATGTTCATGATGTCTGAATTGTATTCGCTGAAGCTTATATGCTTTATGTATTGTATTTTACATGCAGTACAAGTTTTGTGTGGATGGAGAATGGAGACACGATGAACACCAGCCTTTCATGAATAGTGAATATGGCATAGTGAACACTGTCCTTTTGGCAACTGAAACTAATTTTATTCATGGAATTAATCAAGGGATTCCTTCTGGATCTAACATGGATGTGGATAATGAGGCATTTCAGCGTCTGGTAAGAATTACAATTAGTTATACTTAATGATTGGCATTTTGATTACCTAGTAACTTAGTACTAAACTCGAGGGTTGCTACAATTTTTTCATCTGCCCATCTTCAAGAATTGGATAATATATGTATTTTACTCAATGCTATCTCTTCGAAATGCATAGTTACCTAGGTAAATCGTGTTACGGTTTATACCATTGATATCTGCATTTTAGCATTTAATTCAGAAAAGTCTGGAGCATATATTTTTCGGTACTGTTTGATATAACTTTTCAAATAAAGCTATTCAAGTAGATCTTCTACTAATGGAGCTTTTATAAGTAGATATTTTAACAAATTAATTATTGGCTGTTTGGTTGGCAAGCACATATTTTAGCAGGTCTTTTTGTAATTACATTAACAAACAAGTTTTTTAATGCTATGTTATCAGAGAAATGAATTTAAGTTTTTAAATAAAAGCAGACAATTTAATCTTTTAAAAAAGTTTCAAAAAGCTTTCTCTCAAAAGCCCAGAATTTGGGGTGCTGGAAGAAGTAAAATGTTTCTTTAATTCTCCAAAAGCTCTTCCTCAGTTACAGTCAAATGACGCAAAAAATTATCAAAAGAGCTTTTGTAAGTAAAAAAGCTCTTTTTTCAATAAAGAAGCCATACCAAATAAGCTCTTTATTTGTTTATTAATTGATATCTATTTGATTCAGATTTGTTGGTCTTAGTTTTTAAAATAATTGGTTTCCTGATTTACATGCAGGTTCGAATTTCTGATGGCACTTTAACTGAGGCAGTGCCAAGAATATCAGAGGCTGATTTACAGGTTTCTCGTCACCGTGTTTCGGTATTCTTGTCTACACACACTGCATATGAGTTACTTCCCGAGTCAGGCAAGGTTTGGATGCTTTACCATTCTCCATTTGGCACTCTATGACATTCAAGTTAGACAGTTTATTGGAACTTGATTACAAAGGATTAGTACTTCTTTCTTCTAATTTACATGCACTTGTGTTACAGGTTGTAGCTCTGGACATTGATCTACCCGTAAAGCAAGCATTTCATATATTGTATGAGCAGGTAATTATACTATATTTTGTTGACGGTACGAATTGTAATGTTTTTGGGCCCCCTCTTCTCGTTTCTGTTTAATAAAAACCTTTTTAGTTTCGTATGAAGAAAGGAGATTAAAAAAAAAAAAAAAAGGAGAGAGAGAGAGAAGCTGAAAGTCAGTCAGCATATTCTGACCTGTTTATCTTAAAATACAAGAGCTTCATCACTACAGCTTTCCATGTCTCCTTGCTCTCCTGCACAAAAGAAGTAAAGGGAGCCCATGGTGTTCTGGGCGTTGTGTCTGGGTGGTGGGAAAAATTTTGCATGCATTTCTGAGAGCTATTGATTACCAAGGAGATTAAGTGTGTATAAGAAGTGAATATAATTGATTCATAATTTCATTCCTGAGCTACTGTATTTATTCCAAAAGCAAAACTTAAACTATTTCCGAAATGCTGACAAACAACTACGGATAGTATAAGATTTTTAGCTTCCATGACTACATAGGTTTGCTGATCACCATATTATGTTTAGTATTGGATATACTGATGAATCTTCCCACTTACCATTAGCTAAGTTTTGCTTGGAAGTCTATTGACCTTTAGTTTGCATCAATTTTTAATAGTTGGATATGCATCTTTTCTGAGTCAAGCTGTTGGCAGGGTATCTCCATGGCTCCTCTTTGGGACTTCAGCAAGGGGCGGTTTGTTGGAGTTCTTAGTGCATCGGATTTTATATTGATTTTAAGAGAGGTATGTCTGTGGGCACTCAAGATCTTTGGTTACTGGTGAGTCTTGTCAAAGGTGAAAAAGTATATTATTTTTGTTGCCATTTCTGGCATAGACTTTGTCACTTAAGTTTTACATAGTTTTGAAGTTGCTAATCTGTATTGAGGACCTATAAACTGGGTAAGAGAAACCTTACCTGATCTCCTGGCTTGATTTTTTTGTATTGGGAATTCATCATTCAATGTGAGATGATCGTTCAACTTCTTTCAAAATCTAACCATGTAAGAATTTATTTATGTATGATTATATGTATATTAAGGAATTCAAATTTATTAGAAGATCTTTTAGATTTTAAATTAAATCTTGGTGGAATACATAACTCCATTGCTATCCATACTAGATATCACTATTGGATGCTAAAATGATTGATTGAAGCTTTAACAGTTGGATTATATCCTTTGTGTTGCTTGTAAACCGTAGTAACTCTCTATGCAGCTTGGAAATCATGGCTCAAATCTAACAGAAGAAGAGCTTGAAACGCACACCATTTCTGCATGGAAAGAGGGGAAAGCATATTTGAACAGACAAATTGACAGGCAGGGGAGAGCATTCTCAAAGCCACTAGTCCATGTAAGTGATTCTTGTGGAATGTTTGTTTTATAGTATCTAATGGTCAGTTAGATTTGTTAATTTAGAAATTGAGTAGAATGCAAATTGATAGTACATTTTATGTCTGTTTTCATGTCTGCATGTGCATATGAAGATCTGTTAAATGTTATAATCTGTGGCTGTGCCATTACATTACAGTAATCTTGGGTTGATTCATTAGTTAATTATTTGTTGATTGTACAGGCTGGGCCAAATGATAACCTGAAGGATGTTGCCTTAAAAATTTTGCAAAATGAGGTGGCTACAGTACCCATCCTCTATTCTTCTTCAGATGACGGTTCATTTCCGCAGCTATTACACATTGCATCACTTTCTGGAATACTAAAATGTAAGCCTTTCTGTTAGTATGCTAAGCAGTGGTTCATGATCTATTACTGACTAATGTATGTTAATTTTCAGGCATTTGCAGGTATTTTAGGCATTGTGCTGGCTCTTTGCCCATTTTAAAGCTACCTATTTGTGCAATCCCTGTGGGTACGTGGGTTCCGAAAATTGGAGAACCAAATCGACGACCTTTGGCAATGTTGAGACCCAGTGCTTCTCTTAGTTCAGCATTAAACTTGCTAGTTCAAGGTATGTCCATGTCTTCAACCAGTTTAGAAAATTAAGAAAAAAGAGGAATGTGGAAGTTGAAACTTCATTTATGACCAATGTGTGTAACAAAACTTCATTATCATAGGGCTTTTTCATACACCTTTAGTGAATTAATGATGTGTTTGGATCTGAGTTTCTGTGTTATTACCATGTATTTTGTTTTCCTTAATTGAAATGGCTTATCTCCTCTTTAAGTATTTAATTTGTATTGGATACAAGTGATGCTAGAATTGGGTTGGGTAAACTGTTTGTTGGAATGACACAAAATCAGACTTCAGCCAGATTCCTCTATTATGCTATATGCTATTTCACTGTGCATTTTGCTACTGCAGCTCAAGTGAGTTCGATACCCATAGTCGATGATAATGACTCACTGCTGGATATTTACTGTCGGAGGTAAGTTGGGATCTTGGGGGAACATTTTTGGTGTAAGAACTGTAATTTTTATCTTCTATGATTGAGGTTGATGGTTTTTCATTATTTTCCACAGTGATATTACAGCATTGGCAAAGGACAAAGCTTATGCACATATTAATCTCAATGAAATGACTATTCATCAGGTAAACATTGTAATTCGTGATATTTATTCATTTGAGGTTAGTAATGTCATTGCAGTTATCAAATAATATTTTTGCTTTTGTTAATTGATTGAAACTATCATTTTTTTTTTGAGCCAACTAATGACATTTGTGGGTTCTGTCTTCTGTTTCTTGTTTTTGTTTTTTGGTGAGTGTAAATGGTGGGGGAGGTGTCATTCTTAGGATTTATTTGGGTGATTGTTTGTGGGACATTAATTCTTGCCACTTTGTGCTTCCAATGGCAAACAATGTTGAGCCTTATAATTGTTGCACATCTAGTACTTGCAAATTGGCATTCATAAGCTCCAGATTCCAGGATCATTTTTGCATTTGATGTATAGCTTTGATGGACATCTAAATAAATTTGTTTTGGTATGAGTTTTTCATTGAAAAACTCTGATAATAAGCCTGTACAGCTACCTAAAATTATGTAATTCTGCTTTAGCTGTTTAGCTTTCATAGGGTGATTTCAGTTTTGCAGCACAGTTTAGATTGAAATGTCTGACACTTAGCCCATCAGATAACTAGACTCACTCCTGCATCTCTCTCTCTCTGCTTTTTGAATAAATAAAATTCAGGCATTGCAATTGGGACAAGACTCGTACTCACCTTATGAGTTGAGAAGTCAAAGATGTCAGATGTGTTTGCCATCAGACTCGTTGCATAAAGTGATGGAGCGACTGGCAAACCCAGGTAATTTTATTCTTTTTAGTATTTTTATTGCTTGTGTAATGTCTGATTTTCTTACATCCCTGGATATCTTCTGTTGCTGTTCGATAAAGGATGTAAGATTGCCAGTAGTGCAAGTAATATATAATTATGTTATGATCTGTGCATCGCCAGTCACCTTTCTTTTTATGACTATGCTCTACTGCAAAGTCCCTACAGGGAAATGTAAATTTAAGTTGTACTGAAGAGCCTTTTATTGTCGTTTTTTCTACACTTAAAGAGGTTTCATCATCAATGGTCATTTCTTCGTGTATTGAAAATGTTGACAAGTATGTTCCAGTTTACCTATGGAGCACACTTTTTTTATCCAGCTGATTGAAGTTCTATTTTTGATCTTGGTTCTCATATTGTGCCCGACTTCTATGTTGAGTTTATTTTAAAATATATGTTGCTGTCAAATGTTCTAATTCCAACATCACATGGTGTGTCCCCATTGGAATGGTGTATTTTTCAATACGTAACTGTCAAATGTTTCAATGCCAAGATCATATACTGTCTACCCACCTGCCTATTGGATGCATTATCCATCTACATCCGCTCCAGCAGGATTACTTGGAATTATTTGAAACTTTTTACTTTATCTATTTGGCAATTAAATTTGGTACCCTTGTGAAGTATGTCGAATCTGAACATTCTATTAGTTTTTCATAATGAGGGGTTTCTTGGGCCAGATTCTTTGGCCTCGGTGAGAAATTCACACATCTTATGTTATGTTTGCCATTTCATTGTTTGGCTTACCATGCCATTATCTATGTTATTCTAACTTCCTACCGATGTTTTTGGTTACTTTTGACGTTTGAGTGGCTTTAGAATGATGTCTTAATCAGATTAATTGTCCTTTTACCTGGGTTCCAGGTGTTCGACGTCTTGTCATAGTGGAGGCTGGCAGTAAGCGTGTAGAGGGCATTGTATCACTCAGTGATATTTTCAGGTTCTTGCTTGGTTAATTATAGAAAATATTGCTGAAGATCGATCATCTAAAATGAAGTGTTGTTGGGTACCCTACAACTTGTGTACACCATTTCCTGCCCTCCTTCTAGAAAGGATTCCAGTACTTCCCACGGTGACTTGATCTCATTTCTTGGAAAATTTGCCATCAGATTGGCCTCTTGCTTCTTAGCCTTCTTTTTAGAATTTTAGGCTTAAGAAAGAGGCGTGTAATTTGAGAGGATTCGTTTTCTCTCCCAAATTTATTCATCTCCCCACTGCCCACATAATTATTTGGAAACATTTTTGTGCAATTGTCATTGATGTAGATGCCGTGTTTTTGGGGAGCATGAAAACCTGTAATTGTTCATTTCTGCTAGAGTTATAAAGTGGAAAATAGATCTCAAATGAGGAATATTAATTAATTCTGTGTTTAAGCAAGCATGCTTTTATTAAGTTTTGAAAGCACCTCAGTTGAAGTATTTAGTAAATTTATATTTTTTTAGTAATCAAGACACTGTTTATCAATATTTGTATTATATCAATAACTTTATTTTTAATTTTATGGATAAAAAATTTACGAAACATTTGCATTCTTCTTCACCCGTGTTAAGTGAGATGTGTTTCGGCGACCCAAGTTGATTGGTATCACTAAATAATAATACGTAGTGAAAACGATGATAGCGAAAATTCAGAACACTCTGAATTTTTTATTGAATGATTTTATTGTCATTCTTATAGTAATTATTCTAGGGAAATTTTAGGGAAATTGATAGGAACCTTGAATTATATAAGAAAGGATAAACACCTGTAGTTCGGAGAAAAGTAGATCATGAGTGTAGAAGAATAAATAGATATGTCAAATGATTTGTTAAGTTATTATTATTTTTATTTTTAAACTTCAGAAAAATAATAAAATAAGATATATTTTTTTTAATTTTAATGTTTAAAATTTTTTTAAAATATGGATTAAATTAATATAATTAAAAAATATATTTTATTTTTTAAAATTTAAAGATAAATAATAATAATAATTTAACAGATTAATTAACGAAAATAAAAATTAAAGAGGTATTTGTCATTTTTTCATAGTTCAAAATTTTATTTTCTTCAAATTTGAGAGAGATATTTATGTCAATTTTTTTATTCTTTTTTGAATAATATTATGCTTTCAAGTTCTATTTTAATTTATATTTCAAATGATATATGATATTTATCTATTGGATAATAAAATAAGGAATTTTATAATTCAATTGGTGAAAGTTACATTATTTGTTATTTGAGATATAAGTTGGGGTGTGTAGTATGTATTATTTTAATGTCTCGTATGCATGACTAAAAGCAGAGAATTCAAGGTATCTGGTCGTTAGCTTTATTCTCTAAACTTTTTATGGTCTAATTCTCATCTAATTTTAATAATAAATTGCACTTTTTAAAATAACAAAAAAATTGTTTTTGGGTAAATACAGAAATTTAACACATTTAAATCAAATCGATATAACTCTTCTGGGACATGATCTATTATTATTCTTATTATTATATATTAACCGCCTTTATTAATAGGGTTATTTTCAACTTACTACTTTGAATTAGTTTATATTACATCGACATATAAAAAGTATTCTGATGTTACACTGTAGTACAAAAAGATATAAAATATATCATTAGTTTATAAATTAATGACGGACGTCCTTAAAAAATTATCAGCTGAAGGGCAAATCGTTTTTTCATCAAAAAAAAAAAAAGATTTTTTGTCAACCTAGTGCGTAGTTGAAGATAAAAGGAAGATGTTAGAAAATTTCAACACTCACCCAAAATTTTGACTGCTTGGTTCACCAGCAAAGTGACGAAGAAAACAAACTTTTCATACAAAACACCCACAATTTTCAAGGCAAGAAGAACTTCCAAGCTCTTTAAAACTCTTTTGTCCTCGACAACTTTCGGTATTCATTGGCCTGTTTGCTTGCATCGCGTTTCGTAGTCGGAGAAAAGAGGTGATTCATTGGCTTGACTACTGTGAACAAATTGCAAAGGTTAGAATAACCTTATTGATAGCTTCTCATGCATGATTATTGTAGATTAATGGATTCTTTTCACCTATTATGATTGCATGCCTTAGACAGATGTGCTAAAACCCAAGGTTTTTTGTTCGGTTTTAATTTTTTGGGGGTTTTTTAATTACATATTTAATAATCATTTATAAATATTAAATAGACATCAATTTTATTGTTTTGTAGCATGCATGTGTTTGAAAGTGGTAGATGATATCGTTGCAAGAAATGTGACAGAAAGGGTATGTAAAAAATGCGTTTTTTCGGGATAAGTTTGGGGCTTTTACAAATTCAGAGAAGATTAGTCACTTTGTAGTGTTGGTGGTTGCATTCATTTGGTGAATCATGTTATACGATGTTTGCATGTAAATTATAAGTGTTAAATATATGATGTTTGCATTCATTTATTAAATATTTGCATGTTGTGACATTTAAGTTGTGTTAATGTGTGGCATATGTTTTGTGTAATGTATTTGTTATGTGTAAACGTTTGAATTTGTTTTGTGTCAATTATTTCAAGGGAAAATGACACCACTGGAACTTACATTGTCTTACAAAGATAAAAAGCATTCGATGGGGCTTATATATCCTAATGATTACAAGATGAAAAACCTGAAGATTGATACTTTGAGAATTACAGTAGCTGATAGAGTTGAATGCCATGCCAAGTTCAACTTTTGGTTTGTTGATCCAGAAGCTGGTGAGAATAAGGAAATTACATCAGATTTAGAATTAATGGGAATGTATGAGAGTTATGAATTAGGAGGACTAATCAGATTGAAGTAGAAGTCAACATTGCTACAATACAACAAAACCCAAAACCCAAAAACGAAAGCCTACCATACTAGAAGAGCTAACCCTTTACTCAATGTTCGAAACTTTGAAACACACTTATCTAAATCCAAATACCCTAACCAGCTTTTTTAAAGCAGTAGAAGACAGCCCTTTATTGTCATCTGTATCACAAGAAACATTTTCCCAACACAACACTTTTGAAAATTGACCAAACTCAAATATTGCTAACCTGGACAGTGGATCAAGTAATAGTTGGTCTGATTACAATGATGGCAATCATTTCAATGATAAGGATAACTCACATTTTGATGGTGGTACTTCAAATAGTGGTAAAGACATTGGCAGTGAGGTTAACAGTGACAATTATGAGCTGTTGTCAGATGTTGATGACATAAGTAAGATGAACTTCAGTTCAGATAAAGTAGATAATATTGGGATAGCAAACATGATGAGGTACTTGGATAAACATGCATATGAAACACCTGTAAATGGTAAGTACAAAATTAAGGTTGGGGCAGTGTTTGACAATGCAGATCACTTCAAAAGGGTTTTGCATGATGAAATGATTAGAGAAGGGTTTGAAATTGACAGGATATATAATGATAAGAAAAGGTTTAGGGTAACATGTTCTGTTGAGGGTTGTCCTTGGATGGTAGTTGCAGGGCATTTTATTGATGTTGGTGGGTTTGTAATCAGAGAATTTATGGAGTAACACACCTACCTTAGGTCTGGTAAGACCATTGTTGTTTTTGCTGCATGGATTGTTGAAAAGATCAAAGGGTTAGTGGAGTCAAACCTTGATCTGAAAATTTTCGTTATTAGAGAGGTTCTAAGGCTGGATTATGGGGTTAAAGTGCACAAGATGAAACTTTATAGAGCTAAGAAGCTTGCTTTAAAATTGGTTGGAGGTGATCATTCTAAAGGGTATGAAAAATTGTTTCAGTATCATGCTATAATACTTAAGCACAACCCAGACTTATTATGTAAAGTTATGTGTGACATATTGAGTAAGCCAAGCCAAATATTATTTCAAAGGTTTTTTTGTGTCTTTTAATTCACAGAGGCATGCATTTATCAATAGGTGTAGGCCTTATATAGGCATAGATGGTTGCCATTTGAGAGGGGAGTATGGCGGGATTTTACTTGCTGTAGTAGAGGTGGTAGTAAATAACAGATTCTTCCTTTGGCCATTGCGATATGTGAGTCAGAGAATGTAGATACTTGGGGTTGGTTTTTATCATTGCTACATGATTTTTTAGATGATAGAAGGCAAGTAACTTTCATGAGTGATAAGCAAAATGGGTTAGTCTCGGCTCTTTAACAAACATGGCCCACTGCTTACAGCAGATATCATGGAAGACATATATATGCTAACTTCAAATCTAAATATCCAGGTTTAGCTTTGAAAAGGCTATTCTAAAAGGCATGTAAAAGCACAAACAAGAATGACTTTCTTGCTGCTTTGGACAAGATGAAAGAGATCAATGAAGGTGCTAGGGCATGGTTTAATAACTTAAAAGATTACTTCTAGGCAATATAGGCATTCGACAAAAATTACAAAGTCATTAATCCAACTAACAACACAACTGAATGCTTCAATAATTGGATTAGTAAGTATAGGAACAAACCATGCCTTACACTATTAAAGGAGATCATATGTAAGCTCATGAAAAGATTTACAAAGAGAAGAAATAAGGTCAAAACATGGGCTTCGCCAATTACATCGAGAATGAAGAAGCAGATTGATGTTATAATGAAGGAAGCAGAAAGCTTAGTGTCAAATCTTCTTGTGACATTGTTTTCCAAGTGAAAGATATGTTTTATACACTAATGAGATGGTTCATTGTTGATATAGAGAGAAAAACATATGATTGTGGCTTTTACGAGGTTGTTAGATGTCCGTGCAAGTATGCAATAGGCTGTTTTAACTACTTGAAACACAAACCTGAAGACTATCTGCTACACTTCATGACAAAAAAAACATATTTCAGCACTTATGTAGTGATGATTAACCTTATACATGATCAGATCACATGGGATCAAGGAGAAACAATGAAAATTGATTCTTCAGAAAAGAGAAGACAACCTGATAGGCCAAAAAAGCTTAAAAGAAGAGAACCAAACGAGCTAGTAAGATAAGGAAGGACATTTTTAATTAAGTGCAACTTCTATTTTGGTTATAATTATAATGTTAGAACCTCTCCACTTGCTCCTTCAAACACAAAAATAGTAAGATTGAATTAGATAAGTGGTTTGATATGAATAATGAATATTGTAATGTTATTACTACAAGATGAGCTAACCATTCTATGTTTTTTTGGGTAGACAACAAGAGGTCAATCATTTTAAGCGGTCCACAAACAAGCAAACCAACAATTAAATTTAAACACAAGAGCAGACTCGAATGCAAAGCGAAGGCAAGGCTCCTATGTAAGGGGAAGAGACAAAAATTCATTAGGCAGAAATACAACTCAAAGAGGTATTAAATACAAATTTTTTAGCTTAATTTTGCTTTTTTCTCTTGCATCTACTTATCTTATTGGCATTTTTATAAGTTCAGTGGCATTAAGTAGCTTACAATATACATCTTACTTAGCTCATATATAAGTGGAATGGCATTTTGAAGGAAACAGTGGCATTTTAAAGTTCATTTATTGATACAGCTATATTTTGGTATTGTGAAACTTTCTTTTACAATGATTATTATATTACAAATAGTATAGATACTTTTTGTATACTTTTTGGTACTGTGAAACTTTCTTTTGCAAGGGTTATTATATTACAAGCACTATAGCTACTTTTTGTACTTATATTATTATAAGGGTTTTTAACTTAGTTAATACAGTTAAACTGTTATTTTGTGACTTGAATTCTTTATTATATGATTCTATAGTTGCATTGCATTACATTTTCATCATTACAAGTACAAAAGTTCCAAAAAATAGCCAAATAATCCATGTCAGTTTCCTTTCAATCTTGTGCAGCCTAAAACTTACAATCTGAGCATCTCTATTATCCAGCATTCTAGGTTCAGATTGATAACTATCATCATTATGCATATTACAAACTTCAATGTCATTAGGGCTCCACTATTTCGAGCAAGTACATTTCTTCATCCTACATGTCCAAAATAGTCTATTAGGATTTCTTGTTGTCCTTGAAATCACTCCCAGAGCCTGTATTCCATACTTACAGTATTTAAACTTGCATGTTACATATTCAGCATTTTCATCATATTAACTGTGTTGCCTTGTATTTGAGTGTTGAGACATTGTTGATGAAGTTGCTGAAGTTTGTAAGGAGATGTAATGAAGTATTTTCTGTTGTGATGATGGTTGCTGAAGTTGAAATTTTGGAAGATGTTGAAGTGTTGGATTTTATTTGGGAATTATGGTTAAAAAGGGAATGTAATTTGTTGGTGTACTAGAAATTGAAGTGAAGAAATGTGAGAAGAAGGGCGTGGTTTTTAAAGTGGGAAAAATGTTTGGGTAGCTGATTGTCACCTGCTGGAAAATTGAAATCCCCAACCTGTGCGGCACCTAATCAGCTGATGGGTAAAACCGAAATAGGCAAGCCTTCCAAAACCAAGATCAAGGTGAGATGCTTGTGTGTGAACTGAGTGCCATGAGATCACTGCCCAGTATGAGTGCAAATCAGGTGCAATAGCAAGAAAGGAAGTGCAGAACGTGAGAGAAGGAGTGGGAAAATGAGAGAGAGTTCTTCATTGCATCAAACAAACATTACACACATATATATTTACATTTGAGTGGCTAGGATTGTCTCACACAAAGCATTAAGAAGGGCTGAGATTAAAGCACAGTGTTTTGCATTAAAACAAGCCAAAATATCCCACCTAACTCCCATTAACTCGTTTGGGCTCATTGGGCATGAACAGTGCCCGAGCTACAATGCGCGCCCAGTCCACTGCCTTGCTTTTTGCCCAGTTGAATGAGGAAAGGTGTGATGGAGATTTTACTTTCTGGCTCAGTGGAAATCTCAGCCAACACTCCCACTGTGGTCGTGATAGTACCCACTCATGTATACGGTGCAACGCCCAACGCTCGTGGATGAAGCTCGTGGGCTCGTGGAGTTACCGCTCGTGGTGGCGGCACGTGACATGGTGCAATCTTCAACGGTTATTTTTTAATTTCTCAGAAAGAATAGGGGTATAAATGTCAATTTGTATCTCTTATGTATTTTGTAATTATTTCGTACTCTATAAGCAAATTAGTCATTTACTATCTTTTTAATCTTATGTAAGGAAATCTCAATATAATAGAAACTAATTCAGAATAGTCAGTTGAAAATAATCCTTATTAATAATAAATCATCTCCGTCAAAAGATCGGGAAGTTTCTGTGAGGCCGCTGGAAAGTCTTTGTTAAGTCTCTCGAGTCGGTAAGCTCTGATTTTGTTATGGATTGCTTGAAGTTGTTAAAATTGATTAGGTTAGGGTATGTCTAAAATTGCTGTGAATGGATTGCTTAGATTTCGAAAAAGAATGTGTGCGAGTGCGCTTAGATTAGATTACTTGTAAAAATAATAATGTGAAAATTTTGAAGAAAGCCGAAAAAATATCGGCGATAACGAAGATATCTCCTCATGGCCGTGTACTTCCCTTTCTTAATGTGAATTGCTCTTCAAATTTAAGTGAATTCCAGGATATCAAGTTTAAGTTTAAATCGGACAGATTTTAGAGTACTTTCAATATGTTTGTTAACTGTTTCATTACTTGTTATTCCTTCCAGAAATGGTGAAAAAGACAGAAGAGCTAAGTGAAGAAGAAAAAAAGGCTTTGAGAGGCAGCAAATTTGCTCCGCTCCCTTCTCTTCCCCCTCCTTCACGTTCTCAACCGAGGTTTAATTTTACTTCTAATTTTTTCCTTTTTTCTTCTTTTCTATTATTTCGTTTTGTTATATCCATGCAACTTTTTACTCTTATGTGCAAAGGTTAGCACATCCTGGTGGACCATTGACCACGAACAAGGCAGCAGCGTTAGCCAAGTTCCTAGAAAGAAAACTCAGAGACCCGCACCGATTGTCTTCTATTAACCCTGATCTTCTTGAGTTGGCTGTAAAGAATGCCAAAGAGACTGTAATTTCAAGTATGTATTTCTTTTGTTTACTTATTGATTGTTACCATAAGAAAATGCTGTCCTATGTTGTTCTTTTGCGGGTATTTTATGAATATGAAAAGTGAAAGAAAGAAGAGATGGAATATTGGCTTTGTTCTTTTATTTTCCCTTTTTATGGGTTATAAAAAGATTTGTGAAACCATTTAATGGACTGTGAAATTTGCAATTAAGATGTCAAAGTTGTAAAAATATGAAAATGACAATAGTTTTAAGTTTCTTGGTGGTGATTGCGTTGTACTGCTTAAGACAATTAGTCAAAACATGTTGATTTGGCTTCTGATAGAATTTCAGGGACGAATGAAAATGAAGAGTGTTTTTCTCAGTTGATTATGGGAGATAATGCTTGGGGTCTGATGTAAAAACATAATGCCTATATGTTATACTTGGAGTATGATTGAAATTCTGCAAGACTAGCAGCTTATGGTAATTTTATTTCTTTTCAATGCATAGCTTTCTCAGAAGATAAAATCCTGGCTTGAGGGCCATGTGTGTGTATCTGTTTGTTGAGGATTTGTATAGTAGAAGAATCTTTATGAGAATAGAATTTTATTTGCTGCTGGTACATAATTGGTTAACAAGAACTGTGCATTATGACTAGCAAAGTTTCTTATATTCAGAGGTTCAAAGCACGCATTCATGCTGGGAGAACTTGTAGTTGGAATGATTCTTCGTTGTTATTCCACTCAATTTGTTTATGCGAATTGTTGCATTTGCATTCAATGCCTTTATTTTTTTTTCCAAATAATTTTGCCTTCCACGGCATTTAGTTGTGAGAGGGTAATGCTAGCATTCTTGCTGTCTGAAATTGCTAGTAGGAAAATGCAATGGACTTCTCTCTGTACTCAAATTAAATTCTGGACAAGGCTTTTTCATTTTTGTTGATGATTATATGAATCTGGTAGATTAATGCCATACAGTGATGTGTGAAATACAAGTAATTAGCAGATTTTCTTGCCTTTAGAATTCTGATGTCTTTTAGTTAGTGCTGGAAATTAAGAATAAACATCTAGAGACATTAGAAGATTCCAGTGAGTAAACACTGTTGATATGGGGATTATTGAGACGATTACGAAGAGACATTAATTCATTGCTTTTCTTCTTACTCGTCTTTAAAAAATCTTGCTGTTGAAATTTGTCACCAGATAGCACCAAATTAACAAAAACTTCTTCATCACATTGTTCAGGTCTTGTTGATTGTGCTTATGTGATGCACATCAGTTGTTTGGTTCCTTTATCTGTATGTGATATATGTACCAAGTGTTACTGAATTGGAACCAATCTGATTTTTCTTGTTTTACTTTACATAATAGGTGGTTCTTCAAATTCAGGTAGAGTGATTCGACATGTGACTTCATTTGGCGACCCACAGGTGCATTGAGTTGGTATTCTTGTAATTGGATGTGAAAGCTGTCATAGTGGTTTTTGTTTATCACATCCTCATTGGTTATGCATTGGGCAGGGTTCACTTGAAGAAGTAGAAGCCGGAAATTCTGAGCCAAAGGAACTAAAGAAAAAGAAAATGAAAAAGAAGAAAAACAAAAAAATGAAGAAAAGCAAAAAACAGAAGGTCGTTTCCCATTGATTGTCTTTAGTCTTCACTTATTTTATTTGTATGATTGTTGACTGACTATGTCTTTTCTGCAGCAGGTGGCGATAGAATAGACAGGGAATGTTCAACTACAAAGGCAGCCCGAAAAGAAGTTAGTATTAATATTGAATCAAGTCGTTGCATGAAATATCTGGTGTTAAGGAATTAAAACCTGGAATTTACCAAAGATGGAAAGCAGAAAAATTCGAATTCAATTGGACAAGATAAGTTTTTGGTAACATCAGTTGCTGACCAATTGTGTACTGAATTAGTCATTTTAGTTTCTGATTATTTAACTTCTTTGTCTTACAAATTGCAAGTTGTTGATTATGTAGCAAAAATTTCTCTTATCAAACTCCTTATTTCTGTGACATTGCACCAGTATAGAAGGAAAATGAGTTCAATGTCTGAAATTTCTCAGCTATTCCTCTTTTGATTTTGGAAGATGTCAGCCACTTATGATACGAAGTATAGATTATTATTCTGAGGCATAAAAAGAGTTGATAGACGCATGAGAATGAGTGACAAAATTCAAGTGTTACAGATTTTACATACAACATATTTATAGGTGTGAGCCTATGTAGGTACAAGTGCTAATATTTGATTTTTTATAATTCCCATGCATTTCTGTATCTCTGCATAAATTGGAAGATTCTGTGAACAACACGGCTGCAAACTCATGACTGCAGAATCTAATACCTGGGCAACATCCGCGGGAGGAAACTCTCGTTCTGTACACTTCTGCATTTGGGTTTACGAAAATAACCAGTTAGAGATTACATGCTGTGAGAATAAGCCTGATTCATGTATTTTACACCACCCAATCAAACCAGACTAAACGAGAAAATTTTACCGTGAACAGAGATTTGTTAGTTACTACCTACCTAATTATAACTGAAAACTTTTATCAGTCAATAGGGACCAAAGACCTTATACAGTAGAAAGTTCAAAATTTTCAGCAAACCATAACAAGACGTATTAATATCTTACAAATGTGACATACTCGCCCTTCTAAGGGACCAGAACTCAGGACACAGCATCCCGCATTAGTCAAAGCCAGGAAACGGGGCATTCAATAGAAAGGTGTATAATGATGCCTAACAGAGTACCTTCAACGATGCCTACTAAAGCTCACTCTTCTACAGAGGTATGATCTAGTTGCCTGACTCTTGCCTACCATTTTAGTTTCATACATTTGACATAAAATGGTAAACATGGCCTTTCTTTTCGATGTTCTATATCATTTGCTTTCTTAGTTTCAAGCTTTCATGAATATGAAGGGGGCAACACATTGTATCCAATCAATGATGTGATAGCACCAGATTACACTACTGTCACAATGGGAAGTTACTGCAGGAATGACCTTCTATACATATAAAAATCTACTGAACAAGCTTTCTGGGGTCAGGGGTGGCTTTTAAAATAAATGAACACCCATGAAGTGAAGAAAGTTAATGACCTAATTTGAAACTAAAGAGCTGTGTTTAACAAAGTGTATATGTTGGAGAAAAAGGAAAACTTATAGACCATAAATTTACCTGGATCGTGAGCAAAGTAGCTACACAATGTGCAATTAGTTCTGATGGTATTTGTGGTGTATTTTCATCGGACGAATTGTTCAATGTAGAATCAGGTGCACAACTATTTGACAATGTATTCGTTGTAATGGTCCTCAGCTGATCCTCAGAAGTACGAGCACCGAGAACCATATCCTCAGGGGTAGAAGACCTATTTGATGGCATGCCTAAATCATCGCCTGATAGCCTGTTATTAACAAAATCCATGACCTCCTCGATCCTCTCAATTCCATTTTCTCGTTTCAAGGATGACAATGCCTGCAATAGTGAGTTTAGTCAGACTACATGCACTGCACCCGAGTTAAAAAGGTGCAAGGGCCACCATGATAAGATAATTATAAGTTAATTAACTACATGCCAACGTGGGCAAACCCATTGATCAAAAGACAGAATGATTACTATGTAGCACATCTTCAGAAAATTCATCTCTCACAATGGTCAAATCAGGCCTAACCGAAGCGCTACAACAGTCCCCTCCCATTGGAAAACCAGGAAAAAGGGTACATTCCTTTAGGCAGCAAGGTAAATATTTCCATAAAACATCTGCAAAGTTAGGATAGCCTAAACACTAGTGGGTTCACCATTTGGCCACAATGGAGGTGGAGATCCATTCAACAAAAGTTGTGCTAGATATGATTTGTCAGTGACAGGATGAAGCTTTAACATATGGTCCACTTTAAATTCTTCAATCTAGAGAAAATTAAGGAATCAGAAAAATTTTAAGCAATGTTATAAGTACCACAGATCTCAGCAAAGAGCAGACCAGGACAGAAATAAGTTGACTAGCCTTCCTTACCTGCACAACCACATCAACCATTTTTTGGGCTTTAGTTCTTGAACTTTCGATGATTTCAGCCACATGAGGTCCAGATTCTTGGGATTGGTATGCAGAGTGATCGAAAGAGCTTGAAAGGCCACCCAGGTCACCTAAGCCAGCCATGGTTTTCGACCATGGAAGCAACATGTTCCCCTGATATGTGTTGCGTTGCCTCAAACAAAAAAGAGCAGAAGCAACCTGCACAAGGAAGACAAGTCAGGCAATTAAAATTACCAGAGCACAATGGTGAACAATAAAGGAGAAGAGAGTGAAGTAATAATGAGGTCCGCAAATCAAATTACTCATGCCTGCTCATTAACTTCATTTAGCTGCAACAATATTGCAGCATAGTGCTTCCTAAAACGTTCTGAATCCTTAAACAAGTTGCCTCCATCTTTTTGGTCTTCCAAAACTTCATTATTCATGTGCCTCAACTCAGAAACAATAGCCTCCTACAAGTTTGACATGAACCATCAGTTTGTTTCTCAAATATAAATGTCAGCTGCTGAATTTGAATTTGTGCAGGAGTATGTCGAATAGTCCGAGAATACAATGCATGACCAACAAATAACAAAAGCCCAGAAGGCCTTTTTCTTTTGCTTTGCACTTTTTACCTTTTCTATTTTTTGAAAAAAGTCAGAGCTCCATTATATGGGTCTGATTAACGAAAGTGAAGCATCTATAACCTTTTCAAGGAGTTTGTCAAATGGGTCCTGAAACTTGGAAGAACTTAAGAAAATTTGATACTAAAAATCAAAGAGAATACAATTCCTGTCATTCTCAAATCTACTTTTACGCTTTGTTTTTGGTTTCTTTTTCCCTATGAGTATACTACATATCCCAAGTAATTATCCCGATTTCATTCCAAGTTATGTGGCAATCATCAAATGGATAATAAGTTGGGGCAATACGTATTTTGAAAATGGTGGAAATTTACTATCCAATGGATAAATGAAAAATCACTTGGGAAGTCTAGTATTATCATTTCTCTGCTTTATAATTGCTCCAGTGTCCTCCCAGAGAAACAAATACAGTGAGGAAAGCTATTGGGCTATTTGGTTAGAGGTTCCCCCAAGATGGAAATTCTCTGGCATGATATGTGCTAAATTTAGGGTCCCAAAGAAAATGTAAAAATGATAGAATAAGAACATTGTTACAGAACTAAAAAAGTGGGGTTAAATAAAAACATAGAAACGCGTGACACTTAATGTTAGAGAATCAACATGTGAGGGTAGAAGCACACAATAAGAGAGACATGGATTACTTCATGGAGTATCAAAGAGAATAAAAAAAGAAATCTATTGGCAGAAAACATCTAAAATGATGCATGATCGACTAACAAGATGTACAACCTTTTGGTCCAGGACACGCGTTAATTCAGAAAGTGCTTGGACATCAGCTTCCTTCGCTTGGATTTGTGCAATAATAGAAGGCTCTGATGCTGCTTGCTGGACACTAACAGTTTCACTGAGCCCCACTTTAACTTGTGAATTAGGACTTGATGAAACCCCCTGGTCAAAACAGTTTCCTCTTCTATAAGATAACGATTATGCCATTTCTGGACATTGTTTGTATATTGTTGGGCTAATGTATCACTTAGTTGAGTCTAGAACAAATAGTTTTAAACTAAAAGTTTCCACATGAAGCAATGAAAACACCCTTTTTTTCCTTAAGAAAATACACCATATGCATTGAATGATGAATGATTTGAGAATTCACCAAATTTATAAGCATACAACAAATCTCATTCCAAGAACTACTGACCTTTTGCTGCTGTAATAAATTGTTGACATGATAATTGGTTGAAGGGAAGGTATGACAGGTAGCATAGGCTTTCTCCAGGTTCTCACAAGGGGAAAATTTCATATATCCTTCGATATTCCTTTCTCTTGGTTGCCCGTTCATTTTGAGCTCCGTGAAATTCTCAATAAATTTTCCAAAAGCTACATTCTGTCTTGTAAGAGATGCAGGCATATTTTCCAACAGATTTAAAGGCATGCAATCAATATCCTGCCATAGAAAAGATACTAAATAATAAATCAAAGAATGGGACACCAGAAAATGAAAAGTCAAAACAGACAAATAAACTTAATGAAAGCTGAATTTCAGCAATGATTTGTACAAATAACTTTTTGCTAATTCAAAAACATGAAAAAGAAACCTTAATACAAGGATTTGTACAAATATCTCAAACAAAATCAAGGCTTACACAAGTTATCACAAGTAAATTAGCACAAAACTGTTCAAGCAAAATACAATCCAGATACTTCACTGGTTTTAATATTCTTTCAAACAAACTGATTAACCATTGAAACTGAAGCATCCGGAACCAACAACTGATAGGTATGTAAGTTTGGCAATATTTGTAGACACTTTTTCAGTATTATAGGTTCCATGGTTCAAGAAGGTGTTTTAATAAATAACTTGTGCTTTCTCTGGAACTGTTACCAGCAATTCCAATTTTATTCTCACACAGATGGCCACATGATGCCGTGAATGTACATGGTTTGCTCCATTCTCTTAACAGTGGTCCTACAGTGCTCTTAGGTTTCAGAGAATGTTGCAGTCATCCACAGACTTAAATGATGAGGATGCTAAAAATTAACAAGAAACCCCATTTTGTAGTCATTAATATCTTTTCTAGATCAAATTAGATCTCACAGTTCAACAATACTCTCCAGCAATAGATAAATTAATATAATGATGACCAAAAACAGCAATCACCCTCTTCATAGTATCTATAAGAACATAATATATCTGAGAAAGACCTGTAGAAACTTAAACCACCATCTTTGCCATCACCTTCTTCATAAGTAAAGGACAAGGGATTCAATTATGCCAATAGTTTGAGTTAAAAGATTCACATCCATCAAATAACAGAACACAGATTCCAAAATATTTTAGATCAAATAAAATGAATACATAAAATGTGGATAGAAATGCAATAAAAGGATTTACCCTGACAAACTCAACGCCTAGTTCATGCTGATCAAACTGCACCCTGTATCTACTATGATCAACAGTTAGTACACTTCCATCGTGAATCTCTCTTGTCCTTGGATGAACAGAAACAATACGTTGCCCAACAAATAAAGGTCGAGCTAAGTCAGTTGGAAGTCCTTCCCTAGTACCAGCATGAAGTTCAGAATAATGAGTTCTGACGGATTCTCTGTATTGATAGAGCTTCTCTTTTTCTTCTTTCAGAAACTGCTCAGAAAACCTACGTGGCCTGCCTAGAGAACTGTGCCAGTAAGAAAGTCAAAATAAAGTGTTTACAGCAAAATTTATAAAGTAGTGGGAAAAAGTGAAGAATGACTGCAAACGAAGTAAGCAGTTGAAAGGAAAGTACCTCTTTATGACACCCCATTCAACACGTGTTAATCTTGGTACATGACTCAACCCCACATGATCCAGGTACTCTACAAACTCCCTTTTGGCAAACCATGGATAATCAATTGCACTGTAGAACCACTCAAAGATACACCATCTTTGTACTTGGTACCATGATAAGCAATTAGAAAGCTGTTCCTGTAATTATATATAGAAGATAAAATAAATTACAGATTCAAGAAACTTTAGAGAAATTTGACATTATGAACCATGTTTAACCTTAAGTTTGAGTGCTCTTTCATGGTATGAAGAATTGGTTCCATTTTGGCCATCTAAAATATCATCAGAAGATTTTAAAATATCTTCAGAAGACTTCTTATCTCTCTCAATGAACAGCTTTCGTGCATTCATCTTACGCCTGCTCCTGACTTTGGTAGGTAAGTTGACCTGGTTTGCAGATCTAATATGTGTGGTTGATAAACCAGAACTGTTACCTTCCTTTCCATGATCAGTACTTGATGCACCTTCAGTAGGTTTCACCAATTTTCCTTGTTTTGATTGTGCAGCACTAAGAGTTCGTTTACCTCTGCTCACAAACTTCTTCAACTCATCCGCAGCCTACAACAAAGTGCAGAGATGTATGAATTAAGAGAACAAAAAAGAAGAGAAGGGGGATGGGGAGACAAAAAACCAGTGATTGACACGGAAACAATAAGTTTACCACACTAGCATAGAAAGAAAGTAAACTTCGGTAAGTTACATTAGGCAGATTAATGTCTCAAAGAAGGAAAACAGCAACCAATATACCAACCAGTTAACAACTGAGCGACTGTAAATAATGCAAAGCTCATAATACGAGGTACAAAAATAGAACAAACAGAAAAATGAGCACATGCTTATGAAAAAGATGAAACAACATCTACTTTTTATGTCACCTATATAGAAAATCTGAAGCATGCATGTTAAGCCTAATATCTGGTGTTATCCAGAATGTAAATAGGAGCTTAAAACCTAATATCCCTTTAAAAGACAAGCACTTCAAGTGAAGCCTCACATAACTTGAAAAAATGGAATGCATCTCAAGCCCAACAGGCAACTTAAATGGTATTTTAAGTATTTACACATGCACCAACTTCATACACTTCAGCACTGTTAAACTTAGGAATTAAATAACATGGTTAATTTTGTTTCAAGAACATCATAGCATACATTCATAATTATATATATATATATATATATATACACACACACACATATGTATGTATGTATGTATATGACGCTTAGATGTCCATCAATTTGGCAAAAACATTGGCAGGAGAACTGCTGGTAATATGGAAGGAAAAAGCACCAAATGAGTTTATTAGATGGACCAAGCCTAAACAGAGACAAAAGACAAAGTCCAAACATAGATAGATGATGTAGATAAACAATGTAGGAGGATTCAAACACAAGACCTCTTGATCAAAATTGATTCTAATACCATGTTAAGTTACAGCTTGACAAAAGCCACTAGGTAAGTGCTCAAATAATAATATTAATCTTTTATAAGAATCAGGCCAATCTTCTAATTATGGAACCTGTGCCACACACGTGTATGCAGTCATGAACGCATGGGACAGACCAGAAAATTAATATATAGAACATAACCGGAATAAAGGAAAAAGGTAGTTAGTCAAACTTACATCCATCCTTAGTTTGAATGGCAAGAACTTTTGTCTCTTTGTCCGACTTCCAGCATTTGTCTGATGATTTCCTTCCTCTGCTTCCGGCATAACACCAACAGCATCAGCACAATCTTTTCCTAATTTAGATGTTCCAGTGTCAGCGTCTTTAACTCCACGAATCAAATAACTCCCCTTCAGTTTAGACTCAGCAAAAGTTCCAGGCTTTTCTTCCTTTAACTGCAAGGATGATTCTAAGACAGATGATAACAGAAAATTAGATATTGATCATATAATAAATAAAAGAATAAAAATCAGCTAATGTAGTCCACAATTTAAATGGAAATCTGCCAAAATAGCTAAAAATACAGCAGTATAAGAAATTAATACAAAGACCAGTTAAATTGTAGATATCTCACTAGTGTCAGCTGTTGTTTCTGGCATCATCAAAGAAAGATCTGCCAAAGTTTGCAAGGCATCAAAGGCTGAGCTCTCATCTACAGTCAAATGAACAACCAGTATATAAGAGATGAAAACATGCATCAACAGAACGGGGACATAGATGTCACAGCTGAAGTTCCGAAGAAAAATGCTATCAGAAAAAGAACAAAATCCGGGTTGTCGTTAATTTAGATGCTAGTTAAGCAATTAACACTTCACAACTTGTAGAAAAAAAAAAACCGATGGAAAGAAACAGGAACTTGATCACCTAAAAAAAATTAATCATGTTCGAAAGCAGAAATAGGAACAATCATGAACTAGGGCTGATGAGAAGGCCTTCAGCTCACAAAATTCAAGCACTGCAGGACTGAGATAATTTCCATCTCATCAAAATTATGTACAAAAGGACAATAACTTTCAAGCAAAAAAAGGACTGATAAAGTAACTTCAACAATTTGCATCATTCTTCAACATATTACTCCATTTTATAGAAAACAAAACGAGCTTCCATCTAGTCAATATGACAAAGGCAGGAGACAAGTATGCTCATAGATTACATAAATTAATATCAGGTTGCATAACAATAAAGTATTCTGAAGAAGAGAAAAGAGAAAAGAAAAAAAGATGAACCAAAAGCATACAGAATTATTAAGCATAGAGGGAAGGGGGGGAGAGAATTGGATCAAATGCAATTGCTGATGTACCTCTTTTGAACAGAACCTTTTTACTCCTTTTCCTTGAACCCTTAGAATAGAACCTTGGAATTTTTTCATCTGCAATCTCCATCCCAAATTTGCCATTGACAACAACCATATTCTGTCCTTCCTCTGTCCCACTACAGGCTTCCTTTATGTCATCCAAATGATTGTTTTCACTTTCTTCTCGTTTTGGTTTCTTGCTGCGGCGTTTCTTTCCTTTTTGATGAGCTTCAACTGTACCAGCAGTTTCTGTATCCATGAAATAACTTTTATCTCGAGAATAATATTCATTATCACCATCTGTACTTCCTAAGCTTAATTCACAACCATCCTCATCCATTTCACTACCACGAACCTTGAAGCCGGACATTTCTGATTCATCACACTAAATACCATAATCAATTAATTTATTACATTAGAAAAGTATCAAAAACAGACTCAGAGATGTGAAACAACAAGAAAATTACCATCCTTACACCTTTCTGAACAGGTGACAGCGTTCCCCTTTTTCTTTTTGGTGTTTGAGAAACTTGTGGAGAGCCACCTCTTTGTGAAGCCTCCGTCAATGCTAATGCTATCTCATGAGCAACATCATCATTGATACCACCCATCTTTGGCTTCAGTCCTTGCTTAATTGGTGAAAGATACTTTTCTATATTATCTTTGTCATAAGAATATGAAACAGGGACACGGGGAGTCCTTTTTGCAACAGCACGAGGCCTACTTCCTACAACATATCAGATAATGCCAAGAGAGTTAGACATCAATGACACTATAATAATGGATAACAAGGGGAATAATGATCATCTTTCTTCTAAAGGCATGAAGAAAAAAGTAAAAATAAGTCAAAATGGCGCACAGGACTCCCACGTTGAAGTCCTCAAGATTTTATCATATAAGATCTACAAGGGAACAAGACTAAGCTGGCTCCTTAGGATTATGAATCTACAAAGAGTTTCAAGCATATGAGAGGGAGAGAGAGAGAGAGAGAGAGAGAGAGAGAATAGAAACACCACCAGAGCGTCTCTTCTTCAACAATGATAGGCAGCCATAATTTGATGCAGCAGACTGGAAGTGTAGAAGATCAGGAAATGGTTCATCTGATCCTTTACGGGGGGGATTCCGAGATTTTCCACCAACATGTTTCTGAGATTTTGGAGATGAATCTGTACCATCATCACTTTCTTGTTCGCTGCCACTCCCTGCCTGCCAGGCAGCAATTCATCAACTATAATGTCATACAAGCCATCCCCAGAGGCTGGTTGCATCATCTAGATGCACCAACTAATTGACATAGATGTAGAACATAAATCATCATCTATGAATCTCATGTATAATCTAATATATATCAAGGCATTGAATTAAAGAAGGTAAAACCACCAACAATCGCAAAATCACTTTGAACACATATTTAAGCATTTTAAGAAGTACTTAAACCAAAAATAAAAATAGAAGATAAGGAATTCACTAGACAAAGAACTTGAAACTAAATCATGACTAAGTAACCAATGTTAATCTGCACAAAATCAAGCAACCAACTTTGATTACCATACATGAAAATTGTTAAAACTAAAACCCATATACAAGTCTACACCTATGATAAATTAATTTCAATCTCACCAGAATGCCATAGTGGTCAGTCATCATTGCTATTAGTCCAACCACAGAAGCAGTTCCTTCCGGAAGAGATAGGTAAGCCTGCACAACAAACAAACGCCATGCTGAAAAATCAACCTCCTTATGTGCAAAATATCAAGATTTCATTGGTCATATGATTCGGAAGAAACAATCTGAGTTGATACATTAAGCGTACTGATCAGAAAATGGCTTAAATAGACAGGCATCAATGTTTATGGCTCTTGATATATTAGATACGCGCTTCACCACCTCTTCAATTTAAACCCATGTGAACAGAGATAGTATGTAAAGGCATCTAACAATTGAAACTGATGAAGTTCCATTTGAGCTGATAAGCTCAAAACAACAAAACCTACTAAAGTTTTGATGATGATAAGAAATTCAAATCTGACAAACTTCAAGTGTTCTGTTCCTTTCTTTTCTCAAGAAATTAATGTTTGCAAAGGCAAATGAAAGCTAATAGCCTCAGTAACCTCTCTTAGACAATCATTTGTAGAAGGGTAAACTGCATTATGTCAAATTTTTAGCCAAACCGACACTACAAACGATGGCTAGCCTATGGGAACATGGAAACAGAATTTAAAATAGTACAAGCAATACCCTATAGTGCCCATATAATAGCAGTGTCACATGCTTGGATGGGGGCAAAGCAATGCAGAAAAGTACCATTTAAAATGTTAAAAAGGAAAATAGATAAAATCTCCACAAGGTAGACATCAAAAAAAGAGTATGGAAGCTTTACACATTAAGGATATTGAGATTAATTACAGAATATTTGAGGTAATTGGAGATCATGCTTACCCTATTCATAGTAAAAAGTGCTTCTACCATTTCCACTGATCGATTGCATACTGCAACAGCTACCTAAATATCCAAATGGGACAAGAAGTAGAAGTTGTTACAACAATAATGCTTTTCTCAATACCTAAATATCTAATTGCATGGTCAAGTAGTATTATTAAGTTCAAACAAGAAGTCATTAGCTTTTTCCAACAAAATTCATTCTAACTCTTAGAAACAGTTACTTCCAGATATTAAATCATATTGGCCATTGAAAGTAAGATCACAGTAATAGTGCATCCTTAAATCTATATTTCATAAGGGCATAGCATTATAATTGCAAATGGAACTAACCTTCTTCCAATCTTTCCCATATTTGCGATATGCTTCATAGAAACGCTCAAGCTCTTCCTTGCTCCATTGTGGCCCTAACATGTCAGACAGCTTCCTCTTCTGAACATAATAAAAAATAGTTGTAAAACAGAAACGATTCCACAACCAAATTTTCAGAAGTTAATTGCTATTTGTACCAAGTCCACCTTTTCATTCACCAAAATCAAGAAACTGCTATATCACGTTAGGTAAAAAATTCAAGGAAGCCATAAAACTGCTGCTTCCTTGTCTTTTTCTTCTCACATTTCACAAACTAGAAATGATGTAGATATTCATCTCCTCTCTAGTATGAAATAAGGTACTTGCCATAATCATGACACTAGTGTCCTTTTGAAATTGATAGATGTTGTACCCACCTAATGGAGGAAGAAAAACATTCCTAAAATTTTCAGAAACAGGAGAACTAGATTAAAAAAATCCAGAACACCCATTATTAGTTTAAAACATGGGACCAGGAAGGTATAACAAATTATGACAAGCCGAACAATTGAGATATCTCACTAATACTTAAAACAAAAAATAAATAGAACTTACCTGCCATTGGAATTAAACAATGTAAACAATGTGCAACTCCAAATATTTTGACTCGTTGGACAAATTTATCCTTTGATCAAAGTCAGAACTCACCCGTTGCCCACTTCTGTCAACATTTTGTCCCTTTTTCTTAGAAGGGACTTCATTAGTATAAGACACACGTTTATTTCCACTCTTGGCTTTTCTTGATGGAGCCATATGTATCTTCCTCAATTGTCTGAAACCTACCAAAACCAAAAAAATCATTGCCAAAATAATATCCTCATCTAAAAAGGATAAACAGACATACCTTTCACCATAAAAAAATGTGGACACACGCAGTGTGCATACGTCATTTGGCCAAAGAGATAATCATAGTTAGCTTGCTCAATTCAGTAAAGTAATTTTTTAGCATAAAATTAAGAGAACAAAGTGGATCGTTAAAAAGTGCATCAATGCCGAATGTACGCAAATTAATCTACTACAACATTTAACAATATATAAGATTTTCACACCGACCCACACTTTAGATGGCAACAACAGTGAAACAAAACACAATTTTCAAAGAATAAATACATAATATGAAATCAATTTATTACAATTCGAAAATCCAATCCGTCTAACTACCAGAATCTCTGAAGCAGATAGTGAGAAGTAATAGAGAGAGAAGCAAAGATCAGTTACTAAGTAACGTTTGGTTACTGAGAAACCGAGTAGGAAAAGCAAAGAAACCAAATTTCAAAATTACAAACATTTCAAACCTTCCTGTAACTTCCAACGGCTAACAGTTGCAAATTCTGGATTAATAAAACCTAATCGAGAGTAAAAGCAAAAGATCTGAAACAAACTTACGAAGGAAATGTGAACTAACTCACCCGATCAAAACGAGGCGGATTTACGAAACATTGATAAGCAAAGAATAGCGAAAGCGAAGCGATCGAGCAATAGAGGACAAGCAGTAAAGAAGATTAAGATAATGACGACGACAAATAATTATGTGGAAGAAATGAAGCAGGAGAAATTGGGGGCAATAACCGCGAAAACTTTAAAATAAAAAAATTTCAGCTGGAAAAGAAACCTTTTTTATTTAATTAACATTATTATTTATTTGGTTTTTTGAAAATCTGATAATGGGTGTTGTCATGTTAACTGTTGTGGGGTCCGCGCTTAGGTTGTGATGGATTTCAGCCGTAGGCGTGGTGGTCATGATTCAATCTGAACCGTACGATTTATTCTTTAACATGGTTTATCGTTGCTAGGTAAAATGTGCGACTCTGTAGTTTGTGACAAGAGCATCTATTTTTATTAGATTTTATGTTTTCTTGTCTTATTAATTAAAAAAAATCAGTATTTTTATTACTACGACCCTATAAACAAGTAATATTCAAGAGAAATTAGAAATGCAATACTCACAAATTACAAATATCAATTAAATTGACTTTTATCTATCATTACTTTATTATTGGTTTAAATTTGACTTTCGATGACATAAATATAATTAAGATTGTTTTTAAATTTTGGTGTTTTTTTATGTATTTTAAAAATAAAATAAAGCTCAATATTAAAGAAAGTCTAAATGGATGACATGGTTTGGTATTTCTTGTGTATTTTAAAACAATAAGGGAGCCTGAATAGATGAATTGTAATTGAATTGATACAGCTAAATTAAAATTAGCCTCATCAATAAAATATACTACTAAGCAACACAAAAAATTACAGGAATAAAGTTAAATGAGATCGTAATTAAAATCCAACCCAATAAAAAAAAAAATAATTAAAAGGCAGAGAGTCTCGGTTTCCTCATCTTTATTTGGTTTATGAACAACTGAATACATCGTAAAAATTGTTTTAACGACTTGAAATTAGAGAAGTCATAAAAAGCTGCAGAACAAAGTCATATACAGTCTTACATGAATGGGGCGACATTAGATTCTCTAGATATACAGTTGCTTCCGTACTGTTCGCGGAATGCTTTACCTTCTTCTTTTAAAGTAATGCTCGAGTGTTTCAGGTCTCCTCCCTTTATTATGATTATTGTTACACATCTCTTTAGCTTAAATTATTGATCTGCGTTTTCAGAAATATTTGTTCCTGCAAGCAAAAAATGCACTAGAAACAGTTAAACTATACATGATATCCACATAAATATTTTGCATGAAATAGCAGCCTAGGAGTATCACATTACACTTGATTATGTGAAACATTAACAAATAAACATTAATTTTAAAATTCACTAATCATAATATTAATGAAAATATTTTGACATGAGTATCATTTTATATATATACTGGTTTTTAATTGTTTCATTGCTTGAATAACAAAGTTAACCCAGCTAATAAACGATGTACAGGTCCCTACATGCCCATTCATATGTCATAACTTACACAAATGATTATATTTGTGTTACGACCTCAAGCGTAACATGTAATCAAGCTGGAAATTTTCCAACCCTTTACCCCTAACTTAATCACAACGCATATGTAAATGAAAATGTAAAACATGGATGATACTAGGACAAAATGATCACGAATTTCATTTTCTAGCCATTCATGACACTTCAAGCACATTTGATGTCTGTATTCTTTTCTCCCACTCGGCCATGTACCTGCCAGAAACACCTAAACAACTAGCGCGGGTAGCATCATAATACTGTAATTGCCAATAAACGGCGAGGAAGTACCTATTCTTGTACCATCCAAATCAAAGTAATGGAAACCTCAAATTTTTCACACAATCTTCTTATTTACAAATCAAACATGTTACACCAGTAACATACCACAAACCATAAACTGCATTCTCCTTAACACCAAGTAAATAAAATATCAAAATCTTCTTTCATTAATATAATTGCACCACGCAAGTAAACACATTATAACAGCCTCCCCATGACTTGGTGACAGTCAAAATGTCAAAATTAACACGTGACTAATAATGTCTAAGTTACATTAGCATAAACATGATTGAGTGTACAAGGATCGAACTCAATCAATTTCACCATAGTATTAATCTAGGTACTTCTGGAAACAGCATTGAGATCAAGGAAATTCATATTATCTCTGAATTTAGCTGCTCGAGCAAATATTGTGCTTCCTGAAAACCAAAGGAATTCAACACAGATAAAAATTGCACATATGCCATAACTCTTGAACTGACGAAAGTCTGAAGAGAGTGAATTTTAAAAGATCAAATAACCAAGAGAAAACATAAATATGATGCAAAAAATTTAAGAATACTGCACCCATCCCCACATTCTAATCATTTACTCTTCCTCTTTGAAAGATTCAGCTTCTCTTCGAACAGCTTTAATAGCTGGGGAGCATCATCATAAGAAGTCATACATCTGTGCAGGAATCACTTTTCAGGATACAAAAGCAATGTAATTAGTTATTGATAACATTCCTCTACATCAAATCTTCCGATAACAGAAAACGGATTACTGCAGCCCTTGAAATAATCCTCTTCTCCATGCTCAGTGAAATAAGAATTGGGTGTTTGGCAACTACTAAAGACTCCCAGCCCATTTCATTTACAAAAAATGCCGCGGTAATCTTATCCATGGATACAATCATAATTCATTCACCAAGGACACTTGGAAAATGCTGCTAAAAGCTCCTCCTTAGACCAACCCCACCTCTTATAAACATCCAGTTTCTGTTCCCAAAGGGTTTTGCTCGTTCCAACTTTTGCTTTAATTGCTAAAAGAAACTGTGATCTCAAGGGTTTGATACCCCTTTCCTTTACAACTGCCACACTCCTTTCAAAGTATTTTGGATGTGTCAGGATTGAGGCCATGAATGAATAAATTTAACAATATTTGATTCAAACACTCCACTATCCCGCCAAATATTCACATTAGATAGCAGATAATGTTCAAGATCATGATAGAGAATAATGGGAAAGTGTTCTACAACAGCAAAGGTCTTCTCGCTAGAATGAAGCAAATTACTGAGGGAATTAGAAGTGGGAATTATATGATTTTCTAAGCTTCTGCGGAAAAGACCAGGGCATATAGACAAAATTTTGACAGTGTCAGGTTTTGATATTCCTTTAGACTAAAAAAACTCGAGCTTGGGCAAACGGGTATTTTCAGGACTGCCTAAAAGCACTTGCGGAAGTCTTCTTGTAAGGTTCGTGATCTGGAGATTGGAGAGTCCACTGTTCTTCAAAATGTCGAGAACTGAGTCTGGTATCTCTGGGGTTTCAGATGAACACATTTAGAAGCAGACAAAGCAGATTCTAACGACAACCCACATGAGTTTATGAGGTAAGAGACTGTAGATTAGTGTTGATTAGCGTTGCTCGAAATAGATCTGAGAAATATTATTGATGCATACTTCTGAAGGCAGAGCAGTTTGCTGCCGCTGCGGCTATGCGCCCATCATGGATAATAGATTGCAGAGAAAATAAAACATGGGTATTGAAATTAAAGATAATGATGAGGAAACTAACTTATCTTGAGAAATGGATGCTCTTTTCAGCAAGAATCACCAATGAAAAACCCTTGTGATATGTTATAACCTACCAAGGAAGGAGCAAAATTTTCCAATTTAAACCCACAGGTTGAGTGAAGCGAATAGCCGTAAATTTGTGTTTATTTCAATAAACAGATTACTAGACGTCCATTGAAAGAGACTTTCAGTGCGCATTTAGTCTAGAAATTTTTTAATGATAAAATTTTTTTTAAACTTTTAATACGAGAGGTAATAAAAAAAAATTTTGAAAATTAAAAAATATTTTTTATTAAAAATATTTAAAATTTCGCCTTTAAATAATAAAATTTTCCTAATTTTTTTAAAAAATAAAAATTATATAAAATATTTTTATTTTATTTTTAAAATTTTATATTATTTTTTAAAAATAAAATATTAAAAATTTATTTATTAAAAAATTAATTAAATTTTTTTTAAAATTATTTGTGATAATTAAATCATTAATAAATTTTCATTAAAAATTTTATTTATAAAAATTTTACGGATAAAAATTTTATTTTAAAAATATTTACTTAAAAAGATATACTAAATGAAACTTTAGTTTTACAATAAAATGACAATAAATCGAATGGCTTAACTTTTCAACATTTGACGACAAATCGTATGCGTCTTTAACATACAACGAGAGAACTCAATTACCCAAACCTCGTTTAGTAGTTCTTTTCCTCTTAAATTCAGTACCAATTTGGCCACGCCCTAACTGTTTTTTTCTTTTTAGCGTGAATTATTGATCTTCGGTTTTAAAAATATTTGTTTTTTAAAGCACAATTACAAATAAGTTAGAAACAGCAAAATGAACATGATATTTTCAAAATTATCCGAACTTTCTATCCTATCTGCCTTCTTTATCTTCATCCGGCTTGAGACATTGTTATTCTTTCTAATTCAGTAGCCACAAGAAGATAATTCTACAACCGATAAGCAAAATAATGGCTTCGGAAATTGGATAAGGGTAATCATGATTTTAGTAATGATATAACAAGAAAATATTAAACACATGACATGATGTTATTAAATCGGTCCATCCAACTCTTTCTCAAAATAACATCATATCATTAAGCTGAAAGTTTCAATCACAAAGCACAGGAAACAAAAAGAGAAATAGGATAGCAAACAACTAATAAAGGATTTGCAATTGGCTCTTTACTAGAATAATAAAGCTAGCTCAGCTGATGCATCATTTTACAAGTCTCTGCATCCTGATTCATAACCAACACAAGAGACCGCATTTGAGCCACCATCTCTAGCGAACCTCAGTTAATCAAAGAGGAATTTTCTCAACAGCTACACTATGGATTTAACCACAAACTATAAAAGGCATTCCCCTCGAAGTCATGTAAATTAAATCTTGTTTCATTCAGATCATTGCGCTAGAACCGAAATGCAATGAATAACCTCATAGTTACGTTGATATAAAACATCATTAAGGTCATTCCCACATGCCATAACAAATAGAAGACGATTTACCATTATCAAGGAAATCCATAGTTTCCATGAACCAAAGAAGATTAATTATGCTGATCTACGTAAATTGCAAATAAACTATAATTAATTTGAATTAAACAATCTCTCTAACTTGGACTAAAGAAAGTCTGAAAACAAAGAAAGAACATATAAGATTCAAGTAACGTAGAGAAAATGTAAACCAATATAATACAAAGATCCTAAAAGTATTGCATATCTTTCTACCTATACTAATCATTTAGTCTTCTTTCAAACATACAGCTTCTCTTTGTATAGCTTTAATAGCTGGGGGGCTTCATCATGAGAATTCATAAATCTGAACAAGAACGTTTTTTCAGGATACAAAAGAAAGATCCAGCTTTTCTTTTTATAGCTTTAAACTGGGGAGCTTCATCATAAGAATTCATAAATCTGTGCTCAAATGTTTTTTCAGGATACAAAAACAACATTATTAGGTTAGTGAAAAAAGCAAGTCTAGAAACAAGATTTAAGAATCAAGCATCACAATTGCACAAAGAAATATGTCAATTTGAATGATTTGATGTCAAACATATAGTCCTCTTCTCCTCATACTGAGATTTTTGGCATCATTGAAGAATTCAACTTCTCTTGGTACAGATTCAATAGCTGATGAGCTTTGTCATAAGAATTTACAAATTTCTGCAAGAAGGTTTTTTCAGAACAATATAACCATGAAACAAAGTTAGTACTCTCCTTAATCAAACTTTTCAATGACTGGAACTCAAATACTGCTCTCCTGGGACTAATCCTCTTCTCCAGACTCATAGTAAAAACAGTTGGGCATCTAACTATGGCTGAAGACTTCCAACCTATTTTGTTCACAAAAAAGTCCATTACTGCCTCAATCTTACCTTCTGATACTATCATAATCCATGGACACTTACAAAATGCTGTAAGAATCTCGTCCTCAGACCAGCCCCACCTCTTAAAAACATCAACTTTCCTTTCCCACAGGGATTCATTAATTAGAATTTTTGCAACAAAGTGCTAGAACAAACTGTTTTTTCGAAGGATCGATACCCATCTCCTTCACCACAGCCACATTCTTTTTGAAGTATTTCTGATACGTTAGGCCTAATCGAGGCCAAGAATCAATCAATTTTAAAATATTTAACTCAGGAACCCCAATATCTCGCAAAATTTTAACCTTAGAAGCCAGATAACCGTCAACACCATTATAGAGAATAGGTGGAAAGCGTTTGATAAGAGCAATAGTCTTTTCACTAGATTGAAGAAAATTACTGAGATAATTAAAAGAAGGAATTATATGGTTTTGTAGGCTTCTACGGGAAAGATGAGGGCATACAGATAACATATTGGCAAGGTCGGAGTTTGATATTCCTTTACAGTTAAAGAACTCAAACTTGGGCAAAAGGGTTTTCTTAGGACTGCATAAAAGCACATCTGGGCAACTTCCAGTGAGGTTTGTGATTTGGGTTTTTGAGAATCCATGATTTTTTAAGAAGGCCAGTACTGAGTCTGGTTTTTTCTGGGGTTTCAAAATGAACATGTTTAGAAGCTGATATTGCAGATTTCAAAGACAACCCACATGAGTTTATGAGGTAAGAGACTGTAAATGAGTCTTGATTGGCATTGCTCGAATATATTTGAGAGACATTATGGATGTATACTTTTGAAGACAAAGCAGCTTACTTGCCGGTGAGGCTGCAGTGTGTCCCCCATGGATAATAGCTTTGTAGAGAAAATGAAACATGGGAATTAAAATTAAAGATAGCGAGATTGAGGAAATAACTTACAATCCAAATGAATATCTTCTTCAATACGAATCTAAAACACCAAAGCAGAAAAGCCTTGTGATTCGTTGAACCCTGGGATCTGCATAAAACGCAAGTAATTTTCTCATAAAGAGAACGACAAGTCGGTGTTCAAAATAATAAGCAGATGACAGGACATTTCCCTTTGAAGAAAGTGGATACTCATCCGAAATGAAAACGACAAATAGCTCAACATTTGTATCTCTTAACCACAAGTCTTTTATTTGGAGCACTCTTTCCTAGACTCCAGTACGATTTGTAAGGATTAAAGCCGAATGATGGACTAGGCCCTCCCCAATTCCAACCAACTAAAAGGACAGAGTTTTGAATTTTCCAAATGAAGTCGAATAAATAATCCACGTCCATTATTTCATCATAATTGTTAATTAATGTTCTATAGGTGGTGGCAGAAACATCAATTCTTCCCAAATGAAATAGGGTCATATCATGAACCGTGTTATCTATTTTCAAGTTGAGCTTCTAAGGCCGTAGGCCAATTGGAAAGTGCGTGCAAAATGAATATAACCAGAGCATAGAAAATTTGACCATGACATGAATAAACGTAACCTGAATGGCTCTCAGAATTAGCACATATTCAGGTATGATATTGAGCTTGCATTTGAAAAAAACACATGAAGAATCAAGTAGCACAACGAAATGCTTCAAACTTGAATTATCTGATGTGAACTACATTACTACACAGTCCTCTTCTCTTCATACTTAGGATTTAGGTATCTTTGAAGGATTCAACTTCTCTTGGTAATGATTCAACACCTGGGGAGTTTCATCATAAGAATTCACAAATTTCTGCAAGAAGATTTTTTCAGAATACTTAAACCGTAGTTAGCACTCTCCTTAATCGATGTTTTGATTAACAGGAACTGAAATACTGCAGTCCTGGGAACCACTCTCTTCTCTGGACTCGAGTAAAAACAATCGGGTATCTGGCTATAATCGAAGACTTCCAACCTATTCTGTTCATATAACAGTCCATTACTGCTATAACCTTATCTTCTGATGCCATCAAAATCCACGGATATTTTCGAAATGCCATAGGAATCTCCTCTTCAGACCAGCCCCAGCTGTTGTCAACATCGAATTTCTTTTGCCACAGGAGTTCACTCATTAGATTCTTTGCAACAATTGCTATGACAAACTGTGATTTCAGAGGATTGATATCCATCTCCCTCACTATCGTCACATTTACGTTTTGGATACGTTATGACCAAGCTAGGCCAGGAATTAATCAATTTTACAATATTTGATTCAGGAACCCCAGTATGTTCCAAAATTCTAACCTTAGGAACCAGATAACAATCAGGATCATTATAGACAATAGGAGGAAAGCATTTAATAAGAGCAATAGTCTTTTTGCTAGACTGAATAAAATTACTCAGGTAACTTAAAGTAGGAATTAGATGGTTTTTTAGGCTTCTACGGGCAAGAGAGGGTATATAGATAACATTTTGGCAAGGTCGGGTGTGATATTTCTTTAAGAGTAAAAAAAAAGAGTCAAGCTTGGGCAAAAGGGTTTTCTCAAGACGGCATAAAAGCACTTTCTGATGACTTCTAGCGATGTTTGTGATTTGGGTTTTTCAGCTGAAAAAGTCGAGGACTGAGTCTGGTTTAGGAGCTGCTGTAGCGGATTTCAAAGACAACCCACATGGTTTACGGGGTAAGAGACTGTAAACGAGTATTGATTAGCATTGCTCGAAATATATTTGAGAGACATTTTTATGTATACTATTGAAGACAAAGCAGCGTACTTGCTGGTAAGGTTGCAGTGTGCCCGCCGTTTATAACAGTTTTGCAAAGAAAATGAAACATGGGAATTAAAATTAAAGATAGCAAGTTAAACTAACTTACAATTCTTGTAGAGATCAATGTCTTCTTAAACAATAATCTGAAACAGCCAGCGAAAGTGTTAAAATCCAACACGAGAGGAGATTTTCTTGTAAAGAGAATGACCAGTCGGTGTTAAAACTAATAAGCAGATGACAAGAAGTTTTCTTTTGAAGAAAGCAACTACGTGTCACACAATCTTCCCAATCTTGCATAATGAGAACGAAAAATGGCTCACTGTTTCTAATACGTTAACAATATGTCATTTATTTCTTTTCATTTCTACCCCTTACACTATTAAAAATTTAGTTATTACTAACGGTAAATTAATATCAGTAATATGTTTTATTGATATTAATACAAAGTATCAAAAATATCTTAATTAGTAAATGCTGACATTAAATTTAGTATTAATCCTTATTAATATTAAGATATCATGAAATTATTAATACTTTTGTATCACTAAATTAGTAACACTTTTGTGTCATCAAATTATTGAGACTTTTGTATTAGTGATATGTTGACACAAAAATATTAAGACCTTATTGAAACTTTTGTGTCAAAATACTATAATACTATAATATCAATATATTGTTGATGCTATTGTAGATAAAATTATGATATTAATTTTATATATTTAATGCATTAAAATGGTTTTATATATTTAATGATACTTTTCTGAAATAATTAATAATACATATATTTTTGAAATAACAATAAAAATTAAAAAAAATTATAAATTAAAACAAATATTAAATTCAGAAATTTAAATTGTTGAATATATTCATTCATACAAAAATTTTGTCAAATTCACTGATTGTGAAATACATATAATCCTAAATTTGATTGTATGTATATCAAGTAATAATTTATAATTCCAAAATCATCATTTCAACAAGTTCATTTTGAACAATATCACCATCCTTTCTAAGAAAATTTAATCAATCCAACAACCACATTAAATTCACAAATTTTAACCTTTAAACTTGCCAACCATATATATCCTACAGCAACATAAGTTTTTCCAACCAACATCAATAACACATCTATCAAAGAAGTTTAATTATGAGCAAAACAAAAAAAAAGAATAATAAATTCATTGTCACAAAATTTTAATTTTAACTTAAAAAATCCTTATATTAATTACTTTTTCTTAATGGTTAGTGATTAGTGTCGCTACATATGAAGCCCATTTTTCACGGATTTTGATGATATCATTCTCAGTATATTGTTCAACATATTTAAAATATAAAATAATAAATAAAATATAAGCTATATTTACGATCTCATATTAAAATCTTTATTTTTCAATCACAAATTCATAAATTAATATTGCATTGAAAAACTTACATTATTTTTGAGAATGTTAATATCCTTCACAATGTCTTGTATGAATTTCATAACAAAAAATCTGCATTTAATAGTACCTTATTGTAAGGGACACTAGAAATAAATTTACAATAAGTGCACTGACCATAATACCAACTCCAAGTTTTTTATATACTTATAGCTATAGACCTTTGTTACAATCTATTGTAGGTTAGCTTTTTTTGAAGATTTTTGGGTTGAATAATATAAACTAATCTCTCTAAAAAATAGTAAAATTCATGTCAAAAATTATAATTCTCAAATATAGATATAATCAAATCATTTAAGTAGGCAAGAAATAGAAATTATAGTATTTGACAATTTGAATTATATCAAACAATTTGAGATGAGTTTGAAAAATTAGAATTATGGTCTATCTCTCCATGTTTATTCCAAATGGTATATGTTGGTAGAAAGCCTTTTTCAAATAAATGTGATCTTATTTGTTCATGTTTATGAAAATCCATATTGCAACATAAGTTACATGAACATCTAATTGACCTACGGTTTTTTGCATTTACTATTGCAAAAGTTACGAATTCATCAATCTCATTCTCATATTTTGTCGATAATCTATCACTAAATATCTAATTTTTATCCATCTCAAATTGCCAACCTGTTTATTTGTATGTCATGTATTAGTATGAAATCAATAGCATATACATAATATAAAATATACTATGAAAATATGAGTCTACTATAAAATAAAAGATTATAAATAATATATATTCACACACAAAAAATAACACTTCAATATTTAATTTAACCATAACTATAATCACAGCCACAACCACAATCATAATCACAGTAAATTAATAAATAAAAAAAAGAATGGCAAGACAACTTACTTGATTCATGACTTTATTTAGGCAATTTATTAATTTTTTTTATTCCCATGAAGCTACAAAATATTAAATCAAATATATATAATTTAGTTATAATACGAAACAAAATGTTCTCAATAAATGTTAATTTCTAATTTCTTTGTAAAGCTGCAAATGATTTTAGTAACCAAAATAAGGGTAGAAAAAATCTTACATTTCTCAGTAATAACTAACGATCGAACTAGTAATGTCGTAATTTAGGGTAAAGGTAAGAATTTTCGGTGATTATCAAGGTAAGGGAGAAGGTAAAAAAGATCGATTTGAATTTTGCTAAGTATATATGGGTATGTTTTCATTAAACACAAAACGACAATTTTACAATATTAAGGGTTTTCGGCGGAGAAGGTAAAGGAGAAGATAAAAAAGATTAAGGGTTTTTGGCAGAGAAGGAAAAAGAGATTGACTTGAAATTTGCTAAGTGTTGGTATGTTTTCATTAAATACAAAACAACATTGCTTGGTCACTGTAGCAAAGTCATTGTAGCAAAATTGGTGTATGGTTACTGTAGCATGATAAGTGTGTATGGTCACTGTAACATGATAAGTGCAGTATTGTTACTGCAATGAAATTTTGAAAACGATGTCATTTTATGTCTAGTAATATCTAAATATCATAAATTACTAATAAATGTATTAGTGTTAGAAAATATTAATTTTTTTATCATTTTATAAAAAAATTCATTATATTTATTTTTTCTGACACTTTATTTAAAGTATTAGGAGTTTAGTATTAGTGATTATCATATTTTTAATAGTGTAACCACAACCACAATTACAACCACAGTAAAATAATAAATAAAAAAAGAATGCCAAGACAACTTATTTGATTTACGACTTTATTTAGGTAATTTATTAATTTTTTCTTGATTCCCATGAAGTTACAAAATATTAAATCAAATACATATAATTTAGTTATAATACAAAACAAAATATTCTCAATAAATGTTAACTTTTAATTTCTTTCTAAAGGTATAAATGATCTCAGTAACTAAAATAAGGGTAAAAAAAATCTTACATTTCTCAGTAACAACTAACGATCAAATCAGTAATGTCATACTAACACATGGCATACAAATAAACAAATTAGCAATTTGAGATGGATAAAAATTAGATATTTAGTGATAAACTATCGACAAAATATGAGAATGGGGCTGATGAATTCTTAACTTTTGCAATGGTAAATGCAAAAAACCGTAAATCAATTAGATGTCCATGTAACTCATGTTGCAATATGGATTTTCATATACGGGAATAAATAAAATCACATTTGTTTGAAAAAAGTTTTCTATCAATATATACCATTTGGAATAGACATAAAGAGATAGATCATAATTCTGATTTTTCAAATTCATCTCAAATTGTTTGATATAATTCATATTATAATAATTTCTATTTCTTGCCTACTTAAATTGTTTGATTATATATATAATTGAGGATTATAATTTTTGACATGAATTTTATTATTTTTTAGGGGGATTAGTTTATATTATTCAGCCCAAAAATCTTCCAAAAAGGTCAACCTACAATAGATTGTAACAAAGGTAAGTAATTATAACTATATAAAAAATTTGGAGTTGGTATTATAGTCAATACACTTACTGTATATTTATTTTTAGTGTCCCTTACAATAAGATATTGTTGAATGCGGATTTTTTTTTATAAAATTCATACAAGACATTGTGAAGAATATTAATATTCTCAAAAATAATGTAAGTTTTTCGATGAAATATTAATTTATGAATTTTGTGATTGGAAAATAAAGATTTTAATATGAGATCGTAAATATAGCTTATATTTTGTTTATTATTTTATAGTTTAAAGATATTGAATAATATATTGAGAATGATATCATCAAAATTTGTGAAGAATGGGCTTCATATACAGCGACACTAATCACTAACCACTAAAAAAAGTAATTAATATAAGTGTTTTTTAAATTAAAATTAAAATTTTTTGACAATGAATTAATTATTTATTTTTTGTTTTGGTCATAATTAAACTTTTTTGATAGATTTGTTGTTATTGTTAACCGGAAAAACTCATGTTGCTGTAGGATATATATGATTTGTAAGTTTGAAGGTTAAAATTTATAGACTTAATGTGATTGTTAGATTGATTTAGTTTTCTTGGAAAGGATGGTGATATTGTTCAAAATGAACTTGTTGAAATAATGATTTTGGAATTGTAACTTATTACTTGATATACATATGATCAAATTTAGGATTATATATATTTCGCAATCAGTGAATTTGATAAAATTTTTGTATGGTTGAATATATTCAACAATTTTAATTTTTAAATTTAATATTTGTTTTAATTTATAGATTTTTTTAATTTTTATTATTTTTTTCAAAAATATATGTATTATTAATTATTTCATAAAAGTATCGTTAAATATATAAAATCATTTTAATACCATTAAATGTATAAAATTATTATCATAATTTTATATATAATAGTATCAACAATGTATTAATATTATAGTATCAATAGTATCTTGACACAAAAATCTCAATAAGGTCTTGATATTTTTGTTTTAACATATCACTAATACAAAAATCTTAATAATTTGATGACATAAAAGTATCAATAATGTTTTAACGTAAAAGTGTCACTAACTTAGTGATGTAAAAATATTAATAATTTTATGATACTCTAATATCAATAAAGACTAATACTAAATTTAGTGTCAGTGTTTATTGAATAAGGCATTCTTGATATTTTGTATTAGTATCAGTAAAACATATCACTAATACTAATTTACTGTCAATAATAACCAAATTTTTAATAGTGTAGGAAGCCTGAGCATAAGAATTAATAAATTTCTGCAAAAAAACTTGTTCAGAATATTTTAACAATGTAACAAAAATAGTATTCTCCTTAATCAAACCTTTCGATAACAGAAACTGGAATACTGCATTCCTTGGAATAACCCTCTTTTCCAGACTCAGAGTAAAAACAATAGGGCTTTTGGCAATGACTGACAACTGCCAACATATTCTGTTCACAAAAAAGTCCATTATTGCCATGATTTTATCTTCTGATGCTACCATAATCCATGCACACTTTCGAAATGCAACAAAAACCTCGTCCTCAGACCAACTTCCCACCTCTTATAAACATCAACTTTCTTTTCCCACCGAGATTCACTCATTACGTTTTTGGCACCTATTGCTATAACAAACTGTGTTCTCAAAGGATTGATACAAATCTCCCTTACTATTGCTGCATTCTTTTCGAAGTATTTCGGACACGTTAAGTACAGATGAGGCCAAAAATCAATAAATTTTAAAATATTTGATTGGGGAACCCAATATCAAGCAACACTTTAACCTTAGGAGACAGATAATATTCAGCATCTTGATAGAGAATAAGTGGAAAGCGTTTCATAAAGCAATAGTCTTTTCGCTAGACTAAAGAAAATTGCTGAGGTAATTAAAAGTAGGAATTAAATGGTTTTCTAGGCTTCGACGAACAAAAAGTGGGCAGACAGATAACATTTTGGCAATGTCGGCGTTTAATATTCCTTTAGAGTGAAAAAACTCAATCTTCGGCAAAAGGGTTTTCTCAGGACTGCATAAAAGCACATTAGGGAAACGTCTAGTGAGGTTTGTGATTTGGGTTTTTGAGAATCCAAGGTTCTTGAAAGGTTTAGCACTGCGTCTAGTTTTTCTAGAGTTCCAAAATGAACATATTTAGAAGTTGATATAGCAGATTCCAGTGACAACCCACATGAGTTTACGAGATAAGACACTGTAAAAAAGTGCTGCTAGCATTGCTGGAAATACATTTGGCATTTATTATTGATGCATACTTTTGAAGACAAAGCAGCTTACTTGCTGGTAAGGATGTAGTGTGTCCACCATGGATAATAGTTTTGCAGAGAAGACGAAACATGGGAATTGGAACTAAAAGATAGCGAGTGAGAAACTTAGCTTACAATTATTGTAGAGATGAATACCTTCTTCAACAAGAATCTGAAACATCAACCAAAAAACCCTTGTGATTTGTTAAAATCTCAGAGCAGAGGAGATCACAGATTTCCGCAAAAACCCTGGATTATAAAATGCGAGTCATTTTGTAATAAATTGAATGACGTGTCGATGTTGACTTCAGTAAGCAAATGACAAGACTTTTCCCTTTAAAGAACATGGGTAAGACAGAATGCACTCAACTGCACTTGATACGATAATTCTCAAACGGGGTACAGAAATATTTCGATTCATTCGGACGAACAATACCGTTTTTTACCGAAGGCTACTAAGGCGTTAGCCCAATGCAAGAGCGACCTTTTATTCATTTTCCTATTAGGATCCTAAGAGTTTTACTTATCTCTACGTTGGAACGTTTCTCCAATATCTCAGAAGTTTTATAAACTTTGTTTAATTTGAACAAAAGGTTTTATTTTTCCTTGATTAAAGGAATAGCTGTTATTAAGTGATTTTTTTTTTAGTTTTGAAAGTATAACAATGACCAACCAATATTTAATAATCTCTAGCTCCTTTATAATTAATAACCAATACTTTTATTTCCAAGGAAATAAAAATTCAAAAATATAACATATCAATTACAAAACATATCTAGATCTGGCAAAAAGCTTAAGTAACTAAACAAGAAGAGTGCCAAATAGTATTTGAAAATACATTTGTTTTCATTTTTCCCCAAGAGATGAAAAAGCATAGAAGTTCGGACGGTTCTACTCTTTGCTATTTGTCGAAATGCTAGAAGCCAAGTAATTAAACAGGACAAGAGAACAGGACTATCATTTAGAATCAGCAAGGGTACACCTCGCAGATGCCCTTTAATTCCTCTAAGGGAAATTGCCCTTAACTCCTAGGATTTGAGATAATTACTCACTTCCTCCCTATAGTTTCAAAAATGCTCTATACATCCTTACCGGTAACTCCGTTTCAGTTAAAAAAGTTGCCTATAGGGGTAAAAATGTACTCTTAATTTAAATAGAAATTTTATTTCCATTTGTTCTTTTTAAATAAATTAATTTTTATTCTGTTAATTAAAATAATTCAAAACTAAATAAATTAGAAAAATTGACATATACCCGTCATGTTTGAGGGAAGAGACATTTATCCTCCAATATTTTAAAAAAAATAAATACCCCTTAGACAAATATACAGATACCGCGTTGACTTTTATTTAGTTGATTGATTAACTAAATATTATTTATATTTTTAAACTTTTAAATAATCATAAAGTAAAAAATAATTATTTTAATTATAATAATTTATTCCTCATTCTGATATATTTTATCATTTATATTTATAATTATAACAATTTAATTTCTATTTTAATATTTTTAACAAGATATTAAGAAGTAAATAATTTTTTTAATTTATTATTTTAATAAAATTTTAAAAAATTATAATTAAAAAGGTCTAACAATGAAGTAGACCGGACCCATATGCTAAAATATTTTTAACTTTTTACTTTTACTTTCTTAAGAATAATTTGATATTTAATTGTCAAAAAAATTTTGAAATATTTTTTTACTATTTTATTTTTATATACACTATATTTATTTAAAAGATTATATTAAATTCATTATATTTATTATAAAAATATAAAATAAAATATATAAAAGAAGAAAATTTTATATCGTTTTTTAATAAAATTAGTAATTAAATATTATAAGTTGATCAATTATATAAATATCATTTGTATCTTCTAAACTTTTATATATTAATAATTTAGACATAATTATTTTTATTATATCAATTTATAGTCTTTATTTTAATATTTTACAAATATATTAAGAATTAAATAGTTTTCTAATTTATTATTTCAATAAAAATTAAAAAAGTACTATTATTAAAAAAATTCTAATAATAAGTTAGATTAAACCCATATACGTAAATAATTTTAATTTTTTCTTTTATTTTTCATTAATAATTTAATATTCAATTATAAAAAAATTTTAAATAAAATATTATTGTGAAATTTTATTTGTATATATAATATATTCATTTAAAAAATTATTTAACTTTTTATTATGTTTTCTTTAAAAAATTATGAAAGTATAAATAAAAAAAGTACATGTTCTATATGTATATGTGTGTGCTCTCTTTTTTTTTATATTTTTATTAAAATTAAAGTATATTATTTAACAATAATATAAAATATATTTAATTATTATTTCTATTAACAAACAATATCAAATTTTCTTCTTTTATATGTTTTCTTTATATTTTTATAATAAATATAATGAACTTAACATAATTTTTAAATCAATATAGTGTATATAAAAATAAAACAGTAAAAAAATATTACAAATTTTTTTTGACAATTAAATATCAAATTATTATTAAGAAAATAAAAGCAGAAGGTTAAAAATATTTTAGCATACGAATCTGACCTACTTCATTGTTAGATTTTTTAATTATAATTTTTTAAAATTTTTATTAAAATAATAAATTAAAAATTTATTTAGTTCTTAGTATCTTGTTAAAAACATTACAGTAGAGATTAAATTGTTATAATTACAAAATATAAATTGTAAAAGAATATTAGAATGGGAACTAAGTTATTATAATTAAAATAATTATTTTTTAATTTATGGTTATTTAAAAATTTAGAGATACAAATAATATTTAATTAATCAGTCAACTAAGCGAAATAGAAGTCAAAGAGTGTCTGTATATTTGTCTAAACTTGAGGTATTTGTTTTTTCGAAATATGAGGGGGTAAGTGTCTATTCCTCTAAATATCATGGGTATTTGTCAATTTCTTAATAAATTAAAAGCAAAATAAACAAAAATCCTAAATCTGCCGCTGTCGCACCAGTACCATACCTTTTCCTCTCTCTCTCTCTTCTCACCTCTCTGTCGTCAAACCTCCACCGTGCTTTGCCTCTCTCTCACTTTCTCTCTTCTCATATTTTAGGAGATTATTTTCTTTTTTTCTTTCATAAAGCGTCAAAACTAATCTAGGAAGTTTTTATTAGAATTTCATATACGATCTAGCATGCTTTAGAAATCACAATAGCATATAGAGCAAATGCGGAATTAAACCCAAAAGACATACCTTCTGCCATTATCGTCTTTTACAATCTGGTGATGAAAAATTACCGGTTTATAGTTTTTTTAAATTTTACAATTTCTATACGATGGTGTATATTTCTTAAAAAAAAATTATTGGCTTAGGTACCTAACCAAGAGAAAACATGTATTTATAGGCTCTGCCCATCACAGAAACCATAAAAAAACTGTCAAAAACTGTCAGAACGTGTAACTATTTAATTGCCAGAAACTGCCAGAACGTATAACAACTGCTAGAACATGTAATGAACTGCACAAAAACTGACAGAACTATATAACACATGTTCCCACTTAAAATGATGAAAGATCATGGGCCACTTACAGTTAAAAAATTCTAACATTCTCCCACTTGGTCCATAATTTCATCATTTACTATAATAAGAGACAAAATACATGAACCATGGCGATAAGTTCTCTATAAACGAGTATTATCTTCCATGTATCACTATGCGTTATGTCTCTTAAACAATTATCAATATTAATAATGAATAAACCCTATGTTTATTCTAGGTCCAAACATAAATAATATTTCTCAATTAATAAATGTGTACACAATTGATAATCAAATATGAGAAAATATCATAACATAAATAGAATTTCATTACAATCAACATTCGTTCTTATAACGAAAAACATCAAAAGGAATCAAGTCCCATTCGATCTACATGATCCTTAAATTTCAATGGTGGCATGCCTTTTGTCAAAGGATCAACAATCATCAATTCAATGCTAATATGTTCAATAACCACTGCTTTATCTTTAACACGTTCTCTTATGGCTAAATACTTAATGTCGATGTGTTTGCTTTGACTACCACTTTTATTATTTTTAGCCATAAAAATTGCAGTTGAATTATCACTATATATCTTTAATGGCCTAGAAATTGAATCCACGATCTTAAGCCTAGATATGAAATTCTTCATCTATACACCATGCGAGGTAACCTCAAAACAAAATACGAATTCAGCCTCCATAGTAGAAGTAGCAGTCAAAGTTTGCTTTGCACTCCTCTAAGATACAGCTTCATCGGCAAACATAAAAATGTATTCAGATGTTAACTTTCGTGAATCAACACAGCCAGCGAAATCTGAATTTAAGTATTCAGTCACTTCCAAATTATCTGTTCGTCTATATGTAAGCATATAATCCTTCGTTCCTTGAAGGTATCTCATCACCTTCTTTGTAGCTCTCCAGTGGTCTAAACCATGATTACTCTGATATCTTCCCAACATTCCAATAGCAAATGCAATGTCAGGTTTGGTGCAGACCTGAGCATACATTAAACTTCCAATAGCAGAAGCAAATGGAATGTTTTGCATTTGTTCCCTTTCAAGATCATTCCTTGGATATTGGTTCAAGTTAAATCTGTCACCTTTCACAATAGGTGCTATACTTGGTGAACAATCTTTCATCCAAAATCTCTCTAAAACTTTGTCATATAGGTCTCTTGATATAGGCCTAGAATACCTCGAAATCTATCTCTATATATCTTAATACCAATGACATAAGATGCATCACCCATATCTTTCATGTCAAAATTTTTAGAGAGAAATTGTTTGACCTTATAAAGCAACACCTTATCATTAGATGCAAGTAGAATGTCCTCCACATATAGAATTAAGAAACATATTTTGCTCCCACTGACCTTCTGGTATATACATTGATCCATGATATTTTCTACGAAACCAAATGAAGAAATAACATCATGAAATTTCAAATACCATTGACGGGAGGCTTGTTCCAAGCCATATATGGATTTCTTGAGCTTGCAAACCAAATGCTCACCATTGCTAGAGAAAAATCCTTCTAGTTGATTCATGTAAACCTCTTCCTCTAAATCTCCATTGAGAAAAGCCGTTTTCACATCCATTTGTTGCAATTCTAAGTCAAAATGTGCAACTAATGCCATAATTATACGAAAGGAAACTTTCTTGGATACAGGAGAAAATGTCTCTTTGTAATCAATTTCTTCCTTTTAAGTGAATCCTTTGACAAAGAGTCTTGCTTTGTATCTCTCAATGTTGCCTGATGAGTCTTTCTTAGTTTTAAAGACCCATTTACATCCTATGGCTTTTGCACCATTAGACAACTCAACAAGATCCCAAACTCTATTAGATGCCATAGAAATCATTTCATCTTTCATTGCATCGTACCATAAATTTGATTCTTTGCAACTCATAGCTTATGAAAACGTTTCTGAATCATTTTCGGCTCCAATGTTATAGTCAGATTCTTGTAGATACACAATATAATCATTAGGAATTGCTGATTTCTTTAATCGAGTAGATCTCCTTAATGTTGTATCAACATTTTCCTGAAGAATATGTTATTCAACTGTTTGTTCAAAATTTTTTGGTAATTCTTGAATAGATTGATCTACTGGATTATCAGTTATTTGTGGAATTTCAATGATTGGTTGCTCAACACACGGTTGGACTTGAAGGGAGTTATGAATGACAATTAATCTATCACTTGAAGTGGACGGTTGAACATCAATATGATCTTGCTCAAAAATAATATCCTGAAATTAATCATTTCCACCAATTAAGTCATTTTCAAGAAATTTTGCATTTCTTGATTCTACAATCCTAATGGTATAAGATGGATAATAGAATCTGTACCCTTTAGACTTTCAGCATATCCAATAAAATATCCACTAATAGTCCTTGGGTCTAGTTTTTTTTCTTGTGGATTATAAACTCTTACTTCAGACAAACATCCCTAAACACGTACATGTCGCAAACTCAGTTTCCAACCTTTAAATAATTCAAAAGGCATTTTTGGCACAGCTTTAGTTGGAACCCGGTTCAATATATACGCTGCCGTCTTAAGAGCTTCAGTCCACAATGATTTAGGAAGCTTAGAACTGCTAAGCATACTCCGTACCATGTCCATTAACGTTCGGTTTCTTCTTTCTGCTACACCATTCTGGTCTGGAGAACCAGGCATAGTGTATTGGGCAACTATCCTTTGTCCTTGAAGAAACTTCGCAAATAGACAAAGTACTTGTCCATCCTCAGTATATCTACCATAATATTCTCCACCTCTGTCTGTTCTCATAATTTTAATTTGCTTTCGGCATTGTTTCTCTACTTCGGCTTTGAAAACTTTAAAAGCATCTAGTGCTTCATTTTTATTCTTAAGCAAGTAGAGATACATATATCGTGAGTAATCATCTATAAAAGAGATGAAGTATTTCTGACCATACGAGTCTATGTCTAGACTACAAATATCTGAATATATAATCTCTAATTTATTTGAACTCTTTTTGGCACCTTTCTTTGTCTTGTTGGTCTGCTTTCCCTTTATGCAGTCCAAACAAGTATTAAAATCAGTAAAATTCAAAGTATTAAGTACTTCATCATTTAGTAATCTTTTAATTCTTTCTAGAAAGATATGTCCTAATCTCCGGTGCCACAAGATAGAGGAATTTTCATTCATAACACATCGTTTACTACCAGCTTGAACATGCATCACATCATAAGAGGCATTGTTTTGTAAATTAATACAGAAAAGACCATCAAACAACGTAACCATTCCCAACAAAATCAGATTTATAAAATAAATTAAAAGAAGTATCTGAAAAATTAAAGAAATAATCAAACGGTACAAGTCTTGAAACAGAAATTAAATTTCTAAAAAAAGTTGGAATATAAAATGTCTTTTCTAAACTCAAAACAAAACCACTACTTAAAATTAAACTACATGTTCCAATTGCCTCCACATGTGAACGCATCTTGTTTCCTGAATAGATGCACTACTCACTACCCGCTGGCTTCCTTAGGTTTTGCATACCCTGCAAGGTATTTGCAACATGGATTGTAGAACCAGAATTAATCCACCATGTGTTATGACTACCTTCAATTGTATTAGATTCATAACAAACAAATGTGATTGAATTACTTTTCTTCTAAAGCCATTTTTGAAACTTGGAACAATTCTTCTTCATGTGTCCTTTCTTCTTACAAAAGAAGCACTTGGATTCCTTTTTAATTTCCATTTGAGGAGGTATTTTACCTTTCCCTTTCTGTTTAGCTTACCCTTTGTTCTTCCCTTTTGTTGCCATAAATGCACTTTTACCCAATTTTATTGTTAGCCTTCCTTCTTCTTGAACACACATGGTTAATGGTTCATTAATTGACCATTTATCCTTATGCGTGTTATAGGAGATTGTGAAGGGTCCATATGCTTGTGGAAGAGTGTTAAGTATATAGTGCACAAGAAAAAACTCAGACATTTCAACCTCAAGAGCTTTTAATTGAGCCGCAATGTCCCTCATTTGCATAATGTGCTCACACACACCTCTAACATTGGTGAGTCTCATAGATGAAAACTTCATAATTAGGGTGCTAGCAAATGCTTTATCTGAAGTCTCAAATTGTTCATCAATTGCCTTCAATAATGCCTTGACATTATCATACTGATCGACTGAACCCCGAATACCAGCAGAAATTTTAGTTTTTATGAATATCATACTTAAGAGATTAAATCGCTCCCATCGTTCATAAAGAGCAATTTCAGCTTGACTGCTGATTTCGATAATAATTGGTTCGTCTTTCCGTATAGCATAATCAATGTCCATCCACCCTAAATGAAGGAGAATTCTTTCCTTCCAAACCTTATAGTTATCACTTTTCAACTAAAAATGTCACATTTGATATCAGAAAAATTTGTAGCATGTAATTAAACATACATGCTTATATATAATATTAATTGAGGCTAATAAACAAATATCATGTATTACCAATGTAAACCACGTTGTAAAATATGAATCAATGAACATAAAACTTTCCTATAAGCTAAAGTTCTAATTCAAGCATATTCATATTTATATATGTATATATAAATCTTTACAATAAAACTATCAAATTATGTTCCTTTTCCTAATTCCTGTGAGTAATTAAGAAAATAATTTGATATTTTATTTTAATTAATCATATAAATATAATAAAAATTCCTGTGGGATAAAATTTATTATATTAAATATGATTAATTACAAGTAATGTCAACTTCTTATACATGATCCTAAAATATTCAAAATATAATTTTGTATAATTAAAGATGCTGTGACTAATCCTTAATTAACCAAAATTATACGAATCATAGACATTTAATTTTAATCATAAATTGGTTATATAAATTGTATGAAACAATAAGACATAATTTCAATTATATGTCCCAAAATAATCAAATAAATTGCATGTGGTTATTTATTATAACATACAGAAAACTACATGTCATATTACCAAAATAATGGAAACGACATGTCATACGATTTCACAAATAAAAACTACATGTCATATTAAGTCATTTCAAAAAATGACATGTCTTATTATTTTACATAAGCAGATGACATGCCATACAATATCATGCAAAAAACGACATGTCATATTATTTAGCATATAGCAGATGACATGTCATATGACATTGTCTTCAACCTCCAACGAACAATTTTTTTTTTATTACAGAAACGAATTATCTCTTATTTAATTTTAGAAACAAAAATCATCAAATCAAATCCCAAACCAGTAATCTGATTTCATAATGATTTCTAGTATTATTATTAATCAATAATACTCGACAATAAATTCGACTTTTTAAATAATAATCCTTTAACCGAATTTAACAAAAACAAAGCAAAGGCAAAACAATGGCTCTGATACCAAATATTAGAATTTCATATACGATCTAGCATGCTTTACAAATCACAATAGCATATAGATCAAATGCGGAATTAAACCCAACAGACATACCTCCTGCCATTGTCGTCTTTTACAATCTGGTGATGAAAAATTACCGGTTTATGGTTCTTCTAAAAATGGTGTATATTTATTAAAGAAAAATTGTTAGTTTAAGGACCTAACCAAGAGAAACCATGTATTTATAAGCTCTGCCCATCACAGAAATCATAAAAAAACTGCCATAAACTGTCAGAACGGGTAACCATTTAATTGCTAGAAACTGTCAGAACGTATAACTGTTAGAACATGTAATGAACTGCATAAAAACTGACAGAACTGTATAATACACGTTCTCACTTAAAATGATGAAAGATTATGAACCACTTACAGTTAAAAAATTCTAATAGTTTTCGGTGGAAGTGATCTGAATGATTTGGTATTAGTTGCATGTAGAAGATCTGACACTGAGGATCAACATGATGGTCTGGGATTGTCTTGGTTCATGGTAGTTTGGCTGGTAAAGGTTAGAAAAAGTGATGGTGGCCGTTGGTGAAATTAAAAGGGGGCGACAAAACCACACCGTTGCTGGAGTTTTTTGGTTTTTTGGCTGGTGATTGGGCTTTGCTGCCTTTTGGCTTGCTGTATGCGGCAGGCTATTGGCTGCCTATTTTCTGGATTCTCCTTGCTGTTTTTGCACTTAATTCTGTTGGAGTCACTGGTTTTGTTTCTGCAATTAATTTTAGGGGATTTGTTGGTTTCCTTTCTCTAGATTTGCTAGGCTTTACTACTTCAAATTTTCTGCTTCAAATTTTCTGCCATGTCTTTGGCTAGGTTGGCTTTTCAATATGCTAGTTCTGCAGATTTCAAATAGCGGTATTTGATTTTTGTTTCATTCTCTATTGATTTGGCACTTCTAGTCCCTGTACTGATTTGTTTTATTCAGTAATACAATTTTTGTAAACCCAAATGAAAAAAAGAAGATGGTGATTAATTTTGTATTGTTTAATGTTTATTTAAAATTTATAAAATTTAAATTATTTTACAAATAAGTTATTTAAATCATTTAGAAATTTAAATATTTATCTTTAAATTAACTAGTATTTATCGTCAAATTATTTTGTAAATAAATATTAATTTATTTTAGATAAATGATTTATTTTTAATTTAAATATCTAAATAATATGTTAATACAAAGTAAATTATTAGTTAGTACTGTTAGGGGTAATTAATTATTTTTATATTTATTTTATTATTTATAAATTATGAAAAATGATTGATAAAAAATTAAACTTAAATGAATTTATTATTTGAATATTTATAGAAATTATTAATTTGAAATATATAAATTCACTTAAATATAAATTTAGATCAACACAAACAATTTGTATAGAGATTACAGCGTGGGTCCCAACATCTGTCTCAAAGGGTATCAATGTAATTGCACTCAAAAAATACTTTTTTAACGAAAACGGAGCTAACGGTAGTGGTGTTCAGAGCATTTTTAAAACACTAAGGGGGATGTGGGTAATTATCTCAAACCCTAAGGAGGTCAAGGGAATTTTCCCTTCCTCCAAAGCCATTCTTTACCTTACCCCCATCACTTGGATCCTTTTTGTACCTACAGCTTCAACAAATGAAGTCTTCCTCTACACAGCTAGTTTGTCCTTTAAAAAACTGCAACTGCAAGTGCAACATCACTTGTACTGTTTGCAATGCTGAATTCAAGAAAGATAGCGTGTGCAGTTTTCTATTGACAACAGTGACAAGTTCTGAGCTGCAAAGACAATGGCCGCAATGTGGGTCAAAGAAACATTACCTAAGATGCCATTGATATTGAGCTGAGTTTTAGGGAAAGGGACTTTGCTGTCCAAGCCACTTGATCAGCTGAAGTTTCATATTCTAAGATGTCAATCTTTAACTGCCTGGCCAACTCGACCCCATTTTCAAAGTTCTGCAGCTCTAAAATAAAGTCAGCCTGATATAACATTATCTACACCTGTACATGATTATCAAATAAACTTAAGGTAACACCCATCGAGACTACCACAGTAGTCTGACCACAGAAAAGCAAGAGTTTGAACATCTAGCCAAACATCTCGTTCTGATATACTTCTTCAGTCCACGGGTGAAAAGAACTGAACATAGCACAGAAAACAGTATAAAACAATTTTTCCTTTTCCCGAAGCACAGATATTTCTTATTAAAGAAAGGAGACAGCGATAAGATGTAACATCATTCATCAACAAGATTACTCTGTTTCTTTTCTCTTCCTTTGTTCTTTTCGTAATGATAGCATTCCGATTCATTTCCACACATTGACAACTAAACCCACATGATTTTGATTTGTTGTTCAGTCAACAAAGATACTTTTATGTAGATGGAGATAATTGATATAACTGTAATCTACCCCTTTTCTGAATAATCGAATAAGGTGAAAACTTCTGCACCTAACAATTGAATAATGTAATCAATCTACATTTTTTCTCAACCGTACGTCTTGATAAATAAGTTTTTAAAAAAATATCAAAGGATTCATTTGTCATAGCTTATAATTTACGCAGTAGATATCCAGAAAACAGACAGAGATCACGAACTTCACCCTAAGTTGGCGGGTCTATCGTTGATACAAAATTAACAAAAGCACATTCATAATGGCTTCCAAAAGTTATAATGCAAAGCAACTTAAGATGCAGACAGTCTAGTTCACTGTTTTTCGCAAATTAACAAGATGAGCTAATCATTTTGAAAGACTCATGTTCTCTTGATATAACCTCAATAATTGGGGAGCTAATTTTCATAACACGTCACAAACTTTCTCAGGAATGACTTTCAGTATATTTCAATAATGCAGATAAGCTGCGGTCTTTCTTGATTAGACCTTTTGATAACAGAGTCTAATAAACCAAAACACCTGGGAATGATTCTCTTCTCCAAGCTCAACGACATAAGTTATGAATGATCAACAAAAAGTAGAAGACTGCAAACACCATTTGGTTAACATAAAAATCCATAGTTGCATTATGTTATCCTCAGAATGCATTTTAGAGTATGGATGCTTTTTAAAAGGTAAAAGAAACTCATTTTCAGACCAACCCCAACTCTTAAAAGTATTCAGTTTCTTTTCCCATTTGGATTTACTAATTGATGAACTCTACTAATTTCCAAGCCAAAGGATTTAGGTTAATTCTCCTTACATGCTCTACAGTCTCCTCAAATCGATCGAAAGTCGCTGCAAAGACTCTTGGGTGTCACTCAAGTAAAATCCCAATTTTTGAACTGCGCACTCCATTATCTAGCAAAATCTTGACTGCAGGTTCAAAATAAGTCTTGAAATCACAAGAAATAATAGGAGTTGTCAGCATTTGATGGCCGTAATAGTCTTCTTATAAGATGAAGTCAAATCTTTGAGGAAATTATAACGAGGGACTACAAAATTTTCCAAGCTTCTCTTTGAAAGAGAAGGACACATAGATACAATCTTAGCAAATTCAGAGGCTTGACATTCCTTTAGAGAGAAAAAATTCAACCCTTGGCAAAAAGGTTTCCTCAGGATTGGACAATAGCAATGTTGGGCGTTTCCTAATAATATTTGAGATTTGCATTTCTGAAAATCCATGATTCTTGAAACAGCTAATGACCATATCCGGAGATAGCCCACATGAATTTATGAGATGTGAAACAGTAAACGAGTGTCTATTTCTACTGCTTGATACATATCTCAGGGTTTTGATTATATAACTGAGCATTATTTGTAGGGATTCTTATAATTCAAGCAATAAAATAAAGAATAATTCGCACCGGTGCTTGAAAGAAAATCTTTTCTATCTCCATTGGCGAAGGTTCAAGCATCAGCTCCAGCAAACTGTATCTTTACTTCATTTCTGATTACCTGCAACAACTTCATCACCTCACTTATATTCAATCGAAACGAGTGCGCGCGCCAGCATCCGGGGGCTTTCTTGGTTTGTTTGTGGAGAAATTTACAAAAATGACAATGTTCGCCCAATTTTTCTGAACTAATTACTTTTCATAATTTGTTTAAAAAATATCAACTCAAAACTTTACAAGCAAAATTACCCCGTGACCAAATTTTACAAAACATCGTCTTCTTTCTCTCTTTCTCCCTTTCTTTCTTTCTTCTTTCTCTTCTTACTTTCGTCCGCCCTCCATTTCTTTCACAGTTTATTTACTTTCTTGAACTTGTTTACTTTCTTTCTTTTGAACACATTTACTTTGTTTATCTCCCAAAAACTTAACTTAATTTTAATTTAAAAAAATCACAAGGTTGTAGAGGGAAAATTAGGTGAGTGTTTGAAAAATATGGTAAAATAAAATTTATTAAAAATGTGACACATTTCTTTGAGTATTTGTGTATAATTAGACAATGGAATGATAGAAATTGTTAAAAGAAGTATGTATTAGATGTTTGAGTGTGTTTGGTATAATGGTTGAGTGAAAAAACTAGAGAAGAAGACGAACGGTAAAAAATTACACTTTCGATTTTCACGTTGGAACTGTATTCTAACAGAATTAAAAATGCAATTTCAAGCACATAACATTGAATCAACGTACTCGAAACTACACTTTCGAACATATTATTTTCAATATGCTCAAAAGTGTAATTTCGAGCACATTGATTCCATGCTACGTGCTCGAAACTGTATTTTCGATTTTTTCATAATATACTCCCAAAATGAAAATCAAAAGTTCCTATTTTCATTTGGTCTAACTTGTCATTTTTATATTTAATTTGTTATTTATTATGATAGCAAATATATGAAGTTGGCTTATTGATTTAATTTAATTTATTATCTTTTGTTGGAATTGTATGTTTATAGATGAATTTTCCATGTAGTCAAACTTCGAAATATATAAACTTGTCTGATTTGATTTTATATGTTATTTTTATAAATTGTGTATGAATGAAACTTTATCAGTTTTCCTTCCCGGCAACTCAAATTTCTTTTATATCAAGAGTGTATTATGAAAAAATCAAAAGTACAATTTTGAGCACGTAGTATGGAATCAACGTGCTCGAAACTACACTTTCGAGCATATTGAATCTTATTTTTAAAATCTCACTTAGGATTCTCAGCCATGGAAAATTCTATTATTCAGGATTAAAATATAATATTATGTAATAGCGTATGAAAATGATCAAATTTGTATGTAAATTTCGAAAAAATCAAAAATATGATTTCAAGCATGTTCAATTTCGTCAACTTAATAGAAAATTATGAAATAAACATAGTCGAAATTGATCAAATTTATATGTAAACTTAGAAAAATCACTCATTGATCTGATATAATATAATTCAATTTAGATTGTAATAAATTATTCGAATCTTTAACTAATAAAAGCAGCAAACATTCAAACTAACAAAATTTAGCTTCAAATAGCAAATTGGTCCAAAACACATCTTCACATCGACATTTAATATGAAGTACATAACATTGTCAAGGATATATCATAGCCAAACTCCAGCCTATTCTCTTATCTCCATCATAACAAATAACAAATTAAATATAAAAATGATAAGTTAGACCAAATGAAAATAAGAACTTTTGATTTTCATGTTGGGATTATATTATAAAAAAATCAAAAATGCAGTTTCGAGCATATAGCATGGAATCAACATATTTAAAATTAACTACACTTTCGAGCATATTGATTATATGTTATGTGCTTGAAATTGTACTTTCGATTTTTTCAAAATACCCTCCTAACATGAAAATCAAAAGTGCAGTTTCCTACAATTCGTCTTCTTCTCCAGTTTTGTCACTTAATCATCATATCAAATGCACTCAAACATTTAATACACACTTCTTTTGACAATTTTTATTATTACATTGTCTAATTATACACGAATACTTAAAAAAATATGTCATATTTTTAATAAATTTTGTTTTATCATTTTTTCCGAACACTCACCTAATTTTTCCTCTACAACCTTGTGATTTTTTTACATTGAAATTGAGTTGAGTTTTTGGGAGACAAACAAAGTAAATGTGTTCAAAAGAAAGGAAGTAAACAAGTTCAAGAAAGTAAATAAGATGTGAAAGAAACGAGGGAGGGCGAATGAGAGAAAAAAGAGAAAGAAGAAAGAAAGCAAGAAAATGAGAAAGAAAATGATGTTTTGTAAAATTTGGTCACGGGGACAATTTTATCCATAAATTTTTAAGTTGATCATTTTTAAACAAATTATGAATAGTGATCAATTTAGAAAAGTTTGAGTGAACAATGGTCATTTTTATAAATTTTTCTTGTTTGTGGGCTTGGAAATTGTTGGAAAAAAAAAACTGTCCATTAACTTGAATCTTGCCATTATTTTTTATTTTATAATTTCAATGAGTTTGCTAACGTGGTTGAATGATTTTTGTATATAAATTAATTCAAGTTGAATTTGAAAATGGGGTTCAATTATTTATTTGTGTATAAATTAACACAAGTTGAACTTTTAAAATTTTGAGGATGAATTTTTTATGTTTTTTTGTGTTAATTTTTATATTTCACTTGAAAATTAAGTTATGATCATATGTTTGAGTTTGTTATAAACTGAAATTGCAAGCAAGGTCATAAATTATAGTGTTTTTCTTGCATTAAGAAAAAATATTAAGAAAAACTAAGTGATCTGAAGTTAAAATTGTAAAATGTATCAATGCGTAATACATCACTATAAAAATAACGAATGATAATGATTTTTAAAATGTAATAGTAGTTTTTTGTTAAGTTAAATTTGAACCAACAGGTTTAATACAACTATCATATTAATAATGTAATAAAAAAATTAATAGTTATTACATAGTAATAATTATCCTAAATTTGGATGACGGGCATAATATTATAATTTTCTATGCAGATGTAGACACTGAAGATCTATTTTTAATTAAATTAGTATTCTCAGATTTTCATTCTTAAAAGTATTTAATAAAATATAAAAATTATGCCTTTAAACAAATAATCAAGAAATCTAAACAATAAAACTCCATATAAAATACGATATTAGGGCGATTCATGCAACCCATCAATAATTACTGATATCAATTTTACAAATAAAACAGAAATTCATAAATTTTAATAATTCAAAGAATTAATTTATTTTTCATTTTATTTTTTAAGGGATCCTAAACCCGTCACCACAATCACCTCGCCGACATTTGGTTGATGGGATACGGTTACTACGGTCCGAAACCAACCAAATCTTATAAAGCTTACATGTGGCCAAAACTTGTCCAAGTCAAAACAAAACCACTTTCCACCTGATGACCGGCTGTTTCCGTACTCTCTTTCACTATTTAGCTTGTGGACAACCGGGTGTACCCGGTCGTTTATTTTACCTGCTGTACCGTTTAATTGTGCATTTATAGACTTCTGACCTATCGCCAACTCACGAAGTCATTCCTCCATTTGGTACCGTACAGATGCTGACGTGCGATACATCTTGGCCGTCCCCTTGCGGCGAACGGATCTGGGCCGTTGGGTCCACAACGGAATGCAAACTGAAACGGCTTTCACATTATGTTTACCAACTTCATCGTCGTTAACAAATCCGAATGACAACCCCACGCGCATTCCTGGCGTCTTTTAGCATGCGACCTTCTCACAATTAAAAAAATAAAAATCACTAAAACAACAGAGCTTCGTGTATGTCCAAATATATTTTAAACAATTAATTTATATTATTTGAATAGAATAAATAACTATGTTTAAAAAATAATTCAAAGATATTTTAAATTAATAAATATGATAATAAACGTTCAAGTCCTTTAAATTTTATATTTTCATAAATAAGAATATAATTAATGAACTTGTACCTCATCCTTATTAAAATGATTAATGAATTCTTTATGATTCATTTAATATAATCATTTAAATATATTTTTTTTTGAATAGACTTTATATTAGTATAATTTTAATAAAAAATATATATCTTTAAGTAAAAATTATGTAATATTTTAATATATAGTTTTTAAATATTATATTAAGAGATAAATAAAATAAGAGAATTACAAATAATTTTATATGTTAAAAAGTTTAAAAGAGTGTAATATATAGGATAAGCTCAGACATATTGAGAAAACCCTAGACATTTATCATAAATTTCACTAAATGTAACATTATAATTATTTATTTTTAAACTCTTAAATTTTTAATTAAGTCAATTTTTCAATCGATATTTAAATACCAGATAAATCAATCATTTGTCATAACTTTCTTAATTAATCTCTTTTTGAATCAACTTCTAAAAATTAATAAAAATACTTTAATTTTTTCTACTTTTACAAATATAGTTGACTTTAAAATCTGTTATATGTGTTATGTTACACTGATCTTTCGAAAGTCAAAAATTTAAATCTTTTAATCTTCTATAATCTCTTTTTGATTGTAACTAAAGAAAATTGAAAAAAATAATCTTTTGGCATAAAAGACTCTTTTCACTAATGAAAAAAAATCATACCAAGCAGCAATTCAGTGTAAAGCTACATTACTATTAGGTTAAAATTCATTAAATTGGTCATTTCATTAGAGAGTTGTTTGATACTGGTATACAAATTATATAAGTATTTATAAATTATACTAATTAGGAGACCTAGATGTTATTATCCCTTGTTTAAAATATAATATTTTGCACAGACTCCAGTCGCTTGCACTTCAACTCCCTATGAAAGAGCGTATGGAGGGCATTCTCGCATGCAAAACTCTCAATCGAGAAGCTCGCTAGCTTCGCATCAGTTGCCGACGTGTCATATCGGTTCATCCAAAAAGCATTGTGCCCTTTATTGTCTTTTCCTATTCCTCATGCTTTCGTTCCAAGTCTAGAAAGCCAATGAATGTAAAATATCCCCAACATGTCCTTTTTCTTTTATTTTTTAAATTGGTTTATTTTTCTTGATAATTGAACAGGACAAATGAAAACGAAATAGCCAATGAAAGACTTTGCAATAGTTAATAATATAAACTATGCTTATCGATTTCTAACAAAAATGGAATAGTTACTAGATTATTATTTTTAAGATCTCTTTGTGTTTGTATGTTCTAGATAGAATCATTAGTTAATACGAAAATCATATTATTTTGGTCAATTAAGTGAAACATTAAGGCAATTGAGCCAATAAACTATATCATCTATTTGTCCCTATGCATATTTATATGTTCCACTAATTATCTAGCCAGAAACAAAATGAAAAATGAATTTATGTTACTAGATTATTATTTTTAAGATCTCTTTGTGTTTGTATGTTATAGATAGCGTCATTAATTAATACCAAAATCATATTATTTTGGGCAATTAAGTGAAATATTAAGGCAATTGAGCCAATAAACTATGTCCTTTATTTGTCCCTGTGCGTATTTATATATTCCACTAATTATCTAACTGGAAACAAAATGGGGAATGATTTATGCAGTGATTTAAATTTAGTGTAACAATTTAATTTTCAAAAGTTAGCGTATTTAAAAATAGAAATGTGATTTGATTATAACTACTTCTCAACTAATTTGATCAGATTAGATGATTCATATTATTGTAAGTATAATAATTCTTTAGTTCATTAAAAAAAATTGATATTGTCTATCTTTTATTATATAAATTTAATTCAATTGTTATAAAAAATTGTGAATGAATCACGACAAACAAGTCAAGTGAAATACGTTCTAAAATTTATAGCAAAACGGGATAAACACTTAATGTTTTATTATAAATCAATGAGCCATTTACCATCTATTTTTATCCTATTATACGTATATCTACTATAAATTAATGTTATCACAGTATAATTACGTTATAGATTTTATTTACCGACATAATAAGATATTTCTATCACATCGATTAAATAAATATAAAGTCTAAATTTTACTTTTAAATGTAGTAGTACTAACGATTTGATTTGATTGGAATATTTAGAGAGGCGTTGCCAAATTATTGTACACTTGGAACTTTTTACCATTTTTAAGGAAGATCCTTTGCTTATGCCACGTAGAACTAACCTGTACCCATCTTTTTCACCTCGTGCTGCAGTCAGCTATTTCTAAATTAAAATTAAATTTAAATTTAAATCCTATCATTTCCTTTTTTGTAATAACGCCTTAATGCAAGGACAATTTCGTCACATTCACAGTCCTCCAATAGCACGCCATTATTCAGGGACACACTCGTCATTTCGAATTTTCTCACACGCTATTCCCGGTAATTTCCTCTCTATTTGGCGCGTATATAAACTAACACTTTCATACCCGCACACAAAATTAAAAATAGAAAAAAAAAAAAAAAACAGAGAAATAAAGATCAAACAGCAACAACAACGATCGCTTTGAAAACTGAAACACGAGAGAGAAAAGAGTGTGTGAGTGTTGTGTAAGTGAGAGTAGAGAGAGAAAACAGAAAAACCACAAGCCAAAACCACAACCAAAGCCAAAACCAAACAGAACACAATACAGTTCGCGTTGTGTTGTGTCTGTGTAAAGAAGAAGAAACGCACTCACGCAGACGCCAACACGAACGAAGAGTTCTCTCCGATTCGATCGGAGTCGGTCATTGTACATACATTCAGAATTCTTCCTCTCCTGTTAGCTTTGTGTCTCATCCAGTTCGGTTCGGTGTCCATACGAAATGGAGCGGTACGGTCGGGTCAGTGGAGGCTCACAGTCCGATCCGTCTCTGGAATGGACCGCTCCGGGAACCGAAACTGGACTCGAAGGTCAGCTTAATTACAATCGTATCCACATTTCAGTTTCGTTTTCAATTTTATGAGATTTATTTATTTTTTTGTTTGGTTTGTAATTAGAATCTACGGCGGTGATTGAATTAAATGTGAATGTGATTAATAGTTGTGATCTTGAATTTTTATTTTATCATATTTTGTGGAAATGTGTAGAGCCTATGTGGCAGTTGGGATTGGGAGCTGGTGTGGAGTCGTATCCGGAGCGGCCGGACGAGGCCGATTGTATTCACTATTTGAGGACAGGATTCTGTGGTTATGGGTCGAGGTGTCGGTTCAATCATCCACGTGACCGTGGCATGGTAATTCATTGAATTCCCCTTGTTCTGTATTGGGGCTTAATTGATTGTAGGGTTTTGATTGATTTTTTTGAATGTGATCGTGTCTTTTCAGATGTCCATTGTGTTCTGATCTCGTCAATTATTGAAGTTTTATTGCAATATGCATTGAAATTTGCTGACCAAAGTTATTAGTATTGAACTTTAATTGAATGTGAACTTGCTAGGATTAAATCAGGTTTGTTGACTAGTGATTGAGAATTTGATGCTTATTGTTTAAATGTTAAAAGAGTGAACACTTGTTAGGTTATTGGAGCTCCGAGAGCCGGTGGGGGAGAGTTTCCGGAGCGGGAGGGCCAGCCGATTTGTCAGGTACTCAATTTCTTATTTTTGTGGTGGCTTTGGAACTTGGTTCTCGCGGAGGTAGTCGATAACAGACAACATACATTTATTCATTTCTTCCATTTAAAGTATTTTCCTTCGTTTATTAGTTATGGAGATAGAGTTAGCATGGGCTGAATCTGTTCCCACCATGTTTTGCCAAATGGCATTTACTTTATGATGTGTCTTTCCTTACAAGCGTACAACGCATGCCACATGATCTTGATACATTCCACGTTATCCTATTTCCAATATCACCTTGACTCTCTGCTGTTAGCATTCTAAATATGCTGTTGTGTGGTCATGAATATTGACAGCATTGCAACATAAAATGCCAAATACAAGTAGGATTTTATTGAAGCAATTTATGGTGGAAGTAGTCAGGCCCTGGAGTTAAGCCTGGTTTTTATTACTGCTGTCTTTTTGTTCGCCAGTTTAATTAAGTAGCATGTTTCCCTTCTCATTGATTATGTTATTCTTGCGCAATTTGCAGTATTATCTGAGGACCGGGGCATGTAAATTCGGTGCATCATGTAAATACCACCATCCCAGGCTGGGAGCTGGTTCTGTTAGCAATGTCTCACTAAATTATTATGGTTATCCAATGCGTCCGGTTTGTATATTTTCTCATCGATGTTGCATTTTTCAATCTTCTACATACTGTAATAATGCCATGAATATGCGATTAATCTTATTTAAAACTTGGGAGTTATTAACAACAGGGTGAAAAAGAATGTTCTTACTATATGAAAACTGGGCAATGTAAGTTTGGTGCAACATGCAAATTCCATCATCCACAACCAGCTGGTGTACAAGCTCCAACTCCATCACCTGCACCTCAAGTTGCAGCTCTGCACACGCCTGTACCTGTCGCACCATTATATCCAACAGTGCAGTCTCCATCTGCTCATTCAACTCAACAATATGGATTAGTAGTTGCAAGGCCTCCTCTTTTTCCAAGCTCGTATGTGCAAGGCCCTTATGGTCCTGTGCTGGTTTCCCCAGGCATGGTTCCTGTGCAGGGTTGGAATCCTTACCAGGTAGGCAGATAAAAAGCATCCTCAACTTCGACTCTCTTTTGTCTTTGTTGTACATACAGTTTTTCTTTAAGTTTTTTCTGCCACCTGGTGCAGGCATCTGTAAATCCAATATCCTCTCCTGGAGCTGGTACTCAATCCACTGTAGGATCAAGCTCCATTTATGGGCTTACACAACTCTCTGCTTCAGCGCCTGCCTATACTGGAACTTATCAACCCATACCTTCTTCAGTTGGTCCTTCAAGCAGTAGCCAGAAGGAGCTTCCATTTCCGGAGAGACCTGGACAACCAGAATGTCAATATTACATGAAAACTGGGGATTGTAGATTTGGATCATCGTGTAGATATCATCATCCTCGAGAATTGATTGTACCAAAAACGGATGTTGCCCTCAGTCCTTTGGGTCTCCCTTTGCGTCCAGTAAGCTCCTTTCTGAAACTCGTTTGCATTATTATGCTTTATGTGAGTGCGGAAACTATTTTCTTGATTTTTCCGGAAGGACAAAGATTTTTGTGTAATGCTGTAGCATGGTTATTGAGAAATGACTACGTCACTTGATATGCAGCTGGTTATTTTGCGGTACTTTGAAGCTATTTTTACTGATCTGTGGTATTTGTTTTTAAACATGTAAACTGAGTCTTTTTTGGGTTAGTCAGCATAAAACATTACCCATTATTTTTTTACTCCCTGCATCTAACTTCTTGTAGTTCATTATGTCCATCTTCTTTAACATGCTTCTTTTTTCTTTGTTTCTATGTTATGGACTGATTTAGTTTCCAGTGGAGGAACATAATTTCAACCTGCAACTAGAGCTGTAAATAAAAGCTCTGCAGTAGAAATTGTTGCTTTTTTCAGTGAAGCTGAAGAAGTTTTTGTAGTCTGTTCTTGAATGAAGATATTCTGAAAGATGGCTCTGCAACTTGTTAGGATTTAGGTCAGAGAGAGAGATGCTGTCAGAGAGCACCATGTCATTTGGGCCTTCAAAGATTGCTTACCAGTTGCATTCTCGTTTCTAGGTTCTAGCCATCTGATTTAAGTTGTAGAGATGAAGAAGTACTTCACTCTGGAATCATCTACAATTTTTCATCGCTCTATTAACCCATATGTCCTTATCCTTTTTAAAATCAAAGCCACAATAACTCCTGTTTCAGTGAATTGAAAATAGCCTAATTATACTTTTACCATTTTTCTTGGAAGAGACATGGTTATTCATCACGATGTCATAATTTGCAGTTAGCAGAGAAACATTTGTGTCATTCCCTTTAATCACTCGACCCTGGTGATTGTTTCCTGTACCACAATGTTAGATGGTTTGTGATTTTCGCAAGTGTGGTTTGAGTTGTTGATACTTGTGAAATGAAATAGTGCAGTTTCTGCCTTATGAGTTGCTCTGTTATTTTCAGAGTGTTTGTGAAGATATAGTAATTTCAATTTTCTTCAACTTTAAATGGGGGCTGGTTTACTTTATTTGCTTCTGTTACAACTTACATGACTCCTTCAACAGGAGCCTGTTTACTTTGCTTGCTAAAAGAATTGTGAAGGAAAACCTTTGACCAGTGATTATCTCTATCATGATTATTATATTTTATTGTCTGATAATCCATTTTGCATTTTTGTTGTGTCCTTCATAAGGTTGTACATTTTTGTTTTCTTTTCTTTTTTGACAATTTATCATCTTTGATAAGATTATCGTTGCTGTTTTTGAATTGATGTGACACTAAAACAAGCACTTGTACACAAAAACTGTACACTATCCTGCAGGAAAGCTAGGATGTTGAAGAAATTTATAGATTTAACAGGGCAAACCATGTTGAAACAACTTGAGATTAAATGAAGTTTGTTTATTCATCTTGTGACGAATCCTAATACCCTTTGTTTTGGATTTGGTCTGTCCAAGTCCAAGTGTGTCTGCCTGTTGGTCTCATTTTATTTGCTGCATTAAAGTTTTTTGGTCCTCCTGTTGGTGTCATTGGTGTCATTTCATTGGATATAATGTAGGAAATACCCTCTTCAATTTCAGTGGTCACTTTCATCTTGCCATTTCCCATTATGGAATCATCTTTTGTCATCTTAGTGGAAAATCATCACTTGACTTCATTATTTATTTTATTTGTGTAGTCTCTATTTCCTATACTTTCAACATTCAGAAACATAGCAAGTTAAGCATGCAAATCTATGAAGGATGGAGGTCTTTTTGGGACCATGTTCTGTGGGATCTGTGATGCCAACGTTCAACTTGTTATATTTAATTGTTGGTTAATGATGTTTGTCTTAGGTTTTCTATTCAGTTGACAAAAGAATATGTGCAGGATCTCGCTCATTTCTTTTAATGGGGCTACACTGAAGTTTTATTGTCTATTCATTCCTAATTTTATTATTCCCACAATTATTACTTTTCCACTTTCAAGTTACCACTTTATATGGTTATTGTTTGATTACATTTTTCTTGATTGTCCGTTCATTTGCCCTTTATTTCTGTTATCAAGCTCTCTTTCAATTTCAACATCTTCCTTGATTTGTTTTCCTTGTGCACCCTTGGCCCAAGAAAAATAAATCTCTAGTGCACCCATTGGTGCAAACATTGTAGCATTGTCCAACTACCGACTGTAAACATGTTTGTTGAAGCAGGTTATTTGAAAGCTATAAATATAATACAAGTTTCTGCTCCATTCTCTGTAAGCTATTGGTGCATTTCATTCAGAGCCCTTATATTGTAATATGTGTATCATTAAAGCATGAATTAAGTGCATATTCCATCCATTTAACTACTGTGTAGGATGGCGATAACTTCAGGAATTCTTTTTTATGCCATTTACTGGAGTAGTAATGTGACATATGTGCCAGCAGAAGCACTGACGGGGAATTTTCAGTTTATTGCTGTTTCTTGGAGAGGTTTTTCCAGACATCCTCTCTGTGCTTTATTGTTCTGTCTTAACACTGATACTATATGCTTATGATATTTGCATATCCATATCTGTTACTTGTATGATTTGTAATTATTATGCATCTGGTAGACCTGACCAAGATAGAATTGCTGTGCACTTCATATTGATTGATTATTTTGTGGTTCTTTTATAATCAGGGTGCAGCACCTTGTACTCATTATGCACAACGTGGAGTTTGCAAGTTTGGGCCTGCATGCAAATTTGATCATCCAATGGGAACACTAAGCTACAGTCCGTCTGCATCTTCTCTAGCCGACATGCCGGTTGCACCCTATCCTGTGGGATCTTCAATTGGTACCCTTGCCCCATCATCCTCATCTTCAGATTTGCGACCAGAGCTCATTTCAGGATCCAGCAAGGACTCCGTAGCAACCCGAATGTCTTCATCAGTTAGCACATCTAGTGGATCAGTTGGTGCAATTCTTTCTAAGAGTGGACCTGTTCCTCATTCAAGCATGCAACAGTCTGGACAGAGTTCGGGCCCTTCAACAGCTGACAGCAGCAATAGCAGCAATGCCGAGACTCATACTTCAAGCTAAGCAAAAAGAAAGGCTCTTCTTTATTCCTCTTTTTTGATCAAATTCGTGAACCAAAACTTATTTTTTCTGCAACTCATCAAAATAGGAGGCTTCATTTCTCTGTTACAGTTCCACATTTCAGGTCTAGCCCTCTTCAGCTTTGATCATCTTTGTGTTCATATAATCTTTATATGGCCGTCCTTTTTTTATCTCGAATAAGCCATGGCCAACCTTCAGGACCTAAGCAAACCTCGTATAGCCTTTACACCTTGCTTTTGAATAACAACGAAAGAATCCACAGTTCGGTTAGGCAAATCTGTCCTTACCCCTCCAATTTTGGAGTTGTGTTTATTTATGCTCCAATCTTTTTCGAAAAGGGAAAAGATCCAACCCACAGCATTTATCCTTTTACATCAATGGTGTGTTCATGTCTATCTTTTTAGATCTTTAAATCCGGGAACAAGCTTCCTACTCAACATAGAAAGGAATTTGAAGTTATTCTTGTTCCCCCACTTTTTATCTGGGGTTTATTGTGAGAAAAAAAAAAAAGAGAGAGAATTAAAGAGACTCAAAGGTGGCATCACAATGCTACCTTATATGGGATTTAGATACATAGTTATGTTTGCTACAATTGGAATGCTTGACATCACTATTCATAAATTTATTATGATACACAAATATATGAAAAAAAAAAAATACTCTCAACTCTGTAATAATCTTTCAGTCTGCTTGATTCCTTCTCTAACTTTTTGTCTAGTTAGAAGTTGAATTTCTTTACTTCATGTTGAATTTACTCTCAGCATTAAAGTTTTGTATGTAGGTTGGAGAAAGTAATTGGCAATTTTCCTTGCTTTTCTTATGCTTGTTTACAGTTACCAGCTTCCCTTTACGTTCATTGAACTAATCTCTTGACAATTATTCATGGGTGGCATAGTTTAGCTTTTGCGGCAAAATTTGCCTCCTTTTAACTGCATTCTGTAGCTGACAGAATACTAAAGCTAGAAATTTGGAGACTGCAATAATTGGATGATCCAGTAATTGGGATTCTTTCCTTGTGTTGCAAAACAAGTACGGTGGACTAATCCAACATGATTATTGTTTCTGTTTCAATTATGACTGCTGTCATAGGGCAAGAAGTTGCCCTGCTTGCAGGAATTTATAAGTGTGTGTGTGTGTGTTCTAGTTTGTTAGTGAGACATAACGCAGCTTATTGTAATAATTTTCCATGTACTTGATGGGCAATTTACTTGTTTGTCCACGTCCAAATTTAGCGACAGAATTATTGTACCCGCCTATTTATTTTGCTTGAATTACTGAAACGTTTGAGCTGGAGACTAGTTGTGGCCTTTGAGCTGCTTGGTACTGGTAATCACAACCGCCACTTAAGCATTATTTAGAGCTGTCAGTAGCTGCAACAGATTTGGGTCAACAGCTATTAAAGTTCACCAATAATCTCCTCCTGGCTATGAAACTATGGGAGCGGAAGTTAAAAGTTTTGATTGATTTAGGAAAAAGAAAGATTTAGCTAAAACGGTCTTTTATTGGAGTATTAGATAGGATTATGTTATATATTTTTAATTTTTTATTACAGTTATGATTTTTATAATTAGTTAATTTAAAGGTGATTTATTGAATAGTTGTACAAATAATGTTGTATAGTCGTTTCATTTAATATATATATTTTTTATAAAAATAAAAAAAAAAAATTGGGTGTTATTTATTGGATGAAATATCTACAATTGATTAACCAACCCACCAGTCAAAGAAAATTGCTAAGCATGTATGTCAGTCAAGACCTTAGATATCTGTCGATTTGAGCTCTTGTGAGCACTTTCAAAGATTTTGTGTGAAATGTTTATTAAAAATAGTTTAAAGTTAAACTTTAAGAAATCGTTTTTTGCATTCTTATCAAATCATTATATATAATGGAGTTAGAAATCCACTGGGACATACTCTTGATCAAATCCATTATGTTGTGGTCAAAATATTAGGGCATAAATTATACAAGTTTTACTCCTGTAATTTATGAGAGAGAGAAAAGAGTTCATCGAAACATGCTCTAAATAAGTTTAAACATAGTGCAAATTTCGATATTAAGTGCACAAATGGTACAAAATCTACTTCCATGTATAATTTGTAGGAGTAATTCTTCCCTTATCGCAAATGAAAGCTGAACCTTTACCTTCACGTGAGGGCAAGGAGGTGAGACCTAATTGGTGGTGCTGAAGAAAACAATAGCTTAATTTCAAAAAGGTAAAAGTAAAAAGGAAGGTTTAAGAGTTGAACTTTGGTTACAGCCATTAAACCCACCATTAATCATAGAAGGAAAATGTGATAAAGGCAACAGAAGATCGACTTTTAAGTTTTTCTCAAGCAACAGTTGCAAGTATTAATGATATTTCGTACCTAGTTTTTAGCATTGCATTCTTTGCTTAGCTGGTTAGGGTTTGTCGAAAAAAGTGAGACATTATGCAGCCATTACTTGAGACTGTTCTGAGCAAATTCATATGGGACAGGGATTGTTACAAAGACTGGCACCGTTAAAAAGGAACCTTTTTTAATAATCTTCCATTAAATGGCCTAGCAGAATCATATACTCATTGATTCCAAATCTCTCTCCGATTTCTTTTCACAAAAAAAAAAAAAAAAAAAAATCTCTTTCCGATTTGAAAAGTTTCTAGTAATGTAATAAAATTTCAAAAAGGAAAAAGGTAAGAAGAGTTTGCAGTAAAAGCCAAAGACACAGGAGAAAGAAATTCAGAAAGAAAGTGCATGTAAATGGCAATACTATGAAGTAATACAATTCACGATAAGAACTGCTTTCTAATAATTACTCACTCAGAAGAGTGAATAGCCAAAGTCAACTACATCACCAAAAGAAGGAACTGATGGAGAACAAGTTGTTGAAGAAGTGGCTTCAGACACTAATCCATAACTAGGGTTATCCATGATAGGATACAATGCTCCCACGCAGCCATTTTCCACCATTCCTGGGTTGTTGATCATTGTTGAGAGTTCGTCAGAATTCAGCTCCCATGACTGCTGATGATCACCCCAAAATCCAGGATTGAATTCACCAAAACAAGGGATAGATGGATCTATTGGCACACTTGTAGTATCTAGAGGAAGTGTGTAACTGCTACAATGTGATTGATTTTGAAAAGAGTTTGCATTCACTAAACCAAAGTTTTGATCATTTGAAGAAGCAGACTTGGTAAATTTGTCGTTTGTAGTACTGGTTTGATTTGAAGGAGGGTTTAAACAGTTATCAGGAACTATGCAGCCCAAATAACCAGAGTTGGAATCAGTACTAGAGAAGAAAAACCCAGTATCATCAAGTGAACCATAAGGAGTTTCATTACTGGTTTCGTTATTGGATGTGATGGAGGACTTACTCTCAGAAATGTCAGGCTGAGGTTGACTGCTGTGAAAAGCTGTAGATTGTTTATTCTGCACGCTAGTAGTATTATTTGAGAACTGTGATGGTGGCAACAGAGCTTGGATATCGAAAGGTGTAAGAAGAGAATGGAAACTTCCATTATCAGTGTAAATGAAATTAGTTCTTGCTTGTGCACCTTTCATTGAAAGTGCAGCTCTGTCATAAGCAAGCGCAGCTTCATGAGCAGTATCAAATGTGCCAAGCCAATGCCTTTCTTTAGTTGTAGGGTCTCTAATTTCAGCAGCATATCGACCCCAAGGCCTGCGCCGAACGCCCAGAAATCTTCCAGGCTCAGGCTGCTTTCTTCTACCTCTTCTTTCACCAGATTGAGATGGAGATGTATTAGTATTGCGCTGAATTAGATTAAACCCCATCTGAGCCTGAACTTGTTCATAGCCTTGGAAAGGTTTATCTAAGGTTTTAGAAGTAGATGACATTGTTGTGAAACAGTGAAAGAAAACGCTGTAAGAATATGGAAAATGATGTAAAGAAAGAGAGAGCTATAGGTAGGAGAAGTAGGAGAAGTGTTCTGTGGTTTTGAGAGGAACTGTGTGTGAGTGAGGAAGTGTAGTTAAGTCTTTTAAAGACTGTGATTTGAACACGGAGAGAAATAAAAAAAAAAGGGAAGGATATAGCAAGTGTCATTCTTCCTTTTCCACCTACTTTAAATTTTTTTTTCCTCTCTCTTTAATTTCAATTCTTCATTTGATTCTTACTGTAGTCCATATTGTCCAGCAGCTTCAATTCAAATAAATGTTTCTATTTATTAAGCTTAATGTGTAACTCATGGATGAAAATAAAGATCAATTAGCATTTACTTGCTATTACAACAGTCAAAATTTTGCCATATTTCAACGGCAGTAACAGCATAAAATATTGAACCAAAACTTTTACTTAACTAAATACAGACATATATGTAATTGATTATCATAAATTTATGATTATCATTAGCATTAATGAGGTAAATATTACATCAGAACAATGCAAGCTATGATCTGTGGTTAAGTTAAAAATTGATAAAACTATCAAAATTACAATGATCAAGTGACGTGGAGTGCTATACCTGTAATCTACCTGAAATTGACACTCTTTCTTATAATATTATAGCTAGCTATGATATATTATATTTAGTAAATTAATAATGTAATTAAAAATAACAAAAATCAAAACAACCATGCATGCATAGCATATAGGAATGTCAAAATTACTAGATTTAATAAAGAACATGATTGAGTGGTGGGTTGAAACAAAAGTATATAATAATTTTCAAAACCAGAAAACAAAAACCGCTGCATATATAATGGTTTTTGGGTTACAAATTAAATGAACTCTCTCTTCCTTGAGAGTCTCAAATGTTTGAATAAAAATTACTTAGTTTAGTAATAGTAATTAAGTTTTGTTTTGTATTGTATTAACACAGAATAGTAGTACTACTAATGGTATTGTGATTGTGAGCATGTGAATCCGCATTTTAAGCAAAATAAATCAATCAAATTACTTGGAAATTCTTGTCTGCTATCATGATTTTCAAAGGGAGCAGTTAAGATTATCTCTAACTAAGCAGAAAATGCCTAAGAATTAAAGATATGATATTCTCTGTATCAGGATGAGGCTCAGCTCTCGTGTCCAGAATCATGGAAACAACCACCCCACATTAGAGTACAAGCCAAAAGGGTCCCTTCATATTGTCTATAAGTCAAATTTTAAGTAATCTTTCATTTGTCATTTTGCTCAAATTTATCTTACTTGCATGTTAATTTCTAATACAAATTTGATTTCGAACTTGTGTGAACTTTTATTAATTGTAGAAGTTGACTGCGGTCTCTCTACGATAACTAAGAGTAGGCTTTTACTGTTGTGTTTAATTAAAATATTCGGTAAAATTAGGCTCATTTCAAATCTATTTCTATTATTTTTATATAAACTACGTACCAATTTATATGTATGCGATTTTTAGTAATTTCATCTTGTATATAATCAATTGTAAACTAAGAAGTATAACATTTTAAGTTTAAACAAATCTTAAATTAATTTAAAGAATTAGTTGTTGGTTGTCTTTTTACCCATACCCATATGACTAAGCAAATATTAGATGATTTGAGAATTAATGGGTGGATGAACCTCGATCATAGTACTGTAAGCAAAATTTGTGACACTTGACCAAAAATTTGGGAAAAATTTGTAAGTGCAATCTAATTTTCTTTCGCAAACTGCATGCCTTTCTGTGGAATTCATTAATTTTAAGCAAAAGAAAGTTTAAATGATTTACAGAAACATGGGGTCTTTGTCGCTGATCCATCTCCAAAAGTAAGCAAAAAAAGGCTACAGTCAAAAGGGCAACCAAAAGCTTCACGAAAACAGATTGTAAAGCAAAACGAATTGATTAAAATTCCCGAACAAAAGCATCAACAAGCTGGTGGGACACTAATTCATTTGTTTAGTAGTTTCTACAGAAACAATTCAATTTTCATCCTCTTTGATAATCCTGACATTGCCGAAAATGGCATTGGGAATGACAAAATCTAATCATATATAATTATAATCAAATGGGTCAACCTATTTTTTCTTGGCGACATTGCATTTTCAAATATTAATGCTTAGTCACTAGCCATTATAATGGCAAATTTTAGGAGTGTTATTAATTACTGTTATTAAAACTAAATCAATCAATCAAGTGATATGTTTTTTAAATGGCAAAATATAATTATTAAGTATAAGATAGAGGGAAGAAGAGAGATTTATTATATATAATTTAATTAATTAGGTATATTAATTAGTTCATTAATTAATCATCTTTCATTTCTTTTAAGAAATGTGACATATGCCTTTGTTAGAATCTATGACCCTTGACTCCTCCACTAAAAATTTGAAATAGACAGGATTAATTCCATTTGACCCTATTTATCTAAATGTACAAATGTCCATGTCTATAGAACATGGTATCATAATGTTTCCCATGTGGACCAAAATATACAAACAAAAAATAAAAACAAAGTGTTCCCCATTTCACTTAATAAACCCATATATATATAATTTCCTCATTGAAATATTTTAGGGCTTCACTGAAGGGGAGGGACATATTACATATGGTTTCTTCAATTTGTACTGAAGAATACTAATAAATGGTTGTGAAATTAATTAATTTTGCCATTTACAATTACAAGAGAAGAAATGCAAAGTTCAGTCAAGCTTACTTCTCATAAAAAGGTGTGAGCTACTTGGAAAACAAGAGTAGTAGTACATTTGACAGTCAGAACTCAGAAAAGAGACAGATTATTGCAGTTGCTTAATATAGATGTGTTTTTATTTGAAGTGTGCAAAATATATGCTTGGTAGGGGCCTGTCTCTTTCACTTTGCTCTATTATTCATTTAACTTTTCGCCAAATTTTCTTGGCATGGGGGGACTTCTTATTTTGGGTCAGATCAAGATAATTCTGCTGCACATTTTCCCGAGAAAATTACACAGACATCTTTCTTTTTGGGGGTGGGGTGGTGGTTTAAAAAATAAATAAAATAGTTCGAAAGGCAATCCGGGATTTAGGGAAAAAGAATAGGTGTCTTAAGACTTGGACTTTGACGAGAGCCAGTAGCTAGAAACTTAACCCTCAAGTGGAGAATTATTTATATACGTTACTCTCTATGACTATAAATAAGAAATTAAAGAATTTGTACTATTTATATCAAAAGACTCGTGGTCTTTTACCCTTTTATGGGTTGAGCAGCAGCTCTAGCAGCTCTCTCTCTGCCTCTGTCTCTCTCTGTCTCTCTCTGTGTGTTCTGTTTTTTCTTTTTTTTTTTTTTTTTTTGAACTTTTTAAAGAAATTAATTTAAGAGTCAACTAGTCAAACACACTCGTGTCATTCCACTAGCAATCATTCAATGCAAGCTTGCTTATTTTATTATTTGTTGAAATTGGGAATGTATGGTGTTTCTGTTCTATGTTTGATCTGGCATGCAATCATTGTTTCTTCTTAGCTACAACACCCTATATATGTGTGTGTACATTTATATAAATATATCTTTTGCAACACTCATAAACATGCTTGCTTTCATGCCTAGCTAGCTGCTATTTCTAGGACCAATATTGGTATTTTTATTTTAATTATCATTAATTTTAATATTTGATGCATTTCTACTAAATTGGCTACACATATAATTATTTTAAAAATAAATGAGATTATCAAATGTATTTCCCAAAACTCAACTAGAATATAATACTAAAAAAAAAGTTATTATCTAAACTGAAAGTCAACTTCAATAAGTTATCTTTATATTAATTACTCCCATAATTATTAAATTTAAAATTGGTATCATAAATGTATTATGTATATATATGACCGAGGGCAGAGTTTAAAATTTATATCATGAAGATTAAAATAACAAATACCTGGTCATTCATAGGTCATTTATTTTAAATTCTTTTAGGGCTTTATGGATGGTTAAGGTAACTCTTAAGTCTTACCCACATGCCAAAAAAGGCCCAACAACACAAACGGGCTTCAATGTCCACGTATTTTCCCTCGACCAATGGCACACTGCCACGCAACCTTCACGAACCGATCCACAGAAAAATCGGTGAACTAGTGAACTACTACATCTAAAGACTTTAGACATGTCGTTTTCTGAAAAAAAAAAAGAAAAAGCTTAAGACATGTCAGATCTGATACGTTATACTGTTGACACGTAATCATCTGAAACTAAAGGGTCCCACAGTAAAGACGGGTGGACCAACGAGGACCAATATGGTGCCTGCGCTAAGCTCATGCTGACGCAAGTGATGGCGTCGCGCACGGACAACACGATCTGCATACGAATGCACGTACGGCTACGTATCAAAGATTCGAACGGGGAATCCGGCGACTCCGTGTGAAGATACGAGGTTAGATGTACGGTTAGGATTTTGTAGGAATATTGCGTAGTGGGAGGCGGGTTAACTGCGCAAACAAAGAGTGAAAGTGAATCTGAAAAAGACAGTCAAAGATTCAATAGGAACGGTTTGATTGAGGTTGGACGGCTGAGACTGGGTGAGAGAGAAAGAACCGTTTTATGGCGAAAACTCCGAGATTAGCTGCCAAGGCCACTTCATACGCCACACTCGTTTTATTTGCCACACAAAAATTCAAATTCTAACATAAAATCTAAAATCAAATACATAATAATGTCTCTCGTGTTACATTAAACATGAGTCATGTAGGTTCGATAGGCATGCAAACTGCTACTAAAATGTGAGAGCATTTTGTCTTATTTTCAATCATGATTAGAATCGATCGTCAATGTTTACTGTATATTTCTATAGTATTTAACTGATCAATAATTCAAATATAGTGTGCGATTCTAGTTTCTCAAGAACTTCAAAAAACAAGTGTCAATGGAACAAAAACTTAATTAATTTATCGAAATATAGGAATTTACAGGACTCCGTCTTGTAGTTTAGAATTCAGTACAAATAGCTTCCGATCAATATTGACATTTAAAGTAACAAAAATAATTTATTAATTTACTTCAATAATAATTACATTTCCTAGCTCTAATACATTCTACTTTTGTTAACACAATTTGATTAAAAGAGATTCGAGCCCTTTTTTTCTTTATCTATCTAAGCTAGTGGTATAGCGGCATAATATAATTATATGCAAAGATAATCAACTTCATTTACCACGCTCATAGCAGAGAACTTCCAACAAGAGGCAAATGACTCCGCGCAAAATCTCAAATCAGAAGCCAAACTTTGCATCCCTGTGACCTGCATTGGCAAGCAGAGTTATTTGGATTGCAATTGGCCATTCCCCAACAGTCTTGAATCAAACTCCATATCATATTTCTCACAACTAATGCTGGCATCTGAAATGCTTTTCCAATTGTAATTGTAAATTACTGCACATAAGTTCAAGCTATCATTAAACAATGAAATTCATTTATATGATAATTCATGTATCACAAACATAAGTTGTTTAAATTCTATCAAACGATAAAGAACAGACACGGTGAGGCTGTGCTTATTCACTTTTAAGAAAGTAGACAAAAAACTATAAGACAATATGGCGTTGAAGGAATTGAACGTTCATTATGCATACCTGCTATAACCAGCAGTGAGTTGGCATTGGCAAACAAGTTACTTCCACTGAGGCCATTTCATTGAATCTTCAGATCCCTTGTTTGCTTTTAGAGGATCAGGATTCTCGGCAGAGTCATGCCACACCATCTCCATCTGGCAGTGAGAAAAGAAGGAACATATAGAGTGCAACCAGTGATGCAAATCTTTTAAAAATGAAAATGAGATTGGCAGTGGAGGAAAGAACCCAAATACCAAATTCAGTTATAACACTTGAAATCACAGATCATATCTACTTCTACAAAAACAGTCAAAGCAGGCAGTACATTTTATAAGAAGCAAATTTGTCTTGAGAGTTTCTGTTCCAACACAGTCATGACAGAAGTTTGCAAGTATGTATTCCAGGCCCATTGAAATAATTCTTTACTATGAGGGACAGTATTGCACAAGGAAATGTATTATCAATGGCAAGATATAAGGTCACTGAAACAAACCTCTCCAACAATCACCGTGTCTCCTTCCTTTACACCAAGCTTCATGAGAGACTTGTTCACTCCACAAGTCTCCAGAACATGTTGGAACCTCCTCTCCGAGTCAACGTATCTGTTCCCGATATCGGCAAAAATAAAGGCAGTTAATCCCAGAACAGGTAACAGTGATGCATCATGATAAAAGAATAATGTTGGAGTATAGGCTTTGGTCAAAATAGAGACTTCAGTTAGAGGGGAACTTTCATTACTGTAGCTTTTTTGAGTGGTTTTCCATTTGCATACAGAATGCATGAACTGGAACGACTTGATGGTCAGAGAAATATCTCTCTTTCAGTCCATTTATCCTAGAGAAAGGCTAGACATTTTTCATGCAAATTCATGTTCTTGATCTGTAAATTTACATATATAAAACCATATATGCATATTCAGTAAGAAAGTGAACATGTTCTCTATGATGTGAACATATTTAAAAAGATACAAACTTGTGTAAAAAAGCAAGAATTACGAGGGGATGATATCCAGGGCAGCAAGCCATGTGTACAAATCAAAAATCACAATGATGACAACTTGATTTGGACTGGGTCTACTTTTTCTAGAACATGCAAATGACTTAGATGAATAATGGGGAATGGTTCTCATCACAGCATAAGTTCAAAATTCTGGGTTTCTATGATTCACATTCAAGAAGAATGTAAGACAATTGATGAGTACATCCTTCACTGCACTAGAGTGGCTTTTCCTTTTAATTTTCCATTTGTCTGAATATAAATTCCACTAAAGCTTACGAATTTTCATTTTGAAAAAATAGGCCAACCCAGTCAGTCAAAGCAGCTTCATAATTTGAAAGATTCCGGTGAAAGTTTGATATCCAAAATAACTAGTCTAATTTTAAGCTGTAGAAGTTATGCATCTAAAGTGCTTGGCCTAAACCCCAGTTTTAGTTAACATTACTTCCATGGTCTCCAAAAGAAAAAATTAGTTAACTTTATATCCGTATTCCCAGTACTACCAGCCTGAATTGAAAACTTGCAAACTAATACAAATGTAATAAATTGGAACGAGATAGACATGTCATAAGATATGACGACTATGTAAAGAGAGACTCATTAAAATAGCATTAGCAGTGATCATAATAAGTATTGACGCACCGCCAGTTTGTCATCTGAACAAAACGTTGCAAGCCTGCTCCAACTACAAGCCAAATATTGGAGCTACTGTCATGAGAGATCTCAAAATCATTGATAGAGGCACTTCGCTGCTTATTAACCATATCAGCTACATGGTTCAAATGAACTGGATCTGTCCAATCCAAAATAGTAGGGGCTTGTCAACATTATATATGCCTCACATAAAGAGGATTATAATTAATGGAATATACATAAAATGTCACATTTACAGATACAATAAAAAAATAAAAGAATAAATTTAGAAAATGACTGAAAAAGCTACCTTGAAACTCTCTCTTGGCTCCTATATTTTTCTGTAGTAGTTGATAAGCAGCAGAGATAACCTCATGGGTGCCCTCCCTTTGCACTGCACTCATGCAAAAAGGTTCAATCCCACGAGCTTGTAACCTTGCCTTAAATGATGGCCACTTTTCATATGCTTCTGGAAGGTCCATTTTGTTATAGGCAACTATGTACGGCTTTTCAGAAAGTTCAGGATTGAACAATTCTAGCTCCAGACGAACTGCATCAAACTCAAGTTCTGATTGCTCTCCTGACCCATCAATAACATGAACCTAAGATTCCAAAATGAAAAATATTGTATTATTCTGCAACAGGATGACAGAATATTTCTGGAAAGATGATTGGAGTGAAATAGAGAACCATGCCAGTATGAAGTAAGCTAATCTTTGAAATATCCAGCTGAAGCATCATGCTCAAGACAACATTTGTTTTCTTGAAAAAACAAAAATCATGCAGATAGAAATTGAAACTGATGCCTGAAACACAAGGCGGCTTCAGTTTGTCTTTACTCCGTAACTTTAATTTCAAAAACATATAGGAGATCATAAAGCGTATAAGGGCTGAAAGCGTTCTTTTGAAATGATTTTAGAAAGTCATGCCACCGTCATCAGTCAGGGCACACAAAACATAGGCCAGGTCAGGTAGGATTCCTCTCTCTAGCAGTAGCAGATATTAGCCCTTTGTCTAATTACCACCAATGACTTGAGTTAGATTCATTATTGTTTGTTCTTGTCAGAAAAATTTCATCATGGATGCCAATTTCCAACTAGAATTTCACAATAGATGCATGGCTGTTTTGGCTTTTGCCATCTACTAGTTAAAGTTACAAAGGAATGATTTGAAAGAACAAATATCATGTAATAAATTTGACCCACTAATGAGACAGTGCAAGGAAATTCAAAAATAAAAAGCTAATGATACAACCATATGCTAATATGACAGGAAATTTGTACCAGGGCAGAACACCTTTCAGTGTGCCGTAAAAACTCGTGACCTAAACCAAAACCCCGGTGAGCTCCTTCAAGTAACCCTGGAAGATCTGCTACGACCATGGTAGAATCATAATCAAATGACACTACACCAAGGTTTGGAAGCAAAGTTGTGAAAGGGTAATTTGCTATTGCTGGCTGAGCAGCACTTATCACACTCAAAAGTGTACTTTTTCCGGCATTTGGAGCTCCCACTATTCCAACATCTGCTACTAGCTTCAGCTCCAACTCCAGCCACCTGATCAAGATTACCAGTATCCCCAACGTCCATATTAAAGAAAAGAGGTAATGCAAAGACTATTCTTAGCTGGGCATAGAGGTAGAAAAAAGAAAAAAGCAAGTTGAAATTAGCTCATGAGCTCATGCCAACAATTTGGTGTTGCCAGAAAATTGTTAATTATCCAAATCAAAATTTGGAAGGACACTTTAGAAAAACATGAATTTCAATTCAAGCCATGCATGCACCTCACTAGCTTGTTGACCCCTATTTGGGTCAATACCTTTGGCACACACATACACAAGTAGCTCAAAATTCAATTCTCCCTGCATCTGACCTGGACCAATCCGAAAGGCATTTGCACAAAGTATTCAAATACATTTTGAGCTTAAAATATTGGCATCTCAAACCCCTAATAATGATTGCCAATTTCACACACAGAATATATCACAATGATTATTGCACAATGATCTCATCTACAAAGCGTTGCCCTAAAATAAGTGAATTCTACACTTGCAACATACAAACATTGCACAAATTTCCATAATACTGCCATATAACAAAGGTGGATAGTTGACTACTGAAAATATACTCTTAAAACCAACCGGAAAAAACTATACAATGTGCATAGAACCACATTAAAAGATAAACGAGAGCTCACATTTCAGGACCCTCTTCACCGTTCTCTGCTATTCTGGGCACTTTATTGGTTCCACTCTTGAATGAAGCGTTTCCTCTGCCACCTCTGCCACCCGGCAACAACAATGCTCTTTGTCCCGGAAACAACAGTTCCAACAAAACCTCTTCTTTTCCCGCTTCTCTAATAACTGTTCCCGGCGCCACCTTAACCACCACATCCTGCCCTCTAGCTCCGTTCTGCGTCCGCCCCTGCCCGTGACTGCCTCTCCCCGCCCGGAAATGCACGCTATTGCGAAATGGCAACAATGAGTTCATCGATTCATCAACCTCCACGTATACATTCCCGCCTCTACCACCGTCACCCCCCGAGGGCCCACCTAAAGGCACGTACTTTTCGCGTCGGAACGCCACAACGCCGTTTCCACCGTCCCCTGCTTTTACATAAATTTTCGCCCGGTCAAAGCATCGCATTACGGCTGGAACTCCTTTTTCTTTCACATCCAGTTCGCCTTCGTAATAGTTACTTTCGTCATCAAAATTTATGTTTATGCCACTGTCTTCACATTCGCTGTCGTATTCGTCTTCCCCACTTTCAAATTCTCCCTTTCCTTCAAATATATCAAATTGTCCGTAACTAAACCCAAGCTTACCATCTAACTGTTCTCCTTCTTCTTCTTCTTCTTCTTCTTCTTCTTCTCCGCTGATCAAGTTTTCAATTTTAGTTTCATCCTCAACATTAAACTTTGCAACATCGCAATCTGCAAGCTTCACTTCTGCAGAAAATCCAGCTGAGAAATCCTCTTTTGGAGGGAGACTAGTGTAGGTGGTGGCTTCTCCGCCGCATAATGGCTGCGGCGGAGCTTTAACAGAACTGCTTCTAAATTTGATTTTACCGTTAGATTTTTTGGATAGATTTTTGGGAAGTTTAGCATCGTTCCGAGTTTTGGGGCCAGATACGACTTGAATTGGAGATAAGCAGCTTATCGAAATGGAAGCCATTCGATGGAGAGTAGGGTAGCGTAGCGTAGCGGCAACACGACCATGGATGATGAAGAACTGGATAAAAAGAAATAGGGAAATTTACAAAAATGCCCACTATTCAACCTTACTTTTTTCAAATAACTACTGTTTAAAATCCTTGTAAAAAATGACCAACTCACTTTTTTTTGAACAAAATTACCCTTAATTACTTAAAACATTCGAATCCCTAATTTTATCTCACGATTCTGAAAAAATCGAAACTATGGTTTCGATCACGTTAAAAATTATGGCCGCGATCGAAACTGCTGATCACTACGTGATCGAAACTTTTAATATTTTATCAACGATTCTGAAAAAATTGAAACTATAGTTTCGATCACATAAAAAAATTATAGTTGTGATCGAAATTGCTGATCATTACGTGACCAAAACTTCTAATATTTGTCATCCGTTCTGAAAAAATCGAAACTATAGTTTTGATTATGCTATAAATTTAAGTCATGATCAAAATTGCTGATCATTACATGATTGAAACTTCTAAATTTTTTTAATTTGTTCTGACAAAAAAAAACTATAGTTTCGATCACATTAGAAATATCACTTGTGATCGAAACAATATATTTTGTTTTTGTATCGGAGAATAAATCGAAAGTGAATAATGTAGTAGTGTGCAAATAGGGCATAATGATAGAAGTGAAAATGTTTACATGTTGTAATAACGTGAGCACATGGGAGCTACTATAGCTCAAATTTGTCAGCAATTACATGTCCGAATTTGGAGTTAAACTTTAAAAATCCCATAAAGTTTAACCTCAAACTCAAAATACGACACCAAATGCACAGTCATGGTACAGAACTTCTCAAATTCTAAATCAATAACTTTTAGAGCAACCCCAGTTAGTCAATTAGACATTTCTATAAAAATCGAAATTGTAGTTTCAATCATATTACAAATGTTACATGTGATCGAAACTTTTGAGCACAATGTGATAGAAACTTTCTCTTCCATATTAATGTCTTGGGAAAAATTAAAATTGTATTTTTTATTATGATTAAAGGTTTACATGTGATCGAAAGTGTAAGAATACTTTGTAATCGATTTCATATGCTTAGGATCACACAGTATCTAGATGGTTTCTATTCACGTCCCTAATTTTTAGCACGTTTGAAATTGTAATTTTATGTTTATCTTGAAGAATTCAAAAAAAATTGAAAGTTACTGCGATTTCGATCATAAGGTAAAAAGTAGTTTCCATCAAATTCAGTTTTAATTCATAATCGAAACTGCAGTTTCGAAATCTCGTAAATTTGAAGAAAACTGATGGTATATTAATAATTTCGTTTCTTTTAGTGGGGATACTTGGAAATGTAAACATCGTACAATGGATACATACAAAATGTGTAAAAGTAATATTAGCAATAAAACAATTCAAAATAAATAGAAAACATTATATTTGTGAGTGCAAATAATAGAATTCAAAAAGAATAACACATATTTGAAGTAAATAAAGTGGTACATTTAATGTCTTTGTCTGCAAGTTATTTTGTTAGTTTGGAAGTGCATAATTATAAAAATAAATAAATAAACCCTTACATATGCTTAAATTGAACACAAGTCATCGACCATGGTAAAGGGGGATAGAAGTTTTGCATGTGGCACGATTATGTCCAACTTATTAACACCTAAAACAGGTCCGACGAATAACTTTCTCTTCCTTAGAAGGAATTCGCTGTTTCTTAGGTCGACTAGAAGGAGGGTGTTTTCTGGATGGATTGACATTAATTTCTCGTACTTCATTTGCAATCACCTAGTCTACATCATTCCCAACTGGATGAATAGACTTTTTAAAATTTTTTCATCATTTAAGAAGAATTAAAGTTACTCAAATTCTGCTTAAAAATAAGGAGAAAACGACAAATTTTATGATGCTCCTAAAAAACTTTCAAGCACGACAATTTACCTTTAACAAAGTTAACTTTCGATCACAGGTAATTTTTTCATCATGGTCGAAAGTTAGTTTCGATCATGTGAATTTTTTCTTCATGATCGAAAGTTACTTTCGATCACAGGTATTTTTTCTTCATGATCAAAAGTTACTTTCGATCACAGGTATTTTTTCTCATGATTGAAACTAACTTTCGATCATGAAGAAAAAATTGCCCTTGATCGAAACTACGTTGCAGAATTGTTTGCAAAATCTTAATTTTTATTTTCTTCCTCAATCATCTATGCCAAACATAATCAAACAATCTACATACACCTCAATAATAATTTCTATCACCATAATTTCAAAATACACACAAACAACATCAATTTTTATATTTTTAACAAACTTTTTTTGTTTTGTTTTTCAAATTAAAATTACTCACTTGTTTATACAAATGGTTGATTGATTTCCTTCAATTTAAATGATTAGTTAGTAGTTTGTAATAAAAAAAACTAGAGAAGAAATAATTTTATTGAGAGAATACGGAAGAAGGAAGAAAGAAGAAAGAAAGAAGAAAGAATGAGGTTTTAAGTTGGGCAACTTAAAATTGCGATTTATTCTCCGACCCAAATATAAAATATATTGTTTTGATCACAAGTGACATTTCTAATGTGATTGAAACTACAGTTTTTTTTTTTGTCAGAACAAATTAACAAAATTTAGAAGTTTCAATCATGCAGTGATCAGCAATTTCAATCATAACTTAAATTTCTAGCGTGATCAAAATTATAATTTCAATTTTTTTAGAACGGGTGACAAATATTAGAAATTTTGGTCACGTAATGATCAGCAATTTCGATCACGACCATAATTTTTTACGTGATCGAAACTATAGTTTCAATTTTTTCAAAACCGTTGACAAAATATTAGAAGTTTTGATCATGTAGTGATCAGCAGTTTCGATCGCGGTTATAATTTTTAACGTGATCGAAACTATAGTTTTGATCTTTCCAAAATAAGTGACAAAAATGTTGAAGTTTCGATTACGTAGTAATCAGAAGTTTCGATCACGACCATAATTTTTAACGTAATCGAAACTATAGTTTCGATTTTTCCAGAATCGTGAAATTGGGATAAAATTAGAGATTCGGATGTTTTGGGTAATTAAAGGTAATTTTGTCCAAAAAAAAGTGAGTTGATCATTTTTTAAAAGGATTTTAAACAGTGGTTATTTGAGAAAAGTAAGGGTGAACAGTGGGTATTTTTGTTAATTTCCCAAAGAAATAGTCACTCGAACGACGCAGTTTCTCTGTTTGAGATAATACGGCGTCGTTTGTAACTCAAAGAAATTTTTGTCGTGAATGTGGGAAGGTTAAGGAGTGCTGCTCGTTCAAAATCCTCCAAAAAGAAACCGAAGAAATGAAATCCCTGTCTGGGCCCGCCCACAGATCTTCTAGCTTCTATCAGGGTAAGCTCATGTCCAGCTTCTACACGACCTTTACAGTTTATTCATCTTACAGTACCATGCACTTATATTGCCCAATACGCCAGTGACTCCAGCCTTAACGTTTTCGGATACTATTCTTTTTATTTTTTATTTTTTTTCACTTTAGCACATAAACAATTTAACTGTAACCTGTGGCTTTTTGTTTCATTTCTTTATCACTTTCAGGTTGGCGACCATAACAGTAGCTGCCCATGATTATGAATCATTCCTTTCTTTCTCACTTTTAGCACAGAAACCATGACTGCAACTGCCCGTAGTCTTAAGCTTTACGTTTTTTCCTTCGATATTACAATTAACCAAATGCCTTGCCGATTCTTTTCTGAGCGAGATTCAAATTCTAGAACTCTTTTATCAAAGTCTCTTAATGATAAGAGATAGTTCACGTAGAACTACTTGATGCATCTTAAGATTAAGATGCTAGGTATTGGAGCAAATCCACAAATCAATATACAGAACATTTCTTAAAGTTTAAGTGATATGGACTGGATTGAAGAGCGGATATTATCTTATAATATTACCTTTACTTGAAATGAGGAAGAAAGAAAGAGATATCAGTAGGGTAACCTTAAAATCTTCATGGACCCGCCCCGTCCGAATGCTGGTGGATACTAGTAGGACAAAGGGGAACAAAGGAATCTTTGATGGGGCAAAGGCAGCTTAAGATCACGCATTCTCTTGTGTATGATTCTATATGTTCATAGATTTTACATCACTAGCTCACTATTGATTTCACTTGAGAGCAATAAATTTAAGTTAAAGATTATTAATTAAATCTATTTGATAAATACAGTCATGTTAGATTTACTCAAGAAAGAAGGAAAACTTGGTTGAATATGTATTTACAGTTCTAAATTTTTGTTAGATCTTGACTGTTATTGACAAGCATTCTGAACTGATTTGTACGTATGGTCCCAATATTTACGCATGAATTGGGTGGGCGGGTGGACGGGATAAGGTTTTGTCACAATCATCAATCTTTTACTTTGTGGTCAATCAAATGCTTAATATGACGTGCAGTAACATCAGTGCTAGCATTATCAGACACGCATGGCCAGATTTAGAATCCATTTCATTCATTTACTCATATCTTTGACGTTTTTAGTTTGAATCCAACTTAGCTTTCAGACTGAAGGGAAATGCCATGTCACTAGTCATTCTGCTGGAGAAACAGTGTTTTCGGTTGGAACCAAATCTGTATGCAGCATTGAAAACCTTTCCTTTTGTTAAAACTTATTGTATAAATTCAGAGTCTCCTAGCTAAATCTGTTCTCGAAACTCAAATCTCTTCTGGGACTTTTCGGGGTTTGCCTGTTTTGGAATATATGATGCTGCTTATAAATATTTTCCGGTCGTGTTTTTTCAGTTGTCTAATTAATGATTAATAATTTTGACAGCACGCAATGTCAAGTAAAGAGATGTCATATTTAGTATTAATCATTAATGAATTGATGCTTATATGGGTAACAGTCATCACAGTTAAACTGCAATTGCATCGTTGATAAACAAATTCATAATTACTTCAATTCCTTTACAAATTGCACCCCAGACCCCCTATCTTTCAAAACAATATTATCAAACAGTTGCTGTTGTTTTTATGCTTTAATCTTGGCCTAAACACAAGCACCAAATCTCACTTTCATTTTGAAGTAAACAGCTCACTACCTAAAGTAATTGTAGTAGTTCCTTCGCCCATGAAAGTTGTTAATGCCATCTCTTTCTCATGAATTCTTTCAAGCTCAGTCATAACCATTTCCATCTTTGGTCGCCTTTTCCCAGGAGAGGTCATGCATTGTAGAGTCAGCCTGATCAAGTCCCTCATTCCCTCTGTAGTGAAGGTTCCAGCTAGCCGATGATCCACAAAGTTGTTTGAACTCAGTCGCGTTCTCACCTTCAAAATGCTAAGAAATCAAAGTCCATAGAAAACTTTTTTTTGCAACTTTAAAGATACTTTGGACTAAGACATCATCAGAAATATACATATTAACAAGATTCTGTCAACTTTCATTGGATGGACTGGTAAACGAGCATAGACTTCAAGCTTCAAACACGATAGAATCATCCTAAATGAAAAATCTTAGAGCATTACTTGCCATACCCAGTGAATTAAGGCTTCATAAGATCCCAAGGATTCAATATGTGAAGCTTCCTGTCCAGTTACAAGCTCCAAAAGGAACACCCCAAAGCTATAAACATCGCTCATTTCTGTGAAGATCCCTGCCTCTTCTACCCTAGACATATGGGGTACAAGCTTAGTACAATAGAAGGTGAAAGCTAATTTATTTGGAGCAAAAGGAGAATGCAATCACAAGAAATTAAATTACTCTGGATCTTGGAAAACATTGACATTAGACATGCGGGATGGACCTGCTTCTTCTATCTTTTCAAGTAGTTTTGAGATTCCTGTGTCTGCAACCTTAGCAATGAAGTTCTCATCAACCAAAACGTTGGCTGTTTTGAAGTTCTTGTGTACCAAGGGTGGTTTTAGATTATGCAAATGGCATAAACCTGCACTATTTAGAAACTTGAATTTGAATTCTCTACAAGGTCTTGATATTGCAACAAACTCTTTAATTTGAATTTGGATTTACCTTTAGCTGCTCCCAGAGCTATAGATAGTCTTTGCTTGAACTCTAGTTTGGTTGAAGGCTCTCGCCGGTTATCTGTCAGATAATGGATTGCTGTTACACGTAATGCATAAAACATCATGCAACACAAAATTTCCCAAGTAAGCCATACCGTATAGGTGATTGCCTATGCTGCCATTTGGTAAATATTCGAAGACTAGCATTTGATATCCACTCTCTTGGCAATAACCTAAAAGAGTAACCAAATTGCGGTGCTGAATCTCTGATAAATAAGTTACCTGTTAGCCACAAAACTGTGTAACTTCATATGTTGCAAGTTTAACTTAAAAAGAAAAACCAAAGTAGAAAAATCTTGAACAGATTCTTGTTGCCTGCGAAAAATGTCTGGTTTAATTGCTGAAACATAGAAGGGAAAGAGAGAGGATTTCTACTTTGCAATGCACATAACATAAAGCATAGATATGAATTGAAACTAAACTTTTATACCTCGGCAACAAATTCCTGTCGCGGAGAACCTATATGCCTCTTGATAGCAACAACTCTATCACAGAGCAAACCAGTATACACTGGACCAAAACTTCCATAGCCAATGATACTACTTTCACTGAATTGCTTTGTTGCTTGCTCTAATTCTTCCATTGTGAACTGTCTTGCTCCTTGTGGTCCAAATGAAGGCTGGCCTGAAGCTGAAATGGGTCCTGCTCTTCTATTCCACTCAACTGTAATGTTGGAGAAGTAATCAATGGACATTTTCAACTTTAGCTATGAAAAAGTTGTCCATTTCTTTATACTATGAAGCGTTACCTAATGCAGATGGATCTGACGAACCTGTCTCCGAATTCTTGTTTGATAAATTTTTACCCTGTGACTTGCAGAACCACACAAGTGCAACAACGATTGCCATGAAAGCAAGCACTCCTGCAGCACCTCCAACTACAGTTGCAATAGACTTTGACATGTGGGAAAATCTTTGCGTCTCCTCTAACAAAGTTGAACATTGAACCTGCATTGTAGAAGAGCAAGAAAGCTATCAATCAAAGTATTAAACAAGCTAAAATTAAGTAATCCATCCTCTTAGCAAAATATAAATTGCTCAAGGAAGAATGATATAAATTAGGACCAGATTTCAGATGTAGAAACTTGAGATTCTGATACCTGTGATAAAAACTACAGGTGAAGTGCTCCTTATAATTGAATTTCTTCTTTTTCACATTGATATTTGAACAACTGATGGAAATTGAAATACTTCTAGTGCCCACAAGTATTTCAGAAATGCAGGCTCGCCGATCTCAAGAATTCACTTAAGACAGAGATTTTTGGTAAGATTCAATACTGCTGAAATCAGACGAACAACAGATCAAAAGACAACTCATTTGCTTTTCCAAGTACCCCACTTTGCCGTCTAATATTGAATACCTCGTAAAAATTACTACACAATGAGAAGCCTGGTCACCAAAGAACATCCTGTCCTTGTATTACTTGAAAAATTTTAGTACCTCAAGGCTGAAGGAAGGGAAAGCAATTTGATGCATGGCTAAAACTTGGAGTAATGTAAAAGAGATAGCAACCTATTCACTCTCTTTTCTTGTGTTGACATCATTGAAAATGAACAGTATGTGGGAATCTCTCCAATATTGGAAAATCAATGCCCCATGTGGATTGTTGTTACCAACTGTAAATTTGTTGATTTTACTATGTGGATGTTGACATGCATGAAAGTGACCTTAATTGGACAGGCACTGGAGAAGACATAATTATTGAAGGGGATCAAAAGAAAAGGTAGTTATCAGTCTATCAATTTCAAGTCTCTTCCCTGAATTCACTCTTCTTTCTTTTTTGCCTCTTTTTTGTCATCTGATCTGGAAAGAAGAGAGGGCATACCTATTTTCATATAAGAGATGGGCCTGTTTCTTCAGATGGGGTCATGACAGCTGAGCTAATACAGGACATCACAACAGCAATTTTTATCAGGTGCTCCGTTTCCATGGTTAGATGTTCTTGGTTGTATTGCTTAATTAGCTGTTTTGGCAAACTCAATTACTTGAATCTTCTTCTTCTCTCTTCTTGCTTTTGTATATTTTTGTTTCTCATGCATATGGTTGAGCTGTGAGCAAATTGTTGGGAAGGCTGTTGAGCTGTAATGTAAATCTCTCTCTCATTTATTTACCTTTGTTTTGTTTTCCTTAATTTGTTGTATTTTGGGTTGGTCTGCAAAGCAAAAGGAGATTGGTGGAAAGGAAATTTTCTTGTTTTGCAGGTCTGTATAAGCAGAAAATATAAGAGGCCAGTGTTAGATACAGAGGTAGATTTGTCAAACAGAATGTTGTTTGTATCTGTTGTCTCAGACTGTGGAAGCAAGCAAGTTGATATCTCTGTCTTCTCTGTTCTGTTCTTGGACTTCTGACTCCAAAATATATTTTTTGTTAATATCATTGTTTTCATTCCTGGCATGGACACTTTTGTTTTCTCCATTAAATGAACCTACTGCACCAAAACAATAAACAATAACAAAAACATGGAATGAAAATGAGCTCATTCCCATCTTTTTTTTTTATAGTTGTCCATGAGATCTTCTCAATCAGGAGAATTTGGCATGCATCTGATTATAATATATGCTAGGAATGAAAATGAGATCTTCTGCTATGGGGACCATTTTAGTTGGGGTTAATTTAAATCAGGGACACAAAACAAACAAATCAAGGCCATGTTAAGTTCTGTTTCTGTGGTCCTTCAAATGATAACAAAATTGCTCTGGAGTTAATAGATGGCAGCAACTAGCAAGCTTTTGCCAGCTTTACACCCCAGAAGTTGAGATTTTGGCTGTTACTCTGTATGCAGAATGGTAATGGAAAATATCAGTTGATCAAAGAGACAAAGCCAATTTTTTAATTTCTATATTCCATTAATTATTACTTTTTAACTATCTTTCAGCATGAAATCTATGATAAGGATGATTTCCTTATCAACTTAATTATTCTTTCCTTGTCAAAACCTGCTTAACAACTACTTTGAAAATAATTAAAGTATCCATGTTATTTGATATATCCCTTTATTTGTAAACACTCACTTTTACCTGATAGTTAATATTTACTTGACTACGCATCCATTTGTATTTCAGAGAACTGTGGCGTGGATTAAAAGCTACAGTAAGTACTACATTGAATCCACTCTAGTTTTGAATTACTATTGGGAAAGCAAATTGCTTAACATGATAACTTCAAGCAGTACTGTGTTTTCTTTTTGTCCTGGATTCTAAGTACATACCACACAAAAGTTCTAAGCCATTTAAAAAAGACCAATGGGCATTAAAAGCGAAGGTTAATATACTCTTATGACAAGTAAATATTTCTTAGTGATTGCCCTATAGTTTCTGACAAAGATGTTACCTTAATTTGTATCATCACCAAACATTCAGTACCGATATTCATCTTAGGCCACAAGTTTCAGGAATCTCTTTCAAATCTTCCATCAAATTTAAAAGACATAGATGAATATCTGGAGGGAAATGGGAATCACTTCATAGGACAAAAAATGGGAAGGCAATTGCCACCTGTTCTCAATTGCTTATTGATCAAAGCATTTTTTTTGTTTTTTGGCCTTTTTAACATAAACTCAGCTTTTCTGCCTGATGTTGGGCCATGATTAGTCCACATGAAGACAACTAAAATTTTGTTCGTTATGGTCATCATGTGTTAACAGTAAGTGTTTTTCAGGTACCCAGTTCACTGTCAATTTCATGCAGCATATAATATAATTTAAATCAAAGTCGCCAAAAGTGATTGGGATCAACGGCTTTTGAAGAGATGCTTTCAGGTCAGCTCACATCAGCTTGTAAAGTATCTTTCTCTTTCTTCTTTTTTTTTTTTTTCCATTTTTTTCATTTCCATTACAAAATCACGTCACATCATAAACGTAAATCAGATACATACATGAAATTTTGTAAAATCATTTTAGACGTTAGGTTCGGATCAAAAGAGAATTTTAATGGGAATTCATTAATCAAACCCCTCTCCGACTCTAATAATTGAAATTTGAACATTAAAATATCTTGTACCATTCTAATAAATATTATCAATTAAACCAATCAACACCCATTACCTCATACTTTATAGTACCATTCTAGTAAATATTATCAAATGAACCAATCAACAGCATTACAATACACGCACAACAAGTTTGACTAAAGACATGTTACTTCTACAATATCCACTATTATTATCTATTTTTCTTAACATATTTAATCTTAAATGAAATAAATACACCCTTCGTATAATATCACGAAACATGATAGCTGCACTTAGTACTGCTAGTTTTTCATAAAGCAGGAAGCCCACAAGATCCTCTATGCATGTCAACTGGGCTGCCGATTTGGGCCTATAAATATGATCAATTTTAAACCTAACTTAATTATTTTGAGTATTTTTACGTACCTCTCCTGAAATTATAAAAATTTGTAAAATCCCCTTATTACATTATTTTTCTCTAATTGATCATATGTTGATTGTTAAAAAATCAATAAATGAGTAAAATAATCTCATCAACACGTTAATAAAACTCTAACACTGCCAAACTTTCTATGTATCCGTGATTTTCATAAATGTTTTAAGGAATTTCTTGAATTATTTTTCACTGAAATTCTAGGGGTTTAATTTCGGAACTTTAAGAGGGTGAAAACGTTGAACTCGTTCGAGTTTACTGAATCCGTGACTCGGACCGGCCATGTACAGCGGGTCCAGCGATGGCGAGAGCCACGAAGCCGCGCAGAGAAAGATCCCGCCGGCTTCGTCCATGCTTTGGGTCCGAAATTTGCGTCGCTTCATTGGATCCGGTACCGGTCTCGGATCGGAAGCCTTGATGGGTAAGCTTCTATCTCGCATTTTGAATTAGCTTTTCAATTTCATTTATTGTATCAATTAATTTTTTGGTTTGTGTTTGCTGTTTTTTAATTAGATTGTTTGTGAATATCTATTTCTTTTGTCTAATGTAGAAATGTTAGAGTTATTCATTGTAGGATTGCTGTTATTTGTGGTCACAAAATTGATTAAGATGAATGAATAGGAAAAGTGAAGGGTATAAGCATATTAAATTAAATGTGCTTAATTAGCCACTAGTGTTTAACTGCCAAAAACTTATGGTTAAAAAAGAGCTGTTAAAATTATGGTATTGTGGGTTCTTAACTTCTGTTGTTCCCTCATTGCCTGTGGAATGTCAGAGCAAAGGTTTCGTTTGTGTGTGTTTCTCTCGGGAGCATTGTTGTTCCTTTATAAATTTGTACTCTACTGAATGTCTGGGAAGTACTTGGTAGTTTTTGTGTTGGTATATCAACTTATGCACGTGCATGAGATAGCCTGTACTTCTTATACTTAATATGTATAATTTTTTTTCCTTCAGTTGCAGATGAACTTATTTCAATTCTTTCTTCCCTGCAGAGCTCGAGACTAAGCGAATTTTGCTTGATATTTTTAGAGAGAAGCAACAAAAAAGTGCTGAAGGTGGCACAATACCCAGTTTCTACAAGAAGGCATGTGCAAGAATTGGTTGCTTGGGTACTTTGCTTTAAATGATTATGTGTTAGGATCCTTGTTATGCCACATATATATTACTACAAAATCCAACCTCGGATTTGCATAAGTATTTTGAGTTTTGATTGTTGTTGCAATTTGGTTATTCGCTGTCTGCACTTATTATTCTCCAATATTCTTTCCCCTTTTCCATTATTTCGGTTTTCTCTTGTTACAGAAACCTGAAGAAGGATCCATCAGTCACAGAGTCCAAAGACTTGCGAAATATCGATTTTTAAAGGTGCCATTTTTTATCCATGCTTCTTCATCTAATGATTGTTTTTAGCATTGATTACTGAAACATTTCATGGTCTTCAAGAGTTGATTTTGCTTTTACTTAAATTTCTGCAGAAGCAATCTGATGTATTACTAAATGCTGATGATCTGGATGCAATGTGGGTTTGCTTGAGAGAAAATTGTGTGATTGATGATGCCACTGGTGCAGAAAAGGTATGTATGCTGCATCGTCCCATTATAATCTGTATCCAACTATGTTATACTAACAACTTGTATCACTGATTGGAAATTTTATTATTAATAAAGTCCAGTTTTGCAGTGGCTTGTTGTCTTCAGAGCCTCTTCAAGTGCATTAAGCAGTGTAGATTTGATGAGCTAACATTGAGATGTAATTTGCAGATGAACTATGAAGATTTTTGCCACATTGCCTCTGTATGTACTGAGCAAATAGGCCCTAAGTGTAGACGGTTTTTCAGCCCATCAAATTTTATGAAGTTTGAGAAAGATGAGTCTGGAAGAATTGCCATCTTGCCATTTTATCTGTACGTGATGCGTACGGTAGGTCTTTGTTTTTGATATCTAATTCTCAGAGACTCAATTGCCATCTTCTTTGAGATCTATAGAAGTGCCTAATCTTCGCTGATTTTGCTTATGACTAACTAGAAATTTGGGCTTTCCCTAGAGAGCAAGGAAACACAACTCGATTCCTTTGTGCAATTTCCTTGATAATGATGACACATTAGTGCTTATGGTTGCCGCTGACTGTTCACTTTTGTTCAGGTTTCGCTTACTCAAGCCAGAATTGATATGAGTGAGCTTGATGAAGATTCTGACGGTTTCCTTCAACCTCATGTATGCCTTCTTTGTAATCTTTGACCTTTGAACATTAGATAATACGGCATTGCATTTTCTGACGTTTTATCTGTGAGCTTTGGTTGCTGATTCAGTGCCAGTTTATCTTTTAACTTCTGTAGCATATGCAGAATGACTGTGTTTGTTTCTTTACAGGAAATGGAGGCTTATATACGAGGTCTAATTCCTAGTCTGGCACAATTGCGGGATATGCCAGCAGGCTTTGTTCAAATGTATTGCCGGATAGCTGCACACAAGTTCTTTTTCTTTTGTGATCCTCATCGACGAGGTTCGTGTGGCCTAAGTTTTAGTTGCAACAAAGAGTTGATATTGTGTAGTCATATCTTAATCAGTAACTGCCCCTTCTAATTTCCCACCTTTGTGAAATTTCAGTTGATATTTTGTTGTTAGCTGTTGTTTCTTGCAATCATCCCAGAATCTATGTTCTCTTTTGATGTGCCTCAGCAACATAAACTGTCAACATTGGTTAGAATGGGATTATGAACTCATAAATTGTCTTTGGGTGGCAAAACATGGATTTCTTTTTTAAAAAATAATGGTTCAATTTTCTGCACCTTTTGTTTTTGGTAAGAGATTGAACTATCTAGACATTGAGATTCTGTTGTTTGGATTTTCATTGATGAATTTGGTAATTCAAAACTGCTAACAATTTGTTTTGCTTACAGGGAAAGCCTGCATAAAGAAGGTGCTACTTAGTAATTGTCTCCAGGAACTAATGGAACTACACCAGGTAAATTGTAAATGTATTCTCTCAAAAGACATTAGCTAAGTAAGTTTGCTACTGTCTCATTGACAATCGGCATTCTTGTGCATAAGAGTATTTTTTTTAGGCTGTTGAAGAAGTTCAATGCATTGAATTGGATTGACAATCTCCATAGTTTTGATTTGTTCTCCTTTTATTCTTATTTATATTAGGAGAGTGAGGAAGAAGTCACTGACACTGAACAAGCTGAAAATTGGTTTTCTTTGACATCTGCGCAACGCGTATGTGGTGAGTACTATGGATTTTTCATGCTTCAGGGCGTGTTATCTCCTGGTTATTTTTTTTATGCTGCTCTTTATTTATTTATCAGTTCTGCTTTGCCTATTAGGAGTTCGGTATTATAGTGCATCTTCAATGTCTTTCTCATGTTCACTTTTCTAGATGCTAAGCTCATGGACAAGGTCATGTTTCTTTAACAAACAGACAACTAAGTCTTTATTTGATCCTCATTCTTTCTGTAGACATGTTTATTGCCCTTGATAAAGATGCAAATGGAACATTGAGCAAGCATGAGCTTCGAGAATACGCAGATGGGACACTAACAGAGATCTTCATAGAAAGGGGTAAAATTCCTGCCGTATGTTTTGTGGTTGTATCATGCGTGTGTTTTTCAGTTTGACTAGGAAGCATACTGTAATATGTGTGCTTAGCTGCAGTCTATCACATACCATCTGTATCTGATAAGCTTTCTAGTTCTTTCTTAATAGTATATAGATGACAACCTCAGTTTTTTAATTTCCTTTTTCTTTATTTCAATTTTATTAGACTTCTAAAGTTTGTCTTTGTATATGTTGCCAATAGTATTTGATGAGCACGTCCGGCGTGGCAAAAGTGGCGGAGGAAATTCTAGGGAGATGGACTTCGACAGTTTTCTTGACTTTGTTCTGGCCTTAGAAAATAAAGACACTTCAGAGGGGTTAACATACTTATTTCGCTGTCTTGATCTTCAAGGACGGGGATACCTTACTACTGCTGATATTCACTCTCTTTTCAGGTTAGACCCTGTGCCGTTTAAATCAAATTTTGGACTTGAATAATGTTTGTCTATACTTTTTCTGTTACCTTTGTATGGTTGCTGAGAGCAAATTTACGAAAATCTTATAAATGCTGAGCAACCAAAATAATTATAAGCCGCATATGGAAGTAAAGAAGGGGAACATCCAGAAGTTGAGATGTTACCTGATACAGTCTTCCTACAGAAAACTCTGTAGTTTCCTGCTTGCAGTGCTTAAGCAAGTTCTGCAAGTCTCATATCTCCAGAGACACGAATCAATATATTAGACTTGGAAACCCATCAATGTCTGCTTTGATCTTAGTTTTCATGCAATTCTGAATTCTTATTTATTTTAACTCTGAGCCCTTTTATATAAATAGCTAAAAGAATTCATTTTACCCCTTGTTAAACAGGGATGTACACCAAAAATGGATTGAGGGTGGGAATTATGAATTATGTATTGAGGATGTAAGGGATGAAATATGGGATATGGTCAAGCCAGCTGACCCGCTAAAGATTACACTGGCTGATCTGCTAGCTTGTAAACAGGGTGGAACTGTGGCTAGCATGCTCATTGATGTGCGCGGTTTCTGGGCTCATGACAACAGAGAAAATCTTCTCCAGGAAGATGAAGAACCAGAAGAAGAATGAGAGGCCTGTGTATGACCTAAAAGGCTGTGCTTGTACTAACACAAGACTGGTGTCTGAAGTTGATGTTTGATTTCTTGATGCATCTTTTGATGAATGTCTAGTAATTGTTTGTACACTCTTGAACACGCAGAAGTAATACAAAAACTAGAACATCAAGGAAAATGAGTGAGTGATTGATTATTGATTAATTCTGTCTAGTTTAGAGACCTTGACATAGGAAAACCTGAATATCAAAGAAAATTAGTTATTGGTTATTGATTTCCTTGCTATTTTAGAGACAACGACTTAACAAATGTCGGGGCAAAGTAGGGATGGCAATTGGGTGTGGGGAGGCGTGTCCCATTTTTCAACTTGTTATCTATTTCAATCTCTATTTTGCAATGAATTTAATAAAATAGAGATAAAAAATCTTTGTACGAGGAATAAGTTCTCCATTTTTATATTAATTTTTTATTTTACATTATGTTATAAATTAATTTTAATAATTTAAATTTTTAATTAATTTAAATAAAAATATTATTAATATATTATTTAAAACACAATTTAAAATTTTTTTAATTTTTAATTTTTAATTTTTTACTTTTTATTTATATATGCTATTTTTTATAATATTAATTTATGATTTTATAATTTTTTTTATTATTAATTATATTTAATTATAATGTATAATTTTTAAAATTATAATATAAAATTATATTTATATTATATTTTAATTAAAAAATGAGATGGGAATAAAAGGAAAAGAGTTAAACTAATTCTCGTTCTATTAATAAATTAAAAATTAATTTTTCTCCATTTTTCACTCCATTTCTCATAAATTTATCTAAATTTTTCTTTGATGAGGATAAATCCTTTGCATTTGAGACCCACGAAACATTTTGTCATCCCTATGGCAAAGGGTGATCTGGTATGTTGAGATAAAATCCTTTTTCAATAAATGATGGCCAAAGAAAATGACTTGTGCTCCACACAACATGTCAAGGTTTATGCTCCATGCTCCGTGCCATAGAAATGTGCAAAGTAAAGGGTGATGACCGGGTTCCGAACAACTCATGCAAGAATAATGATGAATAAATTTCGAAATGCCAAATTATGGCAAAAACAATTACTAAAATTTAGCAGTCATGATAAAGTACATAAATGTGTGAGGCATAACACTAGAGTTCAATATCTTTCAGATTTGCAGGCATCTTTTGGTCCATCAGCGGATGAACAAATATCTGTGGCTAAAAGCAGCAATTTTCTGTTTCGCATAGTGTGAGGCATAAGACTGGGAATGCTAGAAAATTGTATGGATGAGAGTCATTCTTCATCAAAGGTTGAGAGCAGTCTTCACCTGCACCACCCAGCATAACTGCATTAGTGAAGGTCTATGCCTTGATCAAATATTGAAGAAACTTCATGTCCCTAGATTTGAATAGTAATCCTCCGTTTGGTTGCAGCAATTCAGACTACATCCACTCCTTTGACAGAAGCAGGTTTCTGACCAACTTGACAATTTCTCACAGAAAATTATCCATGATACCAGAAAACTGCATATGTTTGCCTACTTGGTTCTTTCTCAATATAGCAACTCTGGGCTTTGCTCTAAGGAGGAAACTTATGGCTCCGAAAGACTTGGCTCATCCTCCATAATCTATCTTGCAGTTAGGTAGCTCAACCAAAATCCTCGGCTATTAAGGAAATGGTAGTCCAAAAGGAGCTAGAAAGAAGGATATACATCTTTCCCTTTGTAGGCAAGTTGTGAATGCACTGATATCTTATACTGTCAATGGGGTACCTCTGTAATCTATCTTGCAGTTAGGTAGCTCAACCAAAATCCTCGGCTATTAAGGAAATGGGAGTCCAAAAATAGCTAGAAAGAAGGATATACATCTTTCCCCTCATAGGCAAGTTGTGAATGCACTGATATTTTATACTGTCAATGGGGTACAGGATAACAATACGTGATGAAATATTTCTGCAGCACTGAGTCATATGTTTCCATTGTCAATGAACTCTCTGCAAAACATCTGAAGGAAAATTCTTAGTCTAATGTCATCACTCGGCATGAGCAACAATATAAGAGAAATATTTTCACACTTGCATAGAACATGAATATCTTTTTAAAGGCAGAGAAAAAATGAATTATCTGAATTTTGATTTTCAGGATAAAGAAATAACTAATGACCTAAATCTGATATATCAATGTGATTAGTAAATCCCCTTCCATATCAACGTGTCCTTCTAGGATCAGTGATGGTCAGTAACAACTATTTTAGTGCACCAATGATGACATTTAATCCTTAATGTGCTTCATAGACATAGTTATCAAGCTGTAATTTTACTAGTTTATAGATGGTGTTTTCTACCACCTTTTTGGGATCAGATGAGGCCTAAAATTAACCACTAACAATTCTGCAAAAGGAAGAAAGAAGGAAACTCAAGAATAAGCAGATCCACCAAAGAATATGAAATCAAAATCTTATTCAAGTGAAAAAGATCTTCACCAACCCAAATGATGAATGCTGAGTTTGTGTCAGCCTAGGTATATTGTACACAATCTAAAGGTGAATCAAGTTAGTATCTTCATTCAGCAGTTAACGTAATGAAAGTCAAACAGGTCTAAACTGGACAGACAAGGAAGCTTTAATGGATATTTCTTGCACAAATTATGTGCCTTAATTCATGCCAAAGCATCAGTATGGTTGTGCAAGAAAGGTCGCAAGGGTGCCAAAAAGTCATGTGCAACAAAGGCTGCCTCGGAGGTGCATTCAACTTTCTTTCAAGGCATGCAATGAAAAGTGATGAGGCCACATGAACAATAATGGAAGGATCTGGGTCCCCAAGGATAGCCTGCAACTCCCTCCCTATCCATGGTTCTATTCTCTGCAGTAATCTTCCTTTCAAATAATTATTCCCTGATGCATGCTAAAAGGTGAAAAAATAAAAGAACTTAAATCTCTTGAGAATTAAAAAAAATAATAAAATTAAGGACTTGTTTCATACACCATCCCTGATTGTCGAGTTAAGTACATTGTAGTTTCATTATTAACAGCCTAGAAACAGCAATTTTCCTTGAAAGAAAACATGGTACTAATTTTTGTAAAGAAAACATTACAAAGATATTACAAACAACCTGATTTTTTTCATTAAAATGAGGAGGGAAAAAGTAATGCTGCCAACATAAAAAAAATAAGATAACTGTACGTGTCCAAGACGACTCCTCAGAGATAAACGAACGGCTTGCAAGCATTTAGTTATAAACACTGTAGAAAACCAATATTATAATGTTAAAACTTCTTTTTGGCAACACTCCAGGTACAAAGCAGTAAAATACTGAACTACAGACAACTGAACAAGCTGGCATTGACTGCAAACCTAAAATCTCTCTTACAGAATACCAAAAACCCACAGTCGTAGTCAGTAAGACCAATGATTGAGTTTAACTTACCAAAATCTAACATTAGAAAGTTTCCATAAAAGATTGTATACACAAAAAATTTTGGTTTTGCATCAAATTCCATTTAGCAATATACGTTAAAACTCGTGTAATTTTGAAACTATGGTGGGCACATTCGGTTTCGTCCAGTTTTCTATGATATCGAACTAGATCAAAAAAATTGGCTCCAAAAATTTTAGTCCCATACGGGACCGCATGTAAAGTTGAAACTAAACCAATACCAATCAAAATCGAACATTTACAATTCCTCTTTTGTAGATTTTTTTCTCTTCTAGAATCTTTTACTCTTTTTTAAAAAAAGAATTTGTTTTATTTAAAAAAAAAACAACGGCAAAACGACCTCTGTTTTTTTTTTTTTCACCTCTATATGAAAGTAATAAAATTTTCAAGCCAATGCTACCAAATTAATGTACCTAGCACGCCACTGGAGTTTTCTTTCAGCAACAATTTCATCAGACACTGATCCCTGCCGTCCAAATGATCGTCGCCATGGTAATGGCCTAGTTCAACACCTATCACCATCAGATTCATCTCTCAATCCACGTATAATCCTGCATAAATTTAAAGCACCATTTGAACTTCAATTCAACATAAAATCTTTTGCACCTTCATTTTACTCCAACCTCATTCATGTATTCACGTAATAAGAAAATCTACGACAGAACAAATGACTTCTTGGCATGCCCGCGTTCTGGTCCAAGTAGACAACTCATTGTTTAGAAGTTCTCTTGATCGACGGTGAAGTTCAAGTTTTTCTCCTCACGAAAGAGAATGAAGAGAATTTCTCTTAAGTAATGCTATATATTAAAGTGAAATATTGGATAGGATGAAATCCTAATAACAATTCCACTAGAAGAATTTATTAACAAAAAGTGAGCTAAACCTGTGTGGAACTCTTGAGCTGGATTGAGATTGTAAAATGACGCTTTTGTCTCCTCTAAGAGCTGGTAATTGCTGTCGCAGGAACTTTGAAGATGAGAGGTTGATTTTGTAGAACCATGAATCAAAAGGTGCGTTGCAGAGAGGACAGTTTCGCTTCAAGTTGCTCCATTTGTTGATGCATTCCAAACAGTGGGCATGAGTACAAAGTGTAAGCACCGCATTTCTGCGATAGCAGAGGGATTCTAAGCATATTGGACACTTTTGCCCCCGAATTGCAGGTGAGATTACTCTCTACACGAACTTCTCCGATTCGCGCTTCTCGCGGTTCATGTAATACGGCGATTTTCGAAGAGAAGATGACTCCATCTGCTAAATGGTACCGGATTATATTGGGCCGTATGTTAGGTTTCTCCCCCGTAGTCAAGAAACCTGAAACGGAGAAGCAAAGAAACAAGAACAGGAAGAAGAGAAAGAAAGAGCCGCAGATAAGGAATGTTCACAAAGGCTTCCTTTCACGGTGAGTCAACAATTTTTAATCAAATAACAAATATCCTAATGGAAACTTAACTCAAATAGGGTAATTGATTCTTAAGTGCAAATAGAACATAGAACGGCAATAGGACTTTGGGTCCGAACACCGTATGAGGCGGTTGTCGTAGAGGACCGTTTAATCGACGGTGTTTATGACGAAGAATAATAATAGGGTTTCTTTTTTTTTTTTTTTTTGCAAAAACAGTTTTTTGGAGTACTTTATAGCAAATAACAGCACCTAATAATATTCCAAACGACAGCGTTTTGCGACAAACAGGGGTTCAAAATGAGAGCGGGTCACCTAATCAAATTGAAATTGAAATTGAAATTTCACTCTCATAGCATAATCGCTCTACAGTATAATGGAAATCCCTAAAGATCAAATTACAACGCTTCTCGATCACGGCCTCTACAACTCAGCTCAAATGCTCGTAATTTTACTCTCTCTTAATCTTTAATCAGCCCTGAATTAGCTTCACAATAGCAGAAATCGAACAAACTAATTGTCATTTTGGTTTTGTTTTTAATTGATTTGAATTAGGGTTGTTTTCTGGTTTCATCATCTGCTGTTAATGGAGAAACCAGTCCACACCTCAAGGCGGAGAATCTAGTGAGTTTTTTTTTTTTTTTGGAATTAATTGTTCAGCATTGTTAATTATGTTTCTTTCTCTACTTTAAATGGATTTTTAATATGTTTTTGCAGATTATTCTTGGTGATTCCTTGTTTCGTGATAGAGAGTATCGCAGAGCAATGGTAAGAGCAACTATCTAACATGCTTAATTTATTCAGGCTGTGCTTTCTTTTTCTTCCTCACACTTTTTAATTACAAATACAAATTTTCATTGCAGTTATAATTTTTAAATATCTTGTATTCGATTTAATACTTCAGAATAACGTTTGATTTTAAGAATATAATTATCTTTTGGTTTTCTTTTTTTTTTCTTTTGAATATTTATGATCTCTAGTTTTTGGGGTCGAAAATTTGAGTTCTAAGGCTCTTAAATGGTTGTCTTGTCAATAGTGTTTTATGGTGATGGGTAGATCCTTTGCTTTTGGCTTGCAATTGAGTCTGATGTGTGAAAGTGTTTGGCATGTTTAGTAGTATGTTGGAGGACGCTGCAGAGGCATACTTTTTATTCGGTTTTGTAATATTGGAAGAGAACATGTGAAATGGAAGAGTTTGGAGAGTCTGTCTGCTCTGTTGCAAATTCATTCTTCTGATTAATTACTTGCAGATAATTTTCTAACAGATGCCAATATGTATTTTTGCTTCAGTCGGAGTTCATGTGGCTAACTCATACAATCTCCTCTTTTTTAATCTTTCTTATTTAGGGGAGGAAATTTGATTTCGTTTTGGTTCTACTTTCTTTTCTTCTTGTTTGATGCAGCATACATATAAGCAAGCGTTGCAATATTACAAGATCATTCCCAAACAAAATTCAACAAGTTCTAGAAGTTCTTTGTCTGCCTCAAATAGATCTTCTTCTCCAAATTCTTTCAACGTTTCAGCAATTAATGAAAATGAGGTAGATTGAACTTGTTCCCTGAGACAAGCTTGTCTTCTTTTCGATTAATTTTCATTAAAATGATTCTTGCTTGAGTTTTGTCTCCTTATATCCCTGTTGCAGGTTAAGTACAAGATTGCATCTTGTCATTTTGCATTAGGTGAAACAAAAGCCGCCCTTATTGAGGTTTTGCTTCGTGACTTTTCATTGAACTATTTATTTCTATAGTTTTATTAGCTCTAAGCTGATTTTGATGCAATATGTATAAGTATGCTACAATCAATATAATTTTTCATTGCTATCCCTCTCTCTTCTGCTACTTTTCCTATACCAACACGTATATATAATTAGTGTTGAAGGCACATTTTGATGTGAATGAAATTACTGAATAAAACTGGTTGGCAAAGCAAAGCCCTTGATAAGCAGGAGAGCTCCTAGATAACTGTTTTGTATCTTCAAGTTAAAGAGCATGTACTCCAAATTACAAGTTTATTGCCATAGCTAGTTGATTGTCGATTTTGAATGTTCACATGATACATCAGAGATGAATTTCTTAATCATTTTCAGCTTATGGCCTGTTAAAATGAGATTTGTTTTTGTTTTCCCTTTTTATGTAAACTTCTGCATGTTTTATCACTCTTGTTTTTCAGATGGAGGGGATTCCTAGCAAAGCTAGAAATTTGCAGATGAGTCTATTAATGGCAAAGCTTTATCGGAATTGTAGGCATAATCGTGGGGCTGTTGCTTGTTATAAAGAGTGTTTAAGGTTCCAGTGTTCATTCTCTGTCTTATTCTATTTTGCAGTGGTTCTTACTCACATTTTTCTTCTTTCCAGACTTGCAATTACTGCATATATTCTACAAGTGTTTAAAATATTTTTTCGACTTGCAAGTACTGCTGCATATATTTCTACAGATGTTTAAAATATTTTTGCATCAGCTTTCTGAAATTTTTTTTTTCCCTTTTTGGTGCCACCTCTTCTCTAGGCATTGTCCTTATATCATTGAGGCCATCACAGCTTTGGCAGAACTGGGAGCAACTGCAAAGGATATCATTTCATTGTTTGCTCAGGTTTGTTGATGAAAGGTTCAAACCATCATGATCTAGTAATCTAATGATATAAGTATTACCAGTTTCTATTCCCTCCGGAAATTGTCTTGATATGAATATTACTTACTATGCCTTTCTGATTCAACAATAAGATTTTGTTGAGGTGGTCTCGGATTATCTGCTATATGTTCAGGAAAACAAAAGGTTGAATTTTTATATACACTAATGGTGATTCCATTCTAGATATATCATTATGAATAGTAACGAGAACCAGTGATAGTTACTGCTTAATTCATTAATTTAGCTGGCATTCAGAGAGAACGATTAATTGTTTCAACTATGTGATTTTCTTCTCTACAAGCAAAGCTTCAGTGAAACTCAGTAATCACCAGCAAGAGGATAGTTTTTTTTCCCCCCCTCTTTTGGTTCATTTTAGTTGGAAAATGGCTTATATCTTTCTGACTGGTAGATAGCATGACTTAAATCTACTCATAGGTGTTATGGATTTGCGATTTTGCCTGATTTTGGTTAGCATCAGATTTTATTTTTTTATCCAGTGACAAAGTAATGCACTTATCCTTTATTCAGACTCCAAATAGAAGTGCAAGGGCCCCATTTGATCATATTGACTCAAGTCGCTGGCTGCAAGTAAGTTAAATATGATAGTTAAGATTTCATCCAATATAAACTACTTGTTAGCTTCCTGGTCCCTTTTAAGTACTAGCATTTGTAGCTATTTGTCAGCATATAGTTTGCTTACATATCTTTATGCTGTTTCAGGAATTGTATTGTTTACATATCACTGTGAATGGCTAGCTCTTCCTCAGAAAATATTTTTTGTAATTTTTAATTTTTTGTGCAGCGTTATGTTGAGGCACAGTGTTGCATTGCTTCAAATGATTACAAAGGTAAAATATTCTGTTTTTCTCTCTTTGTGTGTATTTCTGTGGATAAGTTATGTGCCATTTCTAGATTGATTTATTCATCTTCTTACCATTCAAAATCAATAACAAACAAAGGATAGCTGGAGTAGGTGTGTTGTCTGCGCCTCACATTCAGACCTCTCTTGGCACTATCACAAATAAAAGTTGGAAACTTTTCTGCTTATAAGTTAAATCTGTAAATCAGTTCTCTGTCTTGCAAAATGCATGCCAATATCTTATATGAAACAACTGCCTCTGCTTCGGTTAGCAACTGTTTTCTTCAGTGTATCAGTTTTGTCTATATAAGCTTTTCTCAGTCATAGTTTCTGTGCCAAAAGTTATTGGTTCTGAGCTTTTTCTTCTTATGTCTGCTTTAGTAATTATTCGCTATCATGCACTTATTTTTTGGCCCTGCCCTGTGTTGACCAGGTGGTTTGGAACTCTTTGCTGAGCTTTTACAACGTTTTCCTAATAACATACATATATTACTTGAAATAGCAAAGGTTAGTAATGGTTACACTTTGATGAATTTAAGCTTGTAAGATATGCATGATTATTATCATTTTGATAATTTTTATCTGGATAAAGTTTACCATTTTGATTGTTTTTGAGTCTGCCTTGGACATGATTAATATGTTAGGTTGAAGCCATTATTGGAAAGAATGATGAGGCCATAACAAACTTTGAAAAGGTAGCAATAAGTTTGGCTTATTATACCCCTGAATTATGCATAAGCTGCATGTATTTAAACTTCATGGGCTTTACAGGTTCGATCAATTGATCCTTACATTGTGACTTACATGGATGAGTATGCAATGCTTCTGAAGATGAAGTGTGATTATCCCAAGCTTAGCAAGTTAGTGCATGATTTGCTGAATATTGATCCTTCAAGGCCAGAAGTTTTTGTAGCTTTATCTGTGCTGTGGGAAAGGAAAGATGAAAGAGGAGCATTGACTTACGCTGACAAGGTTAGATTTTTCTTTTAGAAAAAAGGGGTAAATAAGGTTAATGCGTTGATTTGGCAATCAAATTTCTTATTCTTATATTCATATGATCGATGACTTCACTTCCTTTTTTTTTTTTTTGGATTAGAGCATCCGAATTGATGAGAGACACATACCAGCGTATATTATGAAGGTATTCACATAGTTTTATTTCTTTCAATTATTTTTGGACAACCATGTAGTGTTTGTAAACCATAAATCTGAGTTTCATACTTGTCCTCAATAGCCGCAATATAATTTTCTTGTATTCAATATCAGCAATCTAATTTTCTTGTATACTTTAGGGTAATCTGCTTTTGTCTATGAAGCGGCCAGAAGCAGCTGTAATTGCCTTCAGAGGAGCTCAAGAATTGAGACCTGATCTACGCTCATATCAAGGTACAATTTGCTAGGGAAAGAAAATGAGATTGCCAAATGCCATGATTCTGTTTTCTGCCTTTAACTTCTATATTTTATTATGAAGAAAGAATGATAAAAAACACATCAAAGTTACAGGTTTGGTTAATTCTTATTTGGCATTCAATAAAGTCAAAGAGGCTCTCTATGCTGCCAGGGAGGCAATGAAGGCTATGCCTCAGTCTGCAAAGGCTTTAAAGTTAGTTGGGGATGTACATGCAAGTAATGCTAGTGGGAGAGAGAAGGTAAACATGTAGTGGATTGTTTTACCATGAACTTGAGAGTAGAAAATGCCTCCAAATTAAGGATGCAAGAAGTTTCTAATACCATTCAATTTGAAACAGGCAAAAAAGTTCTATGAATCTGCACTGAGGCTAGAACCCGGTTACCTAGGAGCTGCCTTAGCATTAGCTGAGCTCCATGTCATTGAGGGCCGAAATGGAGATGCCGTGTCTCTGCTTGAGCGATATCTCAAGGATTGGGCTGATGACTCCCTTCATGTGAAGTTGGCTCAAGTATTTGCAGCCACAAATATGCTGCAAGAGTCTTTGTCACATTATGAGGCTGCTTTGAGGTTAATTCTATTAAAGCTACTCTCCAATTATATTTCTTTTATTCTAAGAATTTGATTGAAAGTGCCCCTTTTCTTGTCCTCAATGTTGTGTTTAATTTGTGTTGCAGAATAAACTCTCAGAATGAAGCTGCAAAAAAAGGGTTAGAACGCTTGGAAAAGCAGATGAAGGGAGTGGATCCTGATGCCCCTGAAGAAGATGAAGAGAATGAGGCTGAGGATGCTGATGGAGATCAGGAGGAGACTGAGCTTTTGTGATGTTAAGATAAGACTGTTCATTGAGAAGGTTTAAGATGGAAAATTAAGACCATCCATAGGCTGTTCTGAGAAGAAAACGCTGTGCTATGCTACCTCAGCCCCAAACTTTTGGTGAGCTGTCAAATTATTCACTTGGAAGGAGACCAGAAGACATGTTGGGAGCTTGAATTATTTGGAAATGTGACATGAGACTTATTGAAGCATGGAACAAGGTTTTTGCATGGCTGAGATTGTAGTTTCAAAATTGTTGCTAGCGCAAAAAGGAAAAATCCGGCGTGGTTATCTTGATTAAAGGGGCTAGTAGCATGATCTAGATGTACTCGATGCTGTAATGATTTGTATTATGATGGTGTTTGTATTCTGATTTGCAATCTATGGAGAATTTTGGTTCCATGTTCATCAACTTAGCACATTTTAGCGTCATGAATTTATGGTAGGATACATGAAAATATGTCGATGGTGGGAATGAATATGCTGACAACACGGGTCAACCATGGAAGTTGGTTCAGGAAATCCCCAGAATTCAAGCTATGTTCACTTGGAAAGTAGCTATGGCAATGGATAAGTATACATCATATGAGCAGAACGTGGCAGTTTTTTTTTTTATTTAACTGGAATAATATTTTACAATGGAAAAGTAATGTCCCAGTTTCAATTCATTCATATAAATATATATATATATATATATATATATGCACTAGAGTAAAATACAGTAAAAACTACTCGTGCCAGGGTTCAGGTTATTGCAACCAATAGATTAGGTAGAGTTATCTTAAAAAATTTCTACAAAAGACGCCGTAGTGCGTCTGATGCGCATACCCCAACTTCCAAAAGAGGTGCCCCAATTGCCATGAACAAGTGAGCTTTAATTGGTAGAATATATTCTCCTTACTATACGTTAAAAGGCTTCCTGGGAGTGGGTGCTCGGTTCTCCAAAGATTGCAATCTTTGTTTGAGATGAAAAACTTCAACCTGGATGACAATGTTAAAGGTGGACACGAATTAATGCAAAACATGAAGAAAAATCCGTGAACATGCACTTTGAGGGCATAAGCCAGCCCATAATTCGCCTAAGAATGGCATGAACAAGAACTGAAAACATCCTCAGTAAGGGAAATTGTGTACGTGCATAGGAAACTGAAAATAAAGTAGAATGATTCCTAATCTTTCTTGATAGCTTCGTTTCATCTTTCTAATTATGAATTTGCTTCAAAGCTGTACCTGTAATTGGAATGCTCTCGCCCTCTCTCCTGCAAGTACTCCTCTAGTTGAGTGCAGCTCCTGAAACATACACCAAATCAGCCAACCAAAATACTGGCTCATCATGTAAAAGATTCGCGTGAGTTGTGAATTATGTGATTATACAAGAATTTACCTTCTGTGTATCTTCCAAAACTGCCTTTAGAAAAGCTACGTCATGCTCAAGCCTAACATTGTCAGAGTGCACAATATTTGACAAGCTGTTCGACTCCTCTTGTGCCAGTTCTAAACCAGCCAGCTTCTCTTTTAGGAATTCCATCTCCTTCGATGTGTCTGCAAATTTTTTCTCCATCTCCTGTCTGCTCTTGAGAACAGTAGCCAAATTTTTCTCTGCTGCTTCTCGGTTTGCCAATGCAGCTGCCAACTGTCCTTCTAAAATTCCATTATTTCTTATTAATGCAGCCATCTTTGTCTCATAAAATTGACATATGCTTGAAGGGCCACATAGCACTCCTGATTTACTATCATTTTCTGGGAATATTACATCATCATTATCAACAGGCAAGTTTCCAATTCCTTGGACCAGGAGATTTGAATCTTCAGATTCAAGTGCAGGCACTTCATCCCTATTGATTTTGCCTCCACCGATGTTAGTCTGAGTTCCCAAATCGATTTGATTTATTCTGTTTTCAATTGTCTGAAAGCAAAACCAGAATATTATGCTAAGGTAATAGTTCTCTCCTTAAAAATCCGTATCTTTGGTCTGCTTAGTAATATAAAATCCGCATCTTACAATATGTTTCAGCTTACTAATAATATGGTGCTCAAGTGTCTCTGTCATGTCTTGTGATTGGAGAGAACCAACCACCACATGGAACACATTAAATCAAGTGACATTAGATGTTGGAACTTGCAACGTTGATATCAAAGAGAACTTGATCTTATGTGTATAAACAACCACACAAATTTGTTTATATCTACATGAAAAATAAGACCAGACCGACGAAGAATCTGGTAAAAAGAAAGTTAGAGATAGCTAATTAGTGGTAACCTCTAAAGTTTACCTGTGAAAAAGAAGTTTCATCTTCTGAACTCTTTGCCATCTTAAAAGCTGTGCTGTATTCTTCCTCATTTTGAAATTGTTTGCAAAGTGAGACATTTCCAGAAACAGGGTTTGGATCAGCAAGTGAGAACTCTGACAAAGATTTCCTACCAGAACCATGTTGTTCAATAGCAGATGCTAGGTTTTGTCTTGCAACAGAATCAACTGAACGCTGGGAAGAACCATTACTGAGTTGACTAGCCAACCCAGTGGATGACAAATGTTTTCCAAATAGCAACTGGCCAGGACCCTTAGCATTTGGAGTGGATCGCCGACCCATGGATGATTCATTCCTTTCTATGCTCAATACTTCAACCTGAAAGAAAGCATAATAAAAGGTTGATGATTTTCAAGAAAGATCAACTATTGCACATACATATGACATCAAAGTTCAACCTGATTTGTTGGCTCTTTTTTTGACCCTCCAAATGCAACAAGAAAATCCTTTTCCTTGTGCTGCACAAGCACTAGGCTGAATCCCTAAGAACAAAGAACAATCTTTTAAACAACAATAACAAATTATATCTAGAAAGAGACAATGCCCATCTAAGCCAAATAATATTTTCACAATAATAATAGAAACAAACATGTGGTGACAAGTAGGAGCTATATTTCTGAGTAAGCAGCATTCAACAGCACTAGGAAACTCTTCTCTTGGTTTTAGCAGCATGCTTCTAAAACAAAAAATGAAGCCACGCAACAATTTCGCTTACCTTGAGAAGTCAAGATGGAGAATGATATCTGCAGATCTGGCTCTAAGCCAGAAGCTAGATACAAGACCTACCAGATTCTAATCAAAGAAGTTGCATACAAGATACGGATAGGGTTAAACTTCTGTCCATCATTGCCCAAGTCTTCCTAAATTGGTGGAGTGAATCATATACAGACTACCATGCCAGGACATTGGTGAGGAGTGAAGGGAGAAATATGGTAATACAAATTTCGCATGCCAAAGCTTTAAGCCCACAATGAACATTTAAAATTTGAGATTGTTTACCCCAACACTCAAGTTACTAGGTTTTTGCACAATGAATATGTAGCATTAAGTTTTACTACAAGCCTCAGTGCCTTGCAGTTGAGCTGTTGGGACTCCTGCATCCTCTAACCAGAAAATTAACTTTTGAATTCAAAACCTAACCAAAAGATTGAGTGAGCATTTACAATATATGCAATGAAGAAAATATCTATGATTTGTAGTTGAAACTTAGAAGCCTTTCAGATTTACAATAAGAAAAGGAGTTCATTGTCATTAGCTGTAATAGATATACATGCAATTTCATGGTGTGGCTGACCTTGTTTGTGGTAATGGAAGATGGAGGTGAAGCTATGGCAACGGACCATTCCACTTTTAGAATGTCAAAGATCAAAGTCTCTGGATGTCCTGAAAAATAAGGGGGTTGGAAGTGAATAGGAAATGTAAGTTCAAAGAAGGAGAAAATATACAAATCCACTGGAATATACAGCCAAAGCAAGCTAAAATGTTAGAAAGATCAGATTATGCATCCACACACAATTGATGTAAATGCTAGATTAGATTCCACATGGTATGCAGAAGCTTGAAGGTTATTAGTTTCATCAAATTAGCAACAACAAATGTAAACAATTTAAATTTGCAACAGAAAATGAAGTAATAATACAATTAATGCATAAGCAACATGGAAAGGATAAAATAGTTCCAAGTATATGCCAGCATACGTTTTTTCCTGCTTCCACCCCCTGCTATATACCATTTAGTTCCACATAGAACTCCACAGCAACCAGCTCTAGGTGATGGATGGAAACCTCGAATTTTTATTCTAGACCATACCATCTGCATGACAGATAGAGAGTATGATCAAAATTTAACAGCTTATGAAAGTTTAATAGCCTCTTTGAAAAAATGGAACTATTTGGCTTATTGATCAATAATATAGAGATAATAAAATGACCAATTTCTCACGCACCGTTTCAAAGTCAAGTGAATACAAGTCATTCAATGTCTTGGATTTTGACACTCCCCCAAATATAAGAAGATTTTTATCATCATAAAGTGCTGCCACATGGTTTGATCTTGGAGATGGTCCAGCCCCTCTGCACATAAATTATTCAAAGAATAAAATACATTAGTAATTGATAGTTTCTAAAGAAGCAACCGCATTAAGTATATGGTACGTTAGGAAATAAGATGCATATTCTTTTAATCAGTACAGTTAGGTTTACTATAAATGGGTTGAAGAATTTTAAAAAGAATAATTTTTCACCCACGTGCAGTGAAGAGGGAGCCATGTCAAAGACTTTAGATCAAACATATGCATATCATTTAGTTTTCTCCTTTTAGCATCTTCACCCCCAAATAATATTAATACAGAGCTTGCCCTGACCACAGTGTGCCCACTGCGAGCAACCTGCAATGCATAAAACCTTTGGTTAGGATTGTATGTCTTTATTATAAAGCTCAATTGCCTGGATCACTTGCATCTATATAAAAGGACTCTGGTGGATTTTACGCATGCTCTTTAATATTTTAACTTTCACAACATACATGTATATCATTGCTCTCATCCAAGAAATGCATTGCCCACTAAATTTGTAAACTCTACTCTTGCCCATAACTAAAATAAGTCATATTTCACCAAACCTTCGGCTGCCATCTACAGAGAACCTCTATCTTAGAGTCTTACTTTGAATTTACATATAAATTGTGAGCGGTTATGCAATGGGTAGCAATTAATATGTAATAATTACAATATTAGGCATCTCTGTAAAGCAAGGGGACCTATTGCAATTATGAAGTTGCATGAGGTCCAGAAAAAGTTCACAAGGGAGTAAGTAAGAATTGCACACACACTAAGATACAATTTGCATATGAAGTTAAAAGAGAGTACTGGTATATCTCCCTTTGCTTCCACAAGTGACCAACACTCAGTCTCCGAGTCAAATGTCCAAACTGAAAAATTAAAATGAAAAATAAAAGAATCAGAATCATTTCATGTCATGATTACAAATAAGCACAACAAAGAGAACCAACCTGAAACTCTGTCACTCCCAGAGTCAGTTTTTCCTCCAACTAGGAGCACCTTTTTACCCCAAGAAACCTAGGAGGGGAAAAAAAGAAAAAGAACTTTCAGTACGCATGTAATCTCAAAGCTTTCATAGTCCACACAGTATGGAAAACATGGTACATGGGCACCGAATTTGTACTGCAACCTACCTATATGCTCCTCAATGGCCAATCATGGCTACTTTGATTTCCAATTTTGGAAGAAGATTTTTAAGTTACCATTACATGCTCCTATATTATTCCTCTCTAAATCTTTTCTTCCTCCTCTTCTTCTAAACAAGGTGGATGAAAGATCATGATCATTATTGTGATAAAAAATGAAGATCATGGTTGTCAGATAATTAGCTCCCTCTACTATCAAGCTAAATCACAAATTGCATTGAAAACAACAGTGTCTAATAGCAGGAAAACTATAATCATATATCACTTAAGATGCAAAGTGTAAAAGAATTATATACCAGACTATGTCCCTTGCATGCAGGAATCTTCAGTGGCAGACTGCTTGGTGACAAGTACAGTTTTGATGATGCTGCTGTCCAGGTAAATCTGTCAAAGTTAAGCACCTTACCCACAGAATGAAAGGAATTAGCGTAGCTTTAACAAACGCTTGTCAAAAAACAAGCAGCCACATCATCCGAAGACAACTCATTTCCGACTTGCACCACTTAAGATAGTCATACCTGTACATCATCCAACAGTCCATTTCCAGACTCACCACCTACCACTATCATCTTGTTCCCAATCACAGCAGCTGCATGCTATTCATCAGAAAAATTGACGTTTTAATTTCCAGCATTATAGTGAATACATGAGCCAAAATAATAAATCTATCACTAAACATGCAAGTTCTTGTAAAATAACCAATAACACCTTACATTAAAACGAGGTGTAGGTTTGTCCCCAGCAATTGACAAAACCATCCAATTCTCAGAGTTCCCTGATGTGCCATTACTAACTTCAGCTCCAGCAAACTGGCAATCACGTTCATCAGAATGACTGTTTGCAGGAGCAACACAGTCACTCTGCAATATATTTGGAAAGCTTATCACTTTGCAAACACTCCTATCCCTTAAAAGCCATTAAAAACAAGTTCAGAGCCTCACATTTGGATTGCTATTTCGTTTTGGTGGCCTTATTGGACTCCTAAATCCCTGACCAGAGTCTGATAACTGCACCTTCTTCACTCTAAACCAACAGAATCACAGTCATCACAAAAATATAAAAACATTGGCTAAAATTTGTTATATCATTTGGTACTCATCGAAATTTTGTACTCTTGTTCTCGTACAATGAAATTGCCCTAATTGAAACACATTTAACATTTATAATTTTCAAATGCACACGGAAAACTTAGATCAAGTTCTACTCAGTTACAGATACATATTCAAATTACCATAAAATACAAAAAAAAAAAAAAAATGAAATAAATACTTACCTTCCGAGTTTCATGCGTCTACGAGAAAAGCCAAACATTCTGTAAAACGAAAGATTCTAAAACGACAGCTTATCGATATCTAAAGCATGAAACAACAATTAGTTAGTTCGATAAGAACCCTAAATGTCACAGACGAAGCTACATTATCACCACACAAATCCAAAAATAATTCTCCACAGTAAGAAAAAGTACAGAATAATTTCCCAAAGTAGTGAAATAGAAAGTTTTTACTGATAATGTACCTAGCAGTAAGCAGCAGTAAACCTCAACTTTCAGAAAACTCTCTGACAGAAGTATCAACCTCTGTTTGGTGCCGAGAAAGTGAAGGAAAACCGTCCTGTATTTTACCCTTTTTTTAATCTATATATTTATTTATTTATTATATTTTAAATATTTCTACAATTGACAAATTGAAAAAGAAAGGAGATATGATGTTTACTAGTGTGTGTCCGGTCTAGTATCTATGAGCTGTAATGTGAGACGGAAGGTGAGGAGGGGTAACGTTAGCGCGTGTTAGCATTGCTCGTCGTTTTGTGAGAGGTTGGTAAGAGAATTTCCGTGGGATCTTTGGTGGTTGATTCTAGCTTACGCCGGGTAGTGAAGTGTGGACGTGAATTTTACATGGGTACAAGAAATGAAGTGGCCGTTGAGGAAGATCAGGGCTGATAGTGTATTTTTATAGTTTACTTGGTCGAGGCATTAATTGTCTGCGGTCAGTGTGGTCCACGGATCGATGCTTGGGACTTAGGTCTGCCGCCTGTCACGCAACCTCAGCACATGGGCATGCAAGCGACACCTTCCGACGCACGAGCGTGCAAGCAAAACGGTTCGCGGATGAACAGTGCCTCATGTGAACAGTGTGCCGTGAGCCAGTAAGCTTGTGAGGGTGAACTTAGAGTGTTGGAGGCTTGATGGTTGATTTGGGGCAAACCATGAGGATATTGGGTAGCTTGAACCAGCACACATGCAGGCTACTTATGTTTGGATTTATCCCAAATGGTTTATGTTTGTGTTAGGCCCAATGTGGCCATCCTTGTATATACACCCCATTCATGTAAATGACCCAATTGGCCCAACTTGATGTTTAGTGGTGGTAGGTGGGATTTTTATGTGTAAACTAATCCTCACCATCCATTTGTATAGGAAGGGTCAAATCTCATCCATTGATTCTATGTATATAAATGCAAGTTTAGTGAAATGTAAAAAGCTAACCATTTCCATTCTCAACAAAGGCAGAACGTTTGCTTCCTTTCTCTCTACTGTTTTCACTGCAATTTCTCTTCTTTGCTACTGCTTTGCTTCTCCACTCACACTACACACACACAAATTGATCTTGGGAGAATTAAAGGCTTACTTGGGCAGTGGTAATCAGCTAGTTCAAGTGCCGCATGTGCTGGAATTTCCGCCTCAGTGACCAGCGCGTGACAGTTGGTATCAGAGCAAACTTGTGTGTCTATTGTGTGGTAAGAACCTCTGCAACTTGTGGGTAATTGATTATTGTTGCTAGCTTGAGCAATCTTGAATTTTAGAGCCTAAGATTTGGTGTGAACAGTATCCGAATTTCTGGGTTTGGAAACTTGATTGCTGTGAGTTCTTTGGTTGTTGTGGAATTTGGGTGTTGTGGATTGCTATTGTGAAGTTTGGCCTTGTGATTTGGGTTAGTGGATTTTGTGTTGTCAAACTTTGCTTGGTAGAATTGTGTTGTAGTAATTGAAAATGGCAGCCAAGGATGTTGGAGTTAGTAGTGTTGCGGAGATGGAGAGTGAGGGGCGAAATGTTGCCCACAGTTCGAAGAAGGCAGTGAAGGAAAGGGGAGTGTCCAAGGAGATGATGGGTTCATTCGAAGCTAGGTTGGTTAGAATTGAGCTTTCCTTGGGCGATATTCACGAGCGTCTCGACAACCTCGATGATAGAGTGGCAGAACGCGAGACGGATGGTGCTGCCTGTGTCGAAAGTCGACTTCAGCATGCTTTCGACACTTTTGCTGATTCCATGAAACTGGCCATGGATGAGTTTAAGGGAATGGTAGTGGCTCAAATAGATGGCATGAAAGCAGAGTTGGGAGAGGTTCGGCAGGACCTTGCGCTTTGTAAAACCGCCATCGCTTCGGGCGTAGGTGCGAGCAGCGCATCGAGAATTAAGGTTCCGGATCCGCCCAAGTTTAAAGGCAAGCGGGATGCCAAGGAAATTGACACATTCCTGTGGATGAGGGAGCGTTACTTCGACGCCATGCAGATGTACGAAGATGGGCTCCGAATCAGTATCGCTACTCTCTATTTCGATGGTGATGCGGCGCTATGGTGGAGACGCCGACATACGGAGATGGAGAGGGGTTTGTGCCGGATTGACACTTGGGAGGTGTTCAAGGGTGAATTGAAGAGACAATTCTATCCGGAGAATGCCGAGGAGGCTGCGATAAAGAAGCTCCGAGGATTTAGGCAGCAGGGGTCGATAGCGGAGTATGTGCGGGAGTATAATTCGCTCATGCTCGAGATCACTGATATGCCGAAGAAAAGCCGGTTGCTGTTCTTCATGGATGGGTTACAGCCATGGGCAGAGCAAGAGTTGAGGAGAAGGAATGTCCAAGACCTTGCCTCGGCAATAGCAGCGGCAGAATCCTTGATCGAGCATCGCCGAGAGTCTCCGAAACGCGACCGGAACCGAAGCCCGCCTAAGAGTGGCCATGACAAAGGTGGGGGAGTGAAGCCTCACAAGTCGGGACCCCAATATGAGACGGGGCGGCCACCAAAAGCTCTCGACCAACGAGACAGCAGTAAGGGGCAGTTCGACAAGCAGCGCGAGCGGAAGCAGTGGACGTGCTACTTGTGCAGCGAGGATCATCACACGAAAGAGTGCCCGCAACAGAACCGCCTCAATGCCATGCTGAGTTCGTTTAAGTCAAATGAGGATGCTCGGGTTGGAGCGATACGCATCCTCAACGCAATGAAGGCCAGAAGGGCGTACGAGGCAGAGACGTCCTAGGCCAATTCAGCGGAGAAGCCGAAGCCCGGAAAAACATTGATGTATGTGGATATTGGCATCAAAAGGTCAAGCTTCAAAGCATTCATTGACAGCAGCGCTAACCATTGCTTGATTGCAGAAAAATTGGCTAAGCAGTTGGGTTTAGTGCTGAGTGAAGAGCCGGGGTGGATCCAAGTAGTGAATCAGCCTTGCCGGCCAATTAGTGGAGTTGCTCGGAGAGTCCCGATCAGGGTCGGAACATGGGAAGGCAGCATCGACTTCACTGTGGTACCGATGAGCGACTTCCAGCTAGTGTTGGGTGACGATTTCATCGATAGGTTGTTGCCCTTCAGCTTTACTGAGGATGGGTGCATTGAATTTCATGATGCCGGGAAGCGACATAAGGTGCCGATTGACAGAGTTCGAGTAAGCAGCAGTGCGTTTTCAGCTTTCCAGGTTATGCACAGAGCGGAGACTTGCTCAATGGGAAAGAAGCAAGATGGTACTCCCTTTTCCAGCACCCATGGACAGAATTCAGATGCAGCGCGCTCAGTTCGTGCCGGTTAACGTAGGCGAAAGCGGAATGCAGCGGGCCGAACTCAAGTCCTCGACAGGGAGCTTGACGAGGGCGTCAAGCATTTCGGTGGGGTAGAGTGTCACGGGCCGCCGAAACGCAAGCGGAATCGCCGAAGACGTAGCGGCACCTCAGCACGCAACCTCCAGCACATGGGCATGCAAGCGACACCTTCCGACACACGAGCGTGCAAGCAAAACGGTTCGCGGATGAACAGTGCCTCATGTGAACAGTGTGCCGTGAGCCAGCAAGCTTGTGAGGGTGAACTTAGAGTGTTGGAGGCTTGATGGTTGATTTGGGGCAGACCATGAGGATATTGGGTAGCTTGGACCAGCACACATGTAGGCTACTTATGTTTGGATTTGTCCCAAATGGTTTATGTTTGTGTTAGGCCCAATGTGGCCATCCTTGTATATACACCCCATTCATGTAAATGACCCAATTGGCCCAACTTGATGTTTAGTGGTGGTAGGTGGGATTTTTATGTGTAAACTAATCCTCACCATTCATTTGTATAGGAAGGGCCAAATCTCATCCATTGATTCTATGTATATAAATGCAAGTTTAGTGAAATGTAAAAAGCTAACCATTTCCATTCTCAACAAAGGCAGAACGTTTGCTTCCTTTCTCTCTACTGTTTTCACTGCAATTTCTCTTCTTTGCTACTGCTTTGCTTCTCCACTCACACTACACACACACAAATTGATCTTGGGAGAATTAAAGGCTTACTTGGGCAGTGGTAATCAGCTAGTTCAAGTGCCGCATGTGCTGGAATTTCCGCCTCAGTGACCAGCGCGTGACACGCCGCTCGAATCTAGCTTTCACACGTGTGAGTGAGTTTGAAAAAGTTTGTCAGTGCCGAAAGGGCCGTAATTATTTATAATTTTCCTTCACTCGTATTATTACTATAACTTACTCGTGTTTATAAGTTCGTTCGTGAAAAATATAGCTTTTACGTTTTTTTATTTTAATATTACATATAATACATCGGTAAGTATTCTACTATATATTTATTAAGAGTTTTGATAATATATTAGTCTAGTACTATTCGAATATTTACACTTACAAAAATAATATCTAGCCCTTATTTCAAAGGAAGGCCTACCTCCAAATATTATTTTTACATTTTGGATATCACCTAATTTAGTGTTTGAAAAATAAACAGAAATATCTTCCTCCTATTTAGTAAATTCCATCATCAAATGTGAGAAAATAGGACAGTTTGTTTATATAAAATCATATAATATCTCTTCGTACCAAAAATACAAATTTTCGTAATATATTATGAATATGATAATTTATGAATTATCATATAAACAATTATACATATTTCTTCAATTAATTATTTATGTTTGTGCTGTAAAATTACACCAAAAAAAAAATACAAAAGGTGTAAGTTTATTTGGGCTGCCGTGAGGTAGATCAGACAAGATGAAGAAAGGTTTCGTGGTCCATGAACCCATTAGAAAAAAAGTGGACACTACAAAACTTGCATCAGAAAATGGTTGCTAGATGAGCCCACGCATCAACATCGATCGGCCTTCTCTTTTCCCACTCAGAAGATTTACCGACAACCTGGATAAGAACAATCTACCTACTTAAAATTCCACCCTCTAACCTATCGGATAATAAAATTTTGATGTTCCATATATGTAATTCTTTGTTGTAGTGTAAATAACGAAGATAACAAAACAACAGCAGAAGAAAACTGCAATTTTATTAATGAGCCAACAAAAACATAGAGGTTACAATATTATTATACCAAAAAGATAACATGCACGATAGTACGTACCCAAGACATCCGACACCTATATTTTCTCTCTATATATTAATAGATATCATATTATGTTATATTATAATATATATGCAACTAGCTAGGGAAGTCACATGTTTATTAGTTTAATAATTAATCAGTGCCCGATGTGCAAAACTTGGTTGATTATAATCAATCAGACCCACAACGCTCCAACCCTTTTAAGCATTGGGATCAAAGACCGATTGAGATGAAGACTCATGACTTGTTTGGTTCCGCCCACCAGCTCACCTCCTATGAAAACCGCCGGCACGGTGGGGCTGCAACCGAGTCTTGAAAGAGCCTGCTCTATCTCAAGGCCGCCCGGCATCTCATCCAGCTCGTGGACTGCAGGGTTCACCCCAAAATCACAGAAGAGTGTCTTGATGGAGTGGCACATGCAGCATGAGCTCTTGCTGAAGATCACTACTGGTCTCTCTGATGCCATTATGGTCACTCTCTCCATTGCGATGAAAATGAAAGAACTCTAAGCTTCAAATTGCGGTTGCAATGCGAAGGAAATGATGGGAAACAGTGAGGAAAATGGAAGTAATTTAGCTTTGCTGTGAGGCGTGTTTGAGCTTACGATGGTAGGTGGTTTATATAGGGTTTTGGGGAAGGTGTTAAAGAATGTGAAGTATGAACTGGCTGGCAGGTTTGATGGTGCGAAAGAAACGAGAATGTTCGGTTAGATATTTGGGTCGGTTTCGAATTTAGCTTATTGATCATTAGTTGAAAAGTGATGGAACTGTTGCACAAAAACGAATCTATGCAATACGGAAATATAGCTAGAAAGATTGTTCCTCTGTACGGCTTCTTACAATATATATTATCGTTATCATCTTGGTGACAATTGCATGCCCATGTATGCATACTATATATATTTATGTTTTCTTTTTCTTGTCTCAAGTTTCTTTTCTGATTTGCAATAAAAGATCCGATCCGAATTGAGCATTAATTTCCACAACATGTAGAAGAAATGAAATGGATTTGGATACGGTTTTTAACCCGGCCGCAATTGCTGCACAAATTAAAGGAGTGTGAATATAATTTGGTAATTATGTTGGCATGATAGGAAATTTCTTCTTTCCCCTGTAGCTATCTTGGAAGCATCTGCTGGGTTGGAGAAATAATAAAATTTATCCAATTGGGAACTTTTCTTTTGAGTCGTAATGGGATTCGCATCCAACTCAAGAAAATGAAACAGACAGATGGATAGATAGATAGATAGATAGATAGATAGATAGATATAGAGCCAATTAATGAAGAAGTTAGATCAGATGGGTTTTATCCACAGACACGATCATTCTGTTAAAATTATTCAAACCTTAAAATTCTCTTTACAAAATATAAATTGTTAAAAAATAAAAAGTCCCAACTCAGTGCGTTATTATGCAACATTTTCGAGTAGAAGTTACATAACACCTGGCCTATTGCTTTCGGCTCCTTCTGTGTTCTGAGTCATGTTCTGAGTCAAATTATTGATAATCACAAAACCCTAATCTAATCAATGTATATGCATACATATCCTTGAAGAATTATTAATCGTTTTGAAATTATGTATTTAAGCCAGTTATATATATATATATATATTAATAAAGTTTCTAGAAAATTATTCATTTTATTTTCTTTTTGATTAATTTTATTTTTGTTATTTTTGGGAAAGCTATATGTTAATGAGCGAAGCAAGCTTCACTTTCAGCACCAAGCATTTTCGAGCAAGAAAAGTGTCCGTACATGGAAAGAGGAGACAGATGCATCGTCATCTGCTCCAATGGCGAACGAAGATAGGGAAAGAGCTAGTCTTGGCCCCATTTTCTCGCACAAAATATATAAATTGTAATATTTAACCAGTATACAAAAATAATAACTGTGAGGGGTTTCTTTTAAATTAATTAAATATTCTTTGACTTATCGGTACATGAAAAATTATATTGATCGATCAAGATACTGTTAATTTCACCAACCGGAAGAAGGACAAAAAAAAAAAAAGTGGTTTTGATTAAGAAATTCATAAACATTGCATGCAACTTTCATTTATAATATTATATTTGTAGTTAAAAAAAATTATTGAAAATTAAGATGCCGTCTCTAGAAAAATCCCATAAATGTAAAAGCCAGTTCACTTTTTTAACAAAAATTTTTTGCAACTTTTTGTTAGGAGTTGGAATCTTATTTGTGTTGATTGTAACGTCAAAAGTATGCGTATTTTAAATAGATATATACTCTTTCATGATATGTAATTTTCAGGTCACAAAGGTAGCCACGTCTATACGGCCTAAAAATATATATTACAATAATATATATATATATTTATAAAAATATATTATATGATTAAATAATCCCCATAACCGTCCCAATTGGGTCGCCAAGAGCCAATTTTCAGGGCTATTTTGACCCTAACGTATCTCCCGTACGTATCAACATTGATGCATGCATGGCTTTAGGGCATGCATCATGCGTCGACCGATGTTGCGCTCAATTTTTCTTGCCATCCACACTCATATAGCTATAACGTTGAGAATTTTATTGAATAAATTTCGATAAAACTACGGCGTAGGTTTGATTGTTACTTAAGACTTCTTCAATATTGTCCAATAACTCTTATTGATTTGTTAGCTCAAGTACACTTCTTAATCAATTTCTATTTCAATTAATCTTGACCCTTTTTGCTTTTCTTTCGATTTTGGACTTCCAAATTTCTATTTTGATCTCTCGAGACGACGAGATCCATATGACATTAATATAGAATCATCTTTCCATGTGAAGACTGTTCTTAATAGTTGTCTTTCAATCAAGTCTTATCTAATTAATAATATCTAACATATTATATATGCAAATCGGAGGGATTTTTTTAATGTGTTCTCAACAATTATTAAAGGAATATATATAGTGAGCAAACGTATTATTAAACATTTAACATATATCCAACATGCATGTTGTGATCGACAGTTTTGATTTGATTTTTCCTTAAATGTACAATATATGCAAGCGACATGTATGATGTGTTTAATTTCATGTCATTCATATGCATGCACATGGGCATATCATATATACTAAACAAATAGATAGATGATTGGATGATTAATTTGAGAGAAAGAGAGAGGAGGGCCGGATAAGGTTGTCCCTTGAGGAAGAGAAAGAAAGTGATGAAGATCATGCGCATGCATGATTATCAGATGAGAGGCAAGTGTAAAATTAAAGAATGTCAACTTTTATGTGCAAAAAGCTCAAGTAGATCATGCGAGGACGGATCCTGGCATCACATATGAGGATTTGATGATGAGTTGGTCAGGTACACTCACTGTACAAATTGCCCCTCTCGCTCTTACATATATGAAAATATATTCCTTCACAAAAGCAAAGAAAGAAAAGAAATATTTAAAGCAAGAAAACGAAAGGCATAGGAACATTTTATTATACTTTTAGCTTTATTGCTGCTTTTGCAGATACGAAAACACAAGGAATACCTCTCCATCCCAAAATCTCCAAAAGTAGAGATGATATACATTTATCATAAAAAAAAAAGGGAGAAAATTCTCTCAAACTTATTGTCCTTTAGATTATATCATATCATCGAACAAAATATTTATTATAAGAGATAATATATATGATTCATATTTAAACGTGTTGTTATTTTCACACGCCTTATTTGTTTAACATCTCGTAAAAATATATTCTTCAGTTATCTTAATTTGTTATAAGATCGATTGATTGCCGACTAATCTCTCCCAATGTGATCACTTTCAAAGATCGTTATCAATAATTCTTATCAACTTTGATTTCATTAGAGGTGTTTAAAACGTGCATATGGATATAGATAGGGCATAATATTTAGCCGTATTGTCGAAGATCCAAACTATATATCTTATCAAATCTTATTGAAGTATATAACTCTCTATGTCAGCATTTTACATCCTTGCACCTACAGTCACCCAATTTGGATTTCAAATTTGGGAATAAATTGGGCTGAAATTTCAGTTTAATCCTTCAACTTTAATTTCGCAAACTTTACTATATATAGTCGATATATTAATTTGATATTATGTTGCAGTTTTATTTTAAATATTTCTACTGTTTTGGTTACTTAATTAACTAGCTAGATTGCCTCGAGTCTACGCTACACAGGGAAAACCAGCTGCCGCCGTTTCTACAGCTTTAAACAAGAGTTGCGGAAACTGTGGATTGTAAATAGAAAACATGTTTTTTTAAATTTATACTTTTTGTCAGAGTAGGGATTATGTGCTCACACACCGATCGAATATTGATTCAATATATGTGCAGTTGTATGGTGGATTCATCTTCTTATTCTTATGAATTATACACTTACCTGTTGGTGTTGTTATTATTATTATTATTATTATTATTATTATTATCATCTTTTGATGAAGCCCATGCTGACTTCCCAGCAGCGGCATCTTTGACGTACACCTAGACTATTCCTGATCGAACTCTTATCTCTAACTTCTTAAGTCAATCTCTGGGTTCTGTGATCAATTTCTGCTTACCAATTTTTCATCGATATATCGTAAGTGAATTTCAAAGAAAATGAATCCGAATATTGAGATGGATATATATTAATTGGAGTAATTACTGTAACAAATGAATAATTAACATTAAACTATTACCAATAAGAACCAAGTTAATTAATTGTTATCAAATTTATGCACGACAGAGCGAGGCTCATATGCTTAACTACAAAACCTAAGTAACCCCTGCTTTCATATCGTTTCATCATCGATCGATCCAATTAATTTGTGTATCAATATTAGAGAGAATAATATTTACATAATTAATAAAAAGATTCAGTTACTTTAATCAAAATCAAACACCATGCGTGCACACATCATCCTTAATAGTAACGCAACTAGACTCTAATTTTGGGCAAGTGACTGTCTCTCTCTGATATTAATCTCATACCATCCAATCCAAAGTTGACATTCCCTCACCACCTCACATAATAATCGTACCAACATGTAATCAAAGAGCTTTTCTGTCCACAAAAACCTATATATATTACATATGTTGTATTCTTGTTTAATTTACTTTCCGACTTTTGAAACGCCTGGCTTATCCATATAGATTTTAAGATTCTGAGAACAACTAGGAGAAGTTTTTTTTGTGGAAAACCACACATGTCTCTTTCAAATTAACTTAAGGGACTGCATGGGATGGGAATCAATCCAAATATCTAAAGGAACCTTCAACTTTCCCATCTTCTCCTTTACTTTGTATTAAACAATCTGTCATATTCTACCACGTCACTCACTTCCCTGCTGCCTATATATATATTACTTGTTCAATGCCCCTTCTCCATCACACATTAAAATCCTTCCAGTACTTGTGCAGCCAACACACATTAATTTCTAATCTTTAGCACCTGCATTTTGTTCCATCAGGCTACCACATACATTTCATATATTACAAATTAACTTGGTTGTGATCAGCAAAATTCAAATGGACCGAGTAGCGAAATTGGCATCTCAGAAAGCAGTGGTGATATTCAGCAAGAGTTCTTGCTGCATGTGCCATGCCATCAAGAGACTGTTTTACGAGCAAGGGGTGAGTCCGGCGATCTACGAGCTCGATGAGGACGCTCGAGGGAAGGAAATGGAGTGGGCACTGATGCGGTTAGGCTGCAATCCTTCGGTCCCCGCAGTGTTCATCGGAGGCAAATTTGTAGGTTCAGCTAACACAGTGATGACTCTTCAGCTCAATGGTTCCCTCAAGAAATTGCTCAAAGACGCCGGCGCTCTGTGGCTGTAAAACTTACTAACGCTAGAGCTATATAAGTTTTGAAATAAGGTTAATTAATTAACTCACTTGTATGTTTTCCATTTTTGCTTCTGGTTTTAACCTTCCGGCGAGCTATATAGTCCAAGTAAATGGCACATTGCACGTACGGGCCGGGAAATAATTATACATAGAGTATATACATACAGTACGTGTAATTACAAAATATATATACATACATATACATATATATATAAATATATGTGACACATTTTGGAGTGTATAATAATATATATTAAACTCTTTTCGTTATACTAATATATAATTTTGCTTATTTAAAATAAGGCAGGTTCCCTCCCATACTCTTTGGAGTAAGCGCTGAAATTTTGGCAATATTACATGGCCTAAACAAGATGAGAAATATTGATCACTTCAATATATGGAAATATTCTTGTTCGATTACACAAAGATGAGGGATTTTTATATTATTCTTTGATGTATTATTAATATAACCGGCCTTTCGAAATATGCTCGTGGGTTGTGGGCATCAAAGTTTGGAAAATACATCCAATAAGTTTGTGTTGTTTATTATTGCAAAATCATTCCTCATTTGGTATATATCTAGCTAGCAATTTATCATTTTATCACAGAAGTAAGTTCTCGGTCGGCCGGTCGCATTCTTTCTTCCTTTGCTGGAAGCATCCAATTAATTTTTTGGTTTCTACATTTTGTGTCGCGCTGCCTAAACAGAAATCTAATGTCTGATCAATTGCGTTTTGTAAGTAATATAAGTGGCTAATTATTAATTGTAATAAAATATAACACAATAAAAATAATACTTTTAATCGTATGTGAATATATAATAATAAATATTTTAAAAAAAATAAAATTATAAAACTCTGCTAAACTAACTAATATTAAAGAGAATTTTAATCCTTTTTAAAACACTCAAAAGAAGTAACGACAAAGCCACGTGGAGTATGAAATTTTTAAGAGAACAATTATCTTTTATGTATATATATCAAAATTCTTTGTTCAATCGTAGATGTAGTAAAGAAAAAGATGAAGATAAAATCAGAATGTAAATTTTCAACTTATGAAGTTATATATACATCCATTAAAACAACGTAGAAAAAAAAATAATAGTCATATTACAAATTAATTAACGTTCGTATCCATTAATTGGCCAACATCTACTTTAAATGAATAATTTGTACTCGAAACAACAATCCAGGAAAGCAATATTTAAATAAATTAAATTGAAAAAAATATTTAAATAAAAATAAAAAATAAAAAATAAAAAATGGATTCTTGCAACTTTTAGTGCCACGCTTATGTATTCCTCCATTGAAGAAAAGGCTAAAGATATAGGGGTAATATTCACTTTGTCTAACTCGTGATGGAATTGATTCTACTTTATCCTTGTATTACATATTTAAAAGGATGTTGCATGCCTTCCACAAACTAAGATATGATGATCAGATGCATCCTTCAACATATATATATATATATATATATATCTGATATTATAATTAATTTAATTAATTAATTATACATCCATTGTATAGTTGCCAATGAATTCACGTAAGCCCTGTCACACAGAATATAGAAGGTGGCAAAGTTCCTCTCTTAATTACTTCTTTCATTTCTCTTTTAACGTGGTAGTTTAGCTTAGCTATTTTGGTTCTCTTCTTGTTTGCTAATCAAGAATCCCAATCTCACTTTCTATCATATTGAATTTTTAATTTTGGCGAAAAAATTTGTCGAATATTGATTGGTTCAATTAATTAGTAAAGTTTGAACCTTGAAGGGGAAAAAAAAAAAAAACAAGAGAGAGGATATATAATTACTATCCCATTAATTCATAGTAATTATTTTTTTCAATTACTATGTTATCATGTACTTTATTTACTATGTGCGTAAATCTTTAATATAATATAAGGTTTGGGGCTTCAAAAAATTACAAAAGAAAAAGAAATAAACATATATATATATATATAATATATTAACTATTGTTTTTTGTCATCAATTTCTTGGAGCTGTATTATAATATGGTTAGATTTGCTGACGATAAAGAGCAAATAAGGAATGTTTATAAAGCAAAGCTTTAATGTCATTGCCATCAACGCCTTAAATAACGAAGGGAAGATAATAAAGTTATAAAATGCGAAGTTAAGAACATATATATGTGGCGGACCTGAATGCATCTTCGTTTGTATAGCAATCATGCAACATTGGCCAGCTACCTATTTTTAACTTAAACTTTCTGTATATTGACATTTAGAGTATCATTTTTTAAAAAAAAGAATACATATAGCCTGTGAATTTTGATAAAATAACAAATAGAAATATACTTTAATTATTCTTAAAATTAAAAACTATGTTTTTATTTAAAATTCAGGGACCTGTACGTTAATATCCCAATATATTTTCTTCATTGAAGTATTTCTGTAGACTGGGCTGAAGAACTTTTTCAATACCAGACCTAACCCAAAAGTTCACCTGAGCCTAATTTTCTAGACCCAACTCTGCTTAAGCAGACCCAAATGTAAGCGGGTCCGTCAAATCAGGGAACAGCCCAGTCGGTCTTACCAAGATTTCCCTAAACTTCAAATTTATATGCAGTAAACAAAATTATCAATAGCCTACGCAATTCTGTTAAACGGTAGCTTTTGATGGGATATTTAATCAGATTGTTTTATTTTTTTAATAACTGCCAATTATGAATTAAATATTCTGTAACGGTTAGTCTGATCTTTCTTTTTAAACGAGAAATATAAATAAATATGATAATGTTGATCGGGCCTATCATGCTCAATGGACGGGCCGACGGATGGATAACTTGGGTTGGGAAAGTTCTGGATAGAAAGAATCGTAAATTGGTCAACAATCATTGACCACATTATGGATGCCACGTGTTTGATGAGAACAGGATGGACGGCGGTCCACTTTGACCACGTAAATCATGCTCATTCCCGGGAAGCAAGCAAGCGAGAAAAGATATCTACATTTTACACTTCCTATGCCGCTGCCTTTCAAGTTGCGGCAATTTTTTAAGATTGTCAGTCCACTTGATATGCAGATTTCTTCTGTTTATTTATTTATTTTTTTTTGTTATGATTAATTTTGCTCAGTTTATAAAAGACACTGATGAATAATATCACTTATGCAATGTTATTGTCTATGATAGTGTATTATTACATTACCCTATGTATATCTCAAAATTTTGTTTTAAATTTCATAGTTTAAGTCAAGTGTCTCATAATATATTTTCAAAAATTTTTAAATTATTATTACAGTATTTTACCATCCACTTGAAAAATGTTAGGCCATTTGAAATGAGAATTTTGGATAAAAATTCTTTTTATAAATAAATTGTCTTTGGAGTTTTACTTTTGAAATAAAAAGAAAATCAACAAATATATTTATGAATCAAATTTAATGAATATAATTTAGTTTTAAATAATCTTATGATTACCTTGAACATGAATCATGTTAAAAATAAAAATACTGCATTTTAGATTCTAGATTTTAGATTTTAGATTTAGTGGGCTTTAAATGCATTTTATTCAAGCGATTATTGGTAACAATTTTCCATGTCCAGAATATTGCATCAGATTTTGACTATTGAGAAATTTAATTTACGTTGGGAAGAAAGATGCATTGTATAAAATTTGAAATGGCATAACATAATGAATGATAAAACAGATGGCGGGAGGGAAGAGCACTCGGCCAGCGAACATTGATGGTGATGGTCTGATGGATGTAACAGCGCCGTATAAAATGCTCTGTTAATTCCGCGGCACAAATTACGGTACTGCGTGTCTTAAAAGTGAGAGAAACATAAATTTGGAAACTCCAAATCCAACTCCAACAATTGGAGTTTTCTTTGTAAGAAAGAATTTCCCAGCCGTTCGATTTTGGATAATAATAATAATAATAATAATACTTAATTAAGAGAGAGAGTTTGACGTTTGTCCGACGATCAGATCATCCACTTTCGACATTTTTATCTCTTGTTGGTCAATGACAGCTAAGTTTTCCTACAATAAGCGGTTAATTTCCAACAAAAGTTTTACCATTTTTCTTTTTAAAAATATTTTATTTATTTATTTATTTATTTGTTGGAAAGTAAATATTTCTTAAATTTATCAGGTTTAAACTCCAAATCCATTCAACTTAAAAAATTTTATCCAAAAAATATTAGCATGTACTTATTAAATTAGATTAAAATTTGATATTTTTGTATTATTTTTTAAAAAATTATCAGTTGAATTAGCTAACAAATAATTAAATTCTCTTATAATCGGATTACATTCGATGGTTCTAGAAAAATTGTACTTGTATTTAGCTTTTGTCTTCTTTTTTTTTTAAAAGAAAAAAAAAAAAGAAAAGGAAGAGAAAACATACGATGAAGAAGAATTAATTTATTATTAATTTTTATTTAAAAAAAAAAATAAATAGAATGGTATTGTGTCTTTAGTCTCTGACAGAGGATGATAAAAATAAAATGGGTGGCAGTGTGGCATGCACGTTGAAGACAAACAAACAAACTCCGCTAGATCCCATGTAATCTTTCGCTTACTCTCTTCCTTCTTCATTATTAACACAATATTATTATCATTTGTACTCATCTATTTACCTCTCTCTACTTCTCTCTCTTTTCCTTTCCTTTCCTTTCCTTTATAATAGAACACGATCCACGTGAAAATGATTATTATATATATATATATATATATATACACACACACACACACGTTTTTCTATTCCCATCTGCATGTAGTACTAGCTGTAACCATTCTCCATGTTGTTCCTTCTTTTAATTTGTTGTGAAAAAAGCTAGCACACCCAAAAACAAAAACAGCAACGACAATAATAATATTAATAATAATAGTTAATCATAATTACAATGGTTTTCAGAGTCGTCTGACAAACGTCCTGAAAAATATTGAATGTTGATTCAGATTTAAGTATATACTGTTGCTTCAGCTTTGAAGTACTGCAAACAGAGGAAGGAAAGCAAATGGCAACAGAAAAAGTACTTTTTAACAACTTAAATTTAGGGTTTACACGTTTTTAGAAGTAAGAGTGCGACAGAATCTCTCGATGTAATTAATTAACATAATAATAATCCTTAATCAAGCTTAATTTTTTTTTTGACCTTTTTGAGTGTAGCTTAATTTCTTTATTTATATTTTTCTCAGAGTGCAACTGCATGTATGCATGTAAAATATACATATTATATATCCAACAAAACATTCTTCGGGTATGAAAGTATTTGGTAACTTTTGTAAAATTAGTATTATTATTTGTCGGCGAGCAAATTTGAGAGACTTATGATTTTATCTGAACTACTTGTAAGCCAGCATGCTTTCCCCTTTTTTTTTAAATATTATATACATATATATTTTCAAAAAATTAGTTAGAGGAGTATTTCAATATCATATTTTTAAATCATTTTGCTAATTAAACAAATTAAAAGTCAGCAATTTGTTTGAGAATAATTCACCGAAAATAATGATAATAAAAAAAATTTCGTACATGAATCATGAACTTGGATTGAAAGACATGCATGCATGAAATTTAGTAGTGCCGTAGGAAGGAGTCTAAAAAATATTTATTATTTTTTGAAAAATGAAAAAATATTTATTAAACCAAGACAAATAATCAAGATAGGGAAAAAAAAAATTCTAATTTGAAATATTCAAAATATTTCATTTGACTTTCATTGAGTAATAATTTTCTTTTGTTAAGCTACACTACAGCGATGTAATTGATAGAATTCCAGAATTTTCAAAAAATTTACATAATAATTTGTTTTATTTTTAAAAAATAAATCACACATAATATATAATAATTAAAATTGAGTATTAACGGTCACGGGCAACATAAGACTTTTTCAGAAGTCGTGAACTTGATTAATATTTTATTAAATTACGAGGACTTGACTAATAATAACCAATTATTTTATTTTAAACGAAAGTTTGTACGAGCAGTGTATAATATATATACGACTCCGAAAGACGTTGGTTGGATCAAACATAATGATGTCACACTTTTGGAGTAGTCCACACCGATCATCATTTCATCCAACGGCCAAAATTTGTTGTACCCTTAATAACATCAACCGTAGGCGATCACTACCTTTCTTCTTTCTCTTTTAAATAGTTTCGAGCATGTGTTAGAGAATTTCGATCACAAGTGTGGAAGCACATCCCCAAATATGGGACCCACCATCCGACCGTGATGATATTATTACTTCTCTTCAATTGTAAAAAATTGTAAATACGTAAAAAATAAAGGGCTAAAAAGTAAAAAAAAGCATAAAAAAGTAAAAGAAAAAGAAAAAATCAAAAAGTTATAGTGGGAAATTGGTATTTATTCCAAAGAGATTTCTGTATATCATAAATACCATAATTATCGGATAATTATTAATAATTTCACTTTTAACCATTGAAAATCTTTTTATTTGGTTAATTAATTAATTATTCATTTTTTCCCCTTTCCTTTCTTTACTTTCTCTTCTTGCACAGCACACCACACAACAACAACAACATAGTTTTTCTTCGATTTGTTGATCTGCTTTTTTTGGGTCTCGATCTTTCTCCTTAATGGACACTCAAGATCCTAGAAAGACAAATTTTTGGGAGAGGAAGTTGATCTGATGGGCAAGTTTTGAGTTGGATTTCTATTGGTTTAAAAGAAATTATGGTGAATATTGAGTGAGAGGTTTTGTTTATGATAAAGTTTGAATTTTGTTGAGGAATTTCATTGATTTATCTGGATTTGATATGGGTGGGTGTTTTCCTTGTTTTGGATCATCCAATAACAAGGAGAATAGTGGCGGTAGTAGTGTGAAGGAAGTGAGCAGGAAGGATTCAGCTAGAGATGGCTCAATTGCTCAGTCTAACCATGTCAGCAGAGTTAGTTCAGGTTAAAGTTTTTCCTTTTTTGTTGCTTTTGTAGAGAATTGTAGCTGGGTTTCTTGTATCCGATTATACTGATTACTTAGTGCGTTGAATTTTGTGTCTTTTGGTATGTTTTTAAGTGTTTTGTTGATGGGCTGCTGTTAGAGTTTGCTGTTGCTTTGATCTGATGTATCTGCTGTTGATGTTGTTATCTTTTATAATTTTCTCTTTTAGATTTTGGTTAGGTTTTAAAGCTTTATCTGTTTTAATTATTTGATGAATTTTAGTTCATGTATTGTCCTTTTGGTTTTACTGTTTGATTCTTATGTCAATGGAGTGGTGCCCACAACTTATTTTGGAGTCCGCGCTTAGCTTTTGGAGCACAAATTAACTTGTTTTCTGATACTTCTGTTATCTGCTCATCCATAATTGTTCAGTTTTGCCGCAAATAGATAATTTACATTTAAGTTAAAATTTTGAATCGTTTAACAATTGTGTTTGTATAAAAAAGTTAGACCAGACACGTCTATTCTTGATCTTTTGATGCTTGTACAAACAAGTGAAATGCAGTGTCGAGTGATAGCTTAGGATTTTAAATTGACATCTTTATCAGAAAAATTATGATTATGGACGAATCACTAGGGAGAAAGAGAAACTCTGGTTAATCCATTGGTAGGCACAAATTATCTAGGCATGCTACATGATTTTTGGGTGTAGAGTGAAGTTTGTTGTTTTGTTCTATGGTTGTTACCGCATGAAGTTACAATGTAAAAACATCGATGCTCATGTATCAACTATTGTAAATTCTATGCCTATACGTTACTGAATTATATTTCACGGTTATACATTCCTTATACCTGGAGTTTTTATAATTTAACCTTCTTTTACTCATCTATTTGTGCAGAGAAATCAAAATCTCGGAATGGTTCTGATCCTAAAAAGGAACCAGCTATACCAAAAGAGCCAAGTGCACATATTGCTGCACAAACATTTACATTTAGAGAACTTGCTGCCGCCACCAAGAACTTTAGGCCAGAATGTCTATTGGGTGAAGGGGGTTTTGGACGTGTTTACAAGGGCCGTTTGGAGAGTACTGGACAGGTAAGGTGTAATTATTCGGAACGGAAGTCCATAATTTATCATTTGGGAGATTTCTAAGTGCTTGCCTTCTGGTCTGCCATTTGCTGGATTTATAATCTTATTGATATTAAACTTCCATCTTTTTTACCATCTATTTTGTGTCATGATTGTCAAAAATTGCAGTACTAAATTACATGAATTCTTTGATGATTTCTGGTTGCATGGAATGATTATTTTTGCAGGTAGTTGCTGTCAAACAGCTTGACCGGAATGGCCTTCAGGGAAATAGGGAGTTTCTGGTGGAAGTTCTCATGCTTAGCCTCTTACACCATCCAAACCTTGTCAACTTGATTGGTTATTGTGCAGATGGGGACCAGCGCCTCCTTGTTTACGAGTTTATGCCGTTGGGATCATTGGAAGATCATTTACACGGTCAGTTTGCGTTTCTGTATTATACTCATGCTATTGTGAAACTTCCTGCACCTAGATTTATCACGCTATCATTTTGTACAATATGAAGTTAATTGTCTTTTATGAAATGTGAACAATTGACTGCATATGTAATAGGGCTACTTAGGCCATTTCATGTTATTACCTAGTTAAGTGATAAAATTTGGTAACATTCAGAGGTTTTCACTATAGCAATATTATTCATTTAAGAGATGGTGGTTTATTTAAAGCTGGTATGGATACTAGTGGAGGTGTTATGTCTTAGACATCTTTTAGTAAGGTTAGTAAGGTAGATAATTGAAGCTGTTAGGAGTACAATTAAGAAAATTACGAAAAACATTTTTTGGTGTTACGGATAGAGAGGAACAGAAGAATGTTTGGAGACAACATAGGGGAAGATACTCTGTCACCTCTGTGGCAAACTCAAAATTTGGACCTCTATCTGGGTTCCATTTCTGCAGAATTTAGAGAAGTCGCTTTCTTCTATGAATGGGAAACTGAAGCAGTTTAATAGGGGAAGTGTGTTCTGAATCCAGCTGCCGTTGATTGATATGGAATATCTTGAAGTAACAACCACTAAACTTGGCCGCTAATATCCAAGGTTTTTGTGTCACATCATTTGATGCTATATGTTGTACCCTTTCTTTCTGAAGAAACTTTTTTTGGGAACTTAAGTTCATATGCAAACTAGTTTTTCCTGCTTTTGGGTTTCAGGAAAATCCACTTATGTGGTTAAAACCTTAGTTGATTTATTTTGAGTCTTAGAGAATCAAGAGAGCTTTCTTTTATAAGACATGACCAATCCAGTATTTGGTTCTTGAAAACCCTTGTTTGATTACTTTTCTGTGATTAAAGCAGCTGAATATTTGCTCGTATATCTTTGGGCGTGTATTCTGATGCAGAAAACCATAGATATTACTGACCAGCCAGCCAGCTTGGTGGGAAAAGTTTGGAAAGTGATAAAGTGCTAAACCTTGTTGTAACCATTATGTTTTTGTGGATATCTCTGCCTGACAAATCTAAGGGCTACTGGTTCTTTTATTCTTTCTTTACCCAAAGCTGGGGATATCCATGTTCCCTGCAGAATGATGAATACCAATGTCTTCCCACCTCAAAAGAACATTTAAGATTTTTGGGGAATGGGGATTATCAGTATGCAAATACACCTTCACATGTTATTCTGTATCAGTTAAACTGTTCATTGCTGGTCTCTGGTCAGTGGTTACTCTTATTAGATTATGCTGTAAACGTCAGATACTTAGCTTGCATTGATCTTGGCACATCCAGAAATGAAACATCTGAATCACAATGATTGTTTATGTAATAGCGTGCACTTTCTTATTTGAAGATTAAATATTTACATGGAAACCGACACTTTCTGACATGCTGCTGTTATTATGAAAACAGAAATCACAGCTACATGCACCTCCACATGATTGAGCATGCATCTATAATGTGGGAGATTGATGTGAAACAGCTTATCACTTTGTCACTTTAGCAGTATTTTCTTCAGTGACAAATTTTTTGCCAACTTTTTTCTTGATACCTTGGGTCCAAAACTTGAATTAGACAAGCATAATTATGGAAAGCACCATGTTCACTTTATTTTAAATTTATTTTCAGATTTACCACCGGACAAGGAGCCACTGGATTGGAATACAAGGATGAAGATTGCAGCTGGTGCAGCTAAGGGGTTGGAATACCTGCATGATAAAGCAAACCCCCCTGTTATATATAGGGACTTGAAATCATCAAACATACTCCTGGATGAGGGCTACCACCCTAAGTTATCTGATTTTGGGCTTGCAAAACTGGGGCCTGTTGGTGATAAAACCCATGTATCCACTCGTGTAATGGGCACATATGGATATTGTGCACCAGAATATGCTATGACTGGCCAACTCACTCTTAAGTCCGATGTATACAGTTTTGGAGTTGTCTTTCTTGAACTTATCACAGGGCGGAAGGCTATTGATAATACACGGGCACCAGGGGAGCATAATCTTGTTGCTTGGGTAAGTATGCCTTCTCTTCATTCTTGCAGTTCAATGCAGGAGAGTTCTTTCGAATATATATTGATATATGAAATCTTGGTTTGAGTTATTTCTCGTGTTCCATATTATCATGAAATGAGGTTTCTCTTTCTTTCTTGCTTTTTTATTTTCTATTTGTGGGACATGGGCCTGCAGGCACGGCCACTCTTTAAAGATCGTAGGAAGTTTCCCAAAATGGCTGACCCGCTATTGCAAGGTCGGTATCCAATGCGAGGACTATACCAAGCTCTTGCAGTTGCAGCCATGTGTTTGCAGGAGCAAGCCGCTACAAGGCCTCTAATAGGTGATGTTGTGACTGCGCTGACATATTTAGCCTCCCAAACATACGACCCAAATGCAGCCAGCAACCAAAGTAACAGAGTTGTTCCGTCTACTCCTAGGAATAGGGATGATCGAAGGGGTATGGCAGATGGGCTGGATAGCCCAGACGAGCATGGACGTGTTGGGCGGCATGGATCTCCTTCCACCCATAAAAATTCACCTGATTATAGGAAGAGGGGCCATGTTAGGGAATTGAGTACTGGTGCAGAGTTAGGCAGGAATGAAACTGGTGGTGGATCAGGGAGAAAATGGGGTGTGGATGATTTAGAGCGACAGGAATCTCAGAGAGACAGCCCTGTAAATACTGGGAGAGCTAGGCAATCTCCAAGAAATCGTGATTTAGATAGAGAGCGTGCAGTGGCAGAGGCAAAAGTGTGGGGTGAGAACTGGAGAGAGAAAAAGCGGGCAAATGCAATGGGGAGCTTTGATGGTACAAATGAATGATTGCACCAAAACGCACATTATCCTTGTCACTTGGTCTTTATAGGGAAGAGATGTTGTATCATTCTGAGGTAACGACAAAGAAAGATAAGAATACTTGCAGATGCATCATCATTTAAAGTCGTCTTGATTTCGATTTCCACCAAGGGAATAAGAGTTCTTGCATGTATCCAACTTTGACTGTTGTTGCTTGTCCTATATCACTCTTGTAGTTTTTTGAGTATGAAACTGAATGCTTCAATTATGTGGTTGAAGGAGGGAGACACAGTTAAAGAAGGGATAGGGGAAAGAGGTAATGTGTTGATTGCGAGTATTACAGAGAACCCACGGCAGGATGAGGTTGATGATGATGTATGCAACATGTTAGTCTATGTATTTAGGGTTTTCTTGAAGTTGATGTTACAGAAAATCTGGGAAGATGTCTAATTTTTGCCCCATATATTTATTGTCTGTAAGTGGGGGAACTTAGTGGGTTTGGTGTGGACGTCTCGTCACATTGGTGTTACATCTTTTGTCTTCTCATACAGTCTTGTGTATGGATTTCTCCGAGTCAGTCATGCTTTCGGCTTATACCAAAAAAAAAAAAAAAAAAGGGAGGGGGAGGGTGGGGGGGGGGGGGGGGGGGGGTTTTTATCTTATTATTCTCCTACATACCATATTCTCCATGTATTCACTCTCTCATCTATTTCCCACACACACTTGGGCATGCGTAACAGATAAACATCTACAACTCAGATGAGTTCTCAAACACAACAATGAAGGGAACGAGCGTTAAGAGAATGATTTACGGATTTATACTCTTCACTTCATCGAAGTGTTGAATGTTTCAGGAGAATGAATACGGTACAGGAAAAATCTAATACGTCTAACAACCTCCATTGACTTGACTGAGGCAGGCGTAACCAAATGACACAACACATGAGACTAACGACTACATGACGGACTGAACAACGAAGCCAGTCGAAGAAACTCTGTACATACTACAGTTAAGATTGTAACTTGACTTGATAATGCGGTTTAGCTTCACAAAAACTCTCGCAAGCCATATTATAAGGAATGGGAGTATAGATTACCTTATTAAAGGTTGAAACGCATTTTGAGACGCGAGATAAACTGTAACAAAGAAAACCAAAACTTGTTAAGGCCAAGGCCAAGGCCACCAGCACCTACAATCTAAAATGACAATTAGTAAACAGAAAAGGTAATCGGTGCCGAGGAGGGTCCAGCTTAACCAGAACACCTACTACATTAATTTTTCAATTCCGTCGGCGCCAGGCTCTCAGAGGATTTTGAAAAATCATAATGCAATTCGCGTATGCAAAACACAAGTCCATTTCGGACCACTGGATCTAAAAGATACCAACAATACAATCAGTTTCATGATGTACATGGAAAGTTAAAAGACTACAGGTATTAACAGACAAGTTATTACACATACATCAGACGCATTGAAGTTAAATTGTAGATCATTATATTTAATAATAATTTCTTCTATTTTAGGTTAATCACGATTTTAGTCACGCGGTCAAATCAAAACTTTCTTTCAACTTTCAAATTGTTATTACATCTAATCTATTCGCACCGACCGGCGGAATTCGGTGTCTCTGAAATGAGATTATACTTGGATGAATATACATAGAATATGCTGATATAAAACCATATTTTACACTTCCAAGTTCCAACAGTGGATCAAGAACAAAACTAATAAGAAATTTGGCTGATGCCATGGCGACCTCCGCCTTAGCTATTCATTGACATGAAATGAACTCCAATGAATGTAATAATAATAATAATAATAAGATATAGCTTACAAAGCATCTCGTATACTCATTTTATACAACTATCCAAGACTAACACAATCTAATGCTACCTTTTCCGTACTAGTGAGATTAAAGGTTCTATTGAACCCTAATGGCAATATCAAAAATCAAAAGGGTTATAGCTGGAATACAGCTTACAGCAAAATATCTGAGGTTCCAAACTTGCTGTACTTTATAAATCATTTCCTCCTCTTCCCCTGCAATAGAAAAAGACCAAATCAAGTTTCACTACGTAGCCACCAGGCATTCCTAAATTAAAACAAGTCCGAAGCATACCGAGCTCAGGTAGTCGTCCATTGATAATTGCTTCCGTTTCTTTAAGGAACTAGGGCTCTCATTTGGCTGCCTTCCCCCACCACGCTTTGATGGTGTCATGTTCTATAGAATAAAAAACCAACAAAAATGAGATTGACTAGCTTTTATACACATTGACATTGAAATAAAAATTCTAACAATGCAAAATATAAACCACTATGAACATGTCGGTGCATGTAGGTCAATGTGATTGTACGCAGACATGTTGCATTGGGTAGGGCAAGTGATAGAAAGAACCTTAGCAAGCTTCTTTTCTTTGCGAGCCTGTCTCTCTCTTTCATCATATTCCTGATTTTCCTTCTCCACCAGCCTAATGAGGGTATCACATCTCCTAGCCAGTTCTTGAGTTGTACGGGACTTGACAAACCAGTCAAATCGAAATAAGGGTGATGTGCGAAATGCTGCTTTCAGCTCATCCCAGTTCCCATACCCGAGCTTGTGAACCATGCATATCTGTATGTTGAATAGAAGACATAAATGTTTTTTCCAGCAAAACATAAATAGCAGTTTGCATCAATTACACAGAAAACAGAGATCGCACCATGAAACGATCACATTCTTCATTGTACAATTTCCCTTTGTTCTGACCATACTGAATCTTTAGTTCCAGCCATGGATTCTTGTAGCGATCCAATTTCTTGCCAATAGCTTTCATGATCTCATCTTTCCGAGAAATTCTGGCCTCACCTCTTTCAATGTTCTTAATAATCCTGTCATAATCTGTAGCATTCCAACAAAATCTAAATTAGAAGAAAGAATTAAGTTATTATAAGAAACCGAAATACAGCTCAAATGAGCAGGCTATTATCATAACATTTACCATATGAAAACTTGGAGAGATCTAATCACTAGCCACATATTGCTTCTTGTTCAACCACAAAACCATCTTTTTTTTTTTTCCCCTCTAAACAAGCCAAACTAACAAGAACTCAAGCAACACAGCAGTTCATCCTAAAACAGAGTCCAGGCTAGTTGAATCATGAACACAAAGAAATATTTTAAAACTAGTTATTGCATCTAATAGAACAGACTAAAATACTATTCTCCTATCGTACAAATGGCAAACTGTTTGAAAGGAAAAAGATAACAGGAGAACGCTTTCGGCCATCCAGGGCTCCCCATAAATCATGCCTTGTGCAGGAAGATGATGCTAACACATAGACATGCCATTGGGGAGGCCTCAGAGCAACCTTCAATTCATTTCTCGTCAGGCTTCAGGCTGAGCCTCCTAAAAACCTATCAAATTTTGTATCCAAGGCCCACCAATGATCAGGTCTAGCAGGATGTAAGGGCATAAGCCCCCTTACTAATACATGCTGTCACAGCTTCACAACTTAGAAGGCAAACCATAAATTATATTCACTTACTGGCATGAAACTGGAAGCAACTTACCATTAAGCTCCTTGTATCGTTCTTTAAAAACTTTAGCATATCTTTCAACTTCCTCCTCAGTTTTTCCTTCCATTTCTGAGGCAATGCTTTTTATGTCATTCCGTCCATATTTCTCACAAGCCCTAATGAAAGTATTGAAATCTCTTCTACTCCAAGAAGAAAATCCCTACATGAAACCGGCAGCTATATTTAAGTAAAAGGTCAATAATGTAAACCTCAAAGACATCAGATATTCTACTCACTTCTTCTAATAATCGCTCCTTTTCCTCCAACTCCTCAGCAGTCAGTGGATCTCCAGCTTCTAAATATACAATACACAGTCAGCAGTATGTACAAAAATGAAGCAAATTTATAATGGACAAGAAAAAAGAACCAACACCTTCAGGCTCATCTACATCAATTGTGTCTTTTAACTGATTCTTCTGATGTGTTTGCTGAGAGGAAAAGAAAAATAATAAGAGCATGCACAAATATCAAACGAGATGCATAGAACAGAATGTATGTCCATACTAACTCAAATACCCACCATCAGGTAGCGCACTTCTTTTTCATACAACTCACTTAGCCTCTGGGTGTTGAAAAATTGAAAATCATGCCTGGAAGCAGTAGGCAAGGATATATTAAAGTAAACTATCCAGCTTGTGAATACAGAAAAAACCAAGAAGTAAACAACTGGTTTCACAAGATGCTTACAGCTGCGGCATCCGAGGAATTCGAGGCTCTTTTGGTTTTGCTGGACCACCTTGGCGCATTGTTTGCTTAAAATACTCAGATTCAGAGTAACTGATACAAGTACATATTGAATATATATAAGATCAACATGACATAAGATAAATAAATGCCAATTACAGTAAATTAAGATTAGACAACAGTACTTGCGCTTCCGCTCTCGTTTTGGAGGTTCAATCCAGTTTTCACTAACAATCTTCTTGAAATCAAACTTGTTTTCGTCCTTTTCATCATCAAAATCATACAATTCAGCGGCTGCATGACAAAACAGTACCAACGATTTAAATTATAATCATACACAATGATTGCACATGCAAAATAGATAAATAATCAAATAATTAAAACTAGAAGGTAATTCCACAGGCATCAAGCAACATACTGTCATCCATTTTAAATTTGATGGCATCTTCTGTAAATTTCTTCATCTTGGCATCAAGTTCAGCTGTAGCCTCTTCTCCTTTAGCAATAATTCTGTCGATATCCTCATCTGTAATTGTGCTATCCTTGGAACTGAAAACCATTTCAGCACCAAATCTCACCATCTGAAGCAACTCATCTTTATTTACAGCTGCATAGGATCCCCCAAAAGATGTTAAGGCAGGGAAATCTATAATTAATGGAGGGCTATAGTTTCTTAGAAAGCTAGTAATTAGAAGTACTTACTTTTCTGCTCAGCTAACCGTCCTTGCTGAATAACCAAAGCATCAAGTGCAAGCTTTTTATAGGCCCTCTCAATCACTTTCTCCTCAATGGTATACTGTTAAAAATGAATCCAAATGACTAATCCCATTCACAAAGTTCTTCCAGTGTCACATAAACAACAAATCCAAACCTCTGTGCAAAATCGGAACACTTGAACTTCTTTCTTCTGACCAATCCTATGGGCACGATCCTGTGCTTGCAGATCAACTTGAGGATTCCTACAAAAATCTCCTAGCATCATTCACCCAAAGAGGACATGCAAAGAGAAACTAGGCCCCCAAAGAACAAATTGAAAGACTCACCAGTCACTATCATAGAGGATGACAACATCTGCAGTGGCAAGATTAATACCAAGTCCTCCAGCTCTAGTTGACAACAAGAAAACAAATTTCTCACTTCCTGGCTTATTAAAAGCCTCAATGGAAGCATCTCGATCTTCTCCGCCAGTATTACCATCGATACGACAATACAAGTATCCACGAAACATTAAATAGTCTTCAAGAATGTCCAGTAACCTTGTCATCTGAATTATAAAAACAAAATCAGAGATAAAAAAATTACAAAACACGGAAGGAGAATATGATATCAGAACATTGTACATAATGCAAAAGAATGTAGAAGAAACTGGACAGTCATGTATACAGACAAACAACTAACAAAATCAGAAAATATTGCACTTCTTACAGATAATTAAATATACAAAGGCAAGTAGGCAACTCATTTGCAATTTCATATAGAACTGACCTGAGAAAATATTAAAACCCTAGAATCACGCTCCTTTAGCTTTGGAAGCAACTTATCCAGAAGAACCATTTTACCTGACAATGAAATTTTAGTAGGATTACAAATTCCTGAACCAGAGAACCAAATATGATCTATAAGGAAAAGCTTACCAGCATTGGTTATAAGATGCTCCCCAGTAGTATAAGGAGGACCAGGTTCAGCACCTTGGAACAAATATGGATGATTACAACACTTACGAAGTTGCATAGCTATGTTCAGCAGACGTTTGCGTTCTCCACCTGCATTCACAACTTCAAGGTCTTTCTGCAGCAATGCCCTGTAGTATTGTTTCTGCATCTGGGACATGCCCACTTTGAGTATAGTTTCTTTTTTCGGAGGCAAACCTTTTTCAACATCCGACTTTAGTCTTCGAAGAAGAAATGGCCGGAGGACCTTAAAAGTGCATAAACACAGAATATAAAAGTTATTGGAAGAAGCATACTACACTTACACTGAATGATAATAAGGCAGAGCAATTACCTTGTGAAGTTGTTGAACAACTTCCTGCTGATCATTTTCACCAGATATTTGGAACCATTCATCAAAAGTTTCAGCTGAGCTAAAGATCTCCGGGAGCAAGAAGTTAAGAAGGGACCACAGCTCATGAAGATTGTTCTGCACATTAGAAAACATAGCCACAAAACTACATTAAATAAAATTCCCACAGGTCACAGAAACAAAAACACAATTATTGCAATTGAAAGAATGAGCATCCTTAAATTGAGCCGAAGAAAAGGTGCTAACACAAACTAGAGCAATGATCAAAACATCATTAATATCATTAGAAAGCCAGGAAATTGAAACATTTTACACGAGACAGCTCATGCATAACTAATATAGTACCAACTACAGGGTAATGAAGTAAGACAGATACAAAATTGGAACAAAACAGAACTCTTGGATTACCTTATTTCAAAACAGAAGACTACAGAAACAACTAAAATCATACATCTAAATGTGTGGCACATATTTCGCTTGAAAAGAAATGGAAAAACTACTCAGAAGAATTGAAGTTTGGTTCAAATGGCGAACCAAGCCTAAGTCCAAACCAGTTGGGGTTGCCTATTGTCAACATTAACCATAAGTTCATGTAAAACTCCCAGACAAGCAAAATATATGCAAGTCAGCAGGACCATGCAACTGAATACAACCAGAAGACAAGATCATACCCCATACTAAATGAGATTCAAAACCAATGAACAAAATAATTAGTACCTGAAGTGGAGTACCAGTGATAAGAAGGCGATAATTGGTGTTATAAAGTCTCATTGTTTTTGAAAGAAGAGAATTTTCGTTCTTGATTCGATGGGCTTCGTCGATGATAATATAGCGCCAACTAAAACGACGCAAAGCAGACTTCTCTTTGATAGCCATTTCAAAACTTGTGACACAGACATCAAACTTTCCAGCAAGCAGTAACTCCTCACGTATATGCCTCTGCACACAAAAAGAGAAAATAAGAAATATTTTAGAGAAAAAAAATAGTACATAAAGTACCGAATAAGCATACTCTGACAGATTTACCCTTTCTTCGGGATTTCCAAGAAACTTTACAGCACGCAAAACTGGGCAGAAACGGCGGATTTCATTCATCCAGTTACCAAGAGTGGATTTTGGGGCAACAACCATATGAGGGCCAGTAATTCCTCGGAACTCATGAAGGTAGCCCAGCAACGATATGGTTTGCAAGGTTTTACCAAGACCCTGGATTACAACAAAAACTATCAATATTAAAATATTGTCACTAAATGAAATGGAAATCATTGGTGACACCACAAATAAAGTTATAAACCAGAGTCAAAGTACTGAATCCAATGTATACACGCATATAATCACATTAACCAGGATCAATATCAGAAGCCACAGTTCTCATTCCCACCATTTCATCTGCAAGAATTCCATTTATCCCATTCTCATATAATCGTATAAGCCAGTTCAATCCAGCAAGTTGGTAATCCCTCATTTTTCCTTGAATACCTGCAAATAAATGAAGAAATCTTAGTTACTCTAAATGGAATAGCACTTGATTACAAGAATTCAACAACCAAAAAAAAAAAAAAAGCACACGTCTGCATGACTAGAAATATACCAATTTCACCTAATGAAAACATTTAACTAGCAAGATCACCAAAAACACTACATCAGAATAGGAGAAATACTCAAAACTAGTACCAAACTGAGGGAGACAAAGGTAACTAATACATTAAAAATTGGCTAACATCTGAACTAGTTGAGAAGAAAAATTGTCCCCATATACACCCTTCTGAATAATCATACAATATTCAGTTCAATAAATGGCAAAAGCCAATAGATCAAAATAAGAAAAGCAAATGAAAAATTCATTAAAAAAATTGCCCAAGGAGAATGACAGGACCACAGTAGACGCAAAAATAACACCTTGGAAACATAATAAACAGTCAGAAATTATAAATAAAATTGCAATATAAATATATGCAGACAAATTTTCAGGTGCACAAATGACCCAGACACATATTGAGAGAGGACTTACAAGAGGGTTGCGTCACCAGCCGTGTATTTCCAGATAAACCATCTTCTTCCTCCTTCAGACATTCTTCATCTTCTTCCTCTTCAGTTATTTTTGATGCATGGCGACCCCTAAATTCAGCAGTACACAACAGCACGGCTTATATAGATGAACATTTGAATGCATAACACCATTAAGTAAAACCTGATGAGCTAAATTAAAGCATCCTCATGTTTTTCAAAATTTATCAATTTTAATAAACAACCCATTTTGCATCTTTTATGTCCTTATAACCATTTTCTGCTCAGCTCTAATCATTACTTCAGAAACAAAGTTATGGCTGTATTTGATTATTGTGAATAGCAAACATATTACTTTACATTTTGAGGACATGCAAGAATGCTGTATTAGGAAATACCCCAATATAACATCTTGTGCCTTAAAAAAGGCCGGCAATGATACAGATTTGGCCACATTCGTAGGCGAACTAAGATACGACATACATGGAGTTACATATTACTGCCAAACTCGTTAAGTTCAGCCAACGGTCTATGTTAGAGAATGATGAGAAATAGCCATACAACAGTCCAACTATAAATCTAAGCCATATACTATGCTTTCAAGGCAAAGGCACCATTATCGGAGCTTGGTTTCAATATCTCTCAAATTTTTAACTTTTTATTAACCTACACAACCAAAATCCAATCCAAACTAAGTTTCTGGGTCTCACATAGCCCTGCAAGACATATTCATTCATCTGCTCAATGGGGAAAATGTCTACTCCTATCAGCTAGAAGAGCTCCAAATACTCAGAACTCAGTGATGATAATCAACATATAACCAGGAGATAAAGAAATTTCAATAAAAGCTACTGCTAGATAAGGAAGTATGGCATGGACATATAGAGATAAAGCACGTGGTACAACTCCTTAAACAACCATGAGATATACCTTCCTTTTGCCTTCTTCTGTGATGCAGATTGATCACCTTTGGCAAAATGAGCAAACAACTCTGTTTGCTGCAATAGATACTTCAGTCGGCCCTTCCCCTTGTTGTTCTGCCATAAAACCAGATATCAATTAACTTGACTATTATTTTCATTTCTCAACAAGCATGTCAACCATGAACTTAAAAAATAGCACACACACCATATCAGCATCTATAGCAGCATTTTGTGCATCCAATATTTCTTGAATCTTTTGTTTCTTCATTTTCTGCATTTCTTTTAATCTGGCCTTTTCACGCTTGCTAATTTCTGCATCAGCCCCCCCACCATTATCATCCTGCAGTGAGAATTAACCAGAAAAAAAAAAAGTTACTCCAGAACACAGGAACATATAAAAGTGGAACCCGAAACCAGTTTACCAGAGCATAAATATCAAAAGAACAAGACCAAAAAAGATGTTATGCATAGTATGATGGATTTGAGTAAAATGGGGTTGGATTAGATATGCAAATTTCTAATTTTTCTGAATTAGGACGAACTCCAATCCCAATTCTGTTGTCAAATCCCACTCCAAATGCTAATTGATGAAATTGAGGTTTGGTATGAGTTTTCAGCAACTCTTTCAGGGTAGACAAAGGTAAAACAGAAATCCTAACTCCTTGGCCTATTCCAAAAACAAAAATCCTATGACTTATATATATGACCACAAAATTAGAGAACCCTAACTTATCCTGAGATAACAAAAATAAAAAGATAAAAATAAGATGGTTTCAAAATGTCATCAACGCAACAATTCGTTAGAACTCCGCGACTCATACACGTCCATGACAAAAATAATAATTTTTTTCACTTCATTTTAGTTGAAAGATAAGACCCAAAATCTGTTGAGCCAAATTTCACAAAGCAACTTCTTCCGTTCTAATTTTCTCAGCAAACAACTTTCGCAGAGAAAACCCTAAAGAACAAGCGGACAACTAGCTCGGATCCGCCAATTAAAAGTTTAACATGAAAACATAATCGAAAGAAACAACCGAAAGTTAAACCGTTAGATCACCTCTTCAACATCGTCGCCGTCGGGGGTAGCGTCGTCGTCGGAGGCCGGAGAGTTGTCGTCGTCGGAATCAGCCGAGCGGGCAACGGCTTCGAGCTCCTCCTCGTCATCCTCGTTAATCTGATCGTTGATTTGCTCTTCCTCCGACGAACTGGAGCCGTTCGATAAGGCTTCGTCGGATGATTCTCGTTTTGAGAGCTTCGCCATTTCTTTTTTTTTCCCCTGAGAGGGTTTCCTTTTTTTGAGAAAGCAAGAGAAATAAGAGAGCGAACGGACTTTATATATTTGTGAAATTAGAAGTCCGAAATGAAAATTAGCACTGGAATACTTTGGGGGAATTTATAACCGTTAGATTTGGGAAAAAGAGATGTGCGGTTTTGAGTGGGCTTGGGTGCGAAATGGGGATTTCCCGCCATTTATAGTGGAAAAGTTGTTTCCCGCCCAGGGTCTGGCCAGTGGCGAGATCTGGTTAGCCCAGGCTTGGCTTGGGTCAGGATGCGTGGGCTGGGACCCTGAACCTGAAGTGCGGCTAATTATGTGTTGGCGGTGATAAATATGATTTAAGATCCGTTTACTATAACTTTTCAAATAAAACTTTTTAAAGTAAAATTTTTATAAATAAAATTTTTAATAAAAGTTTATTATTCGTTTGGTTATCACAAATAACTTTTAAAAAAATTTGAGTAATTATTTTAATAGACAAATTTTTAATATTTTATTTTAAAAAAATAATGTAAAATTTTTAAAATAAAGTAAGAATATTTTAAACAATTTTATCTTTTAAAAAAACTAGAGAAGCTCTGCTGCCAAAAATCCAAATTTTGAACTTCCTCCAATAGAAGAAAAATAGTTTTTTTAATTTTCAAAAGCTTTTTTTTATTATCAATCAAACGACATGAAAAATTTTGAAAAAAGTTTTTATCATTAAAAAAACCCTTTTAACCAATGAAAAAAGCCAAATCAAACGGACACTTAATTGGTGTAAGCTTTTCTGAAAATACTATAATTTTGGATATTAAAATTCAAATTAATATCATTCACGGATCATGAGTAAGCATATTTATACTGTCTAGATTGTACTGTCAAATTTTATTATCCAGATTATATTGTCGCACATATTTACAAAGTTTGTAATTCCATTATCTAGATCATATTTCAAATGTATTTACGAAATTCTAGTCAATTAATAAGTTTATACGTGAGTATTTTCGTACTGTCTAGATTATGCTTTAAATTTTATTATCCACTTCATATTGTCAAATGTATTTATGAAATTGCAATTTGATTATGTAAAGGATTGATGTATAAAATAAAATATGTATGAATCTCAGGTGCTATACTTGAGTTAATAGATTAAGAGTTAAAATGAAAAGTGAATGGATAAAAAATAATAAGGTTACAATTTGATTAATATTTGTTGGTGAGATTGTGTTAGTTATTTAACATTTTTTTAAAGGTTAATACATAGTCAATTTGATGAAAATATTGTAAGAAATTATGTTCTGATGAATTTTTACAAATTCTCCGTAAGTATAATTTTCACAAAATGGAAGATAAGATATGTGCAAATACTCCACATAATTAACCATGTTTATGCAACTTTTAGTTTTATTGTTATTGTCAAATGTATTTACAAAATTTTAATTTCATTTTGTAGATCATAATGTCAAATGTAGTTACGAAATTTTAATAAACAAACAAGTTACACGTAAGCATTATACATAATTAATCGTATTTATGCTTATTTACCTTTAAATTTATTATATAATTATATATCTTTTGTATACGAGGAATATCGTGTATTGAATTGTAATTTTAAATTTAATTTTGATATAATTTCATTTTTAAGGCGATATCGAATATATAGACGTGGCATAGTTCATAAACAAGCAAACTCCAAAATTAATCAAAAAATTGTTGAATAAAATGCCTTGCTTATTCGAACAAAATCGATGTCCTTGAGCATGAGGTTTTGCCAAAGGGGTTGCCTAACACATTCCAGCATTCTGTAAGTTACACTTGCATTTAAATCTCACGAACAGTTAGACGTGGTGTATTCAGCAACTCGTTATTAGTTTCTAAGTAGACCAACTTTAAGCCCAACTTCCAAACATCGGTAGATGGGGTTGGTTTCTATTGTCAGGGTCAAAGGTCACGTGCCGGCCGAGTGCAAATTCAGCGATTACTTCTTCTTGAAGACGAAATTACAAATTAGAGGGGACATGTATTACGATAGACACAACCCACCTAATTCGCCCTATCCAAAATAAATAAAACAGCACAAGCGGATAACGGGCGTTACCCTCTATTAGAAAATTACCACAATGCACCAACTACAAGGCTCGAAAAATTCAAATCAATCTCCAACAACGGTAGTTCAACAAGGGCAAATCAGACAAACAGTGTAAAAAATAAAAACAGAGAAAACGTAGACCAGAGAAATAGTTGTCGTCTTTTTTTCCTCCTCTCATAATTTCATTAACTTTTCATATTTGTATTTTTAATATAATTTCCATTATTATTATTTAACCTCTCTATCTTTTTCTTCCTCAATCAAACGAATATACATAGCAAGGACCAGAAATCCCGAATCAAGAGTCGCAATCAGTAGAAGTTTGCGGTCACCGGAAACATAAACTACCTGATCGTAGTCGGAGTAACGAATTCCACGGCGAGTGAGGTCAACCAGGTCCGAATTGCGAGGCATTATTAAATTTCGATTTAACTGTTGCAATATCTTGATTTATTTTTACTTTTACGTTTCAATCGTTTAATTATTGTTCTTGCAGAACATGGCGCAGAAAAGATGGTTAATATTGTTGGTGTTTATGTGCCTGTTTACCTTCTCTTGTGCCAGAGGTAATTTTTGAACTCATTTTCTTGTAATTTTTCTTATTTTGTTTTAATTGGTTATAGCTATGTAATCATATTGATATTTAGTTTAATTTTTTCAATTTTTTATATTTTTCTGTCATTCAATTACGCACTGGATTACATATATGGTGAGAAATAGACTGAGATTTGTACTTTTATTTTGTTTTAATACTACACAGTTGCTAGGTAACTGGAATTATTTGCCTATGTTAATCTATTGTGATGTTTGCTACTTGTTTATATGTGAAAGATATATTGGCCACAAATTTGTTTAGGTTAATTAGCGAATTTACAGCAATATGTTGTTTTCTCTGTTATCCATGCAGAACGGCGAGGTATATGAAGTATCATTGTAGATGAGTGAAAGAAATATTAGAGCGTGAGAGAGAAATGAATTTGAATTTCTTGATGCACAGGGGATTTTGTTTTGTTAAACTTTTGCTGTGTTTAGTGGGTCTATTTGAAACTTGAGATGTGAAGGTGAAATTCTTGTCTTTCATTATGATAAGGTTTTGTTTTCTGTTGTTGCAGAACTTAAGGTTAAGCACCAGCATCATCCCCACGTTTATAATCATACTCTTGCCACAATATTAGTGGAATACGCTTCTGCTGTAAGTTTCTTTTCACCCCCTTGTGACGTTGATGTTGAATGTCAGTATTTTATGATTTAGGACTCACAGAAACTTGTATCCTAACTTCTCTGATACAAATCGGCATGATTTATGCTTTGCGTTTTCTGCACCATAACCTGTATTCTTTTTTCCCATTGTGACATTGATATTGAATACAAGTATCCTGGGTTTTTGGAGTAATAGAAACTTGTATTCCTACTTCACTGATGCAAATCAGCGGGAGTTATTCTTCACGTTCAAGCACACAATACAGAAAGAAATGATGACCTGAACAAGAAGTGGTATTTAGTGTTTCATAGGAGAAACTATAGAATTTCTAAGGTCAGGTTCAATTAATCAACCGATCCCCCTCTTCTACCCCTTTCTCGCATATCTAGTACTGACAAGTCATATCTGTCAATTTAATTTGTGCATATACCTACACCTGGTTGACTTGGGTTCTTAAATCCCAAGATCTCTGTAAGTTAATAAGGGCATCGTTATTTCATTTACACTTAGACATACCCATGGAAATTAACAGACATCAGGCTTGATTCATGTTCTATTGTGCAATGCTGAGATTTTTTGCAGAGATTCACTTGTAACGTTAAAAATTAACTGACCTCAGGCTTGTTTCATGTTCTACATTGCAATGTGGAGATTTTTGGTATAAGCCAAGACAATTTTGTTCAGAGATCCATTTGTGAATGAAACAAACTCTGTTTTTGCAGGTTTATATGTCAGATTTGACGGAGCTGTTTACTTGGACATGCCCAAGATGTGATGGTCTAACCAAGGTACCTGGATGGTACAATATTTTTCACTTTCATTTTAAGCAGGCTTTTGCTCAAAATAAATTATTCTAATACTCTTTTTAATGGAAACAGGGATTTGAAATTATAGAGCTGATTGTTGATGTCCAGCATTGTTTACAGGTGCTTTTCTCAGTGTGGTTGCATAATAAAAAATAGCACCGATCCCTTTTGGTATATGTCATTTGTTTCTTTACATCTAGTTTATATTCTGACATTTTCCATGATTGTCAATTGATAGGCTTTTGTTGGAGTGGCAAGGGATCTCGATGCTATTGTAATTGCCTTTAGAGGAACTCAAGAGCACAGGTACGAACTTATGTTGAATGATGTATTAGATATGGGTTATTCACAAATTTTATGTTGAATGAGTAGACAAGTAAAGAGGATGCTTGATAAATTCTGTGGGTTGTTCAGCAATCCAATTGTACTGTTTGCTATGCAGAAAATGTAGATGCAGGCAACAGAAAGTTGAAAGACCAGGGGTTTTTGTTAAACTGTTAGATATGATTTTAAGTTATTTGCTGTTGAATTGACTTACTACTTTTGTATTTGCAGCATTCAGAACTGGATTGAAGACTTGTTTTGGAAGCAGCTAGATTTAAACTACCCTGGCATGCCTGATGCAATGGTGTGTATTGGCTAAATGCCTTTGGAATGTTCCTATATTTATGTAGGTGTTAATAGATCAATATGGCCTTGTCGGGTGGATGGAGGAAAATGGTTCATGTAGCTGCATGATGCTTAGTTGAGTTGAGTTCAACGTTGATCTTTGCTATTTTTGCATTGTTCAGGTGCACCATGGATTTTACAGTGCTTACCACAACACAACCATTCGCCCTGGAATTTTAAGTGCTGTTGAAAGAGCTAAGGATATAGATGGGGACCTTAAGATTATGGTGACGGGGCATTCGATGGGAGGGGCTATGGCGGCCTTTTGTGGACTTGATCTCACAGTAATTATTAATAAGCCTTTTTTGCCCCAACTGAATTTATATGCATTGTTTTGTGCCTAAATTTAGTAGGTTACATTGTTATTGTTTCTTCTTCCTTTTTCTTAAATGGCTGCGAGGATCCTGTGATTGCTGAATGAATTTGAACTCTGCAGCATATTGCATTTGATATTTTGGAATTTTTTTTTCTCCCTAGACATTTTTTAATTTTTCAAGTGTTGAAGCAATATTTGTTTATTTCCAGGTTAATCTTGGAGCCCAGGATGTTCAGGTTATGACTTTTGGACAACCTCGTATTGGCAATGCAGTGTTTGCAAGTTACTATATTCAGCTTGTCCCAAATACAATCCGAGTCACAAATGAACATGACATCGTGCCTCATCTGCCTCCATACTACTCTTATTTCCCACAAAAGACATACCACCACTTCCCAAGAGAGGTAACAGTCTGTTGAATTACGTATTACCTATGCAACATAAATGAGACATGAATTTTTCAGCTGCATTTCTAGGGATTGATTGTTGCATATGGCATAGACTTAGTGGTAGAAGTTGCTTTATTTTCCTAAGAATTCTGAAATTTAGGCAAACTGTGTCCATTAATATTTTAAGCAGTTTGTTAAGTTTTATAATTTGTGAAATTGCCATGAGTTAACTATTCAAAATGTCCCAGTTACGAGTTGCCTGTACTTTTCTATTTAGTTCCTGGAATATTTCTCTGTGCAACTGGTGTTTCTTGAACTAAATGCAAAGGAGTAGTATTTGAATAACAAAATTGCCAGGTATTGATCTCTTTGTTTAAAACTCTAGGGGATTCAAATAAGCATGTTGTACATGGCAAATTTGGCTGGCTCAGCTTCTTTGCTGCATGCATGTGACTAAATTTGGTGAAAATTTTTTGTTTTTGGGATGCTGTGCAACATCTATTTACACAACGGCGCATGAGAAATCTTGCTTATCAACAACAAACTGCAGAGTTTATCTAATCCATGGAAATAGACCTGCAGTCCGTTCAAGATAACATCTTTATACAAAACTCAAGGAATCAGTATTAGTGTCTATTATGTTTCTGCCTTTTGAAAGTTTCTTCTTTGTTAGTCTCTATGAATGTTCAAAACTTCATTCACACTTGCAGGTATGGCTATATAACGTTGGACTAGGAAGCTTAGTCTATAAAGTTGAAAAAATTTGTGATGGTTCAGGGGAAGACCCAACATGTAGCAGGTAAGTCTTTACTTGTTTGTCATCTGTTAAAAGAATTGAAATTCCAAAGCTTTCACCCATTACTTCTTTTTAAAGGTTGAAAGAACCATCTTGTTTGCAAAGTTACTATTGAACTTATTTGACCATGTCAATGCAGGTCGGTGACTGGGAACAGCATTTCAGATCATTTGTTTTACTTTGGTGTTAAGTTAGGGTGCGATACATGGAGATCATGTGGAATTGTAATGGATCCTCGTGTAGCAGAGTATGGCAAAACTGATCTCCAAGGAAATTTTGTTTTATCCAGGATTCCTGCCACTCCAGTTCTAAAACTGAAGACAGAGTCAGATGCCACAGGCAAACACATGTAATATATTAAAATTTAGCGATTTTATTGATATCTTTAGACCGGGGTTTGGTTGGGAAAATTCTCACCCGCCCAATGTGTATGTATATATGGCTATTGAATGTGTATATTTTTCGTCCTTGTTAATATGTGTACGGATTAATTCCATTTAGTAGTAATGCTTACTTGGTGTTCCAAAGTTGAAAGTTCCAAAGCTTTTAAGTAATATCATTGCTGTTATCTGGGGATAACTGCAGTCTATCTTACTGTTGATATCGTGCTATGGCAGTGTTCCATCCTTCCATGGAACATTTGAAGACGCATTAGGCATCAGTGATCGATGGGGCGGCTTGCTTTAAACTAGTGAATACGAGTGTCTAACTGATTTATGTATTCTCACGCTTATTAAATTAAGCTGATGTAAACTGACGAATTGTTTGTAGGGGATTAAAAGTCTTAGGTACATCTGGAAGAATTTGATAAAGAGTACAAATAGTTTTTCAATTATGTCCACGCAAGCATTCGATTTGTCTATTGAAAGACATTCATGGTTAAAAGTTTTCGGATATACCTAAAAGTGAGCATGAGATTACGATAAAAGATGCTGAGACGTACTCTATATACTTGGATATGCTTTTTGACTTCCAGAAATGGTTGAAGGACCATTAGAACATTAATACATAAACCAGAAGACTTACAATACACGCATAAACAGGAAGATTAATGGTACACTTGCTACACAAACGTAAAATTTGCAGACAATTTTCCTTATGTTCTTAACTTTTCCTTCAAACAGCCTTCTTGGTTGGTGAAGCAACCAATTGCTCCTGCACAAACAGAACCTTTTATAAGTTTTTGTCCGAGTTTCTTTTCACAACTCCCAGATCCAAAAGAATTAGTTTAGAAACTCAAATACCTTTTCAGCGTTATCTAGATTCTTCTCTAGACTAGCTGGGGCTGAAACTTCTCCTTCAATGGCTGATGCTGCTTCTTTTACTGTTTCCTTAGCCAAGTTCTCTTCCTTATTCTCATCATCCTCTGCTGTATATATATTAACACATTAAATTATTAAAATGAACAAAACAAAATCAGCAAAATAAATCCAATCCATAATGCTATTTTTACTTAAATTAATGTCACAAACCGTTTTCGTTTTCTGGTATTGTTTCTTCCGCCAAATTTTTCTTTTCCACAGCATCATCAACCTTCTCATTATAGTCAACATTGAACAAACTCTCCTTGCCGGCTTCAATGCGTGGAGAGTCATACTCAGATTTCTCAGACCTGCCTTCACAATTAACTATTCCATCCACAGATTCCTCTTCTTTCCTCGACGAAAAATACCGGTTTGGTGATTCTTTACATATCAATCTCTCTGCAGGTTTCTCTTTACTGTTGCTATCTCCTTCCTTTGGTTCTGTGTTTTCAGCAATATCCTTCACATCTTCGGCCGCAGGTTGATCTCCATTTCCTTCATTATTGTTCACATTTTCTTGTTGTTGCCCTAGTAATGAATCTGTTTCCTTATCATTTGTCACCTTTTGGGGGGCAGCTTTTGTGTCCGTGCTCTTCCTGGATTGCTCTCCCACATTTGATTTCTTCCTGAAGATTGTATTGCCAGTTGCAACATCATGCTTTGACTCTCCACAACCCATTCTTGTGAACTTTCCCAGAGAAAAAGATACGAGAAAAACGAAGAAAATTCTCTCTTTCCTTATCCAAAGAGACAGGAAGAGAGAAATTAAGAATTCTATTATTGCTTGCGTGCTTGGGAGAATTTGACATGTATAGTTTTCTTGAAAACATATGGACAGTTTTTTCTGTTAAGTTCTGAAGGTTGATAATTGATATGCGTTGAACTGATTGGTAGCTGCATGTATTTATTTTTAGAGCATTTAGCAAGATTATGTGCTGTCAAATTAAAAATATAATTATGGGATTGGCTAAATTTGGTTCATTTTCTATTCGGTTTCCATGTATGCATGCTTCGTATAGAAATCTGCCTGTAAATATAACATATATATAACTCGACAAATTTAATTAGCAGACAACTAACGCACCTACGAAGCTGCAAAAAATTAATAACATATTTTGAAGTTCCATGCATGAAGAACTACCACTACTAGTTGTTTGAAACTTTTATTGGATTAATTTATTGTCTTGTAATTATTAATTAAGTGGTTGGTTGGGATTAGGAGCTTGACTTGCCCAATTCATTCATTGAACTTAAAATATATTTAAGATACACATATGTAAGAGTGACTGCCGTGCTACATTTATTGAGGTGTGTTAATAAGAACTTACATTTAATCTCTTAATTTCTTAATTATTATCAAAAACGAAAAAGACAAAAAAAAAAAAGAAAGAAAAATATCATTTTGCAATAGCTGACTGGTTTAAATAAAACCATTACTCATAATCAATATGTTTGCAAAAACAGTCATCCTGTAGCTTCAACTATCATAATCTTGTATGTGGGTGTACGTATATGACTTGTATGTGTGTGTACGTATATGTATATGTATACATATGTATTTATTTAAGATTAATGCACTAATTAGAACATATATAAATAAACAACTTGTTGCTATCAATTGTACAGAGAAGATTGATGTGACGAAATAATGCAACTCAATTGTGGTAGCTAGAAGCTGTAGTCTGAAAATAGAATAGATCGAACTAGCTAGCACTGGTACTAGCAGATCTCCAATTATAGCTAAATCGTATTATGTATTATTAGAGAAGAATAGAATAGAATAAAAGAATTAGGTGCCACTTGAAGTAAGTTTGTATATCAGGAATCAGTATCGTTTCGTCCAATTTAAACACAATTCCAGTGCACGAAACCCTAGAGCTAGCTACTTTTAAAAAGGAATTTTAATTATTTATGCATTCAAGCAAATTCATTAGCCTTGAACTTTAAAATCTACAAGAAAAGAACTTTTCTTATACAAGCAACCAGATCTCCTTGCATCACATTCGCATTATTTATATTATATATCAAACATCAATTTTCTAATAATATTATAATCTTTTTCATTAAAAAATATACTAGAATGGACCGTAAAGTGAGGAATTTATTTCTAATTGCCTTTATTTATATGTTGGGACGTTATAATGTCGCAATAAAATCATAAATATTACTTACTGCAAGAAATTTGAGAAAAATATCTTGTAGAGATCGATGCATAATTATGTGTTTAGTTATTTGTTTTGTTGTAAGTATAGATTTAAGAGGTTTCAGACAATGATTACTACTTTTTAGGGTAAACGTAAAATAGAAAGGCATGAAATTTATGCTAATTAATCCAAAGCAAAAGCTTCTCTTGTCGCTTTTTAAAGTTGGTGGGATTGTTTTTGCCAATCTAAAAAAGACAAAAACTTACCCTAGTCATTTTAAGAATAAAATTAACTTAATTATCCACTTTATAATCTAAGATCAATATTGATCTCTTTCTTGTTGCATGTAATTTATTTCACCTGAAAGGTTTAACAATAATCACATTGTTACGGTGAAAATTAATCATTCTATCTCATGCTGTATGAATTTGACTTTAAATTCTACCCGGATTCACCCCCCTTCTGCTCGCAAGTGGGCGCTTATCATCATAATCACATCACGTCTTCCAACTCTTTGTAAAAATGCCCCAGAGAAAAACCATTTATGTCTTGATATGGTTGCGTTAGTTTCGGTATCTGGGAATTCCAATTCGCTCGGGTTACGGCGCCTGCTCTCTTCACCTCCAAGTCACTAGCAGCCACACTTATCCTCTCGTTCGTGATTCAGACGCCACAACCATTATTGATTTATCTATTTATCTATTTATCCATCTAACGTCAGTTAAAATAGTTATTAAAAATAATATCCAAATATATATATATATATATATATGTACCTGACAGAATATATAAAATATGGGGTCTTTCATTCAGGACAGAATTTCTTTTATTGCATTATTTAATGCCCACTTTCTCTTTGAGGATTGGGACGAACTAGAATCAACCAACCTATCTTCCCAAATCAGGAAAGTCTCTTTCTTCATCGTTGGCTTTGCCTTGCCTTCTTTCCTGCTCTGCAAATTCTCATGGAAGGCTCAGCCAATGAACGTATTGATTTTGGGAAGATGGGATATGGGTAAATCTCTTTCTTTCTGTTCATTTTTATTATCTTTTGTTTTGATTTGTTCTGCGGATTGATATGGTTTTTGTTTTGAGATATAATGCGACTGAATTTCTTTGTTTAATTTCGTTTCCTGCATGTGTGTTTTTAGATGCAAGCATTACAGGCGGAGATGCAAGATTCGAGCTCCTTGCTGCAACGAGATTTTTGATTGCCGTCATTGTCACAACGAGGCTACGGTATTCCAAAATATTCCTGTTATCTTGTTTGTTTCTTTTGTTTCGTTTCCTTCGCTTTCTGTTTTGGTTCATTATAGCATGTTGAGCTAGACTTCTTTTATCTCTAGCTGACCGTGTAGCTTGAAGTATTGATAAAATAAACGTTTTCTGATCTGGGATTTGTTGTTTGGCTTTTTTTTTTTTTTTTTCACAAGAGCATGTTTACCTGTATTCATTTTTCTCTGCTTTTTTTTGGCTTGAAATATTAGTAATTTTTGATAGGGGTATTTTTTGTTCTCTCTTTGTTTTGATCATTAGAGCATGTTGAGAAACCCCTATGATCGGCACGAAATTGTTCGACAGGATGTTAAACAAGTATGATATCTCTCTGCTTATTGACGTTCTGTGTTTTATTATTCCTGTACTTGAATCAGCATTAACAAGATGCATGGATTTTAATGGTGTTGCAGGTTATTTGTTCTGTTTGTGACACAGAGCAGCCGGTATGCGTGTGTTTCTAAATTTTGTACATGGAACTTTTCTGAATTGTATGTTTCTTTAACGTTTCAATTGAATCTATTTGTATATCAGGTTGCTCAACTTTGTACTAACTGTGGCGTTAATATGGGAGAATATTTCTGTGAAATCTGCAAATTTTATGATGATGATGTGAGCATACTCTCTCAGACTGGCTCCAAAAGGAGAAATAAGATATGCAGAATTTAGGGAAAGATTGCTCTTTTACATTGTTGATCGGTTAAAATTTCATTTGGAATGAAGTATATTAAGATTTAACATTGGGCACATGATCCTTTTTCCTCTGTTCGAACAACTTTCTCCTCTTGTAATATTAACTTTGGTCTGCTCATATTGCAGACTGAGAAGGGCCAGTTTCATTGCCATGATTGTGGAATCTGCAGGCAAGTGAGCAAGTTTGACTGATGGCTTCTGTTTTTTTATGTCATTATTTTTTTGCATTGTTATCTTCATTTGTGATGTGAAGTTTGTGATTTAACTTGCACTGTTGAAAACAGAGTTGGAGGTCGTGAGAAATTTTTTCACTGCAAGAGATGTGGTATGCACTTCTGAGACTTTGTGATAAAATTTTTAATTAGATCTATCTGCAAAATTCCAAATCGTATATAACCATAAAAGTCCTAGCAGTTATGTTCACATGCTCTCATTTATTGGCCTCATGCAACAGTTAGCTCTTATCTTGCTGATGAACAACATCTATGTCTTTTGTTCATTGTTGTTCAATTATGATCGGTGCTATTTGATTTCTTTTCTTATCTTCTTCTTTTGTTATGTTTGTGGTACTATGTGAATTATGATCTTTGCTATGTCTTGCAAATGTTTCCCATTTTCAGCTAGAACTGCTATTCTTTTCAGCACTTGATTTTTCCTTTGACTTGGGAAATATGTATTCTGAAATTATGTTGGACTTCATCCGTGCTTCCTGCCTAGCTATCTGATATTGCTTCCAACAATTTGAAATAAGCCTGAAGGAATTGGGTCATAGATAAAGCAGCCTTTTAAAATTTGTGCCTCCAACAGTTATCTTTTCTGCTAAACTGGAAATTTTCTTGCATTTGCCTCATTTTATTTTAATTAATTTTGCTGTAGCATTTCTTCTATTGCACGATTCATCCATGTATATATGTCAACTAATGATATTTTATGACTATTCAGGGTCTTGCTATGCGATAAGTTTGCGAGATAATCATTTGTGTGTAGAGAATTCCATGCACCATCACTGCCCCATATGTTACGAGGTATGCTTTGTGATTATGTATTCCCAGAATTCAGAGGATTTGCAATATCCTGACTCTTGCTTTCTGGTTGCGGTAGTTCCTATTTGACTCTCTCAAAGACACTACTGTAATGAAATGTGGGCACACAATGCATTGTGAATGTTACAACGAGATGATAAAGCATGATAAGTAAGTGACAAAGAGTTCCTACTCTTGCTTATGTTACTTTTTCACAAGTACAAGTGCCTGTATTTGTTCCTAACTTGAATTTTCATAATCCATCAGATACTGTTGTCCCATATGCTCCAAGTCAGTGATTGACATGTCCAGAACCTGGAAGAGAATAGATGAGGAGGTAGGCTATTCAATTTAAGTGCACTTAATTGAGGTTGGGTGTAAAAATTTAAAATAATTTCATTTATTGATTTATTCTTCAAACTTTACAAAAGAATTATTGATATTTTGAATAAGCATTGCTGTGCTTCATATATCCTTTTAGTCTTTTAGTCATTCTAATTGCAGACTAATTTAAGTTATTTGTTTTCAGATAGAAGCAACCTTGATGCCTGAGGATTATCGTTACAAGAAGGTAAGCTCTTGTTGCTACATCTCTAGCTCTTTATTCTCATCTTATGCCTCTTAGATTTTCCCCAGCTTACACAATTCAGAGGTTCTCCAGCAGATAAAGGAAGATATTAATCCTTGATATAAGCAAAAACAGAATGGTTAGATATAAGGAATCCACTTCCTTAATATGTTTGTTTTGGCTTTGAAAACATTGTGTAGAGATGATAGGTTATCTATTTCTAAATATTTCACTTCCAGGCAACTGGACTATATAACCAAAATACATCTAAGAAGGAAGTGTAATTTGCAGGTCTGGATTCTGTGCAATGACTGCAACGACACAACTGAAGTCTACTTCCATATAATCGGACAGAAATGTGGTCACTGCAATTCTTACAATACACGCACAATAGCACCTCCGGTTCTGCCTCAATGACGAGATGATGGTTTTCCATGAACATGTATTCAGCCAGTTAGGCGTTTCAAAAGCTTGCAACCACCTGAGCATAAAACAGAAGGGGGGGATTTGTGATTGCATGGTCAATCATTTTCAATCTTATTCCTTGATACTTGATTCAATTCTGTATCATTGCATCTATGATTCAAAAGAACTCCAGCATTTTGTATTTTGTCCATCAGAAAACTCTTCAGACATGATCATTCTTCCTCCAATTTATGGAGTTCAAACCCAGTCAGCTGATTTGTGGTTTTTAAGTCGATGTAAACACTATATACAGTAATTGAGGAACTAATATTTCCTTGTTATGGACTATCAAGTATCAACAGCTCTGTTGTTGTCAGCCGACGATCAATTCTTCAATTTACAAAATTGTTTGCCTTGGCTCATTTTTATTTTCTTTTTCTTTGTCCTTAAAGGAAGAGATCATATTTCGCTTTTCATATTAAGCAAATGGTTTGAATTGTAATGTTAATAATAATAAAAAATATTTCATTAAAATATGCTGTTTTCAGAAACAAGTTGCTAATTAACTCAATAATAAAAAACAAACTATTTTTTCCTACATCAAGATTGTGCTATACGACAACCCTTTGGCTGAATGGTTAGACAGCGTTTGGCTATCACGCTCTATAGCCTGTACATATCTCTCTCTAATATAGGTAGATATTGCTGTAACCGAGTGCACAGTGCACACACATCTAATCTAAACGTCGCACTGTGTGTATGTTCTTCTGGGCTGAATATGAGATGTTGGGCCTATGGGCTTTCCACAGTTGAGCTCAGCCCACCCATTGACAAATGCAGGTCCGGGGGACAACCGTGGACCGCTGCTCTACAAGAACGCACCCTTCGCTCTGCCTCCTAAAACCCTGAATCTGATCATATACTTCCTACCGAGTTTTTTCCCAGTACCTGCCGAGTGCACTCATCGTTAACTGAGTTCTAACTTGGGACGATTGAGGAAATTAGCCATGCAAGTGCTCTCAAACGCGCGTCGACTCAGTAGGGTTTTGAAATCCTCGATTCTGTTAAGCTCAAATCACCAACTCCTCTCTTCCGATATCCAAATCTTCACATCTTCTAGCACTTTTCATCAACAATGGCAACTTTGCAGTACTTTCTCCTCACATTCTATCCTTTCAGGTACTCTGGTTTCCTATTTGTAACCGCTTGGTATTCTATTTGCTTTCTGAAAGATCTGAAGAAATGAGAGAAAAATGAAAGAAAAAAAGAGATTCTAGGTTTTGTCATTTCAAGTAAGAAATGGTTTGCAGAGTTTAAGAGTCTAATTTGCTACCAGAGTTTAACATGATTATATGAATTGGTTTTATGATATAAAGGTTCTAAATTTGCAGGGGAGATTCAGGGAAATGGTTTGCAGGCATCTGGGTACCAATATTCAATGATAAGATCAAGGGCTTCCTTTTCATCACAGACGAGTAGTGCTGAGAGCACTGCCACAGGTTTTTAATTGAATTTTTTTAAAATATAATTTTGGATGTCTTTGGAGGATGCTCTGTGATATGTTTTTATATTGTTGAATGCAGAGAATGTGAAGGAGCTGTATGATAAAATGCTGGAATCTGTGAACGTTAAACGATCAATGCCTCCGAATGCTTGGCTGTGGTCATTGATTGAAAATTGTATAAACCACGATGATATCAAACTTCTATTCGACATTTTGCAGAATCTTCGAAGATTTGTTAGCTCTTAATCTTTTTCTTATTAATTTATTTTTTTCCGTGTTCCTCTGCATTTTACTTAATCACTTGCGCTTGAATTCATTTTATAATTTTGTTTTGGTTGCAGAGACTATCAAATCTTCACATTCATGAGAATTTTAACTGTAATCTTTGCCGTGAAGTCACCAAGACATGTGTACGTGTAGGGGCCATTTTCTATGGTATGCTTTATTAGAGTTTCTAATGATTTGCCTCCGACTTCTTCCCAGTATGAACATCCGTTCTACAACTCCCTTATCTAAACTAGTTAATTTTTCTTGTAATTGGTTTTTGTCTACACTGTGAGAGAACCTATGGAGGGATTGCTAATTGGCATTTCATGTCTGTAACTTTAAAAAATATTTTATTTTGCAATGCAATTTGTAGCATGTGATAAATTAACAATGATAAGTCTGCCTTCTGCAGGAAAAAGAACTCTTTGGAAGCATAATTTATATGGATTGAGTCCTAGTGTTGCATCTGCCCATCATTTACTGGTATCAACGGATTTTGACCCTTTCATTTGGTTGGTCAATTCTTTTCCTTCTTCACTTTTGCATATACAAGTTAGTTGCTTTGATTCAACTGCAGCTGTATGCTAAAGATCACAAAGATGCTAAGCTCATGGTGGAAATAATGGAACTTTTGAAAAGGAATGACTTACCTTTACAACCTGGTACAGCAGACATTGTTTTCAGGTATGGTAGTTACAAGTTATGGCAAGTTCATGATTGTTCTAAGTATTCAATATATTGCTTTGGTTTTTTTTCATAATCATTTTTGGATTGAACTCTTGCAGAATTTGTTACGATACAGATGAGTGGGAGTTGATCTCTAAGTATTCAAAAAGGTTTGTCAGGGCTGGAGTAAAACTACGTAAAACTACTTTTGATACATGGATGGAATTTGCTGCCAAAAGAGGTCTTTACAAGTTCTCAATGCTTTTATTTTTTATTACTTGAAACTTCAATTTTATTCACTTCTTTGTATTTGTTAGACCATCTTACTAATGGGCGGCAGTAGGAGTTAACCTGGGATTCCTTTCTTCGTCTGGGGCTGCTAGTTGTGGATATCGATGGGGTTTCAACTAGTCAATCCATCAATATATTACCAATATATTAGACCCTGGGTTTTGACATTATTTTTTTATGATCATGCTTTGTTGCTGGTCTAACTACCATGTTAGCTGGGTCAAGTTGTGGAAAACTATGCCAGCTTTTGCTGTGTTCTGGCTTATCCTCCCATTCACACTTCTATTTGTTTGACCATCCATGGGCACTTTTTCCTTGGGTTGCTATCTGACCAGAACTCATTCCCCATCCTTTACCAATTGGCCTATCCTTGGATTTAATTGCTCGTTTGCTTATCAAATATTGTTTACATGTGGTGATTTATATGCATGTAAACCTTTCATTTTCCCTGACTTATGAAACCGTACCCAATCTTTCTATATTGGATCAAGAATTTGTATCCTCAAGGAGTTGCTTTGGCTTGAATGCACACTTTCTCTTATGCTTTGGGATTAATTTCTTGTCTGTAAAGAGTCTCAAAATTTTCATTCATAGGAGACACTGCATCACTATGGCAAATTGAGAAGTTGAGATCTGAGTCAATGAAGCAGCATACTCTCGCAACTGGGATTTCATGTGCTAAGGTAATAAATTTTGTACCATCATCTAATAATGTTCCCTGGTTCAACATGAAATTTTTTGATATGTAAAAATGGTCATCATTCAGTCAATCGATCCAGTCTATGAGGTTCCAACTATGGGTGTTTCTAGCAATTGTTCTTTCTGTAAAATTCCCATTGTTGCTGTCTTTGCAGGGTCTTCTATTGGAGCGCAAGCCTCACGATGCTGCTGCTGTTATTCAAGTCCTTGATCAGGTAACAGTTGTCTTTTCATGGTTACATTGGTACAAAATTTTCAATTTCCTACTTCACCGAATCCAGATGCAAAAAGCACCATTTAAAAAATTTAAGAGGACGCTAAATTTGAATATTAGCTCTCATTTAGGTTTTATCTCTAGCCAAAGTTTTGTGAAGCTATAATATGACTGGTATATTTCTGGAGATCAATACCAAATCTTTCAATTATCCATTTAAGGTGTGAAAAACAATTTTGATTTAACTCATCCATGACGACTACCTAGTTTTGACCTTTTACTAGGTAGCGCCAGTCACATCAAGTTATGTTTTGTGGACATACTTCGAAGGGTTATTTCTTTGCTTTTCTGTACGGTGTGAGTTTTGCGATTTAGGACCTGGCATCATGAGTTCACTTTATTGTTAAATTTTGATTTGCTGTATAAGAATGAGAAAGATAATGGTTGGGAGCCCAAACTTTATATTTCTTATAGTATCAAGATATAATATTGATACGATTTTAGTATTCAGATTGTTCTGTTGAGGGATAATTTAAATTTATTTAATGCATGGTAGACTTTATCTGAGGCAAGGAAAGGGAGTATCACGGTTGAACTTCAGAAGCTGGTAAATGAGTGGCCTTTGGACGTCATAAAGCATCAAAAGGAGGAAGACAAAAAGGTATGTGTCATGAAATATTTATGCTCTAACTTTAAGAAGTGAAGGCTTATATACTTTTTTATCTGATATCTCTTTCACTAGTGTGTATACGCTAGAAGCTAAGCTTATACAGTTTTCTTTTGTTCTGATCTTCTAATTAGGCATTAGCTACGGCTTTAAAATCTGATATCCCTGTAATGGTTACTGCTCTGTTACATGAGGGCTTACAAGTGAGTATAAATTTGGAAGACCTGACAAGGGAAGAAAGTATTCCATCTTAAATTTACCTAGTCCGTGGAGATTGTGTGAGATTGTGCATGTTATCATCTGAAGCTTTAGGATCCTTTGTTTCACTAAATGGAGAAATTACCATATTTCAGGCTGTAATTGGAAAGAAGGTGCACTTTTAACAATTGCCCTTTTACAGAAAGGCATTTCTTTTAGTCCCAGTTCCTCAGGTTATGTCAAAAAGTTTTGTTTACTCCCTTTTGGATGTAATTCAATCGACGGTTTCATGTCAATCAGCTATTCCCATATCTCATTAGAATCTAGGAGTTGATTGGAGGGCTAAGAATGTGTAGTTTCAATTTGATTCTATATACATTCATTACATTTTTTATGTTTCTATAGGGTGAGGTAGGACTAATCTGTAATAGTGTCTATTGCTCATTACCCAAAAAATTCTTATATTCTTGATTTGTTTGGTATTAAAACAAAAATGGCATCAATGCCATATCTTTTTGATTGTTTTGCTTTTTGAACCTCTTTGCTTATTTCCTTATAATTTTTTCACAATATCTCACAAGCTTATGCAATTCTGACGAATTTTATTACCACATCACATGCATGTAATGTTACATCGGGATGCTAGTCCAAAACTTCAAACGGTTGATTTTCTCTTTTTTTTTTTTTGAATTATTTTAGATTATAGATACGGTAATAATAATAATAATAATAATAATAATAATAATAATAATAATAATAATAATAATAATACGTAAAAGATAATTAATTAAAACTCCGATTAAAATTATTGTATGTTTATCGCTTAACCTTTGAAGAAACATGTAGGAAAGTTTTTCATTACTTGGTTTTTTTCATGCTCAAGTCGAAGTTAATTGTAGAAAAATGTAACAAAAAGTTGAGTGTCCACTAATTTAATTATTGAGTTTAACATTAATTCATCGGTCGGTTAAATTCTTTAGTCCAGATATTAATATATATTGAGTCACAAGCCAAGCTAACGTGTTGTTTAAATTTTTTTTTCTATTTCTTCCCTAAGTTAAGTGTCCTTTAAAGTTTCTTGGTTAATTTTTTGAGGTTATTTTTACCAAGAATCTAAATAGATTATCAAAATATATACGTATCAATATTGTTTTAATATATGTCCTTCAAAAAAATAAATAAATAAATAAACTTTAAATCCATATATGTTTTCTTCCTTAATGATCAGGTAGGTAGCTAGGTTTAATCAGTCTAGAAAATCACGCGAAATATATAATTTGTCTTATGTATTTACATAACTTGACGATATTTGTGGATCAACACCTTGCGAAGTGTACGTTTATTATATTATTAATTAATGGACCTCAGTATTCACTTAATTAGTCTGAATTAATCTTTTTGTTTGACAACATCAATCGTAAAATATCTCCTTTAATTAGCCTTATATAAATTGTTATTTAGTATGCACCTAATTAATTAAATTAAACGTTTTATTTAATTTATTAATTTTCATAACAAACAGATCATATCTTGACAGAATAAGGTAATGCAATTAAACCTATAATATTGACTTTATAATAAACAGTATATGGGATATTATACGTAGGTTGGAAATACATGAATTAGCCTTTGTTTAACAGGTGCCCAAAGGAAACCACTCCTGCATCCATATCATAATTATCAATATATCCTAGTATTGAAATGTTATTTCTTCAGGGATATGGCCAGAATTAACGTCTAGATAAAGATAAGCACTCGATCTTGCTGTAACACGCAATAAAATATATTTATATATAGGACTAATAACAGATCAAACAACGGCCGACTAGGACTATCATATATATACACACACTCAAGAAGAGAGTGTACCATTAACTTGCTCTCTTTCCCCAGCTATATATTCTCCAAAAAGAACTACTATAAGCTAGCTGGGCACAGAAGTTTTTGGATTAGAAAATAAATTTATGACTTAAGTTCATGTTTAATTAAGACAACAGTATCCCTGTGATAGATTACATATATACTCGTATGGCTTGTGCATGATGTCACGTGCTGGAAATTTGACGGAATTCCGGCTATGTGCGGCACTTAGACAAGCTCATATGCACTGTCTAAGTAAGCCTTGAAAACCCAAAATCACTTTGTATATGTGTGTTGGCGTGAGTGGAGAAGTAATGCACTGCCAAAGAGAAGAAGTTACAAGTGAAAATGGTAGAGAGAAAGGAATACACATTTTGCCTTTGTTTAGAATGGAAAAATGGTTGGTTAATTTCATTACACTACAATTTACATTTATATACATAAAATGAATGGATGAGATTTGGCCCCTATATAAATGGATGATAGAGATTACATTACATATAAAAATCTCACTTAACATTCACCTATCATCACTAAACATAAACTTGGATCAATTGGGTCACCTATAAACAATGGGGGTGTATTTATAATATATGGCCACATTGGGTCTAAAACAAACACAAAGCATTTGGGACAAATCCAAGCATATATAGCCCACATGTGTGCAAGTCCAAGCTAGCCACCAACATCATGGATTGCACCAAATCAACTACCAAGCCTCTAATACTCCAAATTCACCCTCACAAGCTTGTCAGCTTGCGGCGCACTGTTCACCCGTGGCATTGTTCATTTGCGAACCGTTTTGCTTGGGCACTCATGTGTTAGAAGGTGCTGCTTGCGTGGCTATGTGTTGGAGGTTGTGCGCTGATGTGTCGCTACGTCTTCGGCGATTCCGCTTGCGTTTTGGCAGCACGTGACACTCTCCTTCACCGAAATGCTTGACACCCTCGTCAAGTTTCTTGTCGAGGACTTGAACTTGGCCCGTTGCATCCCGCTTTCGCCTACGTGAACCGGCACGAACTGAGTGTGCTAAATCTTCCTTGATGTTGTAGATACTGGATGTCGCTAATGCTTGACTTTCGGGCTTGGATTTTCTAGCGTGGTTAGCTTCACGCCCTTGCGAAAGTTGTTTCGGCAGTCCCGGTGGCATCATGTCGTTACTCTGACGGAGCTCACCCCGATCTTCCCTTGCAATACCAAGCCTCAAAGACGAAGTACCATCTTCCTTGCGCTGTGACAAGTAAGTCTTCGCCCTATTTACCACTTGGAAAGTCGACAATACCCTGCTACCAACTTGAACCCGCTCGATCGGTACCTTGTGTCGCTTTCCCGCGTCATGAAATTCCATGCACCCGTCTTTTGTAAATGTGAAGGGTAGCAACCTATCAATGAGTTCATCATCCAACACAAGCTCGAAGTCACTCATTGGTACCATATTCAAGTCGATCTTTCCATGCCAAGTTCCGATAATGATGGGTACGCTGCGACAACTCCACAAATCGGCCGAGAGGGTTGATCAACAACCTTAATCCATCCCGGCTCCTTGCTTAGCACCAACCCTGAACTTGCTGCTGACTTCTCTGAAATCAAGCATTAGTTAGCGCCACAATCAATAAACCCTAGAAGCTCACCTTATTTATGCTGGCGTTGACAAACTTAAGTGTCTTCCCAGGTTCCAGCTTCGATTCTGACTTGGCCCTGACGTCTCTCCCTCTTGTGCCGATTTGGCTTTCATTGAGTTGAGAATGGGCAATGCTCCAATCTGGGCATTCTCATCTGATTTGAATGAGCTCAGCAAGGCATTGAGGCGATTCTGCTACAGGTACTCTTTGGTGTGATGATCCCCACCACACAAGTAGCACGTCCATTGCCTCTGCTCGCGTTGTTTGTCGACTTGTGAGGCTCTACTTCCTCACTTTTGTCATGGCCACTCTTAGTTGGGCTTTGGTTCTGGTCACGTTTCGGAGATTCTCGGCGATGCTCGATCAAGGATTTTACTGCTGCAATTGCCAAGGTAAGGTTTTGGACATTTCTTCTCTGCAACTTTTGCTCTGCCCATGATTGTAACCTATCTATGAAAAACAGCAACTGGCTTTTCTCCGGCATGTCAGTGATCTTGAGCATGAGCGAATTATACTCTTGTACATACTTCGCTATCAACCCCCGCTACCTCAATCCTCGAAGCTTTTTTATCGTAGTCTCCTTTACATTTTTAGGATAGAATTGCCTCTTCAATTCATCCTTAAACCTCTCCCAAGTATCTATTCGGCACAAACCCCTCTCCATTTCCATATGTCGGCGTCTCCACCATAACGCCGCATCACCATCGAAATGGAGAGTAGCGGTATTGATTTGGAGCCCGTCTTCGTGCATTTGAATGGCATCGAAGTAGTGTTTCATCATTCATACGAATGTGTCAATTTTCTTAGCATCTCACTTGTCTTTACACTCGGCCGGATTCGGAACCTTAATTCTCGGTGCGCTGCTCACACTTACACCCTAAGCGATAGCGGTTTTGCAAAGCATAAGGCCCTGCCGAACCTCTCCCAACTCCGCTTTCATGCCATTTATTTGAGCCAACACCATTCCCCTAAACTCATCCATGGCCAGCTTCATAGAATCAACGAAAGTGTCAAAAGCATGCTGAAGTTGACTTTCGACACCGGCAGCACCATCTGTCTCGCGTTCTGCCACTCTATCATCGAGGTTGTCGAGATGCTCGTGAATATTGCCCAAGAAAAGCTCAATCCTGGCCAACCTATCTTTGAATGAACCCATAATATCCTTAGACACTCCCTTCTCCTTTACTATCTTCTTCGAACTTTGGGCAACATTTCGTCCCTCACGCTCTATCTCCGTAACACTATTAGCTTCAATATCCTTGGCTACCATTTTCAATCATCACAATACAATTCTACCAAGCAAAGTTTGATAACGCAAAATGCACTAACCCAAATCACAAGGCCAAACTTCACAACAGCAATCCACAACACCCAAATTTCACAACGACCAAAGATTTCACAGCAATCAAGCTTTAAAACCCAAAATTTCAGCTACTGTTCACACCAAATCCTAAGTTCTAAATTCTAAGATTACTTAAGCTAGCATCAACAATCAATTACCCATAAGTTGCAGAGATTTTTACCATACAATAAACACGCAAATTGTTCTGATACCACACTGTCACGTGCTGAAAACTTGGCGAAATTTCAGCTACGTGTGACACTTAGAAAAGCTCACATGCACTGCCCAAGTAAGCCTTGAAAATCCAAGATCACTTTGTTTGTGTGTGTGTTGGTGTGGGTGGAGAAGTAATGTACTGTTAAAGAGAAGAAGTTGCAAGTGAAAATGGTAAAGAGAAAGGAATACACGTTCTGCCTTTATTTGGAATGAAAAAATGGTTGGTTAATTTCATTACACTACACTTTACATTTATATACATGAAATGAATGGATGAAATTTGGCCCCTATACAAATGGATGGTAGAGATTACATTACATAAACAAATCCTACCTAACACTCACCTACTACCACTAAACATAAATTTGGGTCAATTGGGTCATCTATAAACAATAGGGTGTATTTATAATTTATGCCTACATTGGGCCTAAAACAAACACAAAGCATTTGGGACAAATCCAAGCATATATAGCCCACATGTGTGCAGGTCCAAGATAGTCACCAACATTATGGACTGCCCCAAATCAACCACTAAGCCTCCAACGCTCCAAATTCACCCTCACAAGCTTGTCAGCTCGCGGCGCACTGTTCACATATGGCATTGTTCATCCGCGAACCGTTTTGCTTGCACGCTCATGCGTTAGAAGGTGCCGCTTGTGTGGCCGTGTGCTGGAGGTTACGCACTGATGTGCTGCTACGTTTTCGGCGATTCCGCTTACGTTTTGACAGCACGTGACAATGAGCTCTAATCTTCCTCGACAATAATGTGTGAGCATTAAGCAACAGTGCCGCTTCCTAGGAGTAAGCACGTGCATTCAAAGAAATCAAGACACAACAAAAATGACTTCATTAACTTAATAATTAAATCTTTCACCTGACTAATTAATACCAGTGCATTGCATTATTACAGTTAACACATACTTTAGTGATTACTTAAGAACATCTGCATACCCTTACTCGTCGTGTGACCACTTGAACTTATATACGAGGCTCATTCAGTTTGTGCATGCAGTCAGATATACAATAATATCATTTGAATTCGGAAAAAATTGTTAAAATATGTTATCAAGTTAATCATGCTTAAATATTATTATTATAGGTTTGGTTGACCTTTTATTCATGCCAGAAATTGGAAATACATTGCTTGCATGCATTAATTAGCCTTTGTTGAAGGTGGCACAATTAACCGGTGCAAAAGAAACGACTCCCGCTTCTAAATCATAACCCACGTAATAGTTAAGGGTCTGAGCGGTTCCTAATATTGAAACTGGATCGAATGATTTCACAATTGTTAGACACCAAATTTCGCCATCAGCTTTCACATACGTATTTTGCGTTGGAAGTGTTAAATTGGCTCCGTAGAAATGAAGGGTGATCTTTGGTACCTGCTCCAAATCTTTGAAAGAACCTTGAAAGCACATAAGTTCATACGGCTTATAAATCCGGTGCGGTAAACTTGTAGAGTTACTTAATGCCTCCCTTAGCATTGAGGATGCTGTGCCTGAATCGACAATAAAACCACCCTCTCCTCCTTCATTTATATCAAAAATTCCAGGTGGCAATGGGACTGTTTTATTGCCAACGCTAATTCCCTGCAAAGTCAGATAATACGAATAGTCATTTCCCTTAACAAGTGGTGTTTCCGCCCCAAAGATTAATGCATGTGATCCGAAATATATACGACTATTTTCGGACCCGTCCTGTTCATCTGCCGCTAAGCAATATGCAAATCTCTTGTATCTCAGTCGAGACACAAACGAAACTGCTACATTCCTGCCAAGTCCCGTAACTCCAGAAGTGATCGCTGGTAGAACATCTTCAGTCGTGTTATCTGAGCAACCAAAACTCAAATTACCCAGATCGACAGTTTTGTTGTCTCCTTTCCAATGAAATTTCTCGTATGACAATGTTCCTATAGTACCATAGGAGCCATCACCGTATAAGTACTCGTATTGGCAAACTTGGTCAGATTGGTTGCAGGGTTTCCTGAAGCTGCTGGGCAGATGTTGGTAGGATTTTGCATTACAGGATTGTTTTTTGAACGTGAAGGATGTTGAGGAGTTAAAAATTCTGAGATTCTGCTTGTAACAGTGTTTGCAAGGAGCACACTGTATCCAGGTTAGATCGCTACCAGTGTCAGCAATGACATGTACTTCTGTTGGTGGAGTGCCCACATATAACTTCATTACGTAATGCCGATCAAAACCAGTGAAAATGAGCTTGGATGATATATTGGGAGCCAGGGATTGAGTGTTGAGAGAATGGATGCGATTCAAGGGTGATTGGTAGCGATTAGCAGCTGATTTTGGAGGGGAACTCAAAGTAGTAGAATGGGTGGTCAAATCATGACGAGGAATTAAAGGGAGAGTGAATCCGTCAAGAAGCTCGGGTTTCAATGGAGTAATGAGGGTGGTTATGACAAATAAAACAAAAATAGAGGTAAGTGTAGCCATGAATGAAATAGGGAATTGTTTAGAAAAAGTACAACTAGCAATTGTGTGAAAAAAATATATGGAAATAGTCATTTAAATAGAGGGGCTTATGTACGTGAGTTAATTTACACAATGAAAATAGTGGAGAAATTGTTAGATTGGAAGCTCCAAACTTGTTGACATCAAATAAAGTGTGAGAAAATTAAGTGTGAAGCACATATATTGTGTAAATATATAGGTGCTTGGTAGTTCACTCGATTTGGATAGATGTCATATTGTTAAATATATATGCATTAAACTGAAAGGTTAAAGAAACAATGAAAAGAAAACAAAAGAATCATGATCTGCTCATACAGTTTTAATGTTATGGGTTTACAAATTTGTTATGTAGAAGTTGTCTCTGATATTATATTATTACCACTATACTGGTGATGGGAATTGCAAGGACATTAAATCATAAATTTTAGGTGCGAGCTGCAATTAATTAATGTGACTCTGAAGATCTTTCAATATTCAACGTCTGTTGCATTTGAATGGTGTGTTTGTTTGCAGAAGCTAAGCTTTGATGAAGCTTATTGTATATGTTCTCATCTGAAGCTTCGGCTTGGGGACATATTTATGCCTAGTTATCTAGTATTGTTTTGCAATAATATTCTCCTTTGTATCTTCGTGGTCACAGGTACGAAATGTTACGTCAGAATGCCATTAATCCAAATTTTAAATAAAATAAAGAAAAAAAAATTAAAACAAATAATGAATTATTATTTATTACTTCAATAAATTAACCAAAATTAACAAATAAAACTTTTATTCTGCATGCGTGCAGTAGAATCGAATTTAAAGCTAATATTCAACAAGAATTGATCAACAAAAATAGAAATAAATTAACATAATTATTGTTTAATTAATGTGCGTCGGGCGGGGCGGGGCGGCTACGGGCTGCCAAAAGATAAAAGCGTGGTAGTGTTGGAGAAAGAAAGTATCTCCAGATACCGGGGGGAATGTCGGGGGGCGGGGGATAGGGACCAGGTCCTGGTGGCAGCGGCGGTACATGTAACCATGGCGGAAAGAATGGTTTATCATGTATTACTACTCCATTACCATCAACGTCTCCTTCACCTTCAACCCTAACGCAGTAGCTCCCAATCAAGAGCACTATGACACTAAAAGCTATTATTATACCTCTCTTCATTTTTCAACTATTTCTTTACCAATTCACTCTTGTTACAATGCTGTACCACACACACACAAACACACACACACACACACACGCACACACACACATATATATATATATATATATATATATATATATATACTGACTTATTTATGTACAAAAATATAGGATTAAGATAAAAAATTCAAAAGATTAATTGTTATATAGAGGTCATCTCTACTATTATTATCTCCAATTTTTGAATACATATATCTACGGGATAAGTTCGTATTACTTTTTATTTTTTAATTTATGCTAGTAATTAAGTAAATGAAATTACAGTAATATTTTATGTAAAAATTACTATGATTGTGCCGCTATTATATCAAATATCAATACTACTTTATTCGCATTATTCTTTTCATATCATTTTCATCTATTTCATATATATTATATTTATTTCCTTAATTTTTTGTACGTTTTCAGACACTAAATACCCCCTCACGACTGTCAAGTTTTGTAGAATTAATAGTTTATACGCAATATTAGTGAAATAGTTGAGGTTTCACTCTTAAGTTATTGTACTCTGGATTTTCTCGTTTCTTTTTGCTTTAAATAATAACATTTATAAAATTTATTAAATTAAGAACACTTTTATTCATTCGAATTTACCATTGAATTTTATTAATATTAATTATCTTTATTGTAGTCATTGCAATATATAATTTATCTTCGGTCTCACTCTGTATTATCTCAGTATTCGCTTAATTAGTTTAATCCAAATTTAGGGCCTCTTCGGTATTATATGAATTCAGTACATATAATATATAATTCATATTTAATTTCTTGGTTGTCTTATCAATACACAAATGTGTAACTCCCCAAAAACTTCGATTGTGCTTATATTCATTACGGTAAGAATTCGGTTCAAGTTTTCCCCAGCCCCATTTCATTAATGGACTCCTCTTAGGTATACTAAGGAGTGCTAATTACCTAGCTACCCTAGCTAGTACTTCTTTGATTGTTTTTGCTTTTTATTAAACATCTTTATTTGTTTTCATTCTAATTTTATTTTAGGCAACAATAATAATTCCATAAGGTTAATTATGCAATTGTACAGATAAAATAGTTGTACCTTAATTCACATCACAGCCACAACCATGAAATTGATTAATGTTACATCAGAATTAATGTCAGTACGTTAAAATTAAAAAAAAAAAACAACTAACACTCAACATATATTAATCTATTATTCATTAATTACTTCACACATGCATGAATAAATACTTATCAAAACTTAACAAATAATAAAAGGATTTTATTTAATTTGCACTAGATACTAAACCTAAACCTAAACCTAAACCTAACCTAACCAATAAGGTAGATAGATATATAAGAATTGAAGATGATGAACAGAACTAAAAATAAATTAATGATTGTTTAATAATATTGTGGTGGGGGCGGGCCGGAGAGGGAAGGGGCAGGTGACCAATTACAACCCAATCGTAGTGGCGGCGGAGAAAGTATCTCCAGCCACCGGGGGAAAAGTTGGAGGGCGGGGGATAGGGACCAGGTCCTGGTGGCAGCGGCGGTACATGTAAATATGTCGGAAAGAATGGTTTATCACGTTCTACTATTCCATTACCATCAAACATCTCCTTCACCTTCAATCCTAACGCAGTAGCTCCTAATCAAAAACACTATAACACTCAGTGCTATTATTATACCTCTCTTCGTTTTTCAACAATTTCTTTTACCAAACCTATCTAATTCACTCTTGTTACGATGCTCTACCCCGCGCGTGCACACACACACACACACGTATATATTGATTTATTTACGTACAAAATTATAGGATTAAGATAAAAAAACTAAAAAGAAAAAAAATAAATTGGGTGAAAATTAAAACTCCAAAAAAATTTTTCGAGTGAAAATATTCAGACAGTGCCCCATGCGATTAAATTAAACTCTCAAAAAATTTTTAATGTAATATTAATAACTGTATATATAATATTTAAAAAAAAAATTTGTGCCATTAACTTTTTCGTGCAAAGAGTTACAAAATTTTGTTCTAAATCTATGTGAAAACAAATGTTTAATAAATGCATTTGAGATTATATATATACATATATAATTTAATAATCACTTTTACGAAGAGTTTAGCTTTGTGTAAAAAACATTTATGCAGCAGTTAGATATGTCCAAGCTTGTATTTTCAGTGATATGACTTTTATTGATTGAATGATAAGGTTTACAATTTTTAAAATGATTAGTTATTCATTTTAGTGCCATAAAAATTACATCAACATTTTAGATATAATTCATTGTAATTCATAAATGTTGTTCTGCTAAAGCTTATGGACAAAATAATTCGCATACGAGAATATTCACATTAAAAAAAATCTGCTTTTTGAGAGAATTAATTACTTGTATTTTTATTTCATTATATATTACAGCAAAGGACAATGGAACCCAAATGATACAATTAGATGCATAAAATAACACCGGGCCAATCAATCAAAGCTAAAGCTAGCAACACCAAAATAGTAACAATACGAAGATAGAACAAGATGTAGTATGTGTATATATATCCACCTACAATTATTAATATATGTGAAAATTAACCCCACTCCATTTTTTCTTCAGTAACCGGCGCTTCCAAAACCTCCACTACTACCACCGATGAGAACAGCTCCACCTCCAAAACCTCACAATTAGGAATCAAAAGATTTGCCCATTAATGTTTTGTTGCAGCAGCTAATGTCGATGATGCAGGATCAAAACCGGAAAGTAAAATGTATTTTGGGTTCAATTTAGAGTAGTGATGTTTGGAGGGCGTACTCCCTTAGTTAAGGGAAGAACTGGAAATCAGAAGCTTCCAATCCCAACGAGTACTTTTAATATCACAGAGGATGCATGGTCAAGGTGGATTAATTAATTCAGGCACGACTTTGACAATATAATGCTTCGATCAGAGGATTTCGATGTTTTGGTGGAAGCATAAAGCAAAGCCGTAAAATTACCACAAAAAGGAAAAGAATTATTAAGACGAGTATGATCTGTGTTTTGAAGGTTCTTAATTTTGACAATTTGGCTCCTTAATTACTTCCCTCAAAAGGCAGCCTTTTTTTCTTTTTTTTTTCTAATATGAATTTTCATATGCTAATTTGTACTCAAAATTTAGTAAGACAAACTTTTAAGAATTTTAAGTTTTTGGGATTTTTAACAATTAGACAATAAGATATATATATATATATATATAGAGTATTAGTCATTTAAAAATTATAAATATATATATATATATATTATATTAGACTAACAAATATTAATAAGTTTTTCAGTTTGATTTGAGGCAAAATAGATGAATAAAATAATTCTCAAATAGCAAAATCATATATCATGTGAGGTTTTACGACAAAATGAACATGCATGATTCTAATCTCTCTTTGAAATGTTTACCGTATGAGTTGCGCCCAACGTTAATTTTAATTAGGTCCTTCACAACATTGATGAGTTCAATAAATAAACTGTTTTGTTATAGGGCCTAACCAACCAACTACTTTTAACCACTTAATTTATATATCCCCACAATTTCCTACATTCTCCAAATGCGAAATTAACCAGCTCAAAATTTTACCTTTAAATAAATAGAGGCACTATTAGTCCACAGCTTCGTGTATTTTCTGAAACTTCTACAAAAATGGCTTCCACTCTTCTCTTTGTATCAAGCTTTTTCTAGTTTCTAGCAGCCACCTTCACAATTTCCTCGTCAACGGATGGATTCGTGATTCCACTTATCCACCGTGATTCAGCGTCATCTCCATTTTTCAACCCTTCTTTAAACAATTATCAGCTCAATCAACTAGCATTCAGTCGTTCTGTACCTCATGCTCGAGATATCTCAATCACATCCAATCCAATCTCCGGTGACTTGGAGTATTTAATGGCTTTCTATGTAGGTACACCTCCTCGTCTGGTATAGGCCTCCTTAGACACAGCAAGTGATCTCTTGTGGGTGCAATGCTTACTGTGCAAACACTGCACATCACAAGATACGCATCGTTTTAATCCGGCAAAATCAATTACATATAGAAAATCATTGTGTCATTCACGTGAGTGCAACATCCTGGATACATATAGAAGTCTATGCAAGTCTTACAATGAGTCTTGCCACTATCAAGAAGTTAATGATATTGGCATTTCCGCAACAATAACGGACCAAGAGAACTCTCTCATTGTACAAATAACCAAAAATTAAAAAACCTGCCTGATCGGCAGTTCTATTGGTGTCTCTTTCAGGAAATCCAGGAATTGTAGTCCTTAACCGACAACCATTGTCATTAATTTCCCAGCTGGGAGTTAAAAGGTTTGCGTATTGCTTTGTATTTCATGACGGGAAAGGATTAGAGTAAAATTTATTTTGGGTCACAAGTTGTGATATTTGGGGACAGGCCCCGTTAGTTGGGAGGGGAGCTTATTACGTCAATCTTTTAGTAATTAGTGTAGGGGACACAAGGGTTCCAATCACAGCTGGAATTTTTGACATGACGCAAGACGGTGAAGGAGGGTTGTCCGTTGATTCAGGTTCGCAGATGACAATACTGCCAGCAGAGGCATATGATCCTCAAGCACAGACACTAAGAAAATCTATAAACCTACCATAAAGTAACGGTTCCAAATATCAGTTTGACCTGTGCTATGAAGTTTCTATTGATGATTATGCCTGGCAGCCAAATATAACATTTCATTTCAATGGCACTGATGTGGTACTGTCCAAGGAAACTACCCATGTGGAAGTGAATAGTGGGATTTTGTGTCTTGCAGTTATAAGATCCAGTAGTTTGTTCACTGTATTTCGAAACCTTCAGCAGCAGAATTACTATATCGGCTATGACATGGAGAAAGAGATGGCTTCTTTTGCTCCAGTGAACTGTGCTTACCTTCTAGCAGCTAGCTTGACTTCAGTAACACACTCATCTTTATTTTTGTTTAATTTTATATTAATTTTTGAATAAAATAACTTTGTGTTTGGTTCTCTGATTTTATAATTTTGAAATAAAGAAAAATTAATGTTCTTGAGAAAGTATTAACTGCACAAATTAGGAAAATAAAAATTAAGCATACATGGGTGCTGTATATCCATTAACACATCAAAAATTTTAATATGGATCTCGGATAAATAGTAGAACGAAATTTCATTTTCAGTGAAACAAGAAGTAAACAGTGAATTAAGTAATACCTGTTGGATGCAATGCAGTAGTACGCAAACTAATTAGTTCATATAAATTTTTATACAGTAAACGTGACATGGCTTACATATGTTTCCCCATATATATATATATATATAATTTGTATTTAAGAAATGAATGTTAAACTTCATAAATAGTAATTTAATGAAAATTAGTGTGAAAATTAAAAAAATTATTTTGCAGCATAAATTAAATGCGAAACTGTTTTATCTTGGTGCTTGAAGGTATATATAAACTTCTGGAAATTAGGATAATGATAATCCGGTAAATTTGAAACAACAAATTTGATTGATTTTCCTAGAAGTTTAAATACAAATTAAGTCAGGTATATCATATAATCTGAAATAAATACAATTATATAGCATAATCTTACAGTATTATCTAATTAAGCCATGAGGTTTGATTATTTTGATTATATATATATATATATGTATATATCATCAGATTAACAATTTGCCGGTACGTTTAAGCCTTTTACTATAATAATTAAGAAGAGAGAAGAGAGAAGAGAGAAGAGAGAAGAGATGAAGAGATGAAGAGATGAAGAGATCAGTACTTAATGTCATATTGTTATTAATAATAATTTGTTGTTGGAGTACTACGGGTAATAATTAACAAAGGTAGTTGCCTACAATTAATAGGCTGCCATGCTTGATCCACGCTCAACTCATCAATTTCATTTATCAAAAATGGTGAATTGATTCAATAATCTCATTTTACTAAATCTCCACATTCATAGCCCAAAAAAAAACATATATCATACACAATTGTTGGGTGCTAAGTAAATTATGTGGATTCTTTATTAAAAAGAGATTGCATCGAGGTGAGGCAACCTCTTTTTATGTCCCTATCCGCTTTTAGGCATTGGCTCGCTAAATTGACATACATTAATGGTTTTCTTGTATATCTACATGAATCAACATTATTGCAATCCAATTCCTTTTTCCCACGGGTTAGTGTGGGCTTATCAACTGAGAATAATAACAACCCTAACGCGAATAAACATTGAGAATAATAACAACATATACGGAACAATTAAGTGTATATATCCAGTTAATGATATTATTATTAATATATGATTTTTCATGTGAAAATTAACTACCACACTCTAGTCTTCTAGCTCCCATTTTTTTCTTAATTCAGTGACCGCCACCTCCAGAACCTCCTCCTCGGACGCAGGCAAGAAGACCCCCACCTCTAAAAACTTTTATGCCGGCAGCATTCGCAACTCCTCTTCTTCCACCTCAAAACCTTCCCCGCAGCTTCTTGGTATCTCCTACTATGCATATCCTGGTCACTAACAAAAGTTCCTCTCCAGGCCTGATGCCGATCACCAGCGGGATCTTCCTCAGAGGGTCCGTCCGACGCAAGTGATCAACACGACCATAGATATGATTGAGAGGTAGACCAACTACCATGCAAAGCTATAAAAACATCCTCCCAACGTTCGTTTCTGTATGGACATCAACACCAAGAAGCAGGGGCTAGCACTCTCGCCATTTTGTCTACCCTTACTTTGTATGGACATCACATGTACCTAGCTCTAGAAGATTAAATTAACGGTGAATGCCTATATATATAACATCTACTATATGATTTATTTTTTCTTTTGAAGAATTAATCAATACATATATTTAATATATTAACATCTAGTATATATATATATATATATATATATATATATATATAGTGACAAGTAATAACACTGTTAGCTACCTTGTCACGCTAGCTGCTGCTGGTTTTCAATTGAAATTAAAATAAGTCAAATCGAAAGAAAATAAATGGAGGAATTTTAAAGCAAATTAACAAAAAAAAAAAAAAACACACAAACACACACATATTGTTGGATTTCTGAAGATCGAATAGTGAAATAATTACACATAATTATATATCAGCTGTTAGCTTGTTTCACAACATGAAAACAGCTAATCAGTTTTCAATATATCTTCTTCCTACAAAACTTGACAATGATGGCTTTACACTCCCCTTAATCCATCGTGACTCAACTTTGTCTTCATTTAACAAATTACTCGATCGCCAATGATTATAATCGATAAATTTTTTTATCGTTATATTTATATATATATCCTATGGATTAAAAAAAAACTGAAATATTATATAGAAAGATTAAATGTTAGTTAAAACAATAATTACAATAATAATGTTAAAAAAAAGCTGCAAAATGGGCTTACTAAGTCACCATGGATTAGGGAATTACAAAACCATCGTCGGCAAATTTTGTAGACTGTGATGAAATGGACTGCTGACAAATTTTGCACGATGTGCATGCATATATATATATATATATATATATATGCAAAAAAAAAAAATGAGGTTAAAAGTTATTAGGAAGAGATCAACTTTGAGAAATGGAAGCATTATTGAGAACTGAGAACGAAAAGCCATTAAATTAACCTTGTAATATTAAAAGGAATAAGGCAATGAAAGTTAATTTTGTGTGAAAATGAAGTAGTTAAAAATTAGGTAGCAAGTAAAAATACAGTGCATTGAAACATGTATGGCGTGAATTTGGCTAATTGAAAAGAAATTGGCACCAGTGGAATTAATTAATATTCGATTAGCAGTAATTGATTTGGTAATTTATATATATATATATATATATCTCGCAATCTGTTCTATTATTAATTAATTTGGTAATTAATAAAAATACTTGTGATTTGGTAATATGTGGTTGGGAAAAAATTAAAATAAAGATTATTATGCTTAAACAAATTAAATAATAGTCTAAACAAAATATACAAATTAAAAAGAGCGACATCAGTTGACATATTATATATAATAAGTTTTAATTTTTCCGCGGTAGCACAGGCAACTGTTGGGGCGGGGCTGGTAACGGTAAGAGGCCGTTCTCGTTGCATCAGTAGCGGCCTGTACGCTGTAGCCATGTATAGTTGGGGTAGAATTAATGCCATCTATAATTTGATAGGGGAAAGGAAATGGCCTGGAAGAGATTAAGCACTCGCTAGCTTATTTTAATTGTAATTATGAGCACTGTACTCTAGGCTAAGAAACAACACCGTATTAAAATCAAAACCTCATCTTAATTTGCTTAACTAATTAAAAAGATTGACAAATTAAATTGTTAATATAATCATGCTAAGGATACCGCTACCTAGCTAATTAAGAAATATTAATTAAATGAAATTATATGCTACGTAGTTGTAGTAGTTATTTCTAGTTTCAAATGCATCATTCAAAATATTTCTGTCATTAAATTTATATATTCTGCCATTGAAATTTTTAAATGAAAGAGTTAACATTACCTTAATCTAAAATGATCAATTCCATGTTGACTGATTCAATAATTTTGCACTCGAGCGATACTATATGAACACGTTTAGAAAATTCTTAAAATACCTCTTTATCTGTATAAACCAACCACGACATTAAAAGCACTTAAAAATATATAATTTGTCCGAGCAAGAATTACTTACTTATTAGTAATATGTATGGGAGATTAAATTGGGCGTTGACAGCAAGAAGTGAATACCCATTACCATCATCAATGATATTAATGTAAATTTCCACCAATTGAAGCCATTGGTTGATTATATGAATGATTAAAATTTTTATTTATTTATTTGTTTTTATGATTTTAATGACTCAGTTGTTCAATGTAAATCATAAGAATGAAATAATGTTACATCATAGCGTAAAAACTGAGAACAATCAACAGAACACAAACAAGTTCAAGTTTGTCGTCCAGAATTAATGAGTTGCATTAATTTTTATACTAATTAAATTATGTTGCGTGAATACTGAAGCTGAACTTTAAATATAAAGGCCGGCCGTATTTAGGTAGCAAACGATCAAAATGAATCAGGATCACATCACATCACATCACTAATTTTCCATTTACAAATTTATTTTCATTTTAGTCCTCGCTTAAAAGTTTATTTTGATATTTAGTCCCCGAAGCGAAGGACTAAGGTTGTTAGTTCTCTGACCGTCGCTGCCAACACAGCCAATCTGCCACCTCTCGCCGCCCTCAGCTTTTGGATTACCTCGTCGGTTAGTTTTTCTTTTTTCTTTTTTCTGTAATTTTCTTTTTCATTTTTTTCCTTTTCAGTTTTCATACAATCCCTTATATTCTCTCGAAAACTGTATGTTTTTTTATGATTAAATTTCAAAATCGTAACGTGTTCCATTTGGCTGGAAAGGTTTTTCAATAAATAACTTTACTTTTCTTTGTAAGTTTTAAGACATTCAGCCATTTGTTGTTCGCCTGTGCAGTTGTATAAGTTCCGAATTTTTGGTCTGTTAACTGTTTGTAGAATTGTCACTGTGAATAATAGGCGGGCAATAAATTTTTAGCATAAATTGATTTGTACTTTTTATTTATAATCGTTTTAGAAGAACATTACGTACTTCAGCTGCTATTGTTCTGTAAATTTCCAGCTTTAATTTAGTTCTTTGATAAATGGTAAGACATCTGAACTATCGCATGACAATGCGTATGTGCTTGAAGTGGGTAACAAATGTTGAATATTGCCTTTCGGGAATTGGACTCACAGATGAAGTACGTGAAGCCATTAAAGTTGTTCGACGAAATGATGAAGAGAAAAGTATCAAAACGTGGTCGGTTGCTTGGTTTGGATGTCGGTGATAAGTATGTCGGGCTAGCTATTTCAGACTCAAATAACAAAATAGCATCACCTTTAAGGTATAACATCTCTAGTGCATATGAACATATCAATAATAGTAAAGTGTTGCATAACTTATATTTCTTTTTGTTCATGAACTCAAATATTATGATTTGACTTTCTTTAGTTTTGGTTCATATTGAAGCTGTGTTTCTAATGGTTTATTCCCAATGCCACAGTGTTTTGCTTAGGAAAAAAGAAAACATTGACTTTATGGCTTGTGATTTTCAAAGCCTGGTAAGTTCATTGCTCTATACTCCTTTTTCCTTTTCCATATTTTCTATCTTGCAAGTTCACTTATCTGGTATTTAGTGAAATGAGCATTGAGAGTATGATCTCTCTTGGAACATAATAAATCAGTGATTATGGTAGTAACCATATTTTGAGGAGATGAAACCTGTTGGTAATAATTTATGGTGATTTCATTTGTATGCTGAATTACCAAGTCAGGCCTATGCGAATTTCTTTTTATTTTTTAATTTGCTTTTTATGAGTATGTGTTTATTTCTTTTCCCCCAAGCAGGTTGGAATGTTCTGATTGTTAAATGTTTCATTTTTTAGTTGTTGTTCCACTCCTCACTTGACCATTGTTTTGAAAGACTTAAAACAAGATAATTATGATGCATCTGTCTTTCGTCTCAGGTTTTAATGACCTTGAAGTCAAGGTTTTGAAATTTCCCTATAGATATATACCAATGATGAAAAAGCACGCCACCATTCTGTATCTGTTAAATTGTATTTTGGTGCACATATCCAATTGCAATTTATGCGATTGATATCCATAGAACCAGTGGCAAAACAAACAGTGTGGTTATGTCTTATAGCATATGCACTGCGGTATGCTTTCTTGGGCCATCTTTAAAACTTTAGTCATCCCTGCTCCCTTTTTTCTTTATACAGATCTCTGAATTTAATCTAGCAGGCTTCATTGTTGGCTATCCCTTTAATAGACAACAGACTGCACCTGATGTGAGTGTTTACCTCATGAGTTGTCAATGTAATCTCTTATTTGAACCCTCTCATTATATTCCTTTTCTTATCTGATTAGGCTGTACAAGTGAAGCTCTTAATTGACGACCTCTCTGCAACAAAAAAACTGGAAGGTTTACATTATACATATTGGAATGAGGGATTTACATCAAAGGTGAGAGTGCTTAAACTACATAAAATAATTAGGAAGTTCAGTCTGAGCATCGTACACGATATAACTCACATCAATGATTAGGTAGTGTGTTAACTGGCAGATATCCTATGTTTAGACATGTACTATCATTATTTAAGATTTCCATTATAACGTGATGAAAATTTTTTGATTTGGAAGCTGTCGAAAACATAGCCTATGCGTAAGATTAGTTAGATGATAGTGCCAAAAACCAGTTGTATCCATTCATCTTGTATTATGCATAATTTGTCATACAAATTACAACAACTGACAGTTAATATTATTCACAGGATGTGGAATTGTTGTTAAAACATTTGACTTTGCATCCAGTTGAGTCTAAGACAATACTTGACAAGTTTGCTGCTGTTGGGATACTGCAGGTACCTTTCTTCCTATCTCTACCATGCAAAATTTGGTTAGTTTTGTTCTAGGACAAAAGTTTGCATTGGGAGAAATGATGGGCTTGAAATTCGAAATTGATAATTTGTAATTTCATATTAGTCAAATCAAAACCACACTTTTGAAAGTTTGAATGTTCTGTTAAACTCTCAAAACGAGAATATCAAACGATTTCTATTGACATGTGCAACCTTATGCTTCTATTTTTTTCTTTTTTGTCAGTTTGCACTTGTTTTTGAAGTCACTGCCATAACTTGTTATTTTGACATTTGCAGGAGTACCTAGATCACATGAACAGAAAGCTGAATTTGGCAACAAAAGAATGAGACACATCCCACCATAGGAGAACAAGGTCAAATCCGGTTCAACATTAAGCTCTCATTCTTGAGTAACGGCAGCATAAGCATAGGACATGGTTTTGACATACAAGTCGCTGGTATCAACAAAGTGAAGATAACAAGACCAGGTTTTCTGAAATTTAACTCTTTTAACATCAAAAGTGATACTTATTTGTAATGTTGAAAGTTAAATTTGTAACAAGATATATCTAAAAAATGTTGTAAGCTTTACCTTCTCCTTTATGAATATTCCATCTCCGATAAGTAGTAATCTCTAGTGCTGACAGCAAATTGTCATGCTGTCTTGCTTGAATCATATTCATTTTGGTTATCTTTTTGCTCATTTATTTTTCTGCCCAGTCCCTGACTCAGAAATTATAGTGGTTGTAAAAACTAGCTACTCGAAAACTTTTAACCAATTCTTCCATACATATATTCTGAAAGCAGGCAATACAGAGATCCATTATTTTTCTGAATCCTTTCAGCTAAACTATATTAGGAAAACACACCAAACCTATTCAAATTGAAGATCTAAAGTAAGGAACAGTTTCGAAGGAAGGTTTTCCAAATTAAGCATTCTTAGTGGGTTTTCTTGAGAATTCTGACTGTAGCCAAGGCAACCAAGAAGAAGAAAGCAAGTGAACCAAGCAGAGACAGAGCAAGTGAGACAGCAACTTGCTTGCAGAATTTATCAAAAACCCCGCACACCTTTTTCCACTGCGCATGGGAATTTCCTTGGTAGCCCATGAGTCCGATGGCCCCGGCAGCTCCGGTGGACGAAAAGAGAAGCGCCACCATCGCTAAATCAAGAACGATGATCATCATCATCACTGTGCCCTTTTTCCCTCCCTTGTTTGCTAACAGTAGAAGTATAGAGAATGCAGCATATGAGCATGCTATTGCATTTGACACGACGTGGAATCTACCAGAAGAGGTTGAAATTGTTAAAACAACGATGCTCTGCATATAAAATCTTATGCAAACACATACATTCATACAAGTTAATATTTTACTGCTGTATCATTTTCACACGACCTGTAAGTAGAACGTAAATTGTTACGTCTATTCGTATAAAAAAAATGATAATAATTAACTCGTTTAATATTATTACATCTTTACTTTTTAGCGTAAAATTAAATATAATAACTATAGCATTACAATTTATTAATTAATGTATTTTTTTTAGCTATATCTTTTTAAATTTTGCATAGTTATAAATCACGTCAATGATTTATTACAGTTGTTGTACTAATTAATAAACTATAAAGCTATAATAATGAGACCAATATATTTAAAATTTTGGTTGGAACTCGAAATCAATAGACGGTAGATATGACAGTTAGAGGCTGCAACTACAAATCTCCAGTAATTATTATATATATGTTAAACTGCAGTATTGGTAATCAATTCTATATATATATATATATATATATTTAAATGAAATTTAAATTTTGAAAAAGATAAAGATGAGTTCATTTATGTTGTCACAGATTTAAATTTGTATTTTTTTTTTTTTGAAACAATAAATTTGTATATCTATGAATTATAGATGGAGGTGTAATGCAAAAGAATGTGGTCTTGCCCAGTCCTATATCTTCATTAATTTAATCTAAGATCCAATTCTATAGACACTTTACAACCTTTTATTTTCTTGACACATTATTTAATGAATTTTCATAAACGCTAAAAAAATAAAATATATAAGTAAGCAAGCAAGGAATTAACTTGTCATAGATCAATAATTATTAATTTTATTATTCTATCATTATTACGGTTGTTATATTGCTAATATTAATTTTTTTTTTTTAGAAATGATCTATGACAAATATTAAATTGATTGGAATATTGGGACGTTTTAAAAATAGTAGAAATTGACTGTTTAATTAACAAATTCCGGCTCACTTGGTTGTCATATCTATAAAAAAATTTGAAACAATTTAAAAATTGTCTTTTTTTCTGGAGATCTAAATATTAATAGAAATAAATAAATTACAAACTCTATAATCCAAAAGCAGTTGCTGATCCAATCAAGTCAATTAAGGTTGACAAGGTTTTTCATTATCTAATTGGTTTTGTAGTTATTTGTGGTTTTAGCAGGAAATTTAGAAAACAATGGAAGCATTATATGAATTAATAAATGAATGTAAAGTGAAGAAGCAAGAGATTAGAGATGAATGAAAGAAAAATAGGAATTACATACACAAATGCAGATAAGTACTGCCACTTAGCAGAAACAGGAACATCAACAGGAGGCAAAGTCGGTACAAGCTTGAGTGGAACAACTTTAGTCTGCTTATCAACACCAAGAAGTATAGCAGCAACAAGAGTTAGCAGAAACGCCAAAACCCTCAGACCCAAATCACAACCACTCAATTTTCTCTGCTTCAACATCACTTTTCCCTCCACGCCCTCCATCAAATAATACTTAAGGTAATATTCCCCGACCTGCAGAAACAAACAAACAGGAATTAAAACCCTCCAACAGAATTAATAGAGATCTAGAGAATCATACAAGGAGTACTAGTAGTAGTGGATGAGATGAGATGAGATGAGATGAGGCCGAAAAAAGACCCTTAAATAATGGATTGAAAGTTAAGGGAAACAGAATTAAGTATGGAAAAAATAATGTGAAAGGAAGAGAAATTTTTGATGGACTACATTAAACGCGCGTCTGCCATTTCTCAGCTGTAGATAGGAGTTAATTAATTAATTCGAGATGTAAGAATAATAAATGCAAGACGTTGGCAGCTAACCAGCTACCAAGCCAAAAATAAGTTTGTCGTAGTTGAAGAAAAATTAATTCAGTAAAGAAGAACTTGAGTAACTAACTAACTAACTAACTAATTAATTAATTAATTAATTAATTAATTAATGAGCAAATATCGTCGTATATACATATATAAGGAAGCGTGGAAGTGGATAGACCGCTCTACTTAATTCTGTGAAAATACCCCATATATATATATATATATATATGTATATAGTGTGAAATGAATTAATGCAGTGCGAAATGTGCATAAAATCCAACGGAGCAAGCATTCATCATTCATGCATTTATGTTTTTAAGTATAAAATACTATAATATTCACATTATTTATACTAGTGTTGTGTTGGACAAATTTTTTCTCTACACAGTTTTGTGTGGAATGGGCCAACTGCAACTCTATTAATTTATTTGACAAAAGGAAGCAACAGGTGGTTCCCATTTATATATAAATATATTGTCCCACTCCCATGCATATGTATATACATGTCAACGTGGTGCCATTACAGGCTTCAATCATGAGAACGTGGCAACAATTTATGACTTGTTTCACACTGTTCATTTACACACGGCAGATTAATCAATATATTGCATGTTGTGTACACATATCTTGACGTCGAAGAAGGACGTGTATTTTAGACAGTGATTAGGGTATAAGTTATACACACCCAATATTCGATTTTTAGACTTTTCTCTCAAATTTAGTACTTTAATTTTATCTTCGCATGCATTTTCACTTCATTATATATAAAAATAAAATTTAATAGATTAGCTAGATTAGTGTATGTGTCACGTAGTATATTCAAAAGCTTTCTCCCATCTCTTAGTTATATATATATATAGAGTAAGTTAATGTAATTAATTTTATATGTAATTTCTATACAATCTTTTAAATTAATTTCTTTTAACAAAAATCCTCTTATTAAGTGTTGATAGAAATGGGCCTTTAGATGAAGCCAATAATGCAAAAGGAATCCAATCTGACTCAAGAGCCCATCTGACCCAAGCCCAACTTTCATATCCTTTCATTAATATACGCTGCAGTGATCAAATGCAGTACGAATACAGAGAAAATCACATCATCTTTTGTGGTGATGATAGCATATTCTACCTAAACTAGTATACATAACAATGTATGAAATAAATTAGGGTTCATTCTCTCTTGGACCCATATAAAAAAAAGCTCTTTGTATCTTTTTGTGCAGTGTAGCCACTGTTTGTATTGAATATACATATACTCTGAAATTTTTTCAGTATTAATTAATTCAACCATATGTAATAAGAATTTGACGTGCGTCATAACATCATCTCGAACATCTTTAATTAAAAAAGTACTATTTTTCAAAACTTTAGAAATCGACAAAAGATAAGTCAAGGGAATATATTAAAAAGTATATATATATATATTTGAATTAATTATCTACTTCTGGGTGGGACTCTACGTATTGTGTACAAGATTGTCGATCGTTAATAGTTTTATCTAACAATTCAATATTTGTCGAATGATCGATATTTAAGTAAAACGAAAAGTATGTGAATGTGACCACTCCAAAAATAGAGTCATTTATTTTGCTTCTTATATATAAAAATAGGCATATACCTGTGAAATTATTAAAGCATACATTTAATTTAATTTAATTTAAAACCTATTAATATATATATGCAAGCCTAGCTACTTAAGCAGCTTGTTGCTTTCATTTTTAATTGTTTCCAACTGTACTGCATTCTGCCTTCTAGAAGTTTTAGTTATACATCACGATCAATTCAAAAAAACGATGTAAAATGATTTATTTTAATTAATTATGCTAAATTAAAAAAAATTAAATTTTGTGGAACTATTTTATTAAATTCAAATCTTTCAAAATACTGAAAGGATATATCGGAAGAGAGAACACCAAACGAGAATGAATTTATTTATAATGTGTTTTTCATAAAAAAAAAAAAAAAAAAGAAAACCAAAAGTTTGACTTTCGATCATTTAATTTGTTCAAGAAAGAGTGGAAAATCAAAAAGGGCTTTGGGTCCGTGTACGTGTATCTTTCACCAAAAAAAAAAAAAAAAGGACAATGACCGAAAAAATTTTATGGACATATTTCAAATTGACCCATTTTTTTCTTTTTGAGGAAATTTTAAATTGACCCATTAATTCTAGATTGTTGAAGTATTTTTAGTGCATACATACGGCTTTTATATATATTTGATACATTCTTATTTTTATGGGTTTTTATACCTGCCATTTTTTATTATTAAACTCTATTAATTAATTGTTAATCTAAATTTTTAACTCCGTATTTTTTGTGATTCTCATAAATTTTTATTTGCACTGGAACAGTAGCTATCTCGTTCGTAAAATTTAAAATTCATTTGTATATCTATTAAGCTTCAAATAAATGCGGGACATAATAATATCTGTGTCCCCAATTTCTTACACTTTCACAAGTAAAAATATAGTTTGTCCATTTGTAATGAATGGGTCTTTAACCTTACTCAAATGCCTAAAATATTCTCAAGTGTCAAGCAATGTCATTTAACATATTGAGATATCAACATCCAATTGTTTAAGGGTGATTTTGTCAGTTAAATGAGAGATAAGAACTTATTTGTTATAACTAAATGAGTTATATTTTTATTTATAAAACTTTAAGGATCTGGATGTTATTATACTAAAAAAAAAAAAATCTTCTGCTCCTTATTCGTTTCCTTTTTTTTTTTTTTTTTTTTTTTTTTTTTTACTAATCAGAATGTTATTCTTCTTCTGATCTGCATATAGTCAGATGGAATAACCATTCTACATATTATAAAATTCTTTTTTTTGTTTTAAGAAATTAAACTTTTCACCAAAGGCAGTCACAGTTTTAAATTTGACGGTGATAATTGTGCACCTAATTCTAAGATTAACTGCCATAATTTAATTTAGATTTACTTAATTTCTAGTGGGTAAGTGATTAGAATTTGACTAAGAGCAGTGAAGATGCGAGATAGTAACAAAGAATATATATATATATATATATATATATAAAGAGCATTAGGTATATGTCAAAATATTAAGATTTGATTGCATTATATATATATTTATATATATATATATATTATCAATTAGCTTTTCTTATTGCGCAATTCTCTCTCTGAATTCCATCACAAATTTCTCCCACTTCCTCTTCTCTGTTTAGTTTTCTTGTGCAATATGTAATTATATATCTATCAAATGATAATTTTATATGTATATATATATATATATATATATATGTACAAGTGAACAAGTAATGGGTGAAAATGACCCTACCTGGCTCGCTAGCCAGCCAGAATTAAAATTTATCTTATTTGATTTTGTTTATTAACTAATTAATTAAATTTTGTTTCATATGCAAGTAACACGGGCTACACATTAATATCTGATATATAAAAGGATAACCCTATCCTTTTCTTCTTCTTCTTCTACTTCTTCTGCTCTATGACGTGTACACGGATATGGATGATGCATGGATTGGATAATAATCATCTGGAATATCTAATTGCTTATTATCATGAATCTCTTTTATTCTTGGAGCTTCTGTTGATGTGAAAATTAATTACACAAGAAAATTATAACCTTCTTGAAGATTGACATTAATTGATTCAATCGATCAACTTCATTGATGAATTAATTTGAATATGTTAACATATATATATATATATATACTGGCGAATTACAATTTTAATTTATTTTTGGTGAGATTGAAAACTGATGGTAATTAATAAAAAATATATATATATATATATATATATATATTATATAAATTATTAATTAGGAAAAAAAAAAAAAGAGTGGGGTAGGAGATTGGAATAGTGGTTAAAGGAATGGCAAATATGTATATATATTATATATTATATATTGCAGAAATTAAACAAAGATGGCGACCTTGCGGACAAGGCTAGCTAGCCTTCATTTTCATAATTGGATACAAGGAAACGATTAGATTTTAATCAGTAGACGAGAATGTGACATCTCTTATTGTCTTCGTCATATATAAATATTTACATTTATTGTATTAATTGCAATATATATATATATATATGGTTTAATTCTAGAAATATTATTACCATTAATTAGTTATATATCTGCTTTTAACACTAGCTAGCCAAAGACATTGGACTGTGTCGAAAACACATATATTCATATTCGTGAATTAATAAACAGTACGTTATATAAGTTAAAGGTTGGACTCCAATATATATATAGCTAGCCTCTTCTTTAAAATTAGAGAATAAATAAATTAATGTTTAGAATATTTATAATTAATCAATAGCTTATATAGTTTTATTAATTTTAAAATTAAACAACTGTGGGCAGTGGGCATATTATAAGTTTATAACCACGAATATTAGGCTTGTCAAATATTATTATCACAGTCGCAGCTAGTTATATACAGTGAGAACGCTGGCTGAACCCCCAATCGTACGTCCATACGCACCACCTAGTACCTACCGAAATGCGTATAAAAACGACGTAGTATTCCAAAATTCGTCAGCCAATTACTTAACGTGCAGGGAACTGACCAAATCACCCAATTATGTAGATATATATATATATAAAATCCGTTTAACCTTTTCTTTCAACCCGGCCCAATCGTCCCTATATATACACACTAATTGTGCTTCAATTTTCCTTAGTCCAGTTGAAAGATAAAGCTTTTTTTTCCCACTGAAAACGAGCTGGTTATCTATATATGGCATCTGAAGCAGCTGCTCCACCGAAATCAGAAGCTACGCCGCCGCCGCCGGTCAGAGAAAACTACTTTGCGGTTGATGTGGCTCTTAGAGTTTTATTGTTTTCAGCTACGCTGGTTTCAATAGTTGTGATGGTTAGTAGCAAGCAAACGGAGCTTGTAAACGTGCCAGGAGTACCTTTTAGAGTGAGAGTTCCGGCCAAGTTTAATCACTCCCCGGCTTTCATGTAAGTAGCACATACATATTTATTTATTTATTTATTTATTCATTTATTTATTTACATTCCACTACTCACGTTTTTAAATTCTCGATCTTTTTCCTGAAAAAAATATAAATAAATAAACTAAATTTCTCAATTAATTGATGGATAAATAAATTCATAAACATTTCAACTATATGCTATATATAAATATGTATTTGAAATTTTATTGACGGGATCAAACAAACACTTACCTTCTCCCTTTAATTTATTGAGAAAATTCAAAAGTTGATTGAGCAGATCAATTTGACAAAAGAATTTCTTTAGGGGAAATATGCTTTTTCAAAAGTAGTCTTATCTCATCGTTTTATTTTGTGGGATCGCTTAATTCCTTACCTAGCATATATACATATAGGACATATACATATATATATCTAGATAGCTTTAAATCTTTCTAGACATGCATATATTTCTAAAATTCTCATGCTACTCATTCAACTACTACAAAACTGTCTCACCAAAGTCTGATTAATATTCGCCTCTAAAAATAAATAATCACTGAACAAAAATTATCCATATTGAATTTAAAATTTGAACTGTCTATATATAAATTAATGAAATACATGCCTGACAAAATATGTCAGTATTTAAAAAATAATTTTTTAAAAAGATGCATACATATTCATTAATTAAATGAGAATATTTTAATATCTTAATAAATATTAAAGTTGATTATCATTATTCTCTAACTATGGTAAAGAGAGCGGGATATCTGCTATAAAACACACAACATATAGCCTTTTTTTTTATTTAATTTGTGATATAACTAAAAGTATGATATTTTTCCACAAAAGAAAATCATTCGGAGGGTGGAGTGGAGTGATGAGTTGTAAAGAGCATTCAAGCATGATTTTGGTTCAGAAAACAAAAAACCTTGATTATTTTATAATTATTTTTATTAAAATATATAGATGAAAACATTTATAATTTTATTAAGAAAATAATTAGTGGAGAAGTTTTTATTTGGCAATCATAATAATTGAGTTCCCACAAAACCCAACTCCCAAAGGCTCCCTTCAGTCTTGACTCCAATGATTGCAAGCTTTAAGATAATGATAATAATTAATTAATTAATTAATTTCCATGTCGTGACAAAATAAATTTCCTTCAATAATAATCGTAAACAAAAAAATGAAGATATTTAGAGAAAGCAACATTTCTATTTATTATTATTAGTATTATTATTATTGTTAAAGATTAAATGACATTAATTTTTATCTATTATTTGATGAAGTGATCGAAGTTGGTAAACTACCTTATTGATACGCCGTTAGACCCGTTACCCAACACCATAACGAGATTGAAAGTCAAGAAAACAGATTTCAGATGGCTTTATGACAATGTTTTTTTTTTTTTTTTAAAAATAAATTGTTTCTTTCATTATTAATACTCATAAAAAATATTTTAAATCTAATTTATTTTCTTTTTTGCAAAAAATGACCAATTTTGCAGATATTTTGTAGCAGCATTATCAGTTGCTTGTCTATACAGTATTATTACAACACTTGCGTCAATTTCGGTCGTCTTGAAGCCCGAATACTCCAAAAAATTCTTGCTCCATTATGCATTCTGGGACGTGGTGAGTTATCTTTCACATAAAAATGAATTTTTTATTGATTTTATTTTTAGAAAATTACAATTTTCGACATAAAAACTTATTTTATAAATATGCAGCTGATACTGGGGATAGTAGCTTCGGCAACGGGTGCAGCGGGCGGCGTTGCATACATCGGAGTAAGGGGGAACAGCCACACGGGATGGACGAAGGTGTGCAATGTTTACGACAAGTTCTGCCGACATCTCGGAAGCTCCATTGCAATCTCGCTGTTCGCCGCAGTTCTCCTTGTTCTGCTCTCCCTCCTCTCCAGTTACTCCCTTTACTTACGCATTCGCGATTAAATTTAAACGCCGCCAAATCTCCGAATTCCGGCGGACGGAACCATCGCCGTAATTGTGTCGATCTCTCTATGTCAGTGCGTGTGTTCATTAATTATTTTTACAGTTTTTTCTGTTTGTAAATTTGCCGAGTTATATATGTAGTTCTCTTTATTATTATTATTTTTTTTTTTTGTTTTTCTGTGTTGTGTTGTGTTCTGTAGTGTTTATTTGTCAATGTAAGATGTGTAATTAAATGTTAAGGTTCCATTTAATATCAATATATCTTTATTATTTATTATTGGGACACGTATTTAAATTTTGTCAATAATTGTTGTGTTTTTATTTTTTGTATTTTCGAAAATAAAACAGTGTTCGAGAGCACTAATTTATAATATAATAGTTGTAACTTTTAAAAGTATATTACTTTGGTTCCAAATAAAGTTAAAGAATGCAACACTAACACAAACATTGGATGCCTTTTGGTGGAAGTTTTCGAGGAGTGGGGTATGTTGTGGTAGTTTGGAATCTGTGGTATGAACACATATCATTGAAAATAAATAAATAAATAAATAAACAAAGGAGAAAAAGGATTAGCTTTTGACTTTTTATCTCAATTTCACATAAAATCAGTCTTGACAATAATTCTTAGAGCTTTAAAATTAATGAGAAAGATGGCTTGACCGAATTATATTTAAAGGTTATTGTACAAGTTTAAATTTGAATTTCTTATTCCCATTTCCATTTATATTATCATAAATTTGTACGTCTTATCTTAACTCAGTAAGTTTTATGCTTTACATATATGTGTTAGAATTTAATTAGTACATCATCTTGAAGAGAAATATTTATCTGGTCAAGAATTTTTTAAAAATATTTATTCTTTAAAAATACAGATAATATATATATAATATAATATAATATATATAATAAAAGAAATTTCAGTTTTTGAAGAATTTTTTTTTATTTATTTAATTGTTTTGCAATTGAATTCCAATGTTATATCCTTTTTATACTCTGAAAGTTGTTGGTGCCGAAAAACTTAAGGTAAGCCCACTCCCTAACAACAATATGCACAAAATTGATCGTCATGGTATGGGCCTAGCTATCAGTAAATAATAAACAATTTTAATGATATTATGTAATGCAATAACATTGAAACTTTTAATTATGAGAATATATAATTGATAGTTTATAAATAGATAATATAATCAAATAAATAAAAATATGCATACATGAAAAGGTCAGGAAAGTTCAGATTAACACCCGATTCTAATTCAATTCAGATTAATTAATACCGGATAAAATAAAAATAGGTTGTTCTCCAATCTGTAAGTTTCAAGCCACTGCATACGCTGGCAATATTATAAAAAATAATAAGAGAATAAATAAATAAAGATGCATTGAAAGTCAAACTTATAAATGCTTCCTCATCAATCGATCTCCTTCGTCAGTGATTTTATTATACAATAAATTAGTGTGGGTTTCCAGGAAATTCTAATCTTGACCAAATCAATGATTCAAGCCCAAAGCCAGCTGTATGAATACGCTGACCCTGTTATTATGTAGTCACCAACTTTTGAAGACTTGCATGCCTTTGATTATATAATTCATATATATCTGTCACAAATATTTGACAATATTGAAGCGCAAAAGTTCTCATTCACATTAATTCCATTTCATAATGAAGTCATTATCTCCACATTATATATTTTGAAGTTTTTAACAAACAAAATCAATTCATTTTGATCCCATCACATTTTTTTTTTTTTTTTTTTGGGTTTCCGCGACTCAAATCTCCCGACTCAGAAGAAAGCTCATAACAGCTAATTATTCAGAACATATACACTATTCAATTCCATTTCCCTTGACGTGCAGGAAACTCCCATTTGTATTGTTTATTTGATCTCTTGAATCTTGATCCACCCCAAGTTCACGTGTATATATATCTATCGATATACACTCACTTGTCGTTCTCATTCCCTCTGCAAACCTATATATCAACAGATTCTCGAGAGGCTCGAGTGCTTTCGTCGCAATGGCGCATAGCGATAAGCCAGCAGCCACACCACCATATGAAGTACCACCAACACCAAGCCGTGTGAACTATTCTCCTATCGATGCTGCTCTAAGGTTCTTATTATTCTCAGCTTCTGTTGTTTCTGTTGTTGTGATGGTCACCAGCAAGCAATCACGGCTTGTTCCCGTGCCTGGATTGCCTTTTGCGGTGACAATTCCAGCCAAGTTTAATCACTCTCCTGCCTTCGTGTAAGTGTATACATATATGTTCCATGCATCTAGCTACGTTGCATTGTATTAATATTTCTTTGTTAATTCTGCTTGTGAATTAACAGTCTAACTTTTACACACTTCTGTTCAGTTATTTCATAGCAGCATTATCAGTTGCTGGCCTGTACAGTATCGTCACAATACTTGCATCACTTTCATCCATCTCGAAAGCAGCTAGCTCGAAAACTTCCTTGCTCCTGCTTGCATTTGGAGACGTGGTAAATATTCAAAAATTAAAGCTTGTTTTAATTATTGTATTGAAATAATTAATTAACTTGAAGGTGGATGCGTGCATGCAGGTGATGCTGGGGATAGTGGCTTCGGCAACCGGAGCTTCTGGGGCAGTGGCATACATCGGATTAAAAGGGAACGATCACTCGGGATGGACAAAGATATGCGACGTTTACGGCAAGTTCTGTCGACATATAGGAAGCGCCACCGGAGTCGGATTGTTTGCCGCCGTTGTTCTTGTTTTCCTCTCCATGCTCTCCACTTACTCCCTTTCCAAACGGATCCGTGATTAGAGATCATAGCTCATATATATCCATTAATTGTTCATTGTAACTTGTGTGTGTTTGTGTACGCATGTTTAGAGTTTTTCTATTTTTATTTTATTTTATTTGTAAATGATTTTCTGTTTATTATTATTTTGTAGTGGAGTTTATTCATGAATTTATTTGTAAGTTAATTTCTAGTGAGTTTATAATCTGCATTTTTATCTAATTAAGAAAATAAATCATGCATGGATTTCGATCATTTTAGTTTTCTTTTTTTTTTTTTTTTAAAAAAAATACACATATATATTAAAGTATGTAGTAAGTCTTGACAGATTAATTAAGTTCTAATCAGAATTCTAATTCAACATATAAATGACGTAGGGAAAGTTGTCTTGTTCAACAAGAAAACAAAAGTGAGCGAAGTTGAAAGTCAAAAGACGACTCTGACTCCAGCTAATACATGGAGGAGGCCAGGATATGCCTAAAATTTAAGATTCAGCAATATTTAATTAATTAATCATAGTCAATAATCAATAGCAGCGCAAGATTGAAATTGCGGGGGTATAAAAGCCATTTGGGTGCAGTAACTGTAATAGTGTATATCCTTACGGGTTAAATAAATATGTTGCAACCTTAATACCGTACATTATTCATTTTTAGAATTCTTTCTCTGTAGGTAAATGCTGTCTGTTTATGGAGCAGACATTGTCCATTTTTCTATATATATATATATATATATATATTGTATTTAGTTGTAAGTTTGAGACATGACATGTAATTAATCATTGAACGACGACAGTTTCTAATTATTATTGTTGGCTTGGAATTGATAATTGTCTACCACTTTATTTTGACATATAATACAATATATCGAGGCTGTAATATTAATTGAACCAGCAGCCTTAAATTACTTATTATTAGATGCCTTCGCATACAATATAAAGTTGTCATTGGGATAGTTGTAAAATATAAAAGTGATTACTACCATTACATACAGTTATGCAATTCCTAATTAACTTTGTTATTATTTATTATTTACAGTGTATGTATTTTGTTTTTTAATGATTTAAATAAATAATGGCTTGGGGGAATCGCTGGGCCGGGCCGCGCCAGGTTAAATCAATCGGCTTCTCGCGGTTGAACCCATGAAGCACCAGTTTCATTAACCAACCGACCCCATAGTAGTCCATTACCCATAAACAATCAATCATTAAATATATTTAATTATATATGTATTTTCAGAATCAGAAATATATATCCAACAATCGGGCAGCAAATCTTCCATTTCATTTCATTTCATAATCAAGAAAACTCATTATCCAGAGTATAATAATATGAAACTTTGTAAGTCACGAATTCCATCCACCTTTCATTTCATTTCATGCGGCTCTTTGTTATTTTTTTGAAAAGACTCAATGGAAAACTGATACAAGTTCAACGAATCAATCCAAAGCCAATATTTTTTATAAGAAAACAAACTTGATCAGAAATAGCAGAAATACAATCAACATTGACAGGGCCTGCAAGTTAATATGTCCTGCATCAAGCATTCACACAGGGACATCACTAGCAGAAAATCTTCTTTATGCTGCTTTGTAAACATGAGTTCAGCATTTTAATCTAAAGGTGATTTCAGATGATAACCACAGGAAACAAAATTAGTATCACCACACTGATAATTCATACCTCATAAAGACAATAAGATTGTATGAGGACTATGATATTCACATCATCAAGCAGAGAACCAAGTGAAACAATAACAACAAAATAAATCCTTCAAAAACTTGGTGAAAGCAGCCATTCTTCAGCTTTTTATCTTAAAAGCAAGTTTGGATGCTTGTTAAACTTTATGCCAGTAAAATATACTCTTTACTAATGATGTGAGATCCTCCATCCAGAAAAGATAGAAAATTGGCAATCTTTTTTAGGGAAGACATGTTAGTCGAAACATACACTTCAAAAATAAACCAGGTGAAGCATTAAGTTAAATTTGGTGACTTAGCATGACTAACAAAAGCTGCTATGTAATACAACTATATCATTGGACAAATGACGAATTTATGATAGCATTCTGCAACCAATTGGCATGGACATGTCATTAATTGAAGAATGAAGATTATCATACTTCTCCCATAACATGAATTTCCAAATTTGATTAATGGGATCTTTACAAAAGCATTTCACTGATAATCCATACGTCAGCTGCAGGAGTTTCATTAGCAGGAAACCCCGTAGTACCTTTAGGCAAGCCATGTTACAAAACTGATCATCTCAATGGAGCAGTAAATATACAATTTTTACCAGACAAGAACTCTAGAAAATTGTTTGTTCCCCTAATTCCTGACCAGCCATCCCTTCCCTAAGTACCCTTTCAAAGAATTCTTCCAGCGTGTCATTCCCATAACTTGGAGTCTTTTCAGCATTATACTCGCCAGTCTCAGGATCCAGAATCAACATACTCTCAGCTGCATAATACCTTCCAATTTTGCCAAATTCAGCTGCATCTTCCATAGCAGGAAAGATCTTGACAAGGAAATCAAGAACCCCAATAGCAAAATCCATTATTTCAATTGGCACTTTCAAGAACTTTGGTTCCTTCCCTAAAAGTTTAAACAACATCTCCCCTTGTTCTAATGGTGTCAATGCCTTTCCTGGACCACCAATTGGTAGTATTTGGTTAATCTTATCTTCACTCAACACACAATCCGCAATAAATGAAGCCAAATTTTGCTCGCTAATTGGCTTACAAGCACACAACTTCCCATCTCCAAACATCACATAAGGCTTCCCCTCTTTCACCAACTCAACCTGACCCCCTAAGCTTTTAAAGAATGCAGTTGGCCTCACTATACTATAGGTGAACCCACTATTTTCATCAGCTTCTTTCATCAATTCAGCCTCAAATTTCAGCTTTGCTCGCTGAAATTCAAGGAGGGGCTTTTGCACACATATTGCAGAAAGCAACACAAAATGTGCAGCCCCACGATTCTTGCCAGCAACAAGACTATTCCTTGTTGCCTCGTAGTCAATTTTCCATGAATCTCTCACCCAACCAGATCGACTGGCAAGACAAGACACGACAACATCTATTGAAACTCCTAAATTTTCCAAGGATTTCTCTAAAGTTTCCAAATTGGTCACATCTGAAAAGCACACATTAGCTCCCTGCAACTGATTCAAAGTCTCTTCTTTAACATTTCTACCTCTAATTCCACTCTTTTCTCTGGCAATCGCTATAACATTAAAGCCTCTAGTAACCAATTCCTTAACCACAAATTTTCCAATATAACCAGTTGAACCCACGACCAAAATATTAATATCCTTAGGATTCTTGTTTCTAAATGAAGATGGGGAAGTTTCAAGAGCTTTTGTTGCCCCTGAAGCTGTAATGGGGTTGAATCTTTTACTGCTAAACTTAAAGGGTTGTGATGAATTTACATGATAATCTGATAAAGTATAAGGTGAAGACTTTACCTGGATTTGACTAATGAACTTGGAAGATAAACGAGTTCTGCTCAAGATTTGACACTTCGGTGATTGGAGAGTGAACACATTGAAGGAGAAACAAAGTGACATTGCTCTTGTTCACGAGATTGGCTGCACAAAAGAAAGCAAAAAATTGGAACTTAGATTCTGGGTGCCACGGATATTTGGTAAAAAGGAGAAAGACTTAAATAAAATGCGAGGCCGGTGTTCTGTAAGCTTAAGGCATTCATGGTTGTTGATTGTTGCCATATCAAGTCAGAAGCTAAACGATAGGCCTTGATGATAATTAATATTTATTAGATTCTATTTTTCTTTTCTTCATTAAAAAGAAAAAGGCAATTTTAAGCTTGATACCCTAATTTTTTCAATTTTACACTAATATCTCATAATTTCTTAAAATTTACATTGTTCCTTTCTTTTTCGCGTATATATATATATATATATATATATATATATATATATATGAGAAGGGGAAAATATGGTTGTTTGGATATAATTTTAAAAATAACGAAAGTTAAAAAAAGGAATTTATTAGATTTTGCATAAAATTTATTTTAAAAATTTAACTTTTTTAAGAATAAAATAAAATTAGGTATAACTTTCATTCTCCTTTAAGAAAAGTTCGCACCAAATCCAGACCAAAGGTGCCTTTATTTAGGATTATTCAAAGATATTTTAAAAAAAAAGTCTGCAATAAGAACTCGAATCCCGTCCCTCAATTTATAGAATTGATAGATTTTTTACAGTTTTCGGCTTCTTAGAGAGCTCGAACTCATTAATTCTCTTAAAAATTTAAAATAAGCTGCAGTCGAATAACTAAATATTTTATTATTAAAATAATAATTAATAATTAAGCTGGTGTTTACTTCCTTCCTTGTAATAAAATCATCAAACTCCAACCACATGCATGCACGCATGCAAGGAAAGCAAATTAAAAGAACAGAAAAAAAAACAGTACTTGTAAATAAATGTATATCATATATATAAATAAAAACTTTTATTAATTAATTTTTTCATTATTGAGTTCACGAATGAAAGAAATTCCAACAAGGTGTTGACTCTAATTTTGAAAAAGAAAGAATTAACAATCATAAAATTGAAGGAAAAATGAACAGGTTAATTTAATGAGTTTGCTTGTGGATACATGATGCCTCCTGGACTTGGTGCTGCTGGAAGAGGTGGTGCAACTCCACCATGGTGGTGGTGGTGGTGAAGGTACCACCATGGTAACAAAGGAAAAGGAAGTCCGGCAGCATGGCCGCCGCACCACCTTGGCATTGGCGGAGGAGCCCAATGGTGGTAGCGCCACCATAGCAGCCATGGAAATCCTAATACTGCTGACTCTTCAAGTCCTGGATTCTGCTGTGCTGCATGATCATCAGCACTTGCTATCGAGCTGTTGTATGTATAACACAGCAAACAACAAGAAACAAAATGGCACTCTTCTTCATCTTCGTCTTCATATTTAGCTTGTCGAAATTATCAGAAATTTACTGAAAGGCCTAGGACATATATAGCTCATTAGGGTAATTATAGAGCCTAGTCATTTATGATTAATCACCAGATTATGAAAATATAATATTGATAATTAAACACGTATATTAATTGTACTTTTATCTTATACACGCAGCTAGCAGTTATCTCGACAGTTATATAATTATGCTTCGATTAGGTTGTGTTATTACCAGATAATGCATAATAATTAAATTAATTGCAAGAAATGAAGTTCTATTTTTTATATATATATATATATATATATTTCTTCATTATTTTAAACAAATGATAAATTAAAATTAAATTACCAAACCTACAAGTTTAATTAGAACATTTGTAGACTACTATTCCAAATCCAGCTTCTTTTGAGCTTTGCATTTATATATAATATAACAATCAGAAGAGTATGTATATATATAAAAAAATATGTGCCAGTTAACGGAGCTGCAGCTTAATCGTTCTCTTCCGATCGATCCATAGATTTCTTTCTTATTTGTGGAATCTCTGTTTGTAATTGGCTCTTCTTTAAGACATAATTTATTTTACTACTTCATTAATAATTAATTAAGCTAGCTGCTGTTGCCTTCCCTATTCTAATAAAATCATATCAAATTCCGACCATTCAGATTACAACATCTAATTTTACTAGACATATATATACAACATTATACCACAAAAGCAAGCAGAAAAATAAAAACAGCAGCTCAACTTGAACATAAAATCAATTAGAAATTAATTAAAACAAATTAGAATACAGAATATATAACAATAAAGAAACTCTCTTTAATTTATTGCGCATGCTTCTTAAATCCAAGTAATTTTACATTTAATTTAAGTTTTGCAGCACTTTGTTTCTTCAACCCCAAATCTCTAAACCTTATAAACCAACAAGATATTGTTAATCTTCGATTCTAAAAAACTTTCTAATTAAAAACTGCAAGAAAATTTAGAAAAAAGAAAAAAAAAAATTTGATCATGCTTAGGCTTTGCTTGTGGCTGCACAAATTCTGGAGAGCTCCAATATTTCTTAGCAGCTGAGAGAGGGGGCAATGCCACTCCGACTCCGGGACAGGGATGGCACCACCACGGCAGCTGCCAAGGCAGTCCTGGGTAGCACCCAAGGCCCGTGTCGGAGCTCCGGCTGACCGAAAACTATTGTTGGAGGAGGAACAGTAAAAGCATCAGCCAGATGCTCTGTGAGAATGCAGAGAATCAGTAATAAGATTGCTCATATATCCATGGCTAGCTAGCTTGCAGACATAGAGTTTCAATCCTGCTGTACTCATGGTGGGATTATATATGCATATATATCGGACGAAGTTAGGAGGTAAATTCTTTTATTTACTTTTTACCCAAAAAAAAAAAGAAATTAAGACAAGATAAATTTAACATATGCAGTAATTATATAAATATATATATATATATATATTTATAGTTTTCTGATTTTGAGGAAACATTGTGATATATATAGCTTAAGTTGCAGCAGCATTTTGTATATATCCTGGAAAGTTAACTGAATTTTGTTGACGGTAAAATCAGTCATTTACTTATAAGAAATTAGTACTTATAAGAAATTAGACTAAGTTAACATCACGATGTTAAAAATCATCTTCAATCCATGTTAATTTAAACAACCAAACCAAAACCAAAAGGTAAGTGGGTATTCATTCCTGTCACAAATAATAATAATACATCAAATGAATATGGGCCTATGAGGCCACTTATCACTAACAAAATGGACTTTTGTTATCCATTTTGTTGAAAGAGTACTTTTGAATTTCATGAGCATACATGTGCCAGATAAAGATGTAAGTTCTACCTAATTTTCTCCATGGCCTTGCACATTTTACTAAATGAAACGCATTTTCTAAGAAAATATTAGCTAATATACCAAAAGGGTAGTGTAGTGAGATAATTTGGTTTTATGTTTTTATATTTCTAAAACAATTTGCATCATTTTTTTTCCTTTTGGCAATTATTAAAAGTAGCATAATCAAGACATTCAAATTCTTCAAACACTTGACATGCAAAATGTTGATTTTAAAGATCAAATTTTATGCTTCTTACTTACTAATGATATGATTGAATTTAGTATTTACTATAGAATGAATCATTTGTAAATATTAGATGATGGAAGTGAATGTTTACCCGACAATCCTAAATAATAATATCATAAGTCAACATATTAAGTTTGAATAGATTCATTTATCTAAAGAATTTATGGGTGTCATCATTACAAGCGAAGAAATATCAACCTACGTATGTCTTCAACATAAAATTAAACGTTTTTTTTTTTTTTCCCAAAATCATAGTTCAGAATGAATTGGTCAAATTCTCATAATTTAGTTACATAAAAAAATATATATATTTTTTATGATATATGTAATTATAAAAAACGCAAGAATGATCATAAATAAAGGCCACATGATATATATTGCAAGGAGATAGATAAATGCACTTAAAATATTTAGTGCGGTAGGTGGAAATTAGCAAAACCACCAAAACTTAATACAGCATTAATGGCTGATGTTAAAAGCAGTTCCACAGCTTTCTTTTCATCGTTTTTTAATTGTAAGTTGTATCAGTGAAGTAATATGCAAGAAAGTAACTTCAACCACGTATGGGAAGTGAAACTGAGAAACTTACAGTCAGCTTACAACAGTAGTACAGCAGTAGCTTAAGCAAAGTTAGCAGTAGAAACTAAAAACATATAGAACACAGCAAGCAAAAACAAGAACTCAACCCCAATAAGCCTGGAAGTTGAGTTTGTTGTTTAGATAGATCCTTTAAGGAGTTCCACTTCCCGGAGATTATGATGTTTCTTTCTGGCGATCGACCCTTCACATGGGTCATAAACTTGCAAAGCTTGAGACCCTTTTGAGGTAAAATTCTTTTCCTTTTTTTTCTTTCTTTCCACTGTATTTTCTGTAAACAGTAAGATTAGATTTTGATTAATTAGGCATCAGTTTTATGTCGTTTCTGTTTCTGGCTATTTGTTATGGATATATGTAGCATGTTTTTTGTATGTAGTTTGAAATTTTGAGACCTTTCTGTGGTTTTCCTGAATCTGAATGTGTTTTCGTTGGTAATTGATGCTGTGGGCGATTTGATCGAGGGTGGTTTCTGAATATAGTAATTTAAAAATGAGGTTCTTTAAATAACCTTTAATAACCTTCAATTCAATACACGTAGTAAATACTTTGTCGGCTCAGTTCATTGGGTAGTTGGTTAAATGCATCTGGAGCTTGATAAAATGTACTGATTTGAAGACCATCATATGTTCGCACTTTCTTTTATCTATTTTTCTTGGTCCTTTTATAAACCATATTTTCTTTTCTTGGTTTGTTCGAAGAACTAATATTACCGATAGGCCTTAAGCGTAGAACCTATCATTTTGTTCTCAAAGTTCTTTCTAAGATATTTGGTATAGTGCTTTCATAGTAATTCATAACAGAATTTCATATATTCTCTTCACAGCTGGTTGCTTTAGTAGGATTAGTGCCACTTTCTGGCTTCTGGTTGGATTGTCTTAGTAGTTGAATTAGATTGAATTATAATCTTTTGAGTTGCTACTGTTCCTCTATGGATCTCTGTATTTTTTCTGGCCCCTTGGCAATATGCTCTCAATGCTTGAGGTCTCATATGGATAATGGTTGCACGAATATTATTGCAAATAATTTTTAATGAGTGCCCTTCGACATATAAATAAATATTAGATATACTACCAATATATTGGGTCATTCAGTTTTACATCTTTTGTAAGCGACTGCTTTGGATTTTAGTGGACGACTGGGATCATTGCATATTTCTTTTTTATTAAAAAAAGGAAAAAGAATACCAAAAATTTCAATGCAACTGAGCTTTTTATCTCTTTTTCTTAGATTCCTTGGGGGTTGTCTGGAATCACCGGGATGTATAAGAACCAGTTGCAAGAATTAGCTCAGAGAAGCTGCTTCAACTTGCCATCTTATACCTGTATTCGAGAAGGACCAGACCATGCCCCTCGCTTCAAAGCCGCGGTTAACTTCAATGGTGAAATATTTGAAAGCCCAACCTTCTGCAGTACTCTCAGACAAGCAGAACATGCTGCAGCCGAGGTTGCACTCAATGTTCTTTCAAAGAAAGCCCCCTCTAGAGCACTGGCTGCTAGAGTATTGGTATACATCTGATTCACTTTTTGCTGTGTTTCATTTACATATTGAGTTATTTAATACTTGTTGATTTCATAATGCCTTTGACTATTTGCGCTTTACATTATATTAGCCATTTATAAACTTGAATGCTCATGGAATTGTGTTATGCTCAAGATCCTTTAAATTACAAAATAAGTTCACGTTGAGGTTAATACCATGTCTGACTAATTTTTAAACTATAGCACTAATTTTTCCTACAAAGAATTGTTGCAAAACTAATCTAAGCACATTTTGACAATCTCTAAATTACAGGATGAAACCGGAGTGTACAAGAATCTGCTTCAAGAAACAGCTCATAGAGCTGGGTTGAAACTGCCAGTTTACGTCACTGTTCGATCAGGACCAGGCCATGTTCCTGTTTTCTCTTGTACAGTGGAACTTGCTCAAATGAGCTTTACAGGAGAACCAGCTAAAACAAAGAAGCAAGCACAAAAAAATGCGGCATTAACTGCTTGGTCAGCCTTGAAAAAACGTAGGTAGCTTTTCTCTCTCTCTCTCTCTCTCCTTTTTTTTTTTTTTGTTGCAGAATGTTGTGGCTTTGCCATGATCAAGGAGAAGGGAAAAGTTTTTCTTACACTGTGGTAGAATTCTCTAGAACCATCAGGAAAAAATTGAGTGGAGAAGGGATAACCCGGTGGCTAAATGTTAGTCTCACTTGACCTCTGTTCTCAAAATGTGCAATACTTTTTTTTTTTGGCCATCTTGACGGAACAGGGCATTATTAAATGAAAAAGAACAGAGTAGAATTGTAATACTTGAAACTGTTGCATATAGGGGTTAGGATTAGCGGCAGAGTTTTTTGCTTCTTTTTATTCTGAATGAAATTTATGGTGTTAGTTTTCTCTTAGCCGTCCAGTCTGATCTATCTTATGGTACTCATGCAGTGGCAAAGTCTGCTTTTTCATCTCCCTTCTCTTCTTATCCTGTATCCGAATCTGGAACAAATGATGAGCAGGAACAAGTGATTGTTGCTCGTTATCTTGCTACTCTAAGACCGCCAGAAATTAACAGTTCACAACGAAGAGAAAGGCGAACTGTTGGGAGTTCTGCTTCCATTTGGGGGGATGTAATCCCATATGATGATACTAAATCATTCTACTCTTTGCATAACCAAAATTGGGGGTGCTCTCAGTTTTACCCAGAATTGTACCAAACTTTTCCTCAAGAAAGAGTATCCCAGCGGCATGAACACCTGTTGGCGATTTCATCTTTACCTTCGTCGGCCCCTAGACCTCCATTTTTTCCATTTATTCAGTCCATGTTCCAGCCTGATGTTGGACATTATTTCCCACCACATGGTCAAGAACCAGTTTCCCTCATTCCAGAAGTTGGCCCATTTCTCTACTTCTCAAATCGTTTGATGCCTTTCCAGTGAGAAGTGTTTCCCAAGTCACCATACAAGAGATAGAAGAAAACCCACAAATGGAGGGGTGGCTTAAGGGTGATGGAGATCCCAATTGTTGGAAAAACAATTGCCCTTCAAATGTGTCCAGCCTTTCTCCAACCGAAATTCCTAATTCTTTGGTTTCCCTTAACAGTCATTCTGAAAAGAGAATGCAGGAGAGGATTCAAGAGGAAGAGGATGAAGAGAAGAGTGGCAGTTCTGTGCCCAAAGCAGGAAACTCAAGGCAGTTGCAATGCAACCAACTTGAACAGTGTGATTGGATTTCCCCTGGGTTCATAAATGCCAGCTATAGACCCAGAGCAATAAACACAGACGGGACCAAGTTCCACTTGCAAAATCAAGATCGCTTAGACCACTTGCAGTCTAACATTCGGCCCTCAAACCCTCCTATGATCAGTTCTTCGGGATCAGTTAGAAGTTTTCAACCAGCTTCATCATTGGCACCTCCTGTGACAATCAGAGCATCTACCACTGCATTCACTGGTAGTCTCAGACACAAGTGCTCAAACCCTCCTCTGGGTGCTCCACCGCCAACAAGAATTGCAGCTAATGCTTGTTCATCAAGGCATTTGATGGCACCAGCAGTTCATATCCGATCAGTTGTGCCTGTCTGCTCGGCTCCACCTACCAAGAGGGAAGGAGTTCTTTCAGGGGTTGAGAAGAAGAGACCTGAAGAAGCAAGAGAGAAACATTTCTTCATCCACAAGTTCAGATTTTAGTAAGCATAGAATTTGAGCAGCGGATAATTCTTTGGGTACTTGTGCATGCTTCTGGTTTTACTCAGCAGGAAAATTTAGTGTTGTCAATTCCATACAATATATATAGTGATTCAAAAATAATAAAGAATTATATAAATAAAATAATATATTCTTTCATAACATATAAAATAAATTATCTTCCCAATGAGAAAATCAGTTTGATGCAGTCCCGTTGACTTGCAAAATCCGTCTTCAGGTTGAAGCCGGGGAGTTATGGCATGTGAGACTACGTTTTTGTTATCCTACGTTATGTATGAAACCCATTGCTTGAATCAAATAAAAAAGAAAACTGTTTTTTTTTTTTTTTCATATTTATTCGTTTTCAAAATCAAATGTTGATTTTAATTATATATCTTCTTTAAATTTCTAATGTGTTATATTTTAATTTTCGTAATTTTGAGGAATATAATTCAATTCATAAGAACTTTAACGAAGTTCGGAGTCTTGAGAACTAAAAGCAATGCATTGGGCATTGGAAGCTTTGCTACGAGAGAACGGCGTCGTAAAATCAAACCATTTTTTTTTTTTTGGTTGAAAGAGAAATCAAACTATTTAAATGGCCGTCAGGCTAACGTTGTTCTTGGATTCTGATTTAAGCAAATCAGGACCGTCCATCACATTGAATCTTAAAGAAGAAAAGGTTTCTGGTTTCTGAAATCAATTCATTGCCAAGTTCCAGTGGTAAACGATTGCTTATCATAACAAAAACCACATGAACATTTTTCCTTTCTAAGTATCATCTCGATCCTACGTAATACAAGAGAACTGATTGCAATATGATCATTTCATCTCATTCCCAGCACAGAGCATAGACCTGAAAAACTGAAAAAAGAAAAGAATCATCTCTGCCACAACAGAAATGAAACAGTCGCTGTGTAATATTCAAAGCTCACTCCCTGAAGATATCGCCCTCAAAATTGCTTCACTCCTCGAGGTTGACCCATCAATCGTAATTAATTCATTTTCGTTTCATTGGATCTGCTTCTGTAATTTAACAATTTGATTTTTATTTGGGGGGAATTAAGGAACCGGAAGTGTGTGCGTTGGGATGTTGTTCCCGGTTCTGGAGAAACTTATGCGGTTCTGATTGCATATGGGAATCTCTTACGAGACAAAGATGGCCGCTTCTTCTGTCTGTCTCCAGTGAATCTTCTGCTCAAAATTCGGGCCCCACCTCCGAGGTTGACGTCGCTCGTTTGTTATCTCTGCAACCGTGATAATTATCATGATCTTCAATATTATTGAAACATTAGTTAGTAATTATACTTCTATGTTTATTTGATTAAAATTTAGGAAATTTTTTTAATTTATTTTGATTTTGAATTATTTAGAAGAAGAGTGGGATTACTTACTTATTTATGCTTAATGGGATAATTTCTGATGGTGTTTTGCCTCAGCTTTGGCTTAAATATAGATGAATACGGTTAAAATGTTAGTGTTTTTGTCTAGGAGACTTTGGAAATCTTTTAAATTCATTAGATTCTTCTTCGGATTTTATGGCATTTTATCAAAATCCTACCTGTAGGGGACCTTGTTGATCAAAAACTGGCGTCCGCCTGTGCTTTAGTAAACCTTAGAAAAGTTAATGAGTTTTCTTCGCATGTATTGAAATAAATTTTTGGGTCAAATTTTTAATCTTGATGTAGGGCTGGAAGGGATTTTACATGAAACGGCACAATGAGATGGCGAATGGGGCAACCGATGTGGTTAAGTATGTGGAACAATGCATGCGATCTTATTCAGTAGAGGTTGGAGATTATCTACAAGCAATTGAAGATTTGAACTTGATGCAGCTTGGATTCAAAGATGTGCAGATGTTCCTTTTCCAACCTAAGCTGAATGCGTTGCTTAACTTGGTTGGCTTGCACTACTGCATCTTCTGGCTTAATGTGCAGGTAACTACACCTGATTTTGACTTCTGTTTGATCATACTAATGTTTCTTGTGTTGTTTTGTGAATGCTGATATCCCAATTGGAGTAGATCTTCATTAACCTTTTCAAATTAATGTTTTTTAATGCAAATTGACTGTGGTATGAGAATCTGTGGTATGGAAGTTGTGCTTACATCAAGTGTAACTAACAAGTCTTTTCTCAGGGATGGATGACACTGGAAGAAGAACAGAAATACTGACTATATTTGAAAAAAGACAAAAAAAAACGAAAGAGAAGCATCTATGGTTCATAAGACCAATTCCATATCTATTTATGGAATCTATATTTGCTTTGCTGTCTTCTTAAGAAATCATAGATGGAAGTTGGAAACAACAGCTGGAATGACTTTGAAGAATTTAGTTGCCTTAACAATATAGGATATTTTTAGGTTACATATGTTAGCATCGGTTGATCATTGATACCGTGCTCCTCTTCTATATAAATGTAATTATCTCTTGATATGTTTCCTAGGCAGTTCTAAAGACTGCTAACAATGAAACATACTGTTGAAGAAGTATCAGCAAGTAAATAACTGAGAAATAGAAATGTTATTTTTGTTTATACTGCTAAAAGTTTCCCTATAACTTGGATTTGGACTAATAGTTAGTTCAATAGAAGCTAAGCTAGTCATAAACTCTAAAACATGCAAATGCAATAGGAAAATGTTAAAGCTATTTTTTTCTTATGCTTTGCAATATATATACTATCATTATTATGTATCGAGGCTTGTGCATTACAACTCTGGCCCTTGGGATCAAGGGCATCCACCGTCTGCTGGGTACCAAACATGAAATGAAATGATCGTGGTTTGCCCACCTGAGCTTGCTACATTGGCAGGGTGCTCAAACACATTGTTCATAACCATTTACATAATTGCTGGAACAAAATTCTGCCTTCGCATAATTGCTGAACTTATTTATTAGATCGCATTTGGCAACATTATGGTGGAAGCACTTCAGAGTGATTCCATAATTGCTGAACTTATGCTGATTTTTACAATTATAATTAATATAGTCAATAATGTTCGAACATCATGATTGGCAGCCTGAACATGTCCTGGAAGCACTTCAGAGTTGCAAGATTTCAGATCGCCAACTGTGTGTTAAATGGTGGAAGCTGGGAAGATGGTTCTATGGCTTCCGCATGCGTGATGAATCTCATTCCCGTTTGGTTTCTCTGGCAGATCTTGCAACAGCAAAAGAAGAGGAGGTTCTGGGGGTGCTTCATCGTGGTGCCATTCATGAGGTTTTACGAGTTCAGATCTCTTTCGTTAATTCCTCACACACTCCATGGCATTCTCAAAGCGCACAGGGACAAGACTAAGAAAAGCAACAATGATGGGTGTTTGTACATTACTTTATATGATTGTTTATATAATGTATGATGTGAATGATAGCAGTGTATCTTGTTGCATATGTATACGTACATATATTTCGTAAATTGCAAAATGTTGCAAATTGTAATGTATAAGAAACAATTACATTCAGTAACTTCAAAACATGTTGTTCTTAGAGATGAAACAGAAATGAATAAAGCTATCACAAATGTTTATAACCAGTTCCCCATTTGCAGCTAGCAAGAATTGTGAGTAGACAAGAAACAGAAGTAGAGAATTGAGAATTGAAACAACCTAACTGTAACGATATACAGCATAAACAGTCCGCCGAGGTGGTGGATAGCAGACGGCCATGATCGCCAGAGCTAGAACAACCACAATGAGAAGTGGAAGTGGATCTAAACCACCATCATCAGACTCACAACACACCTTCCCCATTACGAACACCCAGTTTCTGAAGCAGAGTCTTCTTGTTTTCTTTATTTCCTTGTTTTCCAGATCAGGATCATATAAAGGCAGTGAAGGTGGAAGATCAAACGTAGTCGAGTTGACTTAATATTTTCTATTGCTTGGAAGCTCGCATGAAGCCTTCGTTTTTGTTGAATATTCCAACTAACTGTGATGTTAGCATTTCATATTCACATTCATTTAACTAACTAAGCCTGCTTAATCAAAACTGATATTTATTCATTTATTTAATTTTTCTTCTCAAATTATAGTCTCATTAATAAACTGCTACATAATTAATAAAAATGGTAGTCTATTAAAATACGCACTTGACATTAATAATAATGCCAATTATGATTGGTGATGTATTATGATGATGACAACCATCCATGTATATATCATGTATGGTGATGGTGATGATGATGATGACGATGGGTATAATAACAAGTGAGAAGCAAGAAACATGTGAAATCTGGGGTAGGCATCGGCGTGAAAGTCATAATTTCACATGGCCATGTTAAGAGTTGAATTATGATAGCACATAATTGCCCCGTTAATTTTCCATCCCATGTACTTTGAAACAATCAATTGGCTGACTGCTATTCTATTGATAATCCTACTTGATTACTTGTAATACAATAGTCAAAGATAGCGTGTTGAGCTTTTTCCATTCTTGACCTAAACACAATTGACCATTCATTAGTTGCTTCATTTGCACGCTAGTAGAAATCCTTCGTATTGAACATGTTTTATGGAAAAAATTTAGATTTCCTGAGACCAACGAGAATTCAGCAATTGGTACGGAAAGAGGCTATAAGTTATAACTCCCGAGAAGGGAAATGCTACGATCATCTACTAAAACAGGAGCAATTGCTGCAGAAAGAAAAACTCCCAACTGACACCAATGACTAAATATTTTTCATGGATCGGAATGTGCTCCAAAGGTGATATTCTATTATTGATTATTAACTAAGCTTTAGTCACTCTCCTTTACATGTATGGGGGAAGCAAGTATTTGACAATAACAAACAGATATCAGTCAGCAGATGCATGGTCAAGCATTCTTTGTGCAATCTCTCTCGTTCTCTACAATTCCATTGCAGTGTCGAAGGTTGTGGCTGCAGTTATTCAGCTACTCCAAGGAAGTGAGCAAAGCTCCGGTACTTTGGCTCCCACCCAATTTCCTCTCGAGTTTTTGAGTTGTTTAATTTCTTACCTAAAGGATCACTGGTGCCTGCAAATATAAAATAAACGATTTGGGAAGTTAGGATACTGAAAAACAAAGAATATGTTCCTACAAAGAAAGAGGAAAACGGATAGTAAGCAACTTTTCCACAAGTTGATTCTTAATCCATGATATATGATCTATTCATTTTAGATATAGTTAAGGAGCTTACCTGTGAAGCCATTGAACTTTTTACTGAATTTGCCACTTTTATCCACCAAGTCCATTACATCCTGCCTGCAATGAGATCAAGAAGATTGAAGCAAGTAACTGAAAGATGGATGGACAATGCAATGATAAACACATTACTAATAGTTTGTGTGGGAAACTAGGGTAAACCTGGATACAGGGTGATTATCACAACCCAAGAAAATTCGGCCACGGAGTTTTTTCTTCAAAATTGCAATCGACAGGGAAGCTGCATCCTGCTCAAAAACAAATAAGTTAGAACATGCAGCTCAAAACAATTTTCCACCAAAACAACTAGTAATCATTTATATGCATAGAAATGGCAGATGTGCATGAACAATGTTAAAAATGATATTAAGCATGGTATAAAAACTGAAACATGTAAGTTTATTGGTATATAATCAAAAAACGCAAAGCAAATCAAAGCAACTGCAGAATAAATAAATGAAATGAATCAATTTCAAGCCTGCAAGAAATTGTAATACAGAGAAATGTCAAATAGAACAGATAAATAAGAACAAAGTCTTCAACCTCATAGTGAATCAGATTCAGGATATGATCCGGACGAACTTCCACAGTCCCCTTTTGTAACCAATAAACGTGTGCACCTCTATCTGCTTTGTGTAAAGTAGTTATGGTTACTACAAATATAACCCAGTATGCAATAAAATTCCCTGAATTCTTTTTAACAAGAGACAACAAAAGTCCTTCAACTTTCTGCATCAAAAAGGATATGTAAAGTCCTGCCAATCTAAGAACACAACCACCAAATTCCAGCACTACTTGCTCAGCTTTTAGAAGGACATCTGTCCTAGGGCTCCTCCCAATTAGCACTACCGGACCATCCTGTAGAAAGTATTAACACTATGTAACATTTGAAATCACCTTACACCAAACAAGAATATCTCACAAAAGTAAAATGCAGCATTGTGCTTGAAATGTGACGTCACCAAAGCAAGTTGGCAGATTGAGGGTAGAGGACACTGATAAAATGCTGTGTGAACACCTCTGTCAAGTATAAAACAGAAGAAAAATATTGAAGGAAAAGATGCTACTATAACAAAAAAATTTCATGTTATATGTACCTCATCACATGATCCATTGTCATTGCAATCATATGGAGCTGAGCTTGAGGTAAATAAGAAAGAGCCTTCACCATTCCAACTCAATGCAGCAAGCCTGTTTAACACAAACTCAGAATAAAGAGATGATAGAGCGGAAAAAAAGGATTCACTAAATCTATTTGTTATAATAGAGATTCATAGAGCCCAGTAATATGCTCTGTAGAGTTTCCCTTCATAGTTCTATTTTCTCACAAATTTAGTTTCTTTTTAAGTCATGGCATGCTTTAATATCAAGCAAACTAATGAAATAACTGATCACTACTCCTTTAATGTCAATGCAACATTGAGAAAGAACATTTTCTCATAATCACCTGACATCACCAGGGTAGTCTGAAGTTCGGGATGGTGGAGCACAAAATATCACATATGGGAACTTTTGAGTTGCTTCGCTTCCTTTGAGAGACGGATTAATTCCCATCTTGATCAACTCTTCGTGATGATCTGTAGTCAGTGTCTGCCCATAAATTTGACAGCCAGGATGTTCCTACTCAAAATAAACCCCAAAATAAGAGTCACTTTCCTCACGTAGACACTCAACAGTTACTCTATGATTCAATCAATTTACTATACACTTATATTCACCCACTACACTCCTTGAGGCCTGTGCTACTCCCACCAATGTTATAGCATCATCTACCAGAATCTCACATTGGAACCACAAATCCAACAATGTGGGCAGTGGGAGTACCCAAAAATTACCGGTACATCCGGTGCACAGGAAACCTTTTATCCTAAACTCCTAACCACAATAACTCCCACCACCGGAAAATTAACAGTGGAGACTGAAAATGATGTATACTTATTTTTTCTCAAAAGTAGCACCTTTTGGAACCTATTGATGAGACAAATGCCATTGCTTTTACATTCTTATAATTCTATCAAATAGACAACATGGTGTTACCAAAATTCTCCAAGTTACAAAGATTAAGCCCTTCTGATACAATTGAAGCCATTAACTAAAATTCTCACCCTTACAGAATCCACGCATCTCCGAGTGGCAAACGTATAATCAAAAATTGACCAGCCGATTCATAGTTCTTTTCTTACTTTAACTTTTATCACTTTGTTAGAGGTTGTAAATTCATTTATCAAATATTAACGGCACGCTAAGTTTTTGATAGAATTGCAATAAAATTCAAAACCGTAATTTCTCAGAGGTTGGCAAATTGCTGGTTTAGAAAAACAAGCTATATTAGCGACGATAAATTTGACATATTTCAGCTATACCTGTCTCCATTGCTCGGCGACTAAACGTCCCAGAACACCCGGACCAACAATCAGCAAATCATCCTCACCCACCAAACCAGAAGACGCAGCTCCCTTCATTTGCTCATTCATTGCACCTTAACCCAGAAACTAAAATCAAACAAAACATCAAACACCCGGTAAACACTAAACATACTTCAACAATTACCAACGGTTGACGATGCTGTAACTTGAAATGAACTCGCCATTGATGACAATGAAACTGGTGTTGACGACGATCTCAATTTGACTTTGCAAATACTGTTGTTGAAGGAGATTGATGCTTTGGAACTCAAAATGTCAGCGGCGAAGCAATGAGTGTACGCTCTGCTGCAACTGACACAAGAAATGGTTCCCATTTAACGCACACAGATAAAAAATTGTTGACTGTTTGGTTTTCGTTCACTCGACCCGAGAGATTTAGGAGAGATGGTACGGATTTCATTTTGGTTACGGAGATTTATCACCAACCAATAGTGATGTTCCACGTGCTCTCGGCGGTTGGATATTCTTGAATTGCTGAACCTTCTTCTGCGGTTAAAATTTTTATCCAACGGCTGGGAAGAAGACTCCGGTTTTGTTGGATTAGAAAATCGAGCGAGGGAGATGAAAGCTGGGGTAGGCTTTATGAAACGACGCAGTTTCAAATAATCCAATGGCGTTGCATTGGCGGGCGTACCCGGTGTTCATTCGGCCTTGCATTATTAATATTCCAAAATAATAATAATAAATGAAAAACACTTTTGGCAGTATTCAAGTGTATTATTGTTTGTGGTTAGAGGATCAGGATAGAACGACAGGTGATTTGGATCGGAATTAGTCTTAATAAAATCAAGATTGTAAATAGTTAATTTTTATTATGAGCTTAAATATAAATACATGAAAGATTATGTCATCATTCCCTCACTTATTGTACTCAACTGCTTTAATTGTAGTGTATTATAAGTAATTATCCTAGTCTAATTACATGCTTGCTCCGTCTTATCTGTAAATATATTAATAAATTAAAAAGCCAGTGTTATTAATGCCTACTTATTTCTTTGTCAATTTTCGGTAATCATTGTTACTTTCTTCGTTATTCTGGTCCTTTCTTTAATTTAAAACTAATAGAAGGAGATTTTTATAAATTAAATATAGTAATTTCTAAAGAAAGAGAAAAAAAATGACTTGTACTCAAAACGGGGAGGAGCCATATGGCATTTAGAACTGTTAGGTGGAAAGCAAAACTTGCAAGGCTTCAAAGGAATTTTAAATTTTGAAAATATATTTAATATGGAAATTGGAAATTATAAATTTAGAATACAAAAACCCCAACAACTACTCTGCACTTGTATCACTCTCATAGTTGTCCAATTTGTTTTACCTAAACCAACTTCCAATACGTTGACATCATTGAAAATGAAGCTAAGTATATTATAAGATACTACTACTCTCACCTACCTTAACAACCATGTTTTCTCATAATTGTCTTCACCTCTTAATTTCTAATACAAATCCATTTCATACATTCTTGAATTTCAAAGAGCCAATATAAAAATTACATAAATATTTGTTATCATAGCATCTTAATCAATTGAACAAAATAATGTCCAATTAAAAATAGAGTCAAAAGTCGGTTCAATTATATTCAATGATAATCTATTTATATGTACATTTTAATATATATATATATACGTATATATATAATTTGTTGGTCAACAAAGTATATTGTTTTCTTTTGATAATAATTTTTATCCTTAATTAACGACATTATCTAATGGACGCGTTTGAATATACTTCATATTAAATGACAAATGATCTAATAAATAATAATAAATTAATCTCTTTGTGTAGAGGAAAAGAAAAGATACTTAAGTTGCTTTGGATGAATGGAAAATTAAATGGGCAGTTTAGCTTTATATATATATATATATATATATACATTTTGCTTTTGTCCATTCTTGCGTGGCCTCCAAGTGTAGAGGCTTTAATTTATATCCAATATCTTGGGTTATGAACGAAAAGACAATCTAAGTGCTTGCTGACTCTAAAGATTAAAGCACATACAACATTAGTTACATACATGCACTGCCTAATTTTGCTGCTTCATTTTCTCAGCTATACAATCTTTCAGCATTTGTTACGAGGGGAGAACAGGGTTAAAGTAAATTTTCAAGAAATTTTTTGCTTATAAAAGAAACTGAAGATTTTTTTTAATTAACTGTTAAATGTACTTTTTTTAACTTATTATTAAAAAATGTGACTATTACTTCAGATCTCATAATGATTCCTAGTAAAACAAAGTCGGTCCAAATCTCAAAATGTTAGCAATCCAATAACAATCTCACCCTGGCCTCAAAATCAATGAACTCAACCATTTCTCTCTTTCTTATTTTTTATTTATATATATATATATATATATATACACACACACACACATACATACCTACATTACAATATAAAATAAAATAAAAAAATAAAATAAAATAAAAAAAATAAAAAAAATTCAGAGTATTATTTCTGTCATTCCCGTTAAGCTCACGAGCACGCGCAATAGACACAGAAAATATTGCCTAAATAAACAGTGTGTAACCAAACAACTAAAATTATTGTTACAAAATCCAATTTATAATAATTCTTTTTTCCATATATCAACGTGGCAAGTTCTGATTGGACAGAGGCTCGACGAACTCAGCAACTGAGCCACCTGAGTCAGTAGAAAAAAAACGAAGTGTAGCTTCCGTTTAGTTTACTTCATGTGGAACCCACACTTCATCCCCGACCTACTAAACCAATCAACTTTAACCACGTCATGGACAAAAACCTAACATGTGGAACCCACGTGATTTAGACGACGTGGCAATTCCTAATTGAATGATTAGGACAAATCGTGGAAGCTTCCACACCAAATCATACACACCAGTACTGCTACTGTACAGTAAGTTTGGCGAAGAGAGTCAAGAATACAAAGGCTACAAAAAGTAGAAAACAGATCCACATTATCTTTCTTAACATTCTTTACAAATCTACTATACTGATAAACCCTCGAATCAAAAAGCTAGTTTTATTTTACTGTTTACTTTGCTTTTGCTTTTGTTTTTGTTTTTGTTTTCGTTTTTGTTTTGTTTTTTTTTTTTGCTAATTTTGTTTTTGTGTGTTCTAACTCACATTTTTTGACTGTGCCACAATTTGTGGCCAGCTTCAAATCATTACTCTGCTTTCCTTTTGTCTCAAAAAAGCTAGGTCTTAGCTCTTCATCTTCAATTATCCCATGCACATTCTCTAATTAATGTCTTTTTTCTTCTGTTCAAGGATTGCCTGTCGAAACATTATTAGGTTTCCAGCTTTTGTTATGGTTTAAAACTGTATAATTGCTGTATTTTTTTATTGGGCGGAGTTTGGATGGGGAGAAGAGTGATAAAATGCGGTGAGAAATGAGTTTGCTGTTTTGGCTTGGTGAAACATGGGGTGTGTGTTTGGGAAACAGGTTTCGGGGAAGGCGGTAGAGAGGAAGGAGGAGGAAGTGGTCAGGGTTGAGAGAAAGGCGGAGGCCAGTGAGATTCGGAACGGAGGTAATAAGAAGGAAGGTAATGAGGAGGAACCAAGTGTGCGGCCGAGAGGAGAGAAGAAGCGGTCTTCAAAGCCGAATCCGCGTCTGAGCAATCCTCCTAAGCACGTTCATGGTGAACAGGTGGCAGCCGGATGGCCTTCCTGGCTCTCAGCTGTTGCTGGAGAAGCTATCAGTGGGTGGACCCCGCGCCGTGCCGATACTTTTGAGAAGCTTGACAAGGTATCCTGAATTTGCTGTTTTTTCTGAGTTTTGATGTATTTTAGTTGATTTTTGTAATAGGGCTTGCTTATCGAGAAAATGTTGGACAATGAGAGGGAAAAACGAACAACATTTTGTGTCTGATGTGTTTTATATTATTTAGTTTGTATAATATGCATGGATGCTAGCTTTGATTAAGTAATATGGTTCTATTTTATTTATTATTTACTTATAATTTCTTATTAATTGGAATGCAAATATTTTACTATTTGGATTTTTCCTTTTTCTTATTTTCTTTTTGTCTGAGTAGATTGGGCAAGGTACATACAGTAATGTGTATAAAGCAAGGGATACATTGACGGGGCAAATTGTGGCCTTGAAGAAGGTACGGTTTGATAATTTGGAACCTGAAAGTGTGAAATTCATGGCTCGGGAGATTTTGATATTGCGTCGTTTGGACCATCCAAATGTTGTAAAATTAGAAGGTTTAGTGACATCAAGGATGTCCTGTAGTTTGTACCTCGTATTCAAGTACATGGAACATGATTTGGCTGGTCTTGCTGCAAGCCCAGGAATCAAGTTCACTGAAGCGCAGGTATAGTAATTGCTATCTTGCTAGGTGTTGTTTTCTGCAGTTACATATAAGTGCCTCAAGTTAATCTTCATCTGAGTTTTCACTTGTTTTATTTGTGGACGTGGCAGGTCAAATGTTACATGCACCAGCTGTTATCAGGGCTGGAACACTGTCACAACCGGCATGTGCTGCATCGTGATATTAAGGGATCAAATCTTCTTATTGACAATGAAGGAATTCTTAAAATTGCTGATTTTGGATTAGCTTCCCTTTTTGATCCTAATCACAAGCAACCTATGACTAGTAGGGTGGTTACCCTGTGGTATCGACCTCCTGAACTTCTTCTTGGTGCCACTGATTATGGTGTGGGTGTGGACCTGTGGAGTGCTGGTTGCATTCTGGCTGAGTTATTGGCTGGGAAGCCTATCATGCCTGGTCGAACAGAGGTAATTTAAAAATTTGATATATTTGCTAAGTCCTTACAATATATGTTCCTATGATCTTGACATATTAGTTGGACTATAGGACTCAGATTGTTTCATTTTGTGTTTTTTTTTTTTTCAATATGACATTCCCTTGATCTAAGATGAACTACTTGAAAAGTATGACGTACATGCTTTATTTATGCTTGCACTGAATCATTAATCATGCAGTAACTAGCTGCTAGCATGTCACATATGCCTAGCAAATATCTATTTTATGGTAGAAGGGTGAATGGGTGCTTTTTGCCGGTGTTCAGATATATCTGTTAAATTAAAGGGTCAATCACTTAGTCTTTCACTTATGTTATCATGTAATCCTCTAAGGCATGTGTGTCTTGAATTTATTATTCTTTTATGTTGGACCTAAGCATTAAAAATCTGTGTAATATTGAATTTTTCAGTCATAGTCTCTTTCTATCTCTCTAGGCTCATAATTCGTTCTCTATATGAACTAAATGATCAAGAGCATGGACCTTGCTCAGATTTTCTGAACGATGTAATGTGGATCCTTCCTTAATTACCTTTAGTTGCATAACCTGTTGGTGGTAATATGTCTAGCTTCATCAATATTAAGCATCCAGGTGTGAACCCCTGGGGGTATCTGACCAATGTAGTATCATATGCATGTGGACTTTGTCATTTGATGCTAAAAGCATGCTATTGATTAGTTTTGAGTGTTGCTCAGAGATTCTTAAATTCCAGTGGTTTTTTCCCATAACAAATTCCAGCAAAGATTAAGGAGTTGCAATTTGCAGGACTACCTTATTCCTCTGGGATCTCAATATCTGGAGAAGATTTGCCATTCATGTGAAAGCTTTACCATTAGAACTTGTGTTTGTGGACCAGATTGTTAAATATTGGCTTGGTTGTACTGGAACATACATTCAATACCTTTTGCATTCATGTTGAAGGTTCATTTATGGAAGAAAGAGGAATTCTGTAGTTTATTGGAATTCTTGGTGTTCCTCTGTTAGATGACTGGAGATGAAAGAAACAGCAAAAAAACAAAGTGAACTGGATTATTGTGCTTGCTATGATTTTATCTATTGCTGCTAATTTGTCTTTCTTGTCACTTAGGTGGAGCAACTGCACAAGATATTTAAATTATGTGGCTCTCCAACTGATGAATATTGGAAAAAGTCAAAATTGCCCCATGCAACCATATTTAAGCCTCAACAGTCTTACAAAAGATGCATAGCAGAGACTTTTAAAGACTTTCCACCATCGTCGCTGCCGCTAATTGAGACCCTTCTTGCAATTGACCCAGCTGAACGCCAAACAGCTACTGCTGCATTGAGGAGTGAAGTGAGCTTTTATATGCTTCTAACATATATTCAAATGTCTCCTCTCCTTATTTAAGTCTCTTGGTAGCATTAGTTCTGGTAAAGCTGTTTCATCTTAGTATTTTGAACTCTGAAGAAAGGAAAAATTTGAGGTGACTACATGATTTTAGATCAGTTTGCTGAGGAAACAGATTTTGTATCATTAGTTGTAATAATGCATCCCACGAGTATCTTTGCTTGTAGTAGGCTTCCACATTTAACATATTTGATCAAATTGCGTGCTACTTGAAGCGCAATTATGGCTGATAGAAAAATGTCTCTCTTGATGAAGCATATAATGTTGTTTATGGTTAAAATTTTTATGCTTGCATATGTTTAATGGCATGGTGAAGTCTACACTTTGTTGAACTCACTATATTTTACTTTAAAATATAGGAGGAGTTTTCCATATTTTAAGGTGCTGTTACAGAAGTATTGGACTTTTGCTTATTGTCAGCTTAATTGTCTTCTGGTCAATTATTTTTTATCAAACTTCATTCACATAGCTCTGCCTATGCTTCATAGTTATCTTAAATGACTAATTTTTCAGCACTATTTATCATTTGTTGCAGCTTGTACCTGTATAGATCAAATGTAGATTCCTTAATTATTGCAATTTTGTGAACAGTTAAAGTTGGATTCTTTGCATATTTCTCAAACCTATTTGCTGCTAAGTTTCCCTAAGCATTTTCATCCATTTTTTAGTATAAAGATGTTGTTGTCACATTGTGTTCCTTGTTTGTTTGCTGGCCTGCTCAAGATCGCGATTCATCTGGCAGGCTAGTTAAGTGATGGCCCCTGGATATCATGTTCAAGAATGAGCTATTCACAAGAGGTCTATAAATTATGAGCTATGCTCATTCCAGTTCTTTTCCTAGGATAAGTAACATCTATTCAGATTCTGAATTATTTTCTCTTAAACTGAGTATGCAACTTTAGGTTGGCAATTAATATGTGCTTGGATTCTGTTTTGAATGGAATTTAGGACCATTTTTTGTTTATTGGAGTGTGCACAGTTGTTATTATAATTGCTTTCAATTTGTTTTGCAGTTTTTTACAACTAAGCCTTATGCTTGTGATCCTTCTAGTCTGCCAAAATATCCTCCCAGCAAAGAGATGGATGCTAAACTTCGGGATGAAGAAGCTAGAAGGTAGATAATATCTAATACTCTCAGCTTCTAACTATTTTCTGATTAGTTTAGTTATTGGTTCTTTAGTTTTAAAATTACCTGACAAAAAAACTTTCGAGTGCTGTTTGTTTAACTTCATGGATATTGTCATTATAGAAGGGGAAAATGTGAGGGTTCTTTAACTCTATTTTTCTATTTATTAAGTTGCGATTGCATTGTTGATAGTGATTATGGTTCTCAGCCAGACACAGGCTTTCTTCCTCTATCACGCATCTGAACCCTCATTCATGTGATAATTCTTTGTTTTCTTCTCCCGTTTTCCTTCAACAAATTAAAGAGATTACGTTGGGCCGTGACATATATTCGTTATATCACAATAAATATTGCTTCCTGTTTCTCGGGTTCTTCATTCTATCTTTCTTCACTCATTGCTCTTTTTTCTTGGTTATCGTTCGTCTACATTTTTTCACCCTTATCTGTCAGCTTATTTAACTTGAAATGTTCCTCGTGACTGTAGACTGAGAGCTGCTGGAAAAGCTAATGCTGAAGTTAGGAAAGCACGTTCACGTGATCGAGCTCTGAGGGCAATGCCTGCTCCAGAAGCCAATGCTGAGCTGCAAGCCAATCTTGACGTATGTCAGATAACGTTGCATCTTTTTTAACTTTTTTCCATGCTTATGCAGTCTCTGCTTTTATTTTGATTTTAATGGTCGAAAAGTATATATTTGAGTGGTAACTTGTCAGGGAAATTCAAGTGTTTTCTGGTATTTTGGTGAGAAATGAGAATGCTTCCTCTCAACTGACATAAATTAGTTGCGAGTGTTTCTAGCAAAATAGCAGGTGCCTGTATGTTTTTGTTTCCAGCATAGGCCCTTATTTATTTGGATAAAAATGTTTTAGCGGTGAAATGTCTGTCAAGATCATAAGGATTTTAGGACGTCTGTGATGATTTGACTCATTTATATATTCTCTCTAACTCTCTCTTTCTATCACACATTTGTAATTTATGAGTTGGAAATGTATTTGCCATTACAATAAATGTTTTTCTTTTAGTAGGTTTTGAAGTGACTTTTCCTGCCATAACTGTATTATTTTGCTACTTAGGCTGTATCTTTTTTAATTGATTGATTTAATTTATGCATTTTCTTTTGAAACAGAGGCGGCGGCTTATAACACATGCAAATGCAAAGAGTAAGAGTGAGAAATTTCCTCCTCCACACCAAGATGGAACACTTGGCTATCCATTGGGTTCCTCACACCACATTGATCCAGTATTTGATCCTCCTGATGTCCCTTTTAGTTCCACAAATTTCTCATATCCGAAAGCACCTATTCAGACTTGGTCAGGGCCTTTGGTGGACTCAGCATCTGTGGTTGCTCCAAGGAGAAAGAAACACACAGCAGGTGATGGAAAGTCATCAAAGAAGGACTCACAGAAAGATAAGAATTCTTCAAGGATTTAAAGGAAAGTAAGAATGTAATATAAAATCTATTTTTGGTTAGACAATTCATGAGGCTGCAAAAGCTGCTGATCCGGTGTTTCTTAAATCCAGAGCCGGGGAAGCCAGTTAAATTGTATGGAGAGGTAAAATATCTTGTATTCATTTTTCCCATCCCTTCTATTTTTTTTTTTTTTTTGGTATGTGACAAGCTTCTCTAGCGTTGTATATGTTTACATTTATTCCTTTGTGTTGGAAAACTAAATTTAGTTTAGTGAAAGTCTAATAAATTTTTCATGCAACCCCAATCTAGTTTTTCAATTATTTTCTTGATCTTGTGACAGCTCAAGCATACAATATATTAGAAAGTCTGTAAGCTTATCTTTTTTGGCTTTTCCTTTCTCCTCGTCCATTTTACAAATGTTTTGGTTCATCCACATCAGATACTTTGGTTGGAATAATTGCTTGTGCTACTTTTGATTATTTAAATTGTCCGCACAATGCTGTATATCTCTGGATTAGTGTACAAAATGAACCATCAATTCTAATGTTACGTGCCTAACTATTGTTATAGACAATGTTTCTCCTGTTTATCATGTTAATGTAATAGTTATAATGCCACTTTAATGTTTGTTCTCTTTTTATCAAGGTTCAAGACATGCATATTCTATAAAATTTTTAAAGCTTGGTAAAGGTGAAATTGTTTCTACAAATTGGTTAGCTCCATTCTTGCCCTAATGTCACAAGTATTCTGAAAGTTATCTGTGTAAATCACATCTTTGAGGGGCGGTTTGAACTGCAGGAGTAATTGCTTAAGTTACAGGCAGTATTTGTAATTAAGCCAATTTATATTCTGGTAGCTGAGAAGTATCAAACCAAAACCAGGTAAGCTGTTTTGTTTGTATGATGTCTTTCCCATTAGGAAGGATCCACTAAAGAAGCTGAAAATTTATTTTTGTTTGGAATAATGATGTTTCTTTAGTCCCTGGGGCAGTTGCTTGTGTTTGGCAAACCAAATGATAAGTTGAAGTTGTGTTTCGTGGATGTAATGTGAACTACCAAACCGTAGTATTTGTGGATTCTCTCTCTTCTGGTCCTTGTGGTCACTTTCCAACGTCATTTATTCTGGGTGTCGGCTTCCACCCATTCAATTGTAATTCAATTTTTCAAGAGATGTATTAATTGCAGCTTGTGATTTTCTTTTTCAAATTATCACCAAAAGCTTCCTCTTTCTTTCTCTCTTTTGCCTTTTGGCTTTCACTTTTTCTTTATGTGTTCTTTTCCCTACAAAAGCAAAGCTGAATTCTTATTGAATGGTAGGGCATATAAATTATAGAAGGGTAGGTTGAAGAAGAGCAGTTGCTGGGTTTGACGGAAAGGTTTTATAACTTGTGGAACCTTGTAGAATTTGTTTCCAAGTATTTGGTTAGGTGCAACGCAGCTTAATGCTAACCATTAAAATTGTATTTTATGTTGTTTCATCCCATCAATGCAAGAGCTTCTATATAACTCCCACAATCCCCAAGGTTTCACCCTAACTCTCCATCATAACTTGTATAATTTAAGCACTGCCGAAGTGATATTGAGCATTTGCTTTCTTTACTAGTGATAGCAGCGGTGGGCTGACCGGAGAACATATGAGACCACCAGGTCCTGGTGGCCCTGGAGGTCCTCCAGGGCCTGGAGGTCCTCCGGCTCCATTTCCAAGAGCAATCGGTTTCCTGGGCGGTTTCTTTGATGGCTTGTGCAACGCTGTATCTTCTTGGTACGTAAATCTACAATTACACACGCTTGTCATAATGCTTTATAGACATATGATTTTGTTTTGACCATTTTCTCCGAGTTAGACTCACTCTTTTAAGATATTGGGATGGATACCGGTTTTGCAGTGCGTACGTTTTATGCTGTTGCTGGTTGCTACAAGACTGCTTTGGCGGTCCGCCGGGCCCTCCCGCTGTTGGACCTGCCGCAGGCCCACCTCCGCCAGGGCCAGTTGGACCTCCGTTGGGCCCACCTGCGGCCCCGCCAGGCCCTCCTGGACCTGGAGGTGGCCCACCCCCTCCACCCTGATGGTAATATCTTAAAAAGTCACAGCTAATATGCGGCTGTATTTGTGCAACCATTATTTACATAAATGCGTAGGTAACTACAGAAAGGAAACAGGTAGAAGTGGTGGAGCTTTTAAATTTTGAATGATGGAGATGGAATTTAGAAGTAAATTATTTAATTATAGGATTTGGCTGATTCTTGCAAGTTGCAGCCCTTCTCGACGCGACAACTATGAATCGATGAGAATGAATGAACCTCAACCTAATTAACGGCTCCCCAATCATGTGGGCCGTCCAGTCCATCACAAAATCAAAAAATTGAATGAAATTTGCTCAAATGATGGTCAGATCAACTATTGAAGAATAAAAACAACTGGACTGGGAGAAATTAAAAATTTTTACTCCAAAAATGATATGTTTATATATGTAAATCATTTAATACCAAAAAAAATAAAAAATCATTTTGGCTTAAAAGTAAATATAAAAAATTAGGAAATTATTTAGATGGTATCCATATTAACCTTAGCCATGTAATGTTGTTATTATTATATAATAATAACAACTTCCATTCCTTCAAATTTAAGCAAACGGACCAAACTGTGGTCTAAAAAATCGGTTCATCAAAATATATTTTTAAATTCAAAAAAATTATGATTTGATGTGTAATAAAACGGAAGAGAACAATTAATAAAAGTCATGAATGAATGCAAAGGCAACAAGTGGTGAGATGGTGATGGGACCATAAGTTTCGCTGGGTTAATTATATATATATATATATATATATATATAGAGTCATAAATTTGAAGAATAAAAGAGTGGATAGGATAAGATGAATGTCAATTTGTCATAGAGTGTGAGCATCAAACATATTAATGAATGGATTCATTTCAATTTTCGAGATGGCACCATCCCATTTTCTGCTCTCCCGCCCTTTCTCAATTATTTCAATTCTACAGTCAATATACCCATATATATACAATAATACGGTCAAAAGGAATTAAAAAGTAAAAAAAAAAAAAAAAAAAGGACAAAGGTAAAGATAAAATTATTACTGGAATTAATATATCGTTGTGTGAGTGCTTTGGGAAGATTGAACAACATTGGAAAAAAAAAAAAAAAGAAGGCAAATAAGCAAATATGTAAGATGTAATTTTTTTTTGTTTTGTTTTTAATAAGGTGGCCTAAAAGCTAAAGGCAAGGTCAAAATCATGGGGTATTCACTTTTACCTAATTATCAAGTTTAGCAAACAGAAGCGAAGAGAATTTTATGCGGTGAGTGGGCAATGACAATGAGGATATGAACATGGGAAAAATGAGGTACAAAAAGACAAATAATACTGAAAATATCGAAAGATTTTCTGGTACTTGGAATTGAAATTCAACCAGTCAAATCTTTCCACGGAATGAATTTCCATTCCCCACTTTGACATATATATATATATATATATATGCGATGAAATAATACATAAATATAATGGGAATCAAAATTTCTTATCCGCAAACACTGTTCATCATGTAATCTTAATTCTTTAAAATAAAAAATAAAAAAAAAAAAAAAAATAAAAAAAAAAAAAAACGAAAAAAGAATTAAACTGTGGGTTGTAGGAAGTGCGTGCGTATGCGTTACAGAATCTGAAACTGGAAATGAGTCAAGAGTCAGCCTCAGCAAAGCCCACATGTGAGCAGCCTCCACGTGTCTCCCGGCCTCAATCCAATTCTAAAATCATTATTTTAATAATTAAAAATAAAACTTGTGGTGTGGTCGTTGACTGCCTTTGGTGGGTCCCTCTTAACTACTTTCCACGTCATATCTACTCATCTTGAAATTTAATTGAAAAAACATGGTGGGGTCTTACTTTGTTCCCCACTTTCACATTTCATGATATGATTATAGATTTTGCCTTACACGTGTTGCTCTTATCTTCAACAATCTTAATGTTTACATTTACAAACTTCTTCTATCAACTATGGTTTTCAAAATTAATATAACGTAACAGCCACAATCATAAACCCATGAAAATAATACCTTGGATACAATTAATATAATATGTTACACTTTTATCAATATTTTATTTTGTACAAAAACATCATCATATTTAATAATAATAATAATTGAGATACATACATTACATCCACACAGTCAAAATTTATTTGAAGGATGAAATAATTAATTAGCTTAGATTCTATAGAGAATCGAGCCATGTGAACAGTTTCTAGGTTTCTATACATTGGATTGTTCGTATTTTATACATAGAGAAATGTGCATAATGTAGATGATGACTAGGAACATGTTTTTACTATAAATAAAACATGGATAAGGTATATCATGAATGAATATCCTAAGATATCATATTTATTTCTTTTATTTTATGTTATTTTTTTTAATTTTAATATCTTGATAAATTATATGTTGATAACGCCTGGTGGTCTTAAGATATCACAAACACACGTAGTCCCGTTGGAATATATTCTGTCGTTTTATTTTTGTCTGTGATTTACTGCCTTTTGAAATAAAGAGTCTGTCACCTGCACCAGTTACATTAACACACACGGCTAAGTTTTATCCTGTACACTCGTTACACAGTCAACTAAAAAAACTTGACTGCTATCGCCGACAACATTTCTTCACCTTACTATAATTTCTTTTTGCATATTTCCAATTTAGTCCTTTTAAAATTTCTTAATTCTTAAAATTGGTTTAATTTTTTAACATTATACAACTTTATCCTTCATAATTATTCAACATTTAAAATTCTAAATCCCCTTATGTTATCTGAAAAAATTTTAACAATTCAATCTTTTAGTATGTTAATACTGTGCAATAAAAAAAAAATTTACTCTATATATATATGATTAATAATTTATGTTTTATTGAGAAAAATAAATTAATTTTATATCTAAAATTAAATTGAAATTTTCTCTTAAAAAATAAATAAAATAAACTTGAATTAAATTATATATAAAAATAAATCATATATAAAATTAATTATTAATTAATATTACTATTATATCATGTATTGTGTGTATTTAAACTTTTTACTTTTTTTTTTCATATATCAAATATCAAATTATTAATTAGCATTTTTATAAATACTAGTTTATTTATTTTTTAATTAATTAGTTAATTAATTAATTTATATGCAAGTTATTTCGATATATAATTTAATTTGAGTTTATTTTATTTACTTTTTAAGAGAAAATTTTAACATAATTTTAATATATAAATAATTTATTTTTCTTAATAAAACATAAATTATTAATTATATATATAAAGTAAATTTTGTTTTTTACTACATAAAATTATTTTTGTCTTTGCATGCACAATATGAACAACATTAAGATGAATGTATTCTTTATTATTTTTAAAGGCACTACAAATATAGTTCAAAAAATTAAGATTACTTATAATAATTATCAATAAATAAGAGTATAACATTGAAAATTACAAACAAAATAATTATCCTTTATCAAACGCCTTTATCTTATTAGTATTTCTTTATAAATTAAAAAAAAAATGCAATAATTACATTAAAAATTGACTATTTCTTTAGGAAATATATGCGGCTGAAATGTTGGCAAAGACACAAGCATGACACGTGTCGAACTCTCAGGAGTTCTCATGTTCTTTTTATGCTTTTTCCAATTACTCGTCTTGTCGTCATTTGTGAAGTTTCGGTCCCAGAAAACTCATCACGTCTCTCGTCTCTATATAAATCCCCTTCGTCGTCTCCGTTTCCAGTAATTCTCCCACATCAAATATTAATTTTTGATCTTCGAAAGCTCAGTTTTTTGTTGGGTTGGGTTGTAATTATTGGAAATGGAGGTGTCTGTGATGGGTAATTCTCAAGCAAACATTGTTAAGACGCAATTAGCACACAGAGACTTGAGGTTTTGTTCTCCCAGGAACAGGATTGATGATCAGATCTTGTTCTGTCGTGGAAATAATGGTGTTAGTTTTCTGGGTTATAAGAAGAGCCGTGCAAATCCTCAGCTACGATTTACTTTAAAAGCTTCTGCTCAATCGCAATCTGTCCGATCCGATAGAGTTTCGGGTCCTAAATCTTCTGCTAGAGCCAAATCGGTAAGATTCTTTCCTGAGCTTTTGTTTCCGTTTTGTAAAATTTGTCCCTTGGAATGCTTTGGAGATATTTTCGTAAAAAAATTGATGTTTCGGTTAAGAAAAGAAGAACATAGATTGGTTTGCTTTTTACTTTTTTCTCTGTAGACAATTTTTGTGTTCAAGAGAAATTTTGGGGTGGGAATTATATTATTTTGAAGTTTTAGATATTAAATTCATCTGGGTCCAAATGACAAATAAAGAAAAGATTTGAAAATTGAGATAGCAATTGGTTGAGTATTATGTTTCCTAAAAACATATCATGATAGACCTGCAATCTTTGTTGTTAATGTCTGAGACTCTGAGCCTTTTGGTATCTTTTGAAGATTTTGTACATATCCAAGTTTTTGGAACACCGGGGCCTCTGTCTGTATATAATTGAATCAATAGCCCAACTTTAACGAAGTTTAGATTTAGTTCTTCTATAATCTTAAGGCGGTTCGTATTATGTTTGTCTGATATTCCATCCTTCATAATATTTTAAAGTAGTACTCAGATTCAGTTAGATTGATCCTTGAACCAAAATTGCGAGCAAGCATCTATTTGTTATATAACTCGTTGCAAATATGTCATTATTTGAGCACGAATGAGAAAAATTATATGCTGAGGTGCAAGACATAAACGGAAATTGTAATTCAAGTCCTTCATGCTTATTTCTTGTTGGTGGTTTTGCAATAGATGTGGGAAAGAAATGTTTGCATTGTATAAAATAAGTTATTTACTTGTCAAGTTTATGTAAAATCTTTTAGATACCCTGTCATAAATTTGATGTTGTTCATTTTAACAACATTTCCTCTTATATCATTGTTGCAGAATGATGGTGTAAGATTATTTGTTGGGCTGCCCTTGGATACAGTATCTGACTGTAGTAAGGTGAACCATGTAAGAGCAGTTGTAGCTGGACTAAGAGCTTTAAAGCTGTTAGGAGTGGAAGGTGTTGAGCTGCCAGTCTGGTGGGGAGTGGCAGAGAAGGAAGCCATGGGTAAGTATGATTGGTCAGGCTATCTTGCTGTTGCGGAGATGGTTGAGAAAGCAGGTCTCAAGCTCCATGTGTCACTCTGCTTCCATGCTTCAAAACAAACAAAAATTCCACTTCCAGATTGGGTATCCAGGAGTGGTGAATCCAATCCTAGCATCTTTTACACCGATAAGTCGGGGAAGCAGTTCAAAGAATGCCTATCATTAGCTGTTGACGATCTTCCTGTTCTTGATGGGGAAACTCCAATTCAAGTTTACCAGGAGTTTTGTGAGAGCTTTAAGTCTTCGTTCAAGCCTTTCACGGGCACAACAATCATGGTAAGAAGTTTCAATTTCAGTTCTCTGAAGTACAAACAATTGCAGTCTTGCAATTGTTGTGGGGTACTGATGCTGTCTCTCGAATTGCATCTTGGTTATATTGCAGGGCATCTCAATGAGTCTAGGACCAGATGGTGAGCTTCGGTATCCATCTTACCCCCACACAGCCAAAAGGAGCAGAATTCCTGGAGTTGGAGAATTCCAATGTTATGACAAAAACATGCTTAGCCTTCTTAAACAACATGCTGAAGCAGCTGGAAATCCTTTATGGGGACTTGGTGGTCCTCATGATGCCCCCAGTTATGATGACTCACCCATGTCAAACAGTTTTTTCAAGGATAATGGTGGTTCCTGGGAGTCCCCTTATGGTGACTTCTTCCTTTCCTGGTACTCAAGCCAGTTAATTTCTCACGGAAATCGTGTTCTCTCTCTTGCGTCTTCAACTTTCGGGGAAACTGGAGTGACAGTATATGGCAAAATCCCACTCATTCACTCATGGTACAAAACCCAATCCCATCCTTCTGAACTAACAGCTGGATTCTATAACACAGTGAAAAGAGATGGCTATGCAGCTGTTGCTGAGATGTTTGCAAAGAATTCTTGCAAAATGATTTTGCCGGGAATGGACCTTTCAGATGAGCATCAGTCACAGGAGTCCCTTTCAAGTCCGGAAACATTACTTTCACAAATCAAAACAGCTTGCAGAACCCATGCTGTCAAGATTTCAGGGCAGAACTCATCAGTTTCAGGAGCTCCTGGTGGTTTCGATCGGATTAGGAAGAATTTGTCGAATGGAGTAAACTTGTTCACTTATCAGAGAATGGGAGCATATTTCTTCTCACCAGATCATTTCCCATCTTTCACCGAGTTTGTTAGGAACCTCAATCAACCCAAGTTGCATTTAGATGATTTACCGGCAGAAGAGGAAGAAGCCGATGAATCTGTACATATAAATGCAGACACGAGCGTCCATGCACAAGCTGCTTAGACAAGCTAAGCTATTTGGTAGTAGTAGGGATGCATAATTATCGTGTGTACATACTTTGTCATTGTAAGAAAAGATTGTATTGGGCAGGGCATACGGGAGAGTAGCTAAAGACATCTGTATTTCACATTGAAATAAAATCTAAAATTAACTAAATTTTAACTTCTCTCTAAAGGTTTTCTCTGATTTTACATTTGGTCTTGCTCTGCGGCAAGAGGAATATTTCACATAAAGCCGGATAAATCTTTGTCAACAAGAAAAGATATTGCTAGACGAACTGAAAAAATTACCGGGTTAGGAATAAATCCTACAAAATTAACCCACCCTCGTGTTGAGACACAATCCGGTTGACCATCGGAACGAGTTATTTACTTTGTATTTATGGGCGAAAAACAAGGGGTCGGGTGTCTGTGTTTAATGACCTGAAAAGCATAATAATCATTAATTATGAGAGGCAGAACCGTTTCGTTTGTCCAAGTTTTCGTGATTTTGAAACTGAAAATCATGAATAAATATGATCAAACGATCATTTTAGAATCCCAGCAAGTAATAAAAGGAATGGAAGCGTTTAAACATTGTTCATATTTACATGATCGAAATAAAATTTACAAACATAGCAGGTAATTAAAATTCCAATTTTCAAGACTTTCAATAAAATCCTGATTTTTTTCCACAATTTCAAGCCACGACTAACTGAAGCCTTGAAACATGTGGGTTTCTTTGCATCTCATCTGCAATAGGAGGCCAAGAATCACAAACTCCTCCCCAAGGAATCTTTTTTGTATTGCAACTTGCTACACGAGCTCCAAATTTGCTGCTTCATGTCCCAAGGAGAATATATTGTTACTAATAATCATCTGGAATCTTCGTCAAACATTTGAACTTGTCACACAACAGCAAATAAATTTGGCTGGATACCGCATTTTCATTCGTTTCGACAGACATATCAATGAAAACCCCAGCCATATAGATGATTAAACGTTGATCAAAATTGACATGCACGCTAATATGAACTGATAAGTAATGAGCAATATGGGCACACATAAGCAGACTGATTAAGACTCTTTCGGAAGTTCATCACAAACAACCATTGTGGTGAACAAGAGTACTTTACAAATGCATAGTTAACCCAGAAGAAATGCTTATTGAATGGTTCTGTTGCTATGAAGGTTATGATCATTTAACAATTGTATGCAAGTGATACCAGAAGGTCCAGAACAGACCACATGGCTGTGCAAATCATTGACAACCTTGGCAGATAATCCGGTCTTTTAGATAATAAAGCATCACCTCAACCATAACATACAAATGAATACTGATCGTGGTGAGGCAGGAGCACATTTGTTAATATGTAAGCAGCTTTTATTATACTTGCATGCATGCATTTTCTAACAAGTTCAAACCTACATGATCAAATGTCATTCACAAGCAATCTTAGTGTCAAAGCTGCTAAGGCAGATAGCAAATGCTTGAAATGCAGAGATTGGGTATCGATAATCCATGGTAAATAAATCCTTTCCCACTTTTCCAAACTGGAGGATGATCTTCTCGTGTTCTGGCCCAGCTGGTCCATTTTCCGGAGAAGCTACCAGCTGAAAGTTTTTCACTGAAGCAACAGTCACTCGTCCATGGAAGTTCAAGCACCAACACTGGAGTTGCTCATGCCACCTGGGAGCCTTGTTTCTTAACACCAGTGAACCATCTGTCTGACTGGCCAAAGGTCCTGACACAAACTTCTCCATGTGATTTGATTTTGACCGGAAAAATGGGATTGATGGTAAGGAATCCGCATTGCCAAGCAAAAATTCAGTCTGTGTTGGGGCTACCCCTCCAGGTTCGATAGCATTGGCAGGAATGGCATCCATAATACACTGCATCCTCCTAGGACCTCTGATCAGCATACAATATAAAACTTCTAAGCATCAGTTGGTTGGTTTTGGAAAGTTCAAAATATTAATATAAGAACAAACCAAATTCTTACCTGGAACCCAACACATTCAATTCATATGAGATGTGAGCTACTGTATAGTTTCCAGAAGGGATCCTTGGTGAAACTTGTTTCAAATTAACAAGTTTAGTGGAGCGACTTCTTGTCATCTTGGCTGCAACATGGGGTGGTTGAGCATCATAGACTATGAACTTGGTACCCAAAAAGTTTGATCTAGTCAAAAGGAAAAGTAAAACTATCAAAATTTAAGCCCATGAAATAAACTAGATGGTTACATCATAAATACCAATCACAGCACACCTCACTTTCCCAAGATAAGTGCTGCTCCCTTTTGACATATCATCAGCATGTAAAGAGATGATATAATCTGTGCAGGTGGCACGTCTACACTTTCGTGCAGTGAGAAGGAACTTACCATCATCAGCTAGTGCTGCAAAGACACAAGATTATCAAAAAGCCAAATGATACTAAAAGGTAGAACAAAAAGAAGACAGATTATCACAAATCTTGTCTACAATTATTCGAATCAAGTAGCAAAATGGAATGATTGAACAAAAGCAATCCCAATAACATGCACCTATCCTAGGAAAAATATATTTCCTTTTACTCAGGTTAAACAAAAGCTTAAACAATACAGACAAAAATGCTTCAAACCCCCATTAAGGCATCAAATACTCACCATTAGTTAAACTGAGGTAAAGTTGATAAGTTTGGGTGGACCGATTTCGCTTAATGAAGCACTGGAGGAGATAATCCCTTGGACCAGGCTGCAAGATATAACCACACGATTTCACAATGCATAGAAGGAATATTTATAAACAGGCTGATAATGAAACTCAGAACCCAAAAGTTTCCAGAACAATATGATTACAGAGATGTTACTGTTACCATAAATTTAGATGAAACTAAATGGCAATCTCAGTTACAACCAAAATAACAGCAGCTCTCAAAACAAGTGATGTTTAAAAAATTAAAAACACAAAAATTAACAGTGTTCTACTGAAAGTGAAGGCTAATATCAGAGTAGACCAGAAATGTTAAAGCTAAAAGTGGCCCCTAAAGAGCTTGCACTGCTGTTAAATGGAAGTTTACAAGAAAATTCCTGCATATGGCTTATAATGATTGATAAATTGTCGGAATCTAAAGAGTGGTCCCAACCAATTCTTAGATTGGGACAAAAAAAGATTTAAAATCCAATCTAGAACTGCCTTCACAAGCAAGTTTCTGTAAACAACAATGCCAATATTACTGCACATACAAAGAAAATACAGGCAGTATTGTTAAGATAGCCAGGCAATCAACTTTTATCAGCGACATATCTCACATCCATAATCCAAAGAAACATTTTTTTCCATTAATAATATATGAAACTCCTTGGAAACATAAATTCATACACCCACAAAAGCCAAAAAGAATAATCTTTTTTCCAATTAATAATATAAGAATCTCCTTGGAAACATTAATTTGTATACCCGCAAAGAGAAGTCAAAATACTTCGATAGCACTTCTATCAATTCGAGAATGAGCATCATGTTCCATACTTAATTACAGCCTTGCTTACTATTAATTAACTAAAATACTGAAATAAACCAGCGATCATCTGGTATGGAAGTATTTCATAAAATGAAAAAAGAAATACAAAATATGCGTAAAAATACTCAGATATTAGAAGCATGAGCTAGAGTATAAATAAAACAAATAGAAATGGATTTTGATTATAAAATACCACACCCAAACATTAAAATATATATATATATATATATATTTTAATCTAAATTAGAAAGCAAAAACCAAAACATTTTCCAGATACATATAAAGCCAGTATCCCAATTAAGCCAAATAAAAATAAATTTGAGAGAGAACTAAATACAAGTGCAAATTTAAAAACAGCCAAACAGCAAAAATTAATCTTTTCAAAAATAAAATTGTAATCTTTCTTTCACTAGACCTGTTTGACGGCGATGGGGAACGTCAAGTAACCGGAAAGTTCAGGCACTTTAACAATTTCCTTAGTGATCTGTCTCCAGCTCCTACAAACACCGGCACACGCTACCACGCTTTTCCGTGACGGCCACGCGCTGTCTGTGGCCTCAATTTTAGCCAGAATCTCTCTGAGAAGCTCCTGAGGGAGGTTGGCCCAGCAGCAGTCACCGGAAGCGACGGCCACTTGGGGGTCCGTGGCGTCCCCGACCACCCGGTGCGACCTCGGCCACATCATGTCGTGAATTATAGTCTTTATTGTCATACACGACGGAGTCGAAAATGAATTATTGGTGGTGTGTAGTTGGCTGTGTTGGGAGTAGAGAGAAAGAGAGAGAAGGAAAGGGATGAGATGAGATGTCTGGAGGCAATGTTTGGAGGCATTTTATTTATTTGTTTTCAGTCTCAGTGGCTTATCCGCTACTTCTCACTAGATCTTTTACATTTTGGATTTTTATTTATTTATTTATTTATTTTATATTTATGTACATCCAATAAGTAAATACATAAATAAAATATTTTTTTTCCTTAAAAAATGTATGCTAATTTTGTCATGTAATTTATTAATTTTCCGTTTTTGTTCTTTATATTTATGAAATTTATGAAATTAGCTTAATGGTTTTTCAAGGATTCCTTATATTGCGTTTTTGTATTTAATTTATAAATTACTTAAAAATCCGTTCAAAATAAAAAATCGTAATTTATAATAATAATAATAATAATAATAATAATAATAATAATAATAAATCATAATGTTTGGTAGGACATTTCATATCTGCATCTAATAATTCTTCTCATCTAATACGGTACAAATCGTAATTCTAATCAACCGTTGGGTTTGACGGGAAAAAACAAACGGAAATGGAGATTAGGAATCTGGGTCCGCCAACACCTCAATTATGTACCCTAAGACCAATCACTTATTTTATCTTAATTAATCAATATATTTATACTTTTATCAAAAAAGATGGGGTCCCACTTTGCCGCACGAGGTTAATCTAACGAAGCTCAGAGGCTCCTCCTCCTTTGGTTAGCCTTGAAACATCCGAGTTACACCGTAACAAGAACGCTAAAGTCGGAAAATCTACTCTACGGGACGGTGCGTTGAGTGTGTCCGGTGATAAGTCCTACAGTTAGTACTTTGTCCTTTTATTTATTTGTTAATACGAGGATTTAAAGTGTTTGATTAAATCCCCTTTCTTAACACACGTTTTAAAGTGTTATTCTTCAGTGCTTTTCTAATTTAAACATTAGTTACGCGTTTCAAATTAAATTTCTACCGTGTGAAAATAACTTATTTCAAAAGAAAAAAAAGTGAGTGGTGCAAACTATTTTAAAATTTAGACACCATAATAATAATAATAATAATAATAATAATAATAATAATAATAATAAAGCTTAAGAGGTTAAATTTTAAAAAATGATTTATAAATTAAAAACAAAAAATATTTACTAAAAATATAATAGATTGTGTCTTTTATAAGTTTTGATTATGTAATATTTTAGATATTATTTTTAATTTGGGAATAGGTTGATGTGATAAGTTGTTTATTGGAAATTGAATTTTGAAGGAAATTGATTGTGGGGAGAATAGAATAGAGAGAAAAACAAATGAGTAGAGGGCGAAGAGTTCGTCTTTATCGCCTCGCGGATATTAAAAAGTGTTTGTCAAATCGAAATAGCAGGAAGATAAGGCATGCATGAATTGCAATGATGATGATGATGCCGATGCCAGCTATAGCTATAGATATCAGTGCGAGAAAGACTGATACTAATACTAATACTAATACTAATACTAATACTAATACTAATACTAATACTAATACTATGAATTGTTAATTATTCATTTGGCCTAAAACGCGAGAAAGCCAAGTGTTAAGGCATGGGGTACACATTTGGTGTTTGACAGAATGATGAGATGCAAATGGTCTTCTAGTTTTTTCTTTGTAAAGAAGAAACAAGTGAAAAATTAGGAAGGGAAGTAGAATTGACACGTACTAACTGTGAAAGAATCAGTGTTGGAGAATATTCACAAAGAATTAATTGTTGGAGAATATTAACGAAAGGTAAGGTGCTAGACACCTCATTTACATTAACCAGAATATCAAAGTATTTTATGATCCTAATGCCAAACTCAAAGTGAAACACCACCCCCCACCCCCCACCTATTCTCTCTCTCTCTCTCACATTCTCCAAGTGGCCCTTGTTATTAGCGAGCTGTCCCTTATCCTTCTATATTATAATCTTATTATTGCGACTGAAAAAACAGGAGGGAAGATAGATATAGACACGGACACGGCGTCGTTTCCATAAAGTGAATATTATGGATACCGAAAGTAAATAACAAATACTAAAGTGTATTGTCTCTTTCGACTACCAACTCCAACTGTCCAAATGTCATCACTCTTTGTAGAAATATAATAGATAACACTAACCATATTCATCACATGAACAATATGCATGTTGATCCAATTATAAACAAATACTTCCCCCTGATCTCCTCTTGCAACCCAAATTATTGGATTACTTTAAAATTGTAAAGATCAAAAAACAGAAAGGAAAAAAAGGAAAGAGAGACAGAGAGAGAGAGAGATTCAGATTCATGCGGTGAATTAGTATCAGAACTCAGAAAAACTTTCTAAAGCTGACAGAACAACACCACTGATCAGGCAGGCTATGATGAAAACAAGCAGGGGCAAATCCCTTTGGCCACCAGTGATACTGCCATGATTGAAAATGAACCTATATTTTACCCCAACAACAAGGGGAAGTCATTATCAGATGATAAGACTTAATTCACTTATTCCATCATGAAAAAATATCCATCCAAATAACAGCAATGTGGAAGCCTACCGCATCAAGCCACATCATCAGAGATTTAAGATTTTTTTTTTTTTTCATTTTCTTCAACTATTTTTCTACTTGATAATAATTTCAAATTTTGTAGTCCTAATACATTCAACAGAACCTTGAGTACAAGGAGACAATAGGGGTTAACATGTCTGTTGCTGTCACACCCAACTCCAATTCCACTTCATATTGCATAATTGGAAATTAGCTGGTTGCAACTTACCAGCTCCTCCCCTCTGGAAACTCTATACTTGGTTTCTCCTTTGAATTGGACCACCAAGTCTCTTTCTCACCAAACCTTCAATAGCCACAACATATTCCACATATCTTTTCCAGAGTTGTTAACTATAACATTCTAATAATCAGCGGTGATGAATTTTACATTATAACAAAGGCTTCAGACTAATGTGTTTTGCTTTTCTGTGAGTTAGGAGTAATGCACGATATGATTTTTACGCAAACAGCGATTGGCAAGCAAAATCGGAAATCAATGGTCATCATTCTGCATCTTACTTTTCTGTTGACTTCACCGTGCAGCTGTACCCGTGCTCATCTAAACAGAAGGAAAGAAGACATCTGTAGAAGATAACTTCTTGTCTCTTCTTTTCCATCAAAGATGGCTGGGCTTGGTGAACAGAAACTCACTGCTATATACAGATCTGATCTCAGAACTTTCTATTCCTAAGTTTCCACATTTTCTTGATTTTCTAATTTAAGAGATTATAGATCCAATAGAACCATTGAAATTAAAAGATATTTCTTTTATTACGACAAATATAAACAGATGACAGATGTCAAGTATAACAACTGTAAATAAGATGGACATTTGTAATGATTTTCCTTTTCAGTTTCAAAAATGGAACCTAACCTCATGTATTGGCTACTTACACCTTTGCCATGAAAAAACCTATCCTATCAGGACTTCTATACAACAGGAACACTTCCATTTGGCTGCTGCATGGTTCCCAGCAATTTTCCTACAAAACCAAAGACAACATGTGCATGCGCACACCACTTATTTCTGTTATCCATAAAAATTCAACTAGGAAATAAAAAACATAAAAACAATGAAAAAAAAAGGCAAGCAATATTGTCAGTATCATTGGGCAATACGGATATTGCCATGTCACTGTCGTGAGTGACGTAAAATATAAAGATATATGCAACATGGTAACTTCTGATAACTGCAGCAGTAAATACAGCGCTTGGTGCAAAGACAAATGCCACTTAACTAGAGCTTCTGTCACCTCATAATTACAAGTAGCCGCCAAGTTGCTCTTAAAGTTCGATTTTATTAGTTTAAATTGTGTACTTCAGCTGAGAGCACAAATAAGCCCAGAAATGAACTCAAATTCAAACAACTACCTAACTCTTCAATGGACCACCTGAGCTGCATTTAAAGTTAATAAGAGAATTTATGAAACCACCACATTGAGCATAAAGTTCCATTCTGTATTTAGGTTAGCTTGCAGTCTACTGCTATGGGCTACCAATCAATCAGAAAATGAAGAACTCAATTATTAACAAACTAAAACAATAAGTAGACTACCTGTGTTGCCTGCAAAAGAATAAGTCTTCGAAAGATATTTACTTGTCAATCCAGCAGTAGTAGACTGAGACCTTAAACCATTGTCAACCTGAAACTGATTTGAGAAGTTTGTGGCTGGCAGACATCCTCCTGACTTACCCAAGTACATTTCTGAACTTTGTGCAAGAATTTGATCAGGTGTCTGCAAAGAAGACTGTCGCTGGTTTCCAAGAAAATAGACAGCTATAAGTCATTCATTCCACAATAGAAAAATCATGTTAAGTACAGCAAGCAGAAAAAACTTGACTGTAAGCGTACAAGCGAACAAATTAACTTAGACTGGCCAGTTAATGTAGACTTACCAACTGAAACAGCCATGTTTTATATTGAGAATAAGCTAATAAGATCTTTGTGTCTCGCAACAATAAGACACAATAAACGTAGTAGTTTACACCATAGCTTTCTAACCTCACATTTTAGCATCAAGCAGAGAGCAAACCCTTACTTTTCAAACAATATTTGTGTTATAAAGATAAAACTGGCATAGCTTACCAAATAAATACAATCTGAAAACCAAGAATGAGATTTATTGGGTGATGTGTCAATAATCACTAGATGATGTGCATAAAATTAGCAACATAAACAATTTTCTTTTGTAATAAGAAAATAAACTATTTAAGAGGAGATTAGATTGGAAAAATATGTAAATGTTGGGCAGGGGGCTTGATAACTGCACTTCAAAACACATAGGTATATATTGTAGTCGATAAATCGATAAATCTTGAAAACATAAAACTTGTCAGATTTGAGGTGTGTTCTATTACTTCTACAACAAAAATTGATGTGGGCAAACCTTCTTGTGCAGCAGGTTATCCACGTGTTCTTGTGAAGAACACCCCTGAGGTAAAGCCTCTAATGACATTGTGTTATTCTTTGGTACTTCTGGGATCGCCACATTTCTGCCATGTTGTTGAACTGATGGCCCATGATATAGATGAGTAAGAGCATACTTTAGCCGATTGTTTCTCTGAGAGTAATAAATTTTGCTTGCAAGGGGAGCTGGAACATCTGATTTAATTACAATACAATAACCACTATCAAATATTGCAGAACCATAACACCTTGAAAAGAAGGTTCAAGAAATCCTATAACTGTCATCTAGATTTTGATGAGAACTATAACTGAAAGCACTAAAAGATTACCTTGTGCTTGTAAGCACCGTTCATGGACTTGTCCCAGGATTTGACGAACAACAACACAATCATTATGCATTTTGCTTCCAGGGATTGTTCGTTGTGGAAAATCCCTACCTGAAAACATGCTTATGTATGAGTACAACATGCATTCAACAACGATGGTACAAGGACAATTAGTTTCAAGTAGTAAGCTGCAAAGCGTTGGTAGCGACCAGTACAATGTTTGAACAGAAGTATAACTAAATAACTGAGTGGTTGATGGATTATGAAGTTAATTATTCTTATTTAGAAAAGAGAATACAATTATGACCATTTTTTGTGAATGTCACTTGAAAAACCTTGCTAAAGAAGATGAAACAAAAACTAAAACATATTACATCTAGCCTTACAGTTATCTGCATCCTGAGTGCTTAAGATTTTTGTTACACCATAAGCTGTTTGCAGATCACCTGATACAGGTAGGTGCTCACCTGCTATCCTACATGAACCAAACAAAAACAGTAAGCATAAGCATAGTCTAAAACCAACAGATTTTACAGTGTCTAAAAGCAGTTTGTGTAAAGTAATTCTTATTGAATCATTCAGCAGACGAATACTTGGATAACAAAGACCACACCTAGCTTTAGTAGCTTCAATCATTTCAAAATTTGAGCAATTCAATTGAAGCTGCTTAGAGAAAAATCAAGGGATTGGCTCTAAAATGGTTTATCTCTATAATCCTAGGTATGTAATGAGGCATAAGATCAAATGCCGTGCAGAGTCAACAAGAAGGAAAAAAAAAATGAGCATTCGAGTGTAGTATATGTTAAAAATCAAAATGACACTTCCAATGAACTTAAAGATAGAATGACAATTACAATTCAAATTCACAGAAATGAGGCATACACTTTTGAGCGTTTTGTTGGAGGAGGCATCACACATGCTGAGTGATCTGTATTCTCAGGACTAACTCCTGAACCATCCATCATAGGAGCAATATCTACACAAGCAGAATTTCCTAGAAGGATATGGGAGAAAGCAACAAATCAAGCTAAACTCAAGTAGTGGCAAATTCCATAACCTTTTTGCAAGTAGATAGTTACATATTCCGAAGTGTGTCGGCAAAAATCCAAAAAAGAAAAGCAAGAGGAAAGAAAGTAATTCAACTCAACTGAAGAAAGCCACCATCCAAACTATTTTGGATTACATTCATGATGTTTATAACTTATAAAAAGAAAATCCATTTTGTGCTTATAGGCATAACTTAGATTAGTTAACAATTCAAAGATGTCTCATGAGTTTTTTTTTTTTCCTTCTGTCATAAATCAGATAAATGATGTAGGTATGACTACAAGACCGAGGAGAAAAGTTTTTTCCATCACCAAAAAAGGCATTTCTGCTCTTGCTTTATAAGTCCCAATTTCCAACTCAAGTCGGGGGTGAGAAGACCATGTTGAACCACAATTGAACTATCCAGATGAAGTTGCAGCCAAAAACCCTTGCATCACAATGCAAAAAGAAAGGACCTTGCAAACAACCTTCCCAACCAAAAAACAAATCTACACACACTAGAAAAGAAAAATAAAAGCCTCTGAAACTTTAATGACCTAAAACAGCCTGGTTATGAAAGAGAATGGACAAAGAATGGTTAGTAAGAAACAAACAAACAAACAAAAAGGTCTCTGAAGGACTTTGGGCAATGATCCATCAGGTGCTACAAGTTAAGAAAACCTGCATGTTAACAAGAAACTTACTTTTTACATCCATTGAAAAGGATGAATTATCATATACATCTATAGACTCAGACCTTTCTTGGTCCCCAACTGGAGTAGCTTGATCTAAAGGAGGTTAAGAATTATACAATTGTCAACCAACAATTGAATAAAAATTAACCTGTAAAACACCCAAAGTATAAGAACCTTCCTTAAATTGAAATAAAAATCCAACATATGCCAGAAATAAAGTTGAAAAGGATATATTTCAAAGATTTGGAAAGCTTTTTACTTTCTCTTCAGTTTAGTTAATCAAGATTTATCAATTAACAACAAACTTTTATGGAAACCAACAAGTGTAGCACCTAAAATACCTCAAGTGTCTTAAAAATGAAGGCTTATAGGAGGGAAAAAGGAAAAAGGATACTAGTATAAGCAGTTATTAACTTTTTCCTCTCCTTCCTTGGAGGTTTCCGGTGCCCTGTTCCACCATGAACATCCAAAACAGATTCTCCTGTAGCATTTAATGACGTACAAACTTCTGAAAAATCAGGGAAAAAAAAAGACAAAAACCATTTCAGCAAAGCAACAACAACATTACATTAGAAGACATAGCTGGGAACCCCAACTAGCAAGATTTGCCCACCAGTGGGCCAAAACAACATAGTTCAATCCACTAAAAAATTCTTTATGTATGCTTTTAGTCCACAATGCATCTGCACCGATAACGAAAGGTCATACCAAAGCAATTGTCACAACTGCCACAAAAAAGAAATAAAAAATAAAAGAAAGGCCTGCAAACCTGCATGAGCAGCATACTGACTGGCCTTGACAGGCTTCTTACAAGCATTGCAGGATACCTTCACCATAACATTAACAATCAGAAAATGAAGTTAGGTGTGTATGCAAATAGGCAACCGAGCACACACTCATAGGATCTCCAAAAGTCGCATAAATTCTATGCTCATGAAATAAACAGCAGATGCTATGATGAAATGTTGCCATATGAACTTGAAAGCATCAAATGCAAGGATATATCAATCCACTGCTGTCTGTGCCTCCACAATTTTCAGAGAGATGAAAAATAGTAGTCTGTTTATTAGCTCAAAAGTTTATATTATATAACTGCTCTAACATGAATAGGAATAAAGTGCACCATGGATATAAGCACTAACATCTATTTAGAAGACTATAAAATAGGAAATCAGATATGTTGCATGCTTGTACCAAAAAGGTAAAAGAAAATAACAAGTAAACACGTGGAAACCTTTGGAAGACTAATGCACATGTCATAACATTAAGTAGAGAGATGTTAACATGGAAAACCCTTGATCAATGACAAAACTTACCAAATGCAAAGGATCAGCCATAGGCTTCAAGCCAAAGACATGCATATCTGGAAAAGGGGATCATAAAACAGTTAAAAATCTGGACAGTTTTAACAAATTCCAAGCAAAAAAGGAACCTTGATCAGAAGTCTAAAGTGCAGCAACTGCATTAGCAGCTGAAATTGGACTAAGTATAAAAACAAAATGATGTTTTTGCTGCCATTTTTGGTATATTTGAGAATACTTGCAGCCCGGAGAGGGTACACACAGATACACATGTTACCGTTGTGAGGAAAATGAAGCCTCACTGAAGCAAGAAATCATATGACTAGATTGGATCCCTAGATCTCCTATTATGGGCAAAGCATAGGCTTACTCTCTTCCAGAGAGCCCATTATCTGGACACAGCTTTATTGCAGAAAGCTTTTCGAAAGGTCCTGAGTCTGGTTAGAATCTAAATACAACCAATAAACTCATTTCCCAGATTTTCTTTTTCCTTTTTAAGAAAAAGGCCAAATATTTTATAAAAGATAAACTGCAAAGGTTAAAATATGATGTCCCAGATGTCCCAACGTGCTACTCATTACAACATTACAATATTGCCATCACCTCCTTTTTCCATCTCTTTCTTTCTTCTCTTTTTTAAACATTACACTGCAGTCCACATTATAACTTTTTTGTGTTAAAAGAAGAATCTTCAACTGAAACAACCAAAAAAGAACAATGAATCCATGTATGAATAATTCACCTTCTTCATCAAGCAAATTTGCTTCATCTGCGTCATGTAATTCTCTGTAAATATTTTGAACAGCTAATTTGTGGTGGCTAACTTCATCTGATGAGGCAAGGAGCAATGAGAATAAAAAAGTGAGACAAGCAAGACTGAATTACTTAGTAGATAAAACAGAACCCTGACCCTTAGTTTTATTTGTTAATCTTAGCTTTCCTCTAGAATCCAACATCATCCAAATGAGTTACAGAGGTTTTGTTTATTTACCTATTCATCTTTTGACTACTGACTGACAGACAGAAAAATTCTAAGGGAAACCTGTTAAAATTTGAACATGACTAAATATTGTAACATCCAAATCTTAAAGGTTCTGAGATACTGCCAGAAAAAGAAAAAATAAAAACATGTCACTCAACTGAGAAAACATAAAAGCCAAGAGTTTGGATTACTTATTCATTCATCTTTTTACATTCTTTTAAACCTTTTGCAGTGAACCGGGTTAAGGGTGATCGGACATTTATATCTCCACAATCACAACACAAAGAACTAACTTCATCAGCAAAACAAAAAAGAAGGGAAGCCTCAATCTATTGTTTTATGTTCACCACTAGTTCTTGTACAGAATTTAGGAACACTTGTAGTTTGTTCAATTTCCAATATTCACAAAAACTGCTTTATCTTCTATATTCTTATGAGGGTACTTTTTCAACCACATATCCCTTTCTTTTGTTATAATAAACCACATATTTCAGAGTGGAATCATACCTGCTCTGTTTCGTGAGAAACTTCCTGCTTCCAGCAGCCGAGCCATTACTGCCATCCTCCCACTTCCAAGTGAGCATACCATCGAGACAAAAGCTACTTGTCAATCTGCACCCAGCAGAAAGCAAATATTAGCTACCTCATAGCCATACTAAAACAATAAAACGACAACATCATGACTTAAGCTCCACCGCCATGTAATAAGTAAAAATCAATTCCTCTTAACGCAATAATAAACCATCAGTTGATAGCGAGCGATTAAGGTGGCAATATGAGGCTGCTCCAGTTCAAAAGTAGCTGAAAACAAAATTAAAAGACCGTGTTCAAGCTAAACTAGCGGGCTACATCAAGTGCTCTGAGACTGAGATTAGCTCAGCAGTTGTACTAAAACCCTAGTGAATCAATTTGAAACAAAAACTTACATAACCATATGTAAAGCATAGAATCCCAGATTTGCCGATCAAAATATTACACACCGTCTGTAAATAAGACCTTAAAGCAGCATAATCAAGGTACATTCCACGCGCATAATATGATTTCATATACAGAAATCCCAAACGTCTTAAACAACACAACCGTGATCATCCTTCGATTAATACAATTAACAACATAAAAAAATCGAACCAATTAGAGTTAAAACTCGTCAAATAAAATAACAGAAACCTACCTCAATCTGTACAAAAGTTTCTACAACGGTAAAAATTGTGGGAAAACGCCAATAAATCGGAGAATCAGAACCGATCGATGTGTGAGTGAGAAGATAAGAGGAATAGCAATGGGGGAAGTGAAACCCTAGAGAGAATGTGCGTTGAGTGCGTGTTAGGTTTTCGCTTTTTAATCTGAAATTCGGATATTTTTGTTCTGTGGTTCTTCTTCTTCTCTCTCCTCTAAGAGGAGAAGAGAAGAGCTGGCAATATTGGCAAACGCTAAAAATGGGAAGTTCTCTCTCTCTTTCCCCTCCCTTTCTGTGCGTTAAGTGTTTGCGAAATATGGCGATGAATTAATGAATGAATTAAATTAATGCACTTGGGCCTGTGGAAATATTGGCCACCGTTGAGTTTTAAGATATGGAGAGCGATTTCTGGTCCAACTGGCCCAATTTCATTTGGATGGACCTTGAGCTCTATGTTCTCAAGTTGAAATGTTGACCCCAAAATTGGTTTCATTTTAGTTTTCAGCTCAAACATGATGTACAAACTCTTAAAATAAATCGTTTCCTTTACGTATTACTAATATAATATTATTATATTAATTTGTATATTTTAAATTTTATATCTTTAATATTATTGAAGAAAAAAAAATTGTAATGATAGTATTGTAGAAATGTAAAACTGATAAAATCCATGTTACGGTAAATGTTTAATAAACGCTCGCCTTTAGTTTATATTTAATATTCATGTATTACTTAATCTATTTATAAAAGAAAATTAGTATTTTATGTTGCAAACATCTTTATAATTAACTTCAAACATACTTATCTTAAGATTTGAGTAACATACCACTTTTTAAGTCTATAATTTTTTATATCACAAATAGTATTAAATTTATTTATGACTATTTTATTATTTGTCACCCGTTTCATTGTTTAAGCAAGGATTTTAAATTAATATAACATAATTTTAAATTTAAAAAATAAGATACTAACTTGAAAAGGATATTACAAATTGTTAAAATTGAACGGATGATAGGCATTTAATCGAGAAAGGTGCACGCTTGTTGAATTTTTGGGGGAACGTTTTTAATTTAGTCAAAATCTAAAATGGTTGACATGTAGGATCAGTATGTGTACACCCCGCAATATTAACGAGGCAATCAGCTGAAAGTATGGTATACCAATTGAAGCTCCATCACAGCTAATAACTAACAAACGACATGGAAAATGACTCAAAACACCTATCACTATAATTACCCAGACAAATAAATTGCCATTTGCTTTAACACAACATGTCGCAAGCACATTTGGCATGTTGTTTCTTGTATAATTTGCACAGAGATTGTCAAACTAATATTACACTCAACAAACGCTTAACTTCATTTAATATTAAAATATTGTGTATATATATATGTGTATTTTTTTTTTTTCAAGTTATAGTTATTAAAATTATTTAACATGAAATATATATAAAAAAAAATAAGTAATTCTCATAAAAAATATGCGTGTTCATTGTACACTTTATTTATTATACTTTTAAAATATAATATAAGTACATAATTTTAAACAAAATTTTAAAATATATTTAAGAGTATGGTGTTGTGATTTTTAAATCGAAATATAAGTGAATATTAAACATTTTAACTTATCAAACTTCTAAAAATCAAAGTGGAAGAGATTACTAAAAAGAAAACACTTCTATTTTCCAATTTCCATCGTACAGGTTTCACCGACGCATGATAAGGCATCAAAATGAACTTTTTGGACCCCATTTGTTGCATAATCAACGCAACCAAACGTGAGAAACTCATTGTAATCACCCACTTAACCATCTTAATTTTTAAGCACACAATCGACAAGATCATAGATTCTCCATGCGATGCGAGTGGGCTTAGTAGACAAAATTAGCCAAAACGCACAACAAATTAAAGTACAAGACGTAGTGGGTGGTGAGTGGAGCATATGAATGTATATATATATATATACATATATCGGAAGAATCATCATAAAATCCGGCCCCCGACTGCTGGTGCTTAAACAAAAGCAAAAAAAGAATGAGTTGAGTGTCGGGAATTTTAGATGATCGGTAATTATGGCTTGCTGGCCATAACGTGCACCAGGTCTCTTCATTGTTTTAGACCAAAAGCCTATCAGCGTCCGTACAATTAATTCAATATAGCTCAGTAATGCGTCTGTATTTTGCGGAGATTATCATCGCCCGCTTACAAATTTAACGACAGGCCCCTTCAGCTTGGGAATTTTTTAACTTTCAAAAAGAAATGCTAGCGGGACTGGGAAAAATGGTGGTGAGTGGCTTGTCAAAAAAAAGTTTAGAAGTTGCACGCTGTACAGGTATTTGAACTACTAATGTATTGTCTTTAGGCATATTCTGGTGAAAAATACTTCAAAAATTAAAGAATGGGTTTAATTTTTGGATGTAATAATTAGTAGTTTTTCCTTGAAATGGCCAATTAGTTGATATAGTTCTCATTGATATACATGGTACATTCACCGCATGATTGATTATATTTAGCAAAATTATTTGGCCTGAAATTTTTGACAATTTTTTTTTTCTTTTCTTTTTGACAGTTCAAGAAAGCAATAAGAACCTTCAGATCCTAAGTTCTTATATTTTTGTTTTGTAAATAAAGACATAATCTTTATACCTGCATCAAACTGATTTTAACTCGTTAAACTAATTGAAAAATTCTTAAATGCGGATCATGATGGTCAAAACTATAAATATATAAAATTAGCTGGGTGATTTTCAAAAATTAAGATTGCTTATCTAAATTTGTTCTAATTTTTTTGAAAAATGTTTCTTTTTATTTAAATTTTTAAATTTTTTTATAAAAAAATTGACGTGTATATATATATATATTTTATTTTTATCTATATAAGTCAAAATTTTATTTTTTCTTAGTTAAAATCTCGTTTCAATAACGAGTGCGGATTCTGTTACAAAAGAATTATGAATTTGTTGAAAAGAATAGATAAATTATATTAGTTTTCTGAAAATGTAAAAAGGTAAGGACCTGGATGTTATTACTCCCATATGAGAAATGATTGATGAAGCTCGATCCTCACATGTAATTTTACAATCATGTAGCAGCCACGCAGCTCACGCGTGCACGCGATAGAGCGATGATGATAACTTGATAAGTAGAAATACCGATACAGTTGATCAAGCACATGGGCAACACGTGACAGTTGAATTTCTTGAATTTTCCTTTCTAATTTCTACATCAGAACATGCGTAGTACAGACTCGCCGTTAACTAGCAGTTGCATTCCAATCAGATTCCAGCTGTTTTGGTAACGTTGTCAAACAGACGTTGTTCAGATTTCATGACTCATCCAATAAACTAAACAATGCAAGTGAAGCGTGCACGTTCTATAAAATTAGATCACACATATTTTGAGAACAACTGGTTTTTAAATTTTTAATTAAAAAAAATCCTTTTTAATATTACATAAATCAAACTCAAAATTCTGGCGAAGGTTAGATCTGAACTCCAATATATTTCGTACTAAAATAATTTTAAATAAAAATAATCAATTTTACAACTCAGTCCTTGTTTTAAAAAAAGTTATCCTTTCTTGTAAATAATAAAAATAACCTGATTTTCATATTCTTTTCAGCAAATAATTTTTAAATATGTCGAAAGATAATTACTTTGGATAATAAAAATTTTAGCAATAATTAATATAATGTAAAAAGGAAAAATAAAAAAAAATGGATTATCTAAGATTTGGTTTTGTTTATTAATAGGCCTCTTATGTTGCATTAATCTCCACATGGTTGGAGACATGGAGCCGAAAGTAACAAAATAAACAAAGATTTATGGGCACAAACAAATTCAATAATATAAGAATGATATGTATTGTCTAAAATAAAAATAAAATGTAATAAAATTCGAAAAATATAAAAATTGCACAAGCTTTCCTAAGAGAATAAAAAAGTTTTCGTCTGTCAACAGATTCCATAGACGACAAAATCATACATGTGGGCCTCTCGATTATGGTCTTTTCCATTCCCACTTCCCTCCGTTAACTTCCGAATATCTATCGACACCCGAGCTATAATCGCATACATCCATCGCCGTGTTATATCCCGATTGCATCCCTGATCCAACGATCTAATTTTTAAATTTTTAAAAAGATAACGTACTTTTAGTAAAATTATTATTATTATTATTACATCATTTTAATAATAAAAGTAAAATTAAAAAATCTAAATAATAAGATGTTATATTAAAAATATATATATATATTTATCGAGCTTCTTTAAACTATTGTTTATAAGTTATATCAAATTATTTTGTTTACTTAATTGATTTTTTTTTATTAGTGAGATTTTCAATTAATTTGATTGGACTCAATGTAATTTGGGAAGTTTCATAAAAATAACTTAACGGTGTAAACATTTTATATTGAATAGTTATAAAATCATAACATTACTAATATTGATTATTTATATATATAAAAAAATCATAATTAGCCCTTGGTTTCATATTTTTATTTAAGGGAAATTTGTTGGTCAAAAAATAAATTGCCAAAGTAAAAGTAACAAAGAAAATTTTGATTGGGTCCGATTTAAAAGTTGTATAAATTGACATCTTCCGCGGCCCCTCACTTGCCGTCTACTCTCTGGCCTCTCTTTCTTTCATTGTGTCTGAACTGTAACCCACTCTCTCCATTTCTCTTCCGCCCTTTACAGTTCAGACGTTCTCTTCTGATATTTCGGTAAAATCAGCGTGTTTCTGCTGATACTGGAAAAAAAAAAACGAAAAAAAGAAACCCGGCACCTTTTGAATTCGTGATCATTTCATTTTTCGATCTAAATTTTGATCTATTGCGTCATTTCTCTACAGTTTTTCGTGGAAGACCAGCAAACTTACTCCGGTTAGCGGTGAGTCAGCCGGACTCCGAGTTCGCTTTTACCGTTTTTGTATCAAAGAAAGTAATTGAAAATTGGAATTCAGTTCACTTCTGTTTGGCTGGCAAGAAAAGAAGTCGAAAGTGAAGCTTAAAATCATCTTTTGCAAGTGTTTTACGTGTTCGTTTATTTAATTATGTTTGACATATTTTCTCTCCGCTGGTTTCTATGGAGACAAAAAATTGTGAAATGAGGATTTTTAAGTTAATTTCTTGGACCTCGGATTTAGTTTTCTTGGAATCAAATATGAAGGAGAAGAAACCAACTTGATTAATAAAATCTGATAATCATTTTGCAGGGGTTGAATAGCATGTAAAAGCGAAAAATCCGTTTAAGCACTCGAAGAAAAACTAGCTTTTGGTCTACGCTCTTCGGTGCATTTATTTATTTTCTGGATCAAGTTTGGTACTACTACGAGTCTACAATGGCGGTAGATTTAAGTTCTTTCATGGAGAGATCTTTAACAATATTGTCGTCTGATCATAAATCGGTGGTGTCAATGAACTTATTTGTTGCACTTCTCTGCGCGTGTATTGTGATCGGTCACTTACTGGAAGAAAACCGGTGGATGAATGAGTCTATAACGGCCCTGATCATTGTGAGTTTCTACGTATACGCCGTTGAAAATTTTAAATTTTTGAGTTTTAACGTGATATTGAATTCTGATTTTTCGTGAGTTTGATGGCAGGGCTTGTGTACTGGGATTGTGATTTTGCTTACAACTAAAGGGAAGAGTTCACATCTCTTGGTATTCAGTGAAGATTTGTTCTTCATTTATCTTCTTCCACCTATTATTTTCAATGCAGGGTAAGCTAGGTGTTCTATACTTTCTTTAAGAGTTATACTTGATTTAGTTTTGCCATAATGTCTACTTAATTACCCCTTATTGATTTTAATTTTTCAGATTTATTATGGGTTTCATTAATCATGGATTGGGTGATTTATACTTTTATATGTTATTTGTTATGTAAATGGTGTATCACATTATAGCAACTTCAATAAGTTACAGGATGGATAATAGTTTGCATTTAATCCTTAATGTTACTGTGCCAAATTTTGCTATTTACCTGATAAGTAAGTTGCTATATTTTGTAATTAACATAAATGTTTTCTATTTTGCTTCGCCATATTTTATAATTAATATTCGTGTTTTCAGTTTTGTGTATTTATTGATATTGATAACTTGGTTCCACCCCTTTTCTGGCTTATCTACTTGTTACCTTGAGATAACAGGAACAAATTAAAGAAGCAGCCAGAAATTTGTTAATTGGTCAGGTACACTAACCATTGACTGTGATCCATACTGTAATGTGCACCAGATTCCAGGTGAAGAAGAAGCAATTTTTCCGCAACTTTATGACCATTATGCTGTTTGGGGCAGTTGGCACGCTTATATCCTTTGTCATCATATCATTAGGTATGCTTGAAAACTCTATGTATTAATGCCCAGTAGTGAAGAAGAAAACCATATCATTGAAATCTTATAACATGAAATGGAAACCATCTTTTAGTCACCACTGAATACTTATTTTGGTTAGGCATAAGTTAATGAATTCTTTTATATTTTTGACCAGGTGCTATACACTTTTTCAAGAAAATGAATATTGGTTCTCTCAAGATAGGAGATTATCTTGGTATAGCCAATTCCTTTATCTTTTCTTTTGTGTTTTTATTTACTTTGATCAGTTTTATATACTATTTGGACGGTGTTCATCTTAATTACTTATCTCTTTCCTGGGTCACAGCAATTGGAGCAATATTTGCTGCAACAGATTCTGTTTGCACCTTGCAGGTAAAAACATTTTATGAAGCATGTTACAACTTAAACTGAACAACGATTCTGACTCTAATTTACATGCTTTGGTGCAGGTGCTTAATCAGGATGAGACCCCTTTGTTGTACAGTCTGGTGTTCGGGGAAGGTGTGGTAAATGATGCGACATCTGTGGTTCTTTTCAATGCAATCCAGAGCTTCGACCTCTCTCACATCAACTCAAGCATAGTTTTGCAATTTACTGGAAATTTCTTGTATTTATTTACTGCAAGTACCCTGCTGGGAGTTGTAGTAAGTTTCTGCACCTGATCAAATCATTCTCATACACTTGCTTGTGATTTTATATGTATATTCTTACTATCTCTTTCTTTATCTATTGCAGGCTGGACTGCTTAGTGCATTCATTATCAAAAAGCTCTACTTTGGCAGGTTTGTGTTTAAGTGTAACACTGATCATTTTGCCAAATGTATTATTTGTTTGTTGCAGGAATATTGGAGTTACTAGTTAGTATTGGATGGTTCTAAAAGTGTGGAACAGATGAACTTTACATCTCATACTGTTGGTGCTATTGAAATAAAAAAATAGCATTGCATCATTAAAGTCTTCAACCTTATATTATTACTTTTAGATGGCGTATCTACACCTTTTATTTTCTACCAAATGCCAGGCACTCCACTGATCGTGAGGTTGCTCTTATGATACTCATGGCTTATCTTTCATATATGCTGGCTGAGGTTAGATTTCTAACAAATTGTAGGACCTTCTCTTTGCACCTTTTCTTGCTTTTCTGCTTCTAATTTTAGATTGGCAGTATAAGTTATTTCAATAATGGAGATGGAAATTTGATTTGACTTGCAGCTATTCTATTTAAGTGGCATCCTCACTGTATTCTTTTGTGGGATTGTTATGTCACACTACACGTGGCACAATGTAACTGAAAGTTCAAGGGTCACGACCAAGTATGTAAAATCTTCGGAAATGTTATTGTGAATAATTAGAATGCAAGGTTAATTGCTGTTTTATTATGACAGAATATCAGGTAAAGCTGCAATGTCACTAATGTTTTCTTGTTCCTTACCAATTACTGTAGGCATGCTTTTGCCACTCTGTCATTTGTTGCTGAGATCTTTATCTTCCTTTATGTTGGCATGGATGCCTTGGACATTGAGAAGTGGAGGGTTGTAAGTGATAGGTGAGATTTATAAATAAAAGATTTTTCTGTGCCTCTTTGCTTTTTTTATCGGATAAGTTAACTTACAATGTGGTAAACCATATTTATCTCTAATTGAAACATTGAATAAATTGATTTTCCTTCTTTCCTTCTCACTTCTCAGCCCTGGAAAATCACTTGGGGTGAGCGCAATACTGTTGGGACTGGTTCTTGTTGGTAGAGCTGCCTTTGTTTTCCCCCTGTCCTTTTTGTCCAACTTGACCAAGAAGTCTCCATGCGAGAAAATTGACATAAAGCAACAAGTATGAGTTTCAATCTACTTTGATTTTGGTGTCCTATTAACCCTAGACCGAATTATTTGTTTAATGGCTTTATGGATTTCTCTTTACAGGTTACCATCTGGTGGGCTGGTCTTATGCGCGGTGCTGTTTCTATGGCACTTGCATATAACCAGGTATGACAATTAACATCATCCATTTCCAGTGTCTGAGACCAGAGTAGGTTAATTTTTCTTTCAAATTTAGGTCTGAATCTATGAACTATCTTTTATTCTTTCTCTGCCCATGCCATTATTGCAATAAACTGGACAAATAATGCCCTTCATGTAGAAGTTACTCAAATATTTGAATAAACCACATGGTGATTTGGCCAACGAGGTAAAATTAGAACACTTTTTACAGATTTCTGATTGATTTAAGAAACCCTGTAAGGGTCGAGAGGACTTTGAAACACAAATGTGGAGGCTTTTTGTAATGATATGTTAAAGTCAAATTGCCATGTAGCAAATTTGTTTAGTGAAATAAGAAAAGGCAGTGGAATTCATGATAAACTCTTTATTGTTGTGCGTGCAGTTTACCAGTGCAGGACATACTAAGTTGCATGGAAATGCCATCATGATCACCAGTACAATCACCGTGGTGCTTTTCAGCACAGTTGTAAGTCACCACTACATCTTTAAGACCAGCCACACTGCCTGTTTTCGTAGCAGCTGGTTCTTATATATAGTTTGAATTAGTTTTTATCGCACGGTTAAACATGAATCAAAGCTTAAGAACATAATTTATGCTTGGTAATTAAGATGCATGACTCGGACTTTGCTCCATCTACCGCATTTAATAGTCTTATTTTCAGCCTCAAATGAACCTTCCTTCATGTAGACAATTCTTAGGCCCCGGCAAGGGCTCTCTTAAATTTAATACCAATTTGATGTCATTGGATCTATGCAGGTATTTGGATTGATGACTAAACCACTAGTGAGGATCTTGCTTCCTTCTTCAAAACAACTATCCAGAATGGTTTCTTCGGAACCTTGTACTCCTAAATCCTTCATTGTGCCACTTCTTGAAAATGGCCACGACTCAGATGCTGACCAAAAAAACCAAAATGTGACTCGTCCAACCAGTTTACGGATGCTTTTGACCACCCCTTCTCACACTGTTCACCATTATTGGCGAAAATTTGATGATACCTTCATGAGACCAGTATTTGGTGGTCGGGGTTTTGTACCCATTGTTCCTGGCTCACCCCTTGAAAGTGTTCATCAATGGCAGTGAGGGCGTATTTAAAGCAAAAGGCACTAATTTATATAACATGGTAGTTTGGATTGAGATTGGCTTTCAGTGTGCCATTTGTTAATAGTATAAGGATTTGAAGATGCAGTTATGACAGCATTATTTAAACCATGTGGTCTGCTTGGATTTGGTTTCATTGTGGAGAGTGAGGTGATTCTCAAGTTTTGGTGTTTACATTGCTTGCCCATGAAGATTGTAATCCTGGTAGTGCACAGCTCTGTAACTTGTAAGTTTCCTACCAACGTTTGTAAAATTTTGATTGATTGTAAAATGATAGTATATGAATTTTGATTTATTCAACAATCATCTATAATGACCTAAGTTTCGTTTGGTATACTTGTATTGTGGCTTTCAAGTTGCAGCTGCTTTTAGATGAAGTTATTGACTATCAAAAGTATAAGTATGTTTGTAAGAGATAAATATTAAACTACAAAGTAAAAGCAAATATTTACCAAAACCCTGTAGTTGTTGTGCTTTCAAAGCTAAATAGAAGCTCAACAATCCCAAACCAAGCTTAAACAATATTAACCATATTATCATAATTAAGGGTTCCTAGAGTCCACCGTCCGAGTCTAATCTAGTTATTATATCCCATAACTGCTATGTATTAAAAGTTACCGTACCTCGATCCTAAACGCTATAAGTTCTTCGAGCTTGCAGATCTTCATTTTACCTTTTATACAAGTCATATCAGCCCTTGTTGGGGAAACAACGTTCTGAAAAGATCCCAAGCAAGGTCATGGATACAATTTACAATTCAAGCAGTCTGCATCAACAATCTTATGCAAGAAACAGGCTTGTCAATACAATTACTTTTAACAACTAGCTAATTTCTATTCTTTTATTGAGATAAGTTCTCTTTACATGCACAATCTTACAAGGTTTATATATCAACAGACATACAATGGACCCACAGTTCTAGCATTAGATTGTAATAAACAGACAAGAACATCCTCCTAAGTTGGCATAACCGAGGGCACACTGGTTCATTCTTTGAAGTTCATTATTCTACAAAGATGATCTACTCCGCGAATGGGTAACGTATCCTGCTACCAAACTAATAAGGGCGACCATGCAAACATATAGGAGGGGGAAGCCAACCTGAACTTTTCTCACATTAGTTTTCCTCCTTAATACCTCCTGCAAAGAAGATAAAGTCAATCTCAGAAGTACTGCAAGATGATAGTTACTACTTAAAGCTTAAAACTAAATTAAATAGTTAACCCCCAAAACTTTCATCTGAAGGGTCTGTGTAGTTTCCATCAATAATCCTAGAAGAATTAGGTATGGGATTCAAGCTCACAACTTCTGAATAGCATTCAGATAACTTTTTAAAAAAAATCAACAAGAAGAAACAATCAATGATGACATAAATGGATACATTAAAAGAAAAAATTCACTCACTAATTCATGCTTAAGCATATCCTTTTCTCGAGTGGCCAAGCTCTTCTCTTCTCTCAGCTTTGCAATGGTATGTTCAGCCTGCAGTGAATTCCACCACCTTTTGTTACCATCTTTGGAAATTTAAGAACAGAATGTACTAATATGAACAAAAATGACAGCATGGGAACTTTCTGTCACAGAAACAAAGGAACTCAGTCTCCAAATCAAGCTATGAGCAGATCCTATCATCACATAGGAGGGATGAGAGATGATAGGCCTTATCTGTAACTGATGAAACTTGATTCTCAGCAAAAGTGTGGAAACTGTTGAGTTCTAATCCTAAAATACATGCTGACGTTACAATATTAAACCCAAGATAAAAGAAACAAACCTCTTTTAACTGCAAATCCATTACATTTAACTGTAACTTCAACTCCTTAAAATCCTTGGCCAACTTCAACTCCAATATACTCTTTGCTGGTTTCATTTCCTCTGCATCCTCTACAGGCATTGACTGCAGAACCCTAGCTGCTTTTAACTCATCTGTGTGCGTAGAAGTTTCAAACCTCTGCACATCCTTGGCTTCTGCTAACACATTTGTGATCTTAGCAGTTTCAAACCTCTTTACATTGTCATCTGCAACCTTAGCAGTTTCTAATGCCTTCACATCTGCAGCTACCTAGAATGAAGTAAAGAACTAAGATCCAACAAAAATGCACCTAATTGTAAAAGATTTGTACGTTGTGATTTTGATATTTGTATAAAAATGGGTTGGTCAAACATTTTCATCAAATTCAGTTTGTAACAAAATTTCATAGTGAATATATTTACATCTTAAAAAAAATGAAAGTGACACAATATCCCTTACACTATTACAAGGAGGTATGTTTTCAACTCCACTGAGTGCTCTATCTTTTTGCAATGAAGCTTCAGGAGATTCTGGCTTCAACTCTCCATTTCTTGTTATCAGCACTGGGGATTGGGTTGGGCTCACTAGCACCACCCTTAGCTTCTTCTCTTCGATGTATTTGCCACTGTCTTTTGCAAACTGCAACACGACAAGATTAAAAATAAAAAACAAAAATAGTGAAACAATCTAAGACACCTTAGCAATTATCTTACCATATTGGAAGTAATGTCCTCATCAGTTATCCCAAAGGGAACAACTGTGCTTTGAATCAGAAACTTGTCTTTGCACTGCAAATCTGGTGGAGCTGCACGCTGAGCTTGCATAGTAACTGCATCAGTCAAATGTGCAACGTTAAAAATCTATCATTCATCGCCATCTGATTTCAGAACTGTAAACATTGTTGACCCCCCTCCTCGCTAACAGATTAATAAGATACAATGCTGCTAATTATAATTTGTTAGTTGGCTTCCTCCTTAGTTCAGCCTACCATGCATGGTAGATGCCAAATGTAATCAGTTCCTCGTAAAGTCTTGTAATCCATAACAGATCTCAAATATCTAAATTACAAACTGTTGAAGCTACGGATATGCAAATTGAAAAAGGCTAATAAAAGCATTATGTGGCAAACATATTTAAGCATGCAAGGTGACAAGCGGAAATGAGAGAGGATATGCAGTAGATACCTGTAAAATCAAATGTTGCTTTTGGCTTGATAATACCTACATTGGGTCTCACACAATACTTCTTTGGAGATGTAGTCTTTACCTGTCAAAATCATGAGCATAGAAAAGAACATTTTTTTTCATCAAGTTATGAAAAATAGTAGAAGGACAAAAAAACATGAAAATAACAATAAAACAAGACAGAAATCAAAATCTGCAGAATGATTTAAACAATAAATGGTCTCACCTTGAAAGCAACATAGTGATCAGACTTGTTCCCAAGTTGAATTATGCATGAACTTTGTTTCTTCACCTCAACTAAAAAGAGAATATGTTAATCTTTCTGATATTAAAATTCATAAAAACAGATCTGACATTATGCATTAAAACAGAGAGTACCCTGAATAAAAACCACAAGTTTCTTTCTTTTACAGTGTCAGTAAGACAATAACCGTGCTCCATGAACTACAATGGAACTTTAAAATGGCAATGGCAGAAAATTGCAATAATTACACAAAAGGATGCCTTTTTACATAAAGAATATAGCAATTACACAAAAGGATGTCCATGCCATTGGAAGCATGACATATTATTTGAAAAGAATATAACATAGTTAAACAATCAGTACTATGAACTTATACCCCAAATCCCGAAAGAGGCCACTGACCACTGTATGGTGCATACATGATGTGAAAACAAACTTCAAATTTCTACAAATATGAAGAAGTATGCTTCAAGAAAATACCAAGGAGCATTAAATCTTGAACAAACTGTTTCACAGATCCAAAACCTAACTTAATGTTAAGCACCCCAAATAATGCCTTGCGGTAATATAATTCTACAAGTTATGCAATTTTACAAGAAGTTTGTAGATTGTAAGGTACCTAACCTTAGAAGTTAAAAATTATATATCTTTTATAATTAAGAGTTGCAACTGAGTAGTCAACTCCATGTTTTACATGGAGGGAAAACAACAATCCCAAGTGCACACCGTAATATAGAAAGCACAGAAATTAAGATTTCAAATCAAGATAATAGAGAAGCTGACAGTAGACGGTACTTTACTTCTGCTTCATTGGAGACCATTTTAAAGATTAAGAACAGTGATGACCATAAACGCATGCATAGCTGGGCAATGGGAATATGATTTTTTGTACACTTACATGTAAACTTAAGTTCAAGTGGTTGAATTTCCAGTAGCTCTTTAGCCATGACTCTGTCTAATTCACAAGGAAAAAGAAAAAATAAATAAATATTTTCAGTAACTGCAAATATACCTGAGAAACGCAAACAATATCAGACACATAAACACTTGACACAAAGAAATAACAGAATTTAAGTAAACCCCACCACTAAGTTAGCAGATCCAACAATACCAGACCAAGGTTACACATTGAAACTCAACCAGTTACTTGAAAGATCAAAGAAAGTAGCCACATTGTCTTCAGCGTATTCATATTCAAAAACTGTAACCATAAAAAATTTCTAAACAACAAAGAAAGTAACGAAAGAAAATCGCTGAGAAGCTTACTTAGGTGATGAATCAAAATGCGATCCAAAAACAAAGGGCACAGACAGAGGAGTTTAGTTACAGGGAGGATATTGTTTTAGTTTATGGTTGGTGATCTGAAACAGAAACAGTGTTTGAAATTGAAGTAGAAGTAAAATGAAAGGAAAGAAACAGATAAATTGGTGTGGTGGTGGTGGTGGCGTTGGTTACGTGGGTCTCTTTCTCTGAGCAGTTGTACCCGCTCTTTCTGCCTCAGCTTCCTTCCTTGTGTAATCTCCTTGCTTTGCACTGCGTTTAGTTTGGCTCCTTTGTCGTAAGTCGTAACGGCTTCGTTTTGGCGGCTCCGTTAACCAACTGTCATTTTGTTATTGCCGACAGCGCATAAGTTTTTTCTTTTTTTTTAAAAAGAAATTATTATAATTAGTATAAAAAAATTCAGGCAGAAATTCTGATTCAATTAAATAACCCCCCAAAAATAAAGCATTGCCTGTGATTGAGTTATTTGAATTTTAAAAAAATAAAAGACTTATTTTTTTTAATTACAAATATGTATATAATTAACTAATATGACAGCACATATTTGTAATTAATTAATATGATAGTAAAAAATTTGTTGGGAATTTAAATATACATAAGTATTTATTTATGGTGAATCTGTCTGCGTTTTATTTATTTATTTATTTATTTTGTTTATTAAATTCACGTGTCTCTTTTTGCGGCTAAGCTGGGCGGAAGCCGATTCTCCAGTTTGAAGAAGGAAACAAGGAGCCGGGACTAGATGGGCCGACTGACTGTGGGCCAGCGTCACTTTTGAAATTTAAAAATTTTCACTTTTTTTTTTATGCCTCCAAAAATATTTAAAAATAATACCCACCGAAAGTAGAAATAAGAAAGCCCAGACTTTTTCTTCTTCCTTTTCTCCCGGACTTTTTTAGGATGATAGAAAACATACACCATATTCCCTTTTTTTTTTTTCAATGTTAAGAGTAATAAAATATTTGTAACTGCTATGTTTTCATCTAATTACAACAACTTTAATCTAAGTATGATTGTTTTAATTAATTGATATATGATACTTATTTATGTTCAACAGCTACTGATTTCATTTTTCATCAATTGTAAATTAAAAATCATTATACTTTAATATCAAATATCAAATATAAGAATAATTTTTTATTAACATTACAAAATAAAATTATTTTCAATAAAATTATTTTAATTATTAATTGCATTTACTGCTTATTTTAATTCTACTATCACACTCTCTATTTTTAGGTCAATAGGTATATAAATGCAAAAATATTGTCATGCGTATCAAAGTAGTATTTTGATCGGTGCGGCAATTATCACTTTAATATTTACAGTGTATTATTAAGTTAAAATATCATTAAAAATATTTAATAAATGCTAAGTTTTGACTTTATATTTAATATTTATTATTCACACCGGACTACTTAATAAGTTGATTCTTCGCCAACTATATATCAAAATTAAAATACTTTAATTTTACACGTATCTTAAAAGCAATTCTATATAAAATAATTGCAAATAATTTATTTTTGTATATTATTTCTTTCAGTTTTGTTGTAAACTGTCTATATTCCCATAACATCATACATAATAGACAATGATACGTTTTTGTAAATTATTTCATTTTAATGCATGTAACGATACGTTAAAAGTATTCTAATAAATCCCTAATTTTAGACGTTTGAAAGTAATACTATAATTGACGTGAGGGTGATGATTTTATATTCCGAATTGTGATGTATTAAGTATAGTAATCTGGGTTTGGGTATTGCAGGAGGAGTAAAAAGTTAGGCCAACTAACTAATTCAAAACAACAATGTTTATAGATAGATAATTAATTAAATTAGTATATATATATATATATATATGTATGTATATATTAAACTTCATTCAATAAGACAGACACAAAGTTAGTTGAGAATTCGAAGGGTCCCTTCACTTTCGTAACTGCATTAATAAAGTTATAATATATATATATATATATATAAAAATGAAAACTAAATGCATAATTGTAATAAGTCTTTGAAATGGCATAAAAAATATAGATCAATGTAGAAATGGGGCAATAGTTCGGCAAACTAAAAATGTGGTGGATATATATATATATATATATATATATGTATGTAAATATATAATGTAGATCAACAGTCTTAATACTTTTACTTTATTTTATGAACTATTAAATTTATATAATTTTTACTGTTAAAATTGAATATAACATGTACATTAATTATACATTAATTATATATTTTAAATTTAATATTAATCATCAAGGTACTTTAAATTTAAAAGTTAAAATTAAATATAAAAATATGCGAAAAAATATGAAATTTCTGATTTATCTCTTATTTATATATATATAAATTTCATGAGATTAATCATTAATGCAATGCAACATTATTTTATTACAAAACAATAATGATTTAGATCAAATTTTTTATAAAAAAAATGCGGATTTATGCATGAGATATTTAAGTTCAAAATCTTATCTGATATGAATTTAATAAATTTGGATGAGCAGGATTTAATAGACAGGCACAAGTTTGTGAGTATGTATATATACATCTATCTCTTAAAATTATAATATGATGTTTAAAAAAAAAAAAAGAATTTTGAAGAATTTTTATATTGTAAATTTGTAATTTAATTTTGAAGTTCATTCTACTGTTTCTGCACGTATGATTAACAATCATAAAACATGGTGGAAAATTTAGATTATCCCCAAAAATATTGATTATTCATAGACTTTATATTTTGGAGTTAAAACTTTTTCGAGAATAATACTACAATAGCCCCTTATTCTTTAGTGTTTTCCTCTTCATTATAGGTGTAATAAAGTGGTATTATAATTAATTTAAATGTTACAAGCCATAAAATCCTCAATTCTCGTGATAAAAATTAAAAAGATAAAAATAGAGAAAGATTAATTCATAATTCGTAGCCCATTAATATTTAACACCGTAACACGCAAAGTCTTTAATTTGTTAATTAAGATTTTCCGGTACCAACTTAATCTAATTATTTGGGCAACTTTTCTTTTCTTGGCCCAACCTTATTTGATTTATAACTTCAAATTGATAAATACTGAGTCTTAGAGCTTTGGAAACGGTAGCAATATATTTAATTTGGCTTGCCCTTAATAGTATCTATAGTCATTAATTCATCACACAAAACACAATGTGTTAATAAACTAGATATCCATCTAAATCTAAATTATTTATGGTAATTTATTTTCATGTTATGATGGTTTTTCTCCATTTAATTATATTTTATATTCACTCAAATCTAAATTTTGTTGTGATTTTATTGCAACATGAATCGGAAAGATCAATTAGAGTAATAGAGAATAAAGAAAAAGAGTTGTAGAAGACATTTTTATTAGAGTTTTAATTTAAAGTATTTCTTTTTAGTTAAAAACACTAAATGTAAATGTATTATATTTATTTTCTATTATAATTGTTATGATTTTATGCTGTAATGGATTTTATAATATCTTGAAAATATTGGAATAGAGATATGCAATGACTTAAAATATCGATATGAAATGAAGGTTTTTTTAATTAAAAAAAAAACACAATGTGTTAATTAATGGAAGATAGGATGGTCCAACTTTTGTGCTGTCAATAATTTTTTTATTCTTTAATACAATTACAATTTCTTTAAGAAAAAAAAATAAAGATAAAATATCTTAAACAAAATGACCATTAAAAGTATGAATTATACCATTTAAAAAAATATATTTTTTATTTTATATTAAATTATGTCAGTAACAAAGTGCTTATAAGGTTTGAGAGGGCCTTGGTCGTCCCAGACTCACAAAATTTTTTTAATTTTTTATTATATATTTATTTTTTAATATAATTTTTTTTAATTTATACATATTTTAACTTTTATATTTTAAGATATTGTCACTTTACTTATTAATTTATTAATTATTTTAAAATATATTTATTATTAATTTTATTTTTTTTTATTATTTTAATCCCCTACATCCTTTTAACCTCTAATTATTTAGTTTTGCCTACAACCTGGATTGTGTTAACATTACTTCAAAGAATCTTTCAATTTGTTTTTGGGCTTGTAAAACTATTTATTTTACCAATTCCTAGATGTTTAATTTTCTACAAATAAGCATATAATATATATGATTGTTTCAAATAAGTCCTCAATCTTATTAAAATACCCAAAATACCACCACAATATCACATTATATATACTACAAAACTTAAAATAGTTGAATATGTTCAAAATTTTAATTCTATGTAGTATAATATTCATCAAATAAGGGGTGATATTATGTAATAAATAATGTTAAAAGTTGTAAAAATATATTATTTACTTTATAAATATCACATAATTAAGAATAAAAAATTTGAGATAAAATTTAAAATATATAATATTACTCTATAAGTTAGCACGGCAAGATATGTCAATAATTTGAATAAATAACAAATAAGGTACCTGGATGTTATTATTCCTTTTGGAGGCGAAATGGGATGTGCAATTCCTGCACTTAGCAGCCAAACATCCTGAAAGGTTGAATTCGAAAGCAGGGATACGAAAACCCTAAAAACCAAACAGTCGGACGATAACAACAAAGCCAAGTAGGCAGCAAATCTCAACAAACAGAAACATTAAGTTGTTGTTTTCAGTATAAAACAGCGCAACACAACCCACCATCTATAAAACGTTGCAGTCTTAACACTTACTTTCCTCTCAGACACAGTCTTCGTGCTCTTCGTGCTCTCCGTCTCTCTCTCTTTTTTTCTTTTCTCCCTTTTCAACACCAAATCTCAGATCTCTCTCTTCCTTTCTCTATTATTCTAATGGCTTCAGTCACGGGAACTTCTGCCTGCATGACCTCTGTGTCTTTCTCTTTCAAGCAGACCACCCAGGTCTTCTTTCTGTTTAACTTACGATCTGATGCGTCACTTCATTCGTTTGTTTTGTTTTCAGGGGAAATAAATTATGGGTTTCTTTATTGATTTAGATCTCTGAAGTTGGGTATTTTGTTTTGGTTGGAAATTTTTATGGGTTCGATCTTTGTTTGTTTTATGTCTTTTTTATGTATCATTTGCTTTGTTAATATTCATTTGACAAATGTTTTAATACTAAATCTGAGATGTATGGACTTTGAGGCTTCTGTTGCATGTAAGTTTTTTTTTTTTTATTTTATTTTGGAAAGCTATCAATTAGGTCACCGTTGTCAACTTAAAACCTCTCTGTATAACGTTTGGCGCAGCCAAAAATTTCTTATTTTGATAATCTAGCTATATGAGCTTGCCAAAATTTCTTATTTCACATATTTTGTTTTTCTATTAAACTCTTCATGCAATATGAATGATATAAAATTGTTATTTTTTTATATAGTTGACTTCTAGTTTCACCTAAATCAATCCAACCTCCATTTCAGTTGGATTGTGTGATTTGCCTCATGTCGTTTTGTTAATCAAATTACATTAAGGAGATTGTTTTTATTAATTTATATTGTGCTATGTTTTGTGGATTTATTTGTTTATTAATTTTTCTGTTGCTGAATATTTTAGCAGAGGAGGATCTCTAGTGTGAACTCAGTTTCACTTCCCATCAGTGGGAAAAGCTTCCCATCTCTTAGGTTGCGGTCTGCACCCACTCGCTTCAGGGTTTCCTGTGCGGTATGTTTTCCGGTCACTATGCTCTATGGATTGAAAATACATAATGTCTGTTAATTGTTTTTGGTCTCTTATAAGTGTTCTTATATTGAATCTCATCACATTTGGTTGAAACATGTTCTTGAATGCAGAAACTTAGCAATAATGTGATTGCATATACTTTCCATGGTCAGCATTGTATAGCAATCATCTATTTATCTTGATTACTCTTTCAGAGAAACAGATGCAATGTCACTCATTATTTCATTAATCAATTATTGTTTGGTCCAAAATTAAGAAAGCAGACTGATTTTCAATCTTGGCTACGCAAGAACTTGATTTATCTTATGTCTCTTTGTAAAATGGAATAATGTAATTATGTATGTAGATGTCCCGTCGTTATGGGGATTTGCATAATGGGAAAATCTTGTCAGCCTGAAGTGCATTTTGTCAATCTCAGTTGTTATACATTGACCTGACTGACTATGATTGCCAAAACTAATCTTTTTATGCAGGCCAAGCCAGAGACGGTGGAGAAGGTGTGTGAAATCGTGAAGAAGCAGCTGGCATTACCACCAGATTCTAGCGTTACTGGAGAGTCAAAGTTTTCTGCTCTTGGAGCTGATTCTCTTGACACGGTACTTAAATACTATGCTTAAATATTTTATGTTTATTTGCCCGCATAATACATATTTGCATTGTTATGTCAATCTGCCTCCTAGTTATGATTTTCTAAGTTGTAATTTCTGTTTCTACGTACGCGTGTCAAACTAGTTTTATTTTCATTCATTTTCAAGCATTGCTAAAAGGTTTTCTCACCTAGTTAAAAATACATCTTGTTCTCTCTTTTTTTATCAAATCAAATGAGATTTCAATGCCGTCAACTTTGCTTGTGAGTTTAACTGATGCATATCCTATGCTTCCACAGGTTGAGATTGTGATGGGACTTGAGGAGGCATTTGGGATCAGCGTGGAAGAGGAAAGTGCCCAGAGCATCACCACGGTTCAAGAGGCAGCGGATCTGATTGATAAGCTCGTTCAGAGCAAGAGTGCTTAATTTAACATGTTCTGGAGAGAGCTGGAGACACAACGTAGTTCAACATGGACTTTTGCTTCTAGCTATTCCTTATCTTAGTTGGCTTGTTGCCCAAGGAATTTCTAGCTTGTTATGAACTTAGTTTGTGGTTTTTCTGTTCTGTTTTTCTTTTCTATTAGAAGAACTCAAGTTATCAGTATGCTTGGAATCTATCATAAACATGTATTCCAATTTTCGTTTATCCACCCTGTTGTTGACTTACAAATTATTCTATCACTGAAGAAAAAGATAATAAAAATGAATTTATGATTATACAAATGTTTTATTTTGTTAAATAATCTGTACGGTAATACAGCTTTTTAAGCTGCCTGTGACCTAAAACCAGAAAGTAGTATTCAAGCCTACATTGTTTGGCAAATGAGCTGTCCGAGAATCCTCTATGAGGGCCAGAAGGGAAACTAATCTCCTAATCATTATTCCAAGCAGCCCTAAGCAACGCTACAAGGTTATGACCAAAGGCTTGATGGGGATATGTAAGATTTGAGATGAGGAACCGGGAATAGAACCAGGATGCTACAAAATTACAGCAAATTTTAAACGTCTTAAATTTATAAAATTGCAATGTAGTAAATGTGAGCACTAAAATTAAAGATTACTCCATATTGCACTTAAAAGTAATGACAACGGTATCAGACAAAACAAATTACCTAATCATCACTATAAAATCATGCAAGGTTGTCCAGCATTTGACAGATTATTTAACGGATAAGCACCTAATTCATTTCAATTTGGTGTGCATCACATGAACTTTTGAATGGAAATAGTTTGCTCCCATATGAACGTCACTCAAAAACCCACGTGATCTTTCATTTCTCCTGCAACTTTAAACCAGGAAATTCAAACACTGGCCCCAACAGCACAGCTAGTACAGGTACATCTATGGCAGGCTTAAGGAATACAAGCTTCTCAACTTACAAAATTTATGTTTATTATCAAACAAGAAAATTAAGTTCATTAGAAAAGATGAAAATGAGAAGTAATACTTCTTAAAAGAGAGTAACTACTACATACATTATAATCATGCACGGAGACAAAGAGTAGTAACTGTGGGAGCCTACCACAGCACATGAATCTTGCAGCAAAATGTGTTATATCCTAAACATGTGGTAGACTGAACAGCAAGTAGCAGCAGCAGCATAAACAGCTAAATTCAAAGGCTGAAGTATATTTGCAGGCGCCATGGAGGAAGCCGGCAAAGACCCGAATGGCAAAAACGCAGAATCTGGACCTGGAGCAAGAAACTCATCATCTGGGTTTGGAGGGCTGGGGTTGGAAGGAATGGTGGGAATAGAAGAGGTAGTTGGAGAAGGCAACACGCCGCCGGGGGAAGGCAAGAGTGGAGAAATGTCTGGTGAAAGTTCTTGGTAAGGAGATAGAGATTGAGGAGAGTTTGTTGACAATGCTGCTGCTGCTGGTGAAGATGAGATTGTGTTAGAGGTCTCTGAATTTAGGTGATGATCGGAAGCTGAACATAGGGTAAAAGGTTCTACCATGAGTGTTAATACTAGGAGAAACCGAAAGGAGGCCATGCTAATGATGAAGAAATCAATGTCACACTTATTGGAGAGAGTAATGTAATGCAAATATTTTGAGTACTGAGAAGATCTTTTTTTTTTTTTCTTCCCTTCTTTTCTGAGGAAAAGCAGAGGGAGGGAGTGAGAGTTTGTGGGCTTTGGGTGGAGGTTATGATGGAAGTGCTTTAAAGGTATGACTAAGGGAAAACGGTGGGGTCAAGTGAAATGTGGCATGTGGTGACTGGATAATGATGAAAAATTACAGGTTGGCATGTGGGGAAGAGACAAAGTTGGGTAGAACATTTTGTTTTGACATGTTTGTATGCAGAGGATTCCTTTATGACCCCCGTGATTTTGGCGCGCCCCTAATTTTCGGATAATCAATTCTAATTTGTTAGATGATTTTTTGCTTTACTGGGGTATTCACAGCTACGTTTGTTTCATGAATATGATCAGAGAAGAAAGGGAACGCAAGCTTTTGCTGCATTCTGCACAAGTTGGAAGTGGGCATGCTCACTTTCTAAGGCATAACATTACGTCATTTGTATTAAACCTGCATCAACTTAGGGCAAAAGGATTACATAAATAAAATTTTAAAAAAAAAAAAAAAAACTAAGGAAAAACATGGAAGGTATTCTTGTTGTTTTCAAGCAAATTCTAAATAAAAGAAATACTCATTGAACATGCATGTCATGATTACACAGTATACAAAGATTACAGGACAGGCCAACCAGAGCTGGACTCTGTACGAGGATGGAAGCATTAACATTGAATCCACCCAAATGCAGTATTTGAGCTCTTCTCTGCAAAACGATGCCTTTCATTTCCTCTTTTGTAAAGTCACATGAATTCTAACAGTGCTTGTGATGAAAGGCAACGAATAATTTAGAAAGAAATTCAAAAGGGTAAAACAAGATGAAGAAAAGCAACTGAAATAGTAACTCCAAAACTTCAAAGGCAGCGAGGAAGCCGTTGCAACTCAGAGGCTGCCAGCAAAGCAGCATTGACTAAAGCGGGGATATCTGAAGTTTTCAGCTCAGAAATAATGGCTTCAATCCTTGATATTTCGGGTATGGATATTTGCAAGATCATTGCATGTGACAAATATTGCCTACAAGAATAACCAAGAGCATGCAGCATCCGCTGCAAAATTAAGTGAGAGATTCCCCTGCGCCAGGATTCAAGAATTGCAATGACCTTTGTAAGTTTAGTAAGAAATCCAGTTGTGCCTTCCCTTGGAGCTGCCTTCAGAAACAATACTACACATTCAGATGCCACATCAGCAACATTTGCTTCATGGGAACCACTCAGCTCTAAGAAGACACCAATGTTTCCACGGAAGTCCATTATATCTCTTATACATTGCTGTTGATCAATTGCACTGCTGAACTCGGAAGCACATTCGCCTAAGAGTGCTGGTTCCTTCGAGTAAATAAAACCTTTTCTGCTGCTCACAGAACGTAGAAGAAATGCTCTACACAGGCCAAGAGTTGGTTCAAGAAAATCTTCCATATCCCTTGCATACACAAACTCTAGAAGGTTTCCAATCCTCCTAACTACTTTTAGTTGAGAAAGTAACTTGGATTCCATTTCAGGAGCAGATGCCAGAGCCAGACACAGCTTAACACTGCTTACATTTGCACTTGAAAGATCACCAAGCAAAAATTCAAAACACTGTGAAACTGTCTTCAGATGGAGAATGTCTGAAATTTTAATATAATTGAAATCTATGAGCATGACAAGAAGCCTCTGTGCATACATAGGAATGGGATCTTCATCTTCAATCAAGGTAGGGTACAGAGGAAGGAAATGAGAATTGGAAATGAACTTCAAGTCTTGCAATCTCCGCTCATCTTCAACAGGCTCATTCAAGAAAACGATCATTGCATCAGATAAAATTTTCAGGCATAAAAATCTGTTATCACCATCCTTGTTACCATTGTATAGAGCAACCAGCCTAGGGAGAATCTCATGGATAAAAATGTCAGGGTTTCCAAGAGTGACGGACGATTCCTCTGCAATAGATTCCAGTATCCGTAGAAGGGTTATCTGGAAGTCATCCCTTCCCTTAAGATAAAAATTAGCTATGTATCAGTGTATAATCTCACCCTTTCAGATTTTTTATTTGATCAACAGATATGACAAGAGCTAAGGTGTAAAAAATTAAAAAAAAAAAAAACCAACTATGCAAGAAATAATGGCTCAGCTAGTGGCTACTCACCTGGAAAGGTGACTCCACAACTTTACAAAGATTTGCCAACTGCTGCAGGACCAGAGGGCTCACCACCTTGTTCTTAAAGGATGAGCTCCCAAGAAGATGAAGAACAACAGGAAACAAATGAACATTGGTCTTGGGAGCAGTTCGGCTGGTAAGGGCTGAGATCTGCCCATGGCGCCTTCCTCCCATCAGTTGTTGAATATCTCCACTTATAGTATCCAGTAGACCTGGAATAATAGATGCCACTACATGCACAAATGCATCTAAACACCGCCGCAGAAAGTTGTCCTTCTCTTTTGCCAGCCTGTCCACTGTGGAAAGTAGCCTTGCATTGCAGAAAAACTGCAGCAACCACCTTTTTCCATTCTTACAAAGGAGAGAAACAAACATAAGTGCCTTTCCCCTTAGCACTTCACTTCCCTGCTCGATGAGAGACACAAGACTGGGGACCAGATTCTTATCCTCCACCAAGGGCAGAAGGTGTCGCCCAATATTAGTGAACATATGGCTTCCAAGCATGACCACGTTTAGAAGATTTAAACTTATTTGCTGCTCACGTGGACTACCCTTAACAAGAGCAGATGCAATGTCCTTAAATGAAAGTTTCTCCATAACTGACTGAATGCTAGGAGGATTAAAACGAACAAGGCGAACCAAACATGATCCTGCAGTAAGCCTCATACTCTCTTGTTTCCCTGAAGCTCTGTAAATGTAACACAGGTTACTGATCACATCCTGGCTGGTGAAACGAGCAACCCAGTTTCCTCCTTGACTGCTAATGTTTTCAATTGTCCTTAATGCATAAAGTTGAGTAATATCATCCTCCCCTTTCCGTAAAACTGATGAAACCAATGAAATCAAAGCATTTGGAACCTGCCTCCAACAATAGAAAGTTATCCGAAAGGGAAAAATGTTAGAAGATATAATAAATAAAGAATCTAACATATCCTATAAATAACTTCTTTATGAAAGAATCACTTTGAAGACTTCAATTGACAGATAGAAAATAAAAGTATAGTCCGCTAGCAAATCTAGGAACAGGTTTTGACCTTTTCGCAGGACAGAAACCAATAATGCACAAACTAGATTAATCAAGAAACAAGTCATCCAACTTACAAGCAAGAAGGTTTAAGCAACGTAGCTAACCTGCCAGCCAGATGGTGTCCGGCAGTCCTTTGATGGAGATTCTAGTGGATTGTTGTCTCTGGCATGCTCATTCTGTGTGGATATATAGAACAGCAACTCACCCAAAGCAGCCATAGAAAACCTCCTCACTTTCTCTTGCTTGTCCCTTAGGCCATCAGTTAGTGAACCCAAAATTCCAGAATTCGCCAACTCATCATCAATAAATGTAGAATGCCGAATTAATAAACCAATAAGTGAAGCAAGTTGAACTCGCAAAGCTGATGTCTTGGACAGGCGAAGCATTTTAACAAGCACAAGCATTATTGGCCCATTAGTTAGGATATTGGCTGCATCAGCATTGCTGCTCAAAATCTCAAGGTATCTAATCACATTCTGCTTCTCCCCAATACTAGTGTTTCCATTAAGAATGGATATGATCCTATTGTTCAGTCCATCCAGCTGCTCCTTAGACAACTTCACAAAATCAGATGCCTGCATGGCCTCAAATGGAAGCGAAGGAAATACTTCTGACACTTTATCAGCTTTTCTGCTGGGCATTACGGGTCTGACAGAAAGATCTGATGGATGCCAAAGAACCTGTGAAAGGTTATTAGATGATCTTGAAGAATCAGAGTCAAGAGCAGGTGCCAAACCTTCTCTAATTCTCTGAGTTTTCAGTTGAGGACTGACTGTAGGGGGAGTTGCAGGAACTTCAGTATGCTCTAGAGATGATTCACGATCATATTTTCTTGATTCATCAGGGGCAGCCATGTTATCCATAGGTGGGGTCTCCAAGTGATTTGTGTTATGGCCAGCCTCTTCCGGTTTCTCAGAATGCTGAGATTGACATGACAATTTATCTTCAGTTGCATAGTTACGGTTATCAGATCCATCTGGTTCATCATGTGCCTCATCTTCAGTGTTCTCATTAAAATCAAGTTCCATATCATTGTTCTCAATTTTGACTTCAGAGTCATTTTCAGAGCTATTAGGCAAAGGCCTCCTATAGTTTTCTTTCTCATTCTCCCTCTGTAAATTTGTTTTTGCTATTCTCGACAACCGTAAGAGATTAACACGCCTAGCAGTACTGGAAGGATCTTTCTGTCTCTCCTCAACTACTCTGCCAGAAGCCTTTGTTTGAGTCTTACGGCCACTTACTGTACCCTTGACTGGGGTTGAATTCTCATCCTGCTCTAGAGCTCCTTTTACATCTTTTTCACGTGATTTAGGAGGGGTCTTGCTTTGTAAAGGTCTATCACCATTACATTCCGAGAGACATGGTTTTACATATAATTCTATCATACTATCAAATGCAGGCTGAGGAGGTAAAGGCACAGGAGTGAATTTAGTTTTCCAGAAAGCATGTTCACAAAGATCAGACCACTGTATTCTTTGAGCTGGGTTTTTCACTAACAGAGAATTGATTAGATTTGCAAAAGGTCGGCTTGGGGTACCAGGAAGAGGTGGAATTGAATCTGAAAGGATGGATCTTACTAGCTGAGTGAACTCTCTTCCCACAAAGGGAGGTCGTCCTGCATAGCACTCATATAGTACACAACCAAGAGCCCACAAATCAGATGCGTAAGAATGGACACCTCCATCCTCAAAAAGCTCAGGAGCCATATAACAGGGTGTTCCACGTTTTGCTTGAGGCAACTAAGCAAGTGCATTGACGCAAAACAATAAGGAAGAATATAATAAAATCAGTCTTAGATTAAAATGACTCAACCAATCTAAATTGCAAAGATAGAATATGGGAAGGACAAAATACCATGGAAGAAGGAGTTTTGGATATATCACTTAATTTCCTTGCCAATCCAAAATCACATAGCTGCATTAATAAATATATAAGAATGCTTGGACAAATAATATGGGAAATATGTGACAGCATGATCATATAAGGAATACAAAATGTATACTTACCTTTGTACGCCCATTCTCATCCAATAAGATGTTTGATGGTTTCAGATCACAGTAAATGATTCCCTTTGAATGTAGAAATCTGAAAATAGTGATCATTGCCAGAAAATGAAACATGTCAAAAACTCCATGGAGAAGAAATTATTAAAAATTAATAAACATTTCTTACTGCAGAGCTTTGACGATGTCTTTAGCAAGATCATGAATAGAATCTTCAGGCAGCTGCTTATCCTGCAACTCATCTATAATTTATTAATGACATGATTCTAAACTTTCATATCAGAATCTATAATAATCACTTCTGTTAGCATATGATAAGAGCAATTTAAATTTTAAATTGGTATTATAGCATAGCAGAAATCATGTGGACCAACTCTTGCACCGTCACTCAGTCACAAGTTTTCCACATTCTATGACCGGTGTTTTACTTCAAAGAATACTCAAACAACTTTCAAGATATACAATGTGGAGAAAGATTTAAATAATTTACAGTGATTGTACATTACAGCAGGAATCACTTTGACCGTCCCTTTTACAAAATTTATATCAATTCCACATCAGCTATACTAAGTATTGAAAGGGCATTAGGGCCTGCTTCGGTACCTTGACACTCCCCAAAGGTCTCGGGAGATATTAACCACAAAGCAACAAATCCAGCCAAATTATCAATCTAATAAACTAAACAAATATTGAGGATCCAATTTGTTGAGTTGGTAAATTACTAATCAGATTAGAAAGAAATATGTAAATTTAGCAGATGATTTGCAGTTGGTCCTCAAGCAGAATATCAAGATACATTACCTGTTACCTATCCCATATATCAGATTTTCACAGTTAAAACTTATTCCATAAAAAACCTAGTCAGGGCCAGAGTTGTTGAATTTTCAACTTTATAAAACTTTGTAACATCAAAGAACATATGTTTTTGTTGGAGGCAACGATCCATGTTAATATTGATTGAAATATCAACCCATCCTCGTCTGAAAAACCCTAAAATTTTGTGAAAGAAATGTAGTGTGTACTTTTTTTTTTGGGGGGGGGATGAGAAACAAAAAATGCAGTATATACATCAAAACAAAGTGTACTATACCTGCCGTAATAAGGTCATGAGATCTCCACCCACACAGTATTCCAAAACTAACCACAAATGAGCAGATGTTTCATACCTGGTACACAAATCAACATATCATCATTTAAGGGAAGCAAAACTTGGAGAAAAATGTAAATCCTAAGGAAGGAAATGTATTGCAATTCAAAAATGTAAAGTCAACCAATTAAATATTTTAGCTTCCAAACAGATTTTTTCTGCTCATTAGCAAGACCTACCAGGAATAAAATTTTAAAACATTTGGATGATCTAGAGAATGTAGCATCCTCACCTGCATTTAATGCAAAAGTGGAAAAAAGAAAGGCACATCTTATATTAAATAAGAACCAACATATTAAATACAAGAGATAACAAGATTTCTCAAAGACAAGAAATAACAATCAAAAGTTACCTTAGCCAAGATAGTGACATAAATAATGCGATTAACTAGTATAACATATACGTTGAAGAAACACTTCAACTTAATTCAATTTTTAATTCCAATAATTGACAAAAAAAGAAGAAAATAACCAGCATTTGCTAACATCTAGCGCATCAAGATATGTAAGGATTGCAATATTAATGCTGTGTTTGATAACTTTTAAGTTCAAAATTTTGGATTGGCATCTAGTAGAAGTGGAAGTGCCAACAACTAATTTTCTGCAAAATCGTCTACTAACACCAACTCAACTCTGTGGCCTGATTTCATGCTGCGAGAAACAGCCTAAGAGAAACTATCAGGAAACAAAGACAAAAAGAAAATAAGCATAGTCCTTTTAACACTCTCAAATTATTTCCAAATTCTGTCTGTTATATCCATTACCCCTTGGTAAATTCATGATTTTGCTCATAGAGTGTGATAGTTCCTAGCAAATGATTAGGGTTAAAATCTTCAAAAATTCACAGCTAATCAAGCTACTTTAGCCAAACGCTCTTCAAATTAGTTCAAAATCAAGCATCCAAATACCATCATAATCTCATACTGAACTAGTCTCGGCAATTTCTGGAGATTGACAATTTAACCATCATTCAAAAAATAGAGTAAAATCGTGCAAACAAACAATCATTCAGACTCAATTGCTGAATCTCTCTTACTTCTTGAAGAACTTTACTCTTCTGTGACTTGTCGACACTCTTAATCGCGAAATACTCGATAGTCTTCTTCTTCCTCCCTTTATACACAGTCTACATATCGTCCGAAAAGAAAAGTTAGGAGAATCACACCAAAATTTGAACACTCTGCTTAGCATTTATGGATCAGAAAATCTGACGAAGTTTCAGTTAAGTTACCGAGTATTTGCCGCGACCGATGGCCCCATAGACGTGGTATTGATTCATTTTCTACCTTGCTAGGACTCCGATTGGGCGTCGAAGTTGCGTATTGAGAGACAGAGAGTGAAGGTTTGGTGGTATTTTGGGAAAATAATGAGAGGCTAAGACTGGATACGAATAGATTAAGAAACGGCTAAATGAAGAGAGAGAGGAAAGGCAGAGTGTGCAAATGGGCGGGAATACGAATGTGATTGAAAATCAAAAGCCGGGATTTGGTAAATTCATGTCGGGGTTAAGGTTCGCCTTGTATCCAAACAATAATGGATCTGCAACGGCATTGAACAAAGTCACGTGACTAGCACGTAAGAAACGTCCTCTTTGCCCTTCCGGCCTTCGCCTTGGGCTTTGGCAGTTTGCATCGTGTGCCCAATTGCCTCGAGACTACAGAAGTGAGGGCAGCCCATTCTTATCCATCTTAAATAAAGTTGTTTGTCTATTAAATTTTTTTGAATTATTTGCAGTTGACCATTTCTTATTAATATCACAATCTGCTCATGAATCTGCCAATGTACCCCTAATTCAGTATAAATCTATAAATCTATCCCAAGACCATCGTTAAAACTCAAATCGCTTCTCTCTAGGTAACCACTTTATCATTAGGTTATTAGTAGGTGATTTTTGTGTTTGGCTTTTATAACTCAATTTTATTTGCAAACACATTAAAGTTTTACTTGAAAATGCACAATCTAAAAATTTATTCAACTTTGATTCCACAAAATGAACTTGTGTTAATATATTTTATAACCTCAAACTATCTTAGTTTTTTTAGTTAAAATAATTTGTACATAATAAATGAATATTCTATTTGTATTTTTTAAACATGATATGGTGTAAAATATTATCTTGTAAATACTCTAAAAGTTATTCTAATTTTATATTAGGATAATTGTTTCGAATTTACTGTTATGGCACTTTAAGAAAATTTTTTGAAAATTTTTGCTCTCAACAGTAAGCAACAATTTAAAAAAGTGAAATAAAATGAAAAGATAAATATTGTCAATTAGTTAGTAGGGATATTTTCAGTTAATTATTATATTTTTATAGATTTATTAAAATACAATAAGTATTAGAATGCTACACTAAAGTTTAACATAATACCATTTGTCTCAACGAGCTATGAATTTTTCACGTTTGTCCAAAAAAAATTATGATGATGAGAGAACAAATTTACCTTAAAAATCAAACTCTAATTAAAAGAGAAAAAATAGTGCGAACTATCCTGCGTGTGTTATTACACTGTTGTAGTGGCTTGGCGCGTGAAGGTTGTACTTCATAGCCCAAAAGTTTTCTTTCCACAATCTTGAAATCTTATCTCACGACTAGTTTATATGCATAACCAACAACAACCATCACACAACAAAGCCATCTATAAATACCTTTATTTCTTTTTTCTAGGTTTGCCCAAATAACATCTCAATCAGTGCTTTAAAAAATATATTAAAATAAAAAGAAGCTCTCTTTCTAAGTTTGAACGACAACACCATCGTCAATGAGAAGCAAATTAAATGGTTCAGATCTTATCACGTTTCGAAGACATTTGTTATCTTTCTCTTCTTTCCCTTTCTGCGTCTCATCTAATTTCTCCTACATGTTGTATGGCCACCACTATGCCAACCTTCGCAGCCATAATGTCCTGCATCGATCCTTGCTGTTAGTGCGATTCTCCATCGACAACTATCTGATCTCATTCTCAGAGGCATATTAATAGAAGCAACAATGCAGCATTGTTTAACAATGCAAAAAAGGACATGCTGACTGAGTTTTTTTAATTTGGTGTTATTTTAAAAAAAAATCACAGGATTATAAAGGATTAAAGACATAATAGTCATTTAGTTATCACCGTTATATTTTTTTGACAAACATTATGAATGTATAACTTGTTGAGATAAATGATATTTTCGTTGATTGTAGCGTAGTATCTCTATATTTGTTGTATTATAATAAGATATCGTAAAAAATATAGTAATAGGTTAAAAATCTCTAATTAATATTTACCATATAAATTTGCCACCGTAATTTATTAGACATAATAAATATGTAAGAAATTAGTGTATTATAATGTCAAAAAATAATATTCAAATTCATAGGAAATTAATGTTGATATAATGCCAGAAATAATATTTATTTTTTTAAGTGGTTAGCAAAAATAACAAATAGTACATAATAGGGTAAAGCTGACAAATGACGTGAAAAAATAATAATACTGTATATAATGAATTTTGTATCATGCTTTGTGTTAAAAATAATGCAAATCAACTATGAGCTACACTTTTTCACCCTCCCTCACTCTTATCTTCCGTAATTTTGTAGTTCCGCTGTTTCAGCTTATAACAAATCAAATAAAAGAAAAAAAATATGGAATCAATTTAATAAGATACACATTAGATTAAGAAAATCTTTAGCAATTATAATACGTGCTCGTAAACTTGCAAGAATCTATTTGTTAGAGTGACAGTTAAATCAGAAATGTTAAGCATAAAGCTAGTTTTGATATAATATTTCGTGGGAAAATTGAGATAAATAATTAGTAAATCGTATTGGAATAGTAATATTTAGGTCCCAAAGTTTTAACATTTCAGAACTAGGAACAGAATTGATCTAGTTATATAGGCCCATCTTTTATATTAAATTGATTAAATTAACCTTATTATTTCGAATTTCAATAGTTAAATCAAAGGGTGTTTTGGTCACTTCGGTGTCATATAGAGCCTATTTGATATACATGACTAACTATGTTATTTTCGTAAAAAGTTAAAAAATTAGTGATTCAGATGTTATTATCTAAATCATATTTTATTTGTACACCGATGTTTTCTGAACAAATTAAGATAACAACAATAAGGTCCCTAATTTTTATAAGAAACAAATAATGACATAAATTACTTGTAAATAAACAAATAGTCCCATGTGACGTAATGTGAATAGGGATGGCAAAATTCCCCACGAGGCTCCAAATTCATGGGGATCCAAACCCCAATGGGGGAGAATTCAGATAAATTTACAGGGAATAGGGCGAGAAAGGGGAGAAATTAATCCCCAATTTATTAATAGGACAGAGATTGATTTATCTCTCCCCATCCTAACCCCACCCCATTCCCCAATAAAATATAATATAAATATATTATAATTTATAAATTAAATTTTATATATACAAATATAATTTTATATTATAATTTTTAAAATTATATATTATAATTAAATGTAATTGGTAAAAAAAAATTATGCAGTCATGAATTAATATTATAAAAATTAAAAATTAAAAAGATCCTATATTGTATTTCTAATAATATATTAATAATATTTTTATTTAAGTTAATTAAATTCTTATATTATTAAAATTAATTTATAAAAATAATATAAAATGAGAAATTGATATGGGAATGGGGAACTCGTTCCCCGTGTGAGAATTCTCCATCCCAATACCATTAAACTTAGTAGGGAATGGAATAAAAAATGAGGGTTAAAATAGAAAACGGAGTGGAGATTGGGGCATGTCCTCACCCTTACCCCGCCCCATTGTCATCCCTAGATGTGAACTAAAAGTTGGGGACGAATGTGCAAAATTTATTATAGTATGTACGTAAAAATCAAAGATCTATCCATTATTACATCAAATTCATTTTTAACTCGAGAAGGGGTGTTTTGGTATTTTCGCAGAGGCCCCGGAAAGGCTTCGTCACTTGTAAGTAACAACGTTAAGTAGTACAGCACCAATTTTCCTCTCTCGTTTATTGATACATCTGAGGCAGAGACCTCTTGTAAAGGCAAGGCGAGCACCTGTTGTCAACAACAATAACATTCTTTCGGGTCGGGTCTGCGATCAGGTAACTACTTAGACGCAGTCTTGCCCAATCACACAGACTACCTTTTCCAAGCCCCTGTTGTTTTCCCCAGAAAATGATTTCCTGCGAAATTAGTTTACGTAAAAATCATTTTCATGTCAAGTGAATTTTTGTCCTTTTTTGGGTTATGATAGTAGGCAATATGGTTTCGGCGCTCGTTGTCTTAGTTGCGAAGTCAACTTCTCCAGTTATTGAAACCCTAATATGTGTTCAGTGGGCTTTTGCGTGATATGCGGTCAATTAAATTAAATGGTAATATGTTAGGGTTTGTAGGGAAGACAGATAATAGGAAACATAATGTTGCAAAACAACCTTCTACGTGTTATTTAAGTTCTGGTCTGGTAGATGTTGATGAATTAGTTAATTTTTATTTTTTCTCAACACAAGGTTTATACTTCTTTTTTGGCCGAGTCTATATTCTTTGATGTCAAATGCTGATTTGGAGTGCATACATGGTATGCATGCATTGGTATAAACTATTTCAGAGAATTTTGTGATAGGGGTGCATTTGGAATTATAAATCATAACCAATCCAAGTTTCATGACAAGATTTTTTTTTTTTTCTTTTCCTCTTAGCTGAGCTGTAGTTGAAATGACATGGCGTCTCCCAACAATGTCGAGTTGGAAGCTGCAAAGTTTCTGCACAAACTCATTCAAGATTCCAAAGATGAGCCTGCAAAATTGGCTACAAAACTTTTTGTGGTTAGTATATCTTTAAGTTGTATCTCATTAAATATTTTTTGTTGTGCTACTTATAGTTTGTAATGCCATGTGTATTTATTTGTAAATCATTCATTGCTCCAGATTTTGCAACATATGAAATCCAGTGGAAAGGAGCACTCAATGCCGTATCAAGTTATATCAAGGTGAAACATTACAATCTTACTTGTCAGTTTATTCTATTATAGTTGCTCTATGTTTTCACATAACAGTATCTTTTTATGTTGATCTGGAAATCTGGTATATAAACCACCAATGATTAGTCATGGGAATGATTCTTAAGTGCTATTATATTCACATCTTATGTGCTGTTGTTGAGTTTAGTGTATTGTGCTAAGATTGAAGTATATTTTGTTGATCAAGTTTATTTGGATGCAAAAGGTGTGTATTGCTTTTTTACTTCTCAATTAAGGAATGAGACTATTTGGCCTGGTTGAGGTTGTGATGTTTCTGTTCGAGGCATCTTGACAAGCTCGTTCTGGTATTATTGGAGCGATAAAATTGATCTGGCTTGGTTATTATGGAAACTAACTACCATTTGATATTTAGTATGGTTTAAGCGAATTGGTAATGGAGATGATGAAGGTGATGTTGACTTGTTAAAGTCCAAAGCCCTTTTGATATTGAAAAAAGAAAAGAGGAAAGAAGTGAAAGAAAGAACGAAAAAGGAGAGAAAATTGAAAGAAATTTAAAGAGAAAGGAATTTTCTTTATTTGCTAATCATTCAAGTCTGTAATCAAAGCTAAATATAAGGCCATCGTACAGTAGACAAAAACCCCACTAAAAGGAAATAAAAAATCTACCTCTAATAAGCAATAGTAATCTGTCCCAAAAAAGTCAAAGAAAACCTAATCTGGTGTAAGCAAGGGAAAAAAGAACAATTGCTAGGTAAACACATGCCCTGTATGTTTATATGATGTTCTAAATGACACTGTTTTCCTTCCATAAGAACTTCATTTATGGTACTATAAACATTTGTCAAATAATGTAGCCTACCAGTCCTATGCTTTGAGACATGGAGTGTTCTCCACATCATTTGTTTTTATTTTGTTTCTCTCATAGCAGGGTAGTTATCCTAGCTCAATGACAAAAGTAGTGCACAGTATTTATGTACTGGTAATCTGATTTGACTTTGAACCCGATAGAGGTTTGATTTAATATGATTTTTTCTTTGACCATTCCTCTAGGTTAGCTGCTTTTATCACTTAGTGTGTTCTTTTATCAACCAATCTACAACTCCCTCGTAGTACTCCTTCTTGTGGTATTGCCTGATTCCTGTTTGAAATGGGGATCTCAACTTACTAGCCAAACAGCCCAACGTCTATTTTGGTTGTTAATGTGGATCATCCTTGCTGTTTGTTTCTTAATGTAATTTCCCTTGTCTTAGAGCCATGGAGACTGTTATCAATCAAAATGGCCTTGATGTTGAGGCGTTGAAGTCATCACGTCTTCCTTTAACTAGTGGAAGTCAAATTGGGGATTCTTCAACGAACCAGTGTGCAGGTAAATTCTTTTAGTGAAACTGCTGCTGGATGATGGATATATCTTTTAGTAGAATTACTCTGGGCAGTTTCTTGGCATGTTGGAGCAATGAAATGGGAAAACTTTCTTGCAGGATCTTCTTCTGGGGCTGCAAAAGATTCCAAGGCAGGCTTGGCTGAAAATGAAACATCCAAAATTGACCCATTTACTTCTAGCAGGCCACCTGTTGGCCCTAGTAGTGGAGGACATGATTATTATCAGGTATCTGGAACTCATAGGAGTAGTCAGTCTTTTGACCATGAAAGTCCTTCTAGTTTGGACACTAGGTCTGCCAACTCACAACCACAAGAAAGACAAAAAGATGTTAAAAAGGGTTCGTCTAAGAGAAAGAGGGGTGATTCATCAATTCCTCATGAACCACAAAATGAGAACGTCCAGCAACCTGATTCACGCAATTCTGTAGGAAATCTGAGGAAAGTGAAAATGAACAAGGTTGAATCACCAGGAAGTTTTTCAGTTAAAGGTGGTGAACATTCTAACTTTAATATGGTTCCAAGTGGTGGCCAAATGGAACATTTCTCATCTTTATCTGGCAATATGAGTTCAATAATCAGAGTTAAACAGGAGGCTCAAAATATTACAGAAAAGCCACTCGATTCGACAAAGATTAGCAACTCTATGTCAAGGGCTTCAAATTTGAAATTCCCTGAAGAGGTAGAAGTTTCCTCTTCAGGACAGCAACAAGGGAGTTCCCTTTCTTCTACAAACGACATTCTCGCTATGAGGGGTGTATGGAATCAAAATAGACCTGGATTTCCATTTGAAAGATCTCAAGTTCCCAGATTTCCTGGAAATATGATGACAGAAAATCCAATGCAGCAGCCAACAGTTTCATCTCTTGGAGCAAGTAAGGATTTTATTAATAATGTAAAATAGGATTATGATTTGAGTTGGTTAACATTGGGTGGATATTCTGAAGATATTGATTGATAATGTAAAATGGTAGTATGATTTGAGTTTGTTTCAATCATGCATTTTAGAACACTCATTTTTATATTTGTTCTCACTTTTGTCTTTCATCAACCTTCTGTTTTGTTCTATAATTTGTTAGTTTATATACTTGAATTTTCAAAGTAACAGTAAGAAAATGAACAATTATATTGGCATTGCTTGGTTGGAGATTGAACATCTAGTATGTGGATGTATCCTGCTCTGTGAATAATATTCTCCTCTCTCTCTCTCTCTCTCTCTCTCTCTCTCTCTTTAAATTATATAATATTCTTGTATTTGGTGTTGCTGAAATTTCAGATGCTTTTGGGAAGATTCATGGAGGGATGCCTGTTGGCCCAAGTTCCTATCCAACAGGAGAATTGGGATCCTCAACACTTTCCCCAGTAGAATCCCAGTTGTTTTCAACTAATCGTGGGGATGAAACATCCACAATGCTTTCAAGTGGAAAGGTTTTGGAGCATGATGGAAGTTCAAATATGTTAGCAGATGCGAATAGGGCTGTTCAGGTACTTATTTTCATCCCTGCTTGCTAATCATACCATTGAGCTATTTATAGTGGATTCTTTAAATGATTAAAGGCTTCTTGATGTTGTTAGCTTCTGCATAATAATTTGTTTTTGTTATGTTGTTAATTGCCTATTTTCTATGTTAACCAATTTTTTTCCCCCTCAAGCGTCTCTTAATGTTCTCAGAAAATTCATAATTTCTCTTCATTGTGTATATGTGTTTATTTGGTATTGTGTAATGTAAGGAAGGATTTTGGTCTCCTTAAAATGGTATGAAGTATGTTTCTTTTAGATGAGGCTGAGTAAGCCATTGGCCTATGGGTTCATGATTAAGGTTCTATTTGAGTTGGATGTGTGAAATTATTTCAGCACAACCCTAGACATGAAAAAAATATTTTTTTCCCCTGCTTTCATAGCTTACAGATTCTACTGAAGAAATTGTGTGGCTTCATAGCTATATGTAATTCGCGGGTTAAAATGATGGCTTTCATGTTTGACTCTTGCTACACACATTAAAAGTTTTTGTAATATTTTCCCCTTATACGTGTGGAGCCAGGAAAATGAGGTGGCAATTCATCTAGTTACATATTAACTTTTGACAGCCTTTATGTTAGGTAGGTATTCTGTGATTGTTATCTTGTGACTGCTCTTCAGATTGACATTAGGAGGAGCCTACATGAGTTTAAATATTCTTGTATAGAGTAGATTTGGTGATGTTGAAGTTGCTCCTTGCATTGGTCTCACTGAAATTGTGCTTTAGCTTCAATGGTGATGGGGTGTCATTTTGTGCTCTCTCTGGATGCATGCAAAATACTTTTATAAGATTCCCCAAGGGCAAAAAGAACTTGGATGAAGAGAATACAAGGAAATAAGTAGGAATAGCTAGCTTATTCTAATGTTATCATTCACAAACATATCTAGTTAGTAAATCAATCCAGCGTCATATACCTCAGATGCTTTGTCCCCAAACTTTAGATTGCTAATTTCTTACTTAAGTCTTTAGACTTTTCTTTATTTTACTTTTGTATAGTTAATCAATGTTGATCATGTTTATTTAAAATTTCCATGTGTTATATATGTAATGCTAATCTGCCTTCTGAAATTCACTTTCATTTTTTCATCTGTTTTGGAATATATGATGTTTTTCTTCCTTTCAACAGGTTGGCCGCCAAAACAGTGTGCCAGGTATGACTATGCTTAGAACCACAGCTTCCAGGGATACAGGAAAATCTTCTGTTTCCCAGGGTCCTGCATTCTCTGGCATGCCTTTTAAGGAACAACAGCTGAAGCAGCTTCGAGCCCAGTGCCTTGTTTTTTTAGCATTCAGGTACATGACACTTCCTGTTGTCTGCTTTTAGCTTTACAATAATGGGGATTATGCGGTGCAAACCTTTGTTTGCTCAAGTTGGTTCACTTTTTTATTTTTTTTCGTGTTCTTTTTGAAATTTATTTATGCAGAAATGGTTTGGTTCCAAAGAAACTGCATCTTGAAATTGCACTGGGAAACATATTTCCAAGAGAAGGTAAACAATGTTGAACATGTAGACGCAAAAACATGTATAAACATATGCAAAATCATGAGTCCTCATTCATTTAATTGATAATTATTAGGGGGGAATGTAGATGGTTCACGCAGGGAGCTGATTGACAACCATACAGGAAAAGCACAATCATCCAATGATCCAAGTGGTACTCGAGTTGCAGCACCATTTGGAAGGCTGGGTAGTGCAAGGGAAACTGATAGACTCCCACCAGGTGCTTCATCTTCTGGAAGATTCCTGGAGGCTGACCCCTCATCCAAAGAGGCTGAGAACTTAAAAATGATGGGGGATAAAAGTGGTCCACTTGCTGAACACTCTGTTCTTGGAGGAGAAAGGAAACAGTTGGCTACAAGAAAAATGGATGCTGAAATGCAAAGTCAAGAAACACTGGAATCTCAGGCATTTTTAACCACTGCATCGCAGCAGCCTGAATCTGTGAGTACAAGAGGCAGTTTGGCAATTACTAACCCTGTGAATGACATTGAGAATGGTCATCTATTTGCTGGAAGGGCTAATCTAGCCTCTTCTCTAATGGGCTTAAATAAGCCTATGAACTCTGAAATGAACAGCTGGAGTGGTATTGGTAGTCAGAACGAGGTTCCTAGAAGACCTCTGCCATCCTTCTCAGTACAGCATGAAGTGGTGAAAGACAATGCTCCTAATCAGTTTCAAAGTGTTGGTAACAGTGGTGTTTCAGGAAATCAACATGCTGATGGTCATTTATCCTCCTTTTCAATGAGAGAGCAATGGAAACCTGTATCAGGAACTGACAATGATCATCATGCAGTGATTCCCACGAAGGATGCTGGTGGGATGCTAAGACATTTATCTCAGGGTGAGAATCATAACCTCAACCATTCTATAACATTTTTAACTGTTTTCCCAATTCTCATGTTACTCATCATGTATTTCTGCAGATGATCCAAAGTTTTCTGGTGGTAGCAGAACACTTCCAGTTGATAACCCCCTAAGAAATGGGATCTCTTTCACAACAGAACAAGACGTGGAAGATAAGTCAGTGCACACTGATTTTCCACCTTCTCCAAAGTACACCATGTCAGAGAAATGGATTATGGATATGCAGAAAAGGAAACTCTTGGTTGAGCAAAACTGGATAGTAAAACAGCAAAAAACAAAGCAAAGAATTTCTACCTGTTTTGACAAGCTAAAGGTTCATTCTGAACTTTTACTTTGTCTTTCATACTTATTTCTATTATGCATTTTGTCATTACTTAAGTTTTATTGTCCTTGTTGTCATTAAGCATTCTTTATGTAATGAATTGCTCATGACTCAGGTTGGTTTAGTTGAGTTTTATTTCTTTATTGGCTGGAGGGACAATGGGGAATTAAACGTTGCTGCTGTCTTATCGTGTTTGGTGCCAAAAGTTAGGTTCATGTTAACATTTTTAATATTTGACCGTTGAGTAGAGAAATGTGAAGCTCTTAAAACTGGTGAAGCTGTTCAATGTGCTTTACAAGTGAAGGGTCTGCAACTTTTGACGTTAAGGAATGCCTATAGTTCTTAAAAGATAATGGTATTCCTAAGAGACCAAGGAAAGAAAAATATTTCATAGATGCTAAAATATATGCGTATAATTGGAAATCAAGTGTCGTCCTGTCCAATTGCTCATAAAGATATGGATTCCTCTGTGCTTCTGTTTCTACCATGTATGTGACAATGTGACTTCTTAGGAACTTAGCTGTTCTATCTGTTGCGTGATGTTTCTCTTTTAATGTGGAAGATACATAGGAGAAATGTTGCATGTGTATTTTGTTTGACTAAAATCCTTTCTATGCAGGAAAATGTAAGCTCATCTGAAGATATCTCTGCCAAAACCAAAAGTGTAATAGAATTGAAGAAGCTGCAATTGTTGGGACTTCAACGTCGTTTACGGAGGTAATTGATCATCCTGCCAATGTTTGAATTTGACTTCTTCTTTTGTTTTTCGGTTCTTGCTGTAACTTCTTCAGTATGACACCATATCTTTCATTTGGACAGTGATTTTCTGAATGACTTTTTTAAGCCAATTACAACTGACATGGATCGGTTGAAATCATATAAGAAACATAGACATGGTAGAAGGATAAAACAGCTTGAAAAATTTGAGCAGAAAATGAAGGAAGAGCGACAAAAGAGAATTCGTGAGAGACAAAAGGAGTTCTTCAGTGAGATAGAAGTTCACAAGTGTGTATTCTCCACTCTGTTTATGTGCTATCACTTTCTCTATTTCTCTTTCTGATTCATTGTGGTAGACATATTCATTTTTTCTAAAGTGGCTTGCTTTTGAGAGTTATGATGTGTCCTTTTGACCTGCTTGATGGTATGAACTATAGGGAGAGGCTTGATGAAGTATTTAAAATTAAGAGAGAACGCTGGAGGGGTGTTAATAAATATGTGAAGGAGTTTCATAAAAGAAAGGAACGTACTCATCGTGAGAAGATTGACAGAATCCAGCGAGAAAAGATTAATTTATTAAAGATAAATGATGTTGAGGGATATCTGCGAATGGTGCAGGTTTGTTTTGTCTGACTAGATCTTAACAATGTAAGGATCAGATCTTACTTTCTTCTCTTTGCTTAACATTTTTATCATTTGAATAGGATGCTAAATCAGATCGTGTTAAGCAACTGCTCAAAGAGACTGAGAAATATCTTCAGAAGCTTGGATCCAAGCTGCAGGAGGCGAAGGCTATGGCAAGTCGTTTTGAACATGATATGGATGAAACACGAACTCCAAATGTTATTGAGAATTATGAGCCTGCTGCAGAAAATGAAGATGAAAGTGATCAAGCGAAGGCAAGTTGGTTTTGTTATTATAATTATTATTTTTTTTCCAGTTTATTTTTTATTTCCTGTGGTCATTTTTTTTACCTTTCATTTGCTTGCAGCATTACTTGGAGAGTAATGAGAAGTACTATCTGATGGCCCATAGGTATGAATATTATTTTCTTATCTAATTCCTATAATGCACTCCAGTCTTATTACTAAAGACTGGTATACTTATGTTTCTTTTTACTGTTTTGGAGTGGCTGCTGTATTACCTGAAAGATTTTATGTTTGCCGTGGAAATTTTAATGCTATATTTCGGAAATGAGGCAGCAGACTGATATTCTCAAATATTTTATTTCTATTGTTGTTTTCTGCAGTATAAAAGAGAGCATTTCAGAGCAGCCAACTTGTCTTCAGGGTGGAAAATTAAGGGAGTGAGTAAACTTTCATTTATTGTCTATTGTTCTAGATATGTGCATACATGCATATGCATCTTTGTGGACATATGTCCTGAAAAATATATACATGGATGTGTGGGTGGGCTTTGGTGTTTCCTTTTGTTTTTTTGTATGGTTAAGTTATTTCTAGAAACTTTTAACATTTTTGTTACTTGACCTTCAGGTACCAAATGAATGGGCTTAGATGGTTGGTTTCACTATACAACAATCATTTGAATGGAATACTCGCTGATGAAATGGGCCTTGGGAAAACTGTCCAGGTATGTTCTGAATTGGTTATACTTTGATATTTCGGTCTAATTTACAATGTGTTGTAATGCTGCATTACTTTTGTATTTGTTTATGATAAGAATCTAATTTGGTTTGCTTTCCAGGTTATTGCTCTAATTTGTTACCTCATGGAAACCAAAAGTGACAGAGGACCCTTTCTAGTGGTTGTTCCATCATCAGTTCTGCCTGGTTGGGAGTCAGAATTAAGCTTTTGGGCACCCAAAATACTTAAAATTGTGTATTCTGGTCCTCCAGAGGAGAGGCGAAGGTTATTTAAGTAAGAACATGAGCATAAAGCAACTGCTTTTTATTTTTTTTCTTTGTCCTATGCGCAACTGCAGTTTTTGTCTTGTATGTCAGGGAAAAGATTATTCATCAGAAATTCAATATACTTTTAACAACATATGAGTATCTCATGAACAAGCATGATAGACCAAAACTGAGCAAAATACAGTGGCATTACATTATAATTGATGAAGGCCATCGCATCAAAAATGCATCTTGCAAGTTGAATGCAGACTTGAAGCACTATCAGAGTTTCCACAGATTGCTGTTAACTGGAACACCTCTGCAGGTTGTGGACTGTCTTTTCTTTGTTCTTATCTATCCTTTGTCCCTGTAGTTGTAATTCTGGTTGAAAAATGTGCATCTTTAAGCAAGACCGTCAATGCATCCCTACATTTTAGTTTTCATATTTGCTGTAGTTAAGCAAACTACCATGTCTTTCTACTAATCCTCATATGGTGATACTGATAATGATTGGAAAGTTAATTGATAATATAAATATTCATGGAATTATGAAACTAGGCAAAAGCTTTGATATTTCCAGAAAGAGGAAAGATGGGCTATACTTTGAAGGTTGCAGCATGGTTAAAAAATCTTAGAATTTGTGCCTTTTCTTCACTTTTTTTGGTTCTTGCTTTTCGTACTTCTTGTTGGTGATGCAATTCACTGAATTTTGTTTATTTCTTCCATGAAGAACAATCTTGAAGAACTTTGGGCGCTACTCAACTTCTTGTTGCCAAATATATTTAACTCATCTGAGGATTTTTCCCAGTGGTTTAACAAACCTTTTGAAAGTAATGGAGACAATTCACCTGATGAAGTAAGCGTTTCAGTTATTTAGTTTTTGGAACATTGGTGGTTTTTTCTCTCTCCTTTTTGAAATTTGAGTTGCATCAATAACTGAATCTGTTCAATTCTTGTGGCTCTGTCACAAGGCTTTATTGTCTGAGGAGGAGAATCTGTTGATAATAAATCGTCTGCACCAAGTTCTACGACCATTTGTACTTCGGAGGCTCAAACACAAGGTTGTTACATCATAGAATATGCTTATCAATCTTGGAGTTATGCATATGTAGCATAAGATGTCATTCATGTTGATAATATCTTGATCCATTGGTGGCCTCTGGCTACCAATAGCAGTTACCCTCTCAAGACATTTTATTCGCCCTCCCTTTTCTTTTCTCTTCTGTTTTCTTTCCCATTCTCTCTCACTTTCCATCTTTCTTTTGTGGATGCATGAATAACCAGTCCTTTGTGGTTCAGACAGGGATATGGATATAGTCGTTCTATCCTATTGAATCAATTGACCAGCTGGCATGCTGAATGCACCCATAATAAATTCTTATTGTAGATTTGTTTTCTGATTTTTATTGCTATTATAAATGTGAGACAGTTTCACTAATTGAAGGTTTAGGAATGCTTGGCAGGGATGATTATCTCTATGTTTTGTTATACTGGGATTTTGAAAGTCATTTTTGTATATTAACTTTATTATCAAATTTCTTTTTGGCAGGTTGAAAATGAACTGCCTGAAAAGATTGAGAGACTTATAAGATGTGAGGCTTCTGCATACCAGAAGCTCTTAATGAAGAGGGTTGAAGAAAATCTTGGCTCAATTGGGAATTCAAAGGTTCCATTTGTAGATTTTATTTTCAGTTTATTTTTCTTATTTCATCTGAAGGACAGCCGAAATATAATAATGTCAGGCTATTGCAATTATTTGGTTGAACATTAGATGGCAATCTTCTTTCTTCGACATGCTGTTAAAATAAATTATATTTGTTGGGCTATTACTATCAACTGTGCTTGATCTTAAATGACATGTTTTCTTTAGGCTCGATCAGTTCACAACTCTGTTATGGAGCTTCGAAATATATGCAATCATCCTTATCTCAGCCAGCTTCATGCAGAGGAGGTATGTTCTTTTCCTACATATTGAAATGTAGTTGAAAAAAATTGTGGAAGGATAAGGATAAAGTGTGTGTTTTTTTTTTTTTTGCCCCCCTTCTTGAGCTCTCTCAAATACTTTTCATTCCTTTGCCTTTCTTTGTTTTGAGAGCCCACCCAAGCGTGAAGACTGTATGTTTCCATCTATAACTTTTACTGTTGTTTCTCTGCCTCAGTTAATGCAAGTTAATATACGATCACTTTTTGTAGGTTGATGCTTTAATACCGAAGCATTATCTTCCATCAATTATTAGACTTTGTGGGAAGCTTGAGATGTTAGATCGCATACTACCAAAACTCAAAGCAACAGATCATCGGGTATGCTGATTCATTTACGTTTCTGGCCATACCGAGATACAATGACTGCAGGCAGTTGATGTTATATTAGTAATGCTTGAAGAGATTAGAAGAGATTACTGATTGTTAGTATTATGTCAAGAATAACTTACTATGAGGCTTCTTGCCCTTGACTGTTACTGTTCATTATTTTTGTTGTTTTAAAAGATTCAGGCGTAATGATCTTTTTGTGGTGCTTAATTTGATTTGTGATTGGTTCCTTTTTCTTTAATATGGTGGGATACTTGTTTTCATTTTCCTGGCTATGGGCACGTAATGTGAGGTTTATAATATAGATCTCTTTTGTTCTGTAAGATTCTATTTAAACCAGCTGAAATGTATGTTAATGTTCAAGTAACTCCCCTCAGTACAATTATGCCTTTTTTCTCCTTGAAAAAGGTTTAATCTGATATCATATAACGTTTAACTTGGTTGAATTTTTCAGGTTCTTTTCTTTTCCACAATGACTAGGCTGCTCGATGTCATGGAGGACTATCTCACTTTTAAACAGTATCGGTATCTTAGGTTGGATGGGCATACATCTGGGGGTGATCGAGGTGCCCTCATTGAAAAATTTAACCAACAGGATTCACCCTTTTTCATTTTTCTGCTCAGGTAATTGTTCATGTTGCATACTCTTAGCAAAAATAAATTCTTCTTGCTTTATACTATTCGTCTTTTGTTAACTTTTTGAATTTCTAGGCATCTATAACCACCTTTCTTTTCCTAGAGTGTGGGTAGCACTGGTGGTAAATTATATGCTGGTAGCACTGGTGGTAAACTATGTAACTAGGACATTAGAGACACAGAGATGGAGGATGATACATGAATCAGAGGCATTTTTCTTTTAAAACTGATATAGTTTCAGATTTGGAGATTGGGATGTGGAGTGGAGGGAATTAATTTGTTTGTTATGTTTATTCATCTGTAGAATTAACATCTCTTTTTTCTGGTTTTTAATTGAGAAGGTAAAGTAACTTTGGATCTGAACATTAGAGTCTTTTTCTTTGTTTGGCTTTGTGTTTGGGGTGGGGTAATACTGTGATTTCCTTTTGTTACATTTGAGGACCTGCATTAGACACATTTTAACAGCTTGCAGGCTTAGGCACTGGGCCCCTGGTTTCCTGCTGTTAGAGGCTATATTCTGGATTGTGCTTATATGATTCGTCAATTAGGAGCCTACACATTCTACTCTGTAAACTTGTTCTATCTGTTTTTGATGTTATTTCACTTGTTTAACACTGTGTGCTGTCTGGTTATAAATTAGATTACAATTAAAGATCAGATGCTCAGTGTTATATGAGTTTTTCTTTGTATGATTTACTGCATGCTGATGACATATTATATCTGGTCTTAGCATTCGTGCTGGTGGTGTTGGAGTTAATCTTCAAGCTGCTGATACTGTGATTATATTCGACACCGACTGGAATCCTCAGGTAGTATATGAATCAGTATTCCTTGTTTTGTATGCCTCTTCAGTCGTAACTCTTGTGCTAATTTAGTTTATTGTTGTCATATTTTCAGGTTGATCTGCAAGCACAGGCAAGAGCTCATAGAATTGGCCAGAAGAGGGATGTGCTTGTTCTTAGATTTGAAACAGTGAGTATTTTCCCTCTGGTTGCTTCAGGCTAGTGCATTTAGCTGTTAAATGGAATAGGAAACAGACAAAGATCTGTTTAGAACTTGTTCTTTTGTGCGATGTTTTGACCTTTATGCTTCCAACAACAGAAGTTGGATTCTAGATTCATGAAACTTATATGACTATTTCTGGAATCTATTTGATCCCCAAATGGTGCCCTAGGCAATGCTGGATTCTTAGTTCTGCATTGGCATCATTTAGGCTTAAGAATCTTCTTATGTGGAAGCAACCAATGCCTCTCCATTGCTTTGAAAATTAAATGGAATTAAATTTCAGTTGCTTGTCCAGGTATCTTAGCTTTTGTGCAGAGCCCTCATTAGCTTGAAAATGATGATAATATGCTATGCTGTTATGAATAAAAATGCTGAGTTCTTCTTACCCTTTCATTGTAGGTCAATGATTTCCTGTTCTATGATCTTTTATTGTAGCTCAATGATTTCGGAGCTCTTATAATGTGTCTTGCCAAATTTATCTGACCAATGTTTTCATTTCGTCTTTTACTTTATTATACTGATGAGTGTTTTACACGAGACCTCAAATTTAAATTCGTTAGGTATTTCCATATTCTGGTTAACCTGCTTTATTGAGTATATATCTTTCCCTGTTAGTGTTGTAAATTAAAGAAAACTGAAATTTTGGTTTGCATGGATGAAATGGTGAAATAATTATAATATTGTCAGATTGGGTGTTTTGTTTTTTACTTTTCAGTAGTCGCCCATCTTCATGTTATAGTCCTTATTTCCTAGTGAAATGATTCTGAATTATTTATCTTTTGTCAAAGTCAAAGGAAAAGTTCACTCCTTTTGCACTGGCATACTTTGACTTGAATTTCAATTATATATTAAGAGTCCTTTGGTTGACATGTGAGAATTCTACTGAAGTTCAATGTCTAACGAGTGAGTGGGAAAGCATTCAGTGGTGTTTGCTTCTAGGGCATGTTATGTCATAGTAGACAATTATTAGGGAATATTTTAAATATTAAGGTTTAGGTTGATTTAAAATCAAATCAATGAGATTTGAAGACATGAAATCCTGAATACTGAAGCAGTAGATGTTGGATGCCTGGGCCCGCGAGTTGTTACAGGATGTTGGATATTGTCCTTGAATATATTTTTTTGCTAAAATATCTTGGTCTACCTTTTTTTGATAAGGTTCAAACTGTTGAGGAACAAGTTAGAGCTTCAGCTGAGCACAAACTGGGAGTTGCTAATCAGAGCATTACTGCTGGATTCTTTGACAACAACACAAGGCTAGTTAAACTATTTGTTAGTAAATTTTTGCTTCTTAAATCTACAAGAAGTTGTAGCATATTTCTTATCAAAGTTCTGAAGAAAATTTCTTCATTTTATGCAGTGCTGAAGACCGTAGGGAATATTTGGAGTCTCTACTGCGGGAGTGTAAAAAGGAGGAAGCTGCACCGGTATTGGATGATGATGCTCTAAATGATCTCTTAGCCCGCAGGTAAAGTTATTTAAAAGTTGTTATCATTAGTTATCTGCGTATGATATGCTGTAATTGTCTAGGTAATACGCAATGGCGTTGACCAGAATCTGTATTATTATTGTTTTAAGTTTTGATTGGACTCTGCCTTTGTGATAAAAAGTGAGGATTCAGTAGTGGTGGAATCTTCTAATTAATGAATGAAGCTTTCTGAATGTGCATGTTACTCTTTTACTGAAGAGAAGGGCCCCCTTCTGTTCATAAAACTACATCTTGATTTAAACTAATTGAGAATTTCTGCAACTGGAAGGTACTGCTTGGTGCATTTAAATTTTGGTGGATTCATTGAATCCCTATGCATGTTTATGTCATGGTCTTCACTATTTTTGCTATGATTGTTGTTAATATGAAAATATGGCATTTATTTTAGTTTCTACGAGTGTGACTTTTTTCTCTTCTTCTTATTTATTCACAAGTTGAATTATTTGCCATTGTCTCTTATGTTCACAGTGAGTCAGAGATTGACATATTTGAATCAGTTGACAAACGAAGGAGGGAAGAAGAGATGGTATGCATATTAGTGTTTTATTCTAACAATCTTTGGTTTTGGGTTGCGTAAATACTCATGTATGTCTGTGCTTATTGCTTCTATGAAGAAATGTCTCACTGGAACTTCTAATATTTGCAGGCGACGTGGAGGAAATTGGTAGGGGCACAGGGTATGGATGGTTCTGAGCCTTTACCTCCCTTGCCTTCTCGCCTTGTTACAGATCATGATCTGAAAGAATTTTATGAAGCAATGAAAATATATGATGCACCAAAAGCTGGGGTATCTCCTAATGTCGGGGCAAAGCGAAAGGGCGAGCGTCTTGGTGCCCTTGATACCAGCAGTATGGAAGAGGCAAAAGGGCGAGAGAGGTTTGTTTGATTAAATCTGATCTTTTTGTTGCCTAAATATTCTTGGCTTGATTTCCTCAATGTTGTTTTGTTTCTTTTGCTCAGTGCTACTAAAGCCCATTATCTTTGTTGCTGCACAACAGTAATTTTTCCAATACTTTCAATTTTGATTTTTTATTTTGTTAGGTGCGGTCCTATGAAGAGCAATGGACAGAGGAGGAATTTGAAAAGATGTGTCAGGTTGACTCCCCTGATTCCCCTAAACCAAAGGACGAAGGGATGGAGAAAAACTTGCCAACAGTTGTCAGTGTCTCTACTCCGGCTATTGATATGACGGAACCTCCTGCTCCACACCCTTCTGCTCCTCAGCCTCCTCCTCCTCCTCCACCACCACCGCCGCCCCTGGATCCTCCACAGCTGCAGCAAAGCAAAGAGGTCACGCCGCCATCAAAACGGGGACGTGGAAGGCCGAGAAGAGCAGATAAATCTCCTGTTGCAATGATTCTCCCAGCACCTCTAGGAACAGGCAAAGTAGATACGGTAGTACGGAGTGAAATGATGACCAGCCATTCAACAACATCAGGTCCTGATTCATTGCCTGGATCTACTGCTGTAGGTGGTGTCAGCGGATCTGCACAAAATATTACGGCAGGGGTGGCTCCTAGCTCTCAGCCAACCACCCCTTTGGTTTCTGTTACTCCCAATTCTCAATCTGCCCCTGCATGCCCTCCCATATCAATGCAACCAAAAGGACGAGGCCGAAGGATTCAGAGTGGAGAGCAAGTACCTCGGCGTAGGGGAAAGAAACTTGGTTCGGTATTACCTGCTGCTTCAGATGGTCTACCGAGTCCTGCTCCTGATTCTAAAATAAATGAGCAAAGCCAGTACGAATCTGTGAATTCTTCAGGGGGTCAACCTACTCCCACAGTTGGAATTGTTTCTAGTGTTCCTACAGCCCCTGTTCCAGATTCTGAACCAGCTTCTGATATAAAGGGTCCAGGTGGAACTGTTCATCCTTCATCTGCAGGATCTACTTTGAATTCTGAGCCATCAACACATTTAGCAACTGTTTCTCCTGTTCCTCAACCCTCTCACTCTGCTTCAGTGCCAATGCAAACCAAAGGGCAGAGCAGGAAGACTCAAAGCGGAGTGGTAACACCGCGGCGCAGAGGAAAGAGACAGGCATCAGCGTCACCTTCTGTAACTGATGTTTTTGCTGGTCCAGAATTGAATTCAATTATTCAATCAGAGAAGTCTGGGGATTTGTTGGGAACTAAACAAGAGACTGTTTCTCTGCAATTATCAAATGTGATCCAGGTGCCACCATGTGGAGGTACTGCCCCTGCCAATGTTGCCAGTTCGGACCCGAAATCTGTTGAGCAATTAGAGTGTGTAGTCCAGTGCCAGCAGCCAACAAACTTATCAGCAACACATGATAGTGCTATCCGATCTTCTGGTAAGAACTTGAAATGTTTAAATGTTTGATGAAATTGTTGCATTGGTAAAATTTGAAGAGTGTGGTAATGCCTATTCAAATTGAGATGAATTTGAAAATTTTGTAGGTCCTGCTTCTGGACAAGTTCAAATTGTTGGTTTACATGATGTCACTTCTGGCACAAAGGAGGTTTTATCTGAAAATACCTCTTTAAAGAGTGGTGATGTTCCAACTTTAGCTTTATCAAATATGACTGTTGAGGCTATGAATACCCCAAGTTCGGAAGACAAAGCTTGTTCTAATACATCAACTGTGAAGGCAGTATCACCAGCTGCTGTGTCTACAAACGAGCCTAATACTGGTTTTACTACTGTAGAAGGCATCGGTAAAACTGTGGAACATGTTGCGGGGACTGTTGCTCCCATAAGCCAGTCAGTTCCTCCTTACCATTCTGTTCTGGGAGTTTCTCAGTCCACCCCACAGGCTTCCACATCTGTTCCAGTGAAAAGACAAGGTCGTAAAACTCCAACGACTGGAGAAGCACCTAGGCGAAGGGGAAAGAAACAGGGTTCAGGATTACCTTCAATTCCTGATGGCTTGGCTGGTCTGGATGGAAAATTAAGTCAGCAGTCACAGAACAAATCCAGGGATTCCTTCGGAAGCAAAAATGTTGCCCTGAGAAGTAAGCAAGAGACTGCTGATGTAAATGATGTTGCTCGTGTCATGAAGGAGATTTTTTCTGAAACTTGTTCATCAAAAGCTAAAACTGGTGACTCATCTGTGAATGAAGGTAGGGATGTTTCTATTCGATGTGTATCAGGCAATACCCTGGCAGAGGTGGCCAAAACCCAAAGTTCAGATGATAAAACACTTTCTGTGACAGCAACCGTGGAAACCGCACCTCCAGGTTTTGACAGTCCAATTCAAAGGCCTAAAGAACAGTTGGTGATTGAAAGTGATGAAAGTGCTAAAGCGGAGAGTACTACTGTTTCCGTTGAGGCTCTTGCTTCTAAGATGGAAGCTCCTAAACCTGAAAATAAGGTTGATTCTGGCTCTGCCAAAAACTTGGCTGATCCAAGCTTGGAAAAGAACACACATCCAGAGACACCAACTTTGGAAACAGCTCCTCCGGGTTTTGAGAGTCCAATTGAAAAGTGCAAGGAAGAGTCTGGGACTGAGAGTGATGCAAATGTTAAAGGGTCTGTGGCAGTTGCAGATGATCAAATTCAGGTTTCTCAAGGTGATGTGGTCACACCAAAGAACTTATCTGAGGACTTGGCTGATTCAAGCTTGGACAATAAAACACATCCAGTGATGCCAACTTTGGGAACAGCTCCTCCAGGTTTTGACAGTCCAATTGAAAAGTTTAAGGAACAGGCTGGGACTGAAAGTGATGGAAATGTTAGAGGGTCTGTGGTTGCTGCAGGTGATCAAATTCATGTTTTTCAATGTGATGTGGTCATGCCAAAGAACTTATCTGAGGACTCGGGTCGGCTTTCATTCTCTTTGGAGGTCAAGGAAGAAAAGATTGAGAGCTCTTCTGTGAAGGGTTCTGTTAGCAGCTTAGCAGGTCCAGAGGATCTAAAAGAGTCTGTGGCTGAGGCTGGTGATCAAGTGGGTGTTTCTCAGGGTGGTGGGGTTCTTCCAAAGAACTTATCTGATGACTTGGGTCGGCTTTCGTGCTCTCTGGAGATCAAGGAAGACAGGGTTGAGAGCTCATCTGAGAAGGGTCCTGTTAGCAGCTTACCAGCTCTGGAGGATCCAAAAGAATCTGTGGCTGAAGCAGGTGATCAAGTGGGTGTTTCTCAGGGTGGTGAGGTTCTTCCAAAGAACTTAATCAATGACTTGGCAGGCGAAGAAGAAAAGGTTAAGTATTCTGCTGGTAAAGATCTTTTGAGCAACTTGGTGGCATTGGAGGATTCAAAAGAGTCAATTGATGGGGTAGGTGATCAGATGGACAATCGTCAGACTGCTGCAGTTGTGCCAGAAAGGCTAATTGACTTGTGTCAACCTTCGTCCTCCTCAATGCCCCAGGAAGCAGAGATTGAGGGCTTCTCTGAGAAGGTTCCGTTTAGCAGCTCAATTACTGTGGACGATTCCAAAGGTTTAGAAATTGAAGCATGTGATCAAATACACAGTTCACAGGGTGACGGTATGGTGCTCAAAACTGTTCGCAAAGAAGAAAAAGTCATACAAGAAAAGATTGAGGGTTCTTCTGAGAAACAACCTGTTGGCTGCTCAGTCTCACTGAATGAATCAAAAGAGTGTGAAGCTGAGGCTGAAAAACCAATGGATGTTGAGGCTGGTGGGGTCACGGCAGAAAACATATCTGACTTGTCTCTGCCTTCATACTCCTTGACACCAGTTGAAGCAAAGATTGGGGGCTCCTCTGAGGAGCATCCAGTTAGCTGCTCAGTGACTCTGGATGATTCAAAAGGTTTTGAGGCTGAAGCATGTAATCAAGTACATGTTTCACAGGGTGGTGATGTGGTGCAAGAAACTGTTCCCGGGGAAGAAAAAGTTGAGGGAGAAAGGATTGGGGACTTTTCTGAGAAAGAACCCATTGGCAGCTCAGTCTCACTTGATGAGTCAAAAGGGCCTGAAGTTGAAGCCTATGAAGCAATGGATGTTGATGATGGTGATGTTGTGCCAGAAACAGTAGATTTGTGTCAGCCTTCATCCTTGGTTTCCAAGGAACCAATCGAGGATTATGAGAAGAATCCAGTTACCAGTTTAGCAGCACATGAGGATCCAAAAGTCTCCGTGGCTGAAGCAGGTGATCTAATGGGTTTGTGTCAGGATGGTATAGGTCTACCAGAGAAGTTATCTGAGGACTTGGGTCTTCCTTCATCTTCCTTGGCGACTGAGGAAAATAAGACTGGGGGTTTCTCTGACAAGGATATAATTAACAGCTCAGTGACTGCAGCAGACTCAAAAGGATTTGAAGCTGAATTATGTGATCACACACGTGTTTTGCAGGGTAGTAGTGAAATTGTTCCAGTAGCAGAAAAGGTTGAGGAAGAAAAGATCGATGTTTTTTTTGATAAAGAACCTGTTGGCAGCTCAGCCTCACTGGATGAGTCAAAAAGGCCTGAAACTGAAGGCTACAAACCAATGGTTGTGCCAGAAAACATTCCACAAGAGTCAGATCTGTCCAAATATCCCTTGGCAGTGGAGGAGGAAAAGATAGAGGGTTCTTCAGATAAAGAACTTGTTGGCAGCTCAATGTTACTGGACAATTCAAAAGAGCCTGAAGCCGAAGCCCACAAACTGATGGATAATGAGGGTGGTCGGGTTCTGCCAGAAACTATTCTGCAAGGTCCTTCACCTCTCGTGGCTGTTAGGGAAGAAAAGATTGAGAGTTCTTCAGATAAAGAACCTGTTAGCAGCTCATTCTCACTGGATGAATCTGAAGGACATGAAGCTGAAGCCCATAAACCAATGGATAATGAGGGGGTTGGGGTTCTACGAGAAACTGTTCAACAAGGGTTGGATCAGGGAAAGATTGAGGCTTCTTTAGATAAAGAACCTGCTGGCAGCTCAGTCTCACTGGATGTGTCAAAAGGACATGAAGCCGAAGCCCACAAACCAATGGATGTTGAGGGTGGTGGGGTTGTGCCAGAAACAATTCCACGAGAGTCAGGTCTGTCCTCATCTCCCTTGGCAGTGGAGGAGAAAAAGATTGAGGGTTTCTTGGATAAAGAACTTGTTGGCAGCTCATTCTCACTGGAGGAGTCAAAAGAGCCTGAAGCTGAAGCCCACAAACCTATGGATAATGAGGGTGGGGTGGTTCTGCGAGAAGCTGTTCCACAAGATTCGAATCTGCCTTCACCTCCCTTGGCAGTTGGAGAAGAAAAGATTGAGGCTTCTTTAGACCAAGAAGCTGTTGGCGGCTCATTTTCACTGGATGAGTCAAAAGGAGATGAAGCCGAAGCCCACAAATCAATGGATATTGAGGGTGGTGTGGTTTTGCCAGAAACTGTTCCACAAGATTCGGATCTTCCTTCAACTCTCTTGGCAGTTGGAGAAGAAAAGATTGAGGGTTCTTTAGATAAAGAAGCTGTTGGCAGCTCATTTTCACTGGATGAGTCAAAAGGAAATGAAGCTGAAGTCCACAATTCAGTGGATATCGAAGCAGTTGGAGAAGAAAAGATTGAGGCTTCTTTAGATAAAGAAGCTGTTGGCAGCTCATTTTCACTGGATGTGTCAAAAGGAAATGAAGCCGAGGCCCACAATTCAATGGATATCAAGGGTGGTGTGGTTTTGTCAGAAACTGTTCGACAAGATTTGGATCTTCCTTCACCTCTCTTGGCAGTTGGAGAAGAAAAGATTGAGGGCTCTTTAGATAAAGAAGCTGTTGGCAGCTCATTTTCACTGGACGAGGCAAAAGGACATGAAGTCGAAGCCCACAAATCAATGGATATTGAGGGTGGTGTGGTTTTGCCAGAAACTCTTCCACAAGATTCGGATCTTCCTTCACCCCTCTTGGCAGTTGAGGAAGAAAAGATTGAGGGTTCTTTAGAGAAAGAACCTGTTGGCAGCTCAGTCTCACTGGACGAGTCAACAGGACATGAAGCCAAAGCCCACAAACCAATAAATATTGAGGGCGGTGGTGTTGTGCCAGAAACTGTTCCACATGATTCAGAACTTACTTTACCTCTCTTGGCGGTTGGGGAAGAAAAGATTGAGGGTTCTTTAGATAGAGAACCTGTTGGCAGCTCATTGTCACTGGATGAGTGGAATGGACATGAAGCCGAAGCCCACAAACCAAAGGATAAAGAGGGTGGTGGAGTCGTGCCAGAAACAGTTCCGCAAGATTCGGATCTTCCTTCATGTAGCTTGGCAGTTGGGGAAGAAAAGATTGAGGGTTCTTTAGATAATGAAGCTGTTGGCAGCCCAGTCTCACTGGATGAGTCAAAAGGACATGAAACTGAAGCCTACAAACCAATGGATGTTGAGGGTGGTGTGGTTGTGCTAGAAACTATTTTGCAAGAGTCAGGTCTGCCTTCATCTTCCTTGGCAGTACTGGAAGAAAAGATTGAGGGTTCTTTGGCAGTTACAGAAGAAAACATTGAGTGCTCTTTTGCCGTTGAGGAAGAAAAGATTGAGGGCTCTCCAGATAAAGAACGTCTTGGCTGCTCAGATGAGTCAAAAGGAAATGAAGCTGAAGGCTATGGACAACAGCATGTTGAGGGCGGGGGACCCGTGCCAGAAATTGTACCACAAGAGTTTGGTATGCCTTCATCTACGTTGACAATTGAGGAGGAAAAGGTTGAGGGTTCTTTGGCAGTTGAGGTAGAAAAGATTGAGGGTTCTTCAGGTAAAGAACCTGTTGGTAGCTCAGTCTCAGAGGATGAGTCCAGAGGACATGAAGCTGAAGCCTGCAACCCACTTAATGGCGAGGGTGGTGGGATTGTTACAGAAAATATAGTAGAAGATTCAGGTCAGCCTACACCTTCTTTAGTGATGGCAGAAGAGAAAATTGAAAACCAAGCTGAGAAGGATCCTGTTGTAAATTCAGTTACAGTGGAGGAATCAAAAGGGTCTGATGCTGATTAAATTATCGAACTGGAACTTTTATTGTATAGTTTCGTTTCTAATTTTTTGCCGTATGCAACAGAAACTGATCTGCAAGGGCTTAATCTATATATTCAGATAATTAATTAATGCAGTTTTCTATATATAGTATAAAATATAATTTCAATATTTATGGACATAGATGATAGTTATGTATGAATTTGTGTAGATTCTCTTTTCTGATCCCTCTCAGGTGGCTTCTTGAGTGAATCTCTCAGGTCTCAGGCGTAAAAGGGAAGGAAGAATGTCGGCTTTTATTATGAATTTTGGAATTTTAATATTTTTCTGCTGCAGGGACTTTTTTGGTTGAATTGATGACTCAGCCTACTATCAAATACTCCATAATGTGGTGTGTGTAGTTTTTATGCTGTGATGGAAAAATATTAAGTGATTCATTCTGCTGCATTTCATGCTTGTATTAAACCGCATACATTTAGTTTTCAAAATGATGAACTGGCTGTGGACAACGGATTATTGTACAAAATCTTGATATAATTTTTTTGGATTTTCTGCAATTTCTTCTGTCCAATCTTATCAGAATAAACGTAAAGCGGTGACTCAAGAATGAGAAATTTAAGTAGGGAGTATTTTCACATGCCTCTGAGGTTTGTCAACGTTAAATTGTAAAATTATACTAATTTTAATTTTTCAAATTTATTATTTTAAGTTTATTTACATTTTTTTTTTCAATTAAGATTACAAATCAAAATATTTTTAAAATAGAAAATTTAAAATATAAATTAAAACAAAAGAAAACCTTAATTTCACAAACATAAATTTAGAATGTCAGTTTGTTGCATAAGTTAAATTGTTTATTGTTTGTGAATAAAGCTGAATCAAATGGATTCTCGCACCCCATGAATTTTGTTTGCGTTTATGAATTTGGTAACTGTTTGTTGAGTATTTTTGTATTATATATTTCACGAGAATGAGAATCTTATTGGATTTTAGTTTTTTTTTTTTTTCAATTTTGAATTCAGTTATGTTAAAGATTATTGAAAGTTCGACACAATTTTTTGATTTCTTTGCAATCATATGTTTTAAAATTCTTTTAAGCTAAGCTTTAGTTTTATATTTTATTTTATAACATATTAGTGCATTGACAATTTTGTTGGTTTAGATTTAGGATTTGATCCCATCTAGCATAAATAAAAATTAAATGTTCTTTTTTGTATTCTCAGGAATGGAATATACAGTTCTTATATTAGATTTTAATTTTATATTTTGTTCCTATCTTTTAAATGCCAGATTTTACTTATTAGGATTTGATGCCATCTTAATATCAAAGAAATTTTTCAAAATTTCAGATACGTAATAAAAAATTGATTTACATTATGCTTGCATATGATTTTATGAACCTAATTTTGCAAAGCAATTTGAGGCTTCGATTAGGTGTTTATATTTAAAAGTAAGAGTAGTTTGAATTTTTTAATATTTTTGACTGATCAACTAACAGTCAATAAGGTAGTATCACATATCAGAGGAAGTCTCTGTAAATTTTAACAAATCTTATATTTATATATAATTTTTATAAACATAAGGGGATGTATGTGAAAATATCCTTGCTTGCGGAAAATAAAAATTGGAAGTAATTGCGCGCGTTGGATTAGAGACATACCTGTTAAAAGAAATCTTTGTGATTATTATTTTCATGAAATATTCTTAATCAATGACTATAATTTGATAAGAATAAATAAATAAATTGAAAAAATATCTTTTTAAAAGATTTAGGGGCCCCGACGATATTACCCGTAATTTAAAAATATTGACGCAATAAATAAATAAATAATTTGCGTGATTAGAACGAAGCATAATCTATCGGTATCTGCTTGCTTTGCGAACAATGGACGCTTGAGCAATAAATATAATATTCAATTAAATTAAATAAAAATAATAATATACGAAAATAATAATAACATAACTCACCAACACCAAACACCAAACACCAAACACCAACCCACTGAACTGGGATTGACCAACTCTCCTCTGTATCACACACCAAACCAAACTCTTTCTCTATCACACACCAAACCAAACTCTTTCTCTTGTCTCTGTCGTCGTCAGTCTGACACCATCAGCGTCACCGTACGTACAATAAGGAGACAGGCAACATTTTGGTAAGTTTATTACCACTTCTTCTTCCTATTTTACATTTTGGTTCCTGGGAAAAATATTTAGGAAAATTTAGAGAGCAGGCTTGCCCCAGTGAGAGTTTTTCCTTATTCTCAATTCTTTTCCCCGTTGCTTTATTTTAGTAAAACGGATTGTCGATTTCATTTTTTTTTTTTTTTTTTAATTTAAAGATGATTCCTGCTGCTTAGCTTTTGCTTTGCTGATAAAATCGTCTGACAGACCATAAATGAAAAATAGCAGTTGATGTACTGCTAGAATTTCCATTCTCGAGTCTTGTTTATTTTATATAGTTGTTTAGCTTTTATCCTTTTAGAAATCATAAATGTATCTGAAATTTTCACTGCAGGTTTGGGGTAAAATGAGCTATAATTGAATGAGTTTATGTTTCTTAATATAGTTTTTTTTTCTTAATATCAGTTGTTAAATTGTCAAAGTTTTTATGTGTTTTTTTTTTATTTTAGGTTGCTTCTGCTTCTGACTCAAAAATCGTAAGTGGAGATATGAGGAAGAATCCAACTCTAATATGTGTTCCTATAATGGGGGAATCAGTAGATAAGATGTTGGTGGATATGGGCAAAGCAAAAGCTAGTGGTGCTGACCTTGTTGAAATTCGATTAGATAGTTTGAAGAGTTTCAGTCCTAATGATAATCTCAAAACCCTGATTAAAGAATGCCCTTTGCCCACTTTGTTCACTTACAGGTTTTCGACTGCAATTTTCATGCATGATTGTATTCCTTTTACGATATTGGTTTTGCAATGGGTTCATTACTTTGTATTTGAATTGTGGAGTGCTTGTTTAATTTGTCCTGTGATGGGTCTCATCATGGATGTTAAAAGTTAAAGTACCAGGAATGGTTTAATTATTGTATGCTTCTGTTTACTAGTGTTTGATTTTTTATAAGTTGAATACACCCCGTATGTACCTGTTCATGTTTATTGATCCTTAATAATGCATGTTGCCACTTTTGTGCTGATGAATTTTGTACTTGGGTTTCTGTGTGAGGTTCTAACTTTTCATAGCCATGCAGCTACTATTTTCTATAAAAACCTAGAGCTATGCAGAATTTTAGGTTTCTAAGTGGTTCACACTTTTAACATTGCGGCTATCAAATAACCTCCGAATTCCAGCATAATATATTTGTCTGCTCTGTTGATTTAGTTTTAGATATTATGTTATTAAATAAACCTTGAGATTATCTCAGTTTGAGCCTCTTTGATTTATTATGTTTTTCTATCTAGACCAACATGGGAAGCTGGTCAATATGATGGTGATGAAAATGAGCGATTGGATGTGCTTCGATTGGCCATGGAGTTTGGAGCTGATTACATAGATGTTGAACTTCAGGTTGCTCTCCATTGACATGTAACTTGCAAGAGTCCATGTTTGTCATGATTGTGTTCAAAAGAAGGTTGAAATACCATGCCAATTTAAACAGATTATTTTGTTTTCATGTAAAAGGTCTGGGTGCTTTGGAGATTTCATATGAAATTTATAGAAAAATTAATGTGCAAAATTCATAAACTGACTCTGACAGCTGGTATGCTTATCAGTTTCATTCTCTGTGGTTACTATGGGGTCCTGAGCTGCATTATTATTTAGTTTACGAATTCTTGAATCTTTAGCATTTCTTATTGAGTTTTATTAATATTCATCTTAATGGCATTAAGCTCTTATGTATTCTTCAGTACTCTACAGGATTAAGAAACTTATGTACATGCATTTTAAGTTCTCTTGAGAATATTCATGAATTCATTAGTTTGCTCAATTCTTAATTGCATGGTGGATTTGAAAACTGATTTTCTTTCGGCAACTTCTGTTACTCTTTTGTCAAGGTTGCTTCTAAGTTCAACAACTCCATACGTGGAAAGAAACCCGAAAAGTGCAAAGTTATAGTTTCTTCTCACAACTATCAGTGTACTCCATCTGTGGAAGATCTTGGTAATCTGGTGGCAAAGATGCAGGCTGCTGGAGCTGACATAGTAAAGATTGCAACAACTGCCTTGGACATTACTGATGTGGCACGCATTTTCCAAATAACCGTGCATTCTCAAGTAAGTCACATATGTGGGATGCTGGTTCGTTGTAAAATGTAATAGGATTTGAGGGTAAATTAATGACACATGAACGAATATAAGAACTCTGTTGAAAACATCATGTAAGTGTTGCTATCAGATGTCGCCTTGATCAAACTGCAAATAATACTGCATAAATTGTCCTTGGTTTCTTGTGACTAATATAGTAATAATTTGTATACAAGGTTTATTTTAGATGATGTCTGTGATTGAAATGTTGGTATGAGAAGCGATCCTCATTGATCAATGGTTTAGGTGTAAGAAAAGCTTGTCAGTCAGTGAACTTTAAGTTAATTTTGGTAAGCCTTTGTTTGTTAAAACAAATGTTGCTTAACTTTTGGAAATCATGCAATAAACCTGTACTATTGGGTTCCTCATTTATTATTTTTAATTTCTATTATTTTGAACTTTTTAATTTCTATTTTTCTGTGGTTTCTCATTTATCCATAGTTGTTGACTGAAGACTACACTGTTTGGTTTATGGTTTTGAACATTCTTTGTATGGCTAGTTTGTGTTTGACTTATTTCTTTGAATTTTCAGGTTCCAATAATTGGACTTGTTATGGGTGAGAGGGGTTTGATTTCACGGATACTTTGTGCAAAATTTGGTGGTTTTCTTACTTTTGGTACCCTTGAGAATGGAATTGTTTCAGCTCCTGGTCAACCAACTATCAAGGATCTCTTGGACCAGTATAATTTCCGACAAATAGGACCTGAGACAAAAGTATTTGGAATTATTGGGAAGCCTGTTGGCCACAGCAAATCACCTATTTTATTTAATGAAGCATTCAAGTCAGTTGGTTTCAATGGAGTTTATGTGCATCTGTTAGTGGATGACATTACACAATTTTTTCAGACTTACTCATCCCACGATTTTGCAGGATTCAGGTTCAGTCTTATATAGAGCACTGTCTTAGTATAAATGTAGTAATGTTTATAGTTGGAAGTAACTATGCTTTTTGCTCTGGTTTTGCCATTAGAACTTGCTATGTTAGTATGGGATAATGTCACTTACATTACAAATGCAGTTGCACAATTCCGCATAAGGAGTCTGTGTTGAAGTGCTGTGATGAGGTTGATCCAGTTGCAAAGGTAACTGAGGATCTATTCATGTTGTAATGTTTGTCTGACAATTGGCATTAGTGTAGTTGGTATACTTATTGATGATGTGTTTATTTCCTTCATGTCATTACCTGCACATGATTGGTTTATGTCTTGATCCAATCTCAGTCAATTGGAGCTGTCAACTGTATTATAAGAAGGCAAAGTGATGGGAAGTTATTTGGTTACAATACGGACTACATTGGTGCTATTTCTGCCATTGAGGATGGACTAAGAGGTTGCTTCTGTGTTTCATGAACAAACTTTATGTATTTTTCTAATGACTTTTGCTTAAAGTTGCTTTGGTCCTGCTATTCTTTTACAGGTAGACATAATGTTAGCAGTGGTTCACCATTAGCAGGTAAGTTATTTGTGGTCATGGGTGCTGGTGGTGCTGGCAAGGCGCTTGCTTATGGTGCAAAAGAAAAGGGAGCAAGGGTTGTAATTGCCAATCGCACTTATGGTGAGATTTTTAGCTTTTGTATGCTTCATGCCTTGTGGTTTCTTAACACATTACTTTTTGGTGATATCATGGACCTCAAGGTTCTCTTTACATGCTATTGGAATTGTTTTCTATTCCAAATATATGTCTTCATGTTATTGTGTAAGCTCCTCATCTTTGCATGCGACAGCCTGATGGGTCATGGCTGCTTTTAGCATTTCTTTTATAAGATGAAATTATTTTGCTGATGGTGATCTAGTAAAGTGATAGGTTAATATACTAATATGAGAGTTCTTAGTATTGTTGGAAAAATGTTGAAGTAATTCTTAGTCTGTTCAAATCTGTTGGAAAAATTGGTATTTTTGTGGTTTCTTACATTTTGTAATTTGTCATAGCATGCACTTGAAAACATGCCAGACATTATCTTTGTGGTGCATGACTTTGGCATAGTATTATCTATGCTTCTGCTTGACATTGCATGTAAGTCATATTGCCTCGCCCCCTACTGCCACCACGTACCCCCTTTTCTTCTTTGCAAGTGTTCTGATTGGCTGAGATTTCTTATCACATGGTGATAATTTATTTACTCTCTGTTTTATTCAAGATCGAGCCAGAGAACTTGCAGTGACAATTAGAGGAGATGCTTTGTCACTCACTGATCTAGAAAATTTCCATCCGGAAGATGACATGATTCTTGCAAACACAACATCCGTTGGAATGCAGCCAAAAGTTGATGAAACACCTATTGCGAAGGTTTGCCTTGTCCTTTTTCACTACATATGATGGACTTTTCTTTGAATGAAAAGGTTATGAAGCTGATGCTATCATATATCCAAAATATCAATCGTCAAAAAAGGCCCAATAAGAAGAACTGTCTCTGTTTGCAAAAATATAAAAGTATCATGTTATAAACTTTCAAGAATGTATGAAAGCATAGTAATTGACTTTTTGTTTCTGCAGCATGCTTTGAGACACTACTCGTTGGTCTTTGATGCTGTTTACACCCCTAGAATAACCAGACTCTTGAGGGAAGCCGAGGAATCTGGAGCCACAATTGTTTCGGGGTTGGAAATGTTCATTGGACAGGCATATGAGCAATATGAGAGGCTCACTGGATTGCCTGGTAAGATCAATGCACCTAGCTCATATAAATATGACACGCTACTCTCTGTTATCTACTTGTTTTGATAAGTTTGTATATTCAATCCTACATTTTTCTTTCATTTTGTTTTTGCAGCACCCAAGGAACTATTTCGGAAAATCATGGCCAAGTACTAGTGAACTTTATTTGGTCAATACTTTGCGTATTAGTGATTTTGTTTTTTCTTGTAATTCAATTTAGAGCATCCCTGCCCACACATTTTTTTTTTTCCCTAAATTTCTTTGGAAACAAATAGTAATCTATTTGTATTTTTATTTTTTTATTTATGGCAATGACTTCTATTTTCTTCTATTCACATTTCTCGAATAATTGTTGTGAGAATATGTTTAAAGCTTGCCCTAATGTGCACCATGACAAGTGTTGATTTAAAGTTTTGTCTTGGGTTGAGACAACGTCCTGAAAAAGTCTAAATTCTTGATTGTGCCCTCCTGCCAACAACTCATTAAAAATGGCTAAGAAATAAGTCTTTTGATGAACACAACAATATTATGCTTTTTGTTTTTGTTTTTGTTTGTGTTTGTTAACCAACAGTATCATGCATGCAAGCTAGCCGCAAAGTTTTTAAGTAACTATATATAGAACACATTATAGTCCCACAGCATTTGCAATTGTAATTTGTATTTGTATTGATTATGTAGCATGTATCCCTATTTTGAGTTTTTTTGTGTTAGACAACAAAAATATTTTAGGTAATTACATTTACACAATTCTAACCAACTATCCAATAAAATTATATTATATGATTGATCTAAAATTTTCCCTTTAAATTGCTATTTATCTTATTATATATATATATATATATATATGTAACATAACCATACTTAATACAGGAGTGTCGTGGGTAAGTCTTTTAGTATTGAATCTATTGATATTCATTTCATAGTTGGTATTCCATTTGAATTATAATACTTGCCGTACATACCAGAGCTTCAATGTTTTGTGCACGTGCTGTACTTTATCCTAGCGAATTTTTCGTAGATTTTGTGACAATTTCATTTAGATCTATCAATTTGTCTTGATTTATTAATTTATATGCTGTACAACTCCATCACTTTTTTTAAAAAAAAAATGTCATTTTTTATAAATACAAAATTATTTTTATCATATTAAATTTTAACCATGATAAAACAACTATAGGAACTTTTCTCTTAAAGGTATTTGAATTATTTTAAGTCAGATTAAAAGTTTTATTTGACATAAATCAATAAACAAAATCTTTATGTGCAAAAATGTAAAAATTTAAAAACCAAAAGTGATTACAACTAATTATTACCAGCGTTTAGGCTTTGACAGACCATTTCTGCAAATTTTAGAAAAGTTATAGGCCCAAATTGAAAATACTGATATCACGTTACAGAATCCATTTGAAATGGCCCCTGAACATTACGTTAATTACAATCTCCACTTTTCAATTAAAGCAGAGTGGCATCAGATAAATTAGTCAAAACTCTGATAGTTTTGAGTTTTCTTCCCCAAATTTTATGCAGTCCGATATTTTCTTTGTTTTTAACTTTGTTCCTCTTCCATTCCCTCCCTCCGGTTTGAGCTTTTCGATTCTCATACAAAACACTGTAAGTTTTGCTCTTATTTTCTTTTTTTTTCCTCTTTAAAATATGATGGGTTTAATTGTTTGTTCGTGGGGTCGAGAAAGAAATTGATCAAACCACTGGTTTTTTTTTTTTTTTTTTTTTGCTGTATTTCCTCGGTAGCATTGCTATTAATGGGAGTTCGAAGTTTGTCTGTTTCTCATTTTTATTTTAAATTTTTTCTATGTTTTAAGTTTAGAAGCATTTTTGCTTGTTCTGTGCACATTTATTGGTTAATGTGTTTATGAAGTTCGATCTTTCTTAGGCTTAGGAGTAAATTTTCGGAGCGGGTTTTACTTTTTAATGGGAATACATTTAGCTTTTGATGTCAAGTTTTGTGCTTGGTTCTAGGGTTTGCAAGTGTTTTAATTGTTTATCATCAGGGTTTTGTATATGAGTGTCGTCTGTTAATGTGTGTTGCTGCTGTCTAACGGGCTTAAGTCTTCAGTTTTGTGTTTCGGAACAAGGGTTGTGGTTGTTTGATGTGTGCCACAACTGGTGTTTTATTGTAGCAATTTTTGTTAATTATTATGTTTTTGGTGCCATATTAAGGCTTGTAGTGTAGCAATTTGTATTATGTTTTTTGAACCTTTCCCATTTAATTTTGCTCTGCACAGTCTTTTGCAAGGCAGACACTCAAATGCTTGTTATATAACATGTTATTTTGCAAATCTCAAACACTTTGTTTTATCCTTTTTCTTTTTCTTTTTTAAATTTATTATTATTGTTATTATTATTATTAATTGATTAATTAATTAATTAATTATAGTGGGAGGAAATGTGATGCATGCTTTATATTGCACTTGAAATGTGTACTCTTGTTCTCTCTTTTTCTTCTTGGCCAATGTTTAGATGTTGATCAATGCAAATTGATGGACCATATGCAGGGTGCATGTTGTTGTGAGAGGTCAATATTTCAGTGATGAGTAGAGATTCCCAGAGAGTTTGTACAGGCTGTGCATAGCTTGATTTTGAAGTAATTTCTGGTTGTATGCACGTAATTGAAGCTGTTACTGTCAGATATTGAATTTTGGGCCACTGATGGATTGCAATAAAGAAGAGGCTATCAGGGCCAAGGGAATCGCTGAAAAGAAGATGCAGAATAATGATTTTGCTGGGGCTCGTAAAATTGCACTCAAGGCCAACAACTCTATAATGAGCTGGAGAATATTTCTCAGATGATAATGGTCTGTGATGTGCACTGTTGTGCTGAGAATAAATTTTTGGGGAATGAGATGGACTGGTATGGTATCCTTCAGATTGAGCAGACAGCCAATGAAGATATGATCAAGAAGCAGTACAGAAAGTTTGCTCTCCAACTTCATCCTGACAAAAACAAGTTTCCTGGTGCAGAAATTGCTTTTAAGCTGATTGTGGAAGCGCAAAGAGTGCTTTTGGATAAAGGTAAGCGGTCCCTGCATGACTTGAAACGCAAAGCATCTATGAGTAGACCCACTGCACCATATCAGCCCCCACCAATGCCAACTTACTCAAATGTTGGGACTCGGAACAACTTTCGGAATACCTTTACTGGCTTGAATTTCCAACACCAGAAGGTGCAACAGACAGCGCAACCAGGTGCTTCAAATAGGGGACCGACTTTCTGGACTATGTGTCCATTTTGTACAGTGAGGTACCAGTATTATAGAAAAGTTATCAATAAATCCATCATCTGTCAAGCTTGCAATAAACCCTTCGTTGCATATGAAAGGGGTGAGCAAGGTATACCTATGGCGACCAGCTGCAGTCAGCCAGCATTTTGCCAACAGAAAGATGTTCCAAGTCAAGGTGCCTGCAAGGTAGAACAGGTATTTAAGGCGAACGTTACTGCTGATAATCCTAAAATGGCATTTTCTCAAAAGACAGGCTGCACTTCTGGTTTTGGCAAAGAGAAGGTGAATGGTAAGAGAGGAAGGAAGCAGGTAGTGGAATCCAGTGAAAGTTGCAACACTGAAAGCAGCACTGAATCTGAAGTAGATATGGCAGTTGATGGAAGTGGTGATTTCCAGGGCGGAGAGAATTTTGGACGTAATACTGATCAATATCCACGGAGATCTAGTAGACGTAAGCAGCAGGTATCTTATAACGAGAATTTGAGTGATGATGATTTGGTGAGTCATCCTAAAAGGGCTAAGGGGGGTGGATCGTCTTGTGCCACTGAAAATGAGAATGGATATGCCTCAAGAGAACAGGTGCCTAAAATGGATAAGCAATCTGGCTCAGCTGCAACTTTGAGGGAACAACAGAAAGGAAGTTTTGCCGATGATTGTAAGAAAGGTTCTGAAACTATTGCTGATGGTACACCAGATTCCAACTCTGAAAGTACAGAAGCACCTGAATTTTATGATTATGCTGATCAAGATTTCCATGACTTCGACAAAGACAGGAAAGAAGAGTGTTTCAGGGTAAATCAGACGTGGGCTATTTATGATACTCTCGATGCCATGCCTAGATTCTATGCTCGGATCAGAAAAGTTTTTCCTTCTGGGTTCAAGTTGAGGATAACATGGCTAGAGCCAGATCCAGATAATGAGAAAGAAATTGAATGGGTGAATAAGGGCTTACCACTTGCTTGTGGTAAGTTTAAACATGGGAGCTCCGAGAACACACAAAATCATCTTATGTTCTCTCATTTGGTTTCTTGCGAAAAAGGCAGCCGCAGAGATACTTACAAGATATATCCAAAAAAGGGTCAAATTTGGGGCCTCTTCAAAAGCTGGGATTTTAATTGGATATCTGATGCAGATACTAATAGAAACTATGATTATGAATTTGTCGAAATCTTGTCAGACTACGCTGATGGTGTGGATACAAGTGTGGCATACTTGGCTAAGGTGAAAGGATTTACTAGTGTATTCTGTAGAAAGGGCAATAAAGGGATTGACCCGGTTCAAATCCCTCCTGGTGAACTGTTCAGGTTTTCCCACAGGGTTCCATCATTTAAACTGACAGGTGAGGAAAAAGAGGGTTTATTGAAAGGGTCTTTTGAACTTGATTTGGCTTCCTTGCCTCAAAATCTTGAAGAGATTGATGTTCCTGAAATTTTGAAAGCAGAAGCTGGTAGTACTTATTCAAATTGTTCAGTTGGATCTTCTGATAAAGAAAAACCTGCAATGGGGTCTGAAGGATGTTCATCTATGCACCGGGATGAAGTGAAAGGAACACATCTGGAACCGGAGGATGATACGCTGCGAGATAATGTTGCACATCATAGTGCTCCTTCATCTTCGATCCCAGAAGCCATAGAAATTCCGGAACCAGAATTTTTCAACTTTGATGCTGAGAAATCTGAGGAAAAGCTGCAGATTGGACAGATCTGGTCATTGTACTGTGATGAAGATGGCTTGCCAAAGTACTACGGTAAAATTGTAAGAATTGTGTCTGAACCCGTTTTTAAATTACATCTGAGATGGCTTGAAAGTTGCTCATTGCCTAACAACAGTATTCGGTGGCATGACAAAGACATGCCCATTAGTTGTGGAAGATTCAAGATTAAAAAGAGTGAAATCCAGAAATATACTTGCACCGAGTCCTTTTCACATCAGTTGAGAGCAGAATTTGCGGGTAAGAATGAATTTACCATTCTCCCAAGGAAAGGTGAGATATGGGCTCTGTATAAGAACTGGAATGCTCACATTGAATGTTCTGACTTGGAGAATTGTGAATATGACATAGTTGAAATTGTTGAGGCTGATGATTTGCATATAGAAGTCTTGTATTTAGAGCGAGTGGACAGTTTCAACTCGGTTTTTAAACCTCAAGAAGAAGGTTTAATGAAGATCTCCTTGGTTGAGCTGCTTAGATTCTCTCATCAAATTCCTGCGTTTAAGCTGACTGAAGAGAGAAATGGGAATCTGAAAGGCTTCTGGGAACTAGATCCTGCTGCATTACCGGTGCATTACTTTTCACCTTAAGAAGCAGGTGATCATGACAACTATAATTACATCTGAAATGCTTCCTGCTTGAGCTAACACATTCCTCATAGAAAGGTTGGTGTGAGAAGTATAACCGATAACAATTTTGTGATGAATTAATCAATGACTTTGGTATTGGTGGCTCTTCAAACTTCAAAAGGTGGTTGAGAATATGAAATTGGCTGGAAATGATGGAAGCTCCCTCCCGTTTGTTTGGTTTTGGCTCCGTAGAGGTGTATCGGGGAGAAAAAATTTAGCTGCTGCTAATCACTGATGGGCAGGCGTCTAAATTAACCATGAAAAGATGAATTTCCGGTTGTATGGATCTCATAAATTAGCATGAGCATAACCAGCATATGTTCTATCTTGTACTTATCTGACTGCGTACTGATTACTATGGACTATGGCTTTCAGGATTTTAAGTTTCGTAATCTGTGAAATAGCAAAGCCCGTTTAAATTCTCTCTTCCCTATTGAATGCTTGCTCTCTTACCATCACCTCCACTTATAGTCGATATTTAGTTATGTGATCTGATAGCAGTTGCAAGTTAAATAGTGGTAACATTTAAATTTAGAATATATATATACTTATTTGATTTTAGGTTTGAAGGTTGAAATCCAATGTTAGTGGGTTTGAATCCTTGTATTATAAGTTGTAATATATTTGATCTCGTTGTAACCAAGGACAAGTAACTCTTGGCAAACTTCGAGTGAAGGAGCAGTAAAGACTAAAGAGGCTGATCAGCTTTGAAGTTACTGAAAATTGCCTGAACCTGGGTGGATTGTTGGGTTCACACACAGGCAGAAACAATTAAAATGTTACTATAGACTTCTTTCTTTAGATTTTCAAAATCCTTTCAACTAAAGTCAATAAAATATATTTTAAGTTTCTTCGCACAGGACGAGGAGGTTGGCATGCCTGGTCTTTCTTTGCAAGAGTACGGACACTGAACATTCAGAGAGAGATAACTAGTATAAAAATAATACCTGCAGCCAGGGCATTTGGTCTAGTGGTATGATTCTCGCTTTGGGTGCGAGAGGTCCCGAGTTCGATTCTCGGAATGCCCCCTCATGCATAAACTTTTTTTTCCAAATACAAATAAAAGGTTTTCACACCTTCTTGAGGTTTTGCCTTTGGTCTTTTTAGGTTTACACTCATGGAGAGAATGTTTTAGTTTAATGCACACATACTTCTCTGTCAACATTCATTACCGTCTATTATTATTGAAAAGACATATTTACCTTTTATTTGTCAAATTCTGAATAAAGACATGAAATTAAAACTTTGGATTTGTTAATAACTTATCGGGGTTATTGTTTATCGTGGGCCCACAATACCCAAATTATAAGTATCTCACTTTTTGTTTTTGAATAGACATATGGATATTGTACTGGGTGGGATGAGCTTGTGTTATATACATGTGAGTGGGAAAAAAAATGGGATAAATTGTTGCAGGCAAGCCTTAAAATGATATAGCCATGGGAATCCAAGAGCATTTTATTCACCTGCATACAAAACATGTTAAAATAGAAAGTGAGATTTCTACAACTGAACACTCTCTCATCAGACTTTTGCAAAGCCAAACACACCTGAAACTTGCATTTTCTTTGCAATCACCAAGCACAAAATAATCCAGTTTACCCAAATCACAGCATCCATAAATATATTGACTTCAGTTCAATTTATGGCAAATATTTTGACGTGTTGTGCACACTATACATGAGAGATAAAACACACGAGAATTGTACAAAAGTGGGAGGGGGCATTCCGAGAATTGAACTCGGGACCTCTCGCACCCTAAGCGAGAATCATACCACTAGACCAAATGCCCTTGATGATACTGTGTCGTTTAAATTTCTTTAAAATATTTTAACACAACCAAAACTTTCTCCTATTCCAGAAGAAGCTGAAGAAGACAGACGCAATCGGCCCAATTTTCCCTCCTTAAATCTCCCCCGTACTATCTCTTGGCGGCAACCCTAATCCAAATCCTAACCACTTTCTGGCTCTCTCTAAGTCTATATCATTTGATTTGTTTTCTGTATTGCAGCAATCCTGCTTATTGTAGTCTATTATCCGAAAAATTTCTACTTTTTCAGTGTTTAATGTGGGTTTGGCCTTGTTTTGTTCTCAGATGAACTGAGAATGGGATCTTTTCGTGACAGTGCTGGCCTAAATGATCCAATCATAAGGAACCGTAGAGACGATTTTTGCCATGCACAAACTCAAGTCTTTGATTCCCAGTTTTCACCTTCTCCATCGCTTGGTAATTGTTCTAAATTTCTTCTTTTTGTCGCCATTTGTGCTAAATTGTATATCTTTAGAGTAAGCTTTCCATAATTTTGAAAAAAAAGGAGAAATTTTGTTTTAATTAGTATCAAGAGTATTTTTCTTTTTTCTTTTTTCTTTTTTGGTGTTATGATTGTTAATGGGGAAAATATCTACATTTGGGTTTTGATTCAGTGTTAAATTCACTGTGGACTTCCTTTTTTTTTTTCTGTGTTTTTTTTTTTCCAAATGTCTGTAGCTGTGCTTTAGTCCGATTAGTCACCGTTACTTAATCCACTTTGAGAAAATATTGTACGAGCGTTTTGGTGTAGTGGTTGATTGTTATTGTTTAACTCGCACATTTTTTTTCCTCAATTTTAGCTTTTGATTCTTTGGCGATCTACAATCGCATACTTTGACCCTGATGGTATTTTTTGCTCTTCTGTTTTGTGTGACAAAATAGTTTACAAGTGTTTTTCTAAAAATCTTAGGTGAAAAAGTTGAAGACAATAACAATGATCAATCCATTTTGATTATGCTATTCCAGTTGAAGATGCGTATGAAACTCAAGCACTGAATCTTGGTGGTGAAACTCAAGCATTAGACCTTGGTGGTGAAACTCCAGCATTAGACCTTGTCATTGAAACTCAAGCATTGAATTTTGGTGATGAAACTCAAGCATTGAATCTTGGTGGTGAAACTCAAGCACTGTGTTATTTTGATGACACTGAAAATATGGAAACACAGGTGTGGGATGGGTTTGATAATGAAGTTGCCAATGATAGTGACAATGAAGGATCAGATAGAACTGAAGTTTTGGGTGATGCTGATTGCATCTCTGGTGATGATTCTGCAAGACCAGGTAGCAATCAGTCATTAGAGAAAGAGAAGATGCCGTGCACATCTGTTTGTGAACAAGTTGAGAAGGATTTAACAGAGCGACATGATCATTCAAATTTAGGTGAGTTTTCTCATCTATTTGGTATCAATTTTATGAATACCTTAATTTTAAGGTGGAGCTTAATTATGTTGTAATTGTGTGATTTCATTTATTTTCTTGGTTCGTTTTCTACCATTACTAAAGATTATTAGATTTTGTTGGAAAGAAAAAGTAAAAGAATTTTTTTTTAGATGCAATCAGTCTGATATTTGGTTTTTCATCTAACTATTGGTTGTCTATTCTATAACTTCAACCATGTTGAAAAATCGAAAGTCTATGGCTTTAACTTTTATTGGTTGACCTTTTAAAACTTAGGGATTCAACCTAAATATCACTGGAGACTAGTGAGTTTCGCATAAGCTAATGCTTAGCTCAATAATCAAAGTTGTTATTTCCTTCATGTCATCCAGGATCTCATGGTTCTACTGCAACACCAGTTATTCAATGCACTCCACAGCCACAACCTGGTATGTTATACTAAATAATCTAAACCATATTTTGATTTGAGACATCTATAAGAATTCCTTGACACTCGGTCCTATAGAATCTGGCCTGATTGATTGTCATTATGTCATAGAATCAATTGTCAATGTGATGAAAATATTATTTATTTCTGATAAAGAAATATCTTTTGTAATTTTTCTTCTCACTATTTTTGGATACTGCAGTATTTAGGTATTGCATAAATGTTTATACTTATTGGCTAGTTTAAGCTGCATCTCTGAACTTCTTATTTGTGGGCAAAGAAATTCTGGTTAATTCTATGTTCAGGATAATAAATAGGATATCTTTTGCACTTGTAGTGAATGCAGTTGTCAAGTCTTGTCAAGCTACATCAATGTTAATCCTAAAAGCGGACAATGATAGTCCTCAATTTTCTTTTGCTTTTGCTTTTGCTTTCTGAAGTTGAATTTGATTTTTTCCTTTTTTTTTTTTATCTATAGTGTTTGGTGTCATGATCTTACTTTTGTACATTTATGTCTCTTTTGATTTTTTGTGCTTTTGTACTCAATAAGAATTTGTATTGACATTTTGCTGCTCATTTGAGTTTATGCTTAAATGCTGTCCTGATCTGAAGTTCCTTTTCCTAATTGTCCACTTGTTTACTCAGGATCTGTGCCCAGATTTACTTCAATTCGTGCAGCATCTTTGCGTGCTTTTGCTCTAGCTACTCACAGTATGGCTTCAAGGGAAATCAACAAGGAGTCTTGTTATGTCCTGACTAATGGTCTGTTTTCAAATAAAGATGCTGTTAGAAATAATGAGTTGGAACCAAAAGACATGGAGGAAATAGGTTACATACATGATATGAGTAAAGAAAATGATAAAGATAAGGAATTAAGGAACGGAAACAAGTATAGGGTTGGTTCTTCAATAGTGAGAAAACTTTTTAATGAGGATTCACTTTCTCAAGAAAAAGGACTTCCTGACAATGGTGGCAATGCCAATGGAGGAGAAAACTTGCTTCAGTTTCCTGTTTGTGATGGACAGTTGGCTGGGTTAAGCTATGTTGACTCTCAAGAACCTGGAGACTTTTCACAAGATAATGCACTTAAATTTGTGGAAACATTTATTGAGAAGAATAATTTTGTGGAGTTTGATCATGGAGTTGACCACGGAAGGAGCACTGGGGGAAAATCAAAACCTTTTTCAACTGCAAATGGGCTGCAAAGTTTGGCCAAGAAATCCAATTATAGGAGCACAGGTGGAAAAACATGGATTTTTGACTGGGATGATAGTCGTGAGGATGAAGGAGGGGGAGATATTTTCTGCAAATATTTTGGTACTGGGTGCCACTTGCAAAGGTCTTTAACTGGACTCCAGAAGCTAAAAAAGCAGAAATTGGATTCGTACAAGGATGATGAACAACTGGCTGTTCACGATAAAATTATGATTCCCTTTGATTCAAGAGTAATGCTGCTTAACAAAAAATGGAACGAAAAGGAAGGAGATGCTGAAATGATAGTTGAAAGGAATTTTGCAAATGAGTTGGATGAACAACTGAATGCAGATTCCTCAAGAGGACAGCTGGAATCTGCTGATTGTGTGACAGATGTACCACAGATGTTAAATGTTGGTCCTGACACTCAAATGGCAGCTGAAGCCATGGAAGCCTTACTTTCTGGAGAGGGAATTGCTAATCATGCTTTTAATGATCTGCAAAGCAATTCTAATAACTCTGGAGGAAAATCTAAGAATAGAGTGTCTTCAAAGCTATCCTCCTCCCAAAAGAGGGTATGTCTTTCAGATGTTAGACAAAACAAGAACACAAAGTGGACTAGTGCTGAATTAAGTGAATACTCTCCAGTTTCATCAGTGTTGCATGCCAAAAAGAATTGTTGTAAATTAGGTTCCAATCAATTTGGGGAACTTGAAAATGCTGATGCAAGTCAACATGAGCAATTGGACCCGGGGTTAACAATTATGAGTAATGCTGTTGGTATATTGCGGTATCCTAGAAGAAGGAGATCTTGTCGAAACTTGTCAGGTCAGGTTAGTGGATTTAAGAAGCTAGATGGTCAATCCAAATCATCTGTCCAGCCAGAAGACATTAGTCAGCCTATCACTGGGCACAAGAGGTCTAGAAATAATGCTAAAAGTACTTGTGTCAATTTAACCATGCATAGGAAGACAAGATCATCAGCACACACACGCACAATTTTGTCTTCCATGGACAGGAGTTTGGAAGGAAAGCTGTCAGAGAAAAGCTTAAATGAATCAGGTCAATGGAATGCTGCTCTTGATCCTACTTCTGCTGGTATAAATACAAGAGTGAAATCTTCAGAGTTTATGGGGGTGAAAGCAGCGAACCACTCTGACAAAAACATTGTTTTAGATCCCCAGCCATCTGCCAGAAATGCAGAAATGAATAGCAGAATAGATAAATCACCAAGAGAGCAATGTAAAGCAAATGATTCAGCATGCAGTACCCCACTAAACCGTGTGAAGCCTGTAAATGCTGTATCACCTGTTTGTATGGGTAATGAATATTTTAAACAATCTTGCAAGAAGGTTACAGAAATCAGTCGGTTGATAGCCACAAAGCCAGAACCTATTTCTCCTTTGAAAGATTTGAGGAAGAGGAGAGATATGGCTAGCATTCGAGTTTTGTTCAGCCGCCACTTGGATGAGGATATAATTAAGCAGCAGAAAAAGGTATTTGGAAGTGATTTCACTAGCTTCTTTTAGCAGATAATAAAAGCTGATTTTACTATTCTTTATCTGTTGGTCTTCTCTCACAGATTTTGGGCCGCCTAGGAGCTTCTGTAGTGACTTCAATTACAGATGCAACACACTTCATAACAGATGAATTTGTGCGCACAAGAAATATGTTAGAAGCAATTGCTTATGGCAAACCAGTGGTGACACATCTATGGCTAGAGAGCATCGGACAAGTGAAGGTTCACATTGATGAAGAATCTTATCTGCTCCGTGATACTAAAAAGGAAAAGGAGTTTGGCTTTAGCATGCCAGCTACTTTGGCACGTGCACGCAAGCATCCACTTTTACAAGTAAAATGTTTAATCAATGTTGGTTATTCTTTTGCATTGCTGTATTTATTTGTTTAATTTTTCATTGAATATAGCAATATTTGTGCAGGGTCGAAGAGTTTTTATTACCCCAAATATAAAGCCCAATAAAGAAACAATATCAAGTTTGGTTAAGGCAGTCCATGGTCAGGTATGTGGTTGTCCAGGAAAATCTTTCAAATACATTCAGAAGTGATATGAATGTGTCAAGCTGGTTCTCTTTCTTATTTAGAAGGTGCTTCTCAATTGTACTGTAATTGCAGTTTCTGATGCTGAAGTGCTTTTCAGGCAGTGGAGAGATTAGGGAGATCTGGTTTGAAGGATGATAAAGTCCCAGATGATTTGTTGATTTTATCTTGTGAAGAAGATTATGAAATCTGCATACCTTTCCTTGAAAAAGGTTAGGAATGTATACTTTAGTATTACTCTCAGTAAAACATAATGCAAGCTTGTGGAGGAGTTTTTCACCATGTTCTCATACTTGCAGGGGCAGCAGTTTACAGCTCAGAGTTGCTGCTGAATGGGATAGTTACTCAGAAGTTGGAGTATGAAAGGTAGTATTATAGGTTTATTATTATTATAGATTTTGAATCTTTAAAAATAAGAAAGCATTAAGGAAAGGAATCATACTCTTAAATTAATTTTGATTTTGATGTTAGGTTGCATTCTACAGTATTTTATTATTGGATCTAATAGATGGGATTTTCATGATTGAAATCTGCGGCAATGTCAAATATGGGATTTGCATATTGGCTGATGAATGGTTAGGTTTGTTCCTTCCTAACACGCTTTTATATTTTTACTCTGATAGGCATCGTCTCTTTGCGGATAATGTTAGGAGAACCCGGTCTACCATATGGCTGAGAAAAGATGGCCATAAGTTTCATCGTGTGAGAAAGCTCAAATAGTAAGGGCAATAAGTTTTACCCCCTTCCAGTTTTCTTCTTCTTCTTTGTTACCTTAGTTGTGCGGTCATATGTAAATATCTTGCGTGTAAATGGCTTATCTTTTACTTTATTTATTTGGTTTGATGATGTTATATCTCTTTGTATGAACAGATGACTACATTTAAGTCTTTTTTTGATTTTATGGGTAGTACACATACTACCCAGATAAGGTTCTTTTTAATAATATTTTCTGCAGTATTACCCCATCGTGATATTTGACAAAACCAACAGCACAAAACCCGAAGCAAAACCTCTTGCTTATATGAAATGAGAAAAACAAAAACTCAAGTCTCTTGTGTTGCCCGTGGGTGGGAAAACACGATAGTGTAAAATGGATGAATAAGGACATGGTCTAACAATGATGCTGTGGGCATAAAAGGAGCGAATGCCTTTTCACATTTACAGCTTACAACTTATCTTCATTCATAACATTAACATGCCATCAAGTGATTCTCAAGCACAGAAAAGTTGGTGTATGATACAACTTTTATCATTTTCTCCTCTTCCTGAATTGATTTTGCCTCACCGTAACAAACATGTAAATCAGTAATTCATCACCGAATAAACAGCCTGAGCCTTGTTTCTCTTGCTCTGGTCTTCGGTCAAACTGGGCTGGAGTTCTCTGCGGCAACCCGAACACGCCAGGCAAAATATTGAATATACAATGAGTTGAGGCTCATAGCAGTTCCGAAACCCAAGACTGATGCAAGCAAAACTGCAAAAACGGCCTTCAAATGAAGCTGCAAAATTATGAAAAAGGCTTTCTCAGTCGCAAGAAAAGCAAATTCATGCAATACAAAACTCCTGCATTTTCCATGGATGAAAATATTTGTAGCATTACTCACCACAGAATAAAATAAGTGGACAATTATGGCCACAAGGGCAAACTCAAGAGCTGCATATGTCCATATATACTCCCTTATAGCTGTGAGTCAAAAAAATCAGTACTGAGATGACCACAACAGACAAAAAATTGCAAGTTTTGAGGCTCAGATTTACCTAGAATCACAGCAAAGATTGATGATAAAAGGCCCAAGGTAAATCCAAATGGTGCTGCCAATATGATCGCTTGAGTCTTCATGTCATGAATCTACAAATCATAAAGAAAGCGGTTAACACTGCCATACCAAGGTTAGAACATGGAAACAAATATAATAATAAGAACCAGCTAAGCTCCTTTTTTCAAGGTGCTAATTATCTCATCACAGTTTTGATCTTATGTGCCCTGACTCTTTTTCAACCTAGTCCAATCCAAATTATTTCTGATGATACCCAACAAATTGAAAAGAGAAAATAGAAGTGCAGCTAAAAGAATATCAACTTGTACTCATTTTATGTTCTCTCATATAAAAAGGGCGTACCAGTAGCTGCTCAAGGAAGAAGAAGTAACATATTGTGCTAATCAAGACAAGCACCACAAAGTCCTGCCAGGCACTGCAAGTAAATTCTAAATCAAAAAGTGAGTGCCTGAAATTTTGATAGTGATAAAATGCCCAAAAGCTGAAACAAAGACCGACTCAAAACTTAAATGTTGAAAACTATGCCTGACTAAGTATGAACTTTGGCTGAAACCAATCACAAAAGTGTTTAGTTTATCATCAAACTAAGATTTTGTGGTAAGAGGCTTATTACAAAACCGTGATTCTCACATTATATTACCTGACTGATTGAGAATGGTAATTCTGTTGACTGCGATTCAGCCTATTTTCCCTTTGAGTGGAGCTCGACACCCGAAGCAAAGTTACAGGTAAGTTTCGAACTTCTTGCCCACACACATCACAATTTTTGTTTCCTTTTGTGGTGAACCACTTGACTGCACATTCTTCATGTACAAGTCTAAGGGCACCTTTGCAACTGCATTCCATTTTCAGTGTATTTCCTTCTTCACAAATATCAAGACAGATCCTGCACACTGCTTCCTCTTCTGCAATCTCCTCATCATTGTTCTCCATAGGAGCAGGAACTATTTGATCTGCTTCATCAAGAGGCAAATTACTAGGAGATTCTCAGAGCGAAGGGGAGCAAGAATAGATGATTAACATTAGAAGTTTTCATTGTCTGCATGTAGGGACTTGGCCCATGAGCGTAGAATTAGTTGACCAAACTAAAGCAACAGTTGAAAACAATAATTTGTCAGTCTTGATCCATGTGGTGTCCAAAAACATTTGGATACACACCTTAGAATTCCAGATGATCTACCTAAAATATACATCAAAAAGCTTATAATGTAACTTTTGTACACACTTATACATATAGGTTTCATGAAATGCATAAATTTTTATCCATAAATCTCATCTTGAATGTATAAAACTAAGACAAGCACTAGAAAATTCAAACATTAGCAACTTCTAAAACCAAAATAACACCACATTGTGATTCCATTCACTGAAAGATGGCACAGATCAGACAAGTCTTTTAACTCTACGTCTATTACACAAGAAATTACAAGAACAAGAAAAAAAGAGTCCGTTAGCCATTGCATACCGTCAGTAGTATCTGTCTGGATATGCTCTTTATGGGTAGGCATAGATATCGATCTTACAATAACAACATTTCTTCCAGGTACCGACAGGGACCTTGAAACCACAGCATGTGATGCTCCATCCTGCACAAAATTGAAGGTGACTATCTTAAAATACTTTTCCTTTGAGTTTTCTAGGTCAGTGACTTGGAACTCGCGTGTTTTTTACATATATTAAGAGAAATACAGTCAAAGAAGGCACAGAAAGTTAAAGTCACAACTTTATAGCATCATAGAAAGCATGTACGTTAATTAAAGTACAATATGAACCCTAGCTGCCATTATCAGGACAGTTTGATTAGCTGAGAAATAAAAATAAAATAAAATAAGGTTCCATCATAACTCTACTAGCTTCTTAGAAGTTGTGCCTGGAGGCACATAGCCCTTTTACACCGAACATGAGATGAATGATGAGTTAACAGGCAACCTATATCCTGGAGAACAGTTTTTTGGAAGGAAGAAACCACATATTTTGTTAAGTAACCTACAACCCTGAACCAGATAAAACTATAAACTAAGAGTAAAAATTATATTTAACTTACATGCAGTTTGTGTTGTTCACCAGATGTCCTTGCTGAAGCAGGCATGGTAACAGATGGGGACAAGTTTGATGCAGGGGTAACAGGTAGAGATGTACATCTTTGCCAAGGAAATGCGGATGTAATACTGGCAACAATAGGACTATCCTGAGATGTGTGAGAGTCAGAATTGAGGAGGGAGCTTCTTTCACCCTCGGCTACAACACATTTCTTCTTAAAGCTTAAACCCCGCAAGAAGCCTCCCGGTGATGAACTACCTTTATAGGAGCCTTGAGAATGGAGTGAAACCTTTCCGGTTCTATTACTACCAAAACCTAGTGGTTTAGGAGGTATTTGAAGTGAAAGATCCAAGCGCCTCTCACTTGGTCCTGGTTTTGAAGTCTCTTCATTTGAGACACCCTGACTTTGGATATCAGCCTGCATGTAACAAGCATTTTAACACCATCTCAACTCATTTCAGATATAATCTACCATATAATAGGCCACCCAAAAAATAAGTCCATGAGCTATGCTGTTGGCAAATCCACAAAATGCAACGCATGAGATGCAAATCAATAACTCTTATTCCCTTGTTGGTCACAAGGATAGTTTACTTCTCTGCCATCCCTAAAGCCCCCTAGCTCAGTCTTAACCATTTACAAAATTTTCCATTATCCCATTCTTTCCAGCTTCTAAGAAAGGCCAATGTTTACTTTTTGGACAGAACATTAATAGAGAGAAATGAGGCATTTGTGTTTTTCATCTGGTTTTCATTCACTTCCCGCAATGCTTAAGATATCACAAAATTTTATTGATTTGAATGCAATATTAAAACAACCGTCAAGCAGAATACAGATCATCGAGCATACAATAATAATTTGTTGAGGAAGCATGTTGTTGGGATTGATCATTTCATCTAAAAATTGACCACAACACAAGATTTGGAGGAGGACTCAGAACTGGAAGAACCAGATTAAATCACTTGAAACTCAGATAATTAAATTGAGAGGCAAACTTTGGGGAACAAATTGGTGTTTCTACTGTACTTGTAAAATATTTACAAATCAAAAATGGTTTTACAACATTTCCGACAAATCCATCAACCAAAAAGCAATCTCAAACAAAAAATAAATCAATCTTCAAACACATACAACTTACTAATAGCGGAAATATTTTACAACAACAACAACAACCCTCAAAAAATCAAAGCCAAAATAATTTTAAAACATCGCATATTAGTACAAATGAACACAACTTGTAACTCTTCAACCTGCTTCAACAGTCTAGAGAAGCAGAAAAACCCAATAAACAAAATAGCTAAAACACACTCGCAGCCACAAATTCTTTTTTTTTTTTCTGGAAAAAAAAAAGGCACCTGGGGAGAAAACTCAGCAGTTCCATTAGTCACTGTTTGTACTTGAGTTGACTGCATAATAATACTCACAGTTTTGCGAGAAACAATTAGAAATTAAAGGATAAAGTGGAGAAAGAAGAAAGAAGGATAACCCGACAAAGATCCGGGGAAAGAGAAACAACTGTACAAATTATCGTACTAATAACTTAAAATTATACTCATAATAAAATTACAGCAGAAACATAATATTTTATGCAATAATCTGAGACAACCCCAATAAAATATTAAAAGGGTTCAATTTCAAGTAAAAAAAAAAAAAATGGTAAAACATTGCGAGTGCTGTGGACAGTACAGGACAGGTCGGTGGGTTGTCACTGGCGACTGGCAACTGGCAACTGGCAACTGGCAACTTCATCTTCATTTGCAATATGAATGAATGTGGCATTTTCGTCTTCTTTTCGCAATTCTCCTGCTCTTGCACTTATCTTTTGTTTTCATACTCCCTAAAGTTACACAATCTTCTTACTCGCTTCCTGCAGCGGACGCGTGTCGAGCTTTGGTTCTAATTGACAAGTGAAGTTCGAGGATAACCAAAAATCTACTTTTGTTTTAAAAAAAAAAAAAAAGAGATATTTAAGTGAATATTATCAAATTAAATAGTGATTTTTAAAGTAATTAAAAAATTATTTTTTATATTTTATTAATTAACTAAAATTTTAATTAGATTATTAATGATCAACGTAATTAATTATTAAGGCGTGAAGAATATGTAGGATTTTTGCACGTGCAATGCGAGTGGCATTTGCAAGCCTTTGTCAAAGGCAACGGGCTCTACTTGTATTCATAGGTAGGTTCCTGTCTCCTCAAAGTGGCAGTTAGGCTGTTTATATATATATATATATATATATATAAAAAGGATATCATAAAACTCTTGCCTTCTAAAATTAAACGAGACAAGCAACTCAAACAAATAAATCTTAGAAGATTTATCAATAATAAAAAAGAAATATCCAACTCCACACGTCTTGATGTACCCATTCCACCAACCATAATTGTATCCTTTATTTTATTATGATTTATGAATAAATGAAATTATTATTTTTTAATCCCAATTTATTAAATTTTTAAGAATTGTCGACATTGTATTTATTTAAATAAGAAAATTTTGGTAGCTAAATTATATGTATTTTATAATAATTTAATCATTTATTCTTGTATATTTACAACACTAAATTTTAGTATTACTAAAAGAAAAATAAAAAGAGACTGAAAGGGTGTCAAATTTGTACACGATCATTTGTAGTTATCTCATCGGCTAATGTGACTCGTGCTTAACGTATACTCTCATCACACGGACTCATGCCTACCGTGTTGATCTGAACCGTACAACTTAATTACGCAGGCATCCACGGCTGGCATGGTGCCACCACATCCCAAAACAAATGCGCCGCCGTTTTGTTCGTCCGCAGGCGAGCCGCCATGTTTCTAACTCGGTGAAAATGAACTGAACCCGATTTCTCGTCTCTCTCTAACCGGTTTTGTTCCTATCATCGTCTGCGTAAGTTTTATTTCTATTAAGCTTTGTTATTTGTACTAACTTGCTATTCCGTAGAGTGATTTTCTACCTTTTTTTTTTTAAAATGAGGTTTTTGAATTTTGAGTACAGTGAAAATGAAGTTTCTTGATTGGTACTTGAAGATTGCCGTTGGGGCAGCTCTGGTTGGAGGTTCCATGGAGTTGTTCATGATCAAAACCGGCTTCTGTGTGAGAACCCTCCTTTCTCCTTCTTTTACTTCATTTACAACCCAAAGCACATGAACCAAAATATATAATTTGAAAGATTGGGAAATGAAAACCCGTTAAATTCTCATCGGATTCAGTGCAAATGAATACTTTTGTTGTATATAACAAAGGAATTGGAAAGATAGGTGCTGATTGTGTTGAGTCTTAGGCGAAAAGTCGTTAAAAGTGCCAGTTAGGTATTTGTTTTCATATTTTTTTCTCGGTGCACAAAAGATTATTACCTTCATTTTCAACTTGCTCTGTGGTTTATAGATTGTTGTTCTGGTTCTTGAACTTGTGATTCCACTTAAGTCTAAAAATGTCTCAATTGCAAATAACTGTGGCGGTTTTATGTTAAATTTGTATTTTGCATCATAGTTACTTGAAAATGTTTTAGTGCATCGTTTATCAGCCTTTTGGAAGCTGGATTGCTGGTTGAATTTTGCTGTTGTACAACTTTGAAAAGTAACAATCATTTAAACATAATGAATTGCTGCGATTTATGAAGAGGAATGAAAACTGGAACTGCTATTTCCTACAAATTTACATTACATTTTTTGTTATCAAAGTGAAAGATTTTGTATAAGGTATCCATAGGAGAGATTGCAGCTCCGTGACCTATGTATCAAATCAATCATCATCATAGTGGTTATTTTCACGAATGCTCGTCCTGATCTCATTTTTGTACCAGATTTTGTCGGGAGCATCTGTCTCATTTGATTAATTCTCTTAGTTGAAATAAGCTCATGTGTTGTTACCTGGCAGATGACAAAGTAACTGTTCTGGAGTCAGAGAAGCGGGCTTGGGAAGCTTCCCCAGAAGCTCAAGCTACGAGAGAAGCTCTTAATCCTTGGAGAAATCATGATGCAGAAACGAGAAAAAATTCCTAATTCATTTGTTGCTGGAGATTGCATTTTATAAGGTTGGTTGCCTCAATGATTTACTTGTTGGATCCTGAAATTGTTGTGTAAACAGTTACTGGATTGAACAGATCGCACTAGAAACCAAGGGTATCCAACCCTCTCATTGCCATCTTGTTGGTCAGTTTGATTAATTAGTAGGTAAAATGTAGGTAAAATATTTTATGGAGTTGTAACATATGTTTGGCTCAGATGCCACATGCCTTAATTTTAGTCTTGATATTTATCTCCTTACAAAAGTTGATATTCACATTTTGCTGCCATCTAGTCCTACAAAATATTACGTTTGTTGCTATCTAGTCCTCTCTCTTGTTGCTGCATCATCTGATTCCATTGACATATTGACATATGTTTGGCTCAGATGCCACATGCCTTAATTTTAGTCTTGATATTTATCTCCATACAAAAGTTGATATTCACATTTTGCTGCTATCTAGTCCTACAAAATATGACGTTTGCTGCTATCTAGTCCTCTCATTGGTTGCTGCATCATCTGATTCCATTGACATAGTGGATTTCTTAGACAGACCAATTACCTGGTTTTGTTATAATCTGTATTGAATTTTGCCTAAAATGTTATAATCTGCTTAAGTTCTCTGGTTTTCTACCCCTTTATATAGCTAAATCCTTTTAAAAGTAAATACAGTTTTCCAGCTACAAGGAATAGCAAGAAATTGCGAATGTCTTCCTGTTGACTATAATTTCCAGTCTCTAAGCTGAGGTCTTAAGCTAAATTGGCAGTTCCAGATATTTAGTCATATGTACTGCTATCTTTTTGTAATCATAAATACCAAAACACCAAGTAATCTTTGTGATTATTACTGCAGGCAGAAGATTATCTGTTCCAAACGCTCATCTTGATGAATACTGATCCATATCCATCTTACGAAGGATCAAAGGCGAATTTTAGTTGAGAATTTGACATTCTTTTGTGAACAAGTGAGACTTCACCTTATAAATTTTGAAATTATTTCAGTCCATGTATTACTGTTGTATTTTCATCTTTTGTGGGAATGCAATAAGCACTTTCTTATCACAATCTGTAGGATCTTTTCAACTAGTGAATTCTAAGCAGCTTTAGTATTTGATCTCTGTACATACTTTCTGAAATAAATTAGAAAAAGAAATGAAAAGATCTTAATACTCACCAAGGCATAGTTAGTAACACTTCTTCTACAGTATCCATGAAACTCCTCATTTTGCTGGGAAATTGGTACCCTGACCCTGTGCAAAAAGTTCTGCCGACTCTGCAAATGACGTCCCATATAAACACAATGTGAAAACTAAATCCAGGGAGAATCTCAAACTTCTGTTCAATGGACCATTTGTCCACCAATATTGCTGACAAAATTGCTTGCTAGCTTCATTTGGCACTAAAATTTCTATTCAACTCAATATGATCGTTGAGGCTGTTAACTATGCATCTTGATTTTACCATTTAAATTTGAAACCTTACGTTCTGGTAGCTGTCTTGTTAAAGGATTCTGACTAGAGACAGTCATTAGTGGGTCTAAGACCTGATCTGAAAATTAAGTGCTAATAATGATGTTTAAGAAGCATCATTAAGCGCTTTGAATGTGATGTTGCAGCGTGCGTCGGTAGAACCCATAACTTTTGGCCAACAATTAGTGCATTGCACCAAAAGGAAAGTGGTTGAACAAGTAGGTTACTCATTACCAGGATTTAATGGGAATTACGTTTTCATTACTTTTTCATGTTGTTTTGCCTTTTTATATGTATCTAGATTGTGACCCTGTTTCATTTTTGCCCCCTCCCAAAGTTGTTGAGTAATTAAATCATGCTCTTTCACCAATGTTTTTCCAGTTTCTCTCGTTTTAGATCTTTTTATCAAAGTTCTGGTTATAATTCTAAGAAAAATAGCAAAAAGTCAGATATTACAATGGAATAGTATAAACCCTTACTAATTTTATTTGTTGTAGTCGTGATAGTCTCTACTTGTCAAATATACCTTACCTTAAAAAATTACGAAATCAAGGATGCGATTTCTTTTTCAGGGATTATCATATCAATACACGCTTTTCTCCTTTTAAGGTTCGTTTTCATTTTTTTTTTTTTTTAACTGAACATGTATTAAGAAAAGGAAGCAACCCAACTTAAAAGAGTCTTTACGTATGGTAACAAGTTATTAACTTTTTTGACTCTAGAAGACGAAAAACAGAAGAGAAACTGAGTCATATCGGCGTCACGCATGGCGTTATATATGTATATAATAATAACAATATTGAAGGAGAACTCAAAAATTAATTGTTAAACACATGGCATCGCTTGTTTGCTTAATGAATTGTTTTGCTAAGATTAACAATGTGACAGTGAAGCTTGCTTGCTAGGTTTATCAAATCTTTATACATAATATGGGTAAAGTCCTCCAACATTTGTTTGCTTTAATAATTGCCATCTTATCAGTCAAACCCACGAATTTAGTGGGGTTTGAGGGCAAATTTTAAGCTTGATTGATTGATTGACAGATAGATTAATGTTGTAAACTTGTTGTTCTTCATTAAAATCAAGAGCTAAGACTTTGGAAAAAGCAAGGCAGTGGATGGATGACATGAAACCCACCAATAAAATTAATGGAGTTTCAGGCAAGATGAATTAATACTAACCTACCCACCTCATATTTTTAACTAGAAACGCAAATTTATTACACATATTTGAAATTAATGAAATAATTATGTGGGTGTAGTGTAGTCATCATAACATCAGTGAACGATAATCACAAGCTTTCATACTCATGTAATTATAAAGACCGAAAAGAGAGATGGATCAGCACTCATCACCTAATTAAATTCTCTTCTAATTCTAATAGAACAGCGACTACTTTCTAATGGACATCAAGAAAAATGAGGTGGATGTTTCCTCCTTCCTTCTTGTAGAGGAAAGTGCAGACTCTGAGGTGGATTCTTTAACGTGTGAAATGTGTCGTCACGACGTCGTTATGGCCGGAGATGAAGATGATGCTGAGTCGTGTAGCTGTGACACAAGTGACATACACGCTAGTCTTCTGCAAGAGGGTTTTGATTATGACGAAAATGAAGATGAAGATGAAGATGAAGATTTCAGTGATGTTGATTATGGGGACGAATATGATGAAGTAGATCAACTTCAGTTAAATTGTAGAAGCTGCAAAATGTGGTGGTCAGATGCAGCTGGATTGGGATACATGTCGGCACAGCAGCAGCAGCGGGGAGAAGAAGAATATTCAAGCTGGGATGGAATTAATATAAGTAGAAAAGTGAAGGATGAAATGGAAGATCGGCTCTTCTGGGAAACATGCATGGCCGTAGGGTATCCTTGAATCTTATTAATAATTTAATTAACTATATTTCATGTTTTAATTTTTGAGAAATTAATTAGCATAAACACCTGATAATTAAAGTTAAAACAATGAAGTATGCCATATATTACAGAAAACAGTTGTATAGGATTATATTTGTTTAGTGCACATATACAAACAATTTTATGTAAATATGAGTGATGATTAATTTATCAAAAATCTCTACGTACGTATACATATATAATAAATAATATTAATTAATTCAGCTAATGTATATTGACTTGTAGGAATCTAATTATTTGAACCGCCCGTCATTAAAGTCATCATACTTTGAATTAATTAGTATGTCACTAATTTATGGAGGCGTGTTTTGGGGAATCATTCTTTGAATTACTATATGTATGCTAAAACATAAAAGATTGTGTGAGTTTTCAAAACAATTTAAATCTATGAAATTCTTAATTTTCTTCATATATATATATATATATATATATTATGCATGACTAGCGGCCGGGTGTGAACCGAAAGGCAAGTTGGGGAGGGCAACTGTACTCACTGGGGACCAGCAAGGCATGATTTGAGTCTCAATTTTGGTGTATATTTTATGAGGTTGTTTAAACCGCACAATTAATTAAGCAGTCCAATGAATCTGGCATTTAATTAATTATGTTTCCTTTCCATGTAATAATCATTTCACTCACGATCCCTTGGTGGGTTATGTTGTATGTTTTTAATATATATATATATATATATATATCATCAATAAAAATGATTACACCGGAAAGCAGAAAACGAAATGAAATTAGAAAGTAATTATGATGACTTTCAAAGTAAACCCTTTTTACTAATTACAATTAAACAAATTAATGAAATCACAAGTTAATTGCTGATGAATATACATAAATATGCCTAATTTGCATTCATATCAAACATTTATCAGTCAATTCTTAAGAGCTGACATATATTTTTTAGACTAATGATATGTGAAATGGATCAAATAAGATAAGATATAGGTTGGATCATTGACTTTGACACTTGTTTGTTTTATTAATTTTCTAATATTATCATAGTTTAAATTGTGATGAGTTATAATGACAACATATCTTACATGAGTAATATACCTAATCTAACGACAGTTGATTAATTAGAATTAAGATTGGGCGAACAACTCCATCTTTGATTTCATTAAATAAATAGTTCCACTAGCTAGCTAGCTATTTTGCAGTTAGAATGTTAATTGCAGCCCAAAAATTTATTGAGCTTTTTGCCGACAGAGGTGTTTTCAATTTTAAGTTAAAGTGAACTTCAAGAGCAATGACTAGCCATGTACGAGCTTGCAGCCGCCAATTATTGCATATAATAATCAAATGCAATTGAATTTAATGAGAATCTGATAACGAAGGTTCGATATATCGTCTTGTAAAATGTCATATGGTAAATACACACACACACACACACATATATGTGATACTTGGCTTTGACGTAAAGTGTGATGGACATTTAATTAAGTTATTCAACTAATCTCATTGCTAATCATCAAATTAGGTTTCTCCATTTTAACAAAGATTAATATATAGATATATATATATATATATATATAGAATTTACTTGAGCGGTTGAGCCTGATTATCAATTTACTTAAGCAACCAAATTGTTAACTCGAGTATCAGGAAGCATTTTCTACTGATGTTTTATTGACTTTGTGTATTCATCATTATCCCATAATTTACCACTAAATTAAACAAAAGGAATTTTTGCCTAATTAGCGAATCCCATTTCTAATTAATCATATACAAATTAAAGACAAAAAGAGAATTTTAATTCTTTCTTCCTAAATTGCTGCAGCAACAGAATATTTGTAAGATGAAGAGAGTAATTAAATCTTTAATTTGTTGAAGGCATGAATCATGCATGTACCAAAATTAGTTTAATCAGGTTCGATAGTAAATAGTTTAATCCTAATTAATTATACAAGCAATGAAGCTGCCTGGTATATGGTAGCGGTGTATCCAACTAATTTTTATCTGTACTATGTATTGATGATATCAGATATTGCAAATGCTTTTAATTTTCTTATTTTCCCTTGATCCACTTGCCATATATTTCAACATTATTCGGTAGGAACTAGTGAATATTGGTTCTAGCTACTAACACCAACCAATGTTCTTTTTTCTTTTCCTTTTTTTTTTTTAAAAAAAAAATTTATATATATCCTGACTTTAAGAATTAATAATAAAACTAAAATGTATGTTTAGACTTATTAATTCTTCTCAAAATTAAGAAAAATAATTGCTTCATTTTGTTTTTGTTGGATATATATATTGTACGCGGTGGAGCAATATTTATAAGAGAATAAGTCGTGACACATATATGTTATAAAACCTTAGAGGTGATTTGATTTGATGCTTCAACTAATAGTTAGCTTAAATAAAAATAAATGAAATTGGCCTGCAAATATTAAAGTGATAACACATACAATATTGTTTTCACCTTTCGGTGGAGTTGTCTTTTCCCGTGAGATGAGCAGATTACGAGCACATCAATAATTTAGTAAACAACCCTAACCCAGTTAACGTTGCTCCTTAAATATATATAATATCAGTCTTAATTAATTCGTTATGTTAAGGTCAGATAACTAAGACTATCAAACTAAAATAAAAAAATTAAATAAAATGCCAAGCTAGCTTGAAGTAGAACAAGTCAAATAAAACTTCTGTTATGTCTGAACGTTCTTTTTTAGATGTTTTATAAGTTTGTCCTATTTCCTATTTCCAAGCAACGTATGATTAGTAAAAGTATTTTTTATGGGGTAAGGAAGATGATCACTACCCTGTATAAAAAGGGAGCAATGTACTTGAAAAACTTCAGCACAGAGAGAAAGAGAGATATCAGAAATAATGAAGACTATCTTAATTTTCTTCTTGATTTCTTTGTTCGCAGTATGCAATGGAGGGGAATTGATGAAAAATTTTTACGAGGAAACTTGCCCCGATGCTGAGTATATTGTTCAAAGCATTATCTGGAAAAATGTTGCACGCAACTCTACTTTGCCCGCAAAATTCCTTAGAATGCATTTTCACGATTGCTTTGTTAGGGTAACGATATTATATACATAGAGATCTTCTTATATAATACATTACCAAATGTTTAGTACTCTTCCAACACATATGCATGCATGTTTTTGCAACAAGTAAATACGAATTTAGTGTAAATTAATGAGCGTTGTTTGTTTTATATCATATTAAATTAGGATAAACTTGTATTTTAAAAATGCAGGGTTGCGATGGGTCAGTTTTGATAGACTCTACAGCAGGCAACAGCGCAGAGAAGGCTGCAGTTCCGAACTTATCCCTTGGAGGATTTGATGTTATAGATGATATCAAAACACAGCTAGAGAAGAAATGCCCTGGAGTTGTCTCTTGTGCAGATATCGTAGCTTTAGCTGCTCGAGACTCCGTTTCCTTCCAGGTATAGTAATTAGATGAAGTTAATCGAGATTCCTTTATTGTTTCTCATTAATTCTGGTAAAATTAATCATTGCATGCAGTATAAGAAGCCACTGTGGGAAGTGCTTACTGGAAGAAGAGACGGAAGAATTTCGCGTGCTTCGGAAGCGCTTTCCAACATTCCTTCACCTTTCTTCAACTTCTCCGCCCTTAAACAATCTTTTGCCAACAAAGGCCTTACTGTTCATGATCTAGTAGTTTTATCAGGTAATCACAAATAAATAAATAAAAACAATCACATTATTTAAAATTTTGCAGTCAAAATTTTGGTATCCACCCAGTGGTTGTCATTTATATAATATAATATTTTTTAAAATAATTAGAATAAAAATGCTTTGGAGAAGTTCCTGAATTTTGACTTGTCGTGGGTCTCTCTAAGAATACTTTGTCCCGAAGAAGCGCTTGCGCTTGTGTTAAGTAACTAACGTTTCCTGAACACAAGAAGTTCACATTAATTAAATTGTGTTTATATACAATTATTACTATAAATATAATTGAATTTTTTTCATATTTATATTATTTTATTTAATTATACATATTACCGAGCTGATTCGTTTGCTGACTCATTAAATTTTTTGAAATTTTTTACACGTAAAACTATAAATCCAATCTAAAGTAATAGAAACTCTCATAATGTATCAGTGCACCCATTTGTTGCCCCACTCCAAATCCAAGAAATTCTCAGACAATATGGGGCACTAATGGGCTCTGTCAGCCCAGATGACATGTTGAATAATTGAGTTACGCAGGCCACATATTAATTCGAGGAATTAATAATTAATTTGTGATGAGCAGGTGGGCATACAATTGGAGTTGGTCACTGCAATTTTTTTAGCAACAGGCTGTACAATTTCACAGGAAAAGGTGATGCAGATCCTTCTTTGAATCCAAGCTACGCTGCATTCTTAAGAACCAAATGCAGAAGCCTAGCAGATAATACGACAATAGTGGAAATGGACCCCGGAAGCTCTCTTTCTTTTGATACCGATTACTTCAAAATCCTGAAGCAACACAAAGGACTCTTCCAATCTGATGCTGCCCTTCTGACTGATGACGGTTCTAGCAATATTGTGGACGAGTTGGTTGATCCGGACAAGTTCTTTACTGAGTTTGCTCAATCCATGAAGAGAATGGGAGCAGTTGGAGTTCTTACAGGGAATTCCGGAGAGATTAGAAAGAAGTGCAGTGTGGTTAATTAATTAATTCTTGAAGGCTGCTTGTTGTGTTAAAAGAAGTCATTGGTTTCATTTGATCAATAATCTTGCAATAATGTAATTGCCATTGATATGTTTGTTTGTTTGTTTGTTTTAATATTTATTTTTTTATGGGTCTAAACAATTTGGGGTTGAGGTTGATTTTACCCTAAGCTTTGTAATATGTATTTAAGGATGAACCCAACCTTGATGGGTCATTCTAAAAGTTTGCAATAATACAAAGTTCTGGTGGCATCAATGTGCCGGGGTGAAAATCTTTTTCTTGTTCTCTTTTTTTTTTTTTTTTTTGGGTATTTATTATATATATTAAAAAATTTCCCGGGAAGCACCAATTTTGTAATTATTATAGCATTGAACAACTGAAGCTTTCAAAACATTTTAACCATACATATACAAGTATGAACATAGCTAGAGAGATGCATGACTTGGAAAATATATAAAAACATATACACATTTATTTTATATGATGTATATTGATGGTCGGCCCTTTTGTCTGGAAGCAAACAGGGGGAAACAACTTAGCTTAGGACATTAAAACGTGCAAAATCAACTAAATAAACCAGCTATATCTGACTTTCTGTCTTTCAACGAAACAACGTAAAAGAAGCTTCTACAGATTGACAGAACTTGCTTCCGTTTTCATAAAGGCATCTGAATTTTCTAATAACCGATATCAAACAATATTCAATTGATATATATCAAGAGAAAAGGCTGATTTATGACAGAATTCATGACTAAGACAATTGTTTTAGCTAGGAAGGATGAAAGCTCCAAGGTTCGGGGTAAATTAACTGTTTGGGGATTGTTTCGACTGAGTTTTGGCTGGGAATTAAAGCTTAATTAATTAGTTTCCTTGCTATTGCATGCTCCCAGTTCTCAATATATATAATACGGATAGGCTCAAAATTAGTTAATTAAAATTTTAATTTTATTAGTAAATAAATTAAAATATGAGTAATTTTTATAAACAAAAATATTAAATTATTTAAATATTTGTTCATTTAAATTTAAGTTAAAATTTTTAAATGAAGTATAGTTAAATATTTTTAACAAATATTTAAACATCTTAAATATATTTATATGTTTTTAATAAATATTCACATATAAATTAAAAAATAAATATTTCTAAAACATTTAAATAATTGTATTTATCCAAAAAAAACAAATAGTCCCTGAATCTGAAACTACACATCATCAAAGAGGATAGTTTTGGTCCAGCTTTCCCTCTTGCTTTATTATTAAGTGACTTGCATCACAACATCAATCCTATGATTATTACTGATTTGATGATATAAGAGCCAATTTTAAATCATCTACTAATTTAGATATGTTAAATATAAAATTATTTATGACAAATCTCTATATATTTGCCTAATAATAATCTTTTCTCGAAAGATGTATTTGTCTAATAGTAAACTCGTTAATACAATTAATTATCAAGAACTTTTTTGTAATTAATTTATTCTTTTTCTAGTTAATTCTCTTAATTGTTATTCCTTACACAATTAAAGCTCCCAAATTCGGATTTTGAGGAATCGAGAACCGATTAATTGTTTAATTAATTGGTTGACTCCTAGGTCGGTGTTGCATATATATATATATATATATATATATATATATAAAAATTCGTGTAAATTAGTGAAGTATATAAGCTATATGGCAAACCCCTTTTTGGTGGAATTTCAGATGCTTGAATCTTATAATTAATAAATATTATATATGTGTAGTTACAGACCGCGTATTATTATAATTCGTGGGCTAGAGGTCAAATTTCAAAGATATTGAATTTGGGCTTTATTCTCTCATATTCATCGATAAGCCACCCTGGCTAATATAATTAATAAAGTACTCTATAACTTATGCTGAAATTGAAAAAGTCATCCTCCATGCCCACCCACTTTAATTAATCAGCTCTCTCGTGTACAGTGTTATTCAAGGGAGGATTAATTCAAAGCCATTAAACTAACCAACAATTAATCACTGGAGATCTTTTGATTGGTTTTGGAGGATTAAATAAACAAATGGGTCACGTATGTTTGACAAAACCTGGCCTCAAGCTTAGTTTAAGGCCAACTTGTGATTTTTTAATTCTTCGACTCATCACAGTCCTCTTCCGTGAAGATCTTTTGATTTTGCTCGCCTATAAATACGCGCTCTTGCTCTTTTAGCCTGTGTGCCTTTTCCCTTCTCATACATTCTTATTCTAGCATATATACATTGCTAGCTAGCAACCTGCTTTAACTGTTTTCATTTTCCCTGTCAATTAGAAAAGCAGAAATGAGGGCTGCTAGAAATAGTTTACTTTTTTTCTAGGTTTCTCTTTTTGTGCTCGGAGCTTTAAAGGTTTCCAGTGCACAGTCAGGGGGATTAAGTATGAACTTTTATGCGACAAGATGCCGAGGATTTGAGCTGCTTGCGAAATTTATCACATGGAAAAGAGTTCATGCTAACCCTGCTCTGGCAGCTAAACTGCTTAGAATGCACTTCCATGACTGTTTTGTTAGGGTATGTACCCATGCCTCATGCAATCATACATCCAAACATACGTACGTATATTATAATTACACATGAATTACGTTAACACGAGTTTAAAGTACAGCCGCAAGAAAGGCTTTTGACATCGAAAGTCATGCATTAAAAAAATACATTCTTTGTTAATGTTTTAAGTTTTGAGATTACATGAGACTCTGGCCTATAAGTGTATGCATGGCACTAACATTTTGATCGTGGTGAACATGAACGTTGCTGCAGGGTTGTGATGGTTCTATACTGCTGGATCCAGTCAATAATACTCCAGCAGAGAAAGATGCAGTACCTAATTTAACTTTGCAAGGTTTTGATCTGATTGACGAAATAAAAAATGCAACCGAGAAGATCTGTCCTGGAGTTGTTTCGTGCGCTGACATTCTCTCCTTGGCTGCTCGTGATGCTGTAGCCTTCCTGGTAAGCGTAAGCCTGGGATTATAAAACCATTGCTGCATGAAAATTAGTGAAAGGAAAAATAATGCAATAGCTATATAGTGAAGTTCATTAGTTTTAATTAATGCAAGCTTTATGATACATTACTCATTTGATTGCAGAAAAAGAGGCCTATGTGGGACGTTCTTACTGGAAGAAGAGATGGCAGCGTTTCCCTTGCATCTGATGTCAATGGAAACATCCCTTCTCCATTCTCAAACTTTTCAACACTTATGAAGATATTCACGTCGAAAGGTCTCAACCTTAAGGATCTTGTGGTTCTCTCAGGTATATATAATTTCTTTACAAATTAAGTTTCGTTTACATGCACAAGTACCATTTACCAAATTTCTTAAAGAGTTAAAGTTGAACTTAATTTCTTCATTTTTATTGCAGGCGGCCATACCATTGGTATTGCTCACTGCGCTACATTTTCGAACAGGCTTTACAATTTCACTGGTAGGGGTGATGCCGATCCTTCCCTTGATCCAACTTACGCTGAATTCGTAAAAGTTCAGTGCCCAAATCCTGCTAATCCAGCAACAACTGTAGAATTGGATCCTAAAAGTTCCTTGTCTTTTGATAGCAATTACTTCAAAATTCTTCTTCAGGATAAGGGTCTACTCCAATCTGATGCTGCTTTGCTCACAGATAGAAGTTCAGCAGACATGGTAAGAATGTTACAACATCCAGGTGTTTTCTTCCATGAATTTGCTCAGTCGATGGAGGGGATGGGAGCCATAGGAGTTCTCACAGGAACTGCGGGAGAAATCAGAAAGCAGTGTCGGGTAGTGAACCATAAATGAAAACAAACTGATCGATCAATGTTTATCGCATGGGACTGATCCATACATGTTCATAATTTCATGAATGAAAAAATAAATATATTGTAGTATTACCTACATGTAGGCTACAGAAAATATATATGTACTATGGTGCAAATGTTGATTTCAGAAAAATAAAATCATTACTCTTACCGTTCTATATATAATTAAATATTTTAATATCGGATTCTTCTAACTACATGTACTTTCATCAGTTTAGATATTGAAATTCTATTTCATTCCCAAACTGTTCGCAAATATCATTAATATTTTTTTCCACTCTAATTCCTAGAAATTAATTAGGCACACTTAATTGATTTGAAGTAAATAGAATTATTTATGTTCACAAAAATCCATAACATTTTATTTTGTTTTATTTTAGGCCATAATTAGTTAACCCAACTTTTGTTAATTTCATCTAATGATAAAAGATGTAAGGAAGTAAATTCTTAATTTGACATTTCAGACTTTTCCTTGACATAATTAAAACGAATCCAGTTTATACAATCACAAGGAGTACTGTGAAAATTATATCAAATTTTGATACTTCTTAATTTGACATTTTAGATTTAAATAACTTTAAAAAATTTTAAGACAGACAATTTGTAGGCTCCTTCTAAATCATATTCACTACGTTAATTTTATTTTTTTTTCTCTCCACTATAATTCTTCCGTAATTTCAGTTAATTTCATAGTAAATTAATTTCTATATGAAAAGATTCTGTATTCATTATACCTCACCTCATATAGAACTAAATTTTTAATAAATATAAATTTTGTAATAATGATCAATCTGCAAGCTGAGAGGGCAAATTGATTTAGAGAAACCCATCTTTTAGGTTCTCTCTTCTTTCTAACTCTCCGTTGTACCTTTTCATTTCAGAAGCTGGTGCAAAATATTTTTGGTTTTCCGGAAATTAAGTTTAAGCGCAACATCTGGTAAAGACTCATCAATTCTAGCTGTCGATAGAATGAATTATATGTATGTATACAAGTATATATGAGCAGAGGGAGAATAAGAATATAAATAATATATATAGTCGGCCTGGTTGCTCGATCGTAAGGCGACAAGGTAGCTGGGACACTATTATTATTAATTTAAAGACGTCCAAAGTCATTTAATTTAAAGAAATTAACAATCTAACTTTATGTCTTTCACCGAAAACAAATTATAATATGAATAACTAATTAATTAATTATCAGAAGAAGCTTTCTACAAACTGAGAGATACATACTTTGCTTCGATCGGGTTATTTTTAGTTTAGTTAACTTTTCATCATCTTCTTCGTTCTTGATCTTAATTAATTTATATTATCATTAAGAGTGGCGAGGTTGCATTAGCGCAGTATAATTCTATACAAATTAGCCATAACAGGCTAAATGACCAATAGATAACATAATTCAATATTGATGATTTCAAGGAAAATTGATCGTTTAGTGGAACAATTAGTACTTTTTTTTTTTATTATACGTAAGTACGTGTGTGTATCTATCTATCTATCTATCTATCTATCTATCTATCTATCTATATATATATATATATATATATATATATATATATATATATACTGTATCGACGTCATGCTTGATGGATTAATTTCAATGATTGGCTTAAGTTAGAATTAACTAATAATTCTTCCATTTTGAATCATGTAGAGAACTTGCTTCAGCTGATAGAGAATTTTTAGAAGGAGGTTTCTTTAATTAACCAAAAGCTCCAAGGTTTAAGGTGAGTTAATTGCTGCTTAATTAAGGATGTGCAATATACATAATTATATATTGTTCAATCAAATACAGAGAAAATTACTTAGGGATATCATTTCTACTTTGAGTGTTAGCTAGAAAAGATGAAGGCAGGCAAGCTTCATGTCCTTGTTTGTTTCCTTTTCTACTGCTCATGATTCTGAAGATCTGTAATCGCATGTAATACGGATAAGCTCAAGATTGTAATGTTCAGGTGCCCTTAGAAAAAAAAAAAAAAAAAAAAGTCCGTGGTCTATGTGTAGTCGTAGATTTGTGGTCAACATTCAAAGTCAGATAAATCAACGGTTTATTTAGCTCATCACCGATAATCAAGCGGCCTAAACGCGTTTCTCCCTTGTTACGGTTGTACATACGTATATTATGCAAAAGTTTGAATACATTGACTCAAACACACATCATCATATATAATGCTTTCTGGTTATTGAGTATATATCCTATATATCAGATTGACTCAAAAGTGATTGCTTCACAACCTTGTGAACGATTTTAATGGCATTAATTGATAAAATTATATCACATATATTAAAATTACGTAATATATATATTTTGATCAACATACAAATATATAATTAATGTAGTAGTAGTAGTAAATTATCTTATTTAAGATTTTTTAAATTAATTTTATGAACTATATACTCGAAATTATGGGAGGAATCTATATATTGCATGTTGTAACTCATTGACTTGTACTACGTCGGTGTTGCATAAATCATTACATCCAGCCCTTTGTTTTTCTTTTTTAATTGTTTGATTATTCCATGCGAATAAACCAAGCTAATTAATTATATGGGAAACCTTAATTTTTTTCAGTTTATTAAATATAAATTATCAGAATTCAAAGGCGTTGAATTTGGGGTTTTATTCTCTTGATTAATTATCACTTCTCGTGCAGTGTATCTTTCTTAACTATGCTGAAAACGGAAAAGGTCGTCCCGCCCACCACTTAAATTATTACTTTTCATTTACTTCTTCCAAGAAGAAATTCTAAGTCATTAAACTAATCAGAGATCATAAATATTAGTTCATTCGGATATGTTTTGGAAGAATAAAAAATGGATTGACCAACCTCACAAGCTAAGGTTAAGGACAAGTTGTGCTCATTTTCTAATTTCTTCCACTCATCACACATCTTGGCCGTCTTTTGTAGCTAGGCTGTTGATTTTGCTTGCCTATAAAAGGACTTGCTCTTGCTTCTTTAGCCTGTGTGTCTTTTCCCCTCTCATTCCTTCTTATAAATATTCTAGTTCTCTGCATATCCAGCTAATATCTGCTTAACTGTTTACGTATTTTCTGTTATATATCAATTAGAACTGCGAAATGAGGGCTGCTAGAAACAGCTTATTCCTTTTCTTGGTTTCTCTTCTTGTGTTTGGAGTTGATGCAAAGCCAAAGCCACATCCACGCCCGCATCCGCATCCACGGCCGCAGCCACAACCTCAGGGGTTGATGATGAACTTCTACAGCAAAAGCTGCAAAAATGCTGAGGATATTGTAAGAAAAATAACGTGGAGCAGAGTTCGAGACAACCCTGCTTTGGCTGCTAAACTGCTTAGAACGCACTACCATGATTGTTTTGTTAGGGTAGGTCAAATTCACACATGCATAATAATATTGCATAATGAGAAATTTGAAGACATTTTTTCTTATATGCTTTTGACATTAAATGGGCACCCTAACTAGTTTTAGTTACATGCACATACACTAATAGTTTGTATGTTGTTGTTTGTGAACTTGAATGTGGCAGGGTTGCGATGGTTCTATATTGTTGGATACAGTCGACAATACGACTCAGTCTGAGAAGGAAGCAAGACCTAATTTAACATTGGAAGGCTTCGATGTTATTGATGAAATCAAATCTGAAATTGAAAAGGTTTGCCCTGAAACTGTTTCATGTGCCGACATTCTCGCCTTGGCTGCTCGTGATGCTGTTAGCTTCCCGGTAAGGCTTCAAAACCATGCGTAGGGTAAAAAAAAAAAGGTGCAAAAATTAAAAGCATATCCATTAATTTATAGCTATTGAATTTCATTAATTTTAATATATTTCTCATGTCATTGCAGAGAAGGCAGCCTCTGTGGGAGGTGCCCACCGGCAGAAGAGACGGCTTTGTTTCTCTTGCATCTGAAGTCACTGGAAACATCCCTTCTCCATTCTCAAACTTGTCGATACTTCTGCAAATATTTACAAATAAAGGCATGGACATTAACGATCTAGTTGTTCTGTCAGGTATCTACAAGGTTTCATGTACAAGCATAACTATTGTTTTATATGTATGTATAAGCGTTCTATATATAACAAAATTGAAATTCGATTTTTCGGAGCAGGTGCTCATACCATTGGTGTTGCTCACTGTGGAACATTTTCGAGGAGGCTTTTTAATTTCACTGGTAATGGTGATGCTGATCCTTCGCTAGATACAACATATGCTGAATCCCTTAAAGTCCAGTGCCCAAATCCAGCCAATCCTGCAACAACCGTAGAAATGGATCCTCAAAGCTCCTTGTCTTTTGATAGCCACTACTACAAAATAGTTCTTCAGCATAAGGGCCTATTCCAATCTGATGCTGCGCTGCTCACAGATAAAAATTCGGCAGACATAGTGAGCCAGTTACAATACCCGTGGGTTTTCTTCAGAAAATTCGCTGAGTCCATGAAAAAGATGGGAGCTGTAGAAGTGCTCACAGGAAATGCTGGAGAAATCCGGAAGCAGTGCCGCGTTGTGAACCCTAAATGAAAAGAAGAAGATGTTAATCACCTTCGGATTGATTCATAATTATTCATAATTGATATGCGTATGAATAATAAATAAATAACTTGTATAACATACGTACCTACAGAAAAATGTATGCTATAATTATTAATGTATTTCAGTTTACAAAAATAAAAGAATTGTTCCTATCATTTCAATATCTCTTTCGTTTTTTTTTTTTTGTGTATTTAAATCTACTTAGAATTTCTTTCAATCTTGAACTCAAATTCCAAGAGGGAGACTTAATGTTTGCTTATATGTACTTAAAAATTCAATTTGTTTTTATAATTAAATATAATTAAGGCATAGAGAAAACCAATGATTTAATTTTATAAATTTAAACTTTTCTCTTAATATATATATAAACTTCCTCAAGTTATTTAAAATGATTTGTCCATTAGTGTAATAAATAGTTAATATTTTAATTGCTTTTATTAGATCTACACTTATCAACCACATACCTATATTTGGTCCCAGAAAAAGTCGGGAGAGAATAAGGATCCCATCAATTTGGATTGAGAAAGATTAATCGGTAAATTAACGTTGAATATTTGGTGAGCAGGTAAGTAGTGAGGGCAAATCAAGAACCGGAAATGTTTCATCCGTCCATTGCATCGTCGCCCTTAAAACGAATTAACGTTCAGACAGAACACCAATATGTTGTTGTTAGTAAATTGTGTCTTAGTCACTGCCAAAATCTTTTGGCAGCGAACTATATATATTATGAAGCCAATGCAGGCAAATGCGTTAATCTAAAAGGAGTCCTTTTGCTTGCTGCGCCATGCAAATCCAAAACGCTCGTGAGATTTCATTTAACTAGCTATCTGCCATGCACTATTTCTTCCTTTGTATTAACCGTTCCAATGTGCAAACAAAAGAAAATGAGGACCTCAAGGTATGATTTTCTTCAAAATTATTGAACCCTCAGTCATCAAATATGAAATTTCTTTGCCTTCTAAACAGGTAACCGTAGCAGAATACAAAGTCTCAATGCACTACAACGTACGCATGCCAACGAATCGTTGCCACAGCCATTTCCAAGTTGAAGGGTACTCATCTAGCTGATTTCACATATATTTATGTAACCTCAAGTGTTCTCGTTTACTTATTATTTATTTTTGGTAAGGGTTGGAGAAATTTATGACGGACGTAAACAAGCAAAAGTTGTAATAACTGACGGCTTGATGAACAGAGAGTGTTGAACAAACTGAAGAATAGAGACAGGAAAGAAATTGGCCGATTGTTGATCATAAAAGCAAAGGGCCGCTAGAAAATATTAGTGTATCATGTTAGCTAAGGTAAGCATCTGTGGTTGTAACATTAATTATTGACAACCACCCTTCTCCATTCTCAGAATTTGTAACACACCTACAAATATTCACGACCTTGATCTTGTGGTTCTCTAAAATATAACTTTCTATAGAGTTTCATATACATGCACAAGCAGCATACAATTATTATCACCTTTTTCCTCTTAATTAAATTGAACTTTGTTCTATGCCGTTGTTGTTGCTCTTTGTGGTAACATTTTCAAGAAGCTCATATGATTGCCTTGGGAGGGCGATGCCGATTCTTTGCTGCATGTAACTTAAGCTGAATTAATTCCTTAATTCTAGTGGATCAAGCAACAACTGTAGCAATGGATCCTCAACGTTCCTTGTTAGTTGGTAGCCGTTACTTCAAAAATTCTGCTTCAGTGAAAAAGCGCCTACTCCAGATTATCTCATATGCTAGCTGCTTTGCATACAGACGCAAATTCGGCAGAGTTAGCAAGAATGTTACACAATGCATGTGCTTATGATTTAAGTTAAGGACAAGAGAGAGTTCTAAATTAATTTAACTATACAAAAGAACGGAGAAAGTTTTTATTATTAATTAAGACAATTAAAATGATAGAAACAATTATTTTATTTTTGTAAATTGATCAAGTACAATAATTGTACCATAAAACTTATTTTTGTAGGTACGTACATAATAGCACAATTTATTTATTTTATCTTTTTTCATACACATAAAATCAATCGTGAACAATTATGAACTAATCCGAAGGTGATGAACATCTGCTGGTTTTCATTTGGGGTTCACAACGCGGCATTGCTTTCTGATTTCTCCAGCATTTCCTGTAAGCACTTCTACGGCTCCCATCTTCTTCACGGACCTAGCAAATTCTCTGAAGAAATTTTTTGGGTCTTGTAACTGGCTCACTATATTTGTTGAATTTCCATTCGTGAGAAGCGCAGCATCGGATTGGAACAGTCCCTTATGCTGAAGAACAATTTTGTAGTAATTGGTATCAAAAGACAAGGAGCTCTGCGGATCCATTTCCACGGTTGTTGCAGGATTGGCGGGATTTGGGCACAAGACTTTAAGGGATTCAGCATAAGTTGCATTTAACGAAGGATCAGCATCGCCTTTACCAGTGAAATTAAAGAGCCTCCTTGAAAATGTTCCGCAGTGAGCAACACCGATTGTGTGAGCCCCTGCCCAAAAGAATTGACAGTTCAATTTAGTTCTACACACGCACACACACACACATATATATATGGATGGCGTTTGCATAATAATTAATGGTTATGCATGTACATAAAAATTTGTAGAAAAGTTAAGGTATATATATACCTGAGAGAACCACAAGATCGTTAACGTCCATGTCTTTCTTTGTAAATATTTGAAGAAGTGTTGAAAAGTCAGAGAATGGCGAAGGGATGTTTCCAGCGACTTCAGATGAAAGAGAAATAAAGCCATCTCTTCTGCCGGTGGGCACCTCCCACAGGGACTTCTTTCGCTGCAATTAAATGAGAAATATATTAAAATTAAAGAACTTCAATAGCTATAAATTAAAGAAATTAATAAGCTTTTCCTTTAATTTTGTACGCTTAATTATTTTTTAATCCTGCACGTGGTTTTGAAACCTCACCGGGAAGCTAACAGCATCACGAGCAGCCAAGGCAAGAATGTCGGCACAAGAAACAGTTCCAGGACAAATCTTCTCAATTTCAGTTTTAATTTCATCAATAACATCGAAACCTTCAAGTGTTAAATTAGGTCTTGCATCCTTCCAGACTGGGCATTGTTGACTGGATCCAGCAATATAGAAGCATCGCAACCCTGTCACGTTCAATTAATTCACAACAATAAACTGTTAGCGTATGGACCCATGCATATATGCACACATGTAAAACTGGCTAGTTATTAGTTAGTATTCGCAATAGTACCAGAAACATAAAAGATCAAATATATAATGAATATTTAAGATTGTAGACGTCAAATATTTAAATTTTAAACATGCATGCGTGATGTATATATAGATGTACCTTAACAAAACAATCATGGTAGTGAGTCCTAAGCAGTTTAGCAGCCAAAGCAGGGTTGGCTTGAACTTTGCTCCATGTGATTTTTCTCACTGTATTCTCTGCATTTTTGCAACTTTTTTTGTAGAAGTTCATTGTCAACCCCTGTGGTTGTGGCCTTGCCTGTGCATTAGAAACCGTAAACACTCCAAACACAACAAACAAAATCAAGAAAACAAGTAAGCTGTTTGTAGTAGTTGATGTAGGACAACCTGACTAGTGTTTTTCTTTAATTTTTATTTTTAATATTTAGCTTCTTTTATTTTTTGTAAGAGTTCTTTTTCCTTATTTAAGTAGGTTTAGGTTTTCTCTTTTTAGTAGAAGTTCTTTTTCCTTATTTAAGTAGGTTTAGGTTTTCTCTATTATAAATAGAGGGCCTACAGTATTGTTTGGATACCTTTCTTTTAATAAAATTTCATTCAAAAACTTTTGAAACTTTAGTTTCGTTTATTTTTGCGTTTCCGCTTCGTCAATTGGTATCAGAGCAGGAATTGCAATGGTGCACAACAGCGATACGGGAAGCAACCATCCTATTGACGATGTTCAGGAGGTGGAGGCTATTCGTGCAATAGCCGTAAAAAATGGGAGGGCAGCCATTAGGGAATTCACTCAAACCATTCATCAAGAATTAGCAGATTTTGATCGAAGGTTGGAGAGGTTGGAACTAGACGGCAACAAGATGGTTGAACATGAGCGTAGAGGGACAGACGGGATCCTGCCCCGTGGTTCGACGCAGTGCCGCAACCACTTGGCATTATTAACGACAAAACTCAGAGGTATGAGGATTCAGATGATGATATAATTGAGTAAGGTTCTGTCAGGACACGTAAAAGTGAAAATTATAGTGATTATAAAGTAAACCTAGATCTTCCTGTGTTTGAAGGGAGTTTGCACATAAAAGACTTTCTTGATTGGTTGGCAGATGTTGAGAATTCTTTTGATTATATGAATATTTCTGATGAAAGGAAAGTAAAATTAGTAGCCATAAAGTTAAAAGGGGGTGCATCCGCTTGGTGGCAACAGGTTCAGAATAAACGACGGCGTGAAGGAAAAGACATAATTAGGTCTTGGGAGCGCATGAAACAGAAGATGAAGGCTCAGTATTTGCCCTCTAATTATGAGCAGGATTTATTTAAGCAATTAAATAATTGCCGACAGGGAAATCGTTCAGTCGACGAGTATGCTGAAGAATTCCATAGGTTATGTTCTAAGAATAACTTGAAGGAGTCAAAATCACAATTGGTTGCCAGATTCACTAGAGGGTTGCAAACTGACATACAAGACCAGCTTGACAATTTGGGAATTTTTCTGAAACTGTGAGTAAGGCAAGGAAGCTGGAGAGACAATTAAAACTGGGTTGTTATTAAACCGCAAGTTGCAGCACGACAGTTTTCGACTTCACCAAATCCGGTACCACAAAATAAGGGTATAGCACCAAATATGGGTGGAGGAGAAACTAGGCAAAGGGGTAATTTTGCTAACCCGCGAACTATTCAGCAACAAACTAGTAACTCGTATGTGAAGCCAATGCCAAGCAAATGTTATAGATGTCAACAGCCTGGACATAGGTCTAATGAATGTCCGGAATGGGGGAAAAATAAAGGTGTGACGCATTATATGGACGCTGCAATAGAAGGTGAAGAAGGCGAATATAAAGACGGGGAAGAGGTTGATGTGGTTGATGGTGATGAAGAAGAAGCCGTTTCTTATATTGTGCAGAAGCTATTACTGACACCTAAAACAGAAAAGGAGACACAACAAATAAGATTTTTCGTACGAAGGGAACAATTAAGAATAAAGTGTGCAAGGTGATAATTGACAGTGGTAGTAGTGAAAATATAGTTTCTAAGGCATTAGTAAATGCTTTGGATTTGCCTATGGAAAACACCCGTCACCCTACAAAATTGGCTGGATTAAGAAGGGAACTGAAACGCGCGTAACTGAAATATGTAAGCTTCCTTTTTCGATTGGAAAGTATTATAAAAGTGATGTGTTGTGTGATGTCGTGGATATGGATGCATGCCATGTGTTGCTCGGAAGGTCTTGGCAATATGATGTTGATGCGATACATAGAGAACGACGAAACATTTATGAGTTTTGGTGGGATGGGAAGAAAATAGTATTGATGCCAATGAGTGAAACTAAAGAAGGGCAGAAGGTTCCTGGAGTAAAGGGGACAAACTTTTTAACTGTAGTGGAAGGACATATGAAAGAAGATTGTGAGGGTTGTATGATGGTAGCAAAGGATAAGGAATTGGAACTAATGGTGAAGATTCCAGAGATCGTATAGCCATTATTGTCTGAATTTTCTGATGTAGTTCCAGAGGAGATGTCAAACGGGTTACCACCTATGCGGGATATACAACATAGCATTGATTTTGTACTTAGAGCCAGTTATCCCAATTTGCCACATTATAGAATGAGTTCTAAGGAGCATGAGAATTTGCAGAAATAGGTGGATGAACTACTTAAGAAGGGGTTTATTAGGGAGAGCAAAAATCCTTGTGCAGTTCCCGCGCTTCTAGTCCCTAAAAAGGATGGTAGTTGGCGGATGTGCGTAGATAGCAGAGCAATTAACAAAATAATCATTAGGTATCGGTTTTCAATCCCACAGTTACAAGATATGCTAGATCAGCTTGGAGAAGCAAAAGTGTTTTCCAAACTTGACTTACGTAGCGGTTATCATCAATTCGCATCAAACTTTCAGATGAGTGGAAGACAGCATTCAAGACTAAAGAGAGATTGTATGAATGGATGGTAATGCCTTTCGGTTTGTCAAATGCACCAAGCACTTTTATGCGGGTTATAAATCAAGTATTGAAACCTTTTGCTTTCAAGTTTGTTGTGGTATATTTTGATGACATCTTAATTTATAGTAGTGATGAGGAGAGTCATTTGGTTCATTTGAGGGAGGTGTTCAAAGCACTTAGGAAAAATAAGTTGTTTGTCAACTTAAAGAAATGTAATTTTATGCAGCGAAATTTAGTATTTTTGGGGTTTTTAGTTGGGGCTGACGGCATTACAGTTGATGAGTTTAAGGTTAAGGCAATTCGAGAATGGCCTACACCAAAGACTGTCAGGGAAGTAAGGAGTTTTCATGGATTAGCGACATTTTATTGTCGGTTCATTCGTAACTTTAGCACCATCGCAGCACCTATTACTGAGTGTTTGAAGAAGGGAAAGTTTAATTGGGGTGATGAGCAAAATAAGAGTTTTGACATCTTGAAAGAAAAACTTTGTACGGCTCCTGTATTGACATTAGCTAACTTTGATAAGGTATTTGAGATGGAGTGTGATGCTTCGGGAATAGGTATTGGTGCTGTTCTCAGTCAAGAAGGTAGACCTATTGAGTATTTTAGCAAAAAGTTGTGTGACGCTAGACAAAAATGGTCTACATATGACCAAGAATTTTATGCAGTATTCAGGACATTGATGCATTGGGAGCATTACTTAATTTAGAGGGAGTTTGTGCTTTATAGTGATCACTAGGCATTGAAGTATATCAATAGTCAACATCATTTAAATAAAATACATGTTAGGTAGGTGTCATTTATGCAGAAATTTACGTTTGTATTGAAGCATAAGTCTGGTCAACTGAATAAGGTAGCTGATGCTTTGAGTAGGTGAGCTACTTTATTGGTCACTTTAAGTAATGAAATAATTGGATTTGAGGTAGTGAAAGAACAATATGCAACTAATGAAGATTTCCACATCATTTGGGATCAGTGTAATCATAATCAGCGAGCAGCAGATTTTCTTATTCATGACAGATATCTGTTTAAAGCCAACAAGTTATGCATTCCTCGTTGTTCATTACGAGAGCATTTAATACGGGAATTACATGGTGGCGGTTTAACTGGTCATGTGGGGCGAGACAAGACAATCGCTTTGGTGGAAGAGAGGTATTATTGGCCGCAACTTAAACGAGATGTAGGAAGAATTGTGCGGCAGTGCCAAGTGTGCCAAGTTGCTAAGGGACAGATTCAAAACACTGGATTGTATACGCCATTACCCGTGCCTGAAAATATTTGGGAAGATGTGTCAATGGATTTTGTGCTAGGATTAGCGCGTACCCAACGAGGTAATGATTCTGTCTTTGTTGTTGTGGATCGTTTTTCAAAGATGACACATTTTATTACTTGTAAGAAAACTGGTGATGCAACTCATGTAGCGGGATTATATTTTAAGGAAGTGGTTCGTCTACATGGTATTCCTAAGTCTATTACTTCAGATAGGGATGTCAAATTTTTTAGTCATTTTTGGCGTACTTTATGGGGAAAATTTGATACGAAGTTGCAGTACAATAGTGCTTTTCACCCTCAAACTGATGGGCAAACAGAGGTGGTTAATCGCACATTAGGAAACACGTTGCGTTGTATTTGTGGGGAAAAACCTAAGCAATGAGATGCAGTGTTGCCTCAAGTAGAATTTGCTTATAATAATATGACGAATCGTTCGACTGGCAAAACTCCATTTGAGGTGGTTTATTTGCAGCCACCCCGTTATATATTGGACCTGGTAACTTTACCAGCGTTACCAGAAATTAATAAGGCTGCAGAAAACATGGCAGAAAAGGTACAAAAAATACAAGAGGAGCTTCGTGCTAGATTGGAAACTGCCAACAAGAAATACAAAAAAGACGCAGATCAACATCGAAGACAGAAGGTATTTCAGGAAGGAGATCTTGTCATGGCCTATTTGCGCAAAAGTCGGTTTCCTGGGATTCGTAGCAAATTACAAAACAGAAAGTATGGGCCATTTCGTATCGCAAAGAAGATTAATGATAATGCCTATGTGTTACAACTGTCGAATGATTGGAATATTTCAAACACTTTTAATGTAGCAGATATATACGAGTATCAAGAAGATGAAGTGTTATACCCAGAGAACTTGAGAACAAGTTTATTTTCAAGTGGCGGGGAGCTGATGTAGAACAACCTGACTAGTGTTTTTCTTTAATTTTTATTTTTAATATTTATCTTCTTTTATTTTTTGTAAGAGTTCTTTTTCCTTATTTAAGTAGGTTTAGGTTTTCTCTTTTTGATAGAAGTTCTTTTTCCTTATTTAAGTAGGTTTAGGTTTTCTCTATTATAAATAGAAGTCTTACAGTATTGTTTGGACACCTTTCTTTTAATAAAATTTTATTTAAAAACTTTTGAAACTTTAGTTTCGTTTATTTTTGCGTTTCCGCTTCGTCAGCAGTCCTCATTTCTGCCGTTTTAATTAAATGAAAGAAAACGCGTAAAAAATTAAGCGGATATTATCAAATAGCAGTGAACTAAGAGATTAATAGAAAGAATGAAAAGAGAAGAGACGCATAGGCTAAAGGAGCAAGAGCCCGTCGTTTTATAGGCAAACAAATCAACAGTCCACCGAAGGCCAAGATGCGCGCTGAAGTGAAGGAATTAAAAAAATGAGCACAACTTGTCCTTAAACTTAGCTTGTGGATTTGGTCAAATACTTACGACCCATTTGTTTTTTTCCTCCAAAACATACCCACAATTATATTATCTCCGATTAATTTAATGGCTTTGATTTTCTTCTTGAAGAGTATTGTGCATGATACCTAATTAGAGTAGGCTGCAAGATAACGACCTTTTCATTTTCGGCATTGAAATCTGACTTGCTATATAATAATTGATGGAATATGTAATTAACGATCAAGGATCAGAATTTCCGAAAAAGAACTCACATCGCTTTCATATGTAGTCATTAGCTCTACGCCATATATTTTATATTAACTTGATGTCTTGAAGTGCTAAATATAACCTATTTTCTAAAAGAATATATGAAGTTAAAAAGACAATCAATATATGTAATATATATCTTAATTTCAAGTTTAATTTTCTCACAAAATTATATTAATTAATTTTGTTAAAATTCTTATAGCACTCATGTCATCCACTGTAATATACTTTTTGCGTTGCATGTGTGTGTATCACAAGCTTAGTTTCCTGTCATTTAAGACGAAATAATAATTAATACACCGACCAAGAAGTCAACTAAGCAATTCCCTTGTTCTAAAATCCGGATTAAGATTAATAATGACAGGCCAAATATGTTAAATATTAGTGACTTCATAATCACGAAAAAATCTAACACACACACATTTATATATAAATATATATATATATATATATATACATAAGATAACAAAATTATAATTGTATTTACTTTTATATGTACAGATATGAAAAGTATGGGTGAAATTTTGTCTTACTTTTTTATTGTATCACATCATTTATCAATATGACAATTTAAATAAAAATCTTAACATTAATATTTTCACTCTAAAATTATTAAATATTGTTAATTGTCATAATCATTATATTACATTATATGTATTATATTATGTATCATTGAAGGATTATATAACTGTTATGAAAATACTTTAGGCTTTCTAATTTTAGTAAGATAATTAATTAATTAATTTAATCAACAAAGTTTCCAATTCCTATGCAGTAGTGCTTCAGTCAATGTATGAATCATAAAATAAGTTTGGCCAGCTGCGATAAAGCTGCAAGAACGCGTTGCGGCGCCACGATTCTCGATGAATTAAATAAAAAGCCTTGATTTGTTTGACTTTGAAGGTTTCATACCATAAAATCTGCATGAGTATACAAATTACGTGTACAGGCCACCAAAAATGAAAATTAAAAATACTCTCTTTATCGCTATCGTATATGTAGAGATGCCCGTGAGCCTGTTACTAGTTTGCATGCATGCATGCATAATGGCTGCTAATGGTTCCAATATAATTATATATAAGTGTCAAGGTTTGTTTGATTGTTGATTAAGGAAGGCTAGCTGTATTATTATTTCAATAGGGCATATACTATTCAATATTAATTATTGCCTTGTTCAACAATCCTTTTATTGCTGATCACGTTCTGCCGTTGAAGTTGCCCTGATCAAATTGAAGAAACTGTGCTGAAAATCACAAGGAATAAGGATGAAGCCAACCCTAGCTAGCTAGCTAGCTTAATTGGCAGCTAAGCTATTAATCGAGGCTAGCTACTGCATGCCTTAATTAATTAATTACCTTTGATTATTGTATTGTTTGTGTGTGTGTGTGTGCACCACTCGTTTCATTTACTAAATTATATAATACACTTATTTCTAAATCTTGAGGGGATATATGTACTTAAACTTCACTAAATTATGAGAAATTAATTTCACAACGCCCATAAAATTTTTCATTGTAAAGGAGTCGAATGGAAACGCAACTTATCCAAATATCCAAAATGGAGAACAACTCACTGTTGTAATTAACAAAGAAAGAGTTCAGTGGGCCGGTCAAATTTGATCGAGATTATATGTATAACTATCCACGCGGATATATAATCGTGAACTAAACCACTATCGTTGGCAATGCATGGCAACCAAACCAGAAATTGTGAAAAGAAAGCACGCAATTAATTACAAATTCCAAAGCATAATAAAAGTCGAACCTTCAGCAGCAAATCCATGCATCCAAATAGGAGGAAATTTTCTAAGAAAAGATTTTTTTTTTTTTTTTTAATTGTCTTTATCGGTGGTCAGTGAATACCCATACTTAATTATGCTATTCGGCCTTCGAAGTCAAACAAATCAAGGGCTTGCATAAATTTAACTCATCACCAGAATAATGGGGCCTCAACTTGTTCAAGTCTTGTTGCAGTTGGCCATACGTATTTTATTATGTATATATTGACCAAAATACGAATAAATTGTTTATAGTGGGTGGAATCTAGAGTTGAAAAATAATGTTTCATGCTATAAATCTTTAAATTGTGCAAGATTCATGAATAAAAATTTATTTTTTTATTATAAGTCAAAAAATTTAAATAAAGAGAAGCTCATTCTTTAATTACAAAATTAAAACTTTTTAAATATTTTGTTATACTATAATTGCTTGGTGATTTCGCATTATGTGTATACTTCTTTTATTTAGTGGTGTTAGAATATACAAAATAATTGTTCTACTATTTTATATATTATAACATAATACAAACATTATTTATGTTAATTACTTATCATTACTTTGTAATAATAATTAACAATCCAAATAAAGAGTTTGTAAATAGAAGTATCAGATTTTATAATATTAAATTTTCCTATTAATAAATGATGTGATAATAAAAATATAAAAGAAAATCTCTTCCTTTCCCTTACACCCCATATATATATATATATATATATGTATGTATGGATGTATGTATGTATGTATGTATATGTGTGTGTATCCATCTAACAAAATTATAATATAAGTTTTTTATATAAATAGGATTTTTTTCTTGATTGGTGACTATTTAAAATCTTTTGAATATTAGATATGGAACCCAATCTGAGTTAAGTTAGGCTAAGTTGACTTCTTGGTAGGTGTATTATTATTTGATCTAAACGAAACAAACTTATGCATATATAAATTCAGAGCTGAAGGGGTGCGCGCGCGCACTCGGATATATATATAAAGTGGGTGGCATTTGAAGAATATAAACACTTCAAGAAAAATTTTTGTGAGCAAATAAATTTGACGAATATAAAGGTCCGTTTGATATAATTTTTCAAATAGAACTTTTTAAAGTAGAGTTTTTACTCGTAAAACTTTTATGAATAGAGTTTTTAACAAAAATTTATTAATCGTTTGATTGTTACAAATAACTTTTGAGAAAATTTGAGTAATTAATTTAATAGATAAATTTTTAATGTTTTATTTTAAAGAAATAAAGTAAAATTTTTAAAATAAAGTAAGGGTATTTTAGACAATTTTATCTTTTAAAAAAGCTGAAATTATACTGTCAAAAACCCAAATTTTGGGTTTCTTCCAATAGAAAGAAAATAACTTTTTTAAATTCTAAAAAGTCTTTTTCATTGCCAACCAAATGACATTAAAAAATTTGAAAAGGGTTTTTATCATTAAAAAAAGCTCTTTTGCCTTATGAAAAAGCCAAACCAAACGAGCACTAAATCATATATATATATAACGTGTTTTAATTTAGATTCAATTCTTTTTTTTGATGAATATATTCCATTTAACCCTTGAATTTAAATTTAAAATGGTAGAGAATAACTAGATATATATACGATAGTGATATTGATGTTTGTTTTAATTTTGATCCTTAGATCTTATGATTAATTAATATAAATAATTAACTCAGAATTCAAAGCCTTGGTTTTTAGCTTTTATTCTCTTGACTGCCCTAAGAACTAAATTTATTATTATCCCAAAAATGAGAAGGTCTTTGTCTGGCAGTGTACTTTAAGTAAGTCTCAAGCACAGTATTCTTCAAAGAAGAAAATCAGAACTATTAAACCAATCAGATATAATACATTTCGGATATGTTTAGAATAGGTCGTAAAAATTTGACCAAACCCCCAATCTAAGGTTAAGGACAAGTTGTGCTCATTTTTTTAATTCCTCCACTTCAACACGCATCTTGTTCTTTCGTGGACAGTTGATTTGTTTGCCTATAAAAGGACGTGCCCTTGCTCCTTTAGCCTATGTGCATCTTCTCTTCTCATTCTTTCTGTTAATCTCTAGTTCACTTCTATCTGATAATATCTGCTTAATTGTTTACGCGTTTTCTTTCATTAATTAAACAGCAGAAATGAGGGCTGCTACAAACAGCTTATTTGTTTTCTTGATTTCTCTTGTTGTGTTTGGAGTGTTTACGGTTTCTAATGCACAGGCACAGGCACAGGCAAAGGCACAGGGGTTGAAGATGAACTTCTACGGAAAAAGTTGCAAAAATGCAGAGAATATAGTGAGAAAAATCACATGGAGCAAAGTTCAAGCCAACCCTGCTTTGGCTGCTAAACTGCTTAGAACGCACTACCATGATTGTTTTGTTAGGGTATGTCTATGCTACAAGACATGCATGCTTAAATTAACTTTTGATGTCGACAATCTTAAATATTCATTATGTATTAGATTTTGATGCCTTTGGGATTTGATTAATTGAGGAGATTAACTAGTTTAATTTACACGTACATGATGGTCATGCATGAATACTGCACTAACTCTTTATCGTTGCGAATTACTTGAACGTGGCAGGGTTGCGATGCTTCAATATTGCTGGATCCAGTCGACAATACTACCCAATCTGAGAAGCAGGCAAGACCTAATTTAACACTGGAAGGTTTTGATGTGATCGATGAAATAAAAACTGAAATTGAAAAGATTTGCCCCCGCACTGTCTCCTGTGCCGACATTCTTGCCTTGGCTGCTCGAGATGCTGTTAGCTTCCCGGTAAGGCCTCAAAGTAATTAAACATACAAAAGGAGAAAGCATATGCATCAATTTACATGTAGCTAGTGCATGAAGTTCATTGTCTTTAATTTTTTATATCTCATCTAATTGCAGAGAAAGAAATCTCTGTGGGAGGTGCCCACCGGAAGAAAAGATGGCTTTGTTTCTCTTGCATCTGAAGTCGCTGGAAACATCCCTTCGCCATTCTCAGACTTTGCAACACTTCTTCAAATATTTACAAAGAAGGGCATGGATATTAACGATCTTGTGGTTCTCTCAGGTATATCTTAATTTTTCTACAAATTTCATGCACATGATGACAAACCATATATATATATATATATATATATATATAGAATATATATATATTTAGATATAGATAGATAGATAGATACCAAATAACTTAATTTTGATTTCTTTTGATGAGTAGGTGCTCATACAATCGGTGTTGCCCACTGCGGGACATTTTCAAGGAGGCTTTTTAATTTCACTGGTAAAGGTGATACAGATCCTTCGCTAAATGCAACTTATGCTGAATCCCTTAAAGTCTTGTGCCCGAATCCAGCCAATCCCGCAACAACCGTAGAAATGGATCCGCAGAGCTCCTTGTCTTTTGATACCAATTACTACAAAATTGTTCTTCAGCACAAGGGACTGTTCCAATCTGATGCTGCACTGCTCACAGACGGAAGTTCGGCAAACATAGTGAGCCAGTTACAAGACCCAAAGTTTTTCTTCAGAGAATTCGCCAAGTCGGTGAAGAAGATGGGAGCCGTAGAAGTGCTCACGGGAAATGCTGGAGAAATCAGGAAACAATGCCGCGTTGTGAACCCTAAATGAAAAGAAGCAGAAGAATTTATCACCTCTATAATGATTCATAAATATTATTCATGATTGAGTTCATATATGCCTATGAAGAAATAACTAAATAAATAAAATGTAATATTTTAAATTATATGTACCTACAGAAAGTTCTAAGGTACAATAATTATTGTATTTCAAATTTAAAAAATAACAGTTGTTTCAATCATTTTATTTGTCTCTTGAGTCTTCATATATATTGAAAACTTCCCTCTCTCTCTTCTTTTTTTACTATATACTTTAATTGAATTAGAATTTTTTCTTTACCTAAACTTAAATTTTCAGAGTGAGACTCTATATATGTCAAATTATTTAACTTGAATTCAAGATTCGAATTCTCTCCCAAGTTATTAAATTTAATAGAATCAATAATACTAATTAACGACAGTGTAATACCCAAAATTCTTATATTAATAGGAATGCATGTATATAGATATATCGACATCATATTATGTGAGGATATGAAAGCTTAAAATTTAAAAGATAAATATATCTATTTTTAAGAAAATTATTTGATTAAGATGAGTATGTTATATTTTTTAGCAAAATAGAAATATTTGATAATATAAAGTTTATTATGAGTAAAAGATTAAACAAAAAAAGTTGATAGATTTAATTGATAATAGAAAGTAGTTTGACTTTCTCATGCTTTGTGTAAGGTGAAAAAGAAAAAAAAAATTGATGAGTTTGCTTCCTTTTATTATTAGATGGCCAGGTGGAAGGGAAAAAAAATAGAAAAAAAAAAAGAGAGATTTTTCTTTCAATGAATCGGTGGGTATATTTATATATAATCCTTGCCTTTAAAAATAGGAAGTAAGAAATAGAAAACGAAAACAGAAAGAGAATAGAAAGGAAAGAGAAAAATGAGGAGAAGAAGAAGAAGAGGCCAGAAAGGAAGAAGAGAGAGAAGAAGAAAATGAAGGCATTAGGAAATTTGAGAAATTGGGTTAAAATTTCTGATTTTTTGTGATGTTTAAGTTTTAAATTTAGTAAATTATTTTACATAATTTAGTTTTAAAATTTTATTGGATTAGAATATTTGTATGTGTGAATAGCATATTTTTGTTAGATGATTAAGTTTGGTTTATTATTTATCATATTGTTATATTGATGTTAGGAAGAGATTTGAAGAAAAGGGAAAAGCCAACAAAGGTGTAAAATTTATTGTGTGATATTCAAGTTGGTATTTATATGCATTTGGTGAATTTTATTTTTCAAACTGAAAAGTAGAGTGTTTAATTACAATTGATGTTTTGATAAATGTATATGAAATTCCTGAATCATTATGTGTTGCTCCAATTAATTGTTTTTTGAATTAGATTTAAATAGTAATTTTTATATAAATATTAAATTTACAAATATAGTGAGAAAATTCTATCAACATGTGATATATTTTTATAAATATAAGATTTGTATGAAAATGTTGTAAAATAATATGATAAATGAGAATGTAATAGCCACGATTGTTGTGATGTGGCACCAATGTTTGGGGCGACAGTCTTTGAGAATAATATCCTTAAAGGTCGTTTATATTGGGACGATAGTCACTGAAAATAATGCCCTTAAAAATCATTTTTTATGGGATGACGATTCTTAAAAATAATGCCCCTAAAATATATATGGCTAGTTTTTGAGACAGCAGTCCTTCGAAATAATGCCTATAAAGTACGTAAGTACAAAATTTATGAAAATTGTTTTTTTTTAAATCATGAAATTATGTGTTTTATGTTGTTTATATGAATATTGAAATTGAGATTTTGATTTAATATTCTGCTACACTTTTTGTTGGAAATTAAGAAGTGTTTTTATATTTAAATTTGTTTATTACAAATTTTAAAATTACTTTTATATATAAGTGTCTATTGACATTAACTCACTCCTACTTTTTAAATTTAAACAGTACTGAAAATTCGTAAGTAAAAAATAAATGATACTTTTGTACTAAGATTTTATTACTTTTGAGATTATGTGTAATTATAGGAATAAGATTTTATAATGCATGGTTTTGATGTAAATTCCAAGATGAATAAGAACTTAAGGATACTTTAAGATGAGAATTTTACTATATTTGAAGCATTGCGTAATTATATAGGTAAGAGTTTGTGCTATATGGTTTTGATATATTTTTTATATAGTGTTTGAATACTTTTATGGCACCCTAATTTGGCGGCACTTTCTTAAATGTTGGATTTAGGGTGTTACAGACAGTGTACAGTTAATATTAATTTAATTGTTGTAATTGGTTTCAAAGTAACTTTCGGTTCATTTGTTCTCCCTTTACTCAGAGAGTTGTTGCAGAATTCTAAGTCTCAGTGCTATATATATAATGCATGTGAAAGCTAAGATACATACCCAATGTAATTTCTCATATATTTATACAAGCATAAAGTGTTTTACTTTCATTTATTTATTTTTGGTAAGGAGTGTAGAAATCTACGATAGACATAAATAGTCACAAGGTTATAAATGACAACTGGTGAAAAAAAAGAGAAAATTCCTGATTTATCATCATCTTTGAATAATGTTTACGTCATTGATGATCTTTTTGTTTTTAAGGGCTTAATTAGTGGCATATATCAACTCTAACTCTCTAAGGATCTATAGGTGGACCATGTGGCATTAAAAAGGTTTGGAGGAATTGTAATAGGGCTAGCTAGCTAGATTGAGATATATATTTTCTAGTTTCCTTCTTATATATGCTGCAATGCTTTATCATCGGATCGGTTCTAAAGTTCAGTAATGACCGAAACGACCAAACTTACATTATAATTTGAAGAAAATTAAAATAATTTTATTGTCTATTTTATTATGTTTAATTTTTTCGGTATATAGAGACAAGGAGGTTTCGAAGAAGTTATATAAATATGTATTTTTATATATTTGCTTAGAAGTACTTCATCATGTAGAAACACCTTCGGCGTTACTTTTCATGCATGGAAAGATCCATATATTTAAGTAAAAACGCTTTCACCACCACACTTCAAAAATATAAATATACAGCATACCATTGCTTTAATGTTAAATCGATGGTGATAATTTTAACAGTTGAATTGACTAATCATTTTCATAATTTTCTCAACATATAAATTTTTAAAAATAATATTTGTATTATTAAGTAATACTAGTTTTGCCTCGCACAATGAGATAGATTTTCCTTCAAGAATCATCCCATATCGGATGCAAATTTTCATGGACAATATTAAAATAACACATGCATATCTTGATTTCTATATGGTAAACCTTTTTATTGCAATATTATTTATAATATTAAAAAAAAGTCAACAAAATTAATTCTAAGATTCAAAGGTTTGGATTATTTATCAAGGATGAAATTAAATATAACCTGAACATGGATGATTTTGTATAGGTGAAAATGTTCTGTTATTAATTCAATACTTATGGGTAAAGGAGTTGAACATAAAGAAACTTATAAGTTCATGCATGCAAATCCAAAATGGAGAACAACTTATCATAGCAAGTAACAAAGTACACTACAATTAATTAGGAAGAGTTCAGTGGGTCAAATATAATCAAGATTATTTTAATAAAATATAATTATCCATGCCGATAATCATGAAAGTAAACCACTACAATTCCCATCAGAGAGAGCGTTTTTTGCTTTTCAATTTTCTGTTTCGGTGGTCTGTGTATACGCAAAGTTTATGCCATTCAACCTTCAAAGTCAAACAAATCGACGGTTCTTATTAAACTCATCCCTGAGAATCATATGTCACAACGCCTTCCAGCCTCGTTACGGTTGGCTACACGTGTATTTTATTATCCATTTATATATTGACTGAAACTCGTACGAATAGGAAACTGTGATGATTAATTTAATTATGTCAATAACATTAAAAAGTCTGTAATATTCTTGCTATATAATATGCATAATCCATGGTGGGTAATATATAGAAGATTTTTTCGTGATTATGAAGTAATTAACTAATGCTTAACATGCATAGCTCTGGAGTATAATTTATCCCAACTCGAATTTTATAACAATGGATTGCTTAGTTGACTTCTTCGTCGATGTATTAGTTATTATTTTATCTAAATGAAATAAACTATATATGTAAAGATCATCACAGCAAGTGGACATGAATAATTTTAGAATTTTATCAAAATTAACATAATTTTGTCGAAATAAACATGAAAGATGGAATACATATGTGTATGTGTATAACTCGATATGATAGTGATGTAAGTTCGTTTCCGAAAATTCTGACACTCGGTCTTGTAATGTCATACCATAGATTATTACGGTGAGTCGGAGTTCAAAGCCGTTGATTCCTTTTTATTTTTTATTTTTGCTTTTATTCTCTTGATTGTGCCCTCAGTACTCGACCCTAGATTATGCACAAAATGAAAAGGTCGTTATCTTGCAGCATACTTTAGTTACTTCTCATGTAAAGTATTCTCTGAGGAAGGAGTTCAAACCTATTAAATTCATCATAGATGATATCGTTTCGGATACGCTTTCAAATAATATAATAAACAAATTGGTAAGTATTTGACCAATTACTGATTACAAGCTACGATTAAGGACAAAGTTGTGCTTATTTTTTAATTCTTCTACTGCATTGCACATCTTGATCTTTTGTAGACTGTTGATTTCGTTTGCCTATATAAAGACATGCTGTAGGTCCTTTAGCCTCTGTGCCTTTTTCCCTTCCCATATTCATTCTGCTATCTGATCATATACCTGCTTGGCTAATTATTGTTTACGCGTTTCTTTCATTAACAAATTAAAACAGCAGCAGAAATGAGGGCTGCTAGAAAGAGCTTAATAGTTTTCTTTGTTTCTCTTCTTGTGCTTGGAATTGTGAGTGTTTCTAGTGCACAGGCAGGTGGGTTGACGATGAACTTCTACGGTGAAAGTTGCAAAAATGCAGAGAACGTAGTGAGAAAAATCACGTGGAGCAAAGTTCAAGCGAACCCTGCTTTGGCTGCTAAACTGCTTAGGACTCATTATCATGATTGTTTTGTTAGGGTATGTCCAAATCACGCATGCATGCAGAAAATTTGTCATCCGACGATCTCAAATATTAATTATGTGTTTGTTTTACATGTACATGCACGGCCATGCATGGTTGAACTAACTCTTTTATCGTTGTGAACTTGAATGTGTACGTGGCAGGGTTGTGATGCGTCAATATTGCTTGATCCAGTCGACAATACTACCCAGTCTGAGAAGCAAGCAAGACCTAATTTAACACTGGAAGGTTTCGATGTCATTGATGAAATCAAAACTGAAATTGAGAAGATTTGCCCCGGGACTGTTTCGTGTGCTGACATTCTCGCCCTGGCTGCTCGCGATGCAGTTAGCTTCCCTGTAAGGCGTAGTCAAAATAAGCATACAAAAGGAAAAAGCATATATAGTTATTAATTAACAGCTATTGAAGTTCACTATTTTCAATTTATATCTCATTTGATTGCAGAGAAAGAAATCACTGTGGGAGGTGCCTACCGGCAGAAGAGATGGCTTTGTTTCTCTTGCATCCGAAGTCACTGGAAACATCCCTTCTCCATTCTCAAACTTTTCAACACTTGTGCAAATATTTACAAACAAGGGCATGGACATTAAGGATCTTGTGGTTCTCTCAGGTATATTAGTTTGTTGCACATGCACAACCATGTATTATTATGCAAGTGCCATATACATATTTAAAATTAAATAAACTGAAATGCAAAGTACTTTTTTGAGCAGGTGCTCATACAATTGGTGTTGCCCACTGTGGAACATTTTCAAGGAGGCTTTTCAATTTCACTGGTGTAGGTGATGCTGATCCTTCGCTAAATGCAACTTACGCTGAAGTCCTTAAAGTTGAATGCCCAAATCCAGCCAATCCAGCTTCAACTGTTGAAATGGATCCTCAAAGCTCCTTGTCTTTTGATAGCAATTACTACAAAATAGTTCTTCAGCATAAGGGACTATTCCAATCTGATGCTGCACTGCTCACAGATGGAAATTCAGCAAATATAGTGAACCAGTTACAAGACCCAACTGTTTTCCTCAGCGAATTTGCCAAGTCTGTGAAGAAGATGGGAGCCGTAGAAGTGCTCACAGGAAATTCTGGAGAAATCAGGAAGCAATGCCGCGTTGTGAACCCTAAATGAAAAGGAAGCAGATGTTTATATATCACCTATGTATTGATTCATAATAATTGTTGACGATTTTATGCGTATCACGGAATAAATAAATAAATTGTAGCATTACATACCCACCTACTGAAAATTGTATGGTACAGTTATTGTATTTCAATTTTCAAAAATGAAAGAATTATTACCTTTATCACTTTAATTTTCTCTAAGTATTAAAAACTCCTTTTTTTTTTCTGTGAACTTAAATTAAATTACGGATAAATTCTAGTAAATCTTTACCTTAGATCTATTAACCAGAGGTAATTAAAGTCAATAACACTATTATATAATTAACCCACTGTCCATATTATTTATTTTCATTAATCTTATTAATTTTTTATTTTTATTAAATAAATACTATACAATAGTTTTCATTAATCTTATTTATAAATATCCTTAACATTATTCAATTAAATTTAAGTTATTAAAAACGGTAGTGTGTATGACATGTCCATTGAGGAGAATTGCATTTATTTTAATATTTTAATTACTTATATTGTTATCTAATAAGTATCAATCTAATGCTTATGCTAATTTCCAGGAGAATCTTAATCCATTAATTCGATTTCGAAAAGGAAAGATTAACCGGTAAATTAACGTTTGAATTATAATATATTTTTGACAGGCAGTTAGCCAGGGGCAAAACAGAAATCGGCAATGTAGCGACACATCGGTTGCGTACGTACTGTGCGGTTCAGATACTTAATACGAACTTGTGTAATATTCAGACAGAACAGCAATCTCTTGTTGTTCGTAAATCATCTCCAGTAAGTACCAACCTCTTCGAATTCGCTGTAAAAATAAAATCTCCCTTTCTGCATGCAATCGAAAATCCTCTATAATTAATATTGTAACATTTCAGTGATTGTTTCTTCCTTTGAACAGTTTCAATGGGCAAGCAGAAGAAAAATGAGGAACTCAAAGTAAGATTTTGTTTAAAATTATTGATCAAAATATGGCCAAAAATTAATTTATTTGTCTCTTTAATCAAAACAGGTGGTTGTGGCAGAATTCACAGTCTCAATGTACTGCAATGCATGCGAACGAACCGTTGCTAGAGCCATCTCCAAGTTGAAAGGTACCAATCTAATTTCTCATAATGTATATTTTCACAAGTCATGCTCGTTTTCATTATCTAATCCAATTTTGGTAATTATAAAGGGGTGGAGAAATTTACGACGGACATGAACAAGCACAAGATTGTAATAACGGGGAGGATTGATCCGCAGAAAGTGTTGAAGAAACTGAAGAAAAAGACTGGGAAGAGAGTGGAGATTGTAGAAAAGAAAAACGAAGAGTCGCTAAAAGTTGCGACGGATGAAGGAAATGCGGTAACTGGCTGCGAAGCAGTTGGCACACCGGTTTGGGATCTTGCATGGCCTGATTGTTGCAAAAACAACGAAGTATTAATGATGTTCAGCGATGAGAATCCCAATGCCTGTTCGATAATGTAGAGAGAGAGAGAGAGAGTTATATATCATACATATCTAGGTTGAAATCAATCCATATGAAAGGTTACAAGGGGGCAAATGACTTATTATCAAGGCTAAATGTTCAAGGATTATGTACATTTTGAGGATGCATGGGATTTATGATTTTGATCTTTAGATTGTGTTTTTCGAACAAAATATCAATACTAGTCTACTACTACGTTGACTCTATTTTGAGATTCACTGTAATTGAAGTTTTTCTTTTTTTTTAGTTTTTTTTTTTTTTGGTGCTCACTCTCTCTTCCTTTTGGATTATTCGTGTACTATTATTATTCTAGCCTCTTGGGTGAGGAAGATTCTACATTTTAATTCCTCCAACTACCAAAATCACAAAAATTAAACCCTATGTTAAAAACCCATGAATCACCTATCACCCACAAAAAATTTATTAATAATTATAACCGAGTTGAATCACCTATCACCCATAAAAAATTTATTAATACTTATATTCGAGTTTCGTATAATTTCTTCACAACTGCTTGGTTGTGTTGTCAATTCTTATGATCAGTTTCTCAAGCCAGGCGTCCTGATAGGAAATTCAGGAGTTAGTGCAAGCCCATTAGTGACAGTAAAATAACTTAGGATATTGAAAAGGAAATGAATTAAAGCTTCATGAAAAAGCAATAAATGGACCTTATGTTATGTTCACATTGACATCAATGAATGATGCTGCTCTTCTTCTATTTTTAGTAATACCTGTTACCATAATTGAAATGGTCTCTAGTGGCTATTCTATGGAAGAATAAATAGATTCCATGAACAGACCAATCAAAATCTCCCACAAACAGACCCCAACTCGTTGGACTTTAAAGTGGGATCTCCTTCTTGTCCATTGATGTTGGAGGTTTGTTTTTTTCTGGTGCTGGCAATTCGGCACAGGAACAACTCGTGCTAGCTAGGCCCAACTCATGCACCGCCCTCGCTTTATTCTTGTGATGCGTCAATTGCAGAAAAACCAACGGATTTTAAAGAGTTTTTGTCATCTTAACAACCTAACATGGCCACTTTCTTTATTGTCCAATCAGCACTGTGAAACATTGAATTATAAAATGTTCGTCGAAACCATATATATTTTCTATGATGTCCATTCAAAAAGTAAACCCAAATTTACACAAGTGTCAAGTGTTGCATCGACTCTTTTAGTGGCCATTAATTAGTAGCAATTGTGATAAGTTTTGCGTGGTTGTGACAGAACTCCGTTTTTGGGGGAAAAAAAAAAGGTTGAAGTAAAATTTACAAAAGTCAATCAATTATGCCTAACAGACAGCAATGAAATATTACTTACCTTTTTGAACGTCCTCACAAATGTGTCACAAACTTAATGCATTTCAAACGCATTTGACCTATTCATACCCTTCTGTCCATTTTCCAGAAAATTCACTTCATCCAGCCTTTTGTGTAAGACTGCGAAACCCACGCAGATTTTTATTGTCTATATGACCTAAATCTTAGGTTTCGAAAATCTCTAGTGTTTCGCGAACAAAAAAGTTTGAGAAATCAAACCGGCTAACAGTTGCAACTTAACTGGAAAATGACCATGAGGAAGTAGTTTGGAACTTCTGAAGCAGTGCCTTTGACTAAGATAAACTTTTCTTTCATTTGTATTCAAGAATCAAGATGATGATTTTACATGATGTTGTTGACTTGTAGCAATGGTAACAGAAGCATATTTTACAGTAATGAAACTGAACAATAACTTCATAAAATTATTCTATTTGTAAATTGTTGGAAGAATACTGGCAAAAAATGGTGTTCTTTACTTTTTGAATGACATAATCTCGAGCGCCTCCCTTGTTTGTCCAAGTATGTTAAACACTGTTGCTGCAATGTGAGATGGAGTAAGACCAGCTCGAGCCAACTGGTCAGCAGGTGATCCGTGGTCGATGTACTGATCAGGGAGTACGAGTGGTCTCCACTGCACAAATTAATTTGAACCAAGAAGTTAGTAATCAGTAAGTAAATCAATACATAATCTACAATAAATAGTTTACTTTCAACAATATATCAAAAAGACACTCCAGTTTTTCTAAGTTCTATTGATATAGCTAAGCTTTTTTAGATTTCAACTTCGTACTTGCCTAGCAAAATGCACAAGTTTCAGAGATACAAGACCCCCCAAAAAAAATGAGAGTAAAAAATGTAGATATCGATCCAATTAGAACCGTGGTCTCCATAATTTATGCTGCTGCTGATCTCTAAAAGTAATTCAGAATAATACCTTGACTGTGCCATCAAGAAGACCATTGAGAGCCAGGAAGTGTGCGACATGAGACCCAAAGCCCCCAATTGATCCTTCCTCCACAGTAATCAGAACTTCATGCGATTTTGCCAGACTACGAATGAGGGCATGATCCAGTGGTTTACAGAATCGAGCATCTGCTACCGTCAGCCGTAATCCATGGGTTTCTAATAAAGAAGCAGCAGCTAAACAGCTCTGAACGGGTGTTCCATAGCCCAGGAGTGCAACCCTCTCCCCTTCAATTAATATCCTGCCTTTCCCAATCTGCAAGAATATAGCCAAGATTTTTGAAACTAAGATACTTACATTCTTGAGATTTTCTGTCCTTACAGGATCAGCAATTATAGACTTAGCTGAACCTTACCTCAAGAGGAATGCCTTTGTTTCCTGGTGGCAACTGTACACCAATCCCATTTCCTCTTGGGTATCGGAAACAGCTGGGTCGATCATTGATGGCAGCAGCAGTGGCAACCATGTGAAAAAGCTCTGCCTCATCAGACGGAGCCATTACCACCATGTTAGGAAGGCATGCCATGAAAGTGACATCAAAAGACCCACAATGTGTGGGACCATCAGCTCCAACCAATCCAGCTCTGTCCATAGCAAATCTTACAGGCAGCTTCTGCAAATCCACATCGTGCACCACCTGCAATAAGCATGTAGAAAGCATTCTTATAGCACTCTAAGCTCAAGTTATGTAGAAGAAACAATATGAAATCAACTGTAACTTACTTGGTCATAAGCCCTCTGCATAAAAGATGAGTAAATTGCACAAAATGGTTTAAGGCCTTCACAGGCCAGACCTGCAGCAAAAGTAACACCATGCTGTTCTGCTATCCCAACATCAAAGCATCTATTAGGGAAGCGGCGAAGGAAGAGATTCAGTCCTGTTCCACCTCCCATTGCAGCATGGATTGCAACAATATCCTTGTCCACCTCTGCTTCTGCAATCAAAGCTTCCGCAAAATATGTTGTATAAGACTGGGTGAGAGAACTGGGTTTGAATTGCTTTCCAGTTGCAGGATCAAACTTTGCCACTCCTACAACATCAAAATACAACGTAAATTATTCTTTTATTTACATATGATGAATATCATCCGATGCTATGAATTTGTAATAAGTGTTTACCGTGGTACTTGTCTGCAGCCTTCTCAGCATATGGATATCCCCTGCCTTTCTCAGTGACAACATGGATCAGGACTGGACCTGTTGTTTTGGTATTCTTAACTTCTTCGAGAATGGCAATAAGGTCATCTATGTTGTGACCATCAACAGGGCCAATATAATAGAGTCCAAGCTCTTCAAACAGAGTTGACCCAGAACCACTGATCATCCCACGAGCATATTCATCAACTTTTGCAGCCAGTTCATGCATAGGCCCACCTATTTGCTTGGTAACTCCCTGCAATTATATTAGTCACAGCAACTAGGTTCAATTTCAAATATTTTTGAGGACATAAGTTTTCCTTCATTATTAAAACTCCTGTCCTACCTTTGCAACCTCCCTGAGTTCTCTGAGAGGCCTGTTTGATTGCAACCTGCTGAGAGCACTGCTCAAAGCCCCTACAGGGGGTATGGGTCCATCTAGAGTAGCAGTGGGTAAAGAAACTTGTTTGTTGTCATTGAGAATAACAATCATGTCAGAATCCAGGTACCCAGCATTGTTCATGGCTTCATAAGCTTGGCCTGCAGTCATGGCACCATCGCCTATAACTGCTACCACATGATTCTCGTTTCCCTTAAGATCTCTACCGACAGCCATACCTGTACAGCCAAAAGAATTTAAGATTACATCATATAAATTGAACGCACGCCTATGTTATTAATACATAAAATCCTAGATAAGACAACCAGGAAAATATTTTCTACTAAAGAAATCTTTGAAAGTCACTTTCCAGAATTTGTAAGTTAGGTTGGAAATAAATAAAGGATGTGGACTAAATTATTTTTTCCTTTTCTGAAAGCAAAATCTCACTAATCAAGTAAATAGATAAGAAAAGGAGGCTGTTTTCCTTTCATATTGTGATAACTACAAATTAAAATCAACAACTTACCAAAATTTTTAAACAAATTAGTAGAGAGAGATGAAGAATTGGTTATGCCTACTTTTCTACAGCACCAAAAAAACTCTAAAATAGATGAGTTTTGACTAGGAAAATTGAGTTCTTATTTTTGTTAATAACCGTAATCTTGTTCCAAAAACTTTACGTTATATCTCTGATTATTACCCAAGCCAGCAGAAATAGTGGTAGAACTGTGGCCAGTTCCAAAGCAATCATATTCACTCTCAGACCGCTTTGTGAATCCCGAAAGACCATTTGTATGTCTCATGGTATGCATCTTATCTCTTCTCCCAGTCAAAATTTTGTGGGGGTAAGACTGCAAATGAATAGTCAGACCATCAGAGTAAGAACAACTATCCTATATATATGTATATATTCTGGTTTTGCTACCGGAACAAATCTCTCTAAAGTCTGTAGTGCACAAAAAGGAGGAAACAGATGAGAATTGCACCTGATGACCAACATCCCATAGTATCTTGTCTTTAGGAGCATTGAAAACATAATGAAGTGCCACAGTAAGCTCAACCACACCAAGACTTGAGCCTAGGTGACCCCCAGTTTTTGAAACATTGAATATGACGTCCGACCGCAATTCATCTGCTAGTTGTTTCAGCTCCTGAATTCATGACAAGTACAAAGTTTTACATGTATACAATATGAGAAATAAAGTTTCTGGCTTAAAAAAATACAAAAATCTAGATGGATATTTTCTCTTAAGTACCTTGATAGATAGATTTTTCATATGAATTGGATAGTTTACGGTGTCCAAGAGAGGTGTGGCTGGTCTTTGTGAATAATATTCTCCTCTCTCCGAAAGTGATGCACAAACCCCACCTGACCTTTTTCTGACCTGAATCTAATCAAATCAAAACAAAACAAACCACCCATTTTATTTCAGAAACTTTTATTTTGCCAAAAAAATCTGAAATTCCTAATCAGTACGAAAGAAAAAAACATAAAACGAAAATAATATCCCGTCTCGTGGCCTCTTTTCCATCATCAACCACTATAAAAGATTATTCATGCTCAACTAATTGAAAAACCTTGAAACTTCTAATAAAATGAACAAGACAAAGTCTTCTTAACTCAGTTCAGCAACACATACAAATAAAGGGATGAGTTTTAATTCACACAAATATATGTGCAATAGAGCGGACCTGATTGAGCTTGTGTGAAGAATGGGAAACTAGATCTGCTCGCCAGAACACATGAGAAGTAAGAGGAATAGACTTTTGAGGATCTGAAACTATACTTGGTCGGTTGACATGAGCTGGAAATGAGAATGCACAGAGAGCCATAAAAGATATTGCAACAAGAACAACAACAAAGAAAGCTCAAGAACTAAGGGAAGAGGTCAAACTAAGAAGAACCCAGAAAAAGAACATGCAGTGAAGAATGTTAGGGACAATGAGAGAGATTCAGAAGAGTATAAATAATGGCGTGCGTGTCTTTCACCGTAAATTACTTAGTGCTAGAAATAGTGGACTAATAGCGCTGCGTGAAGGAGTTGAATATTTAAAACCAAAAATTAAATGAAGAGAGAAATATAAATGCGTGTATGTGCGGATGAAATTGATACTGAACAGAGAGTTAGTGGGTCTGTTAAAGAGAGAAAGTTCTTACAGAACACAACTAGACGTGAGCTTTGTGCTCGGTTTCCATATACATGATCTTTACCATTTTACCAACAAAAATGTTTCAGAAAGCGCACTCGCAGATCCTTTTTCATTGGCCCACGTCGACAGAAATCGCAACCGGATAGATTGCTTAGATAGATAAATGCTCGCAAGAATTAGGATCTGATGTTGTTGTGCTTATAATTTACCAGAGAGTTTTCCTCTCTGATTGGTTGGTTTGAGCAGGACGTGAGTTTGGTATTTCTAGTTTTCGCTCGACTTTATCTAACAGCAAACGTGAAAAACTGTTCTCAGTTTATTTTTTTACTAATATCTATTATCTTAATACTTTCTTCAATGCCAAATGAATATAACTTTAAGATGTTTTAATTAACACATTAAAATGTTTGGTGATTGAAAGACTAATCTTTTATGGGTACTACATTTGTCAAATTCAACTTAATTAATTTTAAAATATATTTGACATTAAAGTATTGTTCACGCAGTATTCTTTTATTTCAGAAACAGAATTAATAGCTGTTGGGCATAAATGAGAAATAATTGATAAATAAAAATATTTACTGGAATTGTGAAATAGAATTTTATAAATATTTACACGTGTGTGGATGAATAGTCGGTAAACATTGACATAAAAAAAAAATTCAGTAGATATTAATTTATAAAATACTCAATAAATTTTCTTCCAAAGTATGATACAAATTTTTGAGATAGATTTGCACATATCTCATCTTTCAGCTCTCAATAAATTTTTGATTTAATATTATTAAATTGTATATGTAGGTGATTATTAAATTATAAGTGCTTTTAAAAATTAATTGCAAAAATTACAAACTCTTCTAGTATGTTAGATTAGGTTCTTACTATTAATTAAGTAAAAGCCAGAGTTGCCAAACTTAATAATGGTCCTTTCTTGACCAAATGCTTGGATTTGTTTGCATTTGATCAAGAAATGTTACCCCCATTTTTCTACAATGCGTGAAACACGTTTGGATGGATTTTTGATAAAAATTATTTTGATTCTTAATGTCTCATGTGATTAAAAATTATTTTGTTTCCTAATCAATAATGATAATAAAAAATAATGGCATTAACTATTAATTAATTAAAGTCTAACCCAATTCCAAATCACAATCAAATTTCTAATACTAATATGACATGCAATATAATCAGAACTTAAAATAAAATAATCCAATCATGTTCCACGTTCCAAACATAACATGGAATGGAATAGCTCCCCAATCAAATAATTGAAGTTCCGCTGGTTCACTATGGGCCGGGCCTCTTCCATGAATAATGAATGGGCTGCGAAACCCATCAAAGCTTCGGTTTCATTTCTAGCCTATGATTCAGTAATTAATAATGCATCCCAGTGTAACGGGTGTCCGTCGAAACAAAATTCTCTCACAAGAAGCAGAAGAAGAAAATGCAACGTAGTAGCCGCCGAAATTGTTGCCAATGCCACACTTGTAGGAGGAAGACGACGGGCAAAACGTGAATACTGTTAGGTGCCCAAGTTTGAACGAAAACTATAAGACCTGATTTCTATCTTCCTGCCTTTCAAAGTTGGTTCAAGTTCACTAGGAGGTTTGTTTCTAATGTTGTCACAGGTAGCAGTTTGCAAGCAAAAGAACAGTCAGACTCATTATTAACAGCTAAATGATGTACAATGAAACAAAACATATCGCATGATTTAATGCATCATTGCCACATCTCATAAACAAAATGATAAGAGGATTCAAATGACCATATAAAAATTATAACACCAAATTTCTCTGTGTGTGCAGGAGAAAGAAAGCAATCAAACAAGAAAAATAAATAGTATCCCCGCAATATCTATTTATTGAGCTCACGGAAATTCCAAAATTGTCTACAAAAACAAGAATAGTATGCTAATATGAGTCAATAAACAGGAAACATCACTCAAGCCTTCTCACTTCATCTTTGCCTCTGTAAAGAGAACATGACGATCCACCCGTGGGTCATATTTTCGGAACTCAAGCTTCTCCAAGACTTTCTTAGCACTCTTCCTCTTGACATAGAAAAATCCAGTCCCAGCTGCTGAGACAAGCCGGACAAACATGAAAGTCTTCTTCTTGTCACCCATTCTGCAATTCACAACTTTCAAAGACCCATCAGATTAACACAAACAATGTTCTATCACAAAGAAAGAAGCAACAAAATTATACGCGTGTATAAATACATTTAGTAACTATCACACAAGGATAAATTACAGGCAATGAATAAGTTCAATGCTTTTGAACATCAGTTGAATTATGAATTCAATATGCAAACATAATTATTATTTTAAGAAGACAAAATCTTCTCAACCTCCAATAAGAACCCAGAAACCAGATTCAAATTGAATCCAAATTCATTAACAAACAATTAAATCATAAAGCTTTCTCATAATTAAAACAAACAAAAACCTCACTGACAAAACTTAATCAAGAGCTACAAAATACACTCAACAGGTTCGAGTACGAATAGCTAATACAGCCAACAGATATTTAAGTCAACAATCATCGATAACAACAAACATCTCAAGTGCAAATCAAATATTAAAAATTGAAACTTGAAACGAGCAGAATCTAGCTTCAATTATCAATACCGCACTAATAATATGGCTACAATAACAATAAAGTTAGTTTAGAAACAAAACCAAAAATGTATTGAATGTTGATGAACTTATAGTTAAATTATGCAGCAGTGAGCAACTGAGATCAGAGTGGGATGAAATGTAAATAGGAGAAAAACGACGATACAAAGAACTATTTTAGGTTAGGACAATTTAAGAACTATTTTAGGTATAGGAAAATTTCTCAACATAGCCTCATTTTGAATCCAATTCACTGAACTAACCATGTTTCAATTTTTTTTTTTAATATTAATCTAACCAAACATCTATTTTTCGGACAAAATTGCCCATCAATAGCCATTTACCATGAAAAATGAAATTTCCCAATTCAATTATTTACATCCCATTCATCGAATAATAAAGACCATTTACCATGAAAAATGGAAATGCAAAACTCAGTTTCAAGTTTAGTTTTCCTACCCCACTAACACATTTAATCACAATCATACATTGAATTTTCAAGTTTTTAGCAACTATATTTTTGGAGGCCTCCATAAGGTCAATACCGAGTGTATCATACACTTTCAATGGAAAATGCAAAGCATATATTCTCCGACCAAAGCAAGGCATCTCAATTGGACTTCAATATAATATTGAACAAAAGAATAATAAAAAAAATTATTACATGACCATAATTCAAATAAATCAAAACAATTCAAATTAACAGTTTGCAAACAATAGCATGTCTTAAACTCAAACTAAAATTCTTCATAAATTCAGTATCTAACTGCAGTTGAGTACAGTCTATATTCGAAAGTATGGTTTTGAGTATTTACCAACACATTTGAGTTATCATCATCTTAACCATTTCTAAACAATTCAAGTGCTCCATACCACACTTTATTATATATACACTAATAATATTTATATATGAAATTGTAATAAAATTAATTAAAATTTAGAAATTAAAAGTGGGCATGCCGCAAATCATGGTCTGGAAGAAAGGTGCAGTTGATTTGGGTAGGAGTGGAAGTGGACAAACAAGGCTAAAAGAAAAAGATTGTTCACTTGTTCCCTTGTTGCTTCTATCTTTCTCTTGTTTCTATGTCTTTAATTTCTCTTTTATTATTGAATATCCACTTTGTGTACAACTTAAGCCACATCTTCTATTCTTTGTCTTGCATTTAGTTTTTATCCAAATTCTAAAGGCATCCCTTCTTCTTCCACACTAGAACTTATAGATACTCATTTGCTTTATCTCAGTATTTAAACTAGAGATTCAAATTTTTTTGTGCATTTTTAAGAGTTGATTTTTTCATTTAGAGTCAACATCTCCTTTTAAAGAGTAGATATGTATCTAAATTAAACTTCCATTAAACTTTATCTCAAAAAACATTTTATTTTTTTTGCATATTTGTTCTCTAAATATTTAGAGTGGAACTCCTCTCTTTAGGAGTAGACATCTAAGTAAAAACTTTAATTGAGTTTATTGTCTATGCTATCTGTTGAATAAAAAAACAGGATTCTCCCCCACAATGAACTAAACAGATCTATAAACAAGAACCAAAAAGTTTTTGGTCAGGAACTGGAATATTGTACCTATCTAAGCCACAAAACAATTATACCCCTCAAAGCCCCAGGTTAAACTAAACAGGGAACACATCCAAAAAAGGATGACATTAAAATTGGCAATCAAATTAAAAATAAAATAAAGAATTCATCACAAAACCCTTACAAAAGCAGAACTTCTTGAACAATATCCTTCTTTTACAATGCAAACTAACCTAAAATAAAACCTGAAATGCTAGAAAGAACTAAAATAAACCACTCACGGCAGAAACTCCTAGGCAAATATTTCTGCAAAAGAAAAAAAGAGAAACTAAACACAGCGGACTTCTTACCAACAATCCAAGAAGAAACAAGATCTGACCACACAAAATAAACTTTAATAGATCTAAGGAACTAATCCAGCTATAATATAAAACAAACAACAATGAACAGACTTCAAAAACTGAAAATGAAAAATAAATGGACTTATCTTCAAAAACCCATGAACACTATAAGCCCTAGAGAGTGAAAGCAACCGAAAATCAGAACCCTTCAAATTACAAAACAAATCTAACCATAACATAACAGCTGCAAAAAAATAAAGCAACATTCGTTAACCCTGCAATAGAAGAAAAAATTAAAAAGAAAGCGTTTCCATCAACCCACTAACACGAGAAACTCTAACATCACAAACATTTACTAAAAAAACCCAAAACAGGAATTTATCATTTATCAACAATAAAAGTAGTAACTTGAAAACAAATTCGAACGCAGTTGTAATAAACTCTAATTCTTTTTCAAGTCAGGTCAACTGCACTCGAATTCTAGTTCAGTACAGCTGTGCTACAGTCTCGAAGATCACAACACAGCCAACAAAAACACTTTAATCAACACCTCAATCATGTCTAAATCATCTCAATCATCAACATTATAAGTTTATATCATGCAGTTCAACGTCCAAATCGCTTAAACTCTGCTAAGAAAATTTAAAAAAAAAAAAAGAAAGAAATCACCAACCTTTCGCGAGGCTGTCGCTGTCGCCAACTACTTCGAGAAAATCCGCGGTCGACTCTTTCGATTTGGAACTTAAGGTTTTGGCAATTAAGTGATTTGAGAATTCAGGGTTTTTAGAATTTGGAGATTGTTTTTAGGGTTTTTGCAATTGGAAAATTTCAGCTTCTAGGGTTTTGAAAGAGAAAATAAAAAACGTTAATTTTCGTGTTTATTGATGAGTGGGGTAAAATGATCCGATAGTTGATATTTTGGTTGGTTTGGCAGAAAAAAAGAAAATTGAAAGAGGGTGAATTTGGCAAATTAAATGGCTAGGCAACTGCTTAAAATGACAAAAATGCCTTTTCTTCGGGGCTGGCACATGTTAGTGGTAGCGTATTTTAGCAACCAATTGACGGTACCCTAAAATTCATTCCCCTCTCTCTTCAGTCTCAGCTCGTTCTCGCTAGAGAAAAAAATTTTCAAAGTAATCGAGAAAAGGTAAAATTAAATTAAATTAAATGTTTGATTTAGTTTAGTTTATTGACTCGGAAATATTGATCGCCTTTCACGTTAGTTTCTTAGAAAATTTCGAAATCGTTCGTGGAATCGGTAGATTAAGTGTCGGTTAGGATAAATAACTTTCGAAATTTCGTCAAAATTTTTCTGTTTCTTTCGTTTTCTGAGGAACTCAACAGAATGTGAATCAATAGAGGTCCTGAATTTCCTTTCCCATTTGTTTTGCAGATAATCGATTGGAGATGGCGAGCGCGGTGGACGCTACAGGAGATCCGATCCCGACATCGGCGGTTCTAACGGCTTCGTCTAAGCATATCGCATTGAGATGCCAACCGGAAAACATTGAGTTTTTGAAATGCAAGAAGAAGGATCCCAATCCCGAGAAATGTCTTGAGAAAGGTCGCCAAGTCACTCGCTGCGTCCTTGGCCTGTAAGTTTCTATCTCTTGATGTTATTGAATTTAAGTTTTTAACTGCTGATGAAGTGATCAACCTGAAAAGAAATTAAAAAACGGTGTGTTTCAGTTAAATCTTTTTGGTTTCACTGGAGTTTTACCTTTTCTGAAGAAAAGATAAATGGATTTTGGGATGCAAAAAGATGGAAATGTGTTAAGCAGCATTTCATCTTGTTAGGAAAATTTCTGTAGTTGGGAGTATTCTGTGAGAACAACACAAACAGATTAATGTTTATTTTGTTTCTCCATTTAGATTTGGATTCCTTGCAACATAAATGTACACCAATTCTAGTTTCTATTCCGGTGGGGTTGATAGATAATATGTTAACATCCCAGTCTAAAGGCATGTTGGATAAACTTCATTTTAGTAAAAAGTTCACTCTTACAAGGATCATTTTTTGGTCAAACTTGGGTTTTGCTGTTGGCAAGTTCTAGTCTTTCAAAGGTCTTACACAACAAGATCTTGCGGTTGAAAATGTTAATGAATTTGGCATCATCTTCTTGTTATTACTTACCATCATTTCTTTTAAACACGGGAATTTTATGAGTTCTAAATAGCAAAGATCAGGATCTTGATAAATAACTTTGTAATGATTTGAGGATGTATACAACTGAAGGAATAAGGGGATTTTGCAAATAAATGTAACAACCTTCTGACTTGAAGATTTGTAAAGTTTTGATTTGTTCTTTGATAAACAGATATAGGATTTGTTTCATGAAAAAACTTAACAACAGAGTCCCTTTGACACAGAACTCGAATTTTGCCCTACTGCACTTGACACTTTCTTCATATTTTGCCTCCCAACCCCACTTCTTGCTTTTCATTGACTACAATGAGAATTTGATATCTTTGTGGTGCTTAGTTTTCTTATATTAGATCCCTATTAATCAATTTACCACATATTTTTTACATTTTGATGTTTTACGCCTCTGTTGCTCAGCTATCCCACTTGGGTAATCTATATCCTAACATGTATCCTGAATGTCATATTTCTCCCACATGTCAATGATTTGCACTAATAATGGGCTGATTTCTGATGCTTGGTAGGTACTTTCTGATTTATCTTTGAAATTATGAAATGATTTGTCTGATTTATTTGGTTGAAAAATTTTGTTCTTTGAATCTTGCCCAAAATGTATATGATGTTCTAGCATATAAAGCATATGTACAGACTATTGTTGGTTGATTTCTAAACTGTGTGATATATGGCCCTGCAGGCTAAAGGATCTTCACCAAAGGTGCACAAAGGAGATGGATGCATACGTTGGTTGTATGTATTACCATACAAATGAGTTTGATTTATGTCGCAAAGAGCAGCAAGCATTTGAGAAAGCATGTCCTCTTAATTGATTGGCAAACATACTTGTGATGCAATGCTGAGAATAAGTTAGGACACTTTGCAATGAGCAAATACTGTTGTTCCATACATTTTTTGTGGAACTTGCCTTTCACTTTGAATTATCTCCCTTCTGTATGGTTAAGATTACCTGCTGAAAATCTTTGATTGGAAAGACAACTCCACTTGATGATTGCTTCTTTCACTGTCTGAATAGTTGATGCGTTATCAATTTACCTGTCTAATGCTTGATACAAAGAAGAGGTCGGCTATAGCAGAAGAACAATGGGGACCTCAGTCCTCTTGTAGTGTGGGAATGGTATTTACTAACCAGAGAGAGAGTATGAGCTTGGCTGAGGAGATCTACAGCTAAGTGTCACCTTACCTAAGTTCTGACTGCATACGTGTTCCCCCAAACCAAGTCGCATACATTAAAAAGTACTTCACCTCATGTTGGAGCTTGATACCAAGTCATTCTTTGTTGGTAGTAGATAAAAATGACCCTGTAAATAATACCAGCATTGATATCCCAATCTGTGACATTTCCACCAGGTCGATGGATTCTTCCGACCCAGGACTTTACAGTGATTTAGCCTAACAGGAAGGTCACCTAACAGGTGATTAGCCCTGTCAACAAATATGTAAGTTAACAGACGGATGCGCGACTAAGGTTTATTGATATCATTCTGTGATAGTACTAGTAGTAGCTACAGCCAAATGAAAAATCATAGGCTAGTGTGAAGAATATTTTAGAATGAAAACTTTCATTGGATTTAACCTGCAAGAGTTTCGTAGGGCGAATTTTCCTCGCACAATGAATCACATTTATCTTACGGCTAGTCGTTGGAATGATGTATCTCTTTAATCGACCAGATACCAGCACGTGGAGCCCGCCGGCCTAAAATTTTTTTCTTTTTTTCGGGTGCGGAATCGTCCAAATGTTTTTCCTTTTAGTTTCAAAATATTTTTAAGCACTTTGATTTTTGTTAACATTCAAACCACATCTATGTACTTATATTCATAAATCCTTTTGCCTTAAAACTCATTTCTACTGTCATTTAACTAGAAACTGTTCAGTCCTTTCTCTGAAAATCTGATAGAATTCTTATAACTAAAGGATGAATTGGCAGTATTTGCTGGCAGATTTAAGATCTTTCTTTGTTTCCCATTGCAAGAGTCAGCATTGCTGAGCAGCTGCATCAAATGTTAGGTGGCATCATTTCGGGCAGGCCACTATCTATTTTGTACCCTAAGGGATGTTGGGACTGCAAGCCCAGAAATTGAAAACTACTTTCATGGCCAAACATCATCCCATTCTCTAAGGTTTCATAATGTGATCCTCAGACTTTCTAGCAGATGAATCAAAGAACACCCATCCACATAAGTTTCATGTGCACCCGCGAAGTTGTATTTAGAGCATCTAGGTAAAAGGCAACCATGATGCCACTCAGGAACGGATGAATTCACCAAGTAAACTATTTAGCATTTCCTCGCCTACTCATTACAAACTTAATTTGACTAGCGATATTAAAATGATAAAAGCATCAAACATGAGCAAAGAGTATGAACATTAGTCATAAGTCATATACCAACAATCCTACCATTTTTAACACATTCATCTTGGCTAAACTAACTCTAGTAGTAAACCATCCCACTGGAACCCCCAACCAGCACTGCTGATGGAAGAAAAACTTGAACAGCCACTAGCGAGGACTGCACCAAAAAAAAAAAAAAAAAGCATATAACAAATCAAATTGCTGGCCACATGCAAGTAAAACAAAATAATAGGTGCATACGAAAAGAAATTCCATGGGCACGCTATTAACTTTTAACAAAGGCCAACAAATTCACCCCAGGTTCCGTTAAATTTGACAAACCACTCTCAGAGAAGTAGTACTTACATCTATCTTAGGCTATTGAAACAACAAAACTCATATTCAGAACAAAATTTCCCTTGATTGAGGCATGAGCAATTCCATATGCTTTAATTACTCTACAAGAAGCTTATTCAGATCTAAAAATACACTTAAAGCTCATTCCTGTTTCATTCATTCAGGAGGCTATGGTGACTTCCGCTCACCAACGTCACCATATTTTGCATCTTTCTGAGATAAGAACCAAAGACCTAACCTAAACCCAGCCTTTCACTACTAAAGAACTATATGTGCCAAAATTCCAGTTAAGATCTAATAAACTGATCAGTAACCCTAAAGTGCATTGCAAAATTTGTTAAAACAATAAAGATTTAATCAAAAGTGGTAACCAAGAGAAGTAACTACCTCTAGGATTGTGAACGAGACCTGGAAGGACTGCGATTATTGCCCCTAGGGCTCCTTGACTGTCTTGGTTCATAATCCCTCCCCGCATGGGGGCTTCCCCCATTCTCCCTTGGGGTTGAGGACCTCTCATTTGACCTGTAATCCCTTTCATCACGTGGAGAAAGAGATCTTGAGATAGACTTGGATTGTCTTGGAGAGTGATAATGATCCCTTGACCTGTGATCCCTGTCTCAGCAGCAAACAAAGACATTTATACCTTTCACTTTCAGAAATCTTCACGCAGAAGAAACATATGAATAACAAATTCTTCAAACAAAAACAAGAATAATAACAAAAGATAAACAAGCTTGTAGAACACAACATAAAATGCATCCAGAATTAAACAAAATACACAATTGTGCAAGTCTGTCCCCATATGTAACCTCCATAAAACCTCAGAAACAAAAGCAAATTCAGAACACACTAGATCATCAAAAATTGGAAACAGATATCCAAAATAAGACAAGAAAACTCTACTTACATCCTCGTTAAAACTAATTGATCAAAATATGACCTTTACCTTTTTCCAGTGTTTCTGAACAAAAATATGACATTGGATCCAGACACAGAATTAGGCTCTATAATGTTGTACTGATTGATCAGCTTCGGACAACTTCATAGCTCTCTTTGCCCCAACTTTCTAAAACCTCAAATTATCTTTTTCTTGGAACAAAGCCATCATATATCTACAGGTAAAAACTTTGTATGGCTTCCCTCTTTGAAGATGATTTCTTTCTTTGGCCAACTATAAGCTTTATATTCTTTCTTAACTGGATGGTATATGCAAAACAATATATCAAACTTAAATAGTTTCTTTATTGAAAGAATCACTTAACAAGCTAAGAAAGAAAAAGATGAGGTACCCTTGTGACTCTAATCATCTCTCACACCAAGTTTAGCCAGTTCATTCAATGTAGCAACCCTCACAGACCAAATGTCAAAAGAATAAGAAAGCCCATGCAACTGAATAGCTGGTGAAGGTGAGATTATGCATAATACTTATGGAGAAGCTTTGACAGAAAGATAAGCATGTTGTCATGACTTTATGATCTCTTTCTCTTTAATCTTTATAAATCCAGAAGTCTTTAAAGTCTCCCTTTTCACTTTTACTATCTGCATAAACAAGGTCACCAGCAGATAATATTCATATTTGTCGTAACACATTACATGATCTCTAAGGCAAAAAAAACCGTCACAGCATTAAAGTTCAAACATTCAGAAGAAAGGTAGGTCAGTATTCGAGAAGCTTGGATATTATTAAAAGCCACTAGTAGAATTAGCAATAAACCTGTGAGATTCCCTGGTTCTGAACCAAGAGTAATTCTTAATGGCAGCTCCAAATGTGCAACAAATGTTTCACGCAAAAGAAATTGTGAAATTAAAGCAAAAAAAATCATATGACAAATTGTGATATGTACAATCTTGACCAAATGTGAACAAAACCAACAGATCAGTAAGTTCAAATAAAATAAAATAAGAAGAATCCCTTAATTATATAATTGATCTGCACAATACAAAGAAAGGAATTTAAACTCTTTTAAATTAAAAGAGACACGATGCTCACCTTGAGCTGCGCCTTGGGGAAGGTGAGCGAGAGTAAGCTGGAACCAAAAGAGAAATCTTTTAGCATGATTCTATATAATACGCCTTGTTTGTTTTTGCATGTAGTTTCGTTATCATGAATAGCTCCAACTCATAAGCAAACAATGCATGACAGTATAACTTAAGCGTAATCATGTCAGAACTTCAACTAAGCATGAGAAAGAGTTAACTGACAATGATATCGCCGTCTCGGGGATCTTGGTGGAGTCCTCCTGTGGCTTCCTCCATATCGACCACTTTACACACAATACGGCACATAGAAATACAAAAGCAAAAGGTTCATAAGCATGTAATGGAATCAAAGAGGTCCAAATTAACCAAAAGCTAATGACACAAATGGACAGCAAAGAGAAAATCTGTTGTCTACAATACCTTATGCGAGCACTCGTACGCATCTCCTGTGGAGTTTTCCTATTCTCCTCAGCAAAGACAATTTTTATCTCTCGTCCACCAATAAGTGTATGGTTCAGCCGTTGCTTTGCTTCAGCTGCATCTTCAGCATAGCGAAACTTCACAAATCCAAAACCCCGCGGTTCTCTGTAAACTCAAATCATGCCAATCCAAAACCATGAATTCAACTATTTAATGATTAACTAGTACTCACGCGTCAAACAAATTATTTATTTACAAAGTCATTAAAGAGAGCATACCCAGTGTAGTAATTTTTAGGAAGATACACGTCCTTTACCGGGCCATATCTCTCAAATGGAACCCTAAGGTCTTCCGGCCTGCACAGCATAATGAAATAAGTCCTAACTTATTCATCAATTGTAACATAAAATTGACAAATACATACAGATTTCCCGTTTCATCTTGCAGAACAGCCTTCTTGTTGCTACATCATATTATGTTCATCAAACTTCTCATAAATCAATTTCTACTTTTTCTAATAGCAAATGTACTTCGGAGAAAGATATGTCAACAAATGATAGATAACCAAAAAAGTTCAAAAAAAAAAAAATCAGCTGATAAGAGAAAATATAAAGTGCCCAGTTTGATTCTTTACGACCGTCCATATTCGAATAAACACATGTATGTTAAGATATAGACCTGGCGTCGAGAGGGAGATTACGAACGAGCAAGCCAGAAGGAGCGGGAGAACGGCGGTCACCGTAAGACCTGCGAGGATCGTCGTCGTATCGCTTTCTGCCACGCGAGCGAGGGCTTCTGCTGCGGCGGCGAGGGCTGAGGCTCCGGCTTCTGTATCTCACCATAGCTTCTAATTTTTAGTCGAGTAGAAAATTTCAAAACCCTAACCCTAACAAAGAGGAAATTTCGAAAGTTTTGGAGGGAGGGAGCGAGGGAGGAAGAGAAGGAAAATTTATATATTACACTGAAGAGTGTACTCACTCAACACTCTTTTTACGGTTTGTCTGGGTCTTGGGATTTTTTACGTCATTTTTACGCGGTTGGATAAAGCGCTTTTCCTTGTCTAATATAAAGATTAACAATCTATTACAATCTTTTATTATTTGGGTCACTTTTTTTTTTTTTTTTTTTTTGCTTTAAAATCTTTCAGGCGAGCAAAAAGTACATTTGAATTGTGACAGTTTGATCATTCTTTTTTTTTTTTATTACAATTAAATAATTTGATTCAACTCGAGATCACGATTAATCAAAGCCCATCATCAATGCATATCTCTAATAATTTTTTTTATAATTATTCTAAAAGTAGTAACAATAAAGACTAATTATTTCTTGAAAATATTCACTTAAACCTAAATTGATTGATTGATTGACTTTTTCATAAATTAAAATAAATTCGTTAACCCCAAATTTTAACTTTGTGCTTATTGCCAACCAACCTAGGTAAGGGCTAGTGGACGTCTATTGGATCATAATTTATAGATAAATTATCTTTTTTATTAACAAATAAAAATCACATAATCTAAACATACATATCTAAATTGTGTTAATATTTATATAAACTTTTATAAAATCCTAATTATAAATATAAATATTAAAGTATTAATTTTTATTGGATATGAACTAATCATCAATAAAAAATTAGTTTATATTAACGTGAATTTTTAATTTTTTAAAAATTAAACACTTGTAACTAAATAATGATATATGAAAGAATTTAAAAAATATATTAGTATTGCATGTCCTACATTTCTATGAACATAAAAATAGATTATATAGAATATGTAATAATAATAATATAATCATATTATATATATATTGTATCGTTAAAATATGTAGAAATTTAAATTTTTAATAACTTCTTTTAATGAAAATCACAAATAAAGAGAAAATTTATAAAAGTTTATAGAGACCTTCCCTGCTACATTATTTTCACCCAGTTGACCGTTAAAAAAAATGTCAAATGACTAAAATAGGCTTATCAACATGTAGTAATGAAAATTTAACTCTATCATTCTTTTACCTATTTACATTTTTTTAAACCCTCAATCCATTTTAAATGTAACACTTAGGATTCATAAATTTTTATTTAATTTTTTATATTATTATTATTATTATTTTGTAGTTATTTATTTATTTCATTTTTGTTGAATAATAGAAAGTAATAGTTGTTGTACAAAAATAGTAAAAGAAATAATAATAATAATATTATTATTATTATATATACAAAAAAATAATAATAATATATTCAATTTTAAAAATAAAAATAAAAATAATATAAAAATAAAATACAAAAAATTAGTTTTTCTTGCCATCTCAAAACAACAATAATTATTATTTTTCATTCTTTAACAAAAATAAAAAATAAATCACAAAAAGTAAATTTATTGTTATATTACATTTAGGTCAGTAAGCTAAGAATTTAAAAGAAAAAAAAGGTGAAAAAAAGAATATGATTATGATCTCATTAATATGAATTATTGAAATCATTTTAGTCATGTAACATTTTCTAATGATAAACACATGATCAATTGGATGGAATATGAAATACCAAGATAAGGAAAGTCATTATAAATTTTCTCTTTACCTGTAATTTCTATAAACTTCAAATAATGTATATGAAAATACCCCTTTTAATATTATCAATTTAAAAAATGTGATTATTTTTACCGAAGAAGAACTCTATATAGACATACAATACTTTTGATTTCGTATTTAGCTTACATAGAAAAATAAGAGTTAAAAATCCTAAAAGAGTCAGAAGTTGTAAAATAATAAGGACATTTTTTACATTTAAAACATTTACAAAAGATTTTGATTATATATATGTAAATTTTAAAAATAAACTTTAATCCTATTTATAATTAGTGCGTATAATCTTTATTTTGATTTTTAATTAATATTAAAAACTCATACTACATGAAAATATCAAAAATCTCGATTCCAAACAAAGAGAATCCACTGTAACCCTAGTACGGAATCAGTATCTACTTGAACTTTACGGTAAAGCACATCAGCTTAAATGCCAGTTTCACGTATAAAAATAAATAATAGAAAAGAAGTTTTATCGCAAAGCACTTTTTACCTTAATTAATATGATCCAAAAAAGCTCTTTTTACTGTCAAGGCGTCCGAAATCTGAGCCGTTGAATCCCGGATCACGCACAGCATATATTACGGAGTCGGGCAAAATGAACCCAAACAAACATCGAAAGGCCACTAATCGTTGCCATGATTTTCCGACTTTGGCCAAAATATCCATCATTATTGGGTATGACATGTCGTCACCTCGCTGTATCATCTGCTTTGACAACGACACCGCATCCACCTATCACCACTCGCTTACCCTACACGATACCCCAGATAACCCCACCCAACCTAACGCGTGTCTCCACCAGCGCGTGGCTTCCTCGGACTCCATATCTTCACCATAAACCCACTCCAAAAATATTTCTAACACACACAATTTTGAACAATTAACAAAAATTAAAAAAAAAAAGAAAATAATGACTTAGGAAAATGAAAAAGAGTAAAAATAAAAAAAAATATTTGGAGTCATCACCTAACCGAGCTAACCTCCGCTGTTAGTTACCTGCTCTTTTAAGCTACTTTTAGAAAGAATAATATTATTTTCGAGGTTATTATTATTATTATTAATTTTAGACTCCGGAAGAGATGGAAAGACACGGCGTTGAACAGCCCAGAATTCCGGAGATGGAGGTGCACCCGCCGGTGATGGAAGAGGAGCCTCCCACGTCAGCACTTTGGGACTGGAGCGATCTTTTGGACTTCACCACCGACGATCATTTCAATCTCCCTTTAGAATCCGATCAGCTTGAATTTAATCTTCAACCGGAGCCGCAACCGCCGGCTCCGGTTGTTAATACTGATCGGGTGAGGAAACGTGACCCGAGGTTGACGTGTTCTAATTTCTTGGCGGGTCGGATACCGTGCGCGTGTCCGGAAATTGACGAGAAGCTTGAAGAGGAAGAAGCCGGGCTGCCGGGAAAAAAGCGGGCCAGAACGGTGCGAGCTGGGGTCGGCCAGGCCAGATGTCAGGTGTCGGGGTGTGAGGCGGATATTAGTGAGCTTAAAGGGTATCATAAAAGGCATAGGGTCTGTCTTCGGTGCGCAAACGCCAGTGCCGTTTTGCTTGACGGGGAGAGCAAGAGATATTGTCAACAGTGTGGCAAGTAAAGTTCTATATCTTTGTTCTCTCTTTCGAGCTTGTATGTATTGGTTTTTGTTCATGTATGTCTAACACCTTCAATTTAGTTCTATATACTTCATGTTGCTGTGGTTAATTTGAATGTTTTGTTTTGGTTTCTCGTCTCGATGTGTGATCATTGGTATGATATATGCGTCATGATTATCAACTCTGAGGTTTGTGCACTATTGCAAGTGTAAGTGAAGTGACAGCTATTATTTGTTAAATGTTTTTCTATTGAATGTGAATAAAGGATGAAATACAGTATATTGTTTACAGATTTCTAGGAAGTGAGCTTTAGATCGTAATGGTTGAAGTTATTGTTACTATTATTGACCTCCCTAGTGTTCTCGGTTTAAGCAAAAGTAAACCCGACTGATTTTGAACTTCACCTTAAACCTTTCATCAAATTATAAAATTTGTCAACACCCTCTCTTGAAACTTTCAGAAACTTTGTTAGTTTTCCCTTGGTTCCCCCTGTGAGGCTTTTGATGAATTTTTGAACATCTGAGTCCTCCTGTATCTAAAGGTTGGGGAGCTTAGTGATGTTAACTTGTTAAGCATGACATACATGTAGCAAACATTATCAAACATTTGCATGTAGTTCTTTTATACAAATTATTTTAAGGATTTTGATTAGACTGTGTGCACAATTGTGTGAATATGCGAACATGTGAACATGTTCGGTGCAATTTATGTAGAGAATGATTTGAAATTCAGTAATTGGAAGTTACTACTGAACTTGTCTTTGCAATGTTGTCTCTCATGTGGGAGTACTGTGAATCAAATTTTGCTGGTGTGAAAGTTGACGGATGGATTATTGTTTGTCTTTCTTAATCAATAGTGTGTTTGTTTGGCAATTGTTATACAGGTTTCACATATTATCAGATTTTGATGAAGGTAAACGAAGTTGCCGTAGAAAATTGGAGCGCCACAATAATAGACGGCGAAGAAAATCTGTAGACTCTAAAGGTGCTGTAGACAATGAACCTCCAGGGGCCTCACACAGTGAAGATATTGTTTGTGACGATGATGCAGGAAAAGGTATCATAAATTTTGAACTAATAAAGTTTGTTATGTAAACCCCCTTTTGCTTAATATTTATATTTTTTTGGTTTCAACAAAGGATCAACATCATTTATCTCTCGCTCTGACAATTGTTTTATGGGCTGATGTGATATATTATAATGCAGATAGTTTATGCTTGAGCAGTCAGATAACTGATCAAGAAACATTTTTGGAGGCTGAAGATGGCCATGTTACCGGCCTTAACTCAGCTCCTAATGCCCAGAATGTCAATAGTGATAGTGGAATTTCTTTTGCTGCATCTGGTGAAATCCGAATTGATGGAGGAAAAGATGACTCCAAGACTTCACCTTCACCTTCCTATTGTGACAATAAGAGTTCTTATTCCTCTATGGTGGGTCTCCACTGATTGCTGTACTCACTACAATGCCTCTATATTTTTTTTTGCTAATGCAAGTTACCATACTTGTCATTTATTGATTTGTCTATTGTTATAGTGTCCAACAGGTCGTATCTCATTTAAGCTGTACGATTGGAATCCAGCGGAATTTCCCAGAAGACTTCGGCACCAAGTACTTAAAAAATCATTACTACAGTTTAGTATTGAAAGGAAAATAAAGGATTTTCCTGCCATAGATATTAGAAGTTTCTAACATTTGGCCCAATGTATTTGCAGATATTCCAATGGTTGGCCAGTATGCCTGTTGAATTGGAGGGATATATCCGCCCTGGATGTACAATCTTGACCATATTTGTTGCAATGCCTAAGATCATGTGGATGAAGGTAGTCCTTTAATTAACTTTGCTGTATATGCGATATTTTTATGATTTTAATATAATTAGTGTTATGGATATAAACATCATGATCTTAGAATAGATTGATGTATATAGTTTATTCATTGTTCATTGCCATCTAATGGAAAGTTACCTCCCTGAATAAAATAGAATCTGTAGTTGGACTGGTCTGTTATACCACCTTGTTAGGTAATAAGTGAATCAAGAAATTCATAAATTAATTTCTAATTTTTGTTGAAGTCCTGTGCATATACATTTGGTGGTTGGTTTGCAGGAGACAGGGTTGGCAATGTAGTGTGATGAGGTTAAGTATAGTTTTATAAAATAGAGAATCAAAGCTCACTTCTCATTTTCTTTCAAGTATGAAGCCGAATATCTGCTCTGCCTGAGCGTTCTCCCTTGGGCCTGCCTGGGTTTATCAGTCTCTTGGAGGAACTGATGCCCATTGTTGACTTTCAATCTTTTGGTAGGAAAGGAAAACAACAGGAAGCAAAAGGGAACCTTTCCCCTTTTTAATTGGAAGAGCAAGTGGCAGGAGTGGTTTCTCAGCCAGCTCTGTCTCTCTACGTCTCTCTCTGCGTGTCTGTCTGTCTGTCTGTCTCTCTCTTTATAAATAGATGCAGCAGTTATTAGAGAAAGTTTTTTTTCCTGTTGCAGATAACCACTTGGGGGCCTTTTTTTTTTTTTTTTTTTTAATTTTTTTCCTCTCTCTCAATTAGACAAGGGGGAAATGATTTCATTCTTTTACCTCGTACCCAACAGGAGTCATGTTCTGCCACCATTTTTTCATTTTGCTTAACTGTGTAATTTCTAGGAGGCGTTGATTAGTTATCTATACTGCAGAAAATAAGCACATTCTGTAAGGATATTATGATGTATGAAAAATCCACAGTATTAAGTTTGATTACTAGCCTTATGACTAATTTATTCTATCTTTTATTGTTTGTTGGCTTTTTGGTCGTTTAACTAGAATTTTTTTTGTTTCACCAAGCAGTTATATGCAGATCCTATAAGATATGTGCATGATTTTGTTATTGCACCTGGAAGGATGTTATCTGGAAGAGGACCTATGTTTGTTCATCTGAACAACATGATTTTCCATGTTAAAGGTAACCTAATGATGATAAGATTCGCAATTTATGTATCACATTCTCTAAACTTCATTGTCCCTGTTCTTGTTTCTTCAAATGAGTGGATTTGCAAGTATTTTGCATACAAGCAGTATCACATTATCTTAAGAGTTCTATTTCCTGTTCTTTTAGTCTTTGATGGTTTTCTGTGTTAGAATATTTTTAAAATTTTTCAACATGATTGAAGTCTTTTCAATGCATGTAGACGGGACTTCTGTGATGAAAGTCAACGTAGAGGTGCAGGCCCCAAGGCTTCACTATGTTCATCCTACATGTTTTGAGGCTGGAAAGCCGATGGAGTTTGTTGCATGTGGAAGTAATTTGCTGCAATCCAAATTTCGGTATGTTATAGTTATGTAAACTATATGTGTATTTTTATTTTTCAGTTATAGTGTATCTTTAGTTGCTTTATTGAAGTTCTGTCAAGTATTTAGTTTTTGATAATGTATTCACCTAAGTAATTCCTTTTTCATTATTTCTACCTTTCCTATTTCTCAAGTTTTTTGTAATGATTTATATAACTGAAAATGTGATCAGCTGCAGCTCAAATACAGTTTTATTGGGCATTATATGTATGTCATCATAATTATTGGCTTGACAATTGGTTACTATACCTACTTTTAGTGATTCTCAATAATGCTGCCTAATGCTTCATTTGTGATACAGCTGGATTCTTGAACTATATATGAGGCTTTAAGATGGTCATGATTGCAGGTTTCTTATATCTTTCGCTGGGAAGTATCTGCCTTATGTTTACCGAATTGCATCTCCACATGGTGAAACTGATGGAGACCCTCTTACTTTTGACCATCAGTTGTACAAGATACGCGTCCCTCATACTGAACCAAATCTTTTTGGTCCTGCATTTATTGAAGTAAGAGTTTTGAAAAATCTGTATCTCCTGAAAACATTTAAACAAAATGTTTTAGTATTCTATATGGGTGATTGTTTTTACTGGCATGGTTCTACAATTGGCTCATTTTATCATAATTGTGAAGTCTTCAGCTTCTGATTATCAAACTTAAGCTGTCTTTCTGAGACATAACAACTGTGTCCAAGGCCATGTATGTTCTATTTGGGGGTGTCTACTTGCTTTTATCTCTTTAGATTGATGTTAGTTATGGATCAGTGTAATCATTCTATTTGATAAATCTTGACTTCTTTTATTGCCTTGTCTGTCTACATGTATGGCCAGTCAAACTATTTGGTATCCGTGTACTAATTTGTCTAGTGTCAGAATCTCTTCTGTATGCATGGTACTCCTTGGCTGTAATGTTATTTGACTGCTTGTCTGCCTGGTTAATTCATTGATGCGAGTTGTTCTGGTCTTGAGACATATGCAGCTGAAGTTTTAAATCAAACACACTTCATAGATGTGAACCATATGATCTAGGATGAAAATGTAAATACGTTCCCCTAAATCCGTGGATTACTATCACTGTATAATATTTTAGTGTTTTCTGACTCATTAGTCTCAAAAATTCCTCTCTTGTTTTTGTAGGTTGAGAATGAATCTGGCTTATCAAACTTTATACCGGTACTAATTGGGGACAAAGAAACTTGTTCTGAAATGAAGATAATCCAACAAAGATTTGAAGCATCTCTCATTACCAAAAGATCTCAGTTGATGGCAGGCGATTCGCTGTCTAACTTGTGTGGGATTTCTGCATTAAGACAAAAAACATTTACTGAACTTCTTGTAGACATAGCATGGTTGCTAAAGGTGCCGGCATCAGAAAGTTTTCTATACTTCATGTCCTCTTCACGAGTTCAGAGATTTAATTGTTTATTTAGTTTTCTGATAAACAATGAGTCAACTGTTATTTTGGAGAAACTGTTGCAAAATCTCAAGATTTTGATGGATAGCATGGAGTTCAACAGTGCGATTAATGGTATCAATGATGCTGACTTGGGTCTGTTATTTAAATATATGGATAATGCGAGAGAGATTCTACAAAGGAAGCTTAAGAAAGATGGAGGCTTAATGCAGCATGCTGTGAACATTGTACAAGAAAGAATATGTGGTTCTCAAAGCTCCTTCCAAAGCAACTTGCTTGTTCCTAGTACCAGTCAGGTGAGGGCTTCAATTTTGAGCTACAGGGGAAGTAACAAAATGATACTAGATCATGTAGGTTTATTATATATACTGGCTATTATACCTACACGTGTCCTGATTCTTCTGTTAAAGATTTTGTTAGGAGAGAACTTGTGGAAACTGCTATTTATACACCCTCTTCTTGCTCCATTTTCTTATTCCATGAAAAGATAAAAGGGTTAGGTTTAGGCGTAGATGACAACATGATATTGTTTGCATGCAAAATGAGTGATGTGAGATTGCTTCATCATAGGGTGTAGGATTTTTATACTTCTTTCTGCATGCCCCTACACATTTAAAATCTTTCGTTTAAAGTATGCATGGGTGATAGGTGTTATTTTTAGAGACCTCCTTTGAAATATGGTGTCATCACGGTTGAGAAATTAGTTTGTTTTCCCCATATGGCTTGATGAGCTGGTATCTATTTTTACCTCTTTGAGTGATTATATTGCTATGTCATTTACAGGATTTGGATACAAGATCCAATACTAAGCTAGGAGTGATGGTCTATTCAGCTGCTGTTGATAGGTGTGAAACAACTCCACTTTTGAACAAAGAGGTTATTATGAACGTCAACCTTATCAAGGAATGGCCAAGAAAATCATGTGGTCATATTTTATCAGGCACAGTCTTGAGCTCTCGTCCAGCTATATTTGTAATAGTTATGGCTGCAGTTTGTTTTGGGGTGTGTGTGGTGGTCCTCCACCCGCAAAAGGTTGGTGATTTTGCAACATCCATACGACGATCTTTATTTGGCAATTTGTAGATGTTGAAAGAGGTTTTAGAACCAAAACAAGCGCTGTCATCTGTTTATCTGCATGTATTTTGTTGTACACTATTATTAAGATCAAATATGAAGCAGAAGTAACTTGGTGTACTTGTAAGGTAGTTGTCCATCTTGACCCTGATGGACGTGCAACTTGGGACATAGCCTAACATGACTCACCTCTACTTGGGAGAAAAATGAGGATGAACATTGGTTTTTGGAGTTTTGTGGAAATTTAATCGTCAGTGAAATTTACTCTCTCAATCTTCCAATTCCTTGTATATATCCTTTATCGAACGTCAGTTGTTATTGCTGGATTGGTGGAATAATCCAAGAGGCTTATTCATGTAGGTTTGATCACTGCTCGCATTATTGCGCTTAGCGGAGAGGATAGCGTGCGACGTGTAATGAATATATTGTTGTGGCAATAGTGAAAGCACTCGGGAATCTTGATAACATTGATTTTGGTTTGAGAAAAGAATATAAGGATCTGACCTTGTCCGTTGAATTTACAGGGGTAAAAACATTTGAGGTACTGCAAGAGGTTTAAGATTCATTGGAATCCTGTAGATTATGCTTTTTTTTTTTTTTTTTTTTTTTTTTAATATATAAAAATTATATATTAATAAAAATAATTGGGAATTTCGGAATGAGACCAAAGATTGTGATTAGAGTCATTCCACCAAACTCAAATGCAAGTTGTCCGGGTTGAGTGGGTAGAGGCCCCGCTCCTTTCTTATTTTACTAGGTGACATTTCGATATATCGAAGCATATTCTCATCTCTCTTTATTCTTTACGGCTTCTCCTTCTCCTAGATAATCAAATTTAAATAAACGATAGAAAATGAAAGCATTTCTCGTATCTAGAACGTTAAAAAAAAAAAAAAAAAAAAAAAAAAAGCATGTTCAAACACTATTATTATTAATAGTAATGATGGATGACAGCTGCTTCCAATCCTGCGGTTTGATTTGATAGCATCATGTCATCTCCTCCTCGTCGTCTTCTTCATAGTTAAAATTCTTAAAAGAGATTGCATCATTAGAAAAATATCTGCTCATTCACACAACATTCACGTGGCAAGTGTCGGAACCAAATTGCTTGGCTTGTACCCGTCTGTTTGTAGAGACAATGTTGATAATATAATACTTTCCTGAGTTCTTGTTCTTCTACTGTTACAACCTTCCCTTCCCCTACGTGTGTGTGTTTTACATTTTCTTCCTGACTTTAATTTGTCTCCTTTTCAAAACACTGTAAATAATTAAACAGTGGAGAAAACCCAGAACAAGATCTTCAGAATTCTCCCAATCAGCGAATGTTATGTTACTAGTTACTACATAAAATAAATAAATAAATAAATAAATAAATAAGCAGCTGAAATTGTGAATCTGTTGCTTCAGCGTCTTTTATTAATTATTATTATGATGATTATTATTATTATTATCATCATTATATAATTAATATTATTGAAAGTGGGGGCCCTGCTCTTTTTTTGGAAAAAAATTAAAAAGAGGGGATTCAATTTGAATAATGATTCATGTACATGTAGTCGTACGTACGTACGATTACGAATAGGAAGGGATGGGGTCAACTCAGCAGTTCAGTTGGGTTTGCCAATTCCCGGTTAAATTAGATTCTGACTCGGATCGACGTTTCGCGATATACTCTTCATTTATTATCACTTATTGTTTTTGTTGCCTAATTCATAATTGAAGGTTAGATCCCATAAATAAATAATGCTCACCACTCGCCAGTTAAAAAAAAAAAAATTAAGATTCAAAGTAGAAAGAGCATTAAAAAGAAGAATATGCGGAATCAAAATAATCATTACATTGCTGAGTCATATACAGCTAAATTGCTTATTTTCATCTTGACTGAAAGTTTGTCTCTTGTTTACAAATTGGCATTCCAAGAAAATGTTTTAGAAATCTTAGTTCCCTTCTTAAAATAATATTAATTAAAAGGGCAAACAAACGTGACCAGATCACAGTGCACACTTGTGGGATTTGAGTCTTCCTAGAGGGTCCCTCAAATTGTTATAAAATTGAAAAAAAACATAACAATGATTAACCTGAATAATTAGCATTTCACTAATCAAAATGTCTTAATTTATGTCGGTGTTGAATAATTTACGTGGGTATTTTACTCAACTTGATTAAAGCTAAAATTCATGGAATTTGCTTTAGAAGAAGGTTGGTAAGGCGGGGATCCAATTGCATGAATTAGAGCGGCTATTTAGGGAAATTAAAAGGATAATCCAGAGATTTACAGCTCATCGGGATTGGTGTCATCATATGATCAGTTACCTGATCTGACGGTCCCAGATTTTGATTTGTATTTGGATAAACCACCTGTTCTTGCAGCAGATGTTATGATCTGTTTAGATATTTTTGTGACATTAGCGGCATAATTTTAGTGTTAGTACTATTAATTTGCTTTATCACCATCCTTGATGTGACGGGAATAACTTTCCGCTGTAACACCGTAATTGAGCTGCCCCTTTTATAATCATTAGATATTATTCTTTTTTGTTTTTGATAATGGTCGCTAAACTAGGGACTTTTTAGAAAATTTTCAATTTATTCTTATAATATCATTATTATAACAGTAGCTTTTTTTTATATACATTTTTATATTAATTATTATTTTTTAAATTGAGAATATATAGAGATTCAAAATTGCACCTAATAAATATAAAAAAAAACTCTCATTTAATAAAATTTTTTATGTGTTTTTTCTTTTTCTTTCTTACCTCTAATTTATTAATCTCTCTCCTATTTTAATATTTTTCTTTATTATATTTTCTCTCCTCAAACATATTTTAATTTAATTATCATTTATAAGTTAAAAAAATTTATTAATTAAATGATTTTTTTGAATATTTATATATTATAATAAAATTTAAAAAATTTATGAGTTTTTTAGATAAATTAATTAATTAAAATAATTTTTATTTAAAATTTTAAGTTTTTTTAATTTGCAAAAAATTTTTGAATTTTTGAATTTATAATTGATAATTAAAATGAAAAGAAATAATGAAAAAAGAGAAGATGTAATAAAGAAGAGAAAAGTAAGAGAGAGATTTTATAAATTATTAGTTAAGAAAAAGAAAAAAGAGATAGTTAAAAGATATAGAAAAAATCTTAATTAATAAATATAAAATATTTATTATATTTTTATTTCATTAAATTTTGACTCTATATATACCCTTAGTTGAAGGGTTACTAATTAATATAAAAATTTGTGTGTAAAAAAAATGGAGAATGCCCATTATTTGCCTATTTTTTAAATCAATACTCTATTACCCCTTAATTTTTTTTAATACTCTATCATCCCCTTGATTTTTTTTTAATTTTGTCCTTTAATTCAATTGATTTATAAAATAGTTAAATAAAAAATATTTTAAATATTAAAAATAAAATTAAAATTTAAAAGAGTGATGAGATATTAAAAAAAATATAAAAAAATAATAAAGTATTAATTTAAAAAATAAGGGAATAATAAGTATTCTTTTTAAAAAGAAAAAGTTGCTGATCATGTCCCAATAATTAGTGTCAAAGGATATTTTAGTTTTTTTGGAAATAAATAAGGACTTATTTGTTATAATTAGATAAATTATATTTATAATTGAAAAATTATAACAGTTTAGGGATTCAAATATTAGTATCCCTTTTAATAATGGACAAAGATTTATTAATTCCCACAACTTGGGGACTATGATGATATCAATATATTATTGACTCATACAAATAAGATATAATACATACATGATTTATTAACAAATTATGACTCAATTTGAGTAAAAATATAAACTACCGATGATTTGAAGTATATACATAAACATGCAACCATCTACCATTCCATAGTGATGAAAGTTTTCACTCAAATAAATACAAGTACCTAATTGACGAAAAAAATCTAAATAATTTCCCATAACTACATGTTAAAAAAAATATCTGTGTATTTTAGTATTTAGTCAGTAATCATTAGAGAGGATGATGTTTACGGACGTCACGCCATTAATGATTATTGGGCAACACAAATAGAAGATAAACTGGCAGCCGCAATGTCAAAAATCTGCAGCCAACTATCCAATTATTTTACTTCCATAATTTTCTTAGCACTCGGTCTGAGTAATATCCACGTAAGCAGGAATAATTTATGAATTTTTCAAACAGAAATCCACATGCAGACCGTATCAAGCTCCAACAGATTTTGCCCCGCTCCTTCTGCTGTATTGCTAGCTATCTATAATTCAATGTTCACTGGTTGGTTGGTTCGTTCGTTCGTTCGTTCATGGGCCTGTTACAATCACCACGTCAGTGACAGCTTATCTCCACATGGATTTCCAGTCTTCGCAAACTTTCTACATACTACTTTATTTTTATCTCAATCGTGTAGAACCAGACAAATCTCTTTTAATTAAATATCTACTCAAGTTGCTAGATAGTTTCATTCCTGTGAGTATATAAACCCCCTCTAAACCCATTTCATGCACAGCCAGCTGGTTGTTGCTGACACTAGTTCATACCTTCTCCTTTTCTTCTTTGTCATTTTAGATCTCTGAGAGGTGAAAAAATGGCTATTGGGCAGTTTAAAGATGTTGAGAATGGTGAGATTGTAAATGGGCTTGAAGATTTGGAGAAGCCATTTATACAGGAGGAAGGGAAAGTTGTTAGCTATGAAGATGATGATGACGAGAGTAATGAAAGTAGTGGAGGATCAATATGGATGGTTTTGCTAAGCACATTTGTCGCTGTTTGTGGCTCTTTTCAATTTGGCTCATGTGTAAGTATTCTTAACTTTTTACTTCTCTAAATTAATGTCAGTCTTTGTTGGCAATCAATCAGAGTAACAGAGAACATTTCACAAAGACACAAACAGATCTTCTTCTTGTTTCTGTTTTTTTATTTTTATATTTCTTAGTGTCCGAATGTTCCTTCCTGGTTTTGTTTCAGCAAATTTCTTGGTTACTAAGTCTATTTTCCCTTTTTTTTTTTGTTTCTTTGTTTTGGTTAGGAAACAAAATTCAAAAAATAACAACAAAAGAAAAAAAAAAAAACAAAGGGTTTGTTTAGCTTAAGTTAATTCTTTTGGCAGGTGGGCTATTCAGCTCCCACTCAGTCTGCTATCAGGGAAGATCTTCATCTCTCTTTGGCAGAGGTTAGCCTTATAACACTCCTCAATAGTAATTTTATCATAATTAATTTATATGAATTTCCACTAATTTAATTCTATCAAATATCAGTTCTCCGCATTTGGTTCTATTTTAACAATTGGTGCAATGTTTGGTGCTGTAACAAGTGGAAAGATTGCAGACTTGATTGGTCGCAAAGGGGTATGTGATAATTCTTGAATTTCTTCTGCAGAAAATTTCTTCAATTAAGCTCAGAGCTTTCACTTTTATACTTAATTTCCTTTTTTGGGTTGTTTTCAAAATTCAGGCAATGAGATTGTCAGCTTGTTTCTGCATTACGGGATGGCTAGCTGTCTATTTCTCTCAGGGAGCTTTGTCACTTGACGTTGGAAGATTTTCCACTGGATATGGAATTGGAGTTTTCTCTTTTGTGGTAATTTTTTGATACCAATACTAAATTATATCTGTTGCATACTAGATTATGACGTTTTTAGATTCTGAAAAATTAGAAATTGATGAACAGGTTCCTATATTTATTGCTGAAATAGCGCCGAGGAATCTCCGTGGACTACTCACAACTTTGAATCAGCTTATGATTGTTGTTGGATCATCAGTTGCATACATAATTGGAACGATTATACCATGGAGAATCCTGGCTCTGACTGGTAAATTCTGATTGTAGACATGTTTGGATTTAGTTCCCAAAGAAGAAATTATTGAAGAGAGGACTAATTGTTGGTTTTGATCATTTGAAGGACTTATTCCATGCATTTTACTGCTTGTGGGTCTAACCTTTGTTCCGGAGTCCCCCAGATGGCTGGTGAGTTTGGGAATATATTTTGAAGTCTTTGTACCTTTTGTTTTCAAAAGTGATATAACTAAATGAAAATTGTTGTTGCAGGCAAAGGTTGGCCTTGACAAAGAATTCCAAGTTGCTCTGCGTAAACTTCGCGGCAAAGATGCTGATATTACTCGCGAAGCTGCTGAAATCCAAGTACTTAACTTAAAACTACAGAACATCCATTAAAAGCCTGTAATTTTATTTGTTTGAGAAACCGAGATTCTGTTTCTCCATAGGTTTACATCCAAACTTTTCAAAGCCTTCCAAAAGCTAGAATTCTGGATTTGTTGGACAGCAAGTACATCCGTTCTGTGATTGTAAGTAAATATGTTAGCATATTGAGCAATTTACCTTCTTTTATTCATCAAATTTTTTTCATATTTTCTTGATATACTTCAAACAATGTGATTTAGATTGCGGTGTCATTGATGGCATTCCAACAATTTGCTGGCATCAATGGAATAGGCTTCTATGCAAGTGAGACCTTTGTACAAGCTGGTAAGCCATCTATATATAACTTATTTTCAAGAGCTAATTATTTCTAATCTTCTTGTTGAATACTAATCCTATAATGTAAAATTGCAGGTCTTTCTTCTGGAAAACTTGGCACTATAGCTTATGCTTGTGTTCAGGTATCAAGTTTCTACCGCTAACCCCTAGAATCCTATCATTAAAAAATTGCTACATAAACTCAATCCATCTTAATTGGATTTACAGGTTCCAATAACTGTAGTAGGAGCAATGCTCATCGATAAGTCTGGAAGAAGACCTCTTGTTATGGTAAATACTAGTTTTAATGTTTTCTGAAGTATAATAGTACCTTAGTCTAAACGAAAGCATTTTAACAAGAAGAGCATATGTGCTTCCTTTGCAGGTTTCTGCTGCTGGGACATTTCTTGGCTGTTTCCTAGCAGGAACTTCTTTCTTGCTGAAGGTATGTCGCCAGATATTCACCATCTCTGAAATGATTTTTCACTAGTCTTTTTTTTTTTCCCCATTTTGTTCTAAATTCGCTTCATGATTTTTTTTTAATCAGGGCCAAAATATGTTGCTTGACTGGGTGCCAGTATTAGCTGTTGGTGGAGTATTGGTAAGTGATGAGCCACTATAATACATTCTTTTCAACTCTAAATTGGAGAAGTGCTTTCTTACTTTGCTTCTTCATTTGCGAATGTAATCAGATTTACATAGCATTTTTCTCGATTGGATTTGGAGCAGTTCCTTGGGTGATAATGTCTGAGGTAAGTTTGACAGCCTCAAAATCCTAATAGCTAAGCCACCTTTGCATAACTTCGCTACAGGTATCTATCAACAGAGACACAAATTAGAAATTCTCTTGCTTGGAATTGGGCTGTCCAAAATGCAATTCTGTTTTACATTTCATCTACGAAGATATGTAAAACTGTTGCACATAATGCAAAATGTGGAACCATTTTCTGTAGTAACCTGAAACCATTTTCTGCGGCAGATCTTTCCCATAAACATTAAGGGAGTTGCAGGAAGCCTGGTGGTTTTGGTGAACTGGTCAGGTGCTTGGTTCATTTCCTATACTTTCAACTTCCTCATGAGCTGGAGTTCCTCAGGTGAAGATAACTTTTCAGTTTTAGCGCCAACAAATGAATTGCATAAATATAAGCATTCTCTGGAAACTGACTTCACATTTGTTTAATTTCATTTCAGGCACTTTCTTTGCCTACTCTGGATTCTCTCTGTTGACTGTCTTATTTGTAGCAAAGTTTGTCCCGGAAACCAAAGGAAAGACGCTAGAACAGATTCAGGCCTGCATCAACTCATAGAGAATGATACAAAAAATGTCAATGAATATCACCTGAAGATATAATCTTTTCGCACATCGATGTGATTTTGGCACAAGTTTCTTCTCAAATTGGTTGCGAACATTCGACTAGACGATAGAAATATGGACATAACTTGGCAGTATGAGATGACTTCTTCAGACTTCTGTAGAGGGTGCAATATTCAACTTGTGCCAACATCAATACATGAGCTTACATACTTACTGAAGGAACGTAGAGAAACAGCTAGCCTTTACCTAATGCATCAAAATCATTTTATAGTTTAGCTTGCAGTGCTGCTTTGAAATCTTTGTATTTACTTTCATTATATTATAGAGCCTATTGAAACATAAAGTTTGTTGTCAAAAATAGTTGAATTGACTTCATTGTAGCTTTGATGCATTGGGGATTTTGATCGAGCAAATGTGTTCAGATGAATGTCCTTTTGGTCCAACAAATTAATAATATTTAAATGTGTTACAGCAATTTTTTCCTTTTGCTTGATGAGAAAGAAACAAATAAACAAACAAATGGCGGTTAATCAATAAATTAAAAAATAATATTAATATTTACATAATTAAATATAAAATGTACAGGTCCATTCATGTAATATTCTATGTGTATTTAACCATTATGGTAAATGGTTATTATTAAAAAATAAATATCATATAAATTGTATGACATGTTTAAAATGAATTATTATTTATAATTTCTCCTGTTTTTTACTTTTTTTTTTTCAATTTAATGAATTTAATCCAATTTTTGCTAAAAATTTTGATAATCTTCACTCTTTCTTCTCACGACATTTTTCCTGACATGGCGGGCAAATATGTATGTCAGCCTTTGCATCATCGTAACAAAAACAGTTTTACATACAGCATCAAACGCCCATCCGGCGCGTGATTGCACTCGATTCACCTTATAAGTTGTAACGTGTCACTCCGTCTTCCAACAAAACTGCAGCCTCAACAGCAATTCAACACTTGTCTTCCTTTCGGTGCAGGTGAGTAAGCGAGCAATAAACCACACGCGCGACTGCACAGATTTCCGTACTCTCTCTGTGTCCTAAGTCACGCAGATATAAAAGCTCCGAATTCAAGCATCATTCCCCAGATTCATCCAAACCTCCAAGTCGACATTGTTCTCGGAATCACGGTGAAATTATTACGAACTTAAAAAACTTGATTTTGTTTCAGATAAGATGCTTGTTAGTTTGCTTCATGTGTCAGGAGTATTTAATGATGTTGAGTAATTTCAGTTTCTTTCCTCTTCCATGTGTGTGTTTCCAGCAATGAAATTTGCCTGGGTTTTTTTTTTTTTGTGCTTGTCTAGAATTGTTAGAATAGTATGTTAGTTAGATGTATAGGTTAATCCTGCGTTGAATATGGCTAATTGATTAATTGTTACATTATTGAATTGTTTAAGTGGTTCTGGTGATTATTGAGATAATCAATTATTGTGCTTTGGTTTGAAAAGTACGAGTATTTATGGTTTAATCTTAAATTATTTTCGTTTGCAGGTTAGTCATTTTGTGTGTTTAAGTTGTATTGATGATTCAAAACAATTGTGTATAGCCTGTGAAAGTTCATATTTAAAAGACAATGAGGCGGTCTGGCAAAGCTGTTCAAACCTGCGATGATGAAGATACATTCAATAGTGGTTCTTCAAGTCAGCAAACCAATCAGCAATCTGATTACTTTGATCATGAAATTGCTCAACTGACTAAGCTTAGATCAGGGCCCCATAAATTCTTACGTCAGACTGCACCTGGCAGGTTGAGACAACCGGTTTCAACTGTAGAAATGTTGGTTGGTAGGGAAGCCAATTATTCAGGTAGAGGTAGATTCTCAACAGCAGACAGTTGTCATGTTTTAAGCCGGTATTTGCCTGTTCATGGTCCATGGAAAGTAGACCACATGAAAACTCGTGTATACATTTCTCAGTTCTCAGCTGATGGTTCCCTTTTTGTTGCAGGATCTCAGGTACTACTTTCACAACCTTTGGCAAGCATTAACATAGTGATCATCTTAAAACTATTATTGGTCTTGGAATGCAATCAGAAGTTTTTATGACACTGACTACTCTGTAATTGTTTTACATTTTCTTGAAACAGGGAAGCGACATTAGGATATATGATGTTGATAGGGAATGGAAAGTTCATAAGCACATTGAAGCCAGAAGCTTGAGATGGACAATTACTGATACATCTCTATCACCAGATCAACGTTTTCTTGTAAGTTTGCGATCATTGTTAGATGAGAAAGCATGTGGGTATATCATTAAGATGGGATTGCTATTGGGGGGAGATCAGATTAATTAAAGCATAGTTTGTTTTAGGTTAATGGAGTATGGTATGTTCTGTTACCCAAAGGATAGAATGGCTGGTAGCCTGTTAATCAGACGAAGTAAATGTTGACAGCAAATTTTGGTCTCTCTTTTTTCCTTGGTTTATTTAACTGACTATAAATTTTGCAGGCTTATGCTAGTATATCTACCATTGTTCATATTGTAAATGTGAGATCTGGTGCAAGAGAGTCACTTGCAAATGTTACGGTATGTGTCACAATTTATACTTGATAGTTTTCCTGTTAGTATATTTTGTCCTGTTAGTTTTATAGAACTATGCCAATTCCATCAGCCAAATAGAGTGCCCAAATTATTTCATTAGTTTATGGAATCGTCTCATTTAAAACTTTTGTGGATATTATATTTAGATTCTGTTGCTTTGATGAACAAACATCAAAGAAGTCAGAAGTCAGGATTCTACTGACAGATAGGGTCAGCCAATATCTTAGAGTATTCATTTTCAATGGACTGTCTTCAATTTAATCTGTGGTGGTTTTGATGATGTTTAAGGTTTTTGCGTGTGGTATAAGATGCAGCATATTTTACATCTGCCTTAATCCATCACTCTTTATTCTGGATTACTAACCTAAATAAAAACAAGTTAATATTGTGCTACATTGGACCATTGAACTTGTGATTCGTGGAATAGAAGCTCCTAGTGCAGACTAATTGGCTGCTACATCTAACAGACCCTGCATTTAGAGCAGTAGTGTATTGAACAGTTTCAAACACATCATTTTAAGTGATTTATGTATTATACTCAGGTTTCAGAGAGGTTTTGAAAAATCAATTGTTCTGTTGTATATTTTTATACAGTGAAATCTGCTTTATTTCTTCTTATGAAATGAAAGCCTATTTCCATGTAATTCTTTTATTGGTTTATATGTTTGAGCATTAGGGTAGCCTACAGAACTAAGAGCTCAAGTCAGTGTCCTCTTTTCTTTTTTCTATGATGCATAGTGCTTGGAACTGGCAATTTTTTTGTTACTTAACCAAAGAACTATTAAACAGACCATATTAGATATTACTTTACTGCTGAAATATCTGTTCACATCTTTTTTTAAGTTTTATATATTATTTTGATGCAGGAAATTCATGAAGGTCTAGATTTTTCTGCTGAGGGAGATGAGGATGAATTTGGGATCTTTTCTGTTAAATTTTCAACTGATGGCCAAGAGCTTGTTGCTGCAGGAAGTGATAATTTGATATATGTTTATGATCTCCAAGCGAATAAGTGTACGCTACGAATTCCTGCACATAAGGTATCATAAAAGTACTATGATAAGAAACATTAAAATTATTGTTTCCTAATATCCAGAGATGTTATGAAGCATAATGTTGGTGTTGGTAATCAGACGTTTTGTTGAAAGTCCAATTTGTTGCCTGTTCAAGAAATTCTTGAATTGGTACATCTCACGTATCCTTTTTAGATTTAGTAACATGACAAATTTTTTGGTTTCTCTTCACAGAACAGTTTTTCTTATAGGAGTGGAGTGTATTTGGAGTATTTGAAACTACTATTATATGAAATTGCTGTCTGTTTTAAAATTCAGTGTTCTTCTATTGATATGTGAAAGAATAGTAATTTTCTGATGTCTGTGGTATTTTGTTTGGACATGATTGAAGATAGTTTGAGTTTTGAAAATCTGGTTTGCAATTTCTTTTGCAGTCTGATGTTAACACAGTGTGTTTTGCGGATGAAACTGGTCATCTCATATATTCTGGAAGTGATGATAGCCTCTGTAAGGTAACTGTATCTGTTTGCTCAGCCTTTGTGCTTTGAAGAAGTTATTAAACTACTAGTCAAAAGGAAACTGAACCTTTTCAATTTTTCGGGTAATGAGAATACAATGATGTTCATTAAATATCCAAGGAAGTAGTTTCTCCATCTTCTAATTGTTCGTTGAGTTTAGGAATTACGTCTCTAATCTATTAGCTTGTTTAGGTGTGGGACAGGCGGTGCTTTATTTCAAGAGGACGAGCGAATGGGGTATTGATGGGACATCTGGAAGGGATTACATATATTGACAGCCGTAGAGATGGCCGGTACTTTATTTCAAATGGAAAAGATCAGACTACAAAACTTTGGGATATACGAAAACTGTCCTCAAACACCTCGTAGTATGTCTATTCTATCTCTTGTTTCTTTCTTGATTTTAACTTTCTAATTTTTCAATATTTGATCCATATTCTTTTTTTTCTATTTTGGCTGGAAAAACATGAAAAAAGAATTTCTTGGAAAATTGAATTTTTGATTGTTTGTTTGTCCGGAAATTATAGAAGTTAGACAAGATACTTGGAACAAATCAACCAGATTTCTGGCTGGATGTTGTCTTCCGCTTCTGCTTTTGAATATTTATATTGAGAACTATATTCGTTTTTTCTGTATCTTTGTGTATCGCTATTCATAAATATCTTGTTAACTCCATAATAATATGAGGGAAGGAAAGCACAACTGTAAAATTCTTGTGACATGAAGCTACATTTTTAACCAGTTTGATGTTCTCCTATCCTTGTTCTTTTGTTTATCTGATCAAAGGATTAATGCTTGCAATTTTTCCATGATTATATTAATTTAGATTTACATTACTATTATTATTATTATTGTAGATTGCGATGCTTATTAGAATTTCAACAGTTTTGAATGCTTGTGCATCTAACATGTTCTGTTGCTGCTGATGTGCTATGTTGATTTTATTATGGCATTCCTAATTCAGTTTGTGGATTTTGAGCACTTGCACTGGCCTCTGGACTTCAGCTATGCTGAAAATTTTTTATTCCTGCTAACCTTGTTTGGTTGTCCAGCTAATACATGTTATATTATAGTTTCTTGTTGAAGAGTATAGTAGGCGGGAAAACACCCAAAGTAAATGATGTTATCATATCCAGTTTTGAGTCCTTGTTCCACGTCTGAATTCTTGTTTCCATGTAAACCTGGAATCATATACATAAGCATGCAAGCTGTACTCAAACAGCAGACACGAGCTTAGGTTGATGCAGGATTTTCATGATTATATTTGAACCTCTGGATCAATTTTTTTAATGTCCAATTAAGATATGTTGGATACATACCATAATCATAAGTCAATCATCTTGTATATGTGCAAATCTGTTCTTCTTTTTCTGTTTTTTTTTTTAATATGCTTTTTCTGTGACTTGGAGTTATTATATCATGGAAAAAATTGCAAGATCAAGTCACTGGAGATAAGCAGCTCTTGGTTGTGCTAAAATATTGTCTCTGCTTGCCGTTGAAATTCCAATTAATGATGATTAATTTCTTTCTTAAACCAGTACTCCAAGGCTTAGAGATTTTGACTGGGATTACAGATGGATGGCATACCCAGCTCATGCAAGAACTTTGAAACATCCCCGTGATCAGTCATTGGCTACATATAGAGGGCATTCTGTCTTACGCACTCTGATTCGGTGTCACTTCTCCCCTGAGTATAGGTGATGCATCATCTTTCTTGTGATTAAGCTGCCTCTGGTTGAAGTTGAATACCAAATTATCAACGATAATTCTGGATGGGAAGATTGCTCTGACCAAACTATTTCTATTTTTGTGTATTTTGCAGCACTTACAACTGGTAAGATCATTTATTAACATTTTTTTGTTTTTTTCTATTTGCAGCACTGCTCAAAAGTACATCTACACCGGATCTAGTGATGATTCTGTCTATATATATGATTTGGTTAGTGTGGGAATTTAGTATTTATTTTTCATATTTAAGATAGTAGTCTCTTGTGGCATTTTATGTATAGTTGATGCAGCAAATTAGGGAACTAGAACAAATTTTTTTACTTTACCCATCTTATGTGTGGAATGCACTAAAAAGACTCAGAGGTTATTTATTTGTACTCTATGTTTACTTCATGCTTATGCAACAATGAAGCGGTCCTTGTTCTAACTTTATGAACCTTTAAAGGTAAGCGGAGATGAAGTTGCCAGACTCAACTTTCATCAAGCTCCTGTCAGAGATTGTAGTTGGCACCCGTACTACCCAATGCTCATCAGTTCCTCTTGGGACGGTAACATTGTAAGATGGGAAATTCCTGGGACAGGTGAAGCGCCACAGTGGAATCAGAGTTCTACAGGTAGATTGAGAGGGATCACGAGAGGAACATATCCCTACATAGATTTCTAATGTATGCACAAATGTTTATGATATTTTGTGTATTGTTATGATAAGTCGTATGATGTAGTGGTTCGTTCTTGTTATTGCTTGCTGCTTTCTTGAAAAGTGCATTTAAAAACATGGCATGATTATGTTTACAGGTTTTCTATTCATTTGGGTGTAATTCTGATTGTACACATAGTACTAGTAAAGATGTATAAATGTCGCTGCTTAACCCCAAAGCTGTGCCTTTGCATGATCCTAAAAACGACAGCACTAGCACTAGCACTAGTCATGATTGAATGCTTAAATGAAACATGAATAGCAAGAAATCACCTCACATCACCAAATGTGGAGTCCTCATGGTCTAATGATTTCGGTAGAAAGTGGTTCATTGACAGCGGATTCTTACTTCCGTGAGCTTTAATTTTTTTTTTTTGTTTTTTGGCGAATTCGGGGCTCCGATGCAAATTGATGGAAACTGGAACGAGAGATTTCATTGGTAAAGTATTGCAATGAAAGCATCTGTCATAACATGTTCAAGGAAAATATTGGAATATATTATATACTTGCGGCTGTATGTATAACTTTTTGAGGTAAATTGTTGTTAGGAATGCCACTTGAAAAAAATAAAAAAAAAAAAAAAAAAAAAGAGAGAGATTCCCGGCAATAGTATTTATTCATATCACTTGAAATACTTGTTACAAAACCTAACTCTAATACCTAATAAAAATTGAGAGAGACACAGAATGGGCAGCAAGAAGAAGGTAAGAAGGAATTATGTTTATATTGGGGATGATCTGACCTACCTTCAGTGTAATGCGGAGACTCCCGGCAAAATCAATCACTTTTCAGGTTCAAGTCCGTTTGCAAGCAGTGGTTTTATGTCTACGTTGTATTAAATCTGTCGATTTTGAAGCATCTAAGGTTGAAGCAGTGCGGCTTGGTTTTCCCATTGAACGTAAATTTACAAAAATGGAACAGGATGGAACCGGTGTTTCGTTTCGAGAATGGTGAAAGTCCTTCCGAAATATCAGAATGATATCTGTTTCAGTAATTATATTTCTACTGTATATATATAATCAGCAGCAAAAAATTTGAGATTGAGGGCGCAAAATCTTTCTAGCAGCAGATACGTTTACGCATGCATGCATGCATGCATGCATGCAAAGGGGGAGTCCAATCTATTGATTCAGCCCTCTGGTCAATGTTCTAAAATAAATTTCAATTCATACAATCATTATCATTGAAATTTTGGTGTTTTTTTCTGGATAAACACAGTAGATATAAATATTTAGTGAACACTGAGTGCTGGTGGAGGTTACAAAATTTTTTATTTATATTTGATATTAATATATAATGTTATCCCACCATAAGTGCCTGTAAATTTGAAAACAATTAATTAATAAAATTACATAGAATTTATTATTTTGATATAATTTATGTAGTCAAAGCACCATCTTTTGGTGTTCAGGTATATATTAGCCAGAAATTACGTTTAGGCCAGGTTAATTTTTTTTAATCAAAATTGGATATGAGAATTTTTTAAAATTAAATTTTAACGATACAAGAAAAATCCCAGTATTAAAAAAAGAAAGACACATGAGACTTATTCATTAAAATTTGTATCACATACCTAAAATATATGTATGAATCATGGGATTGACTGCAATACATACATAGGACTTATACATATATTTAAATTAATTCATTATTCACGTTTTATATTTAATTTTAGTGTTTAATCTTTATATTTAATGTTTCAAATTTTGTATTAAAATTTTTAATTTTTACATAAACTGATTTAAATTAGCCAAGTGTATATATAAATTAAAGAGAGTTATTTGAACGTTGGAATCAAAATTTTAATTAATATCATATGCAAATAGCATATTGAAATTGTTCTAATAGTATGAAATGGATTTAATTAATGGAATAAAAGTGAAAAGGAATAATATATATTTTATTAAATGGTTATTGCGAATAGAAAATACAAGACATTAAAATTTGTTTTGATCTTTCTAAAAATTACAATAATAAAATTTTATAGAGAAAAACTGAAGTTGAGACTAGATTATGTTTTATTGCAAGTCAAAGTACCCTATGGTAAAGAAAAAGAAAAAAAAAAAAATTCAAATGTTGAATTTTAGAATGTGTTGTAATTTTTTTGTTTTTGTTTTTGTTTTTTTGGCGCAGCAAAGAATGAGAGTTTGGGATAAATAGAAAGAAATTAAAAGTCGAACGATGAGATAAATAAGACAAAATCATGAAATAAAATGTAAATATATGTACACATATAATGAAAGATTAGTCCCAATACAGTGAACAAATATACATAATTAACTAGTCTATGGTAATACAAAACAGTGATGATGGTGGCGCTTCCGCTGAGGCTCATGATTATCGTAAACATAATCAGGTTCACAGTGGTCGGACTTTCTTTTGGATGGGCGTAGTAGTGGTTCAGGAGCTGATCTCATAGACCGATTGTGGTTGTTGCTGCGGTGTTGGTGGTCTTGAACATTCATTTCCATACCAAACTCCTCCGCTAGGTCCCTCTGAGGCAGAACAACGGGCATCATATAACCCATATAATTAGGCATAGCACCAGCAGCTAAAGGAGCCATGTAGTAAGGATTGTAATTGTAGGCTGAGGGGCCAAGAGGCATCACACAGCTCTCAACCCTAACATCTTGGGGTGGTTTCCACTGTAACTCATTTGCGGTCATCCCAACTTTGATCTTCTTTACCTTTTTCTTTTCTTCTCCGGACTCCACCGCTGGGGCACTCCCTCGTGAAGCTTTTGCCACAGGCTGCACTCTTTCCACAACCTCATCCACAGTCTGCTTTGGAATTCGAGTATCTTTGTGATCTAAAGGTGAAGAAGGCTTCTGCGCTCCGTTTAATGCAGTAGACAAAGTAGGAGATGGAAGCTTTGGCCGGAGTGAACGCCTGGCAGATTCCATATCTTGAACTTGACATGTGCTTCCAGCACTCTCAACACTACTGTTACCAGACTGCAAGATGCGATTTATTGTATCCCTAATTGTCTTATTAGGCAGCAGATGATCAGCAAGAATATCTTTTGCCCCACATACACACATTGCTTTTGTTATAATGTGATTCCTAATGCATTTGTCACAAGAACTCCTAAAACAACATTTGCTTGCGAATACCGCATCTTTCATTACTTCCTTACACAATGGGCAGCGGAGTTCCGGGGGAAAATCACCGGTGGAGCATGTTGATGAAGGTAAGCCCCCAATTTCTTTCTCGAAAGCGGCTTCATTTGGCCTCAAAACAGCTGAAGCACCGCTCGGCAAAGCATATGAACCATCTGGAGTTGCAATGAGCATCGACTTGGGAATTCCAGTTGGATTTTTCAATCTTTTGACATCATACTTTGGGTCACCGTTTGTGGGGCAGTGCTTAATAAAATGCCCTGGAACATTACACCTGTGACATACATAGCCCTGGGGGGGAGTTCTACGCTTCAAATCAAAACCACGTCCGACCCTCCCCCTCCCGAAACCCTCAGAACCCTGGCCCTTCCAATCCATGGCTGGAGTATCAACCAAAGCCTTAATCTTGCTGTCTTCATCAACGTCAAGTGGATTGCTCGACTGAACGGGCGGTGCCTCGTGAGGAATAGCGTACAAATCAGTTCCAAACTCATCATCAGTAGTATATTTCACGGCAGTTGAATCAGTCGAAATATCATTCTTTTCCGGTTGTATGCACTTCAACTTAGGCTCCTTCTCTATTACAATGGATCTACAAAGGAGTCCAGGAACCCGACGAATTAACACAGAGGTATTTTTGGGGATTAACATCGCCTCATCAAGATATTCTTCATCTGTTTGGGCATTAGTGACCTGGAGATCTACGTCGGTACCCCTGCCTAAACGTTTCGATTCAAAAATTTTTTGTTTCAAAATACAAAGTGATATAAATGGACCGTCAATCGGGATTGAATCGTAGTCTCTCGCACTCTTAAATTTGTAATAAACAGCCATTCCTTTTATATATTCTAATATATCAGAACAATATTAAACACAAACTAATACAATGATGATAATCAAACTACTTACAGGAAAAAAAAAAAAAAATTGGACTTAGATATTCAACTCGAAAAGAAAAAATTAATGATAGTGATATTGAATCACAAAGTACAAACGCAGAGCTAATCGCTAATCTCTGTATAAGCTGTAAGTAATAATTTGACACATGAACGTCTTTAGATGGGGAGCTCGTGGAATCAAATACTGACAGGCATGAAATCGGTAGCTAGCTAGGTTTAGGGTTTCCAAGAATCGAACAGAGTAAGAGACGAGGAAGCGAGGCGACATTGGGAATACTATATAGTTACTGTATGAGTAATAATGACTCGCGCGATGACTATTTATACTAATATCAATACGCTCATGTAATAAGTAGGAAAAATCATAATTCCTAATTAATAGAGGATATCCTACTGAAATAATATAATTAATTATATAAAAACCTTCTAAAATTATTTCCTTACGATCCACGGTTTCCTTACCTTCTTAAAGAGAAGAGAAGAGCAAGGAAGGTTAGTCGATATTAGGACTCCTAACAATAAAATTTTTAGCTTCATCCATTTACCTTTTGATGTACGCAACATAATTATAATATATATATATATATATATAAAAGTTAGTTTTATTTCTAATATAAAAAAAATTGAGGTGATTTATTAATAATTTATATATTTCTTAATATGACAGTTAATAATAAATAACACAATACATGTTGGATAAGTTATTTTCTAGAAATATATAAGAAGAAAAGAAAAGAAAAGAAAATTTCTTTTTTTGGGATAAAAATCAGCACACATTTTCTTTCGTTCTAATAATAACAACTATAAATTACGTTTGAGTCAGAATCGGATAGGATTTTACGTGGGCCCTCTGTCAGTTGACGTGGCAAAATCTACAGCGTAGAAATCACTCTGTATATCACACTCTACAGCTTTGTCTGAAATCACAGAATCGGAAAATCGAGAAAAAAATAATAATAATGGCATCATCGTCAACGGCGAGACTCACATTTCGCGTACTAATGGCGGTCACCGTCATCCTCGTACTGTTCTACGTCGGTCGTCCTCTCTACTGGAAAATCTCCGCCACCATTCAAGAGATCCGTGAAAACAAACAGACAGTCAAGCAAGGTTAATTAATGAAATATTTTGAATCTTATGTAATCAACGTTATGTTGTTTCCTTCAATGAATTTGGTTAAACTGTTTTCTTATTTTTTTTCAGGTATAAGTCAGATTGTGTACGAGGCGCAGAAATCGGTGGGATGGTGGCACGATGAGTCAGATTCTGGATACCGTGAACATCAGGGGAAAAGAGTCGTTGCTTCTCGTAGGCTTTTTTCATTAGCCTGATCTTCGGCTTATTATGTCATGATTAAATAGAATTTATATGTGTTCCTTGAATATTATAAATAGATCTTTTTGATGAGGTGCTTAATGATGCGAGTAAACACTTAGATTTTGGGATTTATAGTGCAATAGGTTTCTAATTGATTAAAGTTATAATATATATATATATATATATTGATAAGAACTTAATTTTTAATTATGATCAGCTATGCAATTTTACCTAGTTTTGCTCATTGCATTCATTTTGCAGTTCTAATAATTTTAATAATTGGATTTTAACTGATTGTGTTGTTAATTGAATTGTTTATTTGTAAGCTAGAATCAAATTGTGGTTGAATTTGTGACTTGGTATCTCTCTAAAGTTTTATATGAAAAGTAATCGTTATTTGTAGAATACAACAGGCAGGTTTAAAGAATTGGATTGGTTATGTTCTTTTAATTTTGAAGCGGAAGAATTTGATGGATATGAAAAGACTTTGCTTTTTGAGTTTGATTTTTAAAAGAGAGCTGCAGTTAGATGTTAAATAGCTTGCTGAGAATGTGAATTTTACCCCTCTATTTGAGTTGCAGAGCAGTAGTTGTTATGGAGACTGAAAGTCATTATACAGACATTATATGTGATTTGTTTTCAGATCAATCTTCTTATAGCTTTCCTATTTGTGGGTTACAACCAGGTTAGAACCTTAGGCCAAAGATTTTGTCAATGGTTCCTTTCCTCAATTTTTTCTATTAAAAGTCATGCATATGCAAGAAGCATCCCCCTTAGGTGATCAGTGGAAAATAGACAGTTCTGTTTGTGCTTTTTAAATGCTAGAAGATTGTCTCTTTGGTGTCATCCATTAGGTTCTCATAAAACCTGGATTGTTTTTGGCCCTAATCCTGTTTAGCTCTTCTGGGTTGTAATAGCATCCCTGAGCCCTGAGGCAAATGGCTTCCATATTTTGGGTTGTGTGTTCACTTTTGTGTATCAGTTTGCAAGTACAGTAAACAATCTAAGCCAACATTACAGATTTGATCGTGGAAATGTTGATATATCTTCTTAGATTGGTTGATCTGAGTTCTATTTTCATATATGGTCCTTTTGGTTTGTAAATTTGTACCCTGCTAGTTAACCCTGACATAGATTTTGTTGTTTAACTATACTTCCTCTATACTTCCTCTATACTATCCTCAACTGGTAACGGTGTAAGAACATGACTCTTTTGCTTGAACTTTAGTTCTCTTCCTCCTATTTTTGTTGATTTCCTGGCTTTTATGTATGTTTTGATGTCGATACTGGTAGGCAGTATAACTTTTGACGTACTGCAGGCACTCCTCCGTTAGGCAGAGATCTGTTATGTGGTATTATTCTTTGGTAATTTTCCTGTAAATCAAAATTATTGTTTTCTCCTCATTGAAAGCAAGCCAGTTATTGATAGAATATTGAGTGTTTATTCCTCCTCAACAACTGAATATTTAGTTTAGCAGGTTGTTGCCATCAGCTTGATCCTACCTAATTCATTGGTCACGGGCTCACAGCCGAGATCAGTAATTTAGGCATATGTTTGAAATTGATTTGTTATAACGGTTAAATGAAATAATTAATTAGTAAATATAAATAAGAAAATAGTTTGTAAATATCAACTATCAATTAGAAGTGAGTGTTAATCAAATATTGCAGCGGATGTGTTCAAAACATTGTACAGATTCGCAACAGTAGTGTTGATACAAACATATACAATTGGAAGTGTTAATAATGTTGATAGAACCCAGTCAGATAATATAAAACCAACTGCTTATCCTGCTTTATAGTGGTCGATCAAAATAAACAAAAGTATTCTGTCTGGAACCAGAAGTAACATACGGCGTTTTTGCAAGAAAGAAGAGATGATCAAAATGAACGGAACACTCAAAAAGTAGTGGAAAGTTTGGGCTTAGCCCAATCGAGCTCTTGTAGTTGCGTGAAGGAAGGTTTTAAATTTTCCGCAGCATGGGTTTAGAATTTAGCTTCTCTGGATTTTGTGATCCGATTCCAATCTCTAGTCCTACCTGGAAGCACCCAAATAATTGAATGAATATCAACCATATTATAAGTTTGGAGTAAATGGTTATCGATTATTCACAACAAAAGAATATTCAAAACAATGAATGCCATGAATATAAGCAATTGAAAGATTCTTGTTATGTATAAATATATTCACAATCACACGTCAAAAGGAGGAGCCAATCTCGGCTTAGGATTTGAAGCACTTTCCAATTTCCTCAGTCATGATTTTCCTTTTTTTAACTTTCCATCGATTTAAGTCACCAAGAAAATGATTGCCCTCCTAGAATTCCGACACCTGCCCCTTTCCATCCAGGCTCCCTTTCCTACCCCGTCATCTGAATGTATTTGTATATGCAAAGGACCCACTCTCTTTGTTTCTTTTATAAACAACCAAAATCACTACTATTGAAAATGATCCCACTTTCGTTCGTTCGTTCGTTCGTTTCATTCACAACGTGTACATCATCTTATCTTCCCACTGATCTATTATTGAACAATAATTTTCTTTTTCTTTCTCTTTTTCTTTTTTTTCATGTTGATATTTTGTCAGATTTACCGTGTACGATGTAATTTCCAATTGGATGATTAATTTAACCCTTATTATATTTAATTAAAGAAAAAAAAAATTATTGTTAAAATTCATGAAAATTAAAATCGACACCAACCAAACGAAGCTTTCACACTTGAAAATGAGATGAGCTCATCACCCAACCAACTAAAGATGGTTGCTCACTGTAAGTGGAACTTGAACAAACTCTATTATTGCACAATGAGGTTTGTTGATTGTTGGAGGCATTGGACTTTAATTTGCTTGAGCTAGCTTTGTATTAATAATGATGGTAATGATGAGTTGAATTGAATGGACATTAACAAGAGACTTGGTTTGGTCAAAGATACACATATAAAATAAAAATTCAACTCAATTTAAAGCAAATAATGTTTTTCATGCTTTGGATTGAGGCCCCATTGGAGCTTCAAATTCCATCCTTCCATCCTGCCTAGGCTTTAGAGAGAATTTCCCATGGAAAGTAAAAGTACTGAAGCCCAGAATAAATTAATAAACAAATAAAAGGTAAGTCTCCTAAAAGCTATAATATATGCTTAATCCCGCTAACCCATCATGATGGAAGCTTCGATCATTTCCCCAAGCTTCTTTGTTAAGCAAAATTTACATTAAAAATTGTCAAGTGTTCTTAATATTTGATCCAAATAGATAATGTATAATTTCTGGGGGGTTCAAAATTTTACAAATTAAATACATATATATTATTTGACTTTTGAACAATTTCTTTTCACTCACCTTTAAGTTTAGATTATCATATATATGTATAGATATATATATATATATATATATATATATAGTCAACTTGTGAAGCTTTAACTTTGACAACAAACCCATTGATTGAAACGTGAAACTACTTCTTGGGTAGTTTTATTTTTATAAGACCACTAACTCGATCATTGATAGAAATTAAGAAATATTTAGTCCATGAGCATAATGATGAGCCATCATCATCATGTCAATGGTTGATTTTGATTAGGGACCATACCATGCACACTTATCAATTCCTAACCATTTGTTCAATAATTGATCTTTTGGCTTACCTCCTATAGTAATTTTACAATCATATTCAAAGTAAACCCATCATTTCTTTTAAAATATTTTTTGAATGTATTTTGTGTTTTTGTTTGAGATATGTAATTAAGGATAAGTATAGTAATAGTGGTTGGTAGAATGAGGTTTAGTGTTTGGTAATAAACATTAATAATGGATGAGGTACCACATTCTCTTTGGTCCCCGAGAAAAACTCTTTAATTTAATAATGTGTCCAAACATATAATTATTAATAAGGCATAAAAAGAGAGGTTTGACCACATTGAACAAGTTGGGATTAGTGGTAGAAAGGAAAGCACCTTTTGATGAACCCCATCCCATGGCTTAAATTAAAATTTTGTTCCTTTTGGATTTGGCTTTTAACCCTTTTTAAAAAACAAATTTCTACTTATCCAATAATGAGTGTAAAATTGAACTTTTCAATCTCCACCATTGAGAAAAGGAAAGTGGGGTTTCAATCTCAAATCCACAAATGCCAAAAATGCTGATTCAATGGTTAGGAAACAATATCTTACCTTGGTGGGCTACATAATTCAATAAAAATGAAAACCACATTGGTTTTGGGAAATGTAACATTGAAGATCAATGTTACCCATTACTATTTTAGCCAACTTCATCATCTTCATATCCCAAGATTTATCCATTTTCATTTTTTGAAAAATAAAAATACAGCATATTTTCTATTTGTCAAGTTGTTTAGTCTCACACGTTTATCTTATTCAACCCATGTGAATACAGTCCAATATTCCCTCATCTAATAGCTTAGTCAATGGAGTAACTGAGTTGTTCATCCTTTAGTCTCCGAATAAACTTTGAGTATGCATCTTGATCAAAGAATTTTTTCCTTCTACTCAAACATTAATTCAAACATGGATTTATAGTTGAAAATTATATGCTTAGATAATGATACAATTATATACGTCTAAACGCTTAATAAATCTTTGATTATAAATTTTAAACTCATCCCACCTTCATATACTTTATAAACATTAAAAAAAAAAAATTTCTTTGAAGTTGGTGTGAAGAGAAATCTGTCTTAATCTATTATTTTAAAGTAAAAATCAAATTAATTAGATTATCCTATTAAAGATAATATATTTTAAAATGAAAACATGAGTATATAAATTTTATATTTCATCGAGAAAATATCTTCACACAATTAATTTGAATTTTTAAATTTATTATTCAAATTATCGTGTATGAAGAGATTTATTGTCCTATCGTAAAGAATATTATCAAATCAATAAATTTATATTATATTTAAAATTGTCAATCACAGAATATAGGTAGCACAAATTCACCATCAAATATTAGTGTTTTAATATATAACTCCAACCTAATTCATATATATATATATTAGTGTTGTTTATTTCTACAACTCTTACATTGATTTAATCAAGGACATGATTTTTCCTTGATTTAAATAATCAATATTATTATACTTTCCTTATTTATTATAATTTATTTCTCTTTATATATTTTGATTTCTTTCTTTAAATATTGTACATTAACATATAATATTTGTTTCCATTTATATTGTTTTCTAAAATCTATATAAAGGCCTCTTTATACGTTAATTAATTCAAGAAATAAGAATTGATTTCTTCACATGGTATCAGAGCTAAATTTGGCTTAGTTCTTAATTTCGATTTTCCTTCTTTGGCTTAGTTTCAGAATTCTACACCTGGGCACTGTCAGCAGGAGTGCCTCAGCACTGCCTAATGCAGCCGTGCGTGTACCTCACGCACCACCTATCACAGCCGCGCGTATGACTCACGCGCCGCCCCTCCTTGACAGCCGTTTGCAGCATTGCCGATACCTATAGCTTTAGAATTTGCCGGCCAATCCATTGGTGACCCTCGTTACTCCACACGCGCCGCCATTCGTCCACACTAAGAGACCCATTTTTCGTTTCTGCTATATCCCGATCCAGCTAATAGACAGTGAATAAGTCGTCATTGCCACCTCCAATTGACTCAGAACGAGCCGGCTATTCTCATTGTGGTCTCCGTTCGTCGTTTTCAATTATCCTCTGTTACGGTCAAATTCGGGTCAAATATGAATCCGCCGCCTTTTGATCCGCTGTTCACCGGCGAGTGAGTAGTCACCGACATCTCCGTTTAGCTCAGAACCAGTCACTCAACTTGCTTATGAACTCAATTTCCTATTTTTTGGCCATCTACTATCACAGGTGAACCAAAGTCCGAATCGATTTCATTGTTTTTCGATCAGATTGTTTTTGGCAATTTTTTTTCGTCACTATTTCTCTGAAATCATGAACAGGTCAGATGTATCTCACCCTATTCAAATCAAGTTAGATGTACAGTTTCCTCGAAGGACGTCGTTTTTGGTAATATGTCACTGGCCATATTACTAAACCTATCAAAATCGATGACAAAACTAATAAACAGGTCGTTGACCGTTTGGAAGAATGGGATAATAAAAACTACCAAATTATTATATGGTTCCGTAATACTTTTATCCCTTATATCCATCTACAATTTGGGAGATTTGAGACAGCCAAAGCACTGTAGGACTTCATTGCTCATCGGTATACTGCTACTGATTCATCACACCAGTATCAAATTCTGTGCAAACTTCATCAGATGCGTCAAAAGCCTAGTTAGTCTATTTCTAATTTTCACTCACAGATGCAGTTTTTATAAGATTAACTATCACTTTCAGAACTTAAGTGGACAACCTTTGAGGATGCAGTAAGATTTGCCACTTATAGAGATCAACAAAGGTTAAAGATGTTTCTTATGGCTTTACGAGATACTTTTGAGCCTATTAGAGCTTCCTTTCTTCATCAGAAACCTTTGCCTACTCTTGACGAAGCTATTAATATGCTTGTCTCTGAAGAAACTTGGCTTGCTCCTCTACAACCACCTCGACTTGACGCTGCTCTAGCTACAGTTTCAACTTCTCAGCATGTTTCTTTAGTCAGTTGTAACTATTGCCATAAGACTGATCATTGAATACTCAATTGTCCCATCAGGAAATGCAAAGTTTGTCGCAAAATTGGTCCTTAACATTTTACGCAGGATTTGTCTAAACAAAGGAAAACCGAAGCATCTTCCACTACTATTTGTTGCTATTACCGATAAGACCAATGACTGTCTTACCTTGTCATCCTTTACCACCAATGATCTTGTATCTCTCATTCAGCAACTTTTCCAAAAGTTCGGTAATCCTCTCATTTCAGCTTCTTCAATTCTCTCGGGTACATCCTCTTGATACTTCAACTCTGTGTGCTGTAATCATATCACTGCTGACTCTATCCTTTTCTCTTCTAAATCTCCTGTTCAACATTTTCCTACCATTCAAACAGTAAATGGATCTACTCTGCATATTAGTCACTTAGGCCAAATCACCTTATATAATCTCTCTTGACTTGACACTTTCTTGATTCCCCATCTTACTCTCAATCTTTTATCTGTTAGTCAATTATGTGATCTTGGTCTTCATGTTCTTTTCATTGCTTCTATTTGTTGTATGCAGGATCCGAAGATGGGTCAGACGCTTGAGATAAGCTGTAAAGTTGGATGTCTGTTTGAGCTCATCAGTCTTCATCTGCCATCCATATGTCACTCTAGTCCTTTGCCTGTTGCCTCCACAACTTCTGTCTCTTCCTTCAGTCACTATTATTAAAAGGTAAAACAGTACATTTTCGCTTGAGATAGGTCGTAAAGTTGGATGTCTGTTCGAGCTCATCACTCGGTCGTCTTTGTTCACTAGCTTCTAGTGATATTCTGGGTCCTGTATCCCACGATCAAATAGATTGTGACTCTTATTAATTAGTAAAACGTACTGCTTTACCTTTTAATAATAGTGACTCTATTTCTACTACTCCATTTAATCTCATCCATTCTGATATTTAGGGGCTTTCCCTTAATGCAACTATAGGCGGGGCCAAGTATTTTGTTATTTTTATTGATGATTATTCATGATATACTTGGATATATCTTATGAAGTATAGATCAGAGTTGTCTAAAATCTATCATGATTTTATTCAAATGATTTAGACACAATTTTCTTATTCTATTAAAACTTTTTGTACTGATAATGTTATAAAATACAGGGATTATGAGTTTCTAACTCTTTTACAAACTAATGGGACTCTTTGTTAGCATTCATGTCCTAGTATATCCCAACAAAATGGTCTGACTGAACGTAAACACAGACATATCCTTGAAACTGTTTGTACTCTTCTCATTTCTGCCTCTTGTCACGTTTTCAGGGGGAAGTTGTTCTTACAACTATTTACATTATGAATCGTCTACCTTCTCTAGTAATTGGTAATCAATTCCTCTACAAGCGATTATATAGGACTCCTCCTAACTATAATTTTCTTAAAGTTTTTGATTGTGTTTGTTTTATCCTTCTCCAGCCTTATGAGTATACCAAATTAGAACCTCGAGCTCATTTATGTTGTTTTCTAGGATATGGCATTGAACACAAAGATTATACGTGTTAGGATCTTGTGTCCAATCGACTATGTATATCTAGACATGTAGTTTTCTGGGAACATAAAATGTTCTCCTCTATTTCTAGTTTTAGTTCTAAGTCTAATCTTACCTCTTCTTTACTCATGATTCTACAAATTTGTTTCCTAATGACACTACTGTAGGTAATTCGGATGATTCTTCAACAGATGTGTCCATTACATCACTGCTTGCTCCTAAGTCAACGACCTCGCCTTTTGGGTCTACATCTGACACCTCTATTGTCCCTCCGTCTTCCTCCTCCACCTCGTCAATCTAGTCTAGTAAGACAACTTCTTATTAGACTTCGAGACTATCATTGCTTTTCTACTACTCTTTCTTTATATGAGCTTCAATCTTATTCTAAGACTAGTTCTAATCCTGTTTGGCAGCAAGCAATGGCAAAAAAATTACAGGCTCCTGAAAAATCATATACATGAGACCTAGTTGATTTCTCACTTTAAAAATCAGCAATTGGCTGCAAATAGATTTATAAAATCAAGACTAAAGCTGATGGCTCTATTGAACGGTATAAATCCAGACTAATTGCTAAGGGATTCAATCAAGAGTATAGCATTGATTATGAGGAAACCTTTGCTCTTGTTACTCGTATGACCTTTGTATGAAGTCTTTTGGCAGTAGTTGCTATACACCGATAGACACTGTTTCAAATGGATGTTAAAATTGCCTTCCTCAATAGTGATCTCACTGAAGATGTTTATATGAAACCTCCTCCAGGATATTTCCATCCATCACACAAAGTATGCAAACTTCATCATGCCTTGTATGGTTTCAAACAGGCTCCTCGAGCTTGGTTTGCCAAGTTTAGCACCACTATTTAGCAACTTGGTTTTCGTTCTAGCTCTTATGATACCGCTCTCTTTATTCGTAACACCGACCATGACTGTATTCTTCTCTTACTTTATGTGGATGATATGATCATTATTGGTAATGATATTGATGGAATATCTGCTCTCAAGGCCTCCCTTCAACAATATTTTGAGATGAAAGATCTTGATAATCTTAACTACTTTCTTGGTTTAGAGGTACCTTTTGACTTTGATGGCTACTATCTTTCTTAGGTCAAGTATGCATCAGATCTCTTTGCTCGAGCTGGTTTAACTGACAGTAAAATTGCCTCTACTCCACTAGAGCTCAATACCAAACTCACACCCTTTAACGGGGTTCCACTTGAAGATGCCACCCTCTATAGACAACTGGTTGGTAGTTTAGTTTATCTCACAGTTACACGACCTAATATCTCTCATGCCATTCATATAATCAGTCAGTACATGTCTACTCCCCGTTCTCCTCATTATGCGGTTGTCCTTCACATTCTTCGTTACATTAAGGGCACTTTATTTCATAAGCTTCATTTCCTTATTCATTTATAGAGTTATGTGCTTTTTCTGATGCAGACTGGGCTGATGATCTTACTGACCGACACTCTACCACCGGTCTTTATATTTTTCTGAGTGATTCTCTTATTTCTTAACGTTGTAAAAAGCAGACTATTGTTGCCCGATCTAGTACGGAGGCAAAATACAGTACTCTTACAGATACTACTCAAGAGATTATTTGGCTTCGTTGGCTTCTTAGTGACATGGGTGTTCATCACTTTGGTCCTATTGCTCTTGCATGTGATAATAATAGTGCTATTCAGATTGTTCATAATGATGTCTTTCATGAGCCCACCAAACATATTGAAGTTGACTGTCATTTTATTCGTCAGCATATCACTCAAGGCACTGTCACTCTTCATTCGATCTCTCCTTCGGACTAATTAGCAGATATATTCACCAAAAATCATCATTTTGATCGTTTTCAAGATTTGGTATCTAAATTTAAAATAACTTTTATTAAGCCATTTTAAGTTATCTTGAATTGAGAGGGGTTGTTAATGATAATTGATTATTTAATCAAGGACATGATTTTTTCCTTGATTTAAATAATCAATATTATTATGATTTTCTTATTTATCATGATTTATTTCTCTTTATATAATTTGATTTCTTTCCTTAAATATTGTATATTAATATGTAATATTTGTTTTTATTTATATTATCTTATAAAATCTATATAAAGACCCTTTTGTACAACAATTGATTCAAGAAACAAGAATTAATTTCTTTATCTGACTAATTAATCATAATAGTATATAATATATGTTTAAAACTTTTGGTAAATGAGATAGAGAGAGAGGGAGGGAGAGAGATGAGTTGGAAATGAAATGGGGTTGGTTTAGTAAAAGGAAAGAAGGGAAAAGCGCGGGGATTTCAACAACCAAAAACTGTCAAAAGTTAGCTTTGTTTTTTGGCGGGATTTGGGCAATATCCTTTTTGGAGAAAGGAATCCCATCCACGTTGGAAACCCTTCACAAAAACGACAACACGTATATCAAGCACATCACATCACACCCAGCTTTATAAAAAATATATATATATGACTTATCAAATCAAAATTTACCACGTGTTCACAGGCACACGTGGACACCATCTCCTCCAATACTTTAGGCTTTTTAGACCATTTCAAATCTCTTCTTCTCCTTCTTCAACCAATCAAAATTAATTTCTTCTCCTTCTCCCATCCACGTGTCACTTTCCTCGGATCGGATTTTAACATAAACAGAAGCACCCTCTTTTTGTCTTCTCCTTTTGTCGATCTGTTGTCTTCTATATCTTCTTCTTTTATATATATATATATATATATATATATTGTTTATGATCTCAAGTTAATTTGTTTACGAAAATGTTAAGAGATACATTTTGATCTTCAATTGCCTCAAAATATCTTATAGCCACCATATTATTAGTTGTATGCAAAATTGGGTGAAAATCTTTTAAAATATGTAACTTAATTTTTATATTTTTGATCGTGAAAAATACTTATAATTAATGTATTTATTAAATATTTTAATGAACCGTATTTTTAAATTAAATAAAATTAAATTATAAAAATATATAACAATTATAAATATATTTTTAATAATAAGAAATTATTTTAATTTAATCTACCAACTGTTAAAAGGAAAGAAGATTGAACTAATTTATTTAACTTTATGATAAGGAATTATTTTAGTAAGATGGATTCAATTTTAACCATGAAATGGGATTTATTTACATGACAACACAACAACATAATCTACTTGATGTGCCATGCTTAGATTTAAAAGCAAATTTATTTTTGTTTGGGAATAAAAATCTAAACAGAAGACAACTTCTTTTATTTCTTGGTCTGCTATATATTTGTATATTATATATTTTTGGTCAAGGATAGGATATCTTTACATGGATCCCACAACTGTTGTGATACTTTGTTTAATATATAAAAATTAAAATTAATGACATATGATAATCTTATCTTTTGTATAAAATATATAATAAGTATGTATGGAACCATATATGCACAAGAAGCAAGAATTTTTCTTGCAGAAAATAATGAATTATGAATTTATGAGAAGGAAAGAAAGAAACCAAGAAATCAAATGATGAAACAAATTAATTTATAATCTTAAAGTCAATGCACGCCAACAAAATTTATTCAAAATCTGATCATGTATTAATTATATTTTCACTTGTAGTGGGAGGACCAACTTAAAAAATATGCACATTCGCAATATATATTATATATATAAATATGATATATGGTGTTTATGATTGTCTTACCAGCAAGTGAAATTTTACTTGCCTGCATCTTCTCTCCTTTTTCTTTCAATTTATTGTTTTCTGTTAGAATCATATCAACAACATTGTCTATTGTAGAGAGTGAGCTTCTTCTTCTAATGTCAGCATAGTTTCAATGTCAAAATTTTGACTATCTCAAAAGATTTTGACAGTCCAATCAACTTTTTATGTTCTAACGTTTGCGATAATGTGTTTTTCTAGTGCTTTTGCTTTTTAACCATTTCTTCTGCTTGTAGTGGTACAAATTTAATAATCCATTACTGTACCTTTCATCTCACTCATGGAGACTGTAGATGTGGACAATATCTTAAGAACCAAAAAAAAAAAAAAAAAAAAGAAAAGAAAAGAAAAGCTGGTGATTGAAGGGTGACATAATCAATTTGACTCGTGCCCACGATGCCTATAGCAGCCACATCGATTCTTCAGAATCATTCATAATTTTTCTTTTCAAAAAAAAAAAAAAAAAAAAAAAAGCTAACTTTTGCTATATTTAACTCCATGAAGAACTTCTGTCCTGTACTTGTAATGATCAAAACGTAATACTGCTTCACAATTGTCTCATCTTCACTTGCTTTGTCTGTACTGGCGGTATAACCTGCACTTTTACCGCTTCATCACGTGCTTTATTCCACTGTTTTTTACTTATTTTATGTTCAATTTATTTTATGTTCAATCCATTTATCTGTTCTATCTAAGAAGGTTCTATGTTCTGTTTCTTTTTTCCGACTGTTTATATTCTATTTAAACAGTTGTATGCCTCTATTTGTATCAGGAATGAGTTAATTTTTTTGGCTTGGAGGGAAAATAATTCTGGGCTGTGATTGGAGGCAGAGAATATGTTGTGGCAAAAGAAATTCTGTGCAGCTCTAATATTGATAATGGGAGTTGCTGCACTTAAAGCTGATTTGTACAGTGTGGAGGGTAGGCCACATCGGATTCTTTTGGATACGGATGTCGATACCGACGATTTCTTCGGTCTATTGTACCTTTTGAAGCTTAACAGATCAGAATTCAAGTTGGAGGTGAATATATCTTTGTGTTAATGCTCCTTTGTGAAACTGATCAGAGTTTTATTTTAGTTCAATTCACTGAAGTTTAATCCTGTGTATATAGTACTGGAAATTCTCAGAATTTGGCTTAGTTGATTATTATTCACTTTTTGTTTTAGTTGGATTCGGATTATTGTGATTATGATATCATGGCAGAATGCACTTTTAAGAACCCTGCTTTTTCAGGATTGAGCCATGATTTCCATTGCAGTACAAATGAAGAAGTGCTTACCGAAAAAGCAATTTTCTGCACGATGCCAAGCCTTTTGCAGTAGGTTAATTTTTACGATTACAAGCAAGAAACTGACATGTATATTACCTTGTTGCAGGGAATTACCATCAACACGAATGCATGGACTAATGCTGGACATGCAGTGAATCAAATTTATGACATTCTTTACATGATGGGCCGCGATGACATTTCTGTTGGTGTGGGAGGTGAAGGTGGAATTTTAGAAGACGGAACTGTACATCCAAATGTTGGTGGATATCTCCCTATAATTGAACAGGTGCACAAAATTTCTCTCAATTTCATATTTTGTATTTCCTTACGCCCTGAAACTCTTTGTTGTTATTCCTGATTAATGTAAAATTTTGATGCCAGGGCAATATGACAGCCGGATATTGCAGATACAGACAAGCTATACCAATAGGTCTAGGAGGAAGACTAGATGTTGATAATAACTTTGGCGTCCGAAAAGAATTCCTTCCACAGGTATGAAATTATAAGAACAATCTGCTAATATGTTTATTGTGGTTGTTTAATCCCCTACTTGTTGGTTACTTAGCTAATCATCTCAGTCATGAACATAGGGCAGCAGGAGGTATACTCCTCTTCGACAACGTACTGCACAGCAAGTGTTGATTGATAAAATTTCTGCCGGTCCGATTACTATGTTTATAACAGGAGCTCATACAAATTTGGGCATTTTCCTTATGAGAAACCCACATTTGAAGAAAAATATTGAGCATATATACGTCATGGGTGGTGGTGTGAGGGCCAAAAATCCTACCGGCTGCTGCCCAAAAAATTCCAGCAGTTCTTGCCAGCGGAGGCAATGTGGTGACCCTGGTAATTTGTTCACTGACTATACAAGCAATCCTTATGCAGAGTTCAATATGTTTGGAGATCCTTTTGCTGCATACCAGGTGATTGAATAATCTTTTGACAGAGGTCTCCACTGCTATGTGTTCGTTGGCACAAGAAGTTGCTGGATTTGACCGTGGCATATTTCGTTTTCTATTTCAGGTGTTCCATTCCGGTATTCCAATCACCCTTGTTCCCCTGGATGCAACAAATACTATCCCAATTAGTGAGAACTTCTTTAAAGTTTTTGAGAAAAGTCAGGACACTTACGAGGCTCAATACATTTTCAAGTCCTTGAAAATGGCTCGCGATACTTGGTTTAATAACCAATTCTACACGGTAATTTCTTCAATATGCTTAATGTTAGATTGCATTCATCTTGGCGAGAATCTTACGGAGAAATGGATTGTATGACTATAACTTATGGAACCCTTTGCAGAGCTATTTCATGTGGGATTCTTTTACATCTGGTGTAGCAGTCTCAATTATGCAGAATTCAGCCAATCATAGTGGAGAAAATGAATTTGCTGAAATGGAATACATGAATATAACTATAGTTACCTCAAACGAACCTTATGGGATATCTGATGGCTCAAATCCATTCTTTGATGGACGCAAAGTTCCAAGTTTCAATTTAAAGAGAGGTGGAGTACACAGTGGCCATGCCCAGACAGGACTTCGTGATCCATTTTGCATTGTGAAGAATGGGAAAGGGAAATGCAAGGTGACTTCTTTGTCTATGTCGTTGATTTACAATAAATTTTATGTCTGCTGCGGAAAACTTCAATTTCCTGGTGTAAATTCAGGCAAAGCTTAAGACCTTGCTGCCACTCTGATAATTGCTCTATACATTACTACTGCATTTTCTGTTGACTCTTGTGCTATCATTTGGACACAATTAAATAGGATGGTTATACAAAGGAGGTGACTGGTTCAGAGGCAGTGCGTGTTCTTGTCGCCACGAAGTCAAAGCCTAATAAGGACGTTAGCAGCAAACTTAACAGAAAATTTTACACAAGCTTCTTGGACGTAAGTTTATTCAGTTATTCTTGAAAATTTTTGGAAAATTGTATTGTCACTCTGAAATCTACCCTGTCTCAATGATCTGATACTTGATAAACTGATAACTTTCTTTTGCTGGATGAAGGTTCTAAATCGCCCCCGACATACTGGAAGATTCAATTTTACAACACAGTTTCCTTACTACAAAGAAGTTTTTTACAAACCAAATTTTGGAACTAAGAAACTGGGGAAGCCAGTTCTTTTTGACATGGACATGAGCATTGGAGATTTTCTTGCTCTCTTTTATCTCTTAAAAGCACCTGTGGAGGTCATCAATCTGAAGGTAAGGGCTTTTGCACTTTCTAGTTTCCCTGACTATGCATTTCTATGTTGACAGATTAATTACTTGACATTAGTTGGTATCACAATTTTAATAAATGGACCTCAGTAAATATTTGCATTCGGGAAATTAGAAAATTTCATTTGCTACCTAAACATTTCAATCTATAGTTGAAAAACGTGTAGCGTAAAATAGGTTTCACCCGAATGAAAATGGAGACTATTGTCCTTGCATATTATACAGCAGCGGATTTTATGTACATGGAATTTCTCTTTTCATCCAGGCAATAATAGTAAGTCCAACCGGATGGGCAAATGCGGCAACCATAGATGTCATTTATGATTTACTTCATATGATGGGTCGTGATGACATTCCAGTTGGTCTAGGAGATGTATTTGCAATGAATCAGTCCGATCCCTTTTTTTCTGCTGTTGGAGACTGCAAGTATATTAAAGCCATCCCAAATGGAAGCGGTGGATTTATAGATTCAGACACCCTTTATGGACTTGCTCGTGATTTGCCACGAAGTCCGAGGAGGTATGTTTTTGCTCTTCTGTTATGGCCTCATCTTATTGTTACGTGTGTTAATAGTTTGGGACTGAGTTTTGAATTATGTTGAAGGTATACAGCAGAGAACTCGGTAAAATACGGAGCTCCAAGGGACACTGATCACCCAGAACTAAGACAACCTCTAGCATTGGAAATATGGAAATCCGTAACAGAAACTCTGGATCCGGGATCCAAGATTACAATATTGACTAATGGACCCTTGACTAATTTAGCAAGAATTTTATCAAATAAAACTGCAACCTCTCTAATCCAGGTAAGTAGATTTCCCACTTCTTGTTCTGGTATTTGATTTAACTGGAAGAAGGATTGAAAGTAGCTGGACATCAAATTGTATGAACAATATTGTCACAAACAATGAGGTGGGATGGATAGCATTAACTAGTGATGTCAAATCTCATTGCAGGAGGTGTATATTGTAGGAGGGCACATCAAACACGGTGAAAAAGACAAAGGAAATGTCTTTACAGTTCCTTCAAATAAGTATGCAGAATTCAATATGTTTCTTGATCCTTTGGCTGCAAAAGCAGTCTTCAATTCAGCAGTGAATATCACACTCATTCCACTGAGTGTTCAGCGTAAAGTCAGCTCATTTCCTGAGATCCTAACAAGACTCAATCTGACAAGGACACCTGAAGCTCGGTTCACCAAGTGTTTGCTGTCAAGGCTATATCGTTTGCAACAAACTCACTATCGATATCATCACATGGTTAATAGATTCTTCACTCTTTCCTGTGCCAAAATTTTAGCTTGATTTTCCAGCCACGTTGAAACAATAACTCAATCTCAATGGTCACTCCTCTACAGGATACATTTTTGGGAGAAATCATTGGTGCAGTAGCATTGGCTGGTGATGATTCCTCTCTGAAACCCACCATGAAACTCAAGCACATCAGGGTCATTGCTGAAGGCATTGAATCCAGAGATGGCCAAATTGCGGTTGACAAAAAGCAAGGAAAAATTGTCGAAGTATTAGAAAACCTGGACCCCGTGGCTTACTATGATATATTTGCAACGGAACTTGGTAAAAAGAAGCAGTCAGCTGTTGTAGGAAGTTTTAATGATCAAAAGAGAATCTGGAGTACACCACCAGAAAATCAAACAGAGAATATTTTACTTAAGGTATTGGGATAATTATTATCTGACAACAGGAATTGATTTCTTTTCCCCTCTTGTTCTTCCATAGAGCAGTTTCATTTGTAATAGTTAATGTTATTCAGAATTAGAAATTTTCACAAGCCCATGTTCCAGAAAAGGAGTATTCATTCTGCTTTGTATTTAGCTCAATCAAGGAAAATCAATGACCAACTTAGAAAACAATAAGGAAAATACCATAGGAAAATTCTTATTGGAGCAAAAGCTCTCTGTAATGTTATGTTTTTTTCTTTTAATTTTCCAACCATTTTAACATTTAAAAGCTCATTGGCTAGATTTACGTCTAAGAGGCATTTCTTTATCATATAAATTGTTTACATATTGACTAACAACTTTCATCGGTGTACAAAAGCTTTCACACACTGTACTTTTAGCAGCTAATACTTTAAATCTTTCAAAATCAATCGACCAAATTAGCTGGTGAGTCAAAGATGCTCATTTTCTGTTTACAAGTTGATTGGATGGTTAATTAATTAATGAAACATTGACAATGTTAATATGCTTTGTGCTTTCTCTTCGTTAATCATTATTAATACTTATCCTCTCATATTCCTTTTCCTCATGCTTCAACATTATCGTTGGTTGGCCTGTCAAAAAAATTTCCCTTTTCCTGTTTCTTCCCAGCAATCATTCTTGATGTCATTTCAAGAACACCCCAAAACATATTTGGTGATTGTTGATTGGTCGTGCTGTAATTTAAAGTTTTTGTTAATAACAAATGGGGTATGAGATTCTCCCACTAACGTCCACGTTTCTGTCTTTCAAATTTTTGGGCAGACAGAGAGAGACAGAGACAGAGACAGAGACATAGAGACAACCCCAACAAGATTAAGATTGTCCTTGCTAGAAAGAATCATATCCTCGCAATTGGATACATATTCATATTCCAGAGTCCCTACCTTTTCTCGTGCTTTCCAATTGAATTTATTAAAGTAAAGAGAAAGAGAGTCTCTTCATCTGTTTATGTTTGCCAGCACTGATGCCAAATAGAAAAAGTTTCCTGTCGTGCGTCATTTTTTCTAGTTGTTAATTTGATTGCTTTTGGGATTTGATCCCAACAACGTAAACTTCAGCGTGGAAAAAATTGGAAGTTGAAGATGAATTGCCCTGTTTACGGATGGCATCAAGCTGTCAATAATACCGTGTAATTTATAGAAGTAATCGAAATTATGATGATCATTGGATTTTGCATGCACCACTTGCATTAGGTAGGCCATTTTTTTCAGATTTTGCAAGAATTAAATCCAATGCTCAATTACCTCCTCGAATAATTGTGAACCGTTCTGTTTTGAATGTGTTCCAAGTTCTAACCATTTGGAGATCGTTGGAGTACTCATAGGGCATGATGCACCATTTTTTTTTTAAAGGAAATATAAAGCCAAAAAAAGGACCAGGAAAAGTTATTTAGAGACTTGAAGATAAGATCAAAATAAGGTAGCATGACATGAGAATCCCTCTTTTTGATAAAATCCATACAAGCAGAAGCTCAATAGTTAATAAGAGAACAGAGCAGGAGTAGTGGATGACATGAAACTCTATAAGCGGCTACAATAGGAATGGCTTTGCATGCATTTTTAATTTATAGCCTTTAAAAACTTAATTCCATCATTGGAATAGACCCACCAGCTGCCACAATTTGTTGCTCCATCTGCAACCCATCAATCATTTCATTTAAAAATAAAAATTGTCAATACCATTCATATGAATTTAGATATCATAATTAAGTTCATCGCACTCACCTTGAATAAAGTTTCAAGCTTGTTCTTCGCGAGGTAGTACTCTTGTTTCACTTGTTGCAAACACCTGAAGCAACTGTAAATATGAAAATTTTCAGTCTAATTTCTGGTTTTAAGTGCAGACCTGGAAACTATGGAACAAAAAAGAAATTTAAAAAAAAAAAAACTCACGCTTCAATGTTCTGCTCCTCACAAAAGTTGCGGAAAGCAATGCAGGCATTTTTAACTCTCTGCGCACCTATGCTGTTAAAAACAAACACCCATTTCTTGTCAACAAACAACAATGAACCAGACAAGGAAAAGCAACCATTTTCCGTTAAAATTGTACTTGTTATGCGTCAGATCTGACCAAGTTATTTGTCACCACTATTTCTTTTTCTTGATGAGTTTTGATCCAATTCGAGTGGCATGAACACCAAGTTGGTGATCTGTTTATAGTATATATTGGACTAGTTCAGTAAGATCCAGTTGCCTCAGAAGTCACAAGACAGATCAGAAGTGTTAGCCTAGAATTCTACAGTTTTCTTGTCATCATCATGTATGTGGATTTATGTTTTAGCATCCAGAACCAGAGTAAGAAGGAAAATATTTATGTACCTTGAGCTGCTACCCTTCAACTGATGGACATGAGCATCAACCATTTTGAAATCAATATTTGGCTGATCCCTACATAAGAAGAAAAAACGCAGAGAGCATGGTAAATACGAAGATTAAAGGTGAAAAATATTTACTTTCAAAAGATATCAGCCGTAACCAGAAGAGAGAGTGAACTTACAGAGCCCTGGTGAGATCATTGAGAAGTCTCTCAGAATCTTCGAAGAAAAGAGAGACCACTTCAACAACAAAATCTGGGTTGCTCTCATCTGCCAGTTGCTGAAGCTGTATAAACTGATTATCCAGAACCCCCTTCTCTCGCCACCACAAAAACAACACAACAGATCAAAACCAAAAAACCAAAAACAAAACAAAAGCATCTTAAATCTATTCACAGAATTCGAATTTCTCATGCCCTACATACCTCCATAAACAAAGACTTTGTATACTCCATCAGCCTTCTCTGCATCTGACCCACCTCCATGTCTCTCTGACTTTTGTTTTATTCCTATTCTCCCCTACAAAAAAACACACCACACCACTCTACTTTTAAGCAATGACTCAATAAAAGCTTGCGGCTGGCTTGAATTGCAGATCTTGAGGAATTATTGCAACAATGAAAAGGGAGAATAAATGCTATAGAAACCCGAAAAATGATTCGATGAATTTAATGCGCAGACCAGAGTTCAAAATTCTAACTTTTTGTTGCTTTTGTGTTCTGTTGTTACTGTCTAGTGGTAGTAGTAGTAGCACTATATAGAGTCTGCTAAGTACAGCGCCTTTCTTTCTTTCTTACTTTCTTATCTTTCTCTGGATTTGTGCTTCTCTGTTTTGAGTGTTCTCTCACTGAATCTCAGCCCCCACCATTTGCTCTTCCAATTACGCCATTTATGGGCATTTAAGCTCCCTATAAAGGACCCCTACCGTCCTTTTCATTCTCTCTCTCTCTCTCCACCACCTTTTTCTGCTTGTAATATTTTTTTTATTTGTAGTTTTCCTTTCTTCCATATTTTGCCATGGAAACTACTGGTCCTGATTGAAAGTCACACTTGCTTGAACTTAACGTATAAATGACTTCAAAATATATTTTAACAACCTCTAGATTATTCCAGCCCATGTAATGTATATTTTTTAAGCTCATAATTATAATTAATCGAGCCTTATACTAGTTCACGACTACGTCGAGTCGAGATGAATCCATATTCAACAAACTTGTTAATCAGAAAACCCAGGGGTGTCCTCTTTCACCAATAAATAAAACAAAATAAGAAATGGTCCTAACTAAGAATTTAAATCTGGGTATGATTAATTATTTGCTTAATTCCAAACCTTGAGGTATCAGATTCAGGAAACAGGTCCTGTCGCAACAAGCTGGAATTTGCTTCTTTCAATGCTTAACCGCTCTGCTTTATTTATGATATCAAATGGAATATTAACAAGTCCCTTTCCTTGTTTCTTTTCCATTTTTGCTCTTATCTATGCTAAAAAATTTTGTTTGGAATGGCAAACCCCATAATAATTTTTTTAAATATAAAAACAAACAAAAAAAAAAAAAAACAAGTGGGATTTTGACATGGTGAAAGCTGTAACCGGTTAATGTTGAATGCCAAACGGTAATCAATTTGTTGGATTTTTTTTTCTATTATTAAATATGTATGTATTCATGAGAGGGATGAAAGAAAGAATCTTGAAATGTCACAACCAATGCTCAAAGACAGCTAATCTTGATATTAATTACTTGGCTTTTTTTTAAAAATAAGAAGAGAAGGACAGCTGGATTGGAGATATGCTATTCAAATATTTTTCTTTCAAGGCAAAATGCCCTCGTGGACTCGGCCGGTTTGGTTTGATAATTGATATGGTTCTTGTCTTTGGACGCCATGAATATGGAGAGAGAATCCTTATCAGTTTCTATATTTTTATTAATTTATTTTAGTTGAAATCAGATGTGTGGTTATTATTCGGTCTTCTCTTTTGTTATTCGCATTTATCATCGAAGATTGCTTTGCTTAGTTTCATCTTCTACGTTGGAACAATATTCTTCCTATAAATTAAGTGCATGCATATTCCATTAATCGTTGCATTATATATATATATATATATAGAGAGAGAGAGAGAGAGAGAGTATCGCATTGTCAAATGCTTTTTGGCTTTCATCAAAAATTAAGAATTTCAAATTTATGTATGCATGTATCTATGTAAACTGAGGACTTAACAGTATTTTCATCTGTTTATTTTTAGCACCGAGTGATTTTGTTCTGGCAGCTTGAATTAAAAAAGCTACTAATGCCCACCAACTTCAAATCAATACATCAGCATGATCAGCTTGAGATTTTTGTTCTGCACATTGCAGGAAATCCAATTCATCCAGAAGAATCCTGTAAGCTGCCGAGATACTGATGTTACATGTGTGCACATTGTAGGAAGAGGCTAATATGACAGCAAATTTGTGATAATAACGTATTATTATTATTACTATTATTTATGGGGATTGAGATTTGATGAATGAGTTGTGTCTCTAGACCGAACCTTACATCGAAAGCGTTGACCACACCGTAACTTCAGAAGAACCAGTCATCAATAACATAGTGGCACCAGGCAGAATGACTAGTACCGTAAAAGAGATGCGATTGAGATACATTTCAGATTAGAAAACGAAACAAAAACCCTTCGAGACTCATGAGATGTCTGATGCTGACTCCCAATTAACGCCCTTTGCTTTGAAGCTATGGAGACGTCATTTTATCTTTTGGAAGACTAGAGAATCCAATCCACCTACTCCGTCCTTGATTTACACCGATATCTAGTCTATTTGTTAAAAGTTTAAATATTTTTTCTAAATTTCTAAATTGTTCAAGAAAAATATCGCATCCATTTGCTACTTAAAACAAAGAAGAGAAAGCAAGCCACCTCACGAGTCATGTTACATCGAGGAATAATATATATCCAGAAACAAAATATTAGCACGGTGAGAAGTGGCTAATCTGAATGACTTCGGTGACTTTTGGTCCTAATAATAATCATAAATAAGATATATTAGTACTCTCTCTAAACATTTCATGAACCGTATATAAAAAGCTGGCTGTTTCAGAAGAACAAGGGAGAATAGAGTTCAAAGCCATCAGCAAGTAGCATGGGTAACCATGGGTAACCATTAGTAATGACGTCAAATTTAACAATGTTGATGCGTGTAACATCGTTTAAGATTATCTACGACTACTACAATCCGCCAAAAAGTGGAAGATACAAGGGAAACACAAAAACTATAGTCCAGCCAAAAGGTTATTAGTATATAACCACCCCAAGAAAGCCTAATGGATTCTCCTAAGAGAAACATGGAATCCATGGCTACTAACACACTTTACAACTCCTTCTACAGAAGCCCGGAAGGTCTGGGGATCCAATCATATACTCTGGGTTATTGGTGCATTCACCAAGGATAGCCCATCTCTCACAACTTACATTCAGATCTGTGCAGTTCCCACCAGCTTCCACATTCTTGTCAAATGAATCAACATGTATCCACTTTGTTGCAGACCATTTCTCTCCTTCAATGACCGGACATCCACCGTGGAGACTGAGTGGGTCTGGAATAGCATTTGTGTCAAGATTGAAGAAAAGAAGAGCATCCCCTCTTTGTGGTTTCACTAAATATTTCCAAGATGGAGATAAAAGACAATAAAAACATATCAAGCCACTGTAAATGCAAAGGAAGATGCACAATTCATAAAAGAATTTATCACATGTCAACTGGCTCACCGGCAATTCCTTTCTTTGCACAGTCAGACAGATCATCATCAGTTTCATGATTTCTCCGACGTGGAGGTTCCTATTTTCAAATTGTTACATGAAAAGAGACATGTTGGTTTATGCAACAGGAAAGAAATTTGGTAATAATTTCTTTCAGTGCTATGCGTTAGTTCAGGATTGAAACTATTAAGTTTAACAACCCGTGTCACTTTACATTGCTAATCCAAAATGAGTATGGGACTTGAACTACCTCTGCCTTGGGAAATGCTGTCTCACCACCTTTAGTCACATCAGAAAGATACATTAGCACAGTTGCTAGGCGGTGTCCACCACGCACAATATTTACCTTGTCAGCAAAGTAGTCGTAGTGTGGTTCATATTTCTGGCCATGCTGATATCTCAGTACTTGTATGTCTTCCCCATTTTCTGTAAATCAAGCAACACAAAAGAAACTCATTATGCCCATCCCTATGAAAGTAAATAAATAAATAAAATAAGATGCTCATCATTTCACATATCACACAAATGATAGTGCCATTTATTCTTCAGTAACAAACACTGCTGACCATATAAAGAAATACTTTCTTGTATCTTATTAAAGAATTTTGGAAGTGAGAAAACTGTAACTTGTTTTCAAGAATATGATAAAAGGAACAGAGAACAAAATCAATTCATACTCTATCATATAGAACAACTTCATTTCTCCTATAAAAGCATCAGTAAAATTAAACTTCCTAAATAAGCTTTCTAGATACATTCTCAATTCTTATCCCACAATCAGACGGATTCAATACCTGCAACAGCTTTATCTTTTTTATGGGAGGAAAAAAGAAAAACAGGAGAATATGGCACAAAAACTAAGAACTCCACCCAAAACCCTCCTTTGAGGGTGCATCACTTTCAACATCAGTACATTGTTTGATTACTAGATGACATTACGGCTAATTACTCCAATGCTTCAAAATGCAACTCTAAACAATTAGAAAAAGTGCACTAGAAGTTGTGGACATACTTATGATGACTAATTTCAATACTAAATTTTAAGGGAAAAAAAGAATTGCAGACTTGTAGTTAAGATTGTTCTCAATTTTCCATCTTTTGAAAAAGCATGAAGTATATCTAATCATTTAAAAAAGGAATTGAGAGAATAGAATTTTGATTCTTTAAAAACTATGATCCTGTGGAAAAGCATAAATAACCAAATGACTTCACAGCATTAACCGTGACAGGTCATAATTTGACTCTTGTAGAAAAAGCTGAAAGACCGACAATAAAAGTTTAACCTACACTTGGAAAGGCTCCAAAAAGAACAGAACAAGAAAAATGCATAGTGCATACCTTTTGGAAGAAATGTCCATGTTGCAATCTTGTCCTCTATACCAGCAATAACAGCATCCTAACAAGAGTGAAAAAGCTTATTCTAATGCGTACTCAGAAATAATTACTAATCAAACAGAAAGAAAGCAGTCGCATATTATAATTTTTCAGAGCTGCCTATGCCATCTTGCAAAACATCAAGATACACCTTATGTATCCAAAAATTTAATTTGAAATATCAGATTCCTGTTGCTCTATCATATATGAGTGAGAAGTACAAAAACATTGAAATAATATAGTAATTCCCTCATCGTAATAACAAAAAAAACATATATGTTACTAAGTTTTAACTCATGCAGACTTACCCCAAATGCTTCATCAATTACCTGAGTTTGCAATGGACATTAAGATAAGATATGTAAAATAAACATGCTATTCTAGCAGTATGACTAGCATGGCAAGTTCATGAGTGCAACAAATGTAAAAGAAGGAAATTACCTTGGAACCGTATGCAATAATGGCAAGTTCATAACTAACAGTTGCCCATAATGAATCAACTTTCTTGCATTGCTCATAGTTATTATGCTTACCCATCTTAGAACAGAAAATAAAACTAGCATAGTTTAAAATGCCAAAAACTTTATAGTGGTATATTTCACAAAGCAACCAGAACAAGGATAATAGAAAACAATGACGAGCAAGAAAAATCACATGTGCATATAATTGAGGCACAAAAAATATGAATAAACATAAAAGACACAACCTTTCCTTTAGGTATAAACATTCCAGAACTCGTTCGAACTTCACTTAGCTTGCTCTCTCCACTCAAATTATCCGCCACTGCTGATCTTTTCAGCCCAGTTTTTGCCTAATCACAAAATCAACCAACCCAAAAAATAAAATTACTAACTACACAATTACACAAATCAAATGAGAATAATTAAATTTAGATTCTCATTCACATTGATAGCATCTAAGAAAAATAAAAAAGAAAGACCAAGTACCCACAAGAGAAATCAAATGATCGCATTCTAAGTCCGTGAGAAAACCTTCGTACACAAAAGCCCTGCAGATAATCAGATTGATCGCATATTAAAAACAAGGAAAGAGTAATAAAAAAAACAGACCTCTTTAAAGCTAAAAACAACATCATTGGAAGAAACTAAGGTTAACAATTGTAACTTTTGTTTGTTTGGCAATAATTTTCTGAGCTACCAAACAGGAAAACAATGCAAAAGAAGAGAGATCGACCTTGGCTTCCAAGATACTTGTTTGACTTTAGATGGGTTAATAATGGAGGCAGAAAAGCTGAAAGATTTATGAATTAACGAGGAGATCGATAGCAGGAAGAGGAAAGTTAGAGAGTGAGTAGAGGTAGACATGAGTGTGGATTTGGATCGAGTCTTATACAGAAAATTAGACAGAGAGATTTTCAAGGGAAAATGTCAAAAATTCTCCTGGGGGAAATGTTGAAGGCTGGGGAAGTAATGTTTTGCAATCTGATGGCTCGTTTAACTGTCACTGCGACACGCTGGGATGTGGGATGAGATCGTAAGTTTGACCAACACAATGCTCTCTCCAGTGACGACGTCGTTTGCCTCTTGTCCATTAAGTTAGGTGTTTTATATTTTTTCAATTAAGAAAAATCATTTTAGTAAATTATAGCATATTTTTATTTTTCTAATCCGTCCCATATACGTAAATGAGACCGATTAGCAGCACTCAAGAATCACAAGTTTATACATGTTTTTATACTATTTTGTAAATTTATTATATATATATATATATATAAAAAATTCTCTATTTATTATGATTAGGGAATAAAAAATGAATTAGTTAAAAGTGATATAATTTAATGAACTCTTAATTATTGATATTTAATGATTTAGTACTCGGGGCCTACCACATCCTTCTTTCAAAGCAAGAGGTGATTTTGATTCTTTGGATGCTTGAAGAATTTGATTTAGAATTAAATCACCTGCATCGCTTGGAAACTGAGCAAAATATTGTCTAACAAAAAGGAAAAACAGAAACTCGTATCTTCTTAACATTTAAATTCAAACTAAGCAATGAGAATACAGAAGTTCAAGGTTAGAAAGCCCAACTATGTCTACAAATTATGAGGAACAAATTAGGAAAAAAAAAAAGAAATCTTTTTGAAACCTACTCCCACACATGAAAAATGGAAATGGTTGTTTGCGGTAGCTATCAAATCGTATTACAACACAAATCTTCTTACAGCCTTTCCAGTTATCTCCCATCATAACATAGATTGTGCACGCATAATTCCAATTGCAGAATACAGAACAAGAAAATGTAGCTCTGCTATTTGTTCATTCACTTGACTGGATAATTGTTTTTCCTCGTCTTCCAAATTGCTTTGGTTTCTGAAACCTGGATCAAACTTACCATACACTTCTGCAACATTCCAGTGCTTAAATTTTGTCCGATGACTAATATGGTTTAAGTATCTATACCCTCGTCCAATATAACCTCCATATGTCGATTTAGGTCATTCAAGTACTTAGTTGAGTTGTATTCTTCAGCATCAAGAAACTCCTCAGAGTATGTCCTTTGAAATAGTTTTGAAGGCTTCTGGTTTTGTTCAGTGATTAGTTGCGAACTGCTTTCATCACCCTTTAGAATTTGGACAACCTGTGCATCAAAATGTACATATAGCTAAGCTCAACGTTGCCATTTCTATTGGGATAAAAAAAAACTACAAACAAACATGGAATTCCAATTAAAGACTCTCCTGCTGTAACTTTCACATCATATAGTTACATACAGAACTTGTTTGTTAACGTAAAAGGGACATGCCTGGCTCATTTGTGGTCGACAATTTGAAGACTGATGTATACAAGCAGCAGCTATCAAGATCAACCGGTTCAATTGCTCCTTGTTATAAGCATCACCAAGGGTTGGATCAATAAGCTCCTCAATACTGTCCTTTTCGAGCAACGGTTTGGCCTGCAACATATTTTTCGATACAATTTGAATTATCAGCACAATTCTACAACACTGGACTGTTATATAATGATAAAATTGTGGCATACAGAAGCAAACATACCCACATAACAAGGCTTTTTTGTGAACTATCCAAAGCTTGCCGTCCAGTGATGAGTTCTAATAGTAGGACTCCATAAGCATAGACATCTGTCTTTTCATCTACTATGCCATGCATGAAAAACTCTGGTGGAAGATAACTGTCATTACAATAGAAAATAAGATGAGATTGTACGTTAAAATAAAAAATCTTCCAAAATTCAGAAGTCCATATAAAGATATGAACTACAAACCCAAATGTGCCTTCAATTTTTGACACAATGTGATGAGTCCATTGATCTGGTAGCCACTTTGCTAGTCCAAAATCAGATATCTGCATCAAATTGAGTTCCAAAATTAAGCTACGAGATTCCAATTTTTTTAGCAAACGAATGTAAGTTATTACATTTCATGGTAGTTGGTGACTCATATGATATAAAAATGGTACCTGAGGCTCAAAATCCTCTGTAAGCAATATATTGGAAGCCTTGATATCTTTATGAATGATTCTCCTTTGGCACCCCTCATGAAGATAGCAAAGACCTGCAGCAGTCCCAATTGCAATCTTATGTCTGATGTCCCAATCTAGTTTTTCCTTTGAGCCTACAATTATGATTATGTAGTAAGAAAACAGACTTATGGAAGAACTCCGAGGATATTTGAATTGTGAAAGGTTTAAACAGATAAACAAACCATAAAGCAATGATGCTAGGCTTCCATGTGGAGATAATTGCAGAACAAGGTGCATCCCTCCCTCAACTCCGTACCCAATCAATTTAGCGATATTGGGATGGTCAACATGAACTATGATCCCAAGCTCAGATAAGTAGTCCATGGTCATCTCTTCTGGAGTACCTCTAGTCAGCCGTTTAATTGCAACAAGTTGCCCATCTTCTAATTGTCCCTTGTAAACTTCGGCATAGCCTCCTTCCCCGATCAAACGTTCTTCACAGAAGAAAAATTGTAATTGGTTAGAGTACTTAATGTTAGCCAACTGGAATAATATAATAACAACATCGTAAGGAGAACATTTTTCCTTTCAAGTTTAACATTTTACATAAACTGGATTGAAATTTGTCAAGTTTTAATATTTTACATGATTGTTTGAACTGTAATTTAGTTCTGACGAGACATACGAACCATTGCTGAAGTTGTCAGTTGCAGCTTGGAGCTCTGAGAGTGCAAAATTCTTCCAGCTAGATTTCAAACAACATAGATCAGCATCCACCAAAGAAGTATTCAATGAAAGAACCTTCGACCCTCTAACTCTTTTTGTTTTTCTTCTTGTGAGCTTTGGGACACCCTTTGAGACGCCCTTTGGAAGATTCTTTGGGGCAACCTTTAGAGAAGATAGAGCTTGAATTTTCAACCCTGGTCCTTTTTTCCACAAACTAAAGAAGCTCGGCCAAAGATACGCACTAATTGTATTATGATGATCTTCTGATGATTCTGAAGAAGTACTGGCCTTGGAAGAAGCTGTTTCAGATTCTGTGCTTCTAGAGCAATCCGTAAGAACTTCTACTGGGGAGAAGTATTCCTCATCCTCATCCTCCACAGCTAAAGATGCTAAATCTAAAGTAATAGAATTCTAAAATTAGTAAATAGAATATCATAGGAAATATTCAAGGTTTCAGAGGAACATAAGAAAGAATGAATATTGTACCTTGAGATGAAGAGCAGTCAGCGTTCCCAGATTGCGACCTTCCGCCTGCAATGGTAGCCGCCTCCTCTTCTTGATCTTCGCAGATAGTCTTCTCTTGATTTTCACAAGTAGTCTCCTCTTGATTTTCACCGGTAACCTTTTCTTGATTCTCAATGGTAGCCTTTTCTTGATTTTCAGAGGTAGAGTCAGGGGAACCGGGTCCGTCATTATGAAACCGGGCGTCACTACAAGAAAATAGAATATATGATAAAATCCAAAGGAGCAAAATATCAACATGGAAAATGTAAAGAAAGAGATAAAAGGTATTAATAAACTATCACATGACACTATCAAGGTATTAATTAGGGACATCGGTAGTGAAACATAATCTGTTACAAAAAGATGGACATGGAAAAATAGGGGGTTTAGAATATGTATCATCGCTAAGCAGATGCAGAAAAAACAAAGAGAGATGGAACTAGTAGCTTAACTGGTTCGGATATCAACCTGCTCTGTTTTACAAGTTTTGATTTACTTTTTCCTTCATGTTTGTCTAAGTTAAACATTACATTACAGAAACAAAACCCATAAAGGTGTCTAAGCAAAAGATTGAATTTATTCGCAAACATTGTGGCAATTCTTCAAAAAGAGGAAGTCATAGAACCTACATACAGCAAGACAAGAAAGAGATTTGAAATCCAAATTTTAATACAACAAACTCATAGAGAACCAAATGTAGGATTCAAAAATATGAAAGTTTGAAAGCAGAGCAGTAATTAGTATGCATTTTTAACATTCAGAAGCTGAAAACCTTGGAGGAGCAGAAGTTTTTCGGACATCTTCCATAAATGCTCAGAAAGTGGCAAAAACCAGAGAGGGGCTTGAGAATGTGAGAAATCGAAGGAGACGCCAAAGGAAAATGAGAATGATTCTGCGTGCGTCTGTTCGTATGTCTGAGAGAGATGGAATGAAATAGCGGTTGACATGATTTGGCCGAGCGGGTTTAATATGCAAGTTAATTTTTGACAATTTACCCGATTTTCATGCTCAAAAATCGGCTTTATCTGTCATTCTTGTTTGTTAATCTAATCCGTTATTTAGACAGACAGACTAAAGGAATCTAATTAATAAAAAAATTAGTAAAATATTTGATGGGTTGAAGGCTTGTAGGCAAGCACGTATGGAGATTTTCTCTCCTAACACTCACAACTATACAAGTTTATCCCGGGAAATTGGGTTCCTTGTAATGGTTATTTGACACGTGTTCTTTGGTACCCGGGAAAAACACTGAAAGGTATCGAGTAACGGATTTTTCAAAGAAAAACAATTACATGACAATTACATGATCAACTACTCCGACCTCTAGAACAAGTCATTATCTATGTCAAGAACACTATGATTATTACCGAATACATGATTCAATCTAAGCCGTTGATCATTTTAATGGGAGCAGTGATTGGTGTGTTATCAGATACAGCTGAGCTGGACTATACATGCCCTCCACTTCCCTCGAGAGCATCTACATAAAGCCTTCCTTCAAGTTGCTAAAAGCCTATCTTGAGTGAACGATCTTCCGATTTGAGAGCCATTTAGCAAACAACCATTTCTGTCATTACTTGTTAATAATTGCAAATATTTTATACGATATCTCGGAAAACTTTCAGAAGGTGGAAATTTATTATTCAAAATTATTAGTATTTGTCTCCAATCGCACCAAAAGTTGTATAGTATATGTATCCTATCCAGCAAATAGATGCGGAAACACCAAGGCTTGCTCACAACTTATCGAAATATACAATACAAGATTATTCATTTGAAAGCGTCATTACACTTGAATTATTAGTTGCTTTACAGAAAAAATGTGACAAAGGTTACAAACTTACAATGTGGCAAAACTAAAGCTTATGAGCTTGAGCTACAGTTTCAGTGGACATTACGAGTGATTAAACCCTCAAATATCGCATACAGGTCCTTGTTATCAGGACCAAAAATCTCATCAGCCTTCCTCAGAGTCTCCTGATATTCCAGAAAAACAGCAGATAAAAGGGTGTTTACAAATGCAATTCATAACAGCAAGAGAGAGAAGAAAGAGAGAAAGTCATTTACTTCTTTTGTCTGCTTATGTGCATTCAATTCCTTAACATTTGCCAGAAATGCACCAAACTGCTCGTAGGACAATCGGCTCCTGTTAAACAAAAGAAAGGTTATATACCCTCCAGTCCTGATGGGTCATAAGTTGAATTGCAAGCAGAAGCTGAATTTTGAAATTTTCCCCAAGTAACAGTAAGTAATCCAATAACCAAAAGCATATTATGAACCATTCTGTTACAGTTCAGTGTATCAGAATGAAAAACCAGCAATGCAGGACAAAGCAATTTTAAGGGCATGCATCTAATCCTAATGTGATCCAAGCAATGATGCTTGAAATAAATTGTGAAACAATTTACATACTGGTAATAAGCTATGAATCCTTTTATAAGTCAGACCAAATTTTACATATAAATGGTTCCCAGAAGTGTAGGGTGCAGTTCAAAATTTCACAAACAACATGCAAGATTGTCAAGTTGGCAGCAAGTTCATTGACGGACTACCGAAGCAATCGTCACCAGCAAATCAAAGAAAATGTTCAGTGCCCTCCAATCATGAATCTAGAACGGATCTAAGCCCTTGCAAATGACCTCTATACCATGGTTTCAGATAGTTGTGCATGAGATACTTATGTGGACTGCACACCTTTAATAATTGAGCCACACAGAGAAATTCCTTGAACAAATTACTCAGCCAACAGTCACAATTCTCAACGTCATAAAGTCTTTACCTGACTTGACGGAAGAATTCTTTCCCATCAACTCGAGTCCGCCCTGAAAAATAGGGAAAACAAGACATAATAAATGTTAGTTACATACCTAAAATCAATATTATTTAATCTGCCTTGGAAGCATTTCTAGTGCAGGTATTTCTGCCGAAAGAATAAGACATTGATATTGTTGGGTACATAAAGATCATTTGAAGTGCAAGCTACTAAGCTAGTTACACTGTTCCATCTATTCGGAAAAAATAATAATTGTTGTGAATAAACTATAACCGTGGAACTATGAATTTCAAATCACTATTTATGCATAGGAATAACTGAATATGAGGCCTAAAAGAGATAATTTGTCTGCCAAAACTATAAGTTAGACATAATTTGCTACTGAATACAGAGCCATTGAAGTGAAGTAGGATCAATGCCACAAACATGTAACAGAAATCCCATATCATAAGTAATTCCCCTTTCACTGTTTTTCTTATGCTAAAGCAAAATGACGATCACCAGCTCATGAACTTCCAAGGAGCGCCGTTACATTTTTGAAGTTTCCATGTTTACCTTATTCTGATTTGAACAAATATGTTGAAGTGGAAAATAGAGATTTAAAGCACTACAGTTAGCCAGAACTCTTGACATGGTATTTATGATATGATATCTGCACAAAGTCATATTAAAGAAAGTTCTAGAACTTACCAGTTTGTGATGCTGAGTCAGAGACTGATACAGAACCGTGTGCAGCAGAAAACATAGATGATCTGTCATCAAACATTCCCCTGGATGTTGAAAATGAAATTGAATGTCGTCTTGGGGAAACTGGTTTAGATGTTCTCGTGGGAGATACAGAAGCTGAGTGACTTGGAGGGGACCCAGGAGGAGTCAGCCGAGGCGTGCTTGTTTGGGATGCCAACAGCATTCCATGTGAAATGCCAGGTCTTGAGGCTAACACAATAACAACATTACCAAAAAGAACAATGGATTAATTTTTATTTGTAGCACTCTTATTTGCAAGGCTTTGCATTTTTTATACACCACCAAATATACCCCACATAGATCCACTAACTGAAGGAAAGAAATAAATTCAACAAAATGTGGTACACCAGCACAATAAAAAAAAATTTATATTAGAGTCTACATCAGAACCAAATTTTGGCATACGTTCTTGCTCACGATCCTCAGCAAATGAAGAGTTTACAGCTTCTGAGAACTGGCTCCGCATAGAAGAAGTTCTTGAAGGCAAGTTGGCAGTATCATCTTCTGCAGAAAGATATATATATATATATTTTAAAAATGAGAGTTGATGTAAATATTAACCAAATAATTCATACTTTTTACATTCAACAGAGCTGTTGATCATCACCAGCTTATCAGACTAAGAACACCTAAGACTTTTTATGTGTTATATAACACTATAAGCATTTTTAAAATCTTTAGTGTACAGGCGCACAAATAATTTGTGGTGGCTATTCAAACAACTTTAATCAACTAATATGCTGCACAATGTTGCTTGTTTTCAAAAGGAGCACCCAGTGTTCAAGTAGAGCCCAAAAATGATTTTTCACTAGCTACCACGTGAAAAGAGTCCCAAAAGAAGCTGAACTTCATAACCAAGCGGCAAGTTTCATCCCTTTACACTATCACACCATCAGTAAACCACCTTTAAGACAAAAAAAAATTCGATTTTCTTATAACAAAAAAAACATTTTAACTAATGATTACAATGTCACATTAGCAACTATGATAAACATTCAGAGAGAAGAAAACAAGCAAACCCATAATACCATTTGGTGTGGGCTTCGCAATCGGAGCTCCTGTCTGTGGGAAATCCAAAATCCAGAAATAGAAAATAAATCAATCCATCAATCTATTACCCACAAAACAATTCTTTGATAAACTGAAACAAGAATTATCAGTAGCATACCGAAGATTCGTCATCCTCTTGAAGTGATTGCATAAGTGTTTTTCTAAATACCTCCAACTGCAAATGGACAAAATTGCGATCATATCACTATGAATGTAAAAATAATTAATAAATTTAAAAAGAAAAAAGAAAATACCTTGGAGACATCTCTCTGGAGCTTTCTTACAGTGTTGGTCAACGCTGCGTTATCTTTTATCAAGTTATCCTGAAACAGAAAATCCCAAGTCAAGCTTCATAAAAATAAAAAGTAAAAGACGAAACTGCGCAACGAAACGGGTAGAGTCGGGCGGGACCTTTTCGAGTTGAGCTTGGGCGAGTTTATCAGCGGTGTCGGAGAGAGAAGAGTCGAGGGACTCGATTTGAGATTGAAGTTCGGCGATGAGGGAATCCTTCTCGGCGAGGTTGGCGCGAAGAGCGGACGACTCAGATTCGAGAGCGGAGACACGCGTCGAAAGGGCAATGGAGGTGATCTTGCGGGCCACATCCAGCTGTTCAAAAGGATCGGATGGCAACACTTGCAATACCTCCTCGGGTAGATCGAAGGTAGTAGCCACACCAGTTTCTTTGGCTAACATTTCTCTCTCTTACTTTTTTTTTTTTTGTTTTTTAATTTCTTTTTTGTCAGTTTAATACAGTACAGTGTAGTTAGTATAACGGTATTGTGTAGTAGGAAATTGTATGACGTGGAGAAACACGATGGTGGAGTTGAATTTAATTGGATTGGATTGGATTGGATGGATGGAGTAAATGTAATGGAGTGGAATGGAAGCGTGGACAGAGATGTGATTAAAATAACAAATAAAAAAGAAAAGGGCTAAATTTAAAATGGAGAATGTTTATTACCATGCTTTTTTTAGTTAATCTTTCTATTATTCTTATATTTTATTTAATGTCTCGTCATTCTCTGATTTTTTTTTTTTTTATCTTTTAATTTAATTAATTTATAAATAATAAAATTAAAAATATTAAAAAATAAAAATCGAAAGTCTAAAAAATAACGAGGTATTATAAAAAATATAAAAGAAAATATAATAAATTAATATGACATTAGTTAAAAATGCAGGATAATAACATTCACCCAATTTAAAACATGTGGTTTGTGAATGGATAGGCGACCACAGCAGAAGACAAAAAGTGTACTAGTGGTCTGTTTTTAGGGTTGGCTTCCTACCCTGGGACCTGTGTGGTCCTTTCTACAGCACACATTCGCTATTTTTGTTTTTATTTATTGATAATTTCTAATAAAATAAAATAAAATAATTACCTTTTTTTTTTTAAAATAAATAAAATAATTAACTTATGGGGAGTTTGAGAATTGGGAACGCTTTGCTATTGCTAGGATGTGTTTACTGGACAGGACGCCCGAAAACTCTAGGCTTGGGATGAATCACCGAACGGTCCAACAGGCGAAAGAAATTTCAGTTATGGGCCGTAGCCATTGGACATTAAATAGCGGACAGCAACTGGCAATCGGGGTGAGAAAAGAAGAAGAAGTTATGGTGATTTTTCTGACGAGGCAGCAGTTCAGTTGCCTTCTTATCATCCCTCATTTGTAAAGATTTGGAGTATGGGCACCACCCCTAAGTCCAGTCCAGTCCAGTCCAGTTTTACATAGTCTTATCTTTGTATTCAAGAATTCAGCAAGCTCACCAGTCACCACCACAAAATTATTAATATCAATGGCAGCATAGATGTGTAGTAAAGGAACTAAGAAGCATCATGATGCCTCCTAGAATTTTGATTTCTTAATAACGAGTTCATGTTCTAGGAATTGTAAATACACGAATGAATCAACAACTTTGTTGGGTTATTGAAGTAAGATAATATAAAGTATTTTGGGGGGCATATAATATAATATTGAGAACTGGCAGTAGCTATTAAATTAGATTAAGCAGAAGAGAAAAGACAGTATCTCAATATATATTATGTTTGTGAATGCAATGAGAGACATTCTTGTCTTGTCTGGTACGCTCTGGCAACAATGTCAAGGACCAGATACATACATAGAAATCTAATGAAAATGAAAGCAAATTTTCAGCTTCTTTTCCTGCTTCTAATTTTAAAATTGTAAAATTTAACCTTCTATATACTGAAAATTACTTACCCTAACGACCAATACGATATTACGTTGCAATTAATGTAAGATTTTTAATCAATTATGGGTAAAGGAACAACCACTCTTCCAGGTGAGTGGTCAAGCAAGTATTCTAACTATATACGTAAATGTGAAGTAGTTTTCTTCTTACATTAAATTGCAGTAGAAATCCTCTAATTCTGATGACAGATTTTCAAATTATACCAATATACATTTCTCAATTTATACGTTCAGTTTGTAAAAAAGAAAATGAAAAGATATTTGTTTCCATTTCTGTTGTTGACTTTGAATGATAACAATTAGCTCCTTCCTGGAGACTTCATCCCATTCGTATCAAACCAGAAAAGCAGCAATACAAGTAGAAATGGAATAACAAGACGTGGACCAGAAAGTCTGTCTGAACAAACAAACAAACTAACTACTTCCCGCAGAAGGGGGTAATGGCCTGGTCAGTTTCGACTATTGAAAAAAGGACGCGTGTTGGGTCAACTAATCAACTTATATATTACACAACACAACTGGGGGGTCTTGTTCAAGCCAGCTGCTAAAAAATTTCTTCGTGGTTGAAGGTGACCCAATGATTCCCTTTTCTTTTGCTTCTTTCTTTATTTTTTAAAAACATAAAAAATTAAAAATAAAAAGCATATAATTTACGTACTTTGTTAAGCATCCATGATTCTCACATCGGCTTTAAGGCTTTAACTTTATTTTTATTTTTATTTTTATTTTTTTGCTTTCGAGGAGGATGTTTCCACAGCACTTTCCAACGTAATATTTTATAAAGTTTTGAGTTTGATGGGAGACAAGAGATCATTATTGCTCCCTTGCAAACTATTTTCATTTAATGCGAGAATAGTAACATTAAAAAAAATGCAAGAACAATAACAACAATAATTATAATAATAAAAGAGTCCCATATTAAAAAAAAAAAAATTCAAGATTTGTTTTCTCTTTTCTTTTTTTTTATTTTTATTTTCAGTAGAAAAATAATTGGGGAATTAAGTGGGGACCAAATAATCGAGGTCCGCCCATACTTTGTTGTTGAAAGCTATAATTGTTGATGAGCTGGAGCTTATCAAGATTTAAAGTGATTTGAGCACCATATAATTCAATAAAGCCAAAACTCTTTACTCTTTTTTCTTTTTTTTTTTTTTTTAATTTTGAATTTTTAACATTAATTATTTCTTATCAATTATTATGTCCACTTTTATCCATTAATTGGCTATATAAAACCTAAATTTATCAAAGTTTATTATATAAATGTAATAATGCCAATTACACTTCTCATGTATATTTTCATAAATTTTTTCTCATGAAAATATAGAACATGTAAAAATTATATAACAGCATCATATTAATTTATATAAACAAATTTATATAAGAATTTGTATATAAGGCAATTACAATCATATGGGGGTAATTTTTTAATTTGTTCAGCTTTTTGATGTAAGAAAAAATGAGATACTAAATCAATTTGATTAGTTCTTTTTAATGTAAAAATTTAAACAACAATTTGATTAGTTCTCTTAGGTGGGAATCACATTAAGAAATAGTTAGTTATTCCTCCGGCCTTTGTTGTTGGCAAGCACTAAGACAGTCAAAACAAAAAAAGAAAACGTATCTAGCCTAAAGATTTGCTTACCATTAATTTGCATTATCTTAATACTTTAGGTGAGGTTTAGGAATATTAATCAGGAGAATTATATTTATAATAATAATAATAATAATAATAATAATAATAATAATAAGGTAAATGTCTCAATTCAAGTAGCATAGTTCACAAGTTATATTTCTTGACTAGTTCAACAAAATAATTAAATAAATATATAATTAGAAACCACACGTATGACAGATAGAGAAAATAAAGTCTATATTGGTTTTTTATTTTGCTATAATTCAGTCATCTTCCTTTGTTTTCATGTTTTAAAAAGTATGATTACTTTTAAACTAGCTAATGCATTATATAAAAATGCACAAGTTCGATTAAAAATAATTTAAACAAATTAATAGAACGCAAGTTGCCTAATTAATTAATTTAACTGCCATAAAAAGTTATGACCTTTGAAATTTTACTCACATAAAAGAATAAATGAAAGTTTAGTTTGATTCTTATTTATGTAATATTGTTAAAATGATCAAATTATGATTTTCTTTTCTTTTTTTTTTTATTTTTAAGTATATATATAGATGGTTATAATATTTAAATAAAACGGATGAGATAATTTGAAACTTTCTCAAAATAAAGTAGTCAAAAATTGTCATTAACCTAATTGACAAAAGAAATGGAAGCTTAATTAGACGCTAATAAATAAAAAAAGAAAATGTCATTTTGATGGGTGCGGAGATTTAGCCTTTTATTAGGTTTTTTCTTTCTTTGACGAAAGCAAAAATGTAAGTTTGTAGCTGTATTATGCCAAAATCAACGCCGAAAAATAGATTGTTCACTTTCATTTTTAATTCGCGGTAAATTTACATTTACATATTAAGAAGATATCATCAATTATTATAATTTTGTTTTCACAATTTATAAATACTGTTCTTTTTTTGTATAAATTTTTTAATAAAATTAACGAAATTAATCCTTTGTTGTCGTCGACGATAATTTTTTATTTTTTCTCTTTGTCCAAGGGATTTTCTTTTGCTAGTAATAATGTTATAACTAGTTTTAGAAAAAAAAATTTCGATAAATACTTATAAAATTTTATTAGATAAACTTACGTTGTATATTCATTTTATTATGTAAGATTATTTTGTTCATCAAACAATATTTTCATGAAAAAAATGTTAATTGGGAAAATTGTATTAACATATTGTTAATAAAATTTTGTTATGACATTCATCAGTTGTGATAATATAAACATAAGTTAGCAAATATAATATAATATAATATTATTAAATAGATTCTCTTGAAGATTTTTTTTTTCTTGTCATCAAGCACTGACATGATTAATATTCTCTAATAAATCATAATTATTAATTACGATTGTTTTACTAATAATTACTAGCATTTTGTTAAAAGGAATCATTAAAGTTAATGTTAAATTATCATCAGTCATGACTATGAGTTAATTTACAAGTAATTAATAAATAATTATTTTTATAAGCTTTTTTTTATGTAAATATTTGTAAGTTGCTTGACAATTTTTGTTTTCTAAAATTACTAGTGATAAAACGACATTGCGGTGATGTGAGCACCCCAATCTCAATAGAGTTGCCACACCTCACAGAGGGAATACAATTATCAATTATCACAAACCTACCCTGCCCCATTGGGGTCCCCACCGCTTAAATAATTTCATCAAAACCAAGAAACGGACAATTAACTCCTTCTCTCATCTAACGCCGTTACTCTCCAAGAAGATTGAAACCAAGACATAAAAACCACAACACAACAAACGGAGAAACTAACAGTTTCCGTGTAGACTTTTCTTACCGGGTCCCACAAATGACCCAGTCAGGTCAGCCACATGTCTCCCAATCAAACTAGGCGGCCCTATATCTCACGCGTCGTTGCACCAAAGGTCGGTGCAACCCTACCCCACCTTTTTTCTCTCACCCCTCTCTCCCACTATATAAATTACCCCAAAACCACTTCCTTACCCTGTCTTAAACGCGCAGAGCAGATTCAAAGGGGTTAAAAAAAAAAAAAAAAAAAAAAAAAAAAACCTCCTCTTCTTTTCCTTCCCAAGATGAAGAGGTTATAATAGCGAGAAAGAAAGAAAAGAGAGAAGGAGACTAGGAAATTTTTTTACGGAATTGTGGAAATTAATTTGTAATTTCGTTTCTTTTTTTCTTCAATTATGGGAACCGAAGTTTTACGCCCTCAAGATTGTCTGACCGATAAGATCAGATTCAATCCGGCTATGTGTTCTCGCCGGCGAAACTATGGATATGCTAACCCTAATTATTGTAACCATAAACCAAACCGGAAGCCGGCGGTTAGGTATGAAAAACCTGATCAGAGAAGGCAGCAGCGGGCTCAGTCGGAGCCGTCGATGTCGAGGAAATCGACTTCTGATGATTCGAAGATCGTGAAGAGATCCAGCTCTGATGATTTGAGAACGGTGAGAAGTTACGAGAATAACCACAACAATTTTTTGGTGATGGAGAACGTAACCATTTTGAGACGTGGAGAGTCGCTCGATTCGAAGATGAAGAGCGGCAACGGAATGGCATCCTCGAAGAAGGAAGGGGAGCGTTTGGTGGTGACCGGTACCGTCGGGTTTGGTACCGCGCCGAAGCAGTTCCAAATGGCCGGTTTCAATTCTCCGGTGGCTAGGAAGTCCGACGTGTACGCCGGATCGGCGTTCGCGGTATCTCCGGCGCCGAGTTCGCTGCCTTTGCCGTCGTTTTCGAAGAAAAAACAGATCACAATCGATGACTCAGCAACTCGAGATATCAAGCGGTTGCTCCGGCTCGAGCTATGAGATCCGGTTCGGATGAAGCGGATCGGACTTTAAATATTAACAACTTTAATATCGTCTCTATTATTTTGTTCCTTAGATTTTCAAGGTCCGATATTCTCCGGGATTTTTTTAAACGGGGACGAGTAGATCTGAATGTAAGGGAGAAAAAACGGAGGCGAATTAGAAAATATTTGTTATATAAGTTGGTCAGGTTCGGACGAACAAAAGGACGACGACGACGACGATTGATTGTAAGTCTCGTTAAATTAGGGTTGCTCATATGGGGATGGAGTAAAATGGAAGAAAAGTTAAATGAGGGGGTTGAATTGTAATATTGGTTGAAAAATAGTTTGGATATGTGTGTGAAGATGATGTGAGCTGTGAATGTGTCTGCTCTGTTGTGAAAAAATGAAAAGATTGTAAGGGGAGAGATTTGTAATTCTCTTTTGTATTGTAAAGTTAAGATAATTTTCTGTTTTTTTTCTTTTTCTTCCTTCTTGTTTGAACAGAAATTATTGGATCGAATTGTGTTTTAGGAAACTGCAGAACAGTTCTGGTGTTTTTTTATTTTTAATTTTATTTCTTATGAATTATTATCTGTTTGATTTTGTGTGGGAAGGACGTGGAAGGGTGCGCTGGTGTTGAAGGTACCTAACTTTGTTACCTAACTTTGTTTGTGGAGTGGTATGAATTCGGTAAATGCGGACAGGCTGTGTAATCAATCTTGTCTGAATTTGATGCGATTGATATTTATTGATCAAAGAGCTGGATTTGGGTGTTTGGGTTAGGTTGAGGTTGAGGTTTGGGTTTGGGTTTGTGATTGTGGTTGGTTAGGTTAGATTTCGTAATATGTTTAATCTTTTTTGTTTTTTTTTTATCAACTTTAGTTGGGTATCATCGCAGCAAGTTGCAAGCCACTCGTGTTCTTGGTTTTTACAAAAAGGAAAGTCACGAGAAAGCTTCCTCTCTGTAGGGAAGGAAAACGTGCTTTGCTTTTGTATTCTTGAATAACGAATATGCTATGCTATATGCTAAAATAGATGCTTTGTACTATTCTTTATCGAAGATGTTATAACATTTTATAAAAAAAATTTTAACTTCAAATTAAAATCATATCATAGTATAAAATTTCTAACACTAAATTCTAGGCCCGCTTAGTAAATCTATTTATATTCCTAAATTATTATAATAAATCGGTAATGATTTTAAGACATGGAAGAGATTCCTCTACTCATCAAGGAAATGATGCTCTTGTACCGTTTTGAGGTAATATGCAATGATCAAGTACAATGCATATCTTTTTTTAATTTTGTTTATTCGTTGCTATTCTGACAACCTTTTAACGATTCTCTATTGGGTTTGGCTTGTGTACATATATTAGTATATAGGCAAGACTATGATATACAAATGTGCCTTACTTTTTTCATTATACTTCCATAGTTACGAAAAATTATAAAAAATATAACGAAAAATTACGGAAAATTTGGGATTGCAACTACGAGGATTACAAGGATGTGGGATGTAACAAATGTGACAATATCCTTTACTTCAGATCCTGTGAAGTGTGGTTGTGTGAGAGTTGTCCTCACTTTTAAACTTCGTGTGTTCGTAAGAGAGTTAAAACACTAATTTGATGTAGAAGATAACAAGATGAACATCTATACTCTTTTGAGTTGTGTGCTAATTATGATACTAAATATTTCTACGAACATATGTAGTTAATTGAAAAAACACAAACTTAATGATGTGAGATGTGATAAATATAATATATTTCAAATTTTAGGCCATAATTTTTTAAATGAATAATTCTTAAAAGATAAGAGTACTAACAGTACATTTTGAATACCAAAACAGAAATGTTTGGCTTGAATATTAACAAAAAATTCATATTTCTAAGTACAGGGTAGAGTTGCATTAGGAAGCCAGAAATATCTGCAGCAAAAATGAATCGCCAAATTTTATTTATTCTTTGGTTTGGTTTCGTTATGTTTCTTGCGTTTGTTGTTTCAGTTTAGTATTAATATCAGTGTGATAATTTCTGAAATCCCATTAGAGATCAGATCATACATAACAAGGAGAGTTAAGAAAGGATTAATGCTAATTAATAATTAATCTTGTCTTCACATTACAATTTGGAGTTGAAGACATTTAATCATATTATTTCCTATTCAAAAGGAAGAAAGACAAACGAACATGAATTCGACCTCTTTTATTTCAAATCACGGCATCTCTCGTTCAAATTTGGCAGTTTTATAATAGTAATAATATTTAAGAAGAAGAAGAAGAAGAAGAAGAAGAAGACTGGTAGCTAAACATCATAATTATTGTTTTACGAGTTCATTGTTTTATACATTTATCTAGCAAGGAAATATACCACCAAATCGAAGACAAGAAAAGAACTGGATTCGACTCCTGTTTTTTTTTTTTTATAATTTAATCCAATTCAATAATCAATGTATAACATTCTGGAGGTATTGGGCATTGTTATAGAAATGTTAGGCCCATGAAATTTGATTTTGGGCCACACATTCGAAGTTTTGAGTAAGTTTCCGAGACGGAGAGAGAGAGAGAGAGAGAGAGAGAGAGAGGTAGCTTAACATCTTAATCTTTTTAATTGGCAGTTAGTTAAAATCCAAAAAAGTACACGACAATATGTAAGTTGATTTGTGCACGTGTCTAAAAGAGAAAATTAAAAGTGGATTAGACTCTTTGTCTTCTTTGTGGATTTAATTTAATTTAATTTAATTTTGGTTTGCAAGTTGAAATTATAATTGACTACCTATTAATCCTATATATGCATGCAAGAATAGGAGACTATATATATATATATATATATATATTAGCTAGCTTTGAAATATATATAGGGTACATTATCATAATATTTGTGAATAAAATTTTGTTGTTTGTCAATAAGCCGGCTAGCGTTGAATTGTAGATGGAATTGATCGGATTCATATGGATTAAATTTTGTTCATCGTCAGCATCAAGGAAGGAATGCATGCACCTACTGACCAAATACTCAACCATGCATTTATATTTCCTTTGAATTGACAAATAATTATTAATTTTTTTACATAATGCATTTATATTTTCTTAACAATAATTAATCATTTTAATTTCATTTTTTAAGAATTGTATGTTAATTGAGATTAGAGTGTTATTATAGTAAAAATTATTTATTGATTAAATTAAATCGAGTGTCTAACAAAAATTTTAGTTGATATTATACTTTCAAAATTAAAAATAAAAAACACACGAGTTTCAAACTTGAAAAGGGGGTTGTCGTGTTGATGCAAGCATTTATCTGAATATAAATATAAATATGTATATGTGGATAATTAAGTTTAAGGAATTGAGTATTAATACACTATACATATAATATACGGTATACGTTCAAATTAACAAATATAATGAGATAGTTGTACTGAAGATTGATTACGAGCAAGTAGAATTATAATACTACGAACGTCAGATGATTAATTAGTATTACACGCATTTGATGTCATTAATTAATTAATTAATTAATTAATTAATTTACTACGGGATCAAATAGGATATGTATGATATATTAACAAGAAATCGTTTTCTCCCTTCTTATTATAATAGTATGATGATGAAAGCTGAAAGCATACATTGAGATACAGTACAAGCAATCCCTTTTTATCTTACCAAAATAATTTTAAACAATCCAATTAGAAATTAAATTCCTTCTTCGATTTGTCGGAGTTACCATGCATACTTGGATCTTGCCCTTTTTATGTTTTTTTTTCCCCTATCGCTTGATAAAAAATATTATTTCCCAAGAAAAGAAAAACAATAATGATAAAAATGGACCAAATTGATCAATACTTGAAGCATGGATTAGAGAAAGAAGGCCACATTTCGAAGAGTATAAGCAAAACCATTCCATCTCTAGCACACCATTTTACGTAGAAGCAACCTTCAAAATTAATATCGGCTGCTTTTCGTTAACAAGTTCCCTCCTTTTAATATTATCTCTATAAATACTTTCAGAATCTGTTGCAAAATCACCCAGAAAATCAGAAACAGAAGACACTATATACTTTAGACAACTCACAATCAAAAGCAAGCTAGCTTCCTAGCATACACAAAAACATGGCCAAAACCACCTCTTCTTCTTCTTCTTCTTCCTCCACATCTAAAGATAATTCCATGTCTGGAAAAACCCTAACCGGAATCGGAAACCTAATCAAGCTTCTTCCGACGGGAACAGTCTTCGTGTTTCAGTTCCTGAACCCTGTCTTAACCAACAATGGCCACTGTAGCACTGTTAACAAGTATTTAACCAGCTTTCTGATTGGTCTCTGCGGCTTGTCTTGCGGCTTCTCTTGCTTTACTGACAGCTACAAGGGCAGCGATGGAAAACTTTACTATGGAATCGCCACGTTCAAGGGTCTTTGGCCGTCTTCCAATTCGGGATCGGTGGACTTGTCGAGTTATAAGCTGAGGGTTGGTGACTTCGTTCATGCCTCCTTTTGTATGATTGTGTTTGCAGTTGTCTCGCTTTTGGATCCCAACACAGTTCAGTGCTTTTATCCTTCGTTTGAGTCGACGCAGAAGGTTTTGTTAATGGTGTTGCCTCCGGTTGTCGGTGCAGTTTCCGGTGCAATTTTCATGGTGTTCCCAAACAAACGCCACGGAATTGGGTATCCTCCAAGTTCAAGCGACTCTTCGGATAACGACTCTTAGTATTATATTTTTCCTTGTTCAATCGCCTGCAAAGAATGAAAATGTTAGTCTATGATATCTTCTTAATTTGTGACAATAATAATTTTCTGAGAAAATTTCTCTTCTTTCTTGTCAACGCACCTTTCTCTGAGTTAAGTTTGTGTGATTTTCTTGTTCTTTTTTCAATCTTCCCTGAAAATTGTATGATTAATTCAAAATTAATTAAGGTAATTAGAATGTATCATTCTCGTTGATTTTGTATTAATTTATTAAAGTGTATTGTCATGAGCTATATATGTTGATTCAAATGTTTATGAGAATACGTATTAATTGTATATTTATTTCTCAAGTCAATATTATACACACAACAATAACAAGTTTTGATCAGATCAAAACAGCAATAGTACCATAAGAAAATAAGCGATATTCAATTAGCATGATCTAATATATATTCGATCGTGAATTATTCTCTTCATCAGGTTGCAACTAAATGCATAATTTAATAGAATTTTTAGAAAAAAGGAAATATTTGTACCAAAATGGATCATATATATTTTTCTTCAATCGAGCTTCTTTTTCCTGCATTACATTTAACAGTACATTCACCCAATTAACAGAATCTAAAATAAATTTTAATTATTCATTATGAATAATACCCATGTGATAAATTTTTTTAAGACAGATTATAATTAAGCGAATTAATTTTAGACGTTTTATCCCAGCAGAATAGTTACCATGTCCATGACGCACATTCAACACAAAAATTATCCAGTGATTAATATAGCACACCTAAAATATATATAAGTGTCCTCAATTTATGACCAAGAAGGATGGAATGAAATTAAAAAGGTTAATCAATTTCTATATTACAATCTTTCTTTAATTAGATTAATGATAAAGTAGATATGAAATTATTGATTTCTTTTATAAATATAAATTTCTTAATTCTCCTCCAAGGATTTAACTTTTATGCACGTACTCCTTTTACAAATAAAAAAAAAAAGAGAGAAGAAATTATTACTTTAGGTTTTAAAATAAGGGTATTATTTGGGAATGTTAAATAAAAACATTAAAGTATATAAGTGTTTATACATTTTAATTTATGCGCTTTATTACCCTTTTTGTTCTAATACCTTAATTTTTGAAAAATTTAATAAAATACTAAATACTACCCTAAAATTTAAGTATTATTTTAGTTAGTATTTCATTATATATGTTCTAATTTAAAATCACTCATCATCCCACTAAATTTGATAAATACAGTAAAATAAATATTAAAACACATAAATAAATATCTATATATTTCTTAATTATTAGCATTCATATTGTGCTAAGCATTGCCAAATAAGTCTTAAATTAAAAACAAAGTCATTGAGTAAATATCTTGTCCTCTTCTAAGATGGGCAAAGGTAATTAACTTGCTTGTGGATGTTGTGTTTTCTCATATATTGCACATTATATATGTATATATATATATATATATATATATAGTCTCCTTGAAACCTTTTTTCCCCGATCACATCCTAGCTTGATTAGGAAATAGGAAGTCATAAGAGAAATATTAATATTAATAAATTCGGTTTACAAAAAAGATTAAACAAAAAAAAAAAAAAAACAATGGATGTCCTGACCACGTAATGTAACAATTATTAATGAAAGTATATCATTGAATGAGATTTCTTCACTTAGATTTTAATTAGATAGACATGTAGAAGTCCAAATTTAAAATTATTGGATTACATGAAAATTTGCTCATAATTTTGGTCGTATAGGCAAGTATCTTTCCTTCCAAACTTATCTGAAAGCAGATTTAATCCTCCTTCTCTATCATATTATATGTTCCGTATCGTTTATTTTTCTTTTAATCTGTAAAAGTTACTTTTATCAGTGGAAACAATTTTTTCTTCTATAACTACTCATAAAATTAATTTGTTGCAAAATCCATATACTAAACACAAAATTACGTATCTCCTACTCTACTCTCGTTTCCTGAAGTATACCAAAAATGAACAGAATATTCACAGGATTTGTAGACCTCATTAAGCAACTCCCAACCGGAACAGTCTTCACTTTCCTGTTCCTCAATCCTGTGTTAACAAACACACAGGGCAGTTACCAAACCGTACACAAGTACTTAACAAGCTTGCTGGTCCGCTTTTGCGGCTCTTCTTGCTTTCTCTCTTCCTTCACTGACAGTCACAGAGACACTGATGGTAACATACACTACGGAGTCGCCACCATTTCCGGCTTTTGGCCGCATAAAAACTCAACTTCTATAAACTTATCGTATTACAAGCTGCGGGTTTCCGACTTTGTTCATGATTTGTTATCAGCTGCTGTGTTTGCTGTGTTGGCTCTTCTGTATCCCAACACCCTCAAGTGCTTTTATCCGTCTATTCAGACGGATTGGCTTGTTAAATGTTTACCTCTTGTTGTTGGTTTTCTTTCTGTCACATCGGTCTCTTTTCCAAACAAGCGCCATGGATTTGGTTATATTCCAAGTCACTATAATTTGATTAGTTGATCTGATTGAAATGTTTCTGATAGTGCACTTTCCTTTTTGTTATTACAATATCCCATATATTAACAATAATGTAAATAAAATGATTAAAAATAAAAATGGAAGAGCAAAGTCTAGTTTAACTTATAGTTAGTATCAGCTTTTATGTTAGGCAGGTTGTGAGGTAAAGTGGTTAACTTACCCAGAACGTAATTAGCGACTGATATATAATTTGGTAGTTAAGTGTCAACATATAGTGTTATTTGCTAATTAAAATATAATAATTAATCTGGTCAAAACTCAAAAATAAATTTGGGTAAGGTAGCAGTCCTGCAATTCTCTCAAACTAAGATTTATTCATGTCATAAATAGATAGCGATCATTTATAAGCAATATAATTGTACATATAAGATTATTCATATGAAAATTTTTCCAAGGAATTTGTGTTCATTTTCCATATACCTACCGTGGAACAAGGATTGGTCATTCTTACAATCTTTGGTTTTGGTTTTCGCTGCAGTCTAATTGCATTTTTGCTCACTTTTGTAATATCAGCCTTAACTATATGGTGATCAGAAGTGCCTTTAGATGAGATGACAGAGTATGAGCCTGGAACAAACTTGTATGGTGACTCTGGTGATGCCAAAATGTAGTCCACACGCGTCCCGTACTTGCATGTTCCCTGCACATCTGAGTTACCAAAATTCACATTCGGAGAAGGAAAAACAAAAAGAAACAAAATCTACGTTCATTTAGTGTGCAGTTGAATTAAGGTGCATTACTTTGGCCTTTGGCAATGATGACCACTGGCTCACATTCCCCGGCAAAATCCTTCGAATCTACGTAATCTATTCCCTTGAGAAGCTTCATCACTTCAACTTTTGGTGTAGGCTTTCCTATATCCTCATAATACTGAAAATCATTAACAGGAAGCAGATACATAGATTACGTTTCTATCTATGCAGTTGGTACATCTTTGTTATTTCTTTGGTGAAAATTAAGAGGTAGAAATCTTACCTTGACAATGTCCATCCATCTCTCAGCTGAGTAATCTGATCCATCAAGAGAATTTAAACCTCCTGCCAAGATGTGGGGAGAGTCATTTGACTGAATTATTGCACTTATTTGCTTCATCCTCCAATTCTCATTGAGATGGTCGAGTTGAGTGCAGTCTATGTTTACTTCTCCTGCCCATGGTACATCAACTGTGGCCTTTAGAACATTCCTGCATTTCGCACAATGGAGTTACATGCTATGCAAATTTAGGCAAATTACTATTATAACTTTTCAGTTATACCTGAAATCTCTATCGTCTGCAATTTTTTGAATCCTCCATCTCTTAATTGGCCATTTAGATAAGATGGCATTTCCATACTCTGGAGCCCAGCTCTCAGCAAACACATATTTCATCCCCAAAGCAGCAGCCAAATCAGATAAAGGCTTCATATCATTCTCTTCCTCTGCCTTCACATCTTGCAGGGCCAAAATATCAGCATCCACCTCCTTAAGCACTTCTGCAATGCTTCTGCTGCATTTTGAGCTTTCTTCCATCCAAGTCATCATACTGGTAGGAAGGCAAACAGGGGACCTCATCAAAACATTACTGTTTGCCAATGAGATCTCGTTATCTGGAAGGTTAATTGACACCTTTAACTTTGATCTTGATGTCTTCTTTTGCTTGGGGAGATACTCCGGACTACAGAGGGAGCTGTGCAAGGGAGATTGCTTCAGTATACTCTTGGGACAGTGGTTTGTAGCCTTGGCTTGATTATTCATCTCCACTGGACTTCTTAATGCTACATAATCTTCCTTTTCATGACTAAACAGAGCTAACTCCTCAGTTTTTGAAATTACAGGTGCAAGTGAGAACATGGCAACATTGAATGTGGCAATTCGAATTGGTATTTTTGAGTTAGAGTAACCCAATTGGCCATTCAAGTGAATGGTGGATTTCTTACCACTGAGTTCTCCCTTTCTCCGAACATTTGTGTTCGACTTTCCAAATCTCTTTATGATAACTTTGCTCCTAGGACGCCTCCATATCAGACACCACCGTAACCTTGAGCAGATGCGCCGTAGTTTCCTTTTGAGGGTACTAAACAGATGAGATGTGTGGCTGTTGCAGCGGATCTCTTGTATCATTCTTCTGGCACTGAGATGTTTCAGCACTCACTAGCTTTACGAGTTCAGATCATCATTGAGGTCCTTGATCTAGAATTTGCTACTTTTTGGATAGAATAGCAAGCAGGACAAAGATATTGTTGAAAATTGGTGATGCCCAAATTGTAAATAGAGAAAGAGAGACTAAAGTAGTTATAGAGACAAAATGATCCCAACTGCTCCGTAGAATGAGGTGGAGGTTGACAATGTGGCAATATTGTTGAGCTCCTTTCCTACACGCCAATAACCACACCAATCTACCACAAACAGGAAAATAAGAAGCAAGGTTTCTCGTCTTCAACACTATGATTACATAAATTATCATGGAGACCCTTTTGCACAGAAATACAGCTGGAGTTAACTTTTCCTTAGTAGGTCTAAATGCTAGCCTCAAAACTTCCATCACAACCATTTTGACTATGAATTGGAGATGCATAAATGGTTCGGGCTTTCTTTCTTGTGGAACTGGTTAGATAGACGAAGCAGTTTTTAAATAAATAATAGATTCCTTCAGTAGAACAGAATCAACAATGAGAAAAATGAAAGCCCAACAACAGGTACACATTGGTCAACTTCAACAATAATCTAGTATCATTGTTTCTTGCTTTCATATGTTACATGCTTGAAAGTAAGCTTATAAGTGCTTAGTGCTAAGAACAAGATTGCTCTTAAAAGGTGAATTTCAATGAATTACTTTTTGGTTCTTAGGCGACCACTATTAAAAGTTGTCTCCAAGATGACATCTATATGGGAAATGAATACTACAATAGATGCTTTGCACGGAACTCACTTGCACAAGATTATAAGATGAAAAACAATATGACAGTTTGACCCTTGCAGATACCCTTCCATGAAATGCTAATCCAAGAAAAACTGGTGCAAATCCTCAATCACTCATGGTAATTGCAAAGGATTGTCAATTGGCGAACTTGCAGCATTTTCCTCAAACATGGGATTTTCACAGCAAATGATTTTGCTGAAGCTGCTTACCACTCTCTTTAACAAACTTCAGAGGTCTACAACCACAACCAATAAAGCATTCAATGCTAACAATGGCAAATATTTGTAACTGGATCTGCTATTCATCAGCAAACAGTGCATCCAGAGGGCTAGAAGATGAAACATCATTCGCATTCTCATAAAAAAATCCGTTAGAAGCATTTTCCCTCCTGGATCTTCGCTCTTCAATGATAGACTCTGCTGTTTCTGTGCAGTAATTCCGTCTCACCTGTCTAGCAGGTCTATCAGCCACAACAAACTTGTTGCCATCTCGTGTTCTCTCAGAGAAGCCCGCCCACACTGCAATAGACCATGTCTGAGAAATTTGCAAGTTGCAATGCTAAAATAGATTGATGAATAACAAGAATTTTACTTCCACTTTTTGGGTTCCAGAGGTAGCAGTATAATTTGAAAAACATCTTTGGCTTATATAAAATAGCATATACCTAGGGACAATAGACAATGGGAGCAGGCTCATTTAATTACTTAATAAAACTTACCCAAGAAGAACATACGCTAAAGGTAAAGCCTATTTAAATTGTGTTGATGGTTTCTCTTCTTTCTCTAAGCACAGAGGAAAGTTTAAATTTCAGCTTGGGCATTGGCTGTAGGGACTCAAGGGCAATATATAATAGATGAGAAGTAAACCTATTGAAAAAAAATGAAGCCAGGTTAAAGAATTATTGAAAAATATGTAAGAAGTCACAAACTTGTGAATGGAATAATTTTGATGAGGCAGATCATAAACCTCAGGGAAAAAAAAGTTCTAACAAAATTTAGACACTTGCAATATCTGTTCAACTGAGCTGAAAAGTATCAAGGGATTAGGCAATAACTTCTACACTCATATTTGTTATGTTAAACAACATGAAAACTGCACCACTTTGCTGTCATTTTCATACAGAAATCAACCGTGCTCTAGTGAACAGCCATCTACATGCAATTAAATATACGTCCCAGATGAGATTCCAAGCAAAATTGTTACTGCCAGTAATTACCTCCAAAATGATGCAAAACAATAGAAGCTGCAACGGTAACATTCAACGATGCAGTGCCACCCCCATACTGTGGAATGTAAACAAAGAAGTCACATATCTCACATTCCTTAGCAGAAAGGCCCATTCCCTGAAACAGATAAATTAACACATAATGCGGGAGGCATATTCTTCTTCTTTAACCAATCTTCAGTACAAGATCATCAAAACTCTATCCTTCAGTAAACTTAAAAGTTCAGCTCATTCCTTCAATGGCATTCAAAAAATCCAATCAGGTTACTTCTATTACACTAATTCAATGTTTTCAGCCGCTAAAAAATAGCCATCATATCAGCACTAAATTGATAAATTTTCAAACTTTGCAACAATTCACCCCTGAAGTTCTAAACTTTTGATTCAACAGCAAGATATAAGTTCATATAAACATTAAACGAACCTCGTTGCCCAGAAGAAAAGCGGTACTTTTCTTAAAAGGCTGTTGACTAACAGAGACAGCATTATCAGTGATTTCGACCCCGCAAATGTCGCAATCTTTGCTCTTGAGAAAGAGGCGCGCTTCCACTAGTGAGTGAAAGTGCCTGAAATTAAGATGAGAGGTAGAACCGTGGCTCCCAAACGCATTGAAGTCTCTGCGGCCAACCAGTATCATTTCTGAGACGCCAAAGGCCGTGGCGCTTCGAGCCAAAGTGCCGACGTTGTGCCGCTTCGCTATGTTGTGTACTACCACGTAGCTTTCGATCATCGTTTTTTCTAATGTTGCTGTTGCTGTTTTTGTTTAGTCGTTTGGATACTTTTGTTAGGGTTCTGCCGTTCACCAGAGAAGGGGATCTCAAAGGCAAGGGTCGTCGCTGTATCTACAGTTTGGGAACGACGTCGCTTATAAAAGTGTCTGCTCCCTTTAGTCGTCGCTATTACAATAACCTAGAATTTAAATCTACTAGTCTCAAATTTGGAAAGGATAATAATATTCGGGTCCCTAAAGATTATAAAATATGAAATTAAAAACATAATTTACAAATTGTTTACAAAGAATGTTCTTATTTTTCCTTCTACGAAAAGATCAGGACCCGAACAACAAATAATACATTGTTTTGCAGCTGCAAAACTTTTTTATTATATTTTTTCTAATTGTTCATTAAATTTCAAAATAAAATTTAAAATATAGTACATGAATTAAAAAAATTGTATGAAAATTAATATCTTCTACCAATTGAAGATAGAATGTAATGATCTACATGTTAATAATTGGATTACTTACAACAAATAGGGAACATCAGGTATGTGAAACAAACGGAAATTATTACGTTACATAGACATGTTACAATACATGATAAACTGTAGTTTCTGCAGCTTGGATTGGATAGCACAAGCCTGTCCTATTTTACAATGTCTGTTGACCTCACACGTGACACTTTTTAAGAATATAACAGAAGTTTCTTTTTTCTTTTTTTCTTTTTTTCTTTTTTTGGTATAATGCATACTAAAATATGATGCCCTCTTCCCGGTATGAGGAACAGACTCTTAATTACACAGTTACAGTGTTTGTTGCATTTCTATTTCAGCAATTTTTATATGCAGTTCTAATTTGTAGTTCATTATCCGTATGTATCTGTGAAATAAATTATTTACAAGTGCAGCAAATCAGCTGCAAAAATCTTGTTCAGACGGCAACTTGAGCTGCTGCAAGCCTTGCTACTGGAACCCTGTTAACAGAAGAACTCTCAGATTAGGAGCAAAATCCAATCTTGGGAAACTTGTACAGATTATATGTATATTCATATTGAAAAGCATTCAACCTGAATGGAGAACATGAAACATAGTCTAGTCCAGCTTCTGCGAAGAATGCAACAGAAGATGGTTCTCCTCCATGCTCTCCACATATTCCCACCTGTTGTTTATTATTATCATCCATTAATGCAGAAAAGAGAATGCAAAGATAATACTTGGAGTAGTGGAGGATGAAAATCAACTCCCTCAACCTAATCTGAGAAGCTATGAGAATATTCTGTCGGCAGGATGGTAAGCATGATTTGAACATTATAAATGTAGTAAATGCTTTTTAATGTAAAGCCAAATGTCCATTGTCATACCTTTAGGCTAGGCCTAGCTGCACGGCCCTTCTCCGCTGCAATCTTGATGAGTTGGCCGACGCCTTTCTGATCAAGAACCTGAGAGCAATCACTCTGAATTACTGTCCTGTGCTGTGAATCAATTGTTTTTATTCAGTTTCCCTTCAACTTGAAAATTCTGTAACTAACCTCAAAAGGGTCGTTTTGTAGGATGCCTTTTGCTAGGTATATAGGAAGAAACTTGCCAACATCATCTCTACTGTACCCAAATGTCATTTGTGTTAGGTCATTGGTCCCAAAGGAGAAGAACTCTGCTTCCTTGGCGATCTACCATTTTCAGATAAAGAATATGAGAACTCAATAGGGGCAAGGAACACTTCATATTTTTCTTCATCTAAGAACTTTGCCAAAGAAAAGAAATTCACATAAATTTATTAGCTTCTTGCAGAAAGTAGACAACGATGTTAAGAAGTGGTGATGCGAAGATAATCATGTTACATACCTCATCTGCCACCAGAGCAGCTCTAGGGATCTCAATCATGGTCCCGACCTTATAGCTTACAGAGGAACCCATCTCAGAGAACACTTTCTTTGCAACATTTCGTATTAAACTAATTTGATGTCCTAGTTCCTGTCATTTCAAAATGCAAAACTTTGTGAGATGAAATTTTGGTGCTTAATTTTCTTTTTTTTTTTTTAGTTAAAAAGAAACAAAAAGTCCATTTTTTTATCCTACACAATCAAGACCAATATAGCAATATAAAACTTGTTGACAAATTAAGTAGCCAACACAAGATTAAGGTAGTGTCCTGGAAAGCTAGCTGCATAAATTGTATGCAATTTTCCACTGCATTTGAAGCATATCAGATAAGCACGATACCTGAGGTGTTCCAACAAGGGGAACCATTATCTCAGGAAGAACTTTAAATCCCTGGTTGCTCATAGAAACTGCAGCCTGAAAGATTGCACGCACTTGCATCTCTGTTAACTCTGGGTACGATATCCCTAGCCTGTTGTCATGTCAGATAAAGCTGTAAATAATAAAATTATGTACACATTTTAGGAACGACCTGCGTATTTGGATGACATTTTCAACATTTTATGCCTTGTACCTATGTGTTGATCATATTTTGATGAAACGAGAAATCCAGTATGATGTAGTACAAAGGGATCGAAGTATTAATGACATATTATCGTTTGGTTTTAAGCTCAGAATATACCTCTTTTGTGGGTTTTAAACATATTGTCGCCATAATATAATTTGACAAAGGAACAAGTTAGTACAGATATTTAGCAAATAAAGCTCATAAGAAGGAAATAAGACCTGCAGCCTCGAAAACCAAGCATGGGATTCACTTCTGATAATTTCTCAATTCTTGAGAAAACTTCATCTTCACTCATGCCAGTCTCTGCTGTTAATTCACTCACTATCTCTTCTAGGTCTCCTTCTGGCAGAAATTCATGAAGTGGAGGGTCTAATAGTCGAATTGTTACTGGAAGGCCTGAAATTATAATGGATATGTTATGTTTGTGAAGTACTAAACCTGAAACTGAATGGTAACATCTTATATGCAAACATTCAGCAGAAAGAACAACTTAGCACCAACATCTGCATCAAACTGATGGTACCTAAATCTGTTGGTCCAAAAAACAGAGAAATATTTAAAATAATAAAAGAAACAGCAGAGGAAAGTACCATCCATTGCACGAAAAATTCCCTCAAAATCTGATCTTTGATAAGGAAGTAAGACGTCCAATGCTGCCTTCCTTTGTTCAGGAGTAACTGCCATTATCATCTTTCTCACAGCCTTTATCCTCTCATCTGAAGCAAAGAACTGAAAAAACCCAAACAAGAATAAATCAGTCAGTCCATTAATATACCAGCGCAACATATAGACAACAAAATTTGATTATTTTGGTCTTGAATAGAAACCTTAGTCCACCCATTTTAATAGATTTGGTGTCTAGTTTAGGAGCTGAACAGATGGTGCACTATCTACAATCATCATAATTAAGTAAACATCTTGGAAATCGTATATGCAACATCTTGGAAATCATATATGCTCCGTTAAAAGACTATACCATTGACTGATTACTAAAATCCCGTGTCATATGCAACAGAAGCCTATTATCTTAATTTCCATCGAGTTTCAAGCATCCTGCTGATAGAAAACTTGGTTCTTGCATTTTAACAATAGGATGGAAAATAAAATAAATCCAAAAATGATTGGAGGAAAAAATACCATGTGCTCTGTTCTACAAAGTCCAATTCCTTGAGCCCCATTATTTCTAGCTGTTAGTGCATCATCAGGTGTGTCAGCATTCGCCATAACCTATTACAGCATCATATTGATTAATCAATCAAGAGATTTACGACAGTGATTCTCAACATAAACCTTCAATTAAGAAAGAGATCTAGCACCTTAAGACGCCTTATTTCGTCGGCCCAAGACATAAAGGTTTCTAGATCACCACTTAGAGCAGGAGGAGCGAGTGGTTGTTTTCCCAATACCACTTCTCCTGTAGACCCATTGAGTGAAAGCCATTCTCCTTCATTAACAACCAGGTCGCCAATCACAAGAATCTGCATATTCAATGATCTTAACCTTTTCAAAGACTACTTTTAGTGAAATAGTAAATATATAGAGGAAGAAACAGAAAGAATGAAAACTTCACCTTCTCATTGTCATTTACTCGAATATAAGAGCAGCCCGATACACAACACTTTCCCCATCCACGGGCTACAACAGCTGCGTGCGATGTCATGCCACCTCTAGCTGTCAAGATACCTGCAGCTGCATGCATACCACCAACATCCTCTGGACTGGTTTCTGTCCTTACCTTCAACCATTCATGGTTGCAAAAGAGTTCAGTTCCCAACAGTAAGTGGAAAAGGAAGCCAGAGCGCTGATGTATAAAATTCAGTGATTATGGTGCTGTGAAACTAAGATTTGAGATAATTGCAAACAATCTGTATTTTCTTTTGCAAAATGCCATTTATCCATCAAAATTATAAAAGGTACAAAAGTTCAGATGAAGAGCACATGCTTAGAAAGAGAATTTTTTTTTTTTTTTTTTTTATTAGTGTTAGATTTGTTTAACATGGATGGCCTTCGTGAAAGAAGGCTGCAACTTTATCAGCGCAAGAAGGGTAAATAGATTAATTAATATGCAACCCTAACACTTGAACAACTAAGTAATGACTACTGGTATAATCTTCCAAAAACTGTAACGCATCTCTTTCATTCGAGAAATCAAATCTGCAGGGTTCAGAACATGGAAAAGAAAAGTTAAAAGAGTACATGAATATATATATATATATATATATATACCAAGATGACACTCTTTCCTTGTGCATGCCATTCCTCAGCATCTTCAGCACTGAACACAATTTGCCCTACCGCTGCTCCCGGAGATGCAGGCAATCCGGTGGCTACGACTTTGTCTTTGTAAGCAGATGGATTCTCAAACTAATCCAACAGAAGTTTGGTAATTTTAGAAAGAGCTTTCAGTTGTACATATAAATGTTATCTTTAAGAAACATGCATAAACACACAGATTGCGTAGAAGAATTTGTCATGTTGTATGCAGCTATGCTTCAGTTAGCGATTATGATTAAATACTTGGTATGGTCAATTTTCAAGTTCCTTAACCCATGGTCTAACAATGTCCAAGAATACTTTAGTATTTATAGGAGAATTTTGTCATACAATTGCGAGAAATACCTGTGGATGTAGAAGTTGGCCAAGATGCCCTGGTTCCACCATCTTGATTGCAGTACGAGCATCAACAAGCCCTTCATTAACCATGTCTACGGCTATCTTGACTGCACCTTTACCAGTACGCTTTCCTGATCGGCATTGCAACATCCACAACCTATTTTCTTGAACAGTGAACTCAACATCCTGCATCGTCAAAACAGAGACGCCACATAAGGACAATATTGATCATCGTTGTATTTCCCGGAAATAGTCTTAGCTAGTAAAAGAATCGGCAAAATATGTTTCACTGGTGTTGTAAATCAGAGAAGTGCCTGCAAACTATACGATAATCTAAAAGTTAACATGATTGCAACATTTAACTCGCTATCTTGTTTTAGAAATCAAAACAATTACCATCATATCTTTGTAATGTCGCTCCAGAATTTCACAGTTTTCAACAAGTTCCTTGTAAGCTTCAGGCATACAACTTTTCATCGTATCCAGGTCTTCTGGTGTCCTAATTCCAGCAACTACATCCTCTCCCTGCCCAAAGCCATCCATCAGCAAGACTCATAATACCATCCCAAACCAATGAAAGTAAAATAAAGATGGTTCTAGCATGAATGACCTGAGCATTAATTAAAAATTCTCCATAGAGCTTCTTTTCACCAGTGCTCGGATTTCTAGTGAACAGAACACCTGTCCCTGAAGTATTTCCCATGTTCCCAAACACCATGCATTGAATATTTACTGCAGTTCCCTTCAACCCAGTTATTTGATTGATGCTTCGATACTTATTGGCTCTTGGGCTGTCCCAAGAAGCAAAAACTGCTTTAACAGCTAATTGTAACTGCTTCTTTGGATCTGCAAATTGATAAAGGTAAAGGTAAATAAGCTCAGAAATAAAGCAGGGAGAGTCCGAACTCATAAAAATTTGAAAAATTTGTGTGATGTTTGTGTTCAGTACCTGAAGGAAACTCTTCACCCTTGGTTTCAAAGTAGACATTTTTGTACTGTTTCACCAGCTCTTTAAGATCAGAAGCTGTTAGCTCAGTATCAAGTTTTACTCCTTTTGCTTCCTTCATCTGTTCTAACTTCTCCTCAAATAATGAGTGTGAAATGCCCATTACCTCCAGTTAGACAGGAGATGCAAGAAGTTCATCATACACCAAAAGGGATGACGGACCAATAATTATGCAGAACACATCAATCAGAAAACAAACAAGTCGACAATTCAGATATGTCCATGTGTAATGTAATTCATCATAGATTGAAACAACTTACAACATCTCCAAACATGTCTAAAAAACGTCTGTAAGAGTCATAAGCAAAACGTTCTCCTCTTTTTTCAGCCAAAGCAGCAGCCACTTCATCATTTAATCCGAGATTGAGGACAGTGTCCATCATGCCAGGCATTGAGATCTACACAGAGAGAAAAGAAGTGTCATTTAACATAAAAGATGATTCCATTGACAGTGACATGTAGCGAACAAAATAAACCTGACAGCTCGATTAGTCGTCTTACCGCAGCCCCAGAGCGAACAGAGAGGAGAAGAGGCTTAGAAGGATCGCCAAGAAAAGCTTCCATATCCTTTTCCACTGTCTCCAAACCTTCCAGTACCTCTTCCCACAAGCCTTCTGGTAACTTCTTTCCATTCTGCTGATACTCCTGGCATGCTTCTGTTGATATGGTGAGTCCAGGAGGAACAGATAATCCAATGCTTGACATCTCCGCCAGGTTTGCTCCCTTCCCTCCTAACTACATTTGACAAATATTCATGAGTCCATCAAAATGTATTACTACGTTTAAGTTTCCAAAATGATCGGGTATTTGGATAGTCTGAAAGCCAGACAAAAGCAATGCAACACATTGACTGGTTGACGAGGACATGTTTGAACATCCTAGGACAACTGAGCAGCTCTCCGCAACTTTACTACATATCAACCATTGCTCTGTTTCCTTATTATTGGTACTTACATCGGAAAAGAGTGACTCCAATCAACTTTCCTAGGATGTTGGAATGTTATATGCACTCTGTAATTCAGACAAGAAGCCAAAAAACGAAATGAAACAAAGAAAATGCCAGGTATAACTTGCTAGAATAGAGAATGCTGACCAAGGACTTCATGCCCTTGTTGCCTTCACTCCTCCCTTTCCCAAAAGTAAATACGCGCTGCGCAAAGAACATAACAAAAATAGTTTCAGCTCTGTAACATTAGAAATGACAGCAAAAAAATGCTTCCACTAACATAATTCATAGATGTCAATGACTGTCACCTCACTTCCTAGTTCCTACACAACGACAAATGTTCAAATAATAAAAGTTTAGTAGACGGTACCCCGGGCTTGGGCCCGATCATATTATGGCTAACACATTTCTCTAAATTGGAAGCTAAAGTATGCAGGCCTTGGGCGTATAGCCCACCATCATTAAATACAACCAGCAGATAGAGATTGTAGGCCACCTTTTTCGTAGTTGGTGTTGGGTCTGAAACTGGGGTGAGCATTGCTTGCACAGGGCCACGATATTCACCACGTAATGCTGGGTGATCATATCTTCCGGCTTTTGCTTTTGAAAACAATTTTTGACCGCCATGTTGCGAGTCTTGACAATGAGTCCCGCCAAGTCGTGCGCTGCTGCTGCCGCCATTCCGACTCAATCGAAGCATTGAATGATTTTCCCTGAGAAGAATAAGATCCGTTTCGTCCACATACTTCCCCTTCAACAGCCTTTGGTTACAGACTTCTGGTGTACTTCTTATCAGCATAATCTTCATTATTGAAGACATATTTCCCTTCCAAAAAACATGTTGCAGGAAACAATCATTAAATATATAAATAGAAAATGATTTGATCGTAGAAATCTTTTATTTGTGTTGGAACTCTGCATACCTGAAGTTTGAACATGAAGGAGAAAGGAAGGATGGAGAGGTAAGATGTGAGTCTTGACGAACTATAGAGCAAGAGGTGATTTCTGTAAACAGAAACCGCGGTAGGTGTTTCTGTTTTATATTACGTTATATTATTTTGTAAGAAATTTACGACAAAATCCCGATTGATTGATGACATGAGTGGACGAAATTACAGTTATTATGGTACGAGCGCGATCATCGATCATACTGGGATCACTCATGGCAAGCGAAAGTGTTTGACATGTTGCGTGTCCCAAAAACGACAGCGTTGGGGAGAACATGAAGTGTCAAAAGTGCCCTCAGTTGTTGGATGTTTGATCACTGTTGCTTTAGGATTAACTCACATATTTGTACTTTGCGATTTGATGTGTGGGGACCCTGGCACGCATTTTAATAACCACATCATTTCCTATTATCATTTATTGAGATTTTTACACAGAAGACCTTTAATTTGACAGCCAACAATTTTCTTCTTATTTTCGATTTTTTAAAAAATATGATATTGAATATTGTGGCCATGGATTAAAATCTATGATATTTTAATTTTTAAAGTTATTCATTAATATTTATAAGAAGATTGTCACGAAAATTCTTGATATATTTTTGAATATGGGGAGGCAGCTAATGTTTATATCTAAATTTTAAATAATTTTGAATTGAATAACATATACTTTTTTATTTTTTAACATTTAAATAACAAATTAACTTATTTACTCCTTTCAGCTCTGAGCCCTTAATACATATTTAAAAATTATAAATTATAATAACGGTTATGCTATTTTTATTTATGATTAAAATTAAAAAGATTGATTATGTGCATCAAACTTTGCATTCATATGGAAGTTATGTTAGAAAAAACAGACAGGTAATACTTTTAGTACATTATTGAACGAAAGATAATAACGTATTATCTTTTGTTTAATTTGTAAGAGTTTTCAATTATTTTTTATTTAATACTTTTTATTTATCATAACAAAAAGAGTATTAAATAGTTTTAAGTATTACTTAGAATTATATTGATTTAATTTGAATACTAAAAAATTTATTCAAATATTCGGAGAAATTAAATAAGTAGTTAAATATATATAAATATATATATATATATTTAGTTACCGAAAACTTGATTCTAGTAAGAAGGACATTCTCATTCGCTAACACATCAAATCATATTCAAGTTCAAACACGAACGCATGGATACTTATGATGTGATGGGGGTAAAATGGTCATTGCATAAGCAAGGTTTGCACGACACTGAAATTCAGAAAAGAAGTAAGAGGATGGTCGGGAGATTTCAATAGCAGCCGATGGTCGGAATTGCTGATGATGAATAGAACGACTACATCCAAAATGCGGTTTCGGTGGGTCCATTTCTCTTTTGTGGAATATAATTTGAAGGTTGAATACCAGAAACTCGTGCCACGTGGCTCAATCTTGGACACATAGAGAAAATGCAATCCTGCTCTCTCCATTCTTATCCATAATTCCCACATTATTGCCAAATTTTCATGCCATTTACGTAAAAGATTCTGGAAATAAACAATTGAAAATAAAGAAATTATTTATTCTCAAATTCACTTCTTTGAAAATCTGCGGACCAGAAATCCACTTGATTAGTAAGTATTGGTTGATTTGATTAATAAACCCTCGGATTATGGGGGAACGATAGACAGCAACGGCACTTGGTATGAATGAGTTATATTCGTACCGCGTCCTCATCGAGTATATCAAAATTTTCATTCTATAAGAATTTGATTTATTATTAATTATGTTAAAAATTTAAATTTAAATATAAATATTATTTATTTATTAATTATTATGTTTAAATGAATTATATTCATATCAAATCATAATTTGTTTAAACATGATTATTCGTTTATACAAAATTATATGTTTTAGACACGATTAAATTTTAAGATTTTCAACTTTTTTTAATTTTTTTGATATTTTTCTTACATTTATATATTGAGTTTGTTTGGATATTGACATTAGGGAGGATAATGTAAATATTTTTTAACATTTTAAATATTTTATAAATATAATAAAAGATTAATAATAATTTTAAATGAATCATAAATAGTTTTAAACAAATAAACAGGTTAGAAAAATCGAATACAAATACAATATAATTATCAAATAGGTGACATAAATATACTATAATTATTATTTGTGTCAATTTTTATACACTCAAACTCATTTAATCGCATCGAATTCGTGTTAAATAATTATATTATAAATGGATACCCCTGAAGTTTAGGAAAAGGCAAATACTTATAATGAATAGAAAAACAACATATGTCTTTGGTTAATGTCCGAAAACAACAGATGCCTTGGGTTAGTGCATAATTTTAATTATAATATAAAAATTAAAGGAAAATTTCACCTGATTTAATGCAATTACCTTTATACCCTTTATTATTCATTATTCACATAAATAATCATCCTTAAACCCTAATTTCTTCTCGCAAATCCATAGCGTTGCTACTTCAGTCTCCAACCATTACCGCCATCTCTTTCCAACTTCACCATCACCCCAACAGCATCATCCATTATCCAAGTCTCCCTCACCACGCAATGCAATACATGCCCTTTGTTGATTCGTCGTTGTCATCACCTTTACCACCCTCAAGCCGTCACTCGTTGATTGTACTCACATGTAGCCACCATTATGTTGTTTAGGAATGACAAAATCTCCTATGAAGATATGTTTCAAATAGGATAAAATTAGTATGATTTAATAAGGAATAGAGAGAAATTAATCTTCATATTGTTAACGGGGTGGGGAATAGTTTAGTATTCCCTATCCCATCCTCGCCCAATTTCCTATATATATAATAATATATTATTTTAAAAATAAAATATATACATACAAATAATATTTAATTAAAAAATTTCATAATTCATAATTTTCTTATCTTATTAAGTAGTCAAGTCTATATTTTAATATATTTATTATATATAAAAAATATCATAATATATTAATGATATTTTTAATTAGTTTTTAATATAAATAAATATAAAAATGAGAAAAATAAGTAGAGATGGAGAACCTATTTCTTATATAAGGATTCTTTATCTTTTATCCCATTAAATTTTATTGAGGAATAATGTAGGGAATAAGAATCAAAATCAAAATGGTGTGAGGCACGAAGTAAGACCTCCTCACCCCCACCTCGCCCCCTTGCCATCACCTAGTTGTTGACCCACCAACCAAACTCTTTTTTGGGAATTTTCTCTTCTGGATTCTTCTAGTTTTATGTATTATTATTTGTTGTTTTTGTTTTGATTTTGAGACTTCGAGGCAGTGGAGTTATTAGGGTCTTCGAGAGTGGTGGCGACGATGATGAGATGAGGTAACCAATAATATGAGAGAGTAATAAAAATGAAAATGAGATGAGGATGTGACGAGCTCGGCGAGTTTGGGCTTGGTTGGATAGTTTTTTTGGAATATGATAAAAAAATTATTGAATGTTTAATTAGTTATATAATAATAATTGAATATTTTTTTATTTTTGTTTAAAATAATAATAATTTAGAGTAAAATTATCAAAAATATTGAATGTATAATTGTCCAAAAAAATCATAAGATTATATTGATTATTATGTATTAGTAGTAGGGTTAAAATGATCAATTTATATACCTTATAAATATATATGAATAAAATAATCACTTTACATATAATAGAACACACTACCCTTGAGAATATTTGTCATTTCATCATTTCTCAATATTTCAATAAGTATTTGTCTATTCCTAAATTTTAAAAAAATATCGATAATTTTCTTATACTGCAGTATATCTGTCAATTTTCCTTTCATATAAAAAAAATATAAAAATTTAAATTTCGTTATCATCAAAGTTTGGAAAGAATTTAAGTTATTGTTGTAAAATATTAATAACAAGTTTCAATTCATTATCTTGCATGCACCTTTCACAACCTTATGCATACATAATATATATATATATATATATATTTCCAAGTTCCAAACTTCCTATACCGTGGAACTTTCAAGAAACTAATAAGGCTAATATGATGATGATTAGTTTTATTAAAACGAAAAATGCAACTCTTTACAGCATCCCGCAGAACTTATATTGGAGTCCAGAAACAGAGACAACAGAAGGGTGAGCTCCCTCATATTTAAACTGAAAGTTCAAGCATATATACTGCCAAAGCCCATTAAAGATGTGAAGAGCACACAGAAGCATCAAACTTGTGATGCAAGAAAACTTAATTGTCTGAACTCAGTAAACGGGTAGTTCAAATGCATTATTCGATTCAAAGGAGTCCCGACAACCATTATTATTCAGAACACTCAACTCAACTCAACTCAACACAGAATTTAAACTAAGCACGAGCATAACATACAGGAATACGCCGCTGGATAGGACTCCTACAAGAAGGGCAGTCCTTCATCCCTTGTTTCTCATGCAGCTCATTGCATGTTATGCAAACAACCTGATGGGCACACGGGAGAAAAACTACAGACATCTCTTCAGAAAGGCACATCACACATTCTCGTTCACGTTTCACACCTCCTGTCCCAGAGAAGTCGTGGATATCTGTCATTACTTCTGAGACAAGAGGAGTTCTGGATTCCTTGTGGATTAGGCCATTTTTTATGTCTGTAAATCTGCCAGCATAGGTTCCATCAATGCCCCTCCGAAGTGCAGCAATTTTCGAAGAGTCAGTCTTCAGTCTCAACTGAGAGATTTCTTTTTCAAGCCTCTGGATATCATCTTTGTACCTCTTCAAATTGGTTTCTGCTTTTGATTTGATCATATCCTCCTTTGATTTTGCTGAAACCTCAATCTGTTCTCTTTCTTTTCTTATTGAACTGGCCTGCATGAGTAGTTCTTCCTTTGCCTTCTCTTCCTGTTGCCATCTAGCCTGTGATATTTTTCCTTGTCAATGAGTAAAGGCCCAGCAGTAAAAGCCATAATTATTTGACACACAAGTTGGGACTGGAAAGAGCACTTTGTCGGAATCAGCAAGCATCATACCTCCAAAGGCCTGACATTAATTGCAGTTTCAATTGACATTTCCTACTGATTCACAGTTCGTACCACAAATATTCATATCATACTTTCAGGCTTCTGATACATGGTTCAAAACTTTGCCTCAAATGTGACTTTTGATTGGCCAGAAAATGAAAACATTCCTAAAACATTGAGAAAGAAAGAAGAACATTCTCGAAAGGAGTTTGTAAATACACGAACACACTAGTAAATTAAATAATTACTGGTGTCACCTGGTTACTCCGGAAAAATATGCTGACTCTTCAGCCTAAATGGAAGTATAAGATGTGGCTTAACAAGGAAAATGCTATAATATCTTTATACATGTTAACATATATATCACCTCTCTCTAGTCAAATGGATATAATCTTAAGTGTCCAGAAGACTATCTATAATATCATATTGCATTCACATGGACAAGCTCAGCTGTTTCCAGAAGTATTCATATGATGCGTAAGCGGCAGACAACATGCATGTGACATTTAGCATGTAAAGATGTTATAGTGAAGAATTACAAATTTAACTTGAAGAAGTCCTAATCCATACCAGCCTAATGGGATGCAATTCACCACCATCCATAAATTTCTTTATGACAAAGTGCCACAACCATCACTTACCATCCAACAAGAAGCAACACCAAAAAAATTTTACAGGTAAATATGTACTTATTGAGAAACTTCACTGCCTGCATCATTTAATCATTGGTCTTACCCAATCTACATGAATGCTGCATTCAGACAGCAGCTGGCAGACAATCAATACAAAATATTGGGTGTCTATCGTTCCAGAGAAAGAGATGGGAAATACAAGGGAATAGAACTTCTTAAAAACATACCTCAAGTTGTTCATGGAGACCTTTAGCTTGCTCCAGTTCTTGTAGCAGTTGTGCAACTTTACGTTTTTCAGTCACAAGCTCTTCCTGAAACAAGCTTTTCTGCTTCTCCCATGACTGAAACTTCATCTGAGTTTTCTTCTCCCTTTTTGATACTTCCTGGCAGCTTGCAGCTGACTCTGCAGCTCGTAATTTAGCAGCTTCCATCTCTTGCCTCAGGGCAGCATTCTCTACCTCAAGCCTACGGACAGCAGAATTCGCACGCTCCACCTGTCCACTAGCCTTACACAAAGCATTCTCCATCTCGGAAAGCTTCTTCATGGTGTTTTCCTCCAGAATTTGCTTCTCTTTCTTGAGCCGTTCAACTTCTTCTTTCTCTTGCCTCAGTGTCTTAAGTTCTGCCTTGTCCTTACTCAGTCTTCGAGCAGCCTGCATAACCTTCTGATTTGCCCATTCTGTCCATTCTTGGAGCTGATTTTGCAGTTCCCGAACCCTTGGAACAAGCTTTAGAATCATCTCTTCCCTCTTGTCCCGAGGGACCCACTGCTCCAGAGATTTATCAGACAATATCCCAGCATAGCCACAATTAGGCGCCTCAGCATTAATGCTGACAGGCACTTGAATAGAGTTGCTTTTGGTTGGCAGAGAGAGAGAAAGCTCAGTATCGGCAGCTGATAACGAAGGCAGGGTATTGGCTAGAGGTAACGTAGCTGGTTCACTAACAGGAGGGAATGTAGATGGTATACTGGATTTAGGCAATGCAGAAATGGCATTGGCACTCTCCGAATTAAATGTTACAGGCGAAGAGGGTCCAGGACTTGCTTGAAGATTTTGATTCCCATTGTCTTGATGCACTTCAATTGCCTTGCTTATCTTCAAGGATGTATTCTTTGTGTTAACAGAAGTGGTCTCACACACAGCTTTTAGTTTCTTGTCCAATATTAAACCACCCAAGCCACTCAGTCTCCCGGCTCTTGAGGAACCTTTAGATCCATATGTTCGGTAGTGTTTCTCAAGATGAAGAGACTTCTGACGAAGCATGTATTCTCTCTTGGTACTGCCCAAATGGACCTTTCTGCTACCCACAAACTTTTCCTCCAATGGAGGAGATTGAGATGTCCCTGCAACACTAAAAGTTTTATCTACATTATCAGACATGGAATTAGTACCATCTTTCTCTGATAGTCCATTAACAGCAAGGGAATTCTTTGATTTTGTTATATTAGGAATTCCTGCTATGCTCGGTACCTCAGGTTGAGAACTTTGAGAACAAGGAATTGAAGGGACTGGTTTACAGGGATTCAGAAGATTCAAATCAGAATTTTTTGCCTCTGTCTTCAGCTGGGGTTGGGTGGAGATGTATGAAATCCCATTTGAAGCTCCATCACCTGGGAAACTACTTAAGGGGTCACCATCCATTGCACATGCATGCGATACATTCATGTCACAGATCAATAAACACCACATTGCATCCCCAGTGCTGAAGAAAGGCCTAACTTCACGAAGAACACAAACCAGTTCTGCTAGTATATACTTCTCTAGCTGCTGTAAATCCTCAAAATAGTTTTCCCTAGGAGAATTTATATCTTGACCACTTCTCAGGAATGCTAAAGTATTATCCACTATATTTGAAACGGTATCCTTACAACCATAACAAAGACCAGACCTCAAGACAGCCTTTGTCACCACTTCTTCTGTGTAACCGCAAGCAACAATCTTTTTTATTGCACTCTTGAAAATTGTGTCCAGATTACTCAAAACAAGCTCTTCTAGCTGACTTTCTGTTAGATCACTCCAATCTGCATCTTGGAACTCCTCTGCCTCTAATTCTTCTCTATGCCGGCTCGGCCCAACCTCAGATGAAGTTACAGCACTAGCCAAGCCAAGGTCAAGTTTTAACCCATCAGAGTGGTCTTGGTTAACACCGCACAAGTCACAGGAACTGGCTTGTCCATGACCCAGGGTGATATCAAATTTCTCAGCTGAGAATTTGTAAGTCAGGCACTCATTTTGAGGTGACGGGCTAATCTTATTAGGTTCACCTAATGGTGGATCAGCTCGAAACTTTCTCTTATTTCTGCTGCCTTTTTCTTGGACTGACATCAGAGGAGATGCTTGACAACTACTACTGCTACTTCCCTTGGCAACCAATGATGCCATTTAAGCTGCAGAAAACAACATCTCTTAAATGTCAATACACTTACAAAAATCTTTCATCAATTCTCAAATATAACACTAAATGCTAATCCCCCTATTCCATCAAAACAACAGAAAAACATATAAAATGAAGAGTTCAATCTTAAAAATGAGTCAAACACCGGCTCAGCGAGATCATCTGCAAAAAATGTAAACAATTAAATGTTAAATTCTATATTCAACAGATACAAATAGGCGTACCTTTATTTCTCAGAATCAAACTGAGCAAATGACAATCAAAATTCAGCATCGGCAACACCAAATCAATAATAACCAAAGACTACCCAGAAACAAAAACTGAATAACCAATGAGTTAACAGCATACCCAGATAACAGAAATAAAACACCACTGCATAAACTTCGTGAATTTCTAAACAAATCTAAAATCAAAATCGTCCCAATAGATCAAGAAAACATCAGAACCCATAAAATAAATTATTCAGACACTGTGGATAAATAAAGATCCTTAATTTAAGTAGAGAAATAATATATTCATGAACATAATCGGAGAAACGATCAAGATGTACCTGTATTGGAGCTATTAATCGAGCAATCTAAGGTATGACCAATCTCACAACAGCGGAGAAAACAGAAGAAAATATATAGCGCTTCTTTTTTTTTTTTTCCCCTTTGATTTTATTTTCCTTTTTGGCTATAACATTGAACGTTTGTCACTCTCTCTACGATTTTTTTTGGGTTTGGAGGAATTTTTATTTTATTTATTTTTATTTATTAGTCTTGACCAAACCAAGTAACCATGGTTAGCCAAATTGCCTATTCCGAAGTCCAAACTATTCAAACTAACAATGGTCAGGGAAAATTGGCCATGTAATTTATGGTATGTTTTATGAAAATAAATAAGGAAAAAATACAAGCATCGATAAAATATAAAATTACAAGCCAAGCGACATTTTTGGTTGTATATTTGGAATATTGAGATTTTGTGTTTTATTAGAACATTTTTTTTAGAAATATCTTGCATAAAATAAGAAAGGTTTGATTTTGTTATTTTAATTTTTAAGCAATTATTTTTACTTTCTTATATATTAATTTTGAAACAACATTACCAATGCAAACAAAGCATGGAAAACATAGGGACATTACATTATTATATTAATTCTTATATGACTTATGTTATTTATTCTTATTAAGGGAATTAATTTTATATTTCATTAACCAATACTATCCTTTATTTTATATTCTATTAACTAATATTACTGTATCATATTTGTTTATAAGTTATACCTTTCATAATTTTGTATTTTTACCACTAAAAACATGTAATAAGAGATTCGGTATTATTAATAAGGTTTTTCTTTTTTTCTCAAACTTTAAACTTAGTGTGAGGATATCATTGATAAAAATTCAGATAAGCCCAACATTATAGAAATTCATCAAATTAGATTACATTAATAATTAGACTTTAAAGAAGCGGTAATTCTTATAGTAGCAAAACAAAAGGCTTTTCGAAGCAGAAGTACCACTTTCAAGAAACGTACACATTGAAATAAAAAAAAAAAAAAAAAAAAAAAAAAAAAAAGGGGCCAAAAAACCAGTTGCCAAAAAGGTCCTACCGGGAGTCGAACCCAGGTCGCTGGATTCAAAGTCCAGAGTGCTAACCACTACACCATAGAACCATTGACGACAATGTGCGCTCTTCATGAGAACTTCTACTTCTCATCTAGTATTTAACTAATTAGAGACTAAATTAAACTTGGATCGAAATCCTTGCTTAACCCGTATGCGAAAACGACCCCAACAATGGACCAATCGCAACCAAACCCAAAACCTGACCCGAACCAATTCTGGGTTCCGTCCTCACCGCCTCTTCACCAGACCGATGCAGACGATGAAGACGAGAACGTGAAGCAGCTGCAAGAATGTTCTTCCCTTTACTTGTCTTTACAGGTAAACTGGACGTCTTTTATTTGTATTTATATTTTCGTTAAAAAGTGCTAAAACCCTAAACCCTGAGAGTGCGTTGCGATTATTTGCAGGATTGTCTTATTAAGAGCAACAGGAATTGGAAATCTTGCCAAATGGGTATTCTTTTCTTTTTCTTCTTGTTCTGTTTACGCATACATCTGAGGTTTTTTTGATTTTTTTAACCTTATGAAGGAAAAACTTGCTTGGTATTTCATTTTGTTGTGATAATGCTATTGAAAGAGAAAATCTGGTATCCATCACGAGATCAAATTGATTGCTTTTCTTCATTCGCTGTGGTTGATATCTTGAATTTTTTTTTTTTAAATGTGGCGCGGTATCAAATATTCTATTGTGTTGTTTTTTGATTAATGTTTAACAGAAGTTCAAGCTCTGAAAGCATGCAACCAGAGGAGGAAGAATGCCGAAAGAGAGGTGAAAACCGAAAATCATGCAAATTAGTTGCTGACTCCTGTTATGAATTTGAATATTAGCTCACACTTATACATGGAAATGTGTCCTAGTATTAGTTTGGCTGTGTAGGAAACTACACGGCAGCCTTTTATTTTATATAATCTGTTTTTGAAGTAGTTATGTACATCAATCAGTTTCCATAATCAGTTATGCTGCAAACTCATCAAATATTTATCTGAACAGGCTGAAATTAAGGTGATGGAATAATTTTTCTTTTTCCAAATGTCCTGAGACATTTATTATAATCTTGACTTCTTAACTCTTTTCATGATCAAAACCTGTTTGTGTTTTGCTTGGTTTATTTCTTTTGTGTTGCTTGGGTAGACACCTGAAATTTCAGTTTCAGTTTCAGTTTTGTCCAATATGGCACGAAATGTAGACATCTGAAATTTCAGTTTTCAGTTTCAGTTTTTTTAGTTCCACTTTCTCGTGGGCAGGGCTGTCCATCACAATGTAGTAAATATGGTTGATGTCATGAAATGTACTAGATATTGAAAAGCAGTGATCTAGTTACTAGTTTTAGTCCACAAAATGTAAGCTGCTTCCCTTGGCAATGTTGATTTGATAAATTGGGATGAATTTTGAAACTTAAAAAGTATTTTATGCGGAGTTTTTGAATCTCATGTGATTTAAAGATAAATTGACTGCAATGAGGGAATTTTTATGGGAGGAAAATTTGGAATCTCATAAATGGAAGAACATTGCTTCTGATAGCCAACTATAAAATTAAACAAAAAGAAACCAAGGTTGGAAGCCAGATGATGACGACTTAGGGTCGTTTGGTATAGTTTTTTAAATAGAGTTTTTCAAAGTAGAGTTTTTACCCGTAAAACTTTTATGAGTAGAGTTTTTAATAAAAATTAATTAATCGTTTGGTCGTTACAAATGATTTTTGAGAAAAATTTGAGTAATTATTTTAATAGATAAATTTTTAATATTTTATTTTAAAGAAATTACGTAGAATTTTTAAAATAAAGTAAGGGTATTTTAGACAATTTTACCTTTTAAAAAAGTTGGGAAAGTTCTACTGTCAGAAACTCAAATTTTGGACTTCTTCTAATAGAAGAAAAACAGCTTTTTTAATTCTCAAAAACTTTTTTTTATTATCAACCAAACGACATTAAAAAATTTAAAAAGGGTTTTTATCATTAAAAAAGTTCTTTTGGCCAATGAAAAAGCCAAACCAAACGAGTACTTATTTTGATAAAGTATATGCTAACTGTTTTCGTTTGTTTTTAGGGGATCTAACTTTGATGAAGCTGCTATTAGGTGAAGTTGCAATTCGTATTTGGCGAAATTAGGATCTAAAATTGAGTGCAGATGCACTGCCGTTGAATTAAGTCATTACGATAGCCATGAGAGTATGTCCTTGACAATTCCTGATGCAAGTTGAATTTTGCAGATTGAAGTTTTTGGGTTTTTTCTGATATTTGTCCAGGGAGACCATTTCATTTCCCTTACAATGACTTTCGGCTTAGAATTCTGCGTAAAGAGTTTGGCCACTAATCTTGTTACTTGAATTCTGTATGACATTTTTATCATAGTGCCTTCACCAGTCAGTGCATAGCTCCCTCTTCATAAAACTGAAGAATGACTTTAGCACAAGTTCAATCCAAACAAAATATTTAATAGCCAACACAATCACTTGAATCTGCCTAATGTTGGCATTCGAACCCATGACAACCTTTATCGGCTTCATAGTGAAGCAGAAGAATCATCAGGAAAAAAACATGATGGGTGTTTCTAATCCCTCCCCCTTGAAAAGATGGCCCAAGCGCCCCTCTACGAGCTGCATATGTAATCTCAGTTCTCCTCCCATCAGGGACAGGCTGAGAAAAAGGATTTGTTTGAACAAAAGCAGGTGAATTTCATTCTTCAACAGGACGAAATTGCTTAAAAAAAAAAAATTACTCAACGCACACCAGTTATATCTTTACCCCAGAGAAAGACTTAACATCACTAGTGCAATACAAGAAGAAACAAGAAATATATTATGGACAAAGGTTTACTGGTATTGAAATCACAATTACTTGGTTTTATTGAACAATCTCATCGTTCTGATCTTACATTAATGACTAGCTGATTACAGAATGCTTGCCCTGGCATCATAATGAGGATGAGGTTCACAGTGAAGCAGAAGCATCAGCAGGAACAAACTTCATTGAAACACTGTTGACACAATGGCGTTCGTCCGTTGGAGTTGTGAATCCCTCCCCTTTAAAAACATGACCCAAGTGACCCCCGCAAGCTGCACATGTGATCTCAGTTCTCCGCCCATCAGGATCAGGCTGAAAAATCATTCCTTCCATGGTTATTGCTTAAACATCACAATCACAACCGATAGCATCTTCCAGCAGCAGCAACAATAACATTATACATTATTACATCAGAAACTTACAGAGCGATTAATGGCTCCGGGAAGACCTTCGTAGAAAGCAGGCCAGCCGCAGCCAGAGTTAAATTTCGTAGCAGACTTATAAAGCTGAGTCCCACAACCGGCACAGTTGTAAATTCCATCACCAAAGAACTTATCATACTCGCCGGTTCCTCGCAACCTGTACATCGTTTAACAGAAATGGCGTGCTTAACAACAAATAGGGATAAAACAAAAAAAATTCTCTCTTCCGAAACCATGTAATTAACTAGAATTCAATTTACGAGGAATTGTATGGTCATTGCATCCTATAACTGGGCGGGGAAAGAAATTGGAGCAAATGATCTACCCCTAATTGATGTAAATTCGATCATTTAGAGAATTGATTAAAGTGAGGAGGGCTTACTCGGTTTCTCTCTCGCGTAGAATTCTGAACTGCTCGGGGGAGAGGATGGCCCTCCATTCTTCCTCTGACTTCTGAATCGAAACTGGTGCCGCCATGGTTTCTATTTTGCTACGCTGCTCTTCTCCGATTTTATGGATTCCTTAGGAAATGAACGTGGATGGAAACTTGGGCGCAAGGGGCTGAGAATCCAGAATCTTTCCGTTTTCGGGTTATACGAGCTTTAGGCCCAATATTCATTCAATTGGGCCTCGTTCAGCTTGGACGCGGAAATTAAAAAAAGATAAAATTATTAAGCGGACGCCTTTTAATTTGAAAGCTGTGAAAGTCGGACTTCCGGCATACGAGAGATTTTACAGTCGGTTCCCTCTCCTTGCCTTTCTCGATTTAGTAAACGGAGAAATTTTACTGCTGAGAGCAACTAACACATTCATTACTACTAATGCAGTAGAAGAAGAAAAAAGAAGAGTTGATGGCGTATAACTATTCAGGATTTGGAAGGGATTCTGGGCCATCAGTTCCGGCGAAACATGTACCGTCTTTCGGTCGGATAAGTCGTGCTCCTTCTCCTTCTTTTCTCAGTCTTTCTCCTGCTCCTGCTCCGTCTTCCAGGTAATTTCTTTTCATCCGTTTTTCTGGTTTTGTTCTCTTGCTATGGAAAATTTATGAACTTGTGAATTGATTCTTTAAGTTAAAGCATGCTCTTTTTGATTCTTGAATCTGAAAGCTTGATTTTTGGTGCGAGAGTAATTATAATGTTACCGCTTTTTCAAAATTCTGTATGATATTTCGCCAAAAAAGAGATGCAGCTGATGGGTTCAATTATGATCTTCTGATCATAGGGTACGTGAAGCTGTAGAGACGACGCGTTCACCTCCTCTGGCTTTTGGAAACTCCGGACCAACGGCCAGACCTTACCAAGCTTTCAGTGAAGAGTAAGAAACTACCCATTCGAATTTCTAGGTTTGTAAATTTTGTGCGCAGAAGTGTCTGAATTATCTAATATTGTGATATCTTAGCACTTCTCTCGCACAAGCAGACAGATGTACGGACATTGCTATTATTCTGATTACAGCCTATCTTTAAACATTTGGCTCATGGGGATTCCCTCTCTAAAAATTGGGCAAGATACCTCTGTGGGTTGCTTAGACAGCTCTGTATTTGAAGAGTTGTGTACAAAAGTTTTCCATGATATTCTTGGCATAAGCTTCAAGGATATGTGTCCATTTTACATTTTACCTTCTTTCTTCCACATTTTGGGTAATCATATTTTGGATGACATCAATAGAATTTCTCACATGGGTTTTGACATAGCGTTTGTAGTTGGCAGATCTTAACAGAAGAAACAAAATTCAAGTACATCATTTTTTGATGCATGGATAAGCATATTCATGCTAAAGAAACCATTTCAGATATGTTATTAATACTTACACTATACATGCGCTGCTTGGGTCTGGAAAAAGAAAGTTATCAAATTCAATGATTTAGCTGCAAGGATCATAAAGTTTACTGGTGGGATTTTGGCTACCTTGACAAAATGACAACCAGATATCCCTGTCCTCTTGATGTTTGGACTCATGTTCATGCAACATAAATGGCTTTTTTATGTATTGCAAGCCATTCCTTTTATCGCGTGTGTGATAGAAAATTTATGGATATCATTCTTATAATAGGAGACCCGAGGCTTCACAGAGAGTGCTGTCACCTCCTTCAGCCTTCAATAACCCTCATCCTTCTGGAGGTCCTTACCCCTCTGTAGGAGTCCGCAGGTAACTGTCAGCAGAAATCTGTAACTTTTCTTTATTTATTGGTGCTATTTCTTATGTTAAGAATTGATCATATTAGGAGGCTTTGGTTAATGTTTTAACTAAATGCATGTGTCTGTATAGTGTTACCTAATATTTTAGTCATCAATCCTACATAGATAGATATGCTTTGTGCCATATACATGTATGTTCACTCCTGTCAGGCATGATCTGCCCAAAACTTTGCAGCGATCGTCATAGATAGCCACAGAATTGTTGACTGGATGGCCTGAATGACAATCTGTCTGTAAGATTAGATAAGCCAGGATTTACAGAGCTGCCATATACTAAGTGAGATCTAAAATGCTGTTTAGAGTTAGCTCTCATCCCTCAATAGCTTCCTTTTCTTTCCTCCTCATTGACTCTAGGTTGCAGAAAAAGAATTTGTTATTTTCCTTCCAACTATAATGCCATTTCGTTTTTGGAAAGAAGTTGGGACATGTGCTTGTTTCACCAAACCATTTGTGCAATCAAATACTGCACATCATATGAAAGCAGCTATATGATTAATTTGTGCAATCAAATGTGATTGTCATAAGTGCTGCATGTTAATTTGTTCAACAGGGATCCTATGATGACATCTCATTATTGCTTGGCTGCTACTATTGGTCTAGGGCTTGGGACATGCAGTTTGTGGTCCAGCTAATGGAGCCCTAGGCAAAACCTTGTTCCTCTCCCCCTTTTCTCTTCATATCTGTTCTAATGTTGCGAGAGTAGCAAATAGTGGGATTTGTGCTCCAGTACATGCAACCATAAGCTACCTAACAAAATATATTGTTCTGTTTTTCATTAACAATCTGTTACATCACATGGTGCCTAACTAATGTCTTATTTTCTCTTAGGCCCATTGAACCTCCTCAAAGATTGGATGATGGGAAAAGAACTTTCTTCAGAGATTATGATGCCCAGACTCATCTTAGGCCTTCTGCTGTCACGTCATTTATTCCCTCAGGTGATTTTGGAACCAACACTACAGCTAAAAATGCCCGATTTCCAGAGCTGAAAAGAACTAGGTCACCTCCTTTACTGTCTGGAGATGAATTTTCAAGAAACTCTCATCAATCTACCATTTCAAGGTATGCTCTATGTCATTTCATGGTCTTTTTCTTGCCTTTAATTTTGTGCAAAAAACAGCATAAAATTCATAATTGATTTAAGGTCATTAGGTTATTCATTTTGTTTTCTGTGTCCTAGAACTGTAAATTTTTTCACTTGTGAACTTTGCATTATATGACCTATAGTTAAAAGTAGTGTTATGGGGAGGCTTAAGATTGACATATTTTTCAATTGAATAGAAAAACTCAAAATAACTTTTATTGGTCAAGCCTGAGTTATTTTCAATCAGTATTGTTTGTTTGCAGCTACACTACCATCTACCATGTTAGGTGTTCAATTATGATACATGGAAAACCACGATCTCGGTGCAAATATTTTTAAGGAGTGGACCTTCTTCTTTGGATTTGTAATTGCTCTGGAACTAGAATGTGGAAGTTAATTCTTCTGTATGCTGTGTATCATTACAGTAATATTTATGGTTTTCACTTTTTGCTAGCATTTCACTTTTGTTGATTTTATTATATGTATGTGTTTCAGTGAACATTTATGTGTCTTCATGTGTTTACTTTCCGTTGTCTCTCTGACTGTGGTATCTTTTGATAATTGTATTTTATTTTGGCAGGCCTGCTTTATCTTCTTCCATGCGGAATGACAATGCCAAAATGGTTGGCAATTACCCCAACTCACAGACTCAGCAAGATCAGTTCAGAGACTCACCGCATGCTAATTCTTATCTTAATGAAAGAAGTTTCATGGAACAACTGGCTGATGTCCGAGCTCCAAAACGAACAAGGTCACCCCCTATAACATCATTCAATGGAGTTTCCTGGGAGAGCCCTCAGTTTGTTTCAGACTCTAAAAGGTTCATTACATATACGATAGCAGTTTTATTATGCCTTTCTCATCATTGTCTTCCTTTACATGTCTGTGAGCTCATCTTGTTTTGCTTTGTTTTGGCCTTCTGTATCGTGTCTTAGGGCCAATGCTGTCTTCACAACTAATTCTCAAGGTCCACAGAGGCCTGTGCCATCTTCAAATGACGCTGGTGCAGCTGCCACCAAGACCAATATCTCCTCTGCTCCAAAAAGAGCAAGGTCTCCTCCTTTGCCTTCCACTGGTGAAGGTTTGCAGGACAACACCAATTTCACTCAATCTGATTCAGAACGGTAAAATATTGGATGTCTTGGTTTCCATAATGTTAGGTTTCATAAATTACTGTTTACTGTGTTTTCCTAACTTTTCCCTTGTAATTTTAGAGAAATACAAGCCAAGGCAAAGCGATTGGCCCGTTTCAAGGTTGAATTGAGTGACAATGTGGTCGGTTCTGATGTTGCACATCCAAGGTTTTCTACTTATAGGCTGGAGCAGGCTGTTGCGGAGAAGCAAAAGTTTGTTGATGGAAACTCCATAGAATCAGCAAGGGATTATCCCAATGACAATACTTTACCTGATTATGTGGACTCAGAAGCATGCGTTATTGTTGGTTTATGTCCAGATATGTGTCCTGGTAAGCTTCTCTACTCATGTGGGGACAAGCTGAGAAATAAAATGATATTTAGTTGTAATCTTTGATTTCTTGAGTTCATTTTTATTTTATATTTTCCCAGTCAGAATAGAATCTGAGTTGAGGTGAGGTTCTCCTGTAATCTTTTTGTTCATAAATAAACCAGTATTGAGAACTTATAAATTCAAATGTTTTGTACTGTACTTTGAATTCTATCAAGTTTTACTGTAACTCTAGGAAAGCAGTTTTGTTTTGTGAAAGAAAAGAATCCTAATTGTGAAATTATCAGAATGTTTGATGTAGTTAGAATCTTACTTTGTATTTTAGAGTCAGAAAGGGGAGAACGAGAAAGAAAAGGGGATCTTGACCAGTATGAACGCTTGGACGGGGATAGGAATCAAACTAGCAAATACCTTGCTGTTAAAAAGGTAATTGATTTCTCTTATTTTTTTATTAAAAAAGGCAACCATTGTAAAGTCAATTTAATTTGACCGGAATATTTTGTCAAGAATTTACTTTTATCAATAATTCATTTATGAGGTGAAATGTGATGAATGTTTGTGTGTTATGTTAATGCAGTATAATAGGACAGCAGAGAGGGAAGCAAATTTGATACGACCGATGCCAATCCTGCAGAAGACAGTGGGCTATCTGCTTGATTTGCTAGATCAGCCTTATGACAAAAGTTTTCTAGGCTTGTACAACTTTCTGTGGGATAGGATGAGAGCAGTTCGAATGGACCTGAGAATGCAGCACATTTTTAACCAAGAAGCTATTGCTATGCTGGAGCAAATGGTTTGTTCTTATTACAATGTCTTCAGTTTTGTTTATCTGATATGCAAAAGTTTTTGCATTTTGAATAAAGTTAATTCCAATTCGACATTATGAAGTTTCTTGCATCCATACGAGTGGAAGGGATGGAATGCATTATTATTGTAACCTGCATGTGGCTTTAAGCATGTTGGACTGACCATTTCTAATACAGCACTCTAAGAGGGGTACATGAAAAGAAGCTTACTGTATAACTAGTAAGTTGATTTAATAATATTCCTGCTGATAGTGGTACATTTATTTTGCACATCGGTCAAGAGTGCTCCTTTTATATAATTTTCATTGATGTGGTTAAGTTCAATTTTTGGTAAAAGAAATTTCTATGGGAAATAGTACCCTGCTACAAATTTAATTAGTATTGTGTAACTGATCCTCCTGCAGATTTACCACATAGCTTGTTATGTGCCCATTGGTACCAGCTTAAGCTGCCTTCTAGCTTGTTATTTGAGTTCATACTTTTGATCATTGCATTCATTGTTTTCACCTCCATGGATATCATGTTTATTTTATCACTTGAAGCACGGTTATAGTTCATTGGCCCGAAAGATTTGCTTTGGTTGTTTAGGTACCAGAGCCATAGCATGTTTTGATGATTATTTACACTAAAGTATTGCTGATTGCCATGGTGACAGATAAGGCTTCACATTATTGCCATGCATGAATTATGTGAATATACCAAAGGAGAGGGCTTTACCGAGGGATTTGATGCGCACCTCAATATTGAACAAATGAACAAAACATCAGTTGAATTGTTCCAGATGTATGATGATCACAGGAAGAAAGGAATGAATATTCCAACAGAAAAAGAGTTTCGAGGTTATTATGCACTCCTCAAACTCGACAAGCATCCTGGGTACAAAGTAAGTATCTGCACTGGCATTTCAATTGTAAATTTTCCACTTAAGATTTTTGTGAAAATAAGCAATTCCTGCTAGGTTGAACCTGCAGAGCTCTCACTGGATCTTGCAAAGATGACTCCAGAGATAAGACAGACACCAGAAGTGCTATTTGCCCGTGATGTGGCAAGGTTTTAGTTCCCCTAAATTTCTTTCTTTTTTAATTTTCTTTTGCAGTTAATATGCTAAACTTGGTCTAATAATAGAAGTGATTGGCTTCTCCAGAGCTTGCAGAACGGGTAACTTTATTGCCTTCTTTCGGCTTGCAAGGAAAGCAAGTTACCTTCAAGCATGCCTCATGCATGCTCATTTTGCAAAGGTATGAGGAACTATTGCTTTTGGTGCTTGAAAACGAGAATTACACTATTGATTTTAGCTTTTGAGATTTCACCAGGGCATAGGCCTTCTTTATGTTCCATGTCTTTCATCTGCTCATATAGTAATTAATGAATGATGTGTTGCACTAGCACACTTTTCTTTTTGAATTGACAGGTTGTAACTGAAAGAAACTCCATATTATGATTTTTTTTTTTCTCTCTTTATTCATGCTATGTTATATGCAATGGATAAACGTACATATTCTAAATATAAGTTTTGATAATGTTTTCCTGATTAAATTAATGACATAAACTTCCATTGTTTTTTCTCTTGCTGATCTCTTATTATTGGTTTTGTTTTATTTTAGTTTTTTATTATGCTGTAAATTGAAGTATATTTAAGTTTATTTTTTATATTGTAATTGAAGTTTGGGTTGCTTTATGTTAATATAAATATTTTTGGTGGTATATTTATGTTATTGGTTTGATATTTAGTGCAACCGACAATGGACTTTCAACCCTGCAATAGAGAGGACTATACAGGTTGAAGTGTTGACCTAGATGTCTTAGTTGCAAGGAAAATAAATTGTGTAATCTCTTGTGATGTGATTATGAAGTTTACCTTTTATGCTCCTAAGGACTGGATTATTTCCTTATCCATATTAATTTGGTAAGTCATAAAGTTTGCATGAGCAATAGCATAAAACTGCTGAAATATGTTGGTGATGTTGCCCCTTTCAATTTTCAGTTGCGAACCCAGGCACTTGCTTCTTTACACTCTGGTCTACAGAATAATCAAGGTCTTCCTGTCACCCATGTTGGCAGGTGGCTTGGAATGGAGGTAACTGACTCTTGGCTTTTTTAAGTCAAACTTTTATCTATTATTTGGGAACTACCTTGTCTTACATTTGTGATTTGGTGGTTGAAATCAGGAAGAGGACACTGGAAGCCTTTTAGAATATCATGGATTTTGGATAAAGGAATTTGAGGAGCCATATATGGTTAAAGAAGGTCCATTTCTCAACAGTGACAAGGACTATCCTACCAAGTGTTCAAAACTAGTCCTTTCAAAAAGGTCAGAAAAGATAGTTGAGGATGTTTCAGCTTCTAGTCAAGTAACATCTGTGCCTGCAGAAGCAACAAAAGTAATTCAACTGGATAAGACGTATAAGCCTGAAATAAAAGCCATTCATTCTGTTGGAGCAAAGGTCTCTGTTCCTGTAGTTGATGAAGAAATGTCTGATCCCGTAGCTATTTCATCCCCAAAGTACAGCATGGCAATGGGGCCCATAATTGAAACATCAATGGTTGATCAGCAGTGTCAAGATGACAATCAGGCAACTGCTGCCTCTATTTTCCCCTGGTGTTTCTCGGTAGCTCATACTTCTCCTAAATCCCTGCCAGACAAAGTTATGACTGAGGAAAAACAAAATGGTGATGCTCTATTCAGAATCTCCTCAGAGAAAAAGATGTTTGTCAGCCCAGAAAGTTCTCCCAGGCAGCACATGGCAAGAATGGCTGTGCTAGAGAGATCCCCCAGTTCTAAAAGATATGATTATTCTGTACAAAGTTCTCCCATTGAGCTTGTGTCAAGAATGGCTGTGCCAGAGAGATCGCCCAGCTCTAAAAGATATGATTATTCTGTAGAAAGCTCTCCCAGGCAGCTTGCGGCAAGAACGGCTGTGCCAGAGAGATCCCCCAGTTCTAAAAGATATGATTATTCTGTAGAAAATTCATTACCGCAAAGTGTAGGAACTAATAACTTTGCATATGAAGAACCTCAAGATACTCAAGAAGAAAATGAAAACAATGATGTCATGGAAGACGAAAAGGTTGAAGTTACAGCTGATCATCTACAGGAAGAAGTTGCTTTGGCAAGACTCAAGTTGATCTTAAGGTTTGGTGGCTTGTTCAACCTTCTAATTGCAAGTTGAAGTTTAGACCTCTACTATAACTCTCACTCTTCTCAATTTCTCTCCTTCAAGGTTATGGAGGCGACGCACTTTGAAGCAAAAGGAGTTACGTGAGCAAAGGCAGTTAGCAGCAAATGCTGCCCTAAGTTCATTGTCATTGGGACCACCAATTCGACATAACAACAATGTAAGCAACCTTTTCATATCTTTACGTTTAGTAGCATATATTCTTTCTTCCTTTTGTTCTTGTTTATTTTTGTATGTTTTCATGTCACAACAAAATAGCTGGAGGGGAAAAAAGTTGCATCGTATCATTGTTTCCTTTATCTCCTCGGATCCTGGGTTCCAGTGTTTTCTATCTTATGAGGAACTGGGTTTCGGTCTTTTGTTCTTAATGCTTTGCTTTCACCACATTGTGTGCATTAGCCTCTCTTCTCTTCCCCTTTCTGTCACCCAGTGCATGCATCCTTAAACTAATTCAGCTTCTTATCTCTGTATTACCTAATAAAGAAACATGATGACCTCTATTCACTTTTCCCCTCATCAGTTTCCTGGATCCAGGTTGATAGCTATATTTTCATTTTCTTGCTGCCATGGTAGTCTGAAGCTTGAGATAGATAATTGTTTGGGCTTGTCTATCATTAGGCTGTCATAATGAGGTGATGTTTTGTCAGAGACTGAAGTAAGGGAACTGTCAAATCAAGATTTGCTTTTCCAACTTCTTGTTGAAAAACATGCTTAATCTAGTTGACAAGTAAATTTCTAGTTAATTGTTTTATGCCAACCTTGATTTATTTTGTTCAAACATCTTCCTTCCTATTGTTTTGTTCAAGCATCTTCCTTTTCTTGTGCAGCATCCAAGCACATATGATGAGTTTGACATTGATCTTATCATGAGGGAGAGATCTGAGAGACACAAACGATCATGGTCTAGGCTGAATGTTTCAGACGTGATAGCTGGTATACTTGGGAGAAGAAACTCAAAAGCTAAATGCCTGTGTTGGAAAATGGTTGTGTGTTCTCTGAAGGACAGTTCAGAAATGGACAAACGGATTTCCCATTCAGCTGCAGAGCAATGGTTGTTTTCAAAGCTTATGCCTTCTGAAAAAAATGATGATGATGTGGTCATTTCATCTCCTGGCCTTTCAATATGGAAGAAATATGTTCCTAGCCAATCTGACACTGATCTGACCTGCTGCTTTTCAATTGTTAAGGAGACGAATTTTAACCATCTGACTGATACTGTATCTGGTGCAAGTGCAATACTGTTCCTTGCATCTGAAATCATCCCATGGAAGCTCCAAAAAGTTCAACTGCATAATCTTCTGATGTCAATACCTTTGGGTTCCTGCCTTCCCCTTTTGATCTTGAGTTGCTCATACAACAAAGAGGCTTTAGATCCTTGTGCTGTCATAATTAATGAATTGGGCCTAAATGAAATAGACAAGTCTCGGATAAATAGCTTTTTGGTTAAATTTCTTATTGGTAACCAACAGGGAGGTGACTTTGATGGATTTTTCAGTGATGAGCAACTAAGGGAAGGGCTGCAATGGCTGGCAAGTGAATCACCTGTACAACCTGTTGTTTACCATGTGAAAACACGCGAACTCATCCTGACTCACCTGAGTTCTGCACTGGAGGTCCTTGGTAAATTGAGTGATTATGAAGTTAGTCCAAACCATTGTATTTCTGCCTTCAGTGACGCCTTGGATCAGTCATTGGGGGAAATTGTGGCCGCTGCCAAAACAAATCCTTCGAATTGGCCTTGTCCTGAGATTGCATTGGTGGTGGGTTCTGGTGATGAGAACTGCCCAACTTTGGGATGGAGTTCTGTAGCAAGAATACAACCACTTGAGTGTGCATTAAGGGAATTAAAACTTCCTGCTTTTCCTAATGACATATCCTTTTTGAGCAGAGGTTCTAAAATGAGCAAGGAGATTGAGAACCAGAGATTGCAACTTGAAAATTGCTTGATCAGCTATTTAACACAATCAAGCGAGATGATGGGAGTTCCAATGGCAAGACAAGAGGCTTCCATAATGCTACAAAGAAGCACAAGGCTTGAGCTCCACAACTTGAGCTACTATATTGTTCCAAAGTGGGTTATGATATTCCGGCGGGTTTTCAACTGGCGATTAATGATTCTAAACAATGGGGTCTTATCTTCATCATACGTTTTAGAGCAGCATTTTATTTCTCACACTTCACGTGATCTGGATAACTTGGGACTTGAAGATAGGGTACCTTCTCCCTGTAGTCTAAGTCATCCTTCTCTAGATGAAATGATGGAAGTTGGCTTTATAAGTAATCAGTCTCGAGATGAAATTGTAGAAGGCGGGTGTAGCCCCCTTTCAGTCCAGAGGGCTCAGTCACAGCCACAAGTTTATCAGTATCCACCAGCAGTGGCAACAAATAACTTGGTGGATGATATTCAGGATTGTGCTAACACAAATAACTCGATGGAGTATGAAAGAAATTCATCAGAGAAAAGTAAATTAAATGTGGCCAATGATATTTCTTGTACAACGAGTAAGTTATACTGTACAACCAGTGAGATAGCTGTGTCCAGAACTTTGACAAAGGAAGCTGATAATTTAAGCAAGTTGTTTGAGCAATGTAACCTAGTGCAGAACACAAATGAGAAGAAGCTGTGCTTTTATTTCTGATGTATTAATTATTTTGGTGCAAAAATTTTGTATTGTATATACATCTTTCCTGTTAAGAGGGAGAGTTTTGTATTTGTAACGTTATTCCCATGTTTTTTAATTGCGGTGAGGAATAATAATATATTTAATTTTTGTAATTCTGATGGTAATTAACTGCTTTCTCCTTCTCTCTCTCTCTCTCTCTCTCAACAAGTTTGGATTTGTGTACAATTGGCTGGACCAGGGATTGATAATTCTGTCCCCTACTTGGAGTAGTACGTGAAAAAGAGGAATAACATTCTGAAGGCTAACTGGTGAGGAACTCAACCAAAATCTTGAACCGTTTGGATAAAAAGGTAAGACCTTCAAGGAAGACTGTAAGAGACCAATCAACCATTTTAGGTAAACATTTCTCCCAAGTTTAGAATAGTTTACATGGAAACCCGGTTGAGATTAGTGGCAGATTAGTGAAGCCTGAGTGCCACCTAGTTTTCCAATCTCTACAGACAGCAAAATCTAACTTTCATGTCTTCAAGCTTTAGCCCTTACAGTTTTCACAGTCCATTTATACGGCATTCCATCTTTTACAGTAAATCAAATTTTGTATCAGCATTCGCATTAGAGGGAGGCCGTAAAAGCTTCAATGAATAGACCAAAATTATGACAATTCTTCTAGTGCCCGAGGGGGAATGCACCCAATAATTGGTTATTACTTATACGTCATCATGCAACACTTGTCATCCACTGATTGAATGACAGAATGGCAAGCTATTGGACTGACATGACATGCTGACGGTAATGAACATCTCTGTTTCTGCTTTGCTCAAAAAATATAAACTCCGTGGGTCTTGAAACTTCACAGCACATTGTCCTCTAACACGGAAACATGAACAAAGCACATCCTATGACAACCAACCTCATAGCCATACTCCATTGACATCCATTGAATCATTCTGAGATTCATTGGTGCATCCCACGACGAATTCACTTCCTTATCAAAGAAAAAATATTCTTACAGTCTTGATTGGTAGTTATATGCACGCACAATTTCTTTTCTCTACCAACATAGCCATTCAGATTGATGAAATATTACATACCCACTGAGAAGGAAATGCTGCTGATAACAATCACACATCTCTGGCAATTTCATCTATCATTCCAGAAAATACTGGTGAGATTATCAAAAGTGAGGTGTACAAAAAAATGAGCTTTAAAGCTAACATTGCAAACTAGTTTTCATCATAATGAAACATATCTTTGATCCATCCTCCCCTCAACTGATGATCATCAAGTGTTTGAGCACCCGCTCTTCTATCCCAACTTCCCCATTCCGTTCCTCTTTATGTCTGCATCACCAGGTTATAGCTAGCAGGAGAGCATTCCGTTCTCCTAGTGGGCATGTTGTGTGGTTACAGGTTAGTAATAGTCTTCAGTAATATCAGCAGGAAGTCCTAGCTAGATATAGGTGATTGAAATATGCAGAGCAAGTTGCTTTTGAAGCCTGTAGAATGTACGTCTACCCACATCCTGATACCAGCCAAAAGTTATTCAGTAAGGAGTGACAGCTGCAATGAACTTTCAAGAGTAGATTTGCTAAAACTGAAATTATGGATAAAGATTCAAAAACATGAAACATTCTCCAGGCACTTCAGTACAAATGTTATTTGAAAAGCAGATCAGAATGAAGGAGATACGCACCACTTCAGGAAATTAAAAACACAGGATGTGAGACACCTCTAAAGGTCTTTTACTGAGATCACTGCAATGAATTGGGGAGGAAAAAATTGCTTCATTACTGAAATAAAAACACAATGTGGTTAAACATGAAAAATGAAGAGAATTACCAATTGCTTCTTTTGAGACAGAGATGAAACGATTGTAGCTTGACTTCGATTCAAAGAAACACAGTGCTGCAGGTCTGAGCATTCACTTTTTACTGAACGATATAATTCTGACCCTGAGGGAGTGGATGTCCCTGAACCTCCCTTGCCATTCTTCAGAACTGAAGGCCTAACACTGACCCCACTGTTTGGATCAGGATAACCAGCTCCTGACTGTAGCAATCAACACAGAAATAGGCAATTAAAAGCCAACGATGAAGTAAGAAAAATAAAAGATTCAATCACCAAATTTGTATTCTGGAAAGTGGCACAGGCAAAGTAAAACATGTAGAGATCAAATGACTTCTCATTCTCCTCAAGCAATGTGAAGCTATGTTTCCAACATTAAGACATGACCATTTTCGTCCATTATATTTTTCCTATTCACGAGGTTAAAGTTTTTAACTAATCTGATAGCAGTTAGTCAACCAAGTTTAACTTTTAACATACTTCGCCAAAGTAGAGACTGATAAAATGGAAATCCTTACGGAACAATCTTAACGAACATCACTACCACATTACTGCTGGTGAAAATTAACATATAATCAGGACATTAAAGATCAAAACTAGAGTAGAATCTTCAAAAAGATGTATAAGATTAGCAGCCAAAAGAGAGTTCACATCAAGCATACATTAGAGAAGTCTTTAATGTGCACAATGATGATTGTGATATCATCTGTTCGGTTTTCATGCTCCAACCACAGTTTGTATGATTCTCCGGCAATGGCGGCACATGCATCCCGAGGATCTGTATACTTTGCCGCCTAAACAGAAATGAAATAAACTTAGATTTAGTTTAAGAGGGCTACAACAATTTAAAATTTTATGGAAAGAAGAACACATTGAAAGAGAATCTAAGTATGACATGGACAAACAGGAAACTTATCGGTTGGATAATGTAATTCACCTATTTAATGATAAAAAATATGGAAGCTATCAAGTTCTGACAGTATGCTTCAAGGAATATCCACAATAGGAATGACGCTGCTTGCAGATTGACCTATGGTATTCCTATCTATTTAAATGCAACTCTTGGATGTGTTCCACAAAATGCAACTAATATTGAAAATTTTATTTTGCAAATATTTTTCTAAAAATTTGTATTTACACTGCCTAGGTACTAACAGAACATAGTAGAATCCCATGGCTTCACAAGCATCAGTACAAATATAGAAGCACAAACCATTCATTGAGCATCAGAAAAGTCAACTCAAACTTCACCAGTTATGTACATGTCGAGGAAATTCTCAAGAGATACAATTGTTTCATAGTAGAGAAAATGAACATCAAGAAATAATCATTCAACCATAAAGAAATGCTTAGCATAACAATAAACAAAAAAGCAAACAGATGAAGATCTATCTAGAGAATTATCAAGAACCATACCATATCAACAACAGCTTGGCTTGAAAGGAACTCAAAAACTCCATCACTTGCAACAACAAAGAACAAATGGTTAGGCGTAAGCTGAACCACCGCCACTTCAGGGTCTGCAACCACACCAATCTTCTCAGCAGTACTATCTCCAACACTTCTCGTAAAAGCAGTTCCAGGATACATCCCATTCTGAACCCACAACCTGGGAGGATCCCCGCCTTGACTCTCTTCATTACCCCACGTCTGAATATTTGGGTCCTTAAGGCCTTCTACCTGATCAACACTTAAAACCCTAGCCCCACAAACCTTCACTCTTTCATACTCGTCTTTCCGGAATGGCGTTTGATCAAGAGACAAGTCCTCAGCAAGTATTCTATTCCCATCTTTAACCGCAATCACTGCCCTTGAATCACCCACATTAGCAACAAAAATTTTATCCCCAATGACAAGAACTGTAATTGCTGTAGTACCACTCATCGTATCATCGATTTCACTCATATGCAACTCACTGTTTACAGCCAAAAATGCTGAATTATAAGCTTTAACAGCATCATCCAGTAACATATGGTCATTTGCCAATAGCTCCACTAATCTTTGCTGAACAAAGTTTGAACATTCAGTACCAAATTGACCATGCCCATCAAATACACCAAAGAAATGAACATTTGGTTCCCCTTGAAGTTGCGTTTTGATGCAATAACTGTCTTGGTTTTCCTTATCTGGCGAGTCCGGATAGTAACCACGTTGTGTTAAAACAGAGTACTGTAAATTGTAGTTATGTGAAGGAACAGGAACAGACTCTAATGATCGTTGCGTGAGTATATGTTTGCCATGGAGACTGTAAGGACCAATTTCCTGAGGAGCATCATCTTCTGATGATGTTGGGTAGCGACTGCAACACTTACCGTGAACACAACCCATGCTTTTATATAAGCGAAATCAAAAGAGATGCCAGAGACTTTAATGAGCAGAACAGGTGTTCGATGAAAGTCCTAAAAGATACCGAAAAAGGCTGCAACGAAATAGGAGTAAATGTGCAATTCTAGGTGGAAACAGTGAAATGGGCATTCCTTGATTTCATCGTTGTGGCTGTTAACCTGGAAATTTTGTGAAGAAATCATTTTGAGAAGACGCAAAACGAAGCAAGGTATTATTTGTTTGAGATAATTTCGTTGCTTAGAATGGATTCTGGCCCAAGAAAAAGGCTTCCCACAAAAATTCCCACAAGAATAAAATGATCCAATCAGCAAGCAATCTTTCTACGATTTAAAGAAACTCTAAATCTGAAATCAACCCCAAAAGAGAATCAAAAGTTTGGGACATTTTGGAACTGATCATGAAGCTTCTTGTTCCTTTCTTTTCTCTTCAAAATAGAGAAAAGTGCTGTGGGATTCTCAAAGAAATATTGTACCTTTTTAGGGCACAAGATCACGGCTCAAAAAAGGAAACCACGAATGGCAACAGATTGAAGGAAATGAAAAATCAAAAACCAAAAAAAAAAAAAAAAAAAGAAAGAAAAACCTATAAACAAAAGTTGGGGAAGGTTTCAACTTTCAAGAGAGAATTGAGATTCGATGCGTGTGCTGCCGGCTGCTGCTGCTGCTGCTGCTGCTGCTGCTGTATGGGTTGTTTTGTCTCAGGTGCACAAATTAACAATGGCTCTTCTCCCAAGAAAACCCACACAAGACACAGTAAAGTGAACGTGTGAAACATTGGTCAAGATTTCTTAAAACATTATTAATCATGACGGAACAAAAGACAAAGATTTTTACTCAGATAAGAGATTGAAGATTAAAGATTAAAGATTGAAGATCATCGTCATCATCATCTTCTTTCTCTTCTTTTGCAATTTGGTAAATTTGATAGAATTGGAGGGTTCTTCTACAAAATTTTTGTTTTTCCCTTTTTTCGTAGAAGAAGGCCCCCAAATTCTATGTTGTCTAAAAACCAAAAAAAAAAAAAAAAACTTTTCTCTTAAAGCTAAGCTGTAAAAACTTCCAATTTTTTTTCTTTTTTCATTATAATTACAAAAATAGAAAGCCATTACTTAAATAATAGAGACCACTTAATTTAACCTTCCAAGTTTAAAAAATACAATATATATTCTTATTGTTTTATTTTTATTACATGTTTCATATTTTTGTAAATTACAATAATATCAAAATGCCCAACAACAGATTTCATTGAATTTTTCGTATTTTACAAAGTTGGCCTTACTAAAAAACCTTAAAAAAATTAATTAAAAAGCTAGCTTTTTTTTTTTTAAATTTTTTTGATAAAGCATAACCTTGTTCAAACACCCAAAAAAAAAAAAAAGAGAAATTCAATCTTATGACTTCCAATGACATCAAGACAAACTCTATGTATACAAAAAAACTCTTAACCCAATAAAAAATTAATAATTACTTAAATGAATGAATAATTAATATTATTATAATTTATCCATGAAGGCAATGGTGGAGTGGACCTTCAATATCTCACTCTCTTGAAGTTGTTGAAAGTCTCTAATGTCATGCATTATGTAAGATGAAATTTGTAATGTTATAGCTTGTCTTTGAATTATTTTGAAAGCTTGTCATTAGCTTTTGTATAACAACAAGGACACTTCATCCACTAAGAAATTAATGCAAGTGTGTTGTTCATTAGAGATATAGAAAGTGAAAGAAGAGTTGTTTTGAGAGAAGCAAAGGAATGTGGATGTGGATCCAAGCAATTTTCAAGATGATAGAGGGATCAAAAGTGTTTGTATTCTTCACATGACCTTTCCTTTCTGTCCCACCACCAAATATTTTTCATACATTTATTGATCTCCCTCCCTAGTCTTCTATCTCCATCATCATCATCATCAATAATCTCTTTAATATTTTCTACTTCTAATAATATATATGGCTAATCAGTTAAAAGTTTTGCTACCCACTAGACATTTATGCTTTACCTCACAAGCTTATAAAGTGCTTTTGGAATAAGTACTTGAGATAGATAGCTACTTTGCCAAAATACTCTTCTTTCTTCATATAAATTAATTAATAGCTATGTTTTAATTTATGCAAGATTGGAGTAAATCTTTGATATTACAACTTTTACATTTTAATTTACAATAAAAATGGCAGGCGAAGTATAATAAGTTGGTTGAAAAGTAAAAGCTAATCATATGAAGATCAACCTTTGGATTGGTAGTGCAGTGGAGTGGAGTCCATTACAAAATTTATAAGTTTTTTAATTTGATCAAAGAGTCGAGCTAAGGGAAAAAAGTTAACACATGTACAAATCTCCACAAAAAGCTAAACTTCCTTTCATTTTCAATGAAATAAAAACAGTAAAAAGGAAATCATGATTAATACTCAACCTAGTTAAATAAATATTTTTCTTTTTTGGGTTGATTTATATTATTAGTAAGTGAAAGTTATTAGTTTCCCACTAATATTGGATCAAGCCAAGTGTTAAATTCCAGCGGGTTTGGTTTGGGTGTTTGTTCCCAACTAAACCACAATCCCAGTTAGTATTAATTTAAACTTATCCAGAGATCAAATATGCCTTCTCTATCTATTTGTAATTTTGAAGCAGAAAAAAGTTTGGACCTGTAATCTGTTTTCAAAATCAAAGGTCGTTTTTGTTTTGCAGGAGGTATCGAGGAATCATTTGTCAAAGTTGAGAACATCAGAGTGGCGATTTTGACAGAAGCAAAGGCTTCTTCTGTTGCACGCAGCAGAACAGATCAAAGCAGATCAGAGCAGAGCAGAGCACAGCACTGCAGCTGAAGTTGGAAGTATGAATGTGGTAAAGCATATATCATTTTGCATTTTAATTTATGATTCATCATCCATATTAAATGTTTGCATTGGGTTGGGCTATACAATGGGTGGGCTAAAAGCCTGAAACGCACGCTCTTTACTTCCTTTTTTTTCAGCAGCCACCATCTCCTCTGAGAAGGGGTCTTAAATTTAATTCATTGAGATATTTTGTTTCTTAAAAAAATAAAAAATAAAAATTATATCAAATATCCTATTTAAATTGTGGCCACCTCTGCAACTATTGAGCATGCAAGAATCGTAAATAGTTAATCAATAATATTAAAAGATACAATTTTTCATCCATACAAACAGTCCCATATGATTTATTTTACTTTTATTCCCTTAAAAGAATTTCTTTAATTTTCGTAAAAAAAAAAAAATGTAGAATTTGTATAGATAATACTTCGAAATTTATGTTGTGTTTTGAGCCCAAATGAGCCCAAATGCATTCCCCTCCATCCTATTTTATTATCCAGCTAGTTAAATGAGGCGTAATCAGAATATTAGTGATGCGCATTTAGAGTCACTGTTAGTGTTGTGGAAGCACAGGGAAAAGCGAGAGCCACTAACTCAACGCCATGTCAGGAATCTGACGTGGGCATTAACATTACACCGCCAACATATTCAACTTCGGAACTCCATTAATGTTATCGTGCGTGCAGATCGTGTCGCTACGCGACAAACTATACATTATGCCAATTGTCAAACCCCCTCTCGTGGTTTCCACGTCAGCTTCATTATCGTCCTTCGCATAAACAGAAAAAGAAAATTAATTCATAACAAGTTACACTCTACATTAACTACCGGAATTATTCCCATGCAAACCAAATAACCATCCACATAAAACTGCACTTTTCCGGCAAAATTTTTCAGCCGCAATCAGCATCCAACGACATAAAATAAAATATATATATATATATATAATAATTGTTTTTAATTGCGTCCGTTATATCGTATCTGAGAAATTGGTGTCAGCCTCCGTTTAAGCAATAAATGGAAAGAGATACATATATATATATATATACAGCAGTGAAAAGTGTGATTGTTTCGTTGATGATTTAATAAGAACACAAGAGTGAAGAGGGAAAAGTTAATTAGAGCAAAGATTAGAAAGAAAATTAGAGGTATTAGACAGAGAGGAAATTAAATAAAGGGAAAATAGATATGACAAAAGGAAAATTAAAGAAAAGAGAAATTGATTAAGTTTATATAAACCTCAAAACATTTGGCACATTTTTTTTTTTTTTTGCATTTTTTATAAAATTCCCCACCACTGACTACTACACAAATAACCTCAAAAATCTTAGGCGTGATAAGCCTAAGTGGGGTGCATTATCATGGTGATCCCAATTTCCCCAACCCTTTTCTTTGGCTACTACCACGTCATATCTCTAAATCACCCTCTCACCCTTCCATTTTTATCTTTCTACACAAGTCAACCCAACATTCATCACCCATTTCACCCAATCACATTTCTCCACGTCGTCCCGCGGCCCCCTAAAATTTTTTTAAAATTTTAATTTCCAACTAAAACCCTAATCATCCCTAGATTATTAATTTATTATTATTATTATTATTATTTTTATATAATATCTACTTCCGGCGAGTCACCGTGAACGTTTGAAACACGACGCTTCCGGCAGCTGGGAACTCGTCCATTACACAACTCCGGCATTTCAAACCGAGGGGCTCGATTGCATGAGCGACACGTGTCCAGATCTCATGGCTGCTGCATGTAGTTGAAACACACAGGGTTGCCGGCCTGAAAACTTGTACCACCTTCTTCAACATCTGAACGATGTCGTTTTGGTCGTCGTAAATGGAACCAACGCATTCGAAGCTTGCGTAGCTATAACCGTCCTCCGGGGTGACGTGAATAGTCGAGTAGCGATCACCGTCAATGCCATTCATTGAGTAGCCACATGGGTCGAATGCAAAATCACAAATGATAGAGCTCGGATTGATATCGCCGATGCCAGTGATTTCGGTCATTTCTTTTCCAGCAGTGTCGCCATTTTTTCCGTCGTTGGGTCGCCTGAAGAATTTACGGGCCAGAACACGGTCGAGCTCAGTCATACATATCTCCAGGGTGAATGTAATATCGGGGACGTTTGGAGTGACTAGATGAGTTTGGTCAGAAGCAGTGAAGACGTGCCATGAATGAGAAGCCATTTTTGAGGGCATAACAGTGGCTTTTCTATAGCAAAGATTGACGGGGAGATTTTCTTCTAAGTAAATGACTTCTTCCTTGAAGCTGGTGTGAGGAAAAGGCTGTGATTTAGGGAAGATAAAGCTGCCTCTGGTGTATCTGCAGGCGCATAAATTGAGGCCAAGATCATGTGCATAGTTAATCAATGGACGGATAGATTTGAGAAGCTGAGTGGTCCCACAGGTCTTGATTATAATCTTGGTGGGGTAAACAAAGAGGCTCGATTCTGATAACACGTAGGCATCGAAAAACTGGTTCCCTACAGCAGATACAACAGTGCATTGGACAGCATCCAAAACTTCTTGCAGTGACTCGAAATCAAGAAGCCTGAGGCCCATGTGATTAATCACCGGGTCATCACCAAAGAAATGAAGCTCTAGGCGCTTCTCGAAACCCTCAAAGCCAGAAACAGCCATTGAAGTTGAAGATAAAATTGAAATTGAAGACTTAAGCTTGCTGATATTGTATTAGCTAGAAGAGGAGATCAGAAGTGAAGTGAGTATTATATGTAGGAAGAAGAAGAAGAAGAAGAAGAAGAAGACGAAGAAGAAGAAGAAGAAGAAGAACTTAAGTAGTAAGTAGTGTGTTGTTTCGGGGGTAGTGAGAAAATGGGATGTGAGAGAGAGAAAGGGGGGGGTAAATGGTATTTATAAGTGGGTGAGATAAGAGAGAGAGAGAGTGGGGGGGAAGTGAGAGAGAGAAGAGGGGGCATGCGGGTGAGGCAACCAAGAATCATGATTGCAGGCATAATGAAGTGAATAAGATGATGATGATATATGTGTTTTGTGAGGAAGAAAGAAAGAAATCTTTCTATCAGAGACGACAGGAACAGCAATCGGATTTTATGCCCACGCGCATGCTGTTATCTATCTTATTTATCCCCCATTCTAACTCTGATGAATTCTGATCTGATCTGATCTCATCTGATCATATATCTCTATTAATTGTTTGTCACCAGCTAGCTAGCTAGCTAGCTAGTCTACTCAGTTTGTTTCTCTACTCCAGCTAGCTACTTCCCGATCACCATTTTTCTGTTCACTCATGAGTACCAGTTGAAACAGGTTTTGACAAAATCATCAGTTTGCTACATATATGTGCATTTCTTAATTTCTTTCTTCTTTTTTTAATTTTCCCTCAAAATAAATTAAAATTTTAATTAAAGATAATTAATTGGTCTGGGAAGAGTTTAATGTGTAATTAATATATAAACCCTATCTCTAATTACTGTTACGGCAGTTTTATTTATAAATATTCTACTGTTGAATCAAGCAGATGTGATTAGCCAACAAAATGGGAATTAACATGGCCTGATTATATCATCAAATCATTGAAGCTTTTCAGCATTACTACTTTTTTACTAGAAATATTTCGGCAAACAGTGTAAAGTTAATGAAAAAGAGCAAGGGTATGCCACTAATTAAGATTAATAATTAAGAAAATCCCATCACATGGGTCATTGAAAATAATTTGAACAATGACATGGGGTCAAACATGTATACATATTCAGCGTTAATTTGTCATTCAAAGTTTTTTTTTTTTTTTTAAAAAAAAAAACAACAATGTTCAAGTCATTCGCATGACAGTTAAATTGAACAAGAACATAATCATATACAAGAGACTAAATGTGTCTATACATGACAACAATGTTCAGCAGTTTTGATATGAGAAGTGACTAGCGAACTCAATTTGCCTCAAGTAACTGTGCAAAGTAATCAAAGACCAAACAAGAGAACAATTAAAATTACAGAACATAAGCCCAGATCGCTGTTGGATACATGATGAATAACGGGATGAATTTAATTTCTTTAATTTTGGATATATTGAAGGGATACAGTGGATAATGAGAAAGTGAGAAAAATAGTAGCACGAAATGAAAACAACTGGCTGACATGGACATCTTTGTCCATAACGAAGACGGCAAGTGTTAATAACAAAAGCTAGACGTGCCCAAATATCATCAATATTAAAGGGTAAAAATAATAATTATGTTATGTAGAACACACAAGTTTGCAAAAACAAAAGATGTAAAAAAATAAAATAAAAAAGAAGAAAATAAAAACGGATAAACAAAAACGAAAACAAAAGGAATCAGGCGTGGCAGATCAACAATGAGAATATCCTTGAATTAGGGAGGCCCCGTACGTGAAATCAAAAGCATTTTACATCATTCCTATTCTCCATGCAATTTCATGTAGGAAGCATTATCATATGCTCTCTTTTTTGCAATGAACAATGCACACCTTGTTTAACCATATCCTTAATTCAAAATTGAAGTGGGTTTCCCCCACTTTCCCCGTCAAAGACAATAGAGTTAAAAAGCTTTTGAGTTTGAAAAGGTTATGCTATAATCACCATTTCATTTCATGGATATGTCATAGATTTTATTGTGAACTTGGTCTTTTCTCTGTCGATCGAGTTAATATGCCTTTATGTTTTTATAACTTATACTCCTACTATACATACATTACTTTTCCCCACCATTTTTTGCAACAAAAATTTTGACCCAAGTGTCATTCTCTGAATTGCATATGATCCAACCTATAATTACCCTTGTCTTTCACTTTCTAATTGATCATTGAAATGTTCGTAAAGTTTAATTAATTCTCAAATGTACATCAACTTGTTAAAAAATAAATTTTCGATTTAAGTTATTTCAATTCATGAAATTGAACCTACCTATTTTATATATATCTACATACATTATTATAGAGAAAAAAGATTAGAAGATGCAATTAGTGGTTGGTTGGCTTTTGGTAGTAGTTACGTAATTGACTTGAACTACCTCTATGATCACGTTGTCCACTATTCCTGGCTGTTATTTAAGACTTTATACCCAAGATTATACCAATAATTAATTCAACATTATGATGAACTCTAAGGAAACTTCTCTGATTAAACAAGTCAAGTATATATCTACATGTGTAGATCATGAAGATACATATATATACAAGTACAACAAGAAATCAAATAAATTAAAAACTATATATATATATATATGTATGTATGTATATATATATATATATATAGGAGGAGAGACAAGCATTGATGAAAAATGGAGAGTTAATTTAGATGAAGGGCAGGAAATTAATGATTTCAGAAAGTATGCGTCACGAATAATAATCTCTATACGGGTGGCTGGAAGGGGCAGCCCCCATTATGACCACAATCCCACATGTTGTGCTGCACGCGCACGGCGCACCATCGATCACCCAACTCAAACCCACACACGCTAACATTAACATCATCTCACACAAATCACAAGCAGCATCTGCACACCCAACTCAAAAATATAAGTCTACAAAACTTTTTCTATCTTGTTCTTCTTCTTCTTCCTCTGTCTTTTTCTTAACAAAATGGTCAACTACTTCCAACTATAATACCATATATATGTTGAATCAAATCAAATCTTACTTAAAAAGTCTCAACTCTTTCAAACTCTAAAAACAAAATCTATCCCACCTTTTACATGAAAAGATGTATCCAAAATCTTCCTTTTCTTTTCTTTTTTCCAAGGATTTAATTGCTGTTTTGAAAACTTAGTAATTTGAAGGGACAAAGAAAAGGATCTTCGATTGCTCTAAATTATTATAACCCATCCTAGATAATATTTTTGGTCCCATTGAGTAGTAGTCACACGCACCTTTTTAACCCTAGCTAAGCAGCTAGCAGCATAGCATGACTACATTAATTCTTTTCTCTCCTCTCCCCCAGACCCAAATCATATATGCAAGCCTAAGCCCTTATGATTGGTCCCACCAATCAGTTGAATGTGTCCCCGACAACCACCGTGGATGGCCCTACACAACTACACATCATCTAGGGTCTGTGCCCTAACTTCTTGGCACATAAGGTCCATTTTTGATCTAGGGTTTAATGTTTTTTTGTAGACATGAAGTCCCCACGGATTCCTTTGTTGGGCGACATTTGCATTTGGTGGGCATGGAAACAAGTGGCTTTAGCCGCCATACATGTTACAGCACGCGGCATATTTTGCACACGTGGCAAATTTCTTTGCAAAAACTGGAGAGCTAAGTTTTTTCTTTTTTTATTTCTTTGATGAGCACTAATGAACATCTCTGAGTGCTACTGTACCATGCGCACAAATTATATTGTACAAAAATGTACAAGGCCCACCACTCTAATTGTTTTTGGATCGTGCTACTGTTTTTCTTTAAGTAGTGCTCATCAAAATCTTTAGAATTCATGTTCATTTCATGGGATATATATCAAGATTTGAATATTGCTCTAATACGTTAAGTCTTTTTCTTTGCATTTAGACTTTTTTTTCCTTATTTAAACAATCTGGCTTAGGTGGGATGTCTCCAATCTCAATCTTTCGAATTCAATTTGTCCAATTATCACTCGTGAAAGCCGAAATTCATAGACAATTTCTTGTTGTTGGACAAAGCATTATCTTGTAGTGCACGTATGCCTGAGTTTTGATAATTAATGGTATGCAAATGCAACAGAGATGAATGAATACATATTCATGCATCTGTATCATGGGTTTTTTTTATCTCTCAAATAGTTTTATTGATTGTTCATATTATTGTTTTAATTTAATTTCCACATGTCTTGCCAGTGGAAGACAATGACATCCACGATCTTGTGGTTTATTTTTTTTAAATGGATGGAACCCTATAACCAAAAATGTTAATGTGTATACTAAGAAATGAAGTGATTGACATTCCAGTATTAAATTAGCAAGCTAAGATATCTAATTGGATATTATAGGACAAGGTGATATATATGTTCAAAATCAGTCTAAAAATAATGGATCTTAATCCAAAAGAATGGGTACCCACAAGAATCATAACTAAGAGGGGGCTAGATTTTTGAAGCAAATAAAGAAAACATGTTAGGCAGCTGCTTTTTAACTGGCTATATATATATATATATATATATATATACACATGAGTTAATTAATTATAATGTTTACTAGTTGCTTGTTGCCCCCACAAAGTCACAAAAACGAAACACAAACCCATATATGAAAATGAGTGTGTGTGCCTCGAGCCCTGCCACAAGCAAAGCCGAAACCTAAAACCAAAGCCAAAATCTATCTCGATCGAAGGCATGAATATGAATATTGAACAAACACGCCACATCATTCCTCGTGCTGATGATGACCATCTATACTATGTCTAAATATATTTATAAAATTATAAAGTTAAAAAAAGGAAAAATACATCAAATAAGAATAAGAATCTAAATCTCTCTCGATTGCTCCACGCAAGCGATCATTCTACAGTGTGACCTGTGACATAACATCACATCTTCTTTCTTTCTGACTCTTGCCCAGTGCCTTTACACTTCTTCTTCGTCTTCTTTTTCTAACTCTAAAGTCCACTCTACTGTCTACTGTCTGTCTTTATTTGTTTGTATGTTTCGTTTCCCGTACATTTCAAGTCTGCTGTACAGCAAAGTCCCACGCAATCACGACTCCAGTTAACCCCATTCCCCTTAAAAAAAAAAGCTTCATTTTTATTTTTGCTTTTTTTTCCCATTTCCTAATTTCCCTGATGAATCTGTAATTGTCTTTCTTTTTGTTGATTTTAACACTTAACATTAGCCTCACAACAGTGTGGAGGTAGCTGACATAAACATGCGTCACTCTCTCTCTCTCTCTCTCTCTCTATCTATATATATATATATCTGCAGGTGCTAAAATCTCAGCCAAGTTGGCGAATGGCAATAAGTGGGTCCATAACATAACTGTGAAAAAAGGGAGAGAAAGTTTTGAGAGTTTCAAGAGATTTCATAAAATTTAGAGAGGAGCAGAGACGAAGAATTAAATCATATCTTAATTGGTTCTTTGTGAGAGCAATATATTGATGATCTGAGAAAGACGCTCAGGCATGGATATGTAAACATGGAGACCATCATGTTCCCTCTGCTCCAAACTCTGTGTCTTCTTCATAAGTTTATATTAAATTAATAACCAACTTTCTACACATTCCTCCTCCTGCTTGCAGACTCAAAACCCACCAAAGCATTAATTATTTACAGTGGACAAATCTCTTAATTAGTTGGTGTTGAAAAGCTCCTACAAGTTTTAAACACTTTCTCCAATGACAATTGAGTGGAAAGGAAACTGCATGTTATTAAGCTAGATGTAGATATAGCTTTTTTAGCTCACTTGTAGTGGAGTTATTAATTCAAAGATATGCCACTGCCGACATCTTGGAACTCTTAATACTTGTTTTAATAAGTGCTTTTTGCAGCAAATTAGATTCTAACAGTGTACTAGACATGATTACTTTTGACATTTTTTTATATAGATGTATGTTCATCAAGGAATATTTGTGGTGAATCAAAGCATTTCTTCTTATAATTTTCTTTTTCTTTTTCTTTTTCTTTTTTTCTTGAGACCCAAACAATACCCTAAGAAACCCATGCCACCAACTGGATTCATTAGGAACTCCAAAGGAAGCAATGGTCTATAATTACTAGTCTAGCAGTAGTAGTAGGGGAAGAGAGAAAAACGATATGCTTTGAAAGATTATGAAAAATTAATTAAAGAAATTAAAGTGTATAATACTGTAAATGTAACATAATGATTATAATGTTGATATGTGATGAGTAGAGTATATGCATAACGTGACATGAATAATACATGTATATAGCCTAAACTCTTAGCTTAATTAAACATCATCTTATGATTGGTATGTGTTGTTGGATTAATTAGAACCTTCTCGATTTCTTTCCTTTTCCTTCTTTTAAGAGTGAAAAATAAGTTTTCTATATTTGATATGATTTGGAAATGCTTTCAGTACCCCATATACATATATATATATATATATATATATCAAGAACGCTTTCAAATAACCAAAAATACTTTTATTTATTTATACAATACAATATTATGCTGTTTATTTGACATTGGAAAAAGTGCTTTTCAGAATCAAATGAATAATTAGTGTGCTCTATAGAGAAGCATTTGCTGGAAAGCATTTTTTCAATATGAAAAAAACTCAAATTGCTTTCGGTAGAAGCACCTAATATGAAGCTCTTTTGCTCGAAACCAAAGCGTTTTTCTGTAAAAATAATAAATATAAATAATACCAAATAATGTCAAATCGGAATACTGGGTTGACTCTCAGTTGCCGTTGGCCGACAGTTTCAACCCATTTTGGTTTTGCGTCAAAACTTAGTAATACGTTTGATCCGGTAAGCAGCCCAAAACAGAAAGAAGAATATGTATGGGCTAATGGAAGGGCTCCAAGATGTTACTAATAACACCCTAATAATTCTAAATACACCCCAGTTATCTCAAGATTATATTCTCTTAAGCTCTTTCAACCATTGCACCATTTTATTATTATTATTTTTGAGTTAGAACTCGTTTCCGTTGGAACCCCTTTTTCACTCCGTATATAGTATAGTTGAGAATATAGGAGCTAAAATGAAGAGAAAAAGGAGAGAATAAGGGGGTTACAAAAAACGAAAATGATTTTCTTATGTCTACAACGACAAGTTAAAGAATATATATTTTCAAAACTATGTTACTATGCTCACATTTTTTTTTACATGAATAAGAAGTTATGGAACTACTTTTTTTTTCCTAATTTTTATTTTATTTTATATATTTCCTGTCATATATATCTTTTAAATCTTACATTATACTTCAAAATCATTACCTACCTATGAAATGATTAATTATAACGTTGATTTGCAGAAAATTAATGAAACTTTCTACTTAAAGATTATATGATAAATCGATGGATCAAATTTGTGATGGTAAGTAATTAAATATGAGCATATATAGTAGTAGCTAAATTGTTTCACTTTGACAAAGAAAAATAAGTTTATTGTTTCGTACTCTTCTAAAAAAAATGTAAAATATTTTATTCATTTAAACAAATTTTTATGTGGATATTTGATCTTATAAAATCCGAATTTAATGCAAATTAAGGCTAATATGTCTTAAATCCGCAGTTTAAGAATAGGAATGTCCGCAAAAGAAGAAACAACTATATATAAAAACTTTCTAAATTTGTTTCATACATTATCAAACAATCAAAAGATATAATTAGAATTAATTTCATTTATTTGCATTGCATACATCAATAATTCAATATCCCAGCTCAAAAACCCAAATTAAAAGAAATAATTCCAGGAATAATTTTAACTATATATATATATATATATATTAAAATTTAAAGGAATTCGGGAAACATGTTTTCAAATAAAGCATTTTTCTAAATTGTATGTAACCTTCCAACTCAAAGGATTGATAGACCGTTATTCTTTCTCTTCCTCACAAATTTTCACCATTGTCTTCTTCTCTATCAACAGATTAATCATGTTGCTATCTACGAATAACGCTTCTGCAAAATCATTTCTATTAGCCTCCTTCGTTGCTAAATGGTTCGAATATTTATCTCTATTATCAAACCCTCCGAACGTTAGATTAATAGAATAAAATTAATACAACGCAAGGTACAGGATGGCCGCTTGGGGCAGTTGCACTACTCTTTCTCTTCAGTTTGGCCTCCTGTTCCTCCTCCTGCTCCGCCCCATCACCACCTCCACCGCCATCCGAGTCGCCACCGTCATTCACAGATCGTCTAGGGCGTACCTCCCTGCGTTCCAGGAAGCTTCTGCATTTCGCAATGGCGATGCATGTGGGTCACAGGAAGGCGATAAAATCCATATTGCGATGACTCTCGACATTAACTATCTTCGAGGGACAATGGCTGCAGTTTTCTCAATGCTACAGCATTCAACGTGTCCGGATAATCTCTCATTTCATTTTCTTCTAGCTCATTCCGAGCCTCAACTTTATTCCAGCATAAAATCAACCTTCCCTTTTCTAAATTTCAAGATATATAGGTTTGATTCCCGAAGGGTTCGCGGGAAGATATCGAAATCGATACGTCAAGCTCTCGATCAGCCTCTGAATTACGCTAGAATTTATCTGGCTGACGTTATACCAAGAGGGGTAAGGAGGGTTATTTACTTGGATTCAGACCTTGTGGTGGTTGATGATATTGCACAATTATGGGACGTCGATTTGGAGGAAAAGGTGTTGGCAGCACCAGAATATTGTCTTGCAAATTTTACAAAATATTTTACGGAATCATTTTGGTCAGACCCAGAATTGGCAAAAGTGTTTGAAGGGAGAAACCCTTGTTACTTCAACACTGGAGTGATGGTAATCGATGTAGATAAGTGGAGGAACGGAGGATATACACAGAAAGTTGAGGAGTGGATGAATGTGCAGAAGCGGAAGAGGATTTATAATTTAGGATCTTTGCCTCCATTTTTGCTTGTTTTGGCTGGCAATATTAAACCTGTTGATCACAGATGGAATCAACATGGATTGGGTGGTGATAATATTGAAGGAAAATGCAGGGATTTGCATCCTGGTCCTATTAGTCTTCTTCATTGGAGTGGTAAAGGGAAGCCATGGTTGAGATCAGAAGCTAGAAGGCCGTGTGTTATTGATCATCTCTGGGCTCCCTATGATCTCTACCGTTCATCCAGGCACTCATTAGAAGAATAATACAAAAACAGGGAGAAGTTTTTAAGTCATGTGGAGATCAGAAAGGACAGGTGTCGACTAAGTAAGAAATTTTCATCCACCACAGAGGGAATTAACTGTACCTCCAGGGGCCGAGCACAGTTGATCGTTCCAAACGTCAAATCATTCTCTTTTGCTAATAGTTGTGCTTTTTTTTTTTTTTCTTTAATTCGAACCATTACCATTTTGTACAGAACATTATTATAGATACAAATTCAATCAACCTTGACCGAAAAGAGTATAATCCAAGTCTTGAAAACATACAGATATCTATACTTGTAAATTACTATCCCAATGTTCGTCATTGAATGCAGAAACGTAAACAGATAATTAGCAATGTCAAATAGATAACCGCTCTGTTTCTCTTTTTTTTTTTTCTCCATATTTTTTTTCTTCACCTCTTTCATTTGTGTTCGTATATTTTAGTCAAGCTGACATGAACAAATTTTAATTTGAACAAAGAGTGTTAAGTGACATCAGTTAATCGACACGTGCATTCAGATTAGGAACAATGACAATCGACACACAAATTCTAACATTGAAGGTCTGCTTCAACCAAATCGAGTACGCTGTCTATCGCACTCTTCCCATAAGCACAACTCGTTTGTCCCTATAGGCCAATAAAGCAAATTATGGGAGAAGCTGGAAATTGCTCTGCTGTCCTAGCCAACACATCCTTTCCGCAATGAAAAAGAAAATGAAAATTGCAACTACTATCATTGCAGACTTACAACTGGATCTGTAACTACGCCCAAATTCAACGCCAACTATGGCAAAGTAATCACCAGTCGGAAGCATGCATAAATACTTCACGCACAAGGTCAGAGGGTAATTGAATAGCCAACAGAAAGCAACCTTCTCATCCAATCACCTCATATATTCACCAAGTTGCATCCCAACCCTATGATTTTGCTGTGGCAACAGACGGGCATTTGCCCAATGTATTCCACAAGATATAATCACCGGAAGTAACCTGTAACCAAATACATTCCATAATCAATGTTCATCTATAAATACACTCTACTTGCAACATTAGTGTTAGTAACATTGGCAGAGAACAAGAAATCAGATACACTATCAATGGCAGACTTTATGAAGATTTTATTTAAGGGGCTTAAAGTCCAAAAATGTTCATCCATGAGCTATCTTCTGGCAGCATTTCTCCACCCGCAAATGCACGGATAAGCTTATTAAAAAGCAAAAGGAAGTAGCAAAAGAGAAAACTGAAGCATCCAGCAGCTAAAGTGATGAAAAGACTTTATGATGACAAATATAATGACAAAAGAAATTAATCATCATAGAGCAGCTGGTGTTCATAGCCGATTCTTGTACCATTACAATGTCTGTCTGTCCATAAAACCAAAAGGTAGAAAGTTTTATCAAGCTTGAAGAATGTGTATATTGACATTTCTACCTGAGATGAAAATTCCACGGGTGCTTTTACGGCTGGATAGATGCTTACCTGCAAATGGAACAAACAAATAATCAGTGCCAATTGACATAACCATACAAACAAGTATAATGCTTGTGGATTGTATACATTTACAGGGAAATAGGAGGGAAAGTGTAAGGAATATTGATGTATAAGCTCTTAAATTGAATTGAGCAATAAAGTGGGCCAACAAATGTATTTAAGCCATGCATTGTTGGGAAACTTCAGTTAGCATGCATCTTGATTCTTGATCTTATTTTGTTGTTTTTCATTTTGGGTTTCGTTTTGTTTGCAGTTTCACATTCAGAATTAAAAATGAAGAATTGAACAAATAAACAGGTGTTTGGGGAAAAAAAAAAACTTTCAGCTTTCATATAAAAATTCTAGAATATTCAGCTTCACACTACAGCAACAGAGCAGGTTGAGTGTAATGATACAGCCAAAGACCTCCAATGAATAAAATACACACAGACAAGAGTGTTCTTGTTACTCCTGTAGCACCCTATGTCATATCATACCATGCAAAAACCATTTAACTTGGACATGATGGACAAGAAAGAAGAATCTGAAACTTACAGATTTAGGATCAATGGACATTCCTGATACTGAAGCACCAACAATCTTAAAAGATACCTGTAATCATTAGTCAACAAGAATTGTTTCAGCCCCATTTATCAAAAAACTTATTATACATCTTGTGTACTGCAGATCCGAAGCATTCAAACCATAAAAGAGAAGAACTCCAATCCAATCATATTTCAGAATTAGTCCCTACTAAAAGAACCGCTTAACTGTCATCAACTTTAATGAGAATGCTCATAATGAAAAGCAAGCACTCTTTAAGCCAAAGCATACAATCAAATATAGCCATGTCACATGTCATACTGACATGCTTGCACAAAGAGTTCTCCCGCTAACCACCGTAACAGGCTAAAGTCATGATTTAATGACTTCACATGATTATGTGTATGAATATTAGAGAAGCAAAAAAGCCAATGACAAGTAATTTCTTTGAAGGAAAAATACTGGAACTCCCAGCTTTGGACAATTAGAAGGAAAAACCCAAAATTAAAATTGTTTGGATATTTAAGTACCACCCTTAAGTGATGAATTTGACGTCGGAAAAAAATCAAAGCTGACAGGAGTCCTGATAAAATTACTCCAGAAGCAACATCACCTTTTTCTATTCAGTAAACACATATGAGCCAACATAAACTTGTAGATATTCACTTCATTGATACAAAGCAGTGTGAAATGCGCAAAACAGTGCATTCTGTATGGGCGAGAAAAGCGGAGCTCACAAAATTTTCAGAAATCATGAAATCACTTAACCAACTACAGTAAAAGACAGCACATACCTTAGCATAATCGTATGCATGCCAGCAAAATGGCTCCTCCAGATCAACAGGAGGAAGATCCCTGTTCATTTTCTCCATTAAAAATTCCTCAATATTTACCATATTGTTAGTATTATCTGTCTCGGTATCACTATCTTCATCTGTTGTGCCTCCAAAACCTGACCTAGAAGATGACAATCTTTGGGTTTGCCAGGGTGCAAATTTAACTGTTCCAGGGAAAGTCGCCTCAATACTTCTCCCAGTCAAACCCCGTCCACTTGTGATTATTTTCCATTCAACAGAGTGCTCAGTGGTTGAAACTGTTCCAATCGATGGTGTCCCATCAAAAGACAAAACCCTTCTCCTAGGAAATGGCATTGTCACATTACAAAACTCCATTGTCAGAGGAGCTTTGTAGCTTTCCATTAGACACAACTTAAACAGAAATGCACCTTCATCTTCAGAGACCATTGACAATTGGTAAAATCCCTTTACAGGAGGTCCAAGACCAGAGATTGCCTGATAATGCACTAAAACGAAATTACCAAGTGGTGGTGAAAACATCACAGCCTGCTTATCCACACCTTGCTCTGGAACTTGAGCAGAGGGGTGAAATGATAAAACCTCTACACGAGCATTATTCAACCCTGTCAAGGGGAATGACACATCAGGCATCCCTTCTAATTCTGCTCGACAGTTTATTTGACCTGAGACTGATAAACTATCAGGAATCTCGTCTCTGTCATACATGGCAGCGTGAACTGTTTCATGAATTGTGAATAACAATCTTTGCTTTCCTTTGTACAGATATGGCTTCCATGCTGGTTGCTTCAGGTCTTGGGGAGGCGGATCTGATGATGAAAAGCCATTAGCCTTGATAGCAAATATATTCGAATAGCTCAAGTCCACAGGTGTACCTGCACAAAAAATGAACAAATATTGACATCAGGCAAACCCATATGGATCTACAAGCAAAAAGTTAAAAATAAAGAAATATGAGATGAGAAATACCATAATAAAGAGTACCAACCAAAGGGCATTGCGTTGCTTATAAAACTTCGAAGTGTGTCCTTATCCAAAGGCCTAGAACCAAGTTTTGGAGTATCTGGTGCAACAGTTCCCACCACGGCAGCACCAGAAGGTGTAGAAGAAGCAACTGGTGCAGCAACAGGCTTTGCTCTTGAGGAGATGCCTGATATTCCAATACTGCCAGTCAGTGAATCCAACAATCCTCCAACTGACGGTGATGCACTTACTACCACTTCAGGTTCTACCACATCACCAGTAATTACATCACCAATAGCATGTGCCACCATGAATGCCCTATAATGGGGAATAAGAAAGCTCTAAGTTCACAATACATACAAGGTTAATCACTTAGAGATGGTAAAGGCCAACTTATCTTGCCATAAAAGGCCAGCTCTCTTTTGCCTTGTTAGAAGAGGAAGAAACTATCACAGTCAAGGCAGCAAAAGGGAGAGAACATGATTGCATTTCATCCATTTTGAAGTTAAAATGAGGAATGCATTCAGGCGCGTTATAAATGTAAATTTTATATATCAGTACCTTGCGGCTAAAATGCTAGAAAAGATTAGGAGGGACAATGCGAAAATTGAATTTGCAGAGGATGCTACAAGAAATAGGTATTAGTTGATTCGAAATTGAGGAGAACTAGACCTTCACTAATGCTATTCTTTTTAAAAAACAATGCAAGTAACTTACCATACCCTGTGATGGATGGAAGATCAAGCAGGAGGGAAGATAAACTGTCATCCACACCTACAGCATTTCCACAATCAGGTCGTTTACATAATCGTGCATATGATTTTAAATGCCTTGGCTCAACTAGAGGCAATACAAGGATGTAATAAGGGCCTTTTATATGCAATATTAATGGCCAAAGCAGATGATTCTCTTCTCCTTCCTCGGTATCAATATAAAGGCCTATAACATGGCGAGTAATAGGATCATCAACCCATGAATCTGAACCTTCAGTCGATTGAGTTACCCGTATGCCAAAACCCCTCACAGATCCTTCCCTACATAGATAAAGCTAAACTATTAAATACAATCAGCAAAAATAGCAGTAGGAAACTGCCAAACAATAAACGAAAAGGCGGACACAATCACAATAAGAAAATAAACTGTAAGAAAATTAATAGAAGAAAGACTATTAGTCCAAGATTGCTCCTTCTGTAAATCAACAGTAAACAACCAGCACATATTTACTTGACTATCTACTATATTTTCTGAACCTGGTACTTTGATGCTCTTCATTCATAATTTCTTTTCTGGAATAATTGCATAAAAAATCATTAACCATTGCTGGTTCCACTGAAACAAGGTCCTAAGAAAGTTTATCAATACACACTTCCATTGAGTAATAGCAAACTAATAAATATGATTTCCATTAACTAGAGACATAAATCTGGTAAGGCTGCATTTATTATTCATTTTGTTTTTCTTTTATATGATTAGGAATTAGTAAGTAAATAGAGAAGTAAAAGAAAATAATATCTTCTTGAGAAGACCTTCTCTTTCTCTCAGCAAATGCAGAAGCTAGCTCTGAATCAGGAGGTAGTAAAGGCAAAACATTGTAGTTGACAGGATCCTCGCCGCAGTTCTCATTTTCGTTCTTGCAAGCTTCCCGCCATTGCCTCTCCACCACTGGAAACCGCCTAACATTGAGAAATATGGAAGTGAAAATTAAAACCAAAACAAGATCACATGTGGATGTACAGTAATTGTCAAGCAAGCTTTAATAAGAAAGAAGAAAAGGAGTTATGCGGTACGGAGTGAAAAATTAAAAACCTGGAGAAGACGACGGCGTCAAAATTGTTGAGGATCCAGAGAGCTCTGATGCTACAGCCACTACCAGTCATGGCTTCGCGGGATTCTTGTTTGAGGAGAAACGAGGAGGGAGATTTTCAATATTACCAAGCAAGAGCTATTCTGGCGACTGATGGTGTGTCAGTAGATTTTGATTTTCTTGTGGAACAAATTGTTCGTTTATGAAGTTTACCGTTCCGTCTTGGAACTAACACAGAATGAAGTTAAAATCTGAAAAGTAATTCATGTTTAAAACCATTCGCAAATCTAACTTAAAATTGTATAATAGAAAGACAAAACTACCCTTAAAAACAAAAGGTCGGTTGAATATTGGGGTCTCGAAATAATTTATTTTGATTTAAATAAAAAAATTAAAGTCGAACCCACCCTATACGCATAGGAATTAAAATAGTCCAATTTTTATATTTGATTAGAACTTAGCAAGAAGTTTTCATCAGTTTAATTTTAAACAAACTATTTCTTAATTGAATTTTAATTTTGATTGATCATCGATTTATTCCTAACCCAAGTTTAAAGGAACGAGAATTATTAAATTTTTTATATCATAATTTGAATTATAATTTACAGTATGTAATAAATATTACAGCTGACTATATAATGTTGATATACTAACAATGTAAATGTAATGGCTTAAAAAAAAAAAACAAAACAAAACAATGTAAATGTAATTGCCAAAGCTTTTTCTCTTGCAAATTTATACTTCAGTTAAAAGGTAAAACTTTATAGTAATTGTTCAACAACATTCCTGTATACAATAGCAACCGCTATTAACTTATTCTGTAAACTGCCCAACACTTCTTACACTTGATCCATTTACAAAAATTTACCCGACACTATTAACACAAATAAAAAAAGTTAACCAAAGAGCTGAAACAGATCGGTGATGGACCGAACCAAAAAGTACAAGGATAACAAGCATGTCGACAAGCAAAGCAGACCCTCTGCATTCTTCGGAGTTGAGCTACAAGAAGCTCAGCATCTATATGTAGGGATGTGAGATCTAAAGGTCGACGCATAAGTATGAAATAACAGTACCCGCCCTTCTTCTGGTCCGTTCACTTACCTTGCACTTCTCAACCATGACCTTCTTTATGTTGACACAACCAGAAATCACAGTGGCAACCCCAGCTGCAGTAATACCTGGACAGTAAACCATGTGACAGGACTCGAGCAAGGTGCAATTTCTAACAAGATGGGATAAACCAACATCTGTAATCTGACGGCAGTGTGACAAGACTACGTCCTTTAGTAATGGACAGCCTTCTCCTAACTCGACCATTGCTATATCTCCCAAATTCTGTAAATCAAGAACCACAAATTTAAAAACTACCGAGTGAAAGCTAATTTAGAAGATGTCCTCTGTGACGCGAGGAAAAAGGGTCTTACCTGAAGAACACTTACATCCAGGTAATTGAGTTCAGGGCATCCTCTTGCAATGGCTATTATTCCAGCATCACCAATTTGATGGCAGCCACTGACATTTAGATGTTGCAAGGAGCAACCCTGGCCTATGGCAATGAGGGCTTCGTCCCCCACCCTAGTACATCAGAGAGTAAATAAGGTAAATTAGAGAACTAGAAAGGTTTCAGCCTGTAGACTTCACCCTATGATGCATCTTCTATGGTTATTTCTCCACTAAATTCCAATAAATTTAACATGAAAAGCACGAAAAGCAGTTCTACCAGACGTCTGAATTTGTTTTAAAACAGCTAGTACATTATAACATAAAGCCAACTCTAGCAATTTGGTGCATTTCTCCAAATCTGAAGAGCAAGTAAAGAAACAATGTGAAATTAGCAGCCCATGAATTAATCTGTTCATATAACATCAAACTATGCCATGATCCTTAACTATCGCATCCAAATGGAAACAACCAAGAAAGAATCAACTGATACCAAAACAAATATAACATATACTTCTCTATTTAAACAATTTCATAAAAGGAAGCATCTTATTCTTGCGTGGAAATGAAAAGAGTTATGAAGCTGAGAAGACAGCTGTACCTATCACAAAACCTCAGGCTGAGTTCAATCAGAGACTTGCAATGATCACCCACAGCTACAATTCCCTTGTTCCCAATCTACGAACAACGCAAAAGGAAAAACAAAAGATTTTCAAAGCTAAAATATTAAACAGAGAACTAAAGACAGCAAGAGACATGACTTAAGCAAAGTACTAGTTTTTTAGTAAAATAAGGATACAAATGCATGAGTAAACAACCACTAAAGAGACAAATAAGAACAACATTGTATTTCTAAAATATCATTGTTTCTTCAATTTCTCAAAACCCTTTTGCTCATTTCTAAATATCTTAAAGCAAAACTCAGAACAATTACTATTGTCCACAAGCCAAAAAAATTAATTTCCAAAAGTAAGTTCTAGCTAGACCATCAACCTGGTATAATGCATCGGGCAGTAGTCCAGCATTTTGCATAGAATTATAATAGAATGGTAAGAACTAGCAAAGTATCTCATGGAGCTTGAATAGTAGCAACTCAACAACAATCTGCTAATTATAAAACTAATGCCAGGAAGTTTTCTCATAACAGTGAAATTTGGGCACAGATATCAGATTAGTCAAGTGAAACTGAGATAGGCAGTATTACGCAGGGACACAAGCAGGGGGAAGAACCTTATAGCATCGGCGAATATGAAGTTTCTTTAAGTTCTGGCAACCACTAGCAATACTACAAATGGCATCGTCTCCAATACTGGAGCAATCTACCAAGTGAAGAGCTTGCAAAAACTTACAGCCCTTTCCAACTTCAAGCAGAGCCAAATTACCAATTCTTTGGCAGTATAACAATGCTAACTCAGTGAGGCGCCTGCAGATAATCAAAAGCTCCGGAGTTGAATCATCATAAACATATTGATACTAGACTAACAGACAGTTGATAATTTTAGCCATGTAAATGAAAACATGACAATGGCAATGAAAATGAAATATAGAAAAAGAATTCAGATTGAGCAGAATGCAAGTAATTATAATGTCCCAGAATTAACAGTATGAAACATGTCAAAGGATACATTGTGCATGAATTAAAGACAAGATGCATTGAAAATGGAATTTAATGCACCAATCTACCCAGGATTTGGTCATCATTTATCCAAATGAGTTGAGTTCAAAACACTTCATTAAGAAATAGAACATTTGGTGGCTGATGAACAGTTACATAATAATCATCAAGCCTTACGTTTAACAACATGACACAAAATGAATTATTTCAGCTCATGATCTTACAAATCGACCACAAAATGAAGCAGGAAGGAGATATTATTTTTTATACCAAACATATTTTGATTCCCTTGGTTCTAAGAAATTTATATAAAACTTTAATCAACATGTTTACAGGATAGTGTGACTAGGAGGGGAAATTGTAAAAATTTCAAGACGATGGAAAAGTTTTCTCTTATTAAAAAGGAAGAATATCAGACCAGCAAGATCTATAAATTTCCACAGTGTGATCAATTAAAACATTTGCCGAAAAGCAAGCATTAGGAAGATACTTTGATATAGTTCCAGGCAATCCATGAAAGTCAGACCACATATAAACCATTTAAACTAAGCCAATGAGAGTGGAGCATACTGGCAAGATCTTCCAATGGACTCCAGTCCCATAGTCCCTATGTTGTGGCAGCCATTGACTTCAAGATGTGTAAGTTCTGAACAACCTGTGGCAATTGCTTCCAAACCCATATCACTTAGGAAATAACAATCACTTAGAGTGAGATTTTTTAACTTCTTACACCCATGCCCAATAGCGCGCAAACCCCTGAAATGTAAGATAGACTGGCTAAAACTTCATGTATTACCACAAAGAAGAAACATAATGTCTAAAATGCACAACTGAAGGTTCAGATTTATGGTATCTGATATAGAAACAATGGCAAGAATAATGGCCAATCATGTTGAAGATCTTAGTAGTTCGATCTAAATTTGGATGGGAAATCTTGTAACTTTAGACAATATATAGATAGTCACTGACTTGTCAGTAAATTGCTGGAAACTGTATAAAGCCAATAACTCCAGAGATGAACACCGATTTCCCACGGCTATCAAAGCATCGTCTGTAACATTAATACATTGTAGCTTCAAAACTTTCAGAAGAGGACATCCTTGGGCCACAGCAAGAACCCCTTTGTTGTGGATGAATTCTGAATCCAATGACAAGTTTTCGAGAGATTTACAGTGAGACCCCAATGCTTCTAATGATACATCAGTTATTTTCACACATGCCGCAACACCAAGAGACTTTAACGATTTCCCACAACCAAGAGCCATGTCAACTAGACCTGTGTCAGTCAAACCCTCACAAAAACGCAGATTCAGATCTTCAAGTTGCCTACAGAATTTACCAACAGCAGCTAGACCTTGATCTCCTACATAGCAACCCTTAAAGAAAACAACATAAAAAGCCAATATTTAAGTAGCAGACTAAGTACTCAAATAGCAGGTAAGGTCTCTGTGAAAAAGGCAATGCCGTTCATGCATCAATAAAGACGATTCATATACAGAATGAAATGGGGGTTAAAGATGTGGATGAAGCAATAAAATTGTTTTGAGTTCTTGCAGCTCCTGAAAATACAGAGATACAGCACTTCTGATAACATTATCTATTAAATGCAAACTGATTGTTAGAATTAAAATTAGACATATTTAGTTTTACTAGATTTAGTGTTATTAAGTATAGTTTTAGTTCAAGTATTATTAGTCTTTTCTTAATTTGTTAAGGATTCCCAAGTTTACTAGTTTATGTTGTCTTATTATTTCAGCCTGTATAAAGACATGTCTACGTATTTAGTTTATAATTCAAGAGAATTCAATATAATTTTATTTTCTTCAACACTGATCAATAGAGCAATAACATTCAAATTTTGGGAGGAATTTTTTTTTAATTTTTTTTTGTCTGTTTCTTTCTTTTGTCCCTCTTTTCTTTGGTTGGAAAGATATACTGCACCCATTTTCAAACTCTAAGGTTGTGTGATATGACCTATTATTTCCTGAAAATCAAAGATCAAGCTAACCCCAAAACCCAAGCAGGAAAGCCAGATACGAACAGCTAAATAACTTAATTCAGGGGATTAAGGAACCAGACCAATTAAGCCAAGATCCCCAGCTCAAAGTTGCAAGGTTATGTGTTGGCTCGTGTTCATGATAACATGAATTGGCTCCATATTTCTGGAACATCCACAAATGTAAACCTTTTACAGTGACTTCAAATAGTTCTTCCTGATCATCAATGACATTGAGCAATCTAGCCCCAGCAATTAGTGCTGCAAATTAAGTGGTCATGGTATCAACATTACCCTATGACGAGGTGTGTTGCTATCTACAAGGATGAATACCCAAAAAGCAAGATTTTCAAACTCCATGGATTGGGCTCCTCAAAGCTGATACATGGTACAGCTCTCTATATGTTGTAGGTTTTTCATCCATTCAACAGTCAGACACTATAATTTTGCACTGCCTACATCATCTTAGCATTCTATTTTAGTTGAGGTACAGTTCACAACTGCTAGGGACGTGTACAAATTTAATCCCAGTGAGCTGTCCTAAGGCAGATGAGAACTTAATACTCGAAAAATGGCGCCATTGTAGCTTCAAAATGAAAACCGCAGAGGAAATAACTATGTAAAACAAAATCCAAGCATAGATTACGTATAGATGATCAAAACCTTAACAAGTCAAAAAAATGAAACAATGCTTACCTGCAGATCCAAAGATTTCAAGTATATACACTTCTGGGCAAGGGAAATCAGTCCCAAACTTGAAATGTTGGAACACCATATCAAGCTCAACTTTTCAAGCTTTGAAAAGCCTTCAGCAAGTGCATTCAGACCAGCATCCGATAGACAATACGAATCAAATTGAAATTCACCTCCGTCAGGGCTTATCTCTGTCAAATAATGCAGCTTCAGAGATGATAATGCCGACTGCTTGTTGCCTCCTCTTCTTCCCTGCATACGAAATGCATAACGAGATTTATTATTTTGTAATGGGAAGCCCAAGATATTTTAAAACTATTTCCACTGCAATTTTTTGTCCTAATCTAATAAATTGGCAATAACAAAACCAAAAAAGAAAAGACAAATTTATTTCAACAAGAAGTCCAACAATATCGGCGACGTTGCAAATCAAACCCATAAATTGTCAACTTTTCCTAACTGAAGCTTGCGTAATCCATTTCTGACTGGATTTCCAGACATATCACAAATACCAAACAATTTCCGCTCCCGTCCTAACATGCATACTTTCACCATAAATATTTTTAAAAGAAAACGAAATTCCAAATCAATTCTAAATGATCTCCTCAAATTATAACGTCCAGTAAACAAAACGATCAATCTATCACCAATTCACAATATAAAACCATACAGGCATCAAATGAGGATTTTTACCAGCTGGACCGGGATCGAAACAGAAAGACGCTCGTCGATGTGAATATTCTTAACATTAACGAAGCGTAGAGCGAGCAGTTTGACGAATAGGTCGGGGCTACCGGAGGCGCCGATGCGGAGGGTGGTACGGCTGAGCCGCTCGAGCGCCAGCCAACGCTTGCAGACGAGGGAGCAAGCATCTCGGCTGGCCTTGGAGTCGAGGTGCCGGAAGATCTCCAGAATCACCTCGTCCGGCAAACAAGCGTTGATCCGATCATGGCCTCGCATTATCAAAATCCAATGAGAATTGAATCTAACAGGTTGTTGTGTTGTGGTTATGATGCGCGCGCGTCTGTGTTCTCATTATGTTCGTTTTCGGGCAATCGGTGGAGTCGGCGGTTACATGCTTCGATTCTGCTTTACCAGCAATGCCCCTAGTTTTGTTATTATTACCGTACAATTTCGACACGTCATTTTTACTTATATATTTTATTCATTTTTGTTTTAAAAGTAAAAACTAAAACTACGAATTATTCCATTTTTACAAAACTATTTAAATTTTAAACGAAAATATTTTTGTGTACATTATAAATAGGGCTGGATTAAAAGTTTTAAAATAGAATCGATCAGGCTTATTGCTCTAGTTTATCTTTTTCGTATAATTTAATTTTAATTAATTCATTTTTATAATTAATTGATTTAACTGGATTTCATTTTTTATTCGTTAAAAGTTATTGTCCCTAGTCTATTTGATTCATTTCGTATTTTATTTATAATTTAGGATTTATTGGTTCTTTTAATTGAAATTTAAATATAATTATTCATATATTTAAAGTTATTTATTTTTAATTTATATTTAAATATTTTATTAAAAATATTTGAATATAATTAAATTAAAAATTTTAACTTAAACGAGATAAATAAATTTTTGAATAATTTAAATATTTTATTTATTAATAATATTTTTAATTTATTATTAAATATTTATATATATATAATTTAATATATTAATTTAAAATTTTTTGAGACATATATTTTAACATATCATTTTTAAATTTTTTATTTTTTTAAAAATAAACAATTCAATATTTATATTTATGGGTCCTTCTACAATATTGCGAAAAAATTTTTAGTATTGATAATGGAAAACTTGTGGACCATTGGATGAAATCAATGGTCCCATTTTTTGATTTTAAAATATTAATTTAATTTTTAAAATAAATTTTTTTTAGTTTTACTAGTTGTTTAGATTTCAACAATTTTACTTTTTGTCAAACTTAATAACTTTTAATAGTTTTCTTTTGATGTTTAGTGAAATTCAAACTTCAATTATATTGTATAACATGAATGTAAAATAAAATACTTATAAAAGTTAAAAATTAAAAAAAATATAAACTTACGTAAAAGAGTAAAAAAGAACATCGATTTCATAAATTGAATATAAAAAATGTAAATGTATTAAGATAAATATAAATTATATCAAATTATCCAATGACAATATTACAGTTGTAAACAAATTAAAAAAATTGTAATTATAACGTAAAAGTTATAAATACAAATAAAATTTTTAATCTTCATATAAAATGTGAAATTATAATATATAAATTGTATGTAAAATATAATATTTGTAAAAGTTTAAAATAAAATATGAAAAAACAATAAGCCAACATAAAAAAGTAAAAATGAATATCAATTTCATAAATTTAATATAAAAAATGTACATGCATTGAGATAAATGTGAATTAACATTAAATTATCGAATGAGACAATTGTGAACAAACCAAAAGAATTAAAATTGTAATGTAAAAATTATAAATGCACATAAAATTTGTAGTCTTTGCATAAAATATAAAATTATAACATATAATTTATATGTAAACTAAAATACTTATAAAAGTTAAAAATAAAATATAAGATAACATGAAAGAGTAAAAAATGAACGTTAAAATGTAAATACACTGAAATAAATATAAATTAATATAAAATTGTTTAATGACAATAGTATAGTTGTAAACAAAAGAAAAAAAAAAAAATGTAATTGTTATATAAAAGTTATAAATTCACATAAAAATTGTAGTATTTACATAAAAATATTAAATTAAACTTATAATATATATGTAAAATAAAATACGTGTAAAAGTTAGAAATAAAATAAAAACCAACATCAAAAAGTAAAAATGAACATTAATTTTAAAAATTCAATATAAAAATTGTAAATGCATTGAAATAAATATAAATTATAATAAATTATCAAATGATAACAGTATAACTGTAAATAAAATAAAAGAAATGTAATTATAACTTTTTTTTATGAAAAAATGTAATTATAACTTAAACCTTATAAATATACATAAAATTTGTAATCTTTATATAAAAAATAAAAATTTTGATATAAAACATATAAAACAAAATAATGGTAAAAGTTAAAAATAAAAAATATATAAGATAACATAAAAGAGTAAAAATGAACATCAATTTAATAAAAATACAAAAAAATGTAATTATGACGAAATAAATGAAAATGAACACAAATTAATAAACAACAATATTATAGTTGTATATAGAACAAAAGGAATATAAATATAATATAAAGATTATAAATCAACATTTTATTTATAATCCTGATGTAGAAAATTGAATTATAATGAAAGTTTTTAGAAAAAACACAATACTTGTAAAATTATAAAAATGATTAAAAATTTTACATAGTTTATCATTATCATCATCATCATCATTATATAAATAAATTATATATGACACATATATACATGTTTTTTTTTACACATATGGGTATTCTTTACCATAGAGACAAAAATTGATTATTGATGTTTTGAATTTATTTCATTTATTTAATCTTTTTTTTTTTACATGTGCTCTAATAAAATTTTTCTCATTTTTTCCTTTTTTTTTAGTTACATGATGTTAAAGTATCACTTTATAAATGGCAAATGCCAATAATTTACTAATAGCATTCTTATTGTGTCAAATTTAATTTTCATTTTATGTGATTAAGATTTCTTAAATTTTATGGTCATTATAGATAACATTAATTTTAAAAATTAGATTAATTTACATTTTAGTTTTTTTAATAATTTTTTTCAAAATTCTTTGTTCATATTTTTACAATTACATGGATGCTTTTTTTCACTAACAAATTATTAATTTTAAGATATTCTCATTTCTTTATTTATTAATGTGATATTAATTATACGGTTATTTTATTATATTATTTATTCTCAATTATGACAATAATGTTTACATCCTTAAAATAATATAAAATTTTCATTAATTCTTATAAATACAAAGAATATAAGTAATAGATGAGATGTGTTGCACTTTCTAATAATGATTTTTGAGCTTAAATAATTTATTTTATTGTTAATAATTTTTTGAAAAATTAAAGAAAGATTGTACATTTAGATAATATCTAAATTAATTTTTTTAAAAATAGATTATTCATAACATGCATAACACGGTCTTTATCATTAAATCTTTTTTATAATATATGAATTTGTATTTCAAATATATTTCAAAAAATAAATTATATCTAAATAGCTTTAATATATTAAAAAAATAAAATGTAAAAAAAATAACTTTTAACCTAAATAGTTAGTTAATTTAACATATTAGCTGTTGTGCAGGTTAATTACCATTATTTAAAATAAATAGATCAGATTTTAATTTTAAAATCTAAAGATCAATAGAAAAGAGTTATTGATACTGTGATTCTTATCTTAGTATTATAAAATTTTCCTCTATTTAGACATTTAAAATAAAAAACAAAAAGATCATGTGAATTAGATTTTAGTCAAATTTAGATTTTAGCTATATTCAAATTTAAGATAAAAAGATAAACACCACCTTAATTGCTTGATTAGTTTCATATTTTATTTTTAATTTAGGGTCTATTGGTTCTTTTGACTGAAATTTGAATATAATTATTCATATGTTTAAAGTTATTTATTTTTAACTTATATTTGAATATTTGTTAAAAATATCTGAATATAATTAAGTTAATAATTTTGACTTAAACAAAATGCGTAAACCTTTGAATAATTTTAATACTTTATTTATTAATAATATTTTTAATTTATTATTTAATATTTTTTTTATATAAAATTTAATATATTAATTTAAGATTTTTTGAGACATATATTTTAGCCTATCATTTTTAAATTTTTTATTTTTTAACAAATAAACAATTTAACATATTTAGACGTTTAAAATAAAAAACAAAAAGATCATGTAAATTTAGATTTTAATCAAATTTAAATTTTAACTGCATTCAAACTTAAGATAAAAAAAATAAACACCACCTTAATTGCTTGATTAGTTTGTGAACCGATTAAATTGAGGTAGGACAGTGGCGTTAAAATTTAAAAAAATATGTAAGTCTATTTGGTATATAATTCAGATTACTGAACCTAATTAAATTTTACAAATATTGAGGGACTAAAATAATAGTTACCGATTTTATATTTACGGTTATCCACTGATTGTTTTAAATTTTTATATTTCTAAATTTTACAAAATAAAAGAAAACTGTGCATGATCAGGCAAATCTACAACAGTAAGAGACAACAAACGCAAAAGCCCGATAGCAGAAAAGCAGAAGTAAAAGATACGACGAGAGCTTGATCGGAATCAAAACGTCGATCGATCATGTCGTTTCCGTTCTTCAGGCCGTCAAGGCCGAAAACACCACAGGAGGTGGTGAAGACGACCAAGGAAAGCCTAATGGCTCTCGATACCAAGACCGTTGTGGAAGTTAAAGCCCTCGAAAAGGTATCATTTTGATTTAAATTCTTTTTTTTCTGCCTGAATTTTCATCTGGGTCAATCATCTAGGTTTTAATTTCGAAATCATCTTGTGGTTTGGGATTATGTTGTTAGATGATGATATTGCTTATCAATTTTGCTGGCTTCTCTGGTAATGGTTATTATTTGGTATGGCTGTACTTATATTAACGAAAGAATTGAAATGAAAATTTAAGAATTGAATACTGGTTTGGTGAGAGCATGATTTCAGTTTTTGGAAGTGTGAAGTGTATATCAAGTGTAGTGATGTTACCAGAAAAAAAAAATAATAATAATAAATGCTATAATCTTGTAGATAATAGTATTGCCTGAGGGCAACTGCATGGTACTAAGTTTACATGTTGATTCAGACATAAGTATATTCTTGACCCCTTCTTCTAGAAGAATTGTTACTGTAGTACAATGCTAGAATGCAAGATGAAGAATGAGACTCTATAAGTACATCAGACTGAATTGTTTGTCAATAATTTTTGTGCAAGTTATAGCTTTGGATATTGATTATTTTCCTTTTTGGGAATTTATTGCAGGCTATGGAGGAAATTGAAAAGAATTTTGTAACTTTGAGATGTATGCTTGCCGGAGATGCGGAGGTTGAACCAAATGTAGATCAAGTTTTACAATTGGCAAGTGAAGTCTGTAAAGAGGATGTTTTAACACTCCTAGTTCACAAGTTGCCAATACTGGGTTGGGAAGTAAGTTACAAGCCATTTTCAGAACTTTGTTATGCATGTAATTTTCCATAATGATGTATAGTTTTTTCCTTTGGTATAGGCAAGAAAGGATTTAGTCCACTGCTGGTCCATATTGTTGAAGCAGAAGGTTGACTCCACATATTGCTGTGTACAATACATTGAGAACCATTTTGAGTTACTGGACTTTCTTGTTGTCTGGTAATTTTATGCATATCTTTTTTCTTGCATTTTTATTTATGTGCCTCATTTCTATGTTCGTGAGGAATGAATTCACCTTAAATCTGGCCATTTTATATGGTGTGGATGTGGCTAATTTAGAGCAGTTACCTGGGAAGGTCAGAGTACTGTCATTTGGAAAGCCTCGGGCAGCAAGGATGCTGATACTATTTTTTGTTTTGCAGTTGCGTACATATATTTATTGTTGCTTCTTTACTTTATAGATGGTTTAGTCATGCACTTGATTACTATTAATTCGAGGAGCTATCTTTACCCAAAAAAATGTTGTTAATCACTGTCTGCTAACACTTTTTTCTATTGTTATATCGATATAAAAATTAGTGTGTTAATATTGCATGTGACATTTTATTTTTTCTGCAAACAGCTATGATAATAAGGAAGTTGCTTTGAATTGTGGAATTATGCTGAGGGAGTGCATCAAATTTCCATCACTGGCCAGGTAAGATATGCTAGCTCCTTGTCTATTTCTTTATGGGTAGTTTATGGATGCAAAGGAAAATAACGATTATGTTGAAACTTATCCAAGCTTGAAATGATCTTTGGGATGCTTTTCTTGCAGAATTATGTCTCTCTATATTTTCATCTTTTTCATGCCGTTAAATTTTATAGTGATTTTTCAGATACATTATAGAGTCTGCAAGCTTTCAGCTGTTCTTCAAATTTGTGGAGTTGCCTAACTTCGATGTTGCTTCTGATGCATTTTCTACCTTTAAGGTGAGACCTATTAGTTTGTCTATTCCATATTTGTTTACATTTACCTGTTGAACCTTTATGCTCATGTCTCCTTATGAATTGACAGGATCTGCTTACAAAACATGAAACTGTGGTCTCTGAATATTTGACTGCTCATTATGATGAGGTAGGCTTTCGCTTTAACTTCTCTATGATATGATTGTGAACAGCACATGGTTATGTATTGCTTCAGAAATTGAATCTAGATTGATTGGTTTCCACCAACTAATCTTCTTGGCTGAAAGTTTATTTGAGAGTACACTTAAAATGTCTGAATTTTGGTTGTTTCTGAGACAATCATGTGCACACGCCCTGGGTTTTATGCATCTGCATGGTGCAGGCAATGAAAATAGTTTTCTCTAAGAATTATATTGATATATTTGATTTACATTTTATCCTTTCAGCGTATCTGATGAGATACTGTTGTTCCAGTTCTTTGATCTATATGAGAAACTCTTAACGTCTTCTAATTATGTAACGAGAAGGCAATCTTTGAAGGTTAGTTCTGGAAACAGCTTTTGGTTTTCTCCACTATTGTCTTTATCTGCAAGATTTGTTAATCATAAAATGTTCATGGATTTAGCTTCTCTCGGAATTTCTTTTGGAGGCTCAAAATTCCCATATAATGAAGTGCTACATTTTAGAAGTTCGATATTTAAAAGTCATGATGACTTTGCTGAAGGTATTTTATTTTTCCTTTAGTGCTTTATGGACTTATTTGGTTTTCTTTTGTTTGCATGACCAATGGTGGTGCTTTCCTGGACAGCATTTATGTTCAGTTAGTATAAAATCTCTATGATTCCAAATATATGAGCATTTCTCATCATGTCAGTGTCTTTTATCCAGCTTGGCTGTCCTTTTTTTGTTCTGACTTAAATTTAGATTTTATTGTTTTGCTTCAATATTTAGTCAATGTAAAGGTGCTTCTAATCCCGTAGGTGGACGATATGATAGGATTTATCTGTTGGCTTTTGTTCATCTGATTTCCTGAAGCTGTTCATCCCTTCACTTGTATTATAATCCACCCAGAAGAATAGTTTCTAAAATGCTTTCATCTGTAGTCACAATCTTCTATTGATGCAAACTAGACTGAAATGAGAGTGATCAATGAGCAAACTTCTTTCCTTAATGTTGATTGTGAATTAATGAATGGACTGCCAAAGGTATAACAGTATAGTATCTCAAGTTTTGGTATATGCTTTTTGCTTTTGTAACCTTGTTTCTTCTCTTTTATTTATTTATTTATTTATTTTCCTGTCTGAGCAGGATTCGAGCAAGAATATTCAAATATCAGCTTTCCACATTTTCAAGGTGATGTTATTCCATTTTCTTTGTGTTTTCAGTTTTTATCTTCATAGTATACAGATCATTCATTCATGCTGGTTATACACTAGGCTCATTCATAGATGTGCACATAGTCATAGGACCTGATCCCAATGCCTGTCACTTATATGCTTGAATTAGAGAACTTTTTACTTAGCGTATATGTTAATTGCAATAATACTAAGGAATTTCCAGTTTTTGGGATATATTGAAGGCCATTAATTATTCTTGCATATTGCCAAGTGTTTAGATGAATATTTATTTTCTAAAAGAAATGATAAGTGTGTTTCAGAAACTTTCATATGGTAAGGTGTTGGGCATTTATGATATGGATCAATTATCACCACTCCTGCCTTCTCTCTTTCCATCTGAAAATAAGGAGTAGTAAGTATGAATAGTCATCAAAATAATAGAATTGAGGTCCTTTCACACTAATCTTAAAACAACAATTTTATTGACAGTAATAGAAAAAGCTGGTAGATCGATTTACTCTCTTTTAACAGGATTCCATGTGACAGAAGAGTCGGTGGATTTATTCCCAATCCCAATGAATGTATTTTTTGTTATTGTGGAAGAATTTAAACAACCCTTTAAACTTTTGACATATGAAAGAGGATCCATGGAGTTGCAGATTTCTTGTTGACTGCTGTGACACAGAGGGAATTAGTTGATGAGAATAATTTCTGTTATATCTGGTTCTCATAAGCCTTTTTTCCTCCCCTTCCTTTTTGTGTGTAGGTTTTCGTTGCTAATCCTAACAAGCCCCATGAAGTAAAGGTTATTCTGGCAAAAAACCATGAAAAATTGCTGACACTGCTTCACAATCTCTCTATTGGAAAAGGTAATTTGCAGTTTTCTGGTAATTGGCACACTGGAACTAGGCTGGAAATTGGACCCTCTCATCCATGAAATGTTACTTGGACTTTTAAGTTCATGTGTCATTGGTTTGCAGGTGCTGATGATGACCAATTTGAAGAGGAAAAGGAATTGATCATCAAGGAAATTGAAAGAGTATCGCGCCTGACAAATCTTGACTGCTAGCTTCTTTTCTCCTAGTGTGTAACTCCCTTTGTAATGAGATGAGATGCTCTATTTGATATTAAATGCTTGATTCTATGTTACGGTTTTTGGCTCGCGCAGTTTGTCAAGGGAAAGATAAGTCATGAATGCCTAGGAGATGGTATATATAAAAAATCCGTGCGCCCTTGTAATCTTGTTGTGGTGAACGTGTTAATGAAGCAACATATATTATAATCTTGTTCTGTAACAGTAACACTGCTTGATTCGATTTTGAGTTGCCCAAGCTTGCTTGTGCTTGTATTGTAATCTATTTCCACTCGCACTCCCTGCTTCAAACATAACTGATTTACTGCTGAATGATCTGATATCCGGACAATCCATCACGCAAGTGAAAGGGCTATCATTTCATTTTGCAGATGAAATGTTTGTCTTCAGTAAATCTGATATTGCCGTGGTGTGCATGTCGATACCGACGCTCTTTAAATTTCCTGGTTGTTCAAGGCGAAGGAGATGTCACCGGGAGTAGAAGGCATTCGTCGCTTCCCTCTAACGGTGTCGTTTTTTGAATTCATGTATCCCATTTTCCTTTCACTCTCCTAGCATTTAATCCTTTTAAAATAGTTTTGCCATTAATTGAAAAAATGTAATGGGGGGTTCCGTTGGTGTCCCACCACCGGCCTGGTAAACCGCTTTCGTTCTCAGTTCCTAAGCTTGTTTTTCAGCTAGAAATTAGAAATCTAAAATTAACTAACGATTTTAACTCAGATTTAGAATATTAATTAATGATTAATTACTAAATTGAGTCATTAGTCAAACTCTTATTTTACTTAGGTCGTTTGCTATAACTTTTCAAATAGAATTTTTTAAAGTAGAATTTTTATCAATAAAACTTTTATGAGTAGAGTTTTTAATAAAAATTTATTAATTGTTTGGTTGTCACAAATAATTTTAAAAAAATTTAAGTAATTATTTTAATAAATAAATTTTTAATATTTTATTTTAAAGAAATTATGTAGAATTTTTAAAATAAAATTAAGATATTTTAGACAATTTTATCTTTTAAAAAAATTGAGAGAGTTCTACTATTAAAAACTTAAATTTTGAGATTCTTTTAATAAAAAAAAATAACTTTTTTAATTTTTAAAAATTTTTTTAATTATCAATTAAACAACATTAAAAAATTTAAAAAAAATTTTTATTATTAAAAAAAATACTTACCCCTATTTATTTAATTAATTATTTATGTTGCTTCTTCCTCTGTCCCTCTCTTTGGCGTTCTTCAAGTAAATATTTCTCTTTTAAAACCTCTCAAAGCAATCAATCAAATTCAAAATCACCGCTTTCTCTGCAACTGCAATGAATTTCTTGAAGTCCGTCTTCTCCCAAGAGCCAGAACCCTCCGAATCCTCCGACAAGCAAAACCCAAACCCACACCCAAACCCGAAGCCGAATAGTATGTGGAGTTCGGTGTTCGAGAACTACCGCAAAGACTTCGAGGAGTTCCGATCCGGCTTACAGAGAGAGACCGCCGTGATCCGAGAAGCTGCCTCACGTGCCGTCAAGGACCTGCCCGCATCTTTTGAAGTCGGTGCGTCCGTGGCGCAGGAGTCGCTTGAGTCCGTTGGCCAAACCATCGATGACATCGGCTCCACCGTCTGGAAATCCACGGCTGAGATCATCTCTCACGGTAGGCGTAATCTCTTAACAGAGTCACCGGATCAATATAATTTTGATTCTGATAATAATATTAATAGTAGTGGAGGATTGGGTGGTGTTAAACGGTATAGTCGTTTTGAAATGCAATTGCGTTCCATTCAGAGTGATTATGATACATACTGTAGGGAACCGGGGAATTTAGAAGAGTACGAGGATTGGAATCTAGGATTCAAGTTAGATGATGAGAAAAATATTGAAACTGAGAATTTGCGTAAAGAAAATGGGGTTATTGGAGAGATTTATAGAGATGTTGTGTCTACTAATAAGGTTGTTGATGAAGAAACATTTTGGAGAAGGTATTTTTATAGGTTGCATAAGTTGAAGCAAGCAGAGGAGGCAAGGGCTAGGCTGGTCAAGCGAGCAATTTCTATGGATGAAGATGAAGATTTGAGTTGGGACATTGATGATGATGAGGAGAATAATGGGTCTTTGGTTAAGAGTGAATCGAGTAGAAATTTAGAGTTCAAGAAGCGAGATTCTGATGAAAATGTGATGAACAAGAATGATGCTGTGAATTCTAAAAATGGGAATTCCAGGATTGAAGGAGATGAAAATGAGAAATTGGTGGTCATGGAGGAGAAGGCAGAGAATAGTGAATCGTGCAAAGATAGTGATATGTCAGTGGTTTCCCAACCCTCAATGCCTGAGGAGGAAGATCTTAGCTGGGATGCAATTGAGGATATTGGGAGCCATGATGAGAACAAAGGAGATGCAGTTGGAAGCATGAGTAGAGCTGATTTGCGTAAGCGGTTGAGTGCTGCTGAGGAAGACGAGGATTTGAGTTGGGACATTGAAGATGATGATGAACCAGCTAAATCATAATTAAGCCATGACATCAGGGCAAAAGCATTCTGAATGAATAACAGGTGCTTCACTCTCAGAATAATAAATTAAAGGTTTGCGATAAATGATTTATTTCATCATTGTAATTTGTTGTGTAAATATATTTATTTATTTATGTTTCTTGAACAGAAAATTGAAGTAAATGGATTCATGTTAGAAACACATTAGTATGACTTTTATAGAGTTTATTTTCTTCGATAGAATATTGCTAGTCTTTGCAGGAATTTGCTTGAAAAAATTACAGGAGAAAGCTCCTGTTATTTTGTGTTTTCAAACCTAATCTTGATCTTGTAATCTGCTATCTTTTTTTCAGGTTGTTCTTAAAATTATTATCAATAATTTTAATTTGTGTTGCTATGTTATGGATGAAGTTTTCACGTGGGGTACCTTTAGTAGTTGGCATGCTTCATGCATGCCCATGTTGTTGAGAAAGTTAAGCGGGTCCATTGCATGTTTTTTAAGCTATGATCAACCCCACTCCCAATTGAGTCGTTTTCATCCAATTGCTGCAACCGTTTGCTTTAACTACTCGATATTGTTCCCATCTTTTAGTTTTATCCATGAGCTTAAAAGTTAGCAATTATCTGTTTTGCCACCATACTGGTCATCCTTCATTTTCTCCATTGTGGTTCTGTTTAATTATATCACCCCTTGCACCCTTTGAAGTTATGGGCTATAACTTTTGCTATTTAGATTATTCTAGATTTGTTTTATTTTGTTTGCCTGTGTTCTTATGGAATCAACTCTTTCCTTTGCACACATGGTTATAAGTTTTTTTTTTTTTTTTTTTTTTGGTGAGTTGATTAAGACTTGGCCGCTTGAAAACTATTTCCTCTTTTATGTTCTGTCTGTAGCATGTGTTCACTGTCAAAGCATAGCACTGTCAAAGCATCATCATTACGGGCAATTTTAGCTAGCAAATGGAGAGTTGAGGTTGAGACTTGTGAACGGTACAATTTCAAATCAAGTCCTGTTTAGGTTTTATAGTCTTAGGTTTTGTATGGTATTAAAGTGCAGGTGTGAGATGAAGCTCTAGATATTAAATATTAACAGAAAATGAATGGGTCTTATTAAAAATTGGTTTTATGAAACTCTTTTTTACTTTTGTTTTTAAAGCACAGCATAAGCACCAAGTCTTCAGAGTCTGAAACGAAGCCTCAATAACATTCATACCCTCCAAAATTTAATGAGATTCTTCATCATCATATGATTAACCACGTGATTTTTCTCTTTCCTTTTTTTTTTTTTTAATTTCTTCTTTTTATACTTAGCATATTTGCTACAGAGGATATGTTTGTTTGGAGTTTATATTAATCCTGATCTAACCACCAGTGACAGTAACAAGAGGGCATTTATGGTTTGACGTCTAAGTTTGATGAAACAAGGACAGGGTGTTCAATGTTTATCATCGTAAACTAATTTCCTGTTTTAGGCTATTATATCTAATATAAAACGTCCATGTCTGAGTTATACTAAACTACGATGTTTTTCACTTTAGTCTAAAACTTTTTGAATTGAATTAAAATCGCTTTAAAACGGACTCATCACAGCTCTAATAATTAATTAGTAATAATCTATCATAATAACAGTCCCTAAACTTCGGACAAATTTGGGAAAGGAAAATTGATAGATACTTTTTGGGGCATTCGAAAATGGCAGATATTCCTCTAATATTTTTGAAACGGTAGATATTTTCTTAACTATTGGCAAACAAGAAATAATATCTGAAATTATTATGCATTCATATGAAATAATTATTTTATTTTTATATATTTAAAAATTATATTAATTGATTATTTTAATTAATTTATTAATATATAATAATCAATATACTCTTAAGATTTATTTTTTTCATAATCATATATTCAATATTTTTATAATTAGCCTTTAAATTATTATTAATATTGTAAATAATTTTATTGTTATTATATTAATAATATTTAATATCTTTTGAGAATATTTGATATTAAATTATATGTGTATAAATTATATAAATACTCTCAAAATTATAAATAATATAAATCATATAATATAAATATTATTTGGGTTTTATTTTTTAATTGATTGTTTTATAAATTAAGTATACTTAATTATAAATTATTTAAGTTATTTTATTCACAAATTAATACAATTATGTATAAATTATATAAATATTCTCAAAATTATAAATTATACAAACAATTAAAATAAATTCAACCTAATAATTGGATTTCACGAATATATTATTTATAATATTTTTTATATATAAATTTCAAATATTCAATATGACATATTCATTTATCAAAAAATATTCTCAAAATATAAATAATATAATTAATATAATTTAAATATTATTTAGGATTTATTTTAGTTGATTGTGTTATAAATTAATATAATGATAATAAAATTATTTTGAAATATTAATAATAATTTAGAGATTGATTATAAAAAATATTGAATACATAATTAAAAAATAAATCATAAGAATATATTAGCCATTATATAATAACAACTGGCTTAAAATTGTTAATTAATATACCTTTTGAATATGTAAAAGTAAAATAATAATTTTGCATGAATGTATAAAAATTTTAAAGAATATTTGTCGTTTGTTAATAGTTGAAGTAACTTCAAGAGTATTTGCCGTTTGCCAATAATTTGAGGAGTATCTACCGTTTTCACAGTTTTCCAATACATCAGAGTATCTACCAAAGAATTAAATTTATCTACTTATCCTAGAATATAAATGACAGTTTTAGCCCACTCAATTACGCACCTAGATTCACTAAAAATAAAATAGAGTTCAATTTGGGTTAATATTCTCTTCTCTTGAAGTTGAAATGCTCCTGGTACGTTTTCTCCTCTTCTTTTATCTATCTTGAATTACTTAATATATTTCCGTTTGAACTCCTTTCAGAAATAGTATTTCATTGAATTGCTTTTCAGAAATACAGTTCTGTCGCACAGCAGACTCGAGACTCTTCGAGTACCTTTGCATGCATTAATGTTTCGGCATTCAACAGGTATTTGCAAAAATCAACAAAAATTAATTAAGCAGCAGCAGCAGCTAGCAGCTAGCAGCATCATAATATTACTATTATGTATGCATCAATATCTATTTATCTACACTGAGCAGGCAACGAGTAGCAATAAGTGCAAAAATGATCAATCTGAAAATAATCATATATTATATTATTATAGATATGTACCCGACCGAAATATATTATATATATGTATCTCTATAATTAATTAGAAGTGAGTCATATAATAAAAGATTATGCAATTGTAATGGAGGAGGGTAGGAAACAAAAACCTAGTAAGTTAAAAATTAATGTAGCATCCGAAGAATCTTGATTGTGCTGATAAAGAGGCCATAAAAGTCCCAGAAAAGATGAGCAGACGCTGCTGTATAGCCATCATCATCAAAATGCTTCAATATCTTCTCGGTGTCATATAGTAACAACATCAACAATACCAGAACACTCACTCCACCCTCAATTGCGTAGCTAAAAGGGCTAGGATTCAAAATCTGCACGCATAATTTATTCATTCATTCATTTCAGAATCCAGATAGACAACATGAGATATATATTGATATGCATTAATTACGAGATGTGCCTTCAATATATACAACACAAACATTCATTCATTCATTTCATATTATCACAACTGACCCGGATCAAACTGGCAATGATTGGGGCAGTGAAAGAGTATTTGGATGGTCTGAAACAGCTCAAGTCCCTCCCCTTCACTACAACTTGGAATTCAGCGATCACAAATGGTATAAAAAGCAAGGCGAAGGCTTGCATTAACCCTCCAAGCATCAGTAATCCTGTTAAGCAACCAATACAAAAACCCCTATCAGTCATTACGTACAATATTAATGGGATGGGGATATTAATTCAAATTAATCCACCTAAATAAGATGGCTACAAACCATTCGAATTGGCTAGGTGTACATAGGCCAAGGCTGCACCAAGGGCAGCATTTACCCCATTGACAAGTATTTCAAGTGCTATAGAGTTCAAAATGTCATTCTTGAATGCTTGGCATGTTGGTAACACTAATAATATTAATACAATCAAATGTCAATACCAACAATAAAAGATTAAAAAAAAAAAAAAACTTAAAACATAAGGAGAATTGGAATTATTAGTTTACTTACAGAAGGCCCCAGTCAACAGAAGAGAGAATAACTGAAAATAATTTTCATTCAAGGCTGCAGTTATTTGAGGACACATTTTCATGGCTCCATATGCAACACCACTTGACAATAGTTGAACCGCTAAAACACCAAAAACCTTCGCAATAAATCCAGATCTTTTCGAGACAACATCCTTATCACCCATTTCCTTTAAGTCATTCGCCAAATCCCCAAGCTTTGCAAATTTCTTTGCTTCTTCTCTTAAGCTGTCCTTTAACTCTTCAAATATCTTCTTTTCTTCTTCACTCAACCCCTCAAAAAGTTCCATAATTTTCTTAATTCCTTCTTTCTTCAAGTTCTTTGTAAACTCCATCATTTTTCTCATTTCTTCTTCTTCCATTATTGAGGCTTCGAAAAACTTAATGTATTTCTTCATTTCTACTTTGCTCAATCCCTCCAAAAAATATCTAACTTTTTTCCTTAAAACCTCTGCAAGTTTATTTTTTTCCTCATCTTTATTCTTTTTTTCTTCGCTGAAGCCCTCAACAAGCTCATAAAATTTTATTTTTTCTTCCCGGCTCAAACTTTTAAAAAAGCCTTTAATATTTTTCTTATCTTCTTCGCCCAAGTCCCCGCCCTTTGTAAACATTTGCAGTACCTGCTGTGTTTCTTCGTTCTTTACGACAAGCCTATCAATTCTCTTCATTCCTTCTTCGCTCAAGTCCTCTAGAAGCTCCCTAATTTTCTTCCTTTCTTCTTCACTCAGTCCCTCCACATACTGACGAACTTTCCCTTCTTGTATTTCACTCAAATTCTGCAAAAACTTACTAATTTTCATCTTTCCTTCTTCGCTCAATCCCTCCACAAGTTCACCAGTTTTTACTTCTTCTTCTCCGTTCAAACCCTCCACAAACTCATTTTTTTCTTCTTTCAATCCCAACAAAATCTTACTAATTGTCATCTTTTGTTCTTCACTTAAGCCCTCCACAAACTCAACAATTTTCTTCCTCTCCTCTTCGCTCAAGCCCCCCAAAGGCTCATCACTTTCTTTCTTCTCTTCTTCTTCACTCAATCCCTCCACAAGCTCACAACTTTTCTTCTCTTCTTCTTCCGTCAAACCCTCCTTTTCATTATCACAGGTGCCGGCAGCCGCTCCGTCTATTGCAGTTGTTTTGTTTTTCGGCGGTGATATTCTCTTTTGGTTAACGATGATAGGAAAAGTTTCAAGGGGTTTGTAACGGTGGAAGTGGGAGAGCCCGCAAAATGGAAAGGTTCTTCGAGCAAATCGAACCCGTCGGGATAGCAACGGCCTTGAAGAGGAGATTTGAACCGGCCTGGTGGCAGAGCATGAGAGGACCGGGGGGGAACGGACACGGGCCGGATTGGATTGCATTTTTTTAGGGCTTTTTTTCGCGCGCAGAGATGATAGCTACCTAGGCTAGGGTTCAAGGTCTTAAACAGATGAGCAAGCAATCATTCCAAGGGTTTTAGTATTTATTTTGCATGCTGAGGAGTACTACGCTTCTGCTTGCTTTTTGATTTTGATTGGTATTGGAATTTATATATATATATATATATAGTTGTATTTCATTACAATTAGTGGTTACTCTTACCCTTACCATATCACTAAATAATAATTATGGTATGATTTTTATCATGTAAATTAAAATAAAATAATGAAAGAGTCATAATTTTATTAAAACTATAATAATTAATCTAAATGGGATGTCAAGTCATATACCGCTTCATTCTTGATTAAAATTCCTTAGCAAATAACAATATTACTCTAGTCTTTAATTTCAATATTTCAATTGTATCTTATACATTTTTGTTTATTTATAGATTATTGTATTTTTACAAGCTGTGCTAGCATAGCACATACGTAAAATTAATTTAAAAATATGAAAGGTAGTCAATCTTGAACTTAATTTGATGACGAAGATGATGCAATTAATGCATATATATATATATATATATATAAAGAGAACAAATAAACTTGATTTGATGGAGGTTGAGACATTTATATATATATATATATATATAAAGGATAGGATTAGTGTTCCTTGTATATATATAAATTTGATTTGATGTATTTATATTTAATAGTTTATAATTGATATAAACTTTTATATAAGATAAAAGAGTTTGATAATTTGTCGTCTATATATATATATATATATATAATCAGTCATCTTTTCTTCCCCATGTCTTCTGTAAAATAGTCATATATTTTTGTGAAAATTATGTCTAGGTCCGGCCAGCTGTCAATAATAATAGCTGTTGTTTTGATTACTTTCATCGCAATTATTTTCTAGCTAGGTAAGAATTTTTTTATTATTTTCTAAAGTATCATACGCAAACACTTTCTTCTCTTTTGCATTTTTTTTTGATAAGCCAGCAAATTAGGTAGGCAAATTTATTAATTAAAAAAACCATAACACAGCAAGAAATCAAAATCAAAATGGGGGACAGATAAGCCTCACCCTTGAACCATAAACAGAAAAACAAAAAGCAGAGACCAAAGAAAATTAAGTAAATCTATAGTATGGAACCCGTTTGCATCATGAGCAAGGAACCTGCCAATTTGAGAAGGAGAAGTAGACCACCAATGAAGATCGTTACAATGCAATCCCAGGTTGGCCAAAGCATCAGCTACCGAATTTGTTTCCTGGAAAGTGTTAGAATTTCTAAAAGTCATCTTAGTAATGTAGTGCCGGCAATTGAACCGCCGAGTTTGTAAAGACCAAGGAGGACAAAGGGAATCATTCATGAGGAGACGAATGACCAACAAAGAATCACATTCAAGCCAAAGATTACACCATCCCTTTTCGTAAGCCAACTCAATAGCCAATATAACAGCCATTATCTCAGCAAAATAAGCCGTCTGATGACCTAAAGACAAACCATAGCCACCAATATAATCCCCCAAATGGTTAGGAAAAACTCCACCACAAGCAGCATCCCCCGGATTACCCTTTGCCAAACCATCAGAATTTGCCTTGATCCACCCAACTGGAGGAGGATACCAGCGAAGAATAAGGACCTTGGGAGCCTTTCCAAACTGCCAAGCTATACCCAGATCAGCCAAAACGGCTCTATCCGAACCAAACTTCACAAACCCAGGGAAAAATTTCGCAAAATAATGGAGGTGAGCCAAGATATCTGAAGTTAACTTGCGGAAATTGATAATGTGTTTCGATCCTCTTCTTTTATGCTATGTCGCTATTGCTAATGCACTGTTGTTTTTTTTTTTTTTTTTTTCCTTCTATTTTGAGCTTAAATTTTGTAGTCCCTGGAGAGTCCAATAGTTTTCCAGCTCAAATCTTGGCTTGGCACCTGTGACTGCATGCATGCCTTCAATGAAATCTTATTCACAAGCTTTGACAAATCAGTTCTTTCACTTACTTAGCAACAGAGAAAACTTATTGCTTTTACAAGAACAAAATTATTTGAGTCCAAAAAGAAATGTATATATGAGCTTATAAATAGAAAAAATTACACAATATTAGTCCAGGAGACAGGCATAAATTTAGGTGCCTACTCCATAAAGGTAGTGATTGAGCTGATAAAGGGAGCATATAGCATTCCAAAGATCTTGCTTGAGAAGATAACGAAGCCAGATAGCATCACTAAAACTTTGATTGAGACGATAAATAAGCAATACATATCTAAGAACAGATGAGCAGATGCTGTCATATACTCATCATCCTTGTAACGCCTCAACATCATCCAGCCATCATCACATAGAAACGAGAACATCAAACCACTGAATCCAATGTCAATTGCTACAGAAATAGGGCCTGGGTTCACAATCTGCATTGTAATACCACATCCTTAATTTGTATAAATGACCATTTCAATGCATGCAATACATATAGACATTCATCTCTTGCCACCAACTGCGCTTAGTTAAATCAATATACATCCCAATGTATGGATGAAAGTTTGTTTCATTATACTAATGAGCAAGGAAACACAAAACAACATAATCTATATAACAAAAGACTGTAGTAACAGTTGCACAAAAGAATATGACAACTCACCTGGATAAAACTAGCAATAACAGCAAAAGTTACTGGAAAGGACGAGGATAGTTGTTACAATATCTTCTGAGTCCTTAGAAGCAGTCCAGAGACCGACGCAAATTAGTAGAGCAAACATAGCTAAGGTTGAAACTAATGCCCCCAACGTAATTATTCCTGTCAATAATCATCACAAAGAGCCATCAGTAGTGGAATGTAATTGAGGGTGAGGGTATTTTTGGTACTGCCCGCTTATTATTCCTATCAATAACCATCACAAAAAGCTTTAAGGGTATATATGTGCTTGTTTATACTTAAAAACTTTGACAGAAAAGCTAAAACCGTTGGGTAAATATCAACTATCAGTGAAAATTTTCCACTAATATTTGAAATCATGAGTGTCTATTCCAAACATTACCCTAGGACTGTATATTAAACATAATTATAAAATTAGCAAGAATACAAACCATTTGAATTGGCTATATGTATATTTGCTAGGACTGCACCAATGGAAACAATAGCTACATCGAAAATTCCCAGAAACAAGGTGTTCAGGATGCTCTTTTCCGCACGGAACTCATGTCCTTGAAAGCTCTCAATGTTGGTACGACAACTAATACAAATGGGAAATTTCGGTATAATAATTAATAAACAAATTAAAATGACCATAAAACAAAATGAAAATCAAAGAGATTGGGTTTAACATTCACATACATAAGCCACCAGTAAACAGCATAGAGAACAAATAAAAATAAGTTTGCTGCAAGGCTGCAATTATTGCAGGGTTCGTTCTCATGGCTGTATATGCAACACCGCCTAACAACAACTGGGCCGCGAAAATACCACACACCTTCTTTATAAAACCAGTTCTCTTTACAAAAACCAACATAAACTTCCCAATCTTTTTTATAATCTCCTTTTCTTCTTCGTTGAAGCTCCTAAGCCAATCTCTAATTTTCGTCATTCTTCTTGGTCCAAGTCTGCATGTTTGATTGTCGTCTTTTCTTCTCCCAAGAAGCCCGTAACAAAATCTACTGTTTTCCTCAAATCTTCTTTATTACAAATTTCCAAAAACTCAAGCATTTCCTTCTCTTCTTCTTCGCTCCAGGCCTCCACAAAGTCACTATTTTTCTTCTTTACTCTTTCATCTGCAAAGGTGCTGTCAGCCACTCCGTCTATCATTCTTGGTTTGTTGTTTGGTGGTGATGTTCTCTCCCGGGTGGTCGTCGTGATTTTCTTTGGCAAAGTTGCATGGATGTGTGAGAGGCTGCCAGAAAGTTCTGTTCTTGGAGTGAAACCTACCCGCCGGAAAAGTACCGGCCTTGAATAGCCGATTTGACCCGGCCTGGTGGCGCAACAATTAAGTAGAGGAGAGAGGCAGATACAGGTCAGGTTAGAAAGCATTCTGGGTTTCCTTTTCTTCCACGGACAGAGATTTTACTTTTAGGGTTTCAGCTTCAGAGATAAAAATGAAGAGGAAACTTTTGCCGGGTTTTATTTTTATTTTATTCTGCAAGAGTTGTTCTATGTATCACGTTACAGCCTCTGAATCGTATTGGTTAAAATATCGATTAAAATTATTTTCTCTCTCTTTTAATTATTGCTCGCTACAGCTACAGTACTAGGACCCTTTTTATTTTTATTTATTTATTTATACTAAAATACTGAAGTTATTGCATAGGACCAAAGTTCAATGAGCAATAAGAGAAAACATGTATTGATTTGCAAAAAAGGCCGAGTAGCAATACAACCAACGGTAGTCAGTAAGAACATCAGGCATAGGAGATATACGGACAAGGTGCGTTATTTCATGTGATTAATTTCGTCCGTAGAGAGACTTGATTGAGCTGATAATGAAAGCAGTTATCATTCCTAAAACCATGTATGCCCATATGTAGGGGCGAGATATCATCCATAAAGCCTTGGTTGAGAAGATAAAGAGGCCAAACATATGCAATAAAAGATTGGAAGACGCCATCATGTATTCATCTTGGTCATAACGCTTCAAGATCATCCAGGTGTGACACATTACAAACAAGCTGAATATCAGGCCATATAGTCCCATTTCGATTGCAGCTGTAATAGGTCCTGGATTGACAATCTGCGTTTTTTAATATAAAGACACATAAGTAATTTCACACACCCATATATCGAGTCTTGGAATGAGAAGACGGAAATGAATAAGATGACTCTGCTGATCACCTGGATAAAACTAGCAATGGGAAGAACAATGAGCATAGTTTTAGAAGAAACGGGTGATCCAACAGAGCTCAAGTCCTCGTGATACACCACAAATGCGCAGAAAGTGAACAGCACTAAGAAAACAGAGATAGCTAAGGTGAAAATTAATGCTGCCAGCATAATTATTCCTACAATCAGGAAATACAATGTAGTTATGGACTGTTTATTAATTGACAAAAGGCTATATCAATTCTGAGAATGAGAAATCTAGCTAAAAGGAGAAAGAATAGAATAGAAACCATTCGAATTTGCTAAGTGTATATCAACCAAGACTACACCAAGGGAAATAGTAGCCACATTGAGAAGTCCCTGGATTGAGTTCTTCAAAGTGCTCTTCTTCCGAATAATGCCCATGATCTTGGAAGCTTGGGATGTTGGTAAGAAACCTGTACGATATCATTGTCAAAAATTATTGCCCGAAAACCCCAGAAAGAAGCGTAAAACAAATAAGCATTAACACTTACATAAAATTACATACACATGCAGCCAGTGAACAGAATAGAGAATAAACAAAAATAATTTTCCTTCAACACGATGGTGATTGGAGGGCACATTTTGATGGCTGCATATACAATGCTACTCAACAACAATTGACCCTCTAAAATGCTAATCACCCTTCTCAGAAAACCAAATCTCCGCCCAAGATTAACCAACGCCACCACAAGCATTTTTTCTTCCTCGCTCAAGTGCTTCATAGAATCGTTTAACATTCTAATTCCTTTCATTTTTTCCTCACCGAAGCTTTCGAGGAACTGTGTAATTTTCTTCTTTTGTTCTTCAGTAGGGTTATCCAAAATCCCTCTTAACATCTTCTTATGTTGTTCGCTCCATCCCTCGTAAATTTCACAAAATTTCTTCTTTTCTTCTTCGCTTAAGCCTTCCACTTCTACACCTTCAAAGGTGCTGGCAGCCTGTTCGCCTATATCTCCCCGTTTGCTGTTGTTTTGAGGTAATATTTTCTCTCGGCTGGAGGTGACGGTGATGATTTTCTTAGGAAAGGTTTCATGGAGGTGAGAAACGCTGCTAAACGGATCCGTTCTTGGGAAGAAACAAACCAATCCGGTAAGTGAAACTGGCCTTGAAGAGAGAATGTGACTGAAACGGCTCGGAGAGGAAAGGAGAAGCGGAGAACGGCGGATACGCGTCAGGTTAGAGAGCATGGTTGCTTTTCTGTTTTTTTTTTTTTTTTCTCCTTGTGGTCACATGCAGAGTTCTGACTTTGCGTTCGAGGGTTTAAAGAGACGAGCACTTAGCACCACGTTTCTGTTTTTGAGTGGTCGTAAATATTATGAATTGTTTTTTCCTCAGATACCAGTTTTGTAGAAGACAGTGCCAGGGCCAACATAATGCTGCAGAAATTTGTTTTCAAAGCGAGGCTCTGCTACTGCTGTGGCATTTGAATCAAGGCATAAACAGAGAGCAGATCGGAGGACAGAATTAATTTCAGAACCTTTAACAAATTAGGCCATTGAAATGGAATACACATACATACATAGCATTCATTAAGAAGGCTCCACATTCATAATTCAGTTTTGGTTTATAGTTACTAGGCGACGCTGACTTGATTTTTCTTGAAGCTAGCTAATGTCTAACAAATAACGCTTGATGCTGGTATATTAATGTAATATAGAGAGCTTAGCGCAACATAAACCAATTTAATTAATTCGTTGCCAGTGAACAGAAGACAGAAGCTCTTAGAAACTCCGAAATTTTCATTTTTAATGATGAACATGGCTGTTAGTTGAACCTCTGAAAAAATTTCCCACATTGTTAAAAGCATCATTTATGGCGAATAAAGTCATTATGCCTGGGCTTGAGACTCTGAAACGGTAAGTGCATAATTAGTAGTCTTTCCTATTTTCTGCTATTACTGTAACATGTCTAGGATCAGGCCTGTCAATAGTTGCCGTTTTTTGGCCTTTTTTAATCTATCTTTTTCTGTCTGAAAATGATATGCATGATACAGAATATTTACCACCTTGATAACTTCATTCTTCCATGTAGCCTGTGCGGAAAGAGATACATGTATAGCTTGGCAACGACATTTCCAAAATTAATAACAACAAAATTTTGAATAAACAAGTTGAAGAGTACCCAAAAGATACAAGCATTGGAAATCTAGTTCTTAACCAAATGGCATCTTTGTGATCTTCACTGAGCTGATAAAGAGGCCAAGTAGCTAGGGTAAAACCTTGATTGACGTAATAAAGAAACCATAAATGTCTAAGAAAAGATGGGCAGAGGCTATTATATACTCATCTTCCTCAAAATGCTGCAAGACCAACGCAGTGTCCTCTACTATACAACCCAAGAATATACCTGTATTGACCCAAGCGTCATTTGTTGCAGCAATGGGGTTTGGGCTGAAAATATGCAGATTATAAAGCAGAATACCACATATCACAGACAGACCAAGTAATCAAATTTCAACACCAAATAGTCATGAAATCGTTTGCTGGAAAATCAATTTCTGCAAAAGATTAATAAAAAAAAAAACGACCTGGATATAGCTGGAAATGACTGAAATGGTAACTGCAGTGACAGAAAATGAGGAGATTACTACTAATACGTTTCTTTTTTTATTGGTTTGTAAATATTACGTATTTCGTTTTTCTCTAGTATCAGTTTTGTACGAAAACAAAGGACAGCAATCCTGCAGATTTTGTCTCGTTAGCGAGGCACTGTTGCTATTTCAATGTCAGAAATCAAGGAAATGACAGATTTTCAGAACATTATCCGCTAAGGAATAGGGACCTGGGCTAATAAGACATTGGCTACGATTATATTATATAAGCACACTTAATTTATACTGCCGTATCGCAGCAATTACACGTTAATCAATGTAAGACCAAATGGTTTATTGATACTGAATCAACTATTTATGTACAATTTTGTGTCCTTGTTGAGTAAAATCATTAATTCTAACCCAAGAATTAAAAAGAGTGAAAAGAAAACGAGATCGTGAGGATGAAGGAAGCTTGTCAACAGTCAGAAGAATATAATATATAGACAGAAAAGGGTCAGAATTGATTAATTTTGACGTCAACGGCTTTTGGATAACCATGATTATATGATTATTGGCTAATTAATCTTTCAGGCCGATAAATTGTTTCCTAATTAACTAAATAATAATCAACTAATTAATGTGCGCCAATTCTCTTGATCTAAGTAATTTATACAATTTTAATTACAGTGTTCAGGCAGTGTTCGATCTATTCAGTAAGACACGTTATGTGATACATGTAAGAAAGCGTGCTTAGTTTTTAATATTTGTATAGTCTGGGCGCTGTTTTCTTTGGGTTTCATTTAGGTGTCTTAGACTCTAAAGTATTCCTTATAATCTAATCCAAACATCTGTATCTTTCTCTATACGTGTATGTATAAATAACCTACATTCTCAGCGTCTTCCCATCATCAACTCATACAGTCGTACTTATTAAATCAAATCAAATTCTTGCTGGACACCATAATCGATTTCTCTCGGAAAAATGATGAAGTGCTTCATTTTTATCAACATATTTCTTCTTGCTCTCTCTGTTACCTGGCATTCATCATCTGCGACAACAAACTGCTTTGGAGCAAAAGGGAATCGTTCCACCCAAGCATTTATTAAAGCATGGGCTGCAGCTTGTGCCTCCACTGAATCAAACACAATATACGTGCCAAAAGGAAGGTATTTGCTCGGCTCCATAGCTTTTAAAGGTGACTGCAGAAGCTCTGATATTACTTTCCAGATTGACGGAACACTGGTGGCACCGGCAGATTACCGTGTGCTTGGTCAAGCTGACAATTGGCTGGGCTTTGAAGGAGTTAGCGGTGTTTCCATCGTCGGCGGGGCACCACTTGATGCTAAGGGATCTTTGCTGTGGGCTTGGAAAGCTGTAGGCAATAATTGTCCCAACGGAGCAACGGTATTACATATAATTAATCAGTTTGTTTTCATTTATTTTATTTTATTTTGTTCAAGAATGTCTGAGCTTAGCACATATGTTGCGCGTGGGTACTGCAGACATTGAACTTTACCAACTGCAACAACATCAGGATCAACGGACTGATATCACTAAAAAGCCAGATGTATCACATTGTTATCAACGGCTGCCAGGACGTGCATACATATTTAAGGAGTTAAGGTTATAGCTGCAGGGGACAGCCCAAATACAGACAGTATCCATGTCCAATTATCGAGAAATGTGATGATCATGAATTCCTGTGTTAAAACTGGGGATGACTGTATCTCCATTGCCCTGGGACCAAGAAGTTGTGGATTGAACGTGTCAATTGCGGCCCTGGTCATGGCATTAGGTACTTGTGTTTACAAAAATCCCCAATTCCAAATACAGTGTAAAATATTCTAAACATAAATATAAATATATAAATATATTTTTTAATTTTCAAAAACACTTTTAACTATTATTTAAGTAATAAGCAAGGATTTTGTCTTGTGATTTACAGCATTAGGAGCCTGGGCAAGGATACGTTGGAGGAAGGTGTGCAAAACGTGACAGTTAAGAAAAGAGTTTTTACAGGTACCCAAAATGGGTTGAGGATGAAGTCATGGGCCAGAGCAAGCAATGGATTTGTTCAAGGCGTTCGATTTATTGGTGCCATTATGCAAAATGTACAAAATCCTATTCTCATCGACCAAAACTACTGCCCATGCAACTTAAATTGTCCTGGTCAGGTAAGTAAATACTCTAAATGCATCTCTTTGTAAACAATTAAAATTTCTTCATGATCACTTGTAAATAGAAAAATAGTATCACGAAATTTTTTTCATTCTATTCTTTTTATATAACAGGTATCAGGAGTAAAAATTAGTGATGTTATGTATCAAGAAATTCGAGGAACATCTACCACACCAATTGCTATAAAATTTGATTGCAGCACCAAAAACCCTTGCAAAGGGATAAGATTACAAAATGTTAATTTGACATATTTGAATCAAGTGGCTCAATCGCCTTGGACTAATGTTATTGGAAAAGCATTGTGTTTGATTAAGCCCAGTAGTTGTCTTTAATTACTCACCAGAGAAAACAAATAAATAAATATATCGTGTCAATAATGTAAATTATTGCACATTATTCTTTTTATTATCAGTTGTTTTCTTTGACTACGAATCTTCACCACTCTGTGCTTCAACCGCTTGATAAATATAGTAATCAATACATTGCTGTATTGTACTCTCAGGACGATATATACATATATATATATACACACATACACATACATACATCAATTTATCAGATCATTTTCTTAGAAAGAAAACGTAATCTGGTTCGAATTACGAATCATAAATGGTTGCCTACTGCAAAGATTTAATTTGGGAACACTGAGGATCCGAGCAAAGACTGCATTCTTGGATTTCCATTTGCGGTCCAAGATAATGTATACTGCAAAAGATTTAATTTGAGAATTAATTATTATTAATCATAGTTTTATATAGGGTAAATGCCCGTTACCTCCCTGTTTTTTCAGCCAATACCCAATTATTTCTCTATATTTTTCATAATACCCCATCACCCCCTTGATTTTTATTTTTTTTTCGATTTTATTCTTCAGTTCAATTAATTTACAAATGATAAAATAAAAAATATTAGAAATATTAAAGGGTAAAATTGAAATTCAGGAAAGTGATGAGGTATTAAAAAAAATATAGGGAGTAATGGGACATTGGCTGAAAAAGTAGGGGAAAAATGGGCATTCTCTCTTTTATATATCATACACAAAATAATAATTACCTTTTAATTAATTTTATTTTATATTCAATTCCTTTAGTATTCTAATATAAAAACAAGCTGACAAAATCAAGGAATATATATATATATATAATATATATAACTGAAAATAATAATGATAGTAAAGGCAAAAGAGACAGGTTGTATAACATTTACATGTTCGTTACAAAAATAGCAGGATCGGGGTGAAAACCGTGAAGAATGGATGTTGAGTGTAAATCTCGCAAACTGCGAGTATAACACCAGTGAAAAATAACTGAGCAGCCGGATTACACTACGCCGGTACCTTGTTGATCGAGTTCTCCTCATCAAATTCAATGGTAACATAGGCTATTATAATTAAAATAAATGTTAAATTAGAGATTAAATTATTATAATTAAAAAATATAATGTAAAAAATTAATAAAATTAGAATTAAATTTTTATAATTAAAAAAATTTGTATCTTATTATATTATTTTGTAAAAGTTTTGAGATATAAATGATAATAATTTAACAAGTTAATTGTAAAATAAAAATTAAAGATATCTATTTATTTACTCAAATATAAAAATATTTTTTTTTTCAAATATAATGAATATATATTAATGTCCTAAAATAAAATCATCAATATAAGTCTTTGATGATAATTATTAAATATTAATACTTATAAAACAAACGAAGTGAACAAGCAAGAGAAAAAATGATATTAGTGATTGATTATCGTCCAGATTTGGTCATTTAATTAAGACAGCAAAGCTTACCATTATAATTAATAACTATTACTTAATTTGCACCAACTTTACTCAGCTGATTCTTTGTCATTTTTTATTATTTGGCCTCGGGTGTGAAGAATCATAATAAATAATTTACAGGCAGTTTAATGCGTATAGATCTTCGGTATCATCTGTCCAATTATTTTCACCTACTAAAATCATCTTAACGACAGAAATTAAGAATAAGAACCGAAAGGATACAATTAAATACAAATAAATAAAAAGAACCGTAAAGATTAAGACAACTTGTAATAAAAAAGTCAGACCGGTACGTCAAGTATGATACACAATTTGATTACTACTAAGAGACGCCCTGAATTGATTAATTCTCACGTCAACGGCCTCTATCCGATACAGGTTAATGTATAATATATAACTATTTAGTCATCATGAAAATTAATGACGAATTGTTTCTAATTCACTCAATAGAAATGCTAAGCAACTATTTTCCATTTTTTTTCGAAAATTAATAATAATAACATCAAAAGTATTATGAATTCAACTAGCTCAATAAAGCATCTCAATTAATGGTAATTAAAAATGAAAATTTAAGGAAGATAATAAAATTTTATTTAGTTTTAAATGCTGAACGGCCAATACCTTCATTTTCTTTAGCCAAATGTATACCAATTGTTATTAAACCAATCAGACTTGAGGTTATCTAATTCTTCACGTGTAGATGTATCAGTTAGTAAAAAGTCATGCCTGCAAACCCACAACTTCCATCTACGTTAATTCGGCTGCGCACTAAGAATTACATAATATGATACATTGTAATAATGTATTAGTTCCGGCGCTGCTATCTTTTGTGCTTCATTCAGGTTTGTTAAACTCTACACTGTTCCTTCTTAAATTATTATCCAATTAAAAACGTCTGTATCTTTCCATATATGTACTAGTATAAATAACCTACCTTCTATATTTGTTCCCATCAACCAACAACTCATCCTGATTGAATCAAGTCAACTTCTTCCAAGCTACCATTATCGACCTCTATTTCTTTTGTCTCATGAGTTCAGAGAAAATGATGAACTTCTTCGATCTTCTATTCATATTTTTCTTCGTGCTGTCTATTAACTTGCAGCCAGCATCTGCGACCGCAAGAACGAACTATAATGTTTTAAGTTTTGGAGCCAAAGGGAATGGTCGAACAGACTCCACCCAAGCGTTTATCAAAGCATGGGCAGCAGCCTGTGGCTCCACAGAATCAACCACAATATATGTGGCAAAAGGAAGGTATTTGCTTCGATCTATGGCTTTCAAAGGTGACTGCAAAAACACAGATATTACCATCCGGATTGACGGAGCACTAGTAGCTCCGACGGATTTCCGTGTGCTTGGTCAAGCTAACAATTGGCTTAGCTTTGAAGGGGTTAGCGGTTTTTCCACAATAGGTGGGGCTCTGGATGCGAAAGGACCTACTTTGTGGGCTTGCAAAGCAGCAGGCAGCAATTGTCCCAATGGAGCCACGCACAGTATTACATAATTTTGCTTCACGTTCGATTTCCTGTTCTTTTTATTTTCATTATGTCTCAATTGAGGAAATATCTCCATTGTGTGTTAGTGCAGACATTGAGCATTACCAAACTCCAACAATATCAGGATCAACGGACTTTTGTCCTTTAACAGCCAAATGTTCCACATCGTGATCAACGGTTGCCAGGATGTACGCATTGAAGGAGTTAAGGTCATAGCTGCAGGGGACAGCCCAAATACGGACGGTATCCACGTTCAGTTGTCGAGAAATGTGATGATCAGGAACTTCTCCATGAAGACCGGCGATGACTGTATCTCCATTGGCCCTGGCACCAAAAACTTGTGGATTGAACGCATCAATTGCGGTCCTGGTCATGGCATTAGGTTAGCGTATAAACCCCTCCATTAATATAATCTGAATATTTTTCATGTTTATTTAACTAGGAAACTCCTCCTAACACCATTGACTATGGGTGTATCACATTACAGCATTGGGAGCCTAGGCAAGGATATGGATGATGAAGGTGTACAAATCGTGACAGTTAAAAAGACTATGTTTACGGGTACCCAAAATGGTTTGAGGATAAAGTCATGGGCTAGACCCAGCAACGGATTTATTCAAGGTTGTGCGATTTATCGGGGCTGTAATGAAAAATGTGCAAAATTCTATTGTTATAGACGAAAACTACTGTCCTCACAACTTAAATTGTCCTGATCAGGTGAGAAAATTATTCTCAACGAGTACTGCTTCTTTAGAAATATAAGTTTTAGAATCCACGCTTTATAAATAAAGAAAAAAATAAGTAATTTTGTTTCTTTTTGTATATTTCAGATATCTGGAGTAAAAATTAGTGGGTCATGTATCAAGGAATTCGAGGAATGTCTGCAACACCAATTGCAATAAAATTTGGTTGCAGCACCAAATATCCATCTAAAGGGATATGACTGCAAAATGTAAACTTGACATATTTGAGTTAAGCGGCTCTATCATCTTGTTCTAATGTTATCGGAAAGTCGCTTGGATTGGTTAAACCTAATAATTGTTTGTAAATATTTTATAAAGGAAAAAAACTTTTTGTATATAAAGTAAAGTAATGTACATCATTCTTATTGATGAAATCTCGCGTAATTCGAAATTATGATGGGTCTTGAGTAATTTGAAGGTCAAAATAGACTGATAGTGAACCGAAATAAAAAATTTAATAATAATTAGTAAATTTCATACCGTGGCATGTGATTGCAACCATGCGCTATCTGCATTTATAATCTCTACAAATTATTGTGGATTTTTTGGTTACCACTCATGTATATGAACTCATATTTAATAAATTTTTATTTTTGATATTTTTACTTTACCATATGCATAAATATACACAAATGTTAGTACACCTCAAGTTAAATGAAGTATGAATTGGACTATCCATTAGGGATAACGTTATTAGTTTTTTTTTTTTTTTCCCCAATTGTGTCAATATATTACTTTGTTTTGAATTATATTAAGAGTAGTGCTATGTATTACGTACACAAATTCCTATACAAATAAATCAGTTGATGTAGCAGTGTTAAATTATTATAACAATAAAATTGTCACACTAATTTGTATATATATAATTAACATAACAATTTGTACCCCTAGTATTATTGTTATATATATTAAATAATTGTCATGATCTTGATTCACATGTGAAAACGTTATTCTGGTCAGACATCATCCTAACGGTGGTGCCTAGCTATAAATTTTAGCATTCAATATATTGTTCTACTGTACTCTGATTCAATCTCGCGTCATAGGTGTTGTCACTGTGCAAAATAGTAATTAGAAGAAAACAGTCAAACAAGTTGAAGAGCAACATATGGTTCTCAAAAGCATAATTTTAATTAGCCTGACATAATTAATTAAATACGTTAATTTGAGAAATTTTTATCCGGGAAACTAGCTAAACCTTTAACATTAGCGTGGTTAAAGCATTTGTTATCGACCAGAAAAGCTTAGCTATGATCATGAATAAGTTCACAGATGGTGTTATATGATCACCAGAGTCAACATAACCTTCCTTGTCGTTTTCGTCAAAGCCCTTCAACAGCTTTTGAGTTCGGTGAAATATAGCCACGGAATTAAATATGGGTTCGAGTGCAAAAACAAGTGCAGTAGAAATAGGACTTGCCCTGGTTACCTTAAAAAATAGTGTTATATTTAGTAATATTAAAGAGACCAATCCAGTGTTCGAAAGTATTAATTACGTATAACATACTATGCTATATGCCCGTATTTGAGAAAAATTTACCCCGATAACTGACCTGGATAGGAACAGCAACTGTTTGAACAAGCAAAAGCCTAATGAACAATGCTAGAAGATAGGTGAACGCCTTGCCCTTCTTTTCAGAAGTCCAGAAAGCGAACATTGTTGCCGTAGCAACCATAGTTGAGGTTGCAGTTACTGCTGTAAGTATTAATTTTCCTGGAAGCACCCGTAATTGCAAGAAGATATACTTCAGGCCGTTTTCTTTTGAAAGCGAAAATTAAAATCTAAATGGAGCAAGAATATAAATTACCATTCAGATTGGCTTAAGTCTACACCGACCAGGACAATAGCACCTACACCGAAAACTCCTAGAAAGAAAGTGTTCATGCGTTTCCAATAGTGATCGAACATAGTATAAACTGCAAAGATTTTGGGAATTACTTAAATATATAAAAATAAAATCAATAAAGTACGTATATAGTATAAGCATGGGTACGTAAAAATTACATACACGTTCCAACACCTAACAGGAGATGGGAGTAAGCTTTAGTCGGGCCTGGAGGGTAAATTTTGCATCCTGCGTATACAACGCTGATGAACAATAATTGAGCGGCTAAACTTTTGTAAACCTTCTTTATAAAATCCCATCTCTATCCCTTATCTCCCACTTTCTCTACCTCTCCGGTTTGGATGTTAGTAGCAGCTCGTCGGTAAATCTCTGTTTGATTTGTGTCCGCTAAAGAATTTCTCTCTTGGGTGGAATTGATGATTTTCTTGGGAAAACTCGCGGGAAAAGTTTATGGGTTTTTGTGATGGCAGAAGAGAGATGGACCGAAAGGAGTTCTTGGAGTGCAACTAGTCCGATGGGGGAACAAGAACGCCGGCCTTGGAGAGGGAGTATGACCAAAACGGGTCGAAGAAAGAGTGAGGAGGAAATTAGATGGACGGATTCGGGTTGGATTTGAGAGCATGGTTGTTTTTTAATTTTATGGTTTAAGTGGTGAAACTGATAACTTGAAAGAAGGAGCACAAGAAAGAAGCTTTTAATTATGTAAAAATTTATATGAACTCTAATCCTTAATACGAACGGTTTTACAATTAATTAATTATTAACATTTTTTTTATTAACGGTGGAATATCAGGACATGTTTCTGCTTCTGATTAACTCGAACAATGCCCTTGAGTCTCTATCAATTTACTGGCCGTGATTTTTTTCTTTCTATTAAACTATCTTTATAGTACTACCACCCTAATTTTCTTTTTCCGTGACTTTTACATTATAAAAGAAGGATAAACGCTATTACCACCTCTTTAAATTTCTTATCAAATCTTTTTTTTATTAATAATTTTAACCTTAATTAAAATGATATAAAATTACATTTTTAATTAGACCCACATATTTTATTTTAAATTAAACACCATGTAAAAACATGTCTTTAATTAAACCCATATTTTAGTTTAGATTAAACACTTCTTATACACTCATCAATACTTCTAACATTTATTAATTTATGATAAATCTTTTTGTTAAATAAATGTGTATTTTATTCTCTAATAAATATAGAAGAGTTCTCAATTGATAAAAATTACATATAGAGAGAGAGTTGATCATGAAAAAGTAAGTTTTTAATTACAGTATATAAAAAAGAGAGAGTTTATTTGGTATGTATTAGTTGAGTATATTTTGATAAAAAATTTAATTAATTATTTTTAATTAAAACTAAAAAAAATTGAGAATATTGATATTTGCAAAGAAACAATACAATGAGAGTCATTTTTAAAACTAATGAGATGTTGTAAGAAATTTTTTGTTTTAATACATTTTATTGAGGTAAATAGAAAAATGGTTTTATAAGAATTTTGGTACGGTGGCAATAGTATCATTAAAAAAGGAAAAATATATTAGTGCCTCACCATACATAAATTATACATATAGGTCTATTTAAGAGGTTTAATAAAATAAATAAATAAATAAATAAATAAACTACATAAGTACTTGATGAGTATTTAAAATTTTCGATGATGCTATATTTTAATCAAAGATGTATATAGTTACCGAAATAGAAAAATTGACGTTCTCTTTTTTACTCTTTCCCAAAAAAACTTTCATGTTCTATCATATGTTAGGAACATTAATAGAATCAGGAAATTCAATTTTTTTTTCACTCTTTCATAAATTCTTCTAATATTCACCATTGGAATCATACAAGCAGCAGCTAAATTATCAAGAAAAATAACTGTATTATACATCATTCTAGTTATAGTACTGGACTCATAACGTATTTGATGGATTTATTAATTGTATTACTGTTCGTTGTTAGAGATATTTGCCATACATGGGTATACCTAGAGCTCATTAATTAATTAAGTTTTTCCACCCAAAACCTTGTTAATTAACATTAAGAAAAAAAAAATCTTCAGGCTCAGTGTACAAATATACTAATCCGAAAAGACCACAGAATAAATTGTGAATCAAAACAATATAGATTCAGTTGTTTTTAGGCTATACATATATATTGTTTGTATTAAAAATCTTGTGTACATATATAGTTGGAAAAAAAAGGCTACGCTAATGAAATAGTGTTTGAATAAATTGATTAATAGTCCACGCTGATTTAAACTTTTATTGTTGAAGGTAATGTCTCCTGCAAGCTAGCTTTTAACGTGCAATTAATATTGAGAACTTCTTGTATATATAAAATTTATATACAAGATGGCTGGAGATGCAAGTAATACCCGGCGCTTGTAAGAAGTATATGTGCGTGCCTCAATCTGTTAATTAGTTAATTCATCTAGTAATTAAGAACATAGTCTAGTACGGAATACGGCCTAGAATATACAATTATTAAATACTAACTGACTACGTACTTGTACATTCACACTTTAATAGAATGATGGTAATGTCAAATTTAACTTCTTCATTTTCAAACTAACTAATTATTTTGTTTCACTTTTTAATTGATCAAGACATATTATCGCCTAGAAATGAAAAATATAATATTTTAGAAACTCTAGTGTTACTATTTTTATTTTTATTTTGTGTGTGTGTGTGTGTGTGTGTGTGTGTGTGTGGAGTCATATATAATAATATAGAGAATGTATACAGTAGAGAATAGAGAGGTGAGTGAATGTATACAGTAGGGAATTGAGAGATGCCATGAATTGATTAATCCCCACGTCAACGGCCCTCTGGCTAGCCGATAACCATCAACATATATTTTAATTTGATTAATCATGGAAACTAATGATGAATTGTTTTCTAATCCACTCAATATATACTAATTAATTATTAACAATTAATTAGTTGGTGAGCGGACTTGCATGGTCAATACCTAAATCTTAAAGTTTCAAGCCATGCATACAAAACTATAATAATTTCCTCTACATCCTTAATCGATTGGTAGCTACTACGTTGGGCTGCTGATTAGGAATTACGTAACGCGATACATACATGTAAAAAATAATACTGCTACAATATTAGTTTCGGCGCGGCTTTCTTTTGTGGTAAATTCATTCTGGTTTCTTAAAATCTGCGATCTATGCGTTCTTCCTTCTTAAATTCTCATCTAATCCAAACATCTGTATCTTTCTCTGGTCGTACAAATATAAATAACCAACCTTCTCAACTTCTTTCTATCATCAACTCGTTCTTACAGCAACTCAACTTCTTCATTGCTACTGCTATCGATTTGTCTCTAAAATATTTTTCTCGTGTTAGGCAAAAAAGGCGAAGTGCTTCATTTATTTCAATATATTTCTTCTCGTTGTCTCAGCTAACTTACAACCATCGTCCGCGACAACCACGAATTATAATGTGCTGAGTTTTGGAGCCAAAGGCAACGGTGTAACAGACTCTATCCAAGCATTTACAAAGGCATGGGCTCCAGCCTGTGCGTCTGCAGGTTCAACCACAATATACGTACCAAAAGGATGGTATATACTTGGCTCTGTAGCCTATTAGGAAAGAATAATACCACTCATTAATGCTCTTCATTGTATAATATTAATATTTATTGTATTATATTTTCCAGCTCATATAATTTTCCTTTTGTAGTCTTCCTTTAGTCTAGGCTGTAATGGTGGCCGTTAATTCTCTTTCCATTGACCTGAACTTGTATATATATCCTTATAATATAATATAGTAACAGCCTTTTATCTTCTTTCACTATATACAACATTGACACCTGTTATGGTATCAGAGCACTAAACTCTCCCGAGATTTCACAATGGCCAACCCTGCAAACTCAACCTCTTTTTCTTCTTTTTCAAGTACGACAGTTACCAATCCGATTGAATTCTCAAACCCATTAATGTCGATTAATTTTGCTGCACAAGCACCTCTAAAACTCACCACCAGCAATTATTCTTCCTGGAGAATTCAATTTGATGCACTTCTCATTGGATATGATCTAATGGGATTTGTTGATGGTACACATCCTTGTCCCTCTCCAACTCTAACCGATAATGGAGTTGAGAAGACCAATCTATCATATAAACTTTGGGTTTGGTAATACAAACTTATTCTTAGTGCTCTTGTTGCATCATTTTCTTCGGGTATAATTCCTTTTATTTGACACTCAAAGACTTCAATAAAGCTTTGGAAAAAATTGGAAAGCACCTACTCTAAGCCCTCCAGAGGATGAGTTATGCAAATCAAGAGTGACCTCTCTAAGGTTGCTAAAGGCTCACGATCTGTTACTGATTATATGCAGATTGTTAAAAGCCTTGCTGATGATTTTGTTGAGGTTGATGGACCTCTTAATCTTGAAGATTTGGTTCTTACAATCATTGATGGATTTGGCTCGAGAATCACCGATTTTTTTGGAGGAACTTCATGATAAACTTGTTAACTTTGAAGCTTCTCTCAGAAAGGGATCAATACATGATGAAACTGTCACTATTACTGCCAACTATGCTAATGAAGATGGTCAGACTAATAACGGTAACAATCAGAATAACAAAAGCAAGTTTCAATATCAACAAAAGCAAGTTTCCAACAACAAAGGGAAACCGAACAATGGTCAGATCTCTAATTCGGTTAACTACCAACTATGTTCTAAATTCGGATATCCTGCAACAAAATGTCGCAAGCTTCAATCTGTAGCCCCATGGCTATATGTGCCAACATTCCCCTTTAATGCAACAGCTCCTCGCATGCCATTCGCTCCTCTACCTTGTGCTCATTATGCTGCTCAATCATTGTATAGCTCACCCAACTGGCTTGTTGACTTTGGTGCCTCTCACCATGTTACTTCTGATCTTCATAATCTTTCACTTAATACTTATTATGACGATTCAGATGACATTGTGATAGGAGATGGTAAAGGTCTTTCTATAACTCATTCCGGATCTACTCTACTGCCCACTTCCAAACCCTTTTTTATTTTTAATGTATTATGCGTTCCTCATATGCAAAAGAATTTGATTTCAGTATCTAAATTTTGCCACTAATAATGTTTCTATTGAATGTTATCCATTTTCTTTTGTTACGAAGGATCTACGCATAGGAGTAATTCGAATGGAAGGGCAGAATAAAGATGGCGTTTATGAATGGCCTGATCATGCACCATCTATTAAGTCTTCATCTTCATCTTTATCTCTTCATCCTTTTGCTAGTGTTAAAGCTTCTACTCATGGGTGGTATAGTCGCCTTGGTCATTCTTCTTTAAGAATTTTATGTCATGTAGTTTATTCCTGTAAGTTATCTTTATATTCAAAGTCTATATTAGAACTTTCTTGTAATGTTTGTCACTGTAATAAAATGTAGAAGCTTACTTTTTCCAACTCTTCACTCACAACTAATGCTCCACTTGAGTTAATTTATTTAGATGTTTGGGATAGGGATGGGTACGGTTTGGTTCGGTAGAACTGATTTTTTCGGATTTTTGATATTAAGAACCGGACCAGACCAAATAGTTGAGTGGTACTAGATTGAAACCGGACAACCCAAGTTTGGGTCGGTCTGGTTTTAATGTTTTAGGGTAATTTTTTTTGAAAAATTTAATAATATTTACTTATACCCATAAATGCAATTTAAATATAAGTAATAAAATGTTTAATGAGATGTACTATATTTTCTTATATCAAAAGTTTAATTTCTATACAAGTAATGAATTTAAAATGATTATTCAAATTCATTACTTGTAAAGAAAATAATTTTGACATATAATAATATAGTTAATTAATTCGAATTCATTATTTGTAAAGAAAATAATTTTGACATATAATAATATAGTTAATTAATTCAAATTCATTACTTGTAAAGAAAATAATTTTGACATATAATAATATAGTTAATTAATTATTGAAGTTAATTAATTAAATTAATGAGTCAATTAATTTGAGGATTAATTAATTTTTTCAGTACAATACTAAAATATAAACAACAAACAATAACAATTACTAAGAAAATTAACTAATTAAGTGTACTTAATTTTTAGAATTGAAAAATATAACAAACATTAACAAATAATTCAACATTCCCAAAACAAGAAATATTAAGTCAACAACAAATTGATAACTAATAAGAAACAAAACAAGCAATAACAACAGAAGGTAACAACTAACACTTGGCAGCACCCAGTAATACAACTTGTACAAAAGTAACAAAACCCAACCTGTAAAAAAAAACAAATCTAACTTTTTGTAAGGTAGTAAAGTGGTTAAATTTTAAACATGAAGTAGTAAACAATAATAAACCTTTAATGTGTGATTTTAGAAGCCTCTACACAAAGCAATCTCCAAGCAATCTACTTCTACAAAATGAGAATGATTATTTAGAAATCTAATCATTTAAGCCAAGCCAAGTATCTAGTTCCAATAAAATTATAATCAAATTATCATGTTGCATTGCATATAATTACTTCATATGTAAAAACAAACTATAATTTCTTGCCATATTTTCTTGATATTTCTATTTGCTATAAAATCATAATCAAATCATCTAGTAATCTGAATATAAAAAAAAATATAAAAAAAAGACATTTAAATAGTATGACATTTATATATATATATATTTTTTGTAAACAATTATTAAATATAACATAAATATTACGACTAACCTCAAAGTGCATTATCAAACAATAGTTATGTGCTCCTCTAGTCTTTGTGTTGGCTTCACAAACTTTGTATTATGATAAAGGAAACTTAGAAATTTATCAACTTACAATTAAATTAGTATATTGAATAATTTATTTCTTTGTATTACCTGATTCAATTGCTTCATAAAATTCAGCCTCCTGTACACATGCTTTTACATATGATTGATCATCAATTAGTGAAGCATTCAACCAATTTTGTGCATAAACCAATGCCTCAACAGATTTAGGAGTCAAAGAACCCCTAAATGGATTAAGAATACGCCCTCTAGTACTAAATACTAATTCAAATAATATAAATTAAATATGTTTACCAATTCATGATACGTACAAAAAGATTAGAGAAGAGTATATGTCAAACTATAATTGAAACTTATTTGGTTAATGCAATATTATCTTTTATTAATTTATTCAAAATCTAGATTTTTTTAATAAAAGGAGATCAATTTCAACTTATATATACAATTATTTTAAATGATACTTGAAATAATTAACTATGGTCTCTTTTTTATTATTATTATTACTTCTTTATTTATGCTAGTAATTGATGAAATTTTTTTAAACTATGAAGATAATTATACAATTATAAAGAGAGAATAAAAAATTATGAACATAATTTAAAATCATACCATAATGAAGTAAAATCATAATACCTTCAATTCAATGAACACAAATATGGTATGCTTAAAATAAATATATAAATAAATTATATTTTTTTGGGCTATATTATAGATAATTGAAAAGTCTTAATCATATAAGAACAACATACTTGGCAATGGTTCATAACGAGAATGATGACTACTACCACTAGATCCACAAGTTATATCACCATAAATGTCTGCATGCCACACAATATAGGTGTTATATAAATTATATAACAAGCTTTTAATATGTTTTCTTATGACTTCAACTGTGTTGGAATCATACAAAGAACTGAAATAATATACCACAAAATCAATTTTGCAACATGGATCTAGCGCAACTGCAACAAGTAATAATTTATTTATATTCTCCAAAGAACCCCATTATTTATCAAACTTTTTTTTCATATTAGTCGCCATATTGCATAACAAATCATCTTTACTTGCGCAAAGTGTCTGCAGGCATGTCTGAATCTTCCTTATTTCATTAAAATATAAATTTGATGTCACATTAAAGGAAGTATTAAGCTTCAATTGCCTCATAAAATGTCTCCAAAAATTTCATAAACTTTTTTACTTTTCTCCAACACTGAGAAGTTGGTGGCCCTAGTTTTACCTTTCCATTTTCAGTTTCTTCAAAGTAAGGCAAATAAAGGGAATCATCTTCTTGCATTCTATCAAACGCTTTTTGGAACTTCACTGTACTTTCTAACATCAAATACGTTGAATTCCATCTTATAGGAACATCCATCACCACAAGTCCTTTGGATGAAATTTTCTCTTTTTCTGCATATATTTGGAATTTGGCTAGTCTTGTTGCAAAAGATTGGATGTATTTCATAGCATTGCAAATTTTCACTATTGTTTAATCTATTTCTTTCAATCCTTCACCAATAATTAAATTAAGAATGTATGCAAAATATCTTAAATGCAAATATTCTCCATTTAGCACTAATGCATCATTACCCCAATCTTTTAAGTTCTTTCTAATATAATTTGCCGCTACATCATTTAAACTTGCATTATCAACAGCAATAGTGAACAATCTCTCTATACCCCAATCTTGTAAACACGCCTCAATCAACTTGCTAATGATCTCCCCTTTGTGATTTAGAACCACACTAAAACTCAATATTCTCCTTTGCAAATTCCAATCATTATCAATGAAATGCGTTGTGATTACCATATAGCTGATATTTTGAATTGAAGTCCATATGTCAGTGGTGATACTAACTCTTTGCCCATTTGCAAAAAATATATTCTTCAATACAGCTTTCTAATTTACATATAACTGAAGCACATTCCTTACAATTGTTCTTTGTGATGGAATATCAAACTTTGGACAAGTAGTTCTACAAAACTCTTGAACCCTCTCACCCTTCACAAAGCTAAAAAGTAACTCATCAACAATAATAATCTTTACCAATGTTTTTTACACGCTGCTTTGTTAAAACCCATAGACATCAAAGTAATAGTAGTATTCTCACCAGTATTGCAAAATTTAATACTGCTTGCTTCTTATCTACCACATTATTATTATATGTGAGGCAATTATTGAAATGCTTATATAAACCAGAAGTTCCAACAGTATTACTTTTACAAGCAAAATCTTTATGACAATAATGACACTCAGCCCTTTTCCCCCTTAGCAACTTAGTAAAGAATTTTTAAACGTTGAATTTCAATTTTTTATCAAATCTTGAAACTTTCTCTTGATTTAGTTTATCATCCTTATCAGTATTACGTCTTTTTTAAGTCAAGTCCATTTAAAGAAAACAAAAGAAAAATTAAAATCAGTTAGTACAAACAAAATATAATAATAATATAAACAAATATATCTCATAACTTACAAGAATAATTACCATTTTTATAAGAAAATTACTAACAATAGATGCCCAAAACAGTTGCTGCTTCTGAGCAATAAAACTGCCTAGAATAGCTGCTGTTCTGGGCATGAAAATGCCCAGAACAGCTACTATCTCGAGCATGAAAATAGCCCAGAAATAGCTGCTATTTCTGTGCAATAAATTACCCAGTACAGCTGTTGTTCTGGGCATGAAAATTGCCCAGAAATAGTTGCTATTTCTGGTCAATAAAATAACCAAAACAGCAGCTGTTTTGTGCAGAAAAAATGCCTAGAAATAGTAGCTGTTTCTAGGTGATTTTCATGCCCAGAAATTATATCTAATCTGGGCCATTTTCCTTCCTAGAACAACTAAAATAGTTGTTATTTTTGGGCAAGAAAATTGCCCAAAAACAGTCTTTTAATATCATTTGACATTAATAACTAACTCATTTTTCATAGTTCTTTTCGAATAAAAATTTTATAATTTGCCATTGTTTTAGGTATTACTGTAGCAATAATTACAAACAAGCAACGTACGATTTTAGTGATTTAACAAAATAATTTAGCATAAAATGATTTGAGTGAAGCAATAATGCAAAGAATAAATATGGTTAGGATAAAAATTACTAACATTAACAATGAATTTGACAAACCTTGCAAGAAATTATAGATGGAACCACAGTTAATAAAGGGTTATTATTTACACAATCAGAGGCGACATGCAACAATCAGGCTGAGGGACTCCAAGTTGATGATTGAATATTAGAAGAATGAAGAATCGAAATCTTTTTCCTTTTTAAAGTTGAAGAAAGTGGACCGAAGATTTGAAGTTTTCTTTTGAAAACGAGATGGAATGAATGAAAACTAAGGAATGTTTAATTTTTTGTTTTTATTTTTTTTCTTAAAGACCCAAAATGACGTCATTTAGATTTATAAAATAAAAAATAAAAAACTTAGTCCGGTCTGGGTTTTTTGGACTAAAATTGGAACCGGACCAAAATTTTCGGGTTTTTATATCTAAGCACCGAATCTGGACTGAATTATATTAAAAATTGGACTGAACCCATCAATTTTGGGTTGGGTCCGATCTGGTCTAATTTAGTTTTGTTGCCCGCCCTTAGTTTGGGGCCTTTCCTCAATTCCATCTTATGATGGATGTAACTATTATGTTATATTTGTTGATCATTTTATCAAATATATTTGGTTATTTCCAATGAAAAGAAAATTAGAAGTGTCCACAATTTTTCCAAAATTCAAATCAATTGTTGAAAAATTCTTTAATCATTATATTATTTCTATTTACTCTGACAGTGGTGGAGAATATCAAAAGTTAAAATATTTTTTTGAAATTCAAGGTATTTCTCATTTTCTTATGCCACCACACACTCTGGAGCATAATGGGATTGTAGAGTGGCATCATTGTCATATTATTCAAATGGGACTTACTCTTCTTCATCATGCTTCTTTTCTTCTTTCTTTTTGGTCTCACACATTTCTTACTGCCACTTATCTAATTAATCACATGCCTACTTCTATTGTATCCACAGTTTCACCATTTGAAAAATTGTTTAGACGTACGCCTAATTATGATAAGTTACAAATTTTTGGTTGTCTTTGCTATCCTTGGCTCAAACCTTATGCCAAAAATAAGCTTGAACCTCAGTCCAAACCTTGTGTTTTTATAGGATATTTTTCCTTATTCATTTATTCTTTCTCAACTGTAACTATGCATGTTTATATTTTAAGACACACTAACTTTATCGAAGATATTTTTCCTTATTCATTTATTCCTTCTCAACTCCCACGTGTTATTGATGAAACTTTTGCACATTGGGTACTTGACGTTTATACAAAAAATCATTTTTGTATTCCTAATCATGTACCCTCCGTTTCCAATCTTGTAAGTTAATTACTTCTTTTACTTAAAAATTACAATCAAGTCCTCACTTCATCTTATTCCTTAAATATCCTACCTATCTCATTAATTACATAACATGAATTACTCCCAACTTCTAAGCCTTCAAACATGCACAAGCCTATTGGATTTGTGTCATTTCTCCCACCTACCGACACTTCAACATATTTCCCTATATATGCATCAAACTTACCTTTCTTATCTCTTTCGGTTACATCTTCATCTTTACCTTTAATTACGCACAAAAATGTCGTACTTCCTTTAAATACTTCTTTATTGCACTATGCAATCAATTCTAGTTAATCCCATTTAAATTCCTCTTTTTTATTGGTGCATGGTCAATCTCCTTTGCCATCTAATTCTCCTTTTTATTTAGGTAACTTATGTGTAGATCTTTCATCCTATTCTCCTCTTAAATGACAACCATTTACTACCACAGAACATTCCAAAAATATTTATCATATGCTTGCTCACGTAAAAAATAACATCCACAAGCTCACTAAACAATTTTTCGTTTCAATAAAACATCCATCTCTACCACTTCTAAACCTACTGTTGACTCCTCTTTTACCAAAGCTAACAAGTATTCAGAGTAGTGAGTTGTAATGTCAGAGGAGTACAATGCATTACTTAGAAATGGCACTTGGGAATTGGTACCACTAAATTCTTCATACAATTTATTTAGGTGCAAATAGGTCTTTTGTATCAAATGAAATCCCGATGGTTCTATTCATAGGTACAAAGCTCATTTGGTAACAAAGGGGTTTTATCAACGTCCTGGCCTCGACTACACAGACACATTTAGTCCTGTGGTTAAAATCCACAATCATTCGTATTGTCCTTTACTTGGCACTTTTATATAAATGGGATTTACAGTGATTTAACAAAAATAATGCTTTCTTACATGTCAGGATTTGTTGATGCCAATTTTCCAAGTCATGTGTGCGATTTTTATAAAGCACTTTACTAACTAAAAAAAGCACCTTGTGCTTGGTATACGAGCTGTACCAATTTCTTCTATCATCCGGCTTTGTTAACTCTCAATCAAATAATTATTTATTTATATTCAGATTCGATGGCATAACTATTTATCTTCTGGTGTATGTAAATGATCTCATTATTATAGGAAATGATTCATCGGTGGTGAATCAGTTTATCAAATTACTTGGAGAAAAATTTTCTTTTAAGGATCTTGGAGCATTGTCTTATTTTCTTAGTGTCAAGGTCACTATAATAGCTAAGGATCTTTTTCTCTCACAGAAAAAATATATTCATGATCTTTTGGAGTGTTCAAAAATGAATCAAGCAAAGGAAGTTTATACACTGATGTCAACTAGTCATTCTCTTTCACTTTTAGATGGGATCGCTTTGACGAATCCTACTGAGAATCGACAAGTTGTCGGAAACCTTTAGTATCTTTTGTTCACAAGACCTGACGTTGCATTCTCCGTCAACAAGCTTTAGCAATTCATGCATAACTTATAACTATTCATTAGATAGCTGTCAAAAGACTCCTTCATTATCTCAAGGGCATTGCCTTTCATGGAATTCTTTTTCGCAACTCTCCGCTTGTCCTTTATGTCTTCTTTGATGCTGATTGGGTTGATAACAAGGATAATCAAACATCAACATGAGCTTATGTTGTTTTTCTTGGCTCAAATCCCATGTCATAGAGCTCTAAAGAGCAACGTACGGTGGTGCGTTCATCTACTAAGGTTGAATACCAATCAGTGTTCTTTGTTACTATAAAACTTTGTTGGCTTTAATCACTTTTACAAGAACTTGGTATTAATTTGTCTTAAGCTCTTATTGTTTATTGTGATAATGTGGGAACAACACATTTATGTGCTAATCCAATGTTCCACTCCAAAATAAAATACATTGCCATTGATTTCCATTTTGTTCGTGATAAGGTTAAAGCTAGTACATTACGGGTATCATATATCTCTTTAACCAATCAATTAGCTAATGCACTTACCAAACCATTGTCTCGCAATTGTCATGATCAACTATGTTCCAAGATTGGTGTTTTCAATGGTAACACCATCTTGAGGGGGCATATTAGAAAAGAATAATACCACTCATTAATGCTCTTCATTGTATAATTTTAATATTTATTGTATTATATTTTCTAGCTTGTATAATTTCCCTTTTGTAGTCTTTTTTTAGTCTAAGCTGTAATGGTGGCCATTAATTCTCTTTCCATTGACCTATACTTGTATATATATCCTTGTAATATAATATAGTAACAGCCTTTTGTCTTTTTTCACTATATATAACATTGAAATCTGTTGCTATCAAAGTGACTACAAAAGCTCGAATATTACTTTTTTGATTGATGGAACACTAGTGGCCCAGCAGATTACCGAGTACTTGGTCAAGCTAACAATTGGCCTAGCTTTGAAAGAGTTGATGGTATTTCCATCATCGATAAGGCGCTCGATGCCAAGGGATCTTCATTGTGGGCTTGTAAGGTAGTCGACACTAATTGTCCTAATGGCGCCATGGTATTACATAATTTTGCCTTAATTTCTATTCTTTTTTCCATTTTTATTTATTCTTTAGTTCAATAATATTGTCTCAGCTTAGCAAATTATTTTGTTGTGTGTGTTTGCAGATGTTGAGTTTTACCCACTCCAACAACATCAAGATCAGCGGACTAATATCATTAAACAGTCAAATGTATCATATTGTGACCAATGGTTGTCAAGACGTGAATATTGAAGGAGTAAAGGTTATAGTGGCCGGAAACAGCCCAAACATAGACAAAATCCACGTACAGTTGTCGAGAAATATGGTGATAATGAACCCCTCCATCAAAACTGGGGATGTGTATCTTCATTGGCCTTGACACCAAGAATTTGGGGATTGAACGTGTCAATTGCAGTCCTGGTCATGGCATTAGGTCAATTTGCTCTCTAATTAATTAAACACATTTTGAAGACTACGGTGCATGTTATAATTGTTGAAAATTAAACTTGATTTGTTCTAAAATAAATTAGACTTGTAAGATGTAAGTTTAGGAATAGTGTGGCCCAATTTCTAGAAATTTATAAAAAAATATCTAGATATTTATATAATAAATATTTAGATATTTAATAATAAAAATCTAGATATTTATAGTAAATATCTAGATATTATTATGCATATTTCTAGAAAAAGTTTTACACCTATTAAATTAGATATGTGGTAGCATACCACATAATTTTAATCGTTGATTAAGGAAGTCCCATACTGTAAATAGGGGTGAGTTCTTTCATTGTTTATTAAACCAAAAATTAGAAATCAATAAAATTATAAGTTTTCTTTCTTTCTTGGTCCATAATTATTTATAACAAATTTATCTTATTTTATAATATAAGTCATCCATCTTCTAATAAAGTGGTATCAGAGATAAGGTATGAGTGCACATGGTAAGTAATAAAATGGCTCTTTTTGAAGTTCCAATGCTCACAAAGAGCAACTACAATAATTGAAGCATCAAGATGAAGGTTTTGGTAGGAACTTAAGATACATGAGAACTTGTAGAGAAAGGGTTTGATGTGTCAAAAGATGAGGCTACCTTTACTCAAGCTCAAAAATATCTCTTAAAAGATTTTAGAAAGAGAAATAAGAAAGCTCTCTACTTCATCTATCAAGCATTGGATGAAGATAGCTTTGAAAAGGTTTCAAATACAATCACCGTCGAAGAAGCATGGGAGATGCTGCAAAATTCATACAAAGGTGCCAAAAGAGTGAAGAAGATATGTCTTCAAACTCTACGAGATATGTTTGAATCATTATATATGAAAGAAAGTGAATTAATTTCTGACTACTTTTATAGAGTTTTCACGGTTGCTAATTAATTAAAAAGAAAATGGAGAAAGTTTAAGTAATGTTCGAATTATGGAGAAAATTCTTTATTTTATAGATTCGAAATTTGAGCATATTGTTGTAACAATTAAAGAAACAAAAGATTTAAAGTCCATGACCATTAAAGAACTTATGGGCTCATTACAAGCATATGAAGAAATACAAAAAAGAATGAGAGAAGCTTCAAAACAAGTTCTCTAAATAAAGCTCACCTTTAAAGAAAAGGAAGAGTTTCAATAATGAGAAAGGCTAACGTGGAAGAAGAATTGGTCGAGGACAAGGCCGTGGACGTGGACGATGATGGAGAGGACCATTGAATTATAATAATAACAACAATGAAAGAGGATAAGGCTCAACAAGAGGTCGTGAAAGAGGTAATCCGAACTCAATGTATGATAAGCCTCAAGTTAAAAGTTTGGTCATTATGCTTTCGAGTATAGAGCTTCCAATAATAAAGTTGATGAGAAGGCCAATTATGTGGGAAACGAAAGTTAAGAAGAAGAAATGTTATTGCTAGCATTCAAGGATAATAACAGTGGTAGCACTAATACATGGTACCTTGATACCGGCGCAAGCAATCACATGTGTAAAAGTAAGGATATATTTGTGAAACTTGATGAATTTGTGAGTGGGAATGTCTCATTAAGGATGAGTCCAAAATACCCGTAAAAAGCAAAGGTAACATCTTATTTGCTTGAAAGATAGAAGATATCAATTTATTTTAAATGTTTATTATGTGCCCAATATAAAAACTAATATTTTAAGTTTTAAACAATTCTTTAAAAAAAGTTATGATATTTGTATGAAGGATTATAATCTTTCTATAAAAGATAGTAAAAGTAATTTAATTGTAAAAGTGATAATGTCCAAAAATAGAATGTTCTTATTGAATATTCAAAACGATGTAGCAAAATGTTTCAAGGCTTACTACAAAGATACATCATGGTTATGGCATCTTCGATTTGGACATCTTAATTTTGAAGGTTTGGAACTGTTATCCAAGAAAAAAATGGTGAGAAGACTACTTGCATTAATCATCTTAACCAATTGTATAAGGATGTCTACTTGGGAAGCAATTTAGAATGAGCTTTCCAAATGAATCTAGTTTTAGAGTCAAGAGCCACTCGAACTTATACATATCGATGTATGTAGTCTTATTAAGGTAATCTCTTTAGGTAAAAGTAATCATTTTCTTCTCTTCATTGATGATTATTCAAGAAAAATATGGGTATATTTTTTAAAAGAAAATTTTGAAGTTTCTAGCATGTTTAAAAAGTTTAAATCACTCGTGGAGAATGAAAATGGATGCAAAATCAAGGCCACAAGATCCAATCGTGGAGGAGAATTTACTTCCAAAGAGTTTCAAGAGTTTTGTAATGCAAATAGAATCTGTTGTCTTTTAGATGTTCCGAGATCCCTCCAACAAAATTGTGTTGCTGAGAGGAAAAATAGAACCATTCTCGACATGACACGAAGTATGCTTCAAAGTAAAAAATTGTTAAAAGCATTTTGGACTAAAGCTGTGGCATATGTAGGATATTCGTCTAATCGATCTCTTACATGAAGTGTGTAGGGAAAGACGCCATTAGAAACTTGAAGTGGAAGAAAGCCTGACATCTCTCATTTAAGAGTTTTGAGAAGTATAGCTTATGTGCATGTATCAAACGAAAGAAGAACAAAGCTGGATAATAAAAGTGAGTTTTATCTTCATCGACTATGACTCAAATTCAAAAGGCTACAAGTTGTACAATCCAAACAATAAAAAAGTTATGGTTAGTGGAGATGTGATATTTGATGAAGAGGGAGAATGAGATTTTGGTCATGATATAAATGATTTCAATTTCCTTCCCCAATTTGATGAGAATAAGGAGATACTAACAAGGCAACAAAAAGAATGTCAATAAAAACTTGCAACACCACCTAATTCGCTAACAAGAGTTGATGATAGTAATTCACCACCATTCTTTTTAAACGAAAGAAATGAAGAACACACGACGAGTCTTCAAGATTTCTACGAAGTGGCCGAAAGAGTAGAAAATCTCACTTTTTTCTGCCTCTTTACTGACTGGAACCTGTGAACTTCCAAGAAGCTATGTAACAAGAAAAATGGAGAGCTGTGATAGACAAAGAAATCAAGGCCATTGAGAAGAATGACGCATGGGAACTCGCCACTCTTCTTAAAGGGCATAAAGCCATCGGCGTAAAAAAGGTGTATAAGGTGAAGAAGAATGCAAATGGGGAAATTGAAATATACAAGGCAACACTTATTGCGAAAGACTACAGTCAACGAGCTAGAATTGACTATGATGAGATATTTGCTCATGTTGCTCAATTAAAAACTATTAGACTAATCATTTCTTTGGTAGGTCAAAATAAATGAAAAATTCATCAAATAGATGTAAAGTTTGCTTTTTTTAATGGAGTACTTGAAAAAGAAGTCTACATCGAGCAACCTTTGGGTTATGAAGTAAAGGGACATAAAGACTAAATCTTGAAGTTGAAGAAAGCTCTTTATGTGTTAAAGTAAGCACCAAGAGCATGGAATAGTCGAATAGACAAGTACTTCTAAAACAATGGTTTCACCAAGTGCCCTTACGAACATGCACTCTATATCAAGATAAAAAATAGAGATGTTTTAATCATGTACTTGTACGTAGATGATTTGATCTTTATTGGAAGTAATTCAAGTATATTTGAGGAGTTTAAGAAAGCAATGACCAAAGAGTTCGAGATAATTGACATTGGATTAATGGCTTACTACCTTAGCATTGAAGTCATGCAAAAGGAAGATGGAATTCTCATCTCATAAGAAAGCTACACAAAGGAGATCCTTAAGAGATTCAAAATAGATAACTATAAGCCAATAAGCACACCAATTGAATGTGGAGTGAAGCTGTCAAAGCATAATGAAAGAGAAAAAGTAGATTCAACCCTTTTTAAGAGTTTGGTTGGAAGTGTACGTTACCTAACTTGCACAAGGCCTGATATCTTCTATGTTGTGAGGCTAGTTAGTCGTTATGTAGAGATGCCAACAACTACCCATTGCAAAGTTACAAAGAGCATCATTCGCTATCTTAAAGGTATAATTGATTTTGCTTTATTCTATTCATTTTCTATTGACTACACGCTTGTTGAATTCAATGATAGTAACTAGGGTGAAGATATGGATGATCAAAAAAGCACTACTGGATTTGTATTTTTCATGGGTGACATTGCTTTCACTTGGATGTCAAAGAAGCAACTGATAGTCACTCTCTTAACTTATGAAGCTAAGTACATGGTTGCAACATCATGTGTTTGCCATACAGTTTGACTAATAAATCTCTTAAAGGAGCTGGGATGATCATAAGAAATGTCAACTAAGATTTATATTGATAACAAATCAATAATGACGTTGGCAAAGAATCTAGTGTTCCATGATCGAAGCAAATACATTGACACTCGCTATCACTATATAAGGGAGTGCATTACTAGAAAGGATGTGCAAATAGAGTATGTAAAGATACAAAACTAAATTGTTGATATCTTTACCAAACCTTTGAAGAATGAAATATTTTGTGCGTTGTGAAGACTATTAGGAGTCACCAAATCAAGTTTAAGGGAGGGTGTTGAAAATTAAATTAGATTTGCCTCAAAATAAATTGGGCTTGTAAAATTTGAGCTTAGGAATAGTATGGCCTAATTTTTAGAAATTTGTAAGGAAACATGTAAATATTTATGCAATAAATATCTAAATATTTAGTAATAGAAATTTAGATAAATGTAGTAAATATCTAGATATTGTTATGCATATTTTTAGAAAAAGTTTTATAACCATTAGATTAGATATGTGTTGACATAATTTAACTGTTAGTTAAGAAGGTGACATATTATAAATAGGGTTGAATTTTTTCGTTGTTTGTCAAGTCAAAAATTAAAAATTAATAAGATTATAAGTTCTTTTTCCTTTCTTGTCCATAATTATTTCTAACAAATTTATTTTCTTTTTTAATATAAACCCTCCACCTTCTAACAATAACAATAATAATAATGCATAAACAAAATGTTAATTACTTAATGGATATTTTTCTTTTTGGTTTAATTTGCAGTATTGGCAGCCTGGCTAAGGATATGAATGAAGAAGGTGTGCAAAATGTAACAGTCGAGAAAACATTTTTTACAGGTACCCAAAATGGTTCGAGGATAAAAATCATGGGCGAGGCCTAACAACGTATTTGTACAAGGGATTCGATTCATTGGTGCGGTTATGCAAACTGTACAAAATCCAAAATTGTAATTGATCAAAACTACTGTCCGCACAATCTTACTTGTCCTGGTCAGGTAAGAAAATTACCTAAATGCATGTTTCTTGTAAATAAAAGTTATAGGATTCGTCATTTTAATTTGTATTTAAATAATTATAAAACCTAATTCTATATATTCTTTTGATATCAGGCATCGAGAGTAAACATCAACGATGTTACATACCAAGGAATTCAAGGAACATCTATCACATCAATTGCTATAAAATTTGATTGTAGTACTAAAAATCCATGCATAAGGGATAAGATTGAAAAACATAAATTTGACATATTTGAATCCATGTAGTACAATCATCTTGTACTAATACTATTGGAAAGGCTTTGGGTTTGGTTAAACCCAACAGTTGTCTGTACGTAATTCTGTTAAAAAAAATTTGTACATATAAATGTAAAGTGAATGTACATTACTCCTTTTCTATAATTTTATTTATTTATTATCTTTAATTTCCTTCATGAATTCTTCTGTGGTCTGAACATGAACTATATAATAGATTATTAATGAACTCGTTAAAGGTAAATATTTTTGTACTGTTAATATTTTTTAATATTTTTAGACTGTTACTCATCTCATATATTTGCAAGTTTTACATCCTTATGATTTTGACAAAAAGGGAAACGTGTATATTTTCGGATATTCTCACTTCCAATTGAGTAAAAAAGATAAAAGAAAATCGTATTTTTTTCAACCACACTAATCATTGTCACTCTACAGCCATGTTATCTCTTTCTATTCCACGGAAAGATCATATCTGTATACTTGAACGTTCATATCAATTTGAAAGTCTTTATAAATTAACGATTTTAAAGGAATATGCATAATAAAACTAATTAACAGAGACATGTTATGGATGATGATCAAGATCAAGATCTAAGATGATCAATAATATCATCTGCATGGATAGAGAAAAAAGAGGGTCATGTTAATGAAATTATAGTAGAATCCAAGCATGCATTGATGCATATATATATATATATCATGAAAGCTTCCTCAGCTAATAACACTATACTATCATCGTTGCTTTACATGCTAAGAACGTTTGATTGATGTTAATTACTTGTTCCCTAAACATGGAAGGAATGTTTTGATTAATGGATATAGTTAATATATAGAAACCACTCTGAATTAAAGTTTAGTTGACGCAATGTCTCAAACAAGCTACTCGTTGACGTAGCTAGGCGCATATTATTTTATAACATTTACAGAACTTATTGTAAGGGGCAAGGCAAGCTAGCGGAGATCATAGAAATTATCTGATTAATTAATATTGTAATATATACCAATTATTTGTCCGTGCATCAATCTTTTAGGTGTACGGATCATGCAGCCTAGACTAAATTAATTATAATGTTATGGATTGACCAGAATATAATTCAAAAGCACAATGGGAAATGGGAAGTGTGAAATTGAAGTGTATGTGGCCACCAAACTACCAAGACTTGTTTCGAGTTAAAGACAGCCAAATTTAATTTATTTACCATAATAATAAGTAAAATAACTGTGATTTGCACCAGCTTTAGTTAATTATATTACAGTATTCCTTCTTTGATTCTTTACTTTAATTCTCTTCTCGGTACTGGGATCGAGGGGCAGGATCATGAAAGTTTAACGGGGGTTTATATCTTTTAGGAATCATCAATCAAGCTAACTATATAATGATAAAGTTTGAGATTTTAGAAAAGACAAAAATAAAAACGAAGAAAGGAATCGTGATGATGAAGGCAGCTTGTCAACGGGTAAGATTAGAATTGAATAGCTCAGAGGATTGAGAAAGACGCCGTGAATTGATTAAACACCACGTCAATGGCCTCTGCCTAATCATGGAAATTAATGATAATTGCTTTCTAATTCACTAAATACTAAGCAATTAATTAATTAATTGGTGGGCGGGCCAAATATTGCCCTTCAAGTCTATAACAGTTTACTGTGCTCGCTAGTGAAGAGAACTTGTCAGCCAATAGTAAAATGAAAAGTTATTAAATAAGCGAGACAATGCTCCAGTGCTTTTATAGGATTTTATTTATATTTAAAATGCCAAACCAATGCCCTCATATAATTTCCTTTCTTGCCAGTTTTTTCTAAATTCTAATGCTTTTAGTAAAAAATCATGCATGGAAAACAAGCTCTAATTTCCATCCACTTACTCACACAAATACCTTAGCTAGCCTGCTATATATCATTAGGATTTAGGTAATATTATAATTATTATATAACGGTAAATACATGTTTGAGAGCAAGCAAGGCTTTAGTCCGGCGCTGCTTTCTTTGATTTTCATTTAGATTTCTTGAAACCTACACTATTCCTTCTTATCTACTCCAATTACTTACCTAGTGTATAACTATAAATAGCTATGCCCTCTCAACTTCTTCCCATCAATCAACTAATCATCATCAGATTCATCAATTACGTATTTCAAGTTCTTCCTAGCTAACATCACCCGATTCATCGCTTATAATTCATCTCCTCTATTGAGCAAAAATGGTGAAGTTCTCCAGTCTTCTTTACGTATTTCTTTTCATTCTTTCTGTTAACTTACCCTCGTCATCTGCAACAACAAGCTACAATGTGTTAGGTTTGGAGCCAAAGGCAATGGTATAACAGACTCCACCAAAGCATTTATTAAAGCGTGGGCTGCAGCATGTGCCTCCACAGAGTCAACCACAATAAATGTGCCAAAAGGAAGGTATTTGCTTGGCCCTGTATCCTTCAAAGGTGACTGCAAAAACTCAGATATTACCTTCCGGATTGACGGAATTCTGGTAGCTCCAGTGGATTATGGTGTTCTGGGTCAAGCTGAAAATTGGCTTAGCTTTGAAGGAGTCAGTGGTGTTTCCATCGTCGGTGGGGCTCTGGATGCCAAAGGATCTGGTTTGTGGGCTTGCAAGGCAGCAGGCGGCAATTGTCCCCAAGGAGCCACGGTATGACATAATAGTTTTTTTTGTTTACTTTCATGGTCATTTGCTTTTCCCGTTCATTACTGATTCATAAATTCATAAAATCTATTATGTATAACTGCAGACGTTAAGCATTACCAACTCCAACAACATAAGGATCAACAGACTTTTGTCATTAAACAGTCAAATGTTTCATATTGTTATCAACCGTTGCCAGGACGTGCATGTTGAAGGAGTTAAGATAATAGCTGCGGAAGACAGCCCAAATACGGACGGTATCCATGTCCAGTTGTCAACAAAAGTGATGATCAAGGGCTCCTCTATCAAAACTGGGGATGATTGCGTCTCCATCGGACCCGGCACAAAGAACTTGTGGGTTGAACGCGTAACCTGTGGCCCTGGTCATGGTATTAGGTAATCAATCATGTTATTTACACCCTTAATTAATTATCATTAGTTATTCTTTTTGTACTTTCACATTAACATGACATGAAGAGCGTTGTCTCTTTGTTTGCAGCATTGGGAGCCTAGCTAAGGATATGAATGAACCAGGAGTGCAGAATGTGACGGTTAAAAATACAATTTTTGCGGGTACTCAAAATGGGTTAAGGATTAAGTCATGGGCGAGGCCTAGTAATGGATTTGTTCAAGGCGTTCGATTTATAGGTGCTGTTATGCAAAATGTCCAAAATCCAATTATCATTGACCAAAACTATTGCCCTAACAACTTAAACTGTCCTGGTCAGGTAATTATTCAGAATATCTCATAAATATTCTTCATTAACCAAAAATAGAAGTTATATCAACTATTTTTTTGGTCTGATCGTTTAATATCAGGTTTCTGGCGTAAAAATTAGTGATATCATATATCAAGACATTCGAGGAACATCTGCTACACCCGTTGCTATAAAGTTTGATTGTAGCACCAAATATCCATGCAAGCGAATTAGATTACAGAATGTAAATTTAAAATACTTTAATCAGGATGCTCAATCATCTTGCAATAATGTAATCGGCAACACATTGGGCAGGGTTCAACCAGATAATTGTTTGTAAATTATGTAAACTGAATCTTTTGTACATATTGCACACTTGTAAGATCATTCATTATTCTTCCTGTTTTGTTTTCTTATAGTTCACATGAAATGCTTCTTGACCAGTCCAAAATATTTTTTTTTTCTGAGTTGTTTTTAATCTAGTAGTTTGTAATTAAGGATTTTATATTATATTTATTTATTTGATTTGGGTTATCATATACTTTAAACAAAATATTGGTTTGTAGGTTGAATTAATCAAAATTCAACTGATAAACCGGACTTTAATTACTAAATTACAAGGTATCCATTGTTGAAAAATTCAGATTTAATTTCCCTTCCCTGCTACTCCAAGTATCGCCAGAAGGGATCAATAATTCTGAAAAGAATTCTCGTCTCCAATTATCGCGTATAAATAACGCAAATTTAAAAAAAAAAAAAAAGGCTTATGCTGTATAAGCAATGTCTTATATTTTATGTAAGATATTGCCTGGAGATTCAAGGAATTAATGCACATGTAAGTTAACCAATTAATTTAATATTTAATATCAACTAAGTAGAAGGTCTAGGACGGAGTAGTACGGCCTCGAATTATTATTGCCAAATTAAAATTATATTTATCGTTATTATATTTCTAAGGCTATGACTTTGCACCAATTTAATGAACTCAATGATTTTATTCAATCATTTACTTATGTTTTCGGTAGTGGGTATGGGGTAACATCGTCTATAATTATTTACCGGCCGTTTAGATCTTCTCGCTTGGTATTTTCTACAGAGATATAATACGTATTCTCTATTATGCTTCAGGTTCTTAGCCTAAAAAATGAAAGAGAGAAACAAGGAAAAAAACAAATAAATAAAAGAACAGTATGTAATATTTATATTAATTGTATAAATAAACTCGGGGTATAACAATACATTCACTCAATTTACGACGACATATTGTTCCTTTCTAATATAAAATTTGAAGCATGAAATGCGAAACCTACAACATTAAAATTCAGTATAAAATTTAGTGTGTGTATATATATATATATATATATATAACACAAAAATATAAATATGAAAAATACAAAATTTGAAAATGTTAGATGCATGAAAGCAATATTAAATCTAATGCATTAATTGTAGTCTATATAATACAGAATTGAGAGATAACCTGAATTGATTAATTCCTACGTCAACGTCAACGGCCATTTTGCTAATCATGGAAATTGATGATGAATTGTTTTTTAATTCACTAATTACTAAGCAATTAATTTTTCTCTTCGTGCTTATACCGCTGATGTACTGCTTTAGGCTGCGCATTAGGAATCACGTAATATGATACATGTAAGAGAGCTTGAATATATCAGTTCCGGCGCGGCTTTCTTTTGTGTTAATTTCATTCCAGTTTCTTAAGCTCTACTCCATTCCATCTTAATTCAACTATAAATAACGTAATTTTCCTGTTTGTACGACTATAAATAACCTACCTTCTCAACTTCTTTCCATAGTGAACTCGTTCTTACAACATCAATTCAAGTTCTTTTTAATTAGCTACAGTTTTCGATTTCTTTCCTAATTTCGGAAAAAATGGTGAAGTGCTTCATTTTCCTCGACATATTTCTTCTCATTCTCTCTGTTAACTTACATTCGTCATCTGCAACGACAAACTACAATGTGTTAAGTTTTGGAGACAAAGGCAATAGTGTAACAGACTCTATCGAAGCGTTTACAAAAGCATGGGCTGTAGCCTGTGCCTCTGCAGGATCAACTACAATATAAGTACCAAAAGGAAGGTAGGTACTTGGCTCTGTGGACTTCAAAGGTGACTGCAAAAGCAGGGATATTACTTTTCGGATTGACGGAACACTGGTGGCCCCGGCAGATTACCGAGTACTTGGTCAATCTAACAATTGGCTTGGCTTGGCTTTGAAGGAGTTAACGGTGTTTCCATCATTGGTGGGGCGCTGGATGCCAAGGGATATTCTTCGTTGTGGTCTTGCAAGGCTGCTGGCAACAATTGTCCCAATGGAGCCACGGTATGACATAATGTTGCTTTAGCTTTCATTTTCTTTTGTTCGGTTCAAGAATTAATATTGTCTGAGCTTAGCATATTATTCTGTTGCGTGCATTTGCTGACGTTGAGCTTTACCAACTCCAAGAACATCAAGATCAGCCGACTGATATCATTGAACAGTCAGATGTATCATATTGTGATCAACGGTTGTCAGGACGTGAACGTTGAAGGAGTAAAGGTTATGGCGGCCGGAAACAGCCCAAACACTGAAGGAATCCACGTACAGTTGTCAAGAAATGTGGTGATAATGAACTCCATCAAAACTGGGGACGACTGTATCTCCATTGGCCCTGGCACCAAGAATTTGTGGATTGAACGTGTCAATTGCGGCCCTGCAGGTCATGGCATTAAGTATGTTAGTTTACAAACCCTTTAATCTTCAGTTAAACACATTTGTATAATATATATATATATATATATGCATAGACATATATAGTATGAACCTCATTGATATCGGTGTTTGGTTGGTTGTTTGCAGTATGGGAAGCCTTGCCAAGGATATGAACGAGGAAGGTGTGCAAAATGTAACAGTGAAGAAAACAGTTTTTACAGGTACTCAAAACGGTTTGAGGATAAAATCATGGGCGAGGCCTAGCAACGGATTTGTTCAACGGGTTCGTTTCATTGGCGCAATTATGCAAAATGTACAAAATCCCATTGTCATTGACCAAAACTATTGTCCACACAATCTAAATTTTCCGGGTCAGGTAATGAAATATTTTAAGTGCATATTTCTTCCATCATTTTGTGTATATATAAATAACAAATTGTAATATATAACTAATTTTATTTTTGGTCTTTTAATACCAGGTATCGAGAAATTCAAAATTAGTGATGTTACATATGGAGAAATTCGAGAAACATCTACCACACCAATTGCTATAAAATTAATTTGATTGTAGCACTAACTACCTGTTTAGTTTGACTTTTTCATTGGTTAAAAGGACTTTTTTAATGATAAAAATTTTTTTTTAAATTTTTTAATGTCGTTTAGTTGACAATAAAAAAGAGATTTTGAAAATTAAAAAAATATTTTTTTTCTATTGGAAGAAGCCCAAAATTTGGGCTTTTGACAGTAGAGTTTCTCCAGCTTTTTTAAAAGGTAAAATTATGTAAAATACCCTTACTTTATTTTAAAAATTCTATGTTATTTCTTTAAAATAAAATATTAAAAATTTGTCTATTAAAGTAATTACTCAAATTTTCTCAAAAATTATTTGTGTCAACCAACGATTAATAAACTTTTGTTAAAAATTCTACTCATAAAAGTTTTACGGATAAAAGTTTTACTTTAAAAAAATCTATTTGAAAAGTTATATCAAACGGACTCTAAAACACCCTGCAAAGGGATAAGATTACAAAACGTAAATTTGACATATTTGAATCAAGTGACTCAATCATCTTGTACTAATGTTATTGGAAAGGCATTGGGTTTGGTTAAACCCAATACTTGTTTGTAACTCCATGGAATTAAAATTTTTTTACATAAATGTAAAGTAAATTTACATTATTTTATTTTACTTTTTTATAAATTTTTATTTGCTTAACGAAATTATGTTCAGTGATCCCAATCTGATGCGATCCCATAATATATAAATTAATGAATTCCAATGATTTAATAGTTTCTGTGACTGTTAATAGTCTAATATTTTTATAGACAATATTTTTAAAATCAGAATAATATATTATTAATAGAATAAGGAGAAAAGGAGATTAGAAGAGCAATCCTTAAACTTTTAATACAAAAAGATTGCGGTTCAAAAACGGCATTAAGCTGAAGAGATTTTGTTGCAAAGTAAAAGCCAAACAGTCGCAATTAACCGCTGAAGCAGCAGCAAAGAAGTCCTCCTAGCAATAGCTATGGCATACCATTTTTATAGCCAATTAACAACCTTATATATCTGATAATTTCACCAACAATTTGAAGCTCCTTACAAATGAATACTGAATAAGAAACAAGAAAGATATATCTATGGATGATGAAAGCATAATTGAATTAACTTCAACGGCACTGATCCAATATTAGCTCAGTGAACTAGGATTAAAAGATTTTTCTTCCTTGATTCGATGATTACATGAAGGCATAGAGAAAAAGATGCCATGCTAATGAAATTAGTAGAATCGAACCACACCCCAGCGAGAAAGCTTCCTCTACTAATTATTAATTAACAATTATAAACCATATCAGCGCTGCTTTAGATGCTAAGAACTTTCCTATTTTGTGGCTTTCAAAAGAAAGCTACTCTCAGCTTGTGATTTACGTTTTCAATAAACCATCTTTTCCAATAGATAATAGTTTTTGATGTTATTGATCCGCCTCAGTTAATTTGTCTTTTTTTTTTGTTGTATAAAGTCTTTCTTTTGTTATATTGATAGATATATGTACATGCACGCGCACACAAAGACAACATTTCTTCAAAATAATCTGCCATGATCTGAGTAGCAGACCTTGCAAATGGTCCATGATAACTCAGGAAAAAAACCTTGATAATGAAATTAAGTGAGCATTAATATTTTGGCCTCTTAATTTAAATATTGTTAGTTGGTGTCTTTGTTGGGATAAACTAATACAAACTAATTTGCGGAAGCACAATAATTACCTTATCCCCTCTTGCGTGAACCTAATAGAAAACAAACAAATAGAGCAACAATCTTTGACACAAAATCAATTCTTGGACAGCAACCACATCATCAACAAAACAATCATAACACAATTAATTTTAACGTGGAAAATCTCCCCAATGTGAGGAGTAAAAACCACGGGACCGTAGTCCACCCAAAAAACTCCACTATAATCAAATAATGGGAATACACAATTTCTCTCTAGTTAGAACTAGAGATACACATTCACAATATTCTCAAGATCACACAATCTTGGCAAACAATCAAGTTTCACAAAGAAATTAGAGAGAGTTCAAGAAAAACATCACCATAATGGTGGCCTAACTTTCAACCATGAAATCTGGAGAAAGAGAGCTCCAAATCTGATCTCCACCGTTCAGAATTTAGTCCTCTTAGTTAGAAAGTTACTGATAAAATTTCAGTTCAATCGGACCACGAATCAACCTCCGATTAGCCACTTGATCAAAAAACTGTCCCGAATTTACTGTTCTACTCTCTTTCGTAAACAGTAATCACCTCTCTCTAGATGATAAACAGTATTTTCTCTCTCTAAATGATGAATAGTACCGCCTCTCTCTGGAGGATGAACAGTGCCCCCTCTCTCTCTAGACGGTGAACAGTCCCTTCTCTCTTCTTAAGACACATATATATATTGTAGCAAATTAAACACTAAACCCTACTTGAAAAAAAAATAAAATGTCCTTGACTTAATTGGGCTTAGTTATTATTGAAAAGAAAATTTGGACCATTTCCAAATAGAAAGAAATCCAACCCAATAGTCTTGACATGGAAAGAATTAATGTAGACTAATTTAATTAGTCAATAAACAAGACGTTAATTAGTTTTGTTGAAGCAATGTCTCTAATTACAGGATACAGCTGGTTGACAGAATTGAGAGATACAATGAATTGATTAATTCCCAAGTAATATTTAATGGCCTCTGCCTAGCTAATCACGAAATAAATGATTAATTGTTTTCTAATTCATTAAATACCAACGAATTAATAAACAGTGAGTGCCATGGGACAAGGATTCTTCATAAAATATATTTACCAGTTTACTGTGCTCGCATAGTATGTCAGTTAATAGTAAAATGAAAATTTTATTAAGCAAGACAATGTTCCAGTATTGCTAACTTGTAATAACATTTAATTCAGTTAATTAATTGTCTAAAATCCTAAATCAATGTCCTGGTATTTTATTTTGGCAAGAGATTAGAGTGTTTACTAATGGCATGCAAATTAAACTATCCATAATTTATTTTCATCTACATACGGACTAATTACTACTACGTTAGCTAGGCTGCGCATCAGTGTTTAATTACGTAAATATAAATCAATATGGTTGTTGGATGAAAGCTCGCTAGGCTTTAGTCCCGGCGCTGCTTTCTTTGAGTTGCATTTTGATTTCTTAAAACCTACATTATTTCTTCTTAACCAATCAAAACACCCCTATTAATTTTTAAGTATAAATAGCTAAACCCTCTCAACTTCTTCTAATATAGAACAATTTTAGAATTTAATAGTTCAATAAATCTTTTATTTTTATCAATTTAATTTGTTATTTAATTCATAGTTTTCTTATTTAAATAGAAGTTATTTTTCTTATTTGAGTTAACTTGTAACACTAGATTTCCTCTATTATATATAAAGAGCTTATACTAGTTGTTTGGGTAATTTTTTTTATTTAATAAAATATTTCACTTTGATTTTGTTCCTCATGAAATTGTTATCTTCACACTCGTGTTTGGAGTTGCTAGAGTTAGAACGATATCTAATCCCGTCTATTAGAACGTTTATTTAATCCACTATGTCATACATTTATTTAATGCACTATGTCAAAGAACCGAATGAGATTCAGCATTTGACAAGGTATTTTTTATTTCATCCGCTATCCCACCTATGTCAATTAGTATCAAAGCCTACCTCTGCACCAAACAGAGCTTTTCTAAACCATTAAACGCAACCACACCTATATATATATCCTTTTACCCAAAAAGAAATTTCAAAAAAAAAAATTTAGATTCATGATCTATTATGTTAGGCATGATGCGTTACTATTTGATAGAAAATGTAATCATAAATTATTTTTGTTTTACTTGAAAGATGTTGAAGAATTCTTTGAAGTTGAGAGATTACCTAAAAGAAACGAGTACAATTTATAAATGTTTTCTGTTAAAAGGGAATGCATCATATTGATGGAATATATTACAAATGACACGACTTGCAAGACGAGAAAATAATATTCAATTATGGGATCAGATGGAGCGATTGATGAGGTCACGGTTCATTCCTCTTAATTATTATTTAACATGCCAAGATATAAGATCTATTCATTTTCATGTTATAGAATTTGAAAATTTTTATGGACATTCATTTTTTTACGAGAGTGAAGAACTTTCAGTTAAGAGATTTTTAGAGGTGTTCCATGTCGATATAAGTGATCGAATGCCGTAATATACTATTCATACATTACTATATGTTATTCTTTTAGTCAAAGAAATCGAAATGCAACTAAAACTTGACTTTGAGAGAGTTATTAGAGATGTTGTTGATAATGTAGTTTACAAGATATGTAATAATATGGCTAAAATTGACTATAAGATAGTATTTGAAGATGAGCTTTAAAAGAAAATTGAAGACGTGCCAGAAATTGTATAAGAAGAAGTCTTATGTAATCTTAATTTAAAAATTAAGTATGTACAAAAAATTCAAGTTGAAGACCCGTCTATCATTGACATGATTTTACCTATTTATATCGAAGACATAAAAGTTGTCCTTGAGGAAGATTTAACTATAAAAACAAATTTAATTGGTGAATACATTAAACAAGATATTGTAAGAGTTATGAAAAGTGTAAAAATAGTTTATTATTACAAGTACACATTTTCCAAAGGGTCACACACAAGTGCAAAAAAAAAGATAAATTTTGGGTACTTTCGAGTTTCAAGAAAGCTTGCTGAAAAGTATTATTCCTTTAAGTTACAAAATGATTTAATATTATATTATAAGTTTTATTCGCCAAACAAAAGTTAAGGACTAGTTTTCTTTAAGAGAAGGGAAATATGATATAGGATAATTTTAGAATTTAATTGGTTTAAGAAGTTTTTTATTCTTACCAATTTAATTTATTATTTAATTCCTAATATTCTTATTTAGATAAAAATTATTTTTCTTATTTGAGTTAATTTGTAATATTAGATTTCTTCTATTATTTATAAAAAGTTTGTACTAGTTGTTATCTTGACACTCTGTGTTTCGAATTGTTAGGGTTAAAACGATATCTAATCTACTGCGTCAAAGAACCGAACAATAAATGTTAGGGTTAGAACGACATCTAATCCTATCCATTAGAACGTTTATCGAAGCCATTGCATTAAAAAATCGAATAAAATTCAGCATTAAACAAGATATTTTTTATCCCACCCGCTATCTCACCTGCCTCATCTTCCCATCATCAACGACTCTATCGTATCCATCAATTGCTTCAACTTCTTTCAAGCTAGCATCATCCGATTCATCGCTAATAATTTCTCTCTTGTATTATTGAGCAAAAATGGCGAAGTTCTCCAGTCTTCTGTACGTATTTCTTTTCGTTCTTTCTGTTAACTTACCTTCGTAATCTGCAACAACAAACTACAATGTGTTAAGTTATGGAGCCAAAGGCAATGGAATCACAGAGTCCACCCAAGCAATTATTAAAGCGTGGGAAGCAGACTGTGCGTCCACGGAATCAACCAAAATATATATGCCAAAAGGACGGCATTTGCTTGGCTCTGTGGCCTTCCAAGGGAACTGCAAAAGCTCGGATATTACTTTCCGGATTGATGGAACACCGGTAGCTCCGACGGATTATTGTGTTCTGGGCCAAGCTGACAATTGGCTTAGCTTTGAAGAAGTTAGCGGTGTTTCCATCATCGGTGGGGCGCTCGATGCCAAGGGATCTTTGCTGTGGGCTTGTAAAGCTGCAGGCAGCAAATGTCCCTAAGGAGCAACGGTATAGGACATAATAGTTTGCTTTTAACTTTCATTTTTATTTTCTTTTCCCGTTCAGTACTAATGTTTTATAAAATCTGCAGACATTAAGCTTTACCAACTGCAACAGTGTCAGGACCAACGGACTTTTGTCCTTAAACAGCCAAATGTTTCACATTGTGATCAACGGTTGTCAGAATGTACATGTAGAAGGAGTTAAGGTCATAGCCGTCGGAGACAGCCCAAACACAGACGGTATACATGTGCAGTTACCGACAAACGTGATGATCAAGGGCTCTTCTATCAGAACTGGGGATGACTGCATCTCCATTGGACCTGGCACCAAGAACTTGTGGATTGAACGCGTCACATGCGGCCCCGGTCATGGCATTAGGTAGCATTAATTCTATATATTCATTCATTGTTCTATCCTATCTTGTGATCATCGATAATAACAATAATTATATATGTAGAAGCCTAGCCAAGGACATGAATGAAAAAGGAGTGCAAAATGTGACAGTTAAGAAAATAATTTTCGCAGGCACCCAAAATGGGTTGAGGATTAAGTCATGGGCCAGACCAAGTAATGGATTTGTTCAAGGCGTTCGATTTATTATTGCCGTCATGCAAAATGTCCAAAATCCCATTGTCGTTGACCAAAAACTACTGCCCTAACAACTTAAACTGTCCTCGTCAGGTAATTAAGAATATCTCATAAATATTTCTTTACTAACAAACAAAAGATTATATCCAACTAAATTTCTCCATTTTTGTCTTTTTGATATCAGGCATCCGAAGTCAAAATTAGCGATGTAACGTACGAAGACATTCGAGGAACATCTACTACACCTATTGCTATAAAGTTTGATTGCAGCACCAAATATCCGTGTAAAGGAATTAGAATGCAAAATGTAAATTTAACATATTTGAGTCAAGGGGCTCAATCATCCCGTAATAATGTTATCGGCAGGGCACTGGGTAGAGTTCAACCCGATAGTTGTTTGTAAATTATAAGTAGGCAAAATCTTTTGTGCATGGCAAATTTGGAAACTTTTCATTATTGGTATTTGTAAGACTAAAGATGTTCATTATTCTTTCTATTACCTTAGTTGTATTCTGTGATAAAAGAGTCACTTCTTAGATATGTTCAGATTCAACCGGACAGAGCTATCACCCACCCTAGGTTAGAAAATATTTGAAAAGAGCTGGCAATCATATTTAGGGTTATTATATATGCCACTGCTATACTTTCAAAGTACAATAATAAAACATTTGATAAACACATACCTTACCTTAATAACTAACGTTTAACACTAGTGATTTTATTTCAAATGGAACCTCAACGGTTTCGATTACTTATTTCAGGCACCAACTAAAGGCATTGATGACGGCACGATGTAAAGCAATGCCGACAAATAAGCAGGCAGTGCCATTCCACAGTGGCAGCTTCTTAGTGCAAAGATAAATAACAAAACAAAACTAAAGCAGGAGCATGGTAAACCAGTCAAACGTGCCATAAAGTTGACATTCCAATCCGGTCAGTTCTGTATGACAAGCATTTCATACCATTAAGTTTTTCTGCCTCAATTGTTCAGCAAAAAAGTGTGGCTTCTAACACAAAATTAACGAAATGGGCAAAAGGAATAAATCTGTCGGGAAAAGCAACATGAAACTGAATAGATTCTCACCATATATCTATTTACCACACTTAATTCCGACAATGCAAGACCAAGAAATTTGCAAGCAACAGTTATTCATGAGTACATTACATTGTATTGCATATCCTCAATAACATTGTTCAGACTTTAGTTTCAGTTATAGAAGAACAGATAAACTGAGCACCGTAAGGTGGAACCCACAAAGATCGAGGCTGGTGGTAGACCACTGTACAATTAACCATCTGTTGATCTCAGCACCCGCAAAATGGAAATGAACAGATTAAGAATATCCAGATACAGGGTGGCAGAGGCCCAAATATAATCATCATATGTGAAGCGCTTGATCAAGTTGTCAGTATCATAAACTATGTATCCGCAGAAGATCAGAGCACTAATTCCACCATAAACAGCAACAGATGTTGGTCCCAGTGGAAAGAACATCTGGATTACAGCACAAGATTAACCAAACCAAGTAAGACACATACCATGCAACAATGCCTAACCATGCACCTATCTTTGCTAGGATGATATGGCAATTTAATAAAAGAGGGATCTCTCACCTGCATAAAGCTAGTCAGGATGAGGATAATGAGGCCAGTGAATAGAATTGGTCCAAGATAGCTGAAGTCCTTGCCCTTCTTAGAGGCCCAGAAAGTGTATCCAGTTAAAGCACAGACCACGGCTGAGGTCAGAATTAACGCTTCAAGCACAATCCTACCTGCATGCACCCAATACATAAAGATAATCAAGTCATAATCATAATAAGAAGAAACTTGTAAATTATCTCTAGGATAAGAATTGCCAACAGAAGTGTACAAACAGGGGAGAAGAAACATACTAACCATCGGTATTAGCACAGCTGAAGGCAACAGGGAAACTCAGAGACAAAGTGAAGAGACCAAGAACAATCAAGTTCACAGGGTGTTTCTGCTGATACGCATGCAGTGGCCACAACACTGCATCGATGCTAGGCTAGTGTTAAATTAAGAAAAGGCACATAGAATGCAAAAAATGCACAAATCTTCAATTTAACAAAAAATGCAGTTTTGAAGTGCTACAGGTTATAAAGCATGTCATTGCAATTCCATCAGAGTTCCAACCATGTGAACTGGGCATGAGACTCGGTAAGATAATATGAAGCGAAGTTGAAAGAACCGCTGTCAAATGCATACAAATAAAATAAATCCTAACTCATAATATGAAATCTTCCCATCTCGGGTCTCTGCTGAAAGAAGATAGACTAAAACAAGAATGTTTCCCATATTTATTTTACAAGAAAATGATAGAAAATAAGGCAAGAAAAGGATAAACAAATACAACCTAGCCTAAACTCGCTGCAATAACAAGCCCATCAAGTCATCATAAAAATCATATTTTTCACTTAATCAACAAAATTCCTATAAGTTTTCTTCCATTTTCTGACCCCAATTTCAATAGAACACTAATTCGGTAACACAAAAGGCAAATAGACCCAGTAACCAAGGCAGGTCCAGGTACTCCCTAATTAATCAATCTTAACAAAACATTTCACAACCAATCATAAAATAAAATAAAATAAAATAAATCAAAGAAGCTTCTATTTATAAAATAAAATGAAATTAAAATAAATGAACGTACGGATAAAGGGAAGGAAACAGAGGAGGAGGAGAAGGCCGGAATTGCTCCTGAGGAGATCATTGATGGGAGAGTACAGAAAGGTGATTGCGGAGACCACAGTGGTCAAAACGATCTGGGCGGCAAGAATTCCGTAGACCTTACGAATGAAACCCCATCGGAGCTGGTTCTCGCCATAGCTAAGACCTGGGTAAAGCCTCTCCCCATCTCCCGCCTCTAGGTCTATACCGAATTTCTCATCCCCTTTGTTCCTCACGCTCTCGTAACCCGAATTACCCAACATCTTCCTCTCTCGCTCTAGGCAATTTTTTTAGGGATTTTATTTTCGATCTCTGCAAATTTAATTTATTTATGGTTGGGGACTTGGGTTGGTGGCTCGGAATGGTATTCTAATTAGGATTTGTTAGTGTCACTATCTGTTTGTAATTACGTGTGTCAATGACAATTGCATTGTAGTTAGATTCTTGAGTGGGGTGATAATTAAGAGGAATGTATCTCTCATAAGCGTTTTTGTGTCACCGCCGGTGTCACGGGCTGTGACGCTTGTGTTGACCTGACCCGCTTGTTTGCGCCTTCCGCGTTACGGTGGAAAGGATTGTTGATAGAAAATTTGGAAAAGCATAGACTTAAACTTCTAGGTCTTCTTGTTTGTTTTACATAAAATTATTATATATGTAAATTGTTTAATTTCTTAATTAATTAGAGAAAGGTTCAATTTCTTCAAGTAAATTAAATTAAAGAGAAATGGAAGATTTGTGGAATTTTTCCTACGAATTTTGATCAATTAAAAGGATAAAATTCCAAAATATTTTCATTGTTGGACTGTTAGCTTTGTTTAACTTGGAGCACTGATTGAGCAGTAAATTTAGTCTTCCTAATTCTCATTTATTATTCAAATTTTATTTTTGTCCCTCGAGAGAAACTAAGAAAAATGATTCTTCAAAATGGTCATCTTCATGAAAAATAATTATTAAACAAGCTTTTTCTATCAACTTTTTCGTTAAAATTAATTGTTGACTCATGTTTACTGGTTTAATGATAAAAATATCCTTCTAACCTTATTTGATCAATATAATAACATAAATATAATTTTTTTTATGATTTTTAGTTGATTTTTTTAGTTAAATAAATTAATTATACGAAGACAATTTAATTTCAATTAAAAAATAAATATCTAATTTATTTTCCATTCTTTTTTATTTTTTATTTCAAAATTTTTATTTTTTTTATTTTTAACTTTAAAGTTTCTACTTTTTTATTCAATTTTTACATCTAATTTCTTACCCTAATCTATAATTGAAACAACATTCATATATTAGCAAACAATAATTATAAATTCAATAAGTAACAAGAAAAATAGTCAAACAACATAAAAATAATAAAAAATATTGGTATTTGTTGAATAAAATTGAATATATATTTAAAATTTTCACCTTGAACATAAAAATATCATTATTTTTAATTATTTTTATATTATTTGACTATTTTTCTTATCACTTAGTGAATTTATGATTATTATTTCCTAACATATAAATATTGTTTCAATTATGGATTAGGGTGAAAAATAAAAAATAAAAAGATGGAAACTTTAGAATAAAAAATCAGAAAAAGAAAGATAGAAACTTTAAAATAAAAAATAAAAAATATAATTGAAAATAAATTAAATTTTTTTTAGTTGAAATAAATTTTTTTTCCTATAACTAATTTATTTAATTAAAACAATCAATAAAATATATAAAAAAGGGCATTTATATCATTATTTTGGTCAAATAAAAGTTAGAGATATTTTTGTCATTAAATCATTCAACATCAGTTATCAGTTAATTTTAATGAAAAAATTAACAAAAAGAGTGTGTTTAATAATTATTTTTGAAATGAAAATATAAATATCACATAGGAATGGCAAAATTCTTCGTGCGGTCCCAAAACCATGGAAATTCACTCTTAACAGGAAGAATTTAGATAAATTTACGGAGAATAGGATGGAGAATGGGAATAAATTAATTTCTAATTTATTAATGGACGAGAATTGGTTTAACTCTTCTCATCCCACTCCTACTTTTTTCCCCATTAAAACATAATATAAATATATTATAATTTTTAATTAAATTTTATATATGTAAATATAATTTTATATTACAATTTTTAAAATTATATATTATAATTAAATGTAGTTAGTAATAAAAAATTGTTGAGTTATAAATTAATATTATAAAAAATAAAATATATAAATAAAAAGTAAAAAATTAAAAATTAAAAAGAGTTTATATTGTATTTTTAATAATATATTAATAATATTTTTGTTTAAGTTAATTAAATTCTTATATTATTAAAATTAATTTATAAAATAATATAAAATTAAAAATTGATATAGAGATAAAAAACTCATTTCTCGTGCGGAAATTCTTCATTTTTATTCCATTAAATTTATTATATAATAAGAGTTAAAATAAAAAGCAAAGTGGAAAATAGGGTATTCTTCCCCACCCCCAACTAGTCCCATTACCATCCCTAATATCACATAGGAGTGGGGTTTAGATGTCATTTGCCTTTGCATTGCAGTTAGATTCTTGGTAGGGGATAATTGGTGGAATGTAGCTCTCGTAAGCGTTTTTGTGTCACCGTCGGTGTCACGCGCTGTGACGCTAGTGTTGACCTGACCCGGTTGTTTATGCCTTCCATGTTACGGTGGTCTATCTTTTTCTAAAAGTTGATCGATGAATTTTCTTGGAAAAGATTGTTGATAGAAAATCTGGAAAAGCATAGACTTAAACTTCTAGGTCTTCTTGTTTGTTTTACATAAAATTATATGTAAACAGTTTAATTTCTTAATTAATTAGAGAAAGGTTCAATTTTTTCAAGTAAATTAAATTAAAGAGAAATGGAAGATTTGTGGAATTTTTCCTACGAATTTTGATCAATTAAATGGATAAAATTCCAAAATATTTTCATTGTTGGCCTGTTAGTTTTGTTTAACTTGGAGCACTGATTGAGCAGTAAATTTAGTCTTCTTAATTCTCATTTATTTTTCGAATTCTATTTTTGTCCCCCGAGGAAAACTAAGAAAAATGGTTCTTCGAAATGGTCATGTCCATGGGATATGAATCATTTAATAGTCAATTCAACTCAGTCTGCTAAAATTCAATCAAACAACAGTTGAGGAAGAGATGATAATACAGGTAAGAAAGAAAATAATAATACGTTGAACAAGCTTTTCTTATTTTTGATTGTTTTTAGATTGAGCATGAGGGCATAATTCATACAACTGCATGTACCACAAAAGGTTTGACATAATCTATCTGAGAATTTTCATGTCTGTCACAATACTGGATTCAGAAATCATCTAATGCACCATTGATTCAAAATTATTGTCAGCTTTAGAATAACCTAAAGAATCACAAGTCACAATTTGAGGTATTTAAATTACAAACAACCAAACTGGAAAAGCTCTGTTTAATTTCTTTCTAGGATGTCTCCTAAAAATGTTTCGACAAAATGGGAATTCTCCTTGCAAAGTTTAGTAACCAGAGAATGGCATATAGCTTCTTCGAGGGCATAACCTATCCTAAACATAAAATCTAAAGTAAGTAAAGAATCATCCAGCCTATCATTTTGTGATAGACACTGAACTAATCTCTCAAAAGTCTCTTGCTTTGGTTTGAGTTTACTCTTTAGCATCTCTATTAACCAATGCATTGCCTCTACAACATATCCTTCACTACACAAGCCAATAATGATGGAATCATGTGTACGGACCATTGGCTCCAGACCCCTATTACACATCTCGTTCCACAAGTTTTTTGCTTCTTGCACATCTCCTACCTGACAGAGCTTTTCAATAAGGGAGGTGTAAGAGGAAGTTGATGGCTGAAGACCATATGCCAAGAGTTCTTTAAGTAGGTTTGTGCTATCAACAATCTTCCCTTTCCTGCAAAATCCCTGAATTAACGTATTATATGTAATCACGTCTCTAACAATACCTTTTTGGGCCATTTCTTCAAACATGTGATAAGCCTCATCCATCCTTCCATGTAAACATAACCCTTGAATCATAGTGTTGTATGTCACTGTGGTTTCTCTATAACCTCTATCACACATCTCCGAGTACAGTCTCCCGGCCTCAGCAAAATTACCAATTTTACAATATCCATGAATCAGTGTAGTGTAAGTATATTCATTTGGACGCAATCCCTTATTAATCATCTCAAACCACAGCTTCCTAGCATCCCCAAGCCATCCCATCTTAGATAGACCATTAATCATTGTCGTATACATGACTGTATCTGGTGCATACCCTCTCTCCTTGAGATCATTAAAAACCCGATAAGCTTCAAGTCTCTTTCTCCTCTTGCAAAGTCCATTGATGACTTCCTGGTATGTAAAATTGTCTGGAGCATGGTTCCTTGCTACCATCTTGTGGAGTAGTTCAGACACTCTTCCATAATTCTTCTCTCTACAAAACCCGGATATTAATTTGTTAAAAGCAACATTCCCAGGGTCCAAGCCGTCATCCAAAACCTGTCTTAGAAGCTCATAGCCTCGAGAAACTTTGCCATCATTGCAAAAAGCTTGAATTAAATACCCCACGGTCTCAGCATCAACATCTGCTACAACACCAGATTCAATCATATCTTGATACAATTTCCATATAAGATCAGTCCGGCCAGCCTTAATACAACCCAACAAGGCTGAATTCCACGTCTTTATTGAACCACAAACTCCCATTTCTTTCAACTTTAAGAAGACATCCAATGCTTCTTCAATCAAGCCTCCCTCACAAAGGCATTGTATATAACGCTCTAAAGAATCCGGATTAGGTCTAAAACCAGTACTATCAAGAAAATCCGTAGCTACGTTATATGCCTTAGCCTCAACAAGAGAATCAAAAAGTACATTGCAAGAATCTACATCAGGTAAAAAATTGTAATGAGAGTGCAACCAATGAAAGAAACGAATCGACAGAAGCACATTGTTTTGGTGCTTTAACAGCTCCCGAAAAAATAGAGTATCGTTAAAATTGAAAGAAGGGAAATCAGATAGAAGAGCCTGCTCCCATCTAGGTTTGGTTCTACTAATCTGGCAAACTTTTTTCGCAATGTCAGTGTACAGCTGTTGGGTTTCTACCGACAGATTTCTGATTTGGGCGTTAGGGTTTTGACGAGCACGAGGGATTTGGCATAGGAAGGTCAAAACAGAAGACGGAGCTCTACCCATGAAGTTTTTCCCTTTTTCTACCAATCATTAATGGGATGATTTTTCTTGCCCTAAAAAATGAAGATTTGATAGAAAATTATAATGACTGAATAAACAGAAGGAAGTCGCATAGACTCCATATTCGAACTTACAGAGATGTGATATGAAGATCGGACCACGTAATACTGGAACCGGAAAAATTGATTCATGAAGTTTCTGGGCATGAATTAGACGGTTCGAACATTCAATTCAGGACCAGAGCACAGCAGATTTCGGTTATTGAGGGAGACGAATGGCGGTAGTTCAACTGGGGGCGTTTAATGGGGGCATTTTCGTCAGAACAAATCATATTTTGGACAAAATAACAAAACGTAAAGATTTAGACAATTTTCAAACAGACTCCCAAAAGAGGATAGTTTTGCAAAAAAGAAAAATTATCTCTGTTAAATGAAATTGTTTTGTTAATTCGGTCAACCCTAGATTAGCAGCAGGCAGTAAGAACAAGACAGGCGGGGAAGATGTATGGGATGAAGAAATTGGGTCTTCGAGACCCGTAAAATAAAATCAGAATGGTATGCTTCTCTCTACGTAATTCCGTTTCAATTTTCCCGCCAAAAGAGATTTCTATATATTTAATTACGGCATTAATCAAATAAACATTTTTACAGTTCGCACAATCGCACCGCCGTTCTTATCTTCTTTTTGCTCTGCAGCGATGGGCTTAGATTCTGGCTCCAGTCACTTCACAGATATGAGGAGGTGAATTCATTTCAGAAATTGAGAAATCACAACTTTGATTTGCTTATATTTTGCGAATTTTTGTTAATCATTTTGTGTATGTGAACTCCATAATTGTGATGGTGATAATTAAATTGATTTTTTTGTTTGTATTGTGGTCATTTGCTGAGAAACTTTATTACAGTTTGGTTGGTTACTGAGAAAATTATTGGTAAGGACACAGAAGCATGAATTTCAGGTTCATGGTTTAAGCCCTTTCAATGGGAGATCTTTTTGTTGAATTTTACCTGGCCGTCTTGTTGGGGGTGTACATGTAATTTTGAACAATTTTGCTTGTTAGCTTGTTTTGTAATATTTTCCCTTTTTCGCATTCTCTCTCTCACTGCTTTTGTTTACAGTATTTGATGAGTTAAATTTGGAGCAACTATTAATTTTAGAAAGCAAATTGAAGTATTTTAATTTCTGTTAGCCCAACAATGCCTAAGGTTCAAGGTGAGTTTTCCTCTTATTTTTTGTTTTTTCCCTATTGACACAGTACAAATACAGATCTTAACATTGAAGAGTGTGGGAATGCCATGATTTTAAAAGCATATCCAATAGGTGTGTTAAGAGTGGCTGATAATGTCAATGGAGAAGATGAAGGAAAGTCCAGAATTGAACCATATGCGGGGCTAGAATTTGATTCGGCAGATGAAGCACGTGATTTTTACTGTCAATATGCAGAGCATGTGGGATTCAAAATCCGTACTGGTCAGTTGTATCGTTCCCGATCTGATGGGTCAGTTTCTTCAAGAAGGTTTGTGTGTTCGAAAGAGGGATTTCAGCTCAATTCGAGGACGGGTTGTCCAGCATTCATAAGGGTACGAAGACGTGATTCTGGGAAGTGGGTCCTTGACCAAGTCCAGAAAGAACACAATCATGAGCTTGAATCGGCTGGGGAAAACCATTCACCGATTGTGCATCAAAGAAATCCTTCGGCAACAAGATCATCTATTAATGTGTCCCACAGGCCCAAAATGAAATTATTTGAGGAAGTTGATAATGGGCGGCCGTGCCCATCTGGTGTCATTAGTTTCAAACGCCTTAAAAGGTGTGGAGGTGAGGGTGAATGCGCAGCTGAACCTTGCACAGGTATTGAGTTCAATTCAGCTAATGAAGCCTACCAATTTTATCAAGCGTATGCAGAAAATATGGGATTTAGAATACGGATAGGTCAGTTGTTTCGCTCAAAGCATGATGGGTCAATTACATCCCGGAGATTTGTGTGCTCAAAGGAAGGATTTCAGCATCCATCAAGAGTAGGTTGTGGAGCATTTATGAGGATAAAGAGAAAAGAGTTTGGAAGTTGGATAGTGGATCGTCTCCAGAAAGAACATAATCATGATCTGGAGATTCAAGTGGGAATTAATAGGAAAAATTTTGCGGCTTCAAAGAAATTTATAGAGGATGTGAGTGGTGGATTGGATTCTGTGGATATAGCAGACATCAATAATGGCATTGTTACCAAAAGAAGCCGGGAAAACAACATTGGAAGTGAGTGGTATAGTGTGCTTTTTGAGTATTTTCAAACCAGACAAGCTGAAGATACCGGATTCTTTCATTCAGTAGAAGTTGATAATGGTAGATGCATGAGTGTTTTCTGGGCAGATGGCAGGTCTAGATTTTCTTGCAGTCAATTTGGAGATGCTATTGTTTTTGATACTTCATATAGGAAAACTAATTATCTGGTACCATTTGCAACATTTGTTGGAGTTAACCACCACAAGCAACCGGTACTTTTGGGGTGTGCTTTAATTGCTAATGAATCTAAGGAGTCTTTCACTTGGTTGTTTCAAACATGGCTTAGAGCAATGTGTGGGTGTCGTCCAAAGTCGATCATTGCTGATCAAGACCGGGCTATCCACCAGGCAATTGCACAAGTTTTTCCTAGGACTCATCATCGTTTTTCAATGTGGCAGATTAAGGCTAAGGAACGAGAGTTTTTGAGGACTATGTCTAATGAATTTAGATATGAATATGAAAAATGCATCTACCAGAGTCAAACAAATGTTCAATTCAGCACCATGTGGAGTGCACTTGTGAACAGATATGGCTTGAAAGAGAATGTTTGGCTGAAAGAAATGTATGAAAAACGCGAATGTTGGGTTCCATTGTACTTGCGTGGAAGTTTTTTTGCTGGAATCCCAATAGGTGAAAGCATTGAATCGTTCTTTGGCACAACCTTAACTGCCCAGACGCCGCTTAGAGAGTTTATTTCTCGGTACAATCAAGGTCTTGAGCATCGTCGCGAGGAGGAAAAGAAAGAAGATTTCAACATGTTTAACCTGCAGGCTTTTCTACAAACGAAAGAACCAATAGAAGAACAATGTAGAAAGCTTTATACGCTTACTATGTTCAAACTATTTCAGAAGGAACTTGTGCAATGCTATAATTATCTTGTAATGAAGACTTATGAAGAAGCAACCATTGTCAGATACTTGGTGCGGAATTGTGGAAATGAGGATGAGAAGCACGTTGTAACCTTCAGCGCCCTAAATGTGAATTGTAGCTGTCAGATGTTTGAATTTGAAGGCATGCTTTGCAGGCATATCTTAAGAGTGTTCAACGTATTGGAGGTAAAGGAAATTCCATCTCAATACATCTTGCATCGGTGGACGAGAAATGCTGTGTATGGTGTTTTACGTGATGCAGAATCAGGGTTTAGCGCTCAAGAACTCAAGGCCTTGATGGTGTGGAGTTTGAGAGAAACAGCTTGTAAATACATAGAATCTGGGACAGGATCTTTAGAAAAACACAAACTTGCCTACGAGATTATGAGAGAAGGTGGGAACAAACTTTGTTGGCAAAGATAATACCTGTAGCAAAGGTCAGACATGACTCTGGGATAGATCTTTTTTGTGTTGAAAACTGCATGTAAATAATATTATTGTGTGCTTGAATCAGAAATCTGGGTGGTCTTTCATGATGTTACGGATAGCTTTTCTCCAATCATCTCATACAGTGCTTGTTGAATTGGAGATATTGTTGTGCTAATTGAGGTTATCTTATGCTTGAAAAGTGAATGCGCAAATTTTTTGCTTAGTGCTGGCCTTGTGGATGCCATGAACATGGGATGGGATTACTGTCTTTATTAACAGTAACACTATTTACCATTGGTTGTGATGATTTTGCAAAGGGAGAATTAGATGAGCTGAGTTTTTCATTTAATTGCTCTTGCAAGTCCAAGTTTCAGATTGAAAAATTTAGCTCTCATTTTAACTATTCATTATTTGTTCGACTAATTCTGCCTCAGGAAACTGCTACTCTGTTTCTCAAATGTCAATTCTGTGTATTTGCATGATTTATTTAGTGATCGTTAATTTTTCCAAGTGTAATGGAATTTGAAAAATCTCTCTTCAACTTTTTTTTTTCTTGAATTTATTAATAATATTTAAAAAAAAAAAAACCATGTTGTCAGAAGTTTAAACATTTGACGTTGTGTTAAAATTTTTCAAGTTTTAGTTTCAGTTTTTCTGTTAGGTTGAAAATATATTTTCAACTTTATTGTTATTTTAATAAAATTTTGTGTAAATGTTTGTGACATTATTAATGTATTTAAGGTCATTTGAGAATGTAAAGTCATATTCCTAACTCTGCTACTGAGGTGACGTTTTTTTATTTTATTTTATTGGTGATTTTAAATTTTTTATTAATAAAAAATAAATTAATAATTAATATTTGACAAGGACAAAGTTTGATTTTACTTCATCATCAAATGGTGCCGAAACTATCTCGTCTTGAGTTTTATGTGGGCACAAGTTTTATTACTTGTGCTGAGATAGAAGCCTCCTGTGCTTTTGATATACAGAAAATGAATATTATCCCACAGTTTTAGTACTACTGAAAAAAAAGAGGGTAAACAAATTGAATATACAAATTATGTAAAAGATGATTACGAAAAGTGTGACTGTGAGTGGTCATTCATCGATCATCCAATCAATTTCAAGGATACTGGATCTCCTAAATCCTATTATCTTCTTGCTTCATCACGGGTCTGATTTATTAATTAATTTCTTCTCCGTCACGCACATTCCAAATTCAAATTAATAGCACGTGAAAAAAAATTAAAAACAGTTAATATTGAAAAAATTATTTTTTAGAGAAAAAAAATTGATCAACATCAATTGCTACATGATTAGCAAGGACTCTGGATATGGGTATCAATCAAGAGCATTAAAAAGCCTGTCGGAATTAAATGAAAAATAATATGTAAACAGATACGTTAATTATTATAACATTATATATTATAATTATAAATGTATATATTATGTCAGCCCTAATATATGTAGCTATTTAAACATTCTGAAGCTTTGTTAATTTCCCAAATACGATGACGATCTTGTTGATGTGGTTTCTCAAAATTCCTGCAGTTAAAAATTTTAAGAAGATGAATTCTAATTACTTGGCACAGAAGTTGATCATCCTGCTTGCGGTGGCTGTAGTCCTCATGTCATCCTCATTCTTAGTGGCTGCCAAAGGCCGCGGAGCTGGGGCACAAGGTGGTGGTCGCGGCCGCGCACGAGGTGGAGTCGTCGTCAGCGGTCATAACCGGAGTCATTCATCTGCTTCTGCCTCAGCCGGGGCATCCCTAATTAGTTCCACTACTGCTATTTTATTTTCTTATGCATTACTTTTACTGCCGGAAGCCATGCATGCACGATATTTGAAATTGTGTTTTCTTCTACCTGCTTTGTTTCTTTATTTATTTAACGTAAACATATAAAAAGAAATTTGAAAATTTTTTGTTTTACATTTTAGGAATTTAATTACTGTCTATAAATTGTTACAATTAAACCCTAGATTAGTAAAGGTGTTCAAACATGTCACGGTCTATATAACTAGTTGTTGACTTCAAAATGTGATTTTTTAAAAGGATTAATTTAAATTAATAAAATAATTATTGAGTTTGGTATCTTTTCTTTACATGCTTGAGTTGATTGTCTAAATTTACCCTTTTTTTTTTTTAAAAAAAAAAATCTCACGTACGTAGGAATCGAGAGAAATAATAAAATTAATATATAAGTTGTTTAGAATACATTAATGTAATATTACAGGCATTTACATGAACTTCAATTCTTCACACAAAATTTAAAAAATGTATCACTAATTAAATTAAAATTCTAACAGAAAGTTTAACTAAAATTTAAGAACTGTAATAAACCAAGCCAGGCCAAGTCAATTCAATTAAACTATTGAACGCAGGAAAATTTCAAATCAAGCCGATTTGCTACAGTGTGCAGCTGCATATGGTTTTTGACGTCTAATAATTAATTAATAGTCTCATCTCTCACGTTGCTTGTCAGTGTCATTCTTTGACTGCATACGCATGCCATGGAAATGTCATAAAAGTCTCCTCATGACCATCATCATTCAAGCTCAAGCGCGTGTTTCACTTTCACAAGTAATTAATTAACAATTCCAAAATACAATCAATAATGGCAAACTATCCTATTTTATATGTGATTTCGTTGACCTGGTAAACTTGATGGGTAGTTCTCTCTCTCTCTCTCTCTCTCTCTATATATATATATATACACACACACGCACACACATTAATACATACATGAACAAATAAGTTCTTCCTCATAAGGATCGATTTACAAAATATCTACTAATTTCAGAAATATATTATATCTTTTTCCATATCAGAATAAAAAAGATTTGCAAGCTAATATACAGCAACTAAAGGGCTCCGAGCTTCAGCAAAAAATCTGTAAGTTGTCTTTCTCGTTTCTTGTGAAAGATTATGTTCATCTCCTTTGTCTGAAATTGGTCTTGTTTTGTGAATCCATGAAGGCATTAAAACATCCTATACTATCAATCTAGCTATTTCTTATTTGGAAAATCAACGTTTCTATTTTCTTAATTCAGTAGTTGCAGAAGATTTCTGATCTATCTCATTAAGGTTACTGAAGCATCGGTATCCAACTAAACCATTTATTCGCCGTCATAATCTTGTTTAGGAAGACAAATATTTCAAACACTCTGTTTGTTATCTGAAAATAGCAAATTAATTAGCATGAATGTGTCTTTTAATTTTGTTGTTTTTTTCATAATGTTTATGATGACTTAAAACCCTCCTCTTACATTCAAGGACCGAATATTAATTATGACCCTCCTTTCACATTCAGTTATCAAATATTAATTATGAACGTTTAATTTGCCGACCCAGATTATTATATTAGTCATCTAATTAAGTTCTGTTATTAGCTGCCATTCATTGATCAGTATGATTTCCAGAGAACAACTTATAACTAAACAAAAAAATAAATCAATTTTTTACTACAAAGTAACGTGGTGGAGATGGTGATGCATTTTCTAAATTTTCAATTGTTGACTTTCGATTTGATTGTGTCTGCAGTTGAAAACATGAAGCACAACATGTCACCTAAGCTTATGAAGTTCCTGGCCGTCTTCCTCATAGTTGTGCTCCTCATGTCATCTATGGTCGCTGCTCAACGCGGTGGAGGTGGTGGCGGTGGCGGTGGTGGAGGTGGCCGAGGAGGCGGAGGTAGTAGTGGAGGCGGTGTAGGTGGACGAGGTGGTGGAGGTGGTAGTGGTGGTGGAAGAGGTGGTAGTGGAATGGGCCGAGGTGGTGGAGGCACACCTGGAACTGGAAGAGGTTCACCAACGGTCCGCGGAGGTTCACCACCAAGCAGTGGCGGCACACCGCCGATTCGCGGAACACCTCCGGTAGTGGTTGGAGGTACAACACCTGCTGGCGGAGGCACAGTGATTCGTGGAAATGGAGTTGGGGGAACCTCCAGCTGCGACAATGGAAGAGGAAATATGGGATGGCTTAGCTTGACTATAAGTTTGTTTGGTTATGTTGCATTATGTTTGCGACGTGATTTTATGTAGATTAATACTTGGAAAGTTCTGCCTTCGCATATTTTAGGGTTGTTATTGTTGCTGGAATGTTGCGGGGGGTATTTTTTCAATCATTCAATTTGTCAATATTTACTTAATAATAAGAATGTCAAATGTTATTTACTTGTAATTAAAATTTGTCCCACATTTGAGAAGATGAATTGACATTTAGAAATTCATTGTATGATATATTTATGACATTAAAACAGTTTTATTATTTTATTTGTGATACGTATCAGGTTTTGAATCAATTTTAATAATAAACTATTGAATCATATGTTTTTAGGGAGTAGTGCAGTGGCGAGAAATCTAATGGACCATGAACTTTTCAAATATTTAGTTATTGAGATGCATCTTTCTAAAACACTATGAGCTTGTAATATGTTTAAATATTAAACATATCATAATTAATCTGTTTATTGATTGGTTAGATTGTGTTGTATATAAAATGACATTTAAATTATGTGTGATATCTAATGATCGTGTGAAAATGATTGTTTTATATTTGAATATTGTTTGTGTTTGTTTGAAGCATTCTACATATACCCATCCTCTAATATTATATAGTAAGATCTTTAGGACTCATGGAAATATATGTATATGAATGTAAGCCCTCTAGGCGATGATACGAGACCCCCGGATTTAGTATGATTTTTTCCGTTGAGGCAATGGATCTCGCCAAGCATGTTATCCCCAAGGTACTAGTTGGGTGCTATATGAGCTGTGTATAATGACATGCATTCTTATTGTGCAAGTGATATTCAATTTAAGTATAATTTTAAGATGTCTTATAGTAATTATTTGAAAATGTATTTTTTTAAAACTATTCACTAATTGAGCCGAAAGCTCACTCTTTTTCTTTTTTTTTCCCTAGTTTTCTCCAGGTCATACAAGATTTCGTGCAGGGTACAATTTTGTAAATGACATTGAGATCACTTTACGCATACTGCATGAAACATTTTGAGCATGTCATATATATATATATATATATGATTATGTATATATATGTTATGAGACATGAGAACTCAATATATGTTAGTGATGGAGGCTTGAGGCCATTTTCTTTATTTATGAGTTTTATTATATAATGAATATGAGAAATAATAGGTACCATGTATAGGTATTTAGCAGGATTTGTCTCGAACTCCTAAGAAGGGTTTGGCAGGTTCTGTTAGTTTGGTATTAGTGCAAGGTTTTGATTTTGTTGACTATTGTATAGTACAAACATGTTGCATGCATCATTGAATAGTTTAAATGAAATTAATGTTAGTATGCGTATGAGTGGTCAATCCAGCACGAGACCTGTTGTTGATATGAATTTACCTCTAGTTGAGAAAGAATAAGGGGAAGTATTAGGAAAAGGAGGAGTTGATTTTGTACCACCTACATATATGTATCAACCATAAGCAAATCCTAATATAGGGATGGAGAACACTATCGAACGTGTTCACAATTTGGGTGCGATAAAATTCCAAGGTATTGATAATCCGATGAATGTAGAGTTCTAGTTGACTACAGTAGAGAGAGTATTCCAAGTAATGGGATGTATAGATTAGCAAAAGGTGTATCCCATTACTGGGGCTGAATTTCGAAAGGAATTTAATGATAAATATTTCTCATTTATTTATCGAGATGCAAAGAATCACAAATTCTTGATGTTGACTTAAAGGTTGATGATAGTAGAAGATTATGAGAATAAATTTATAGAATTATTGAGGTTTGCTCTTGATATGATACGAGATGAAATAGATAAATGTAAATGGTTTAAAGTAGGCTTGCAAAATGATATTAGAAGATCTGTGGCTGGGTTGAGGTATACACAATATAGCCATTTAGTTGATGCTGCTATGAAAGTTGAATAATGTTCAATACATACTCCAAGGAATGAACCACCAAAATATAGTCAGAGCCTAACCGGTCAACCGGTGGGGCCAGCAGTAGTGGGATGTCTAAAAAAGAAGTTAAGCAAAAAGGATATTCAGAAAGGCAACAATACCAAACATATTCTGAAATGTCTAGAGGATGATGATGAAGATACGGTCAGAGTAATATAACTCAATATTTTGTAGATGGCCAGCAGAGTAGTGGTACTGGCTAAAGTAGACGTTTCCTTTGTGCAACATGTGGCAAATACCATGAAGGGTAATATTTGGCAGGTACAATATTTTGCTATTATTGTGGACAGCTTGGACATATCAAAAGAGACTACCTTGCTTTAACATCGAGTGTGAGTAGTGTAGCATAGAATACAACGCTATAACATTTTCAGGGTAGAGATAATCAGATGATGAGACCAAAGAGACCACAAACGAGAGGACCTACACCTATTAATGTAATATAGCTTAGTGCCATGAGGACTAATAAGAGTAGATAGAGAAGACAACTAGGTCGCCCTCATACATAGGCACGTGTATTTGCCTTGATGGAGTAAAAGGAATAAGCTAATCTGGATGTTGTTATAAGTATGTTGACTATTTTTGGTCAAGATGCCCATATTTTGATATATTCTGGTTCTACGCATTCTTTCATATCTCATACATTTACTATATATGCAGATAAGGAGTTGAGTCCATTATATTATGTCTTAGTGGTAGCCATACCACTTGGAGATTCACTATTGGCTAAGAATGTATTACCGGGATGTGTTATTAGAATAGGTAATTATTATTTGAAAGTAGATTTAATTCCTTTGGATATTCGTGACCTTAATGCTATATTAGAAGTGAATTGGCTCATAAACTATCATGCTATAGTTGACTATTTCCGGAAAGAGGTATCATATAGAAGACTAGGTGAATAAAAGATTGTTTCCTGTGGAGAACGAAAAATTCTTCCATCATCTGTGATGTTAAATGTTTCAGCTAGAAAATTGCTAAGAAAATATTACCCTAATTATTTAGCTTATGTTATTGACACTCATGATATTCATGTGAAGCTTGAAGACATACTTGTAGTGAATGAATTCCCAGATATATTTCTAGATGATCTGACTAAGTTACCACCAGATAAAGAAGTTGAATTTACTATGGATTTGATTTTAGGAACAGCTCTTATTTCTATGGCACCTTACATAATGGCTCCATTAGAATTAAAAGAGTTAAAAGTTCAGTTACAAGAACTAGTAGATAAGGGTTTTAGTAAACCTTTATTTACTAGTTTAGGAGCACCAGTGTTATTTGTGAAGAAGAAAGATGGAACTATGAGATTATGTATAAACTACAGACAGTTGAATAAAGTCACAGTATGTAATTAGTATCCGCTTCCTCATATTGATGACTTATTAATTAGTTACAAGGTGCCAGAGTTTTTTCGAAGTTCAAGTTATCATCAATTAAAGATTAGGGATTCAAATGTGCCTAAAACTGCTTTGAGGACCTGTTATGGACACTATGAATTTCTTGTGATGCCATCTAGATTAACAAATGCCCCAACAGTATTTATAAATCTTATGAATCAGGTATTTCATTCCTATTTAGGTTGTTATTGTATTTATAGTATATTCACAAAGTAGAGAAGAACATGCAAAGCATTTAAGAATTATTTTACAGACATTAACTAATAAATAGCTTTATGCGAAATTTAGTAAATGTCAATTCTGGCTTGATAGAGTTGCATTTCTTGGCCATGTTGTTTTAGTTGATGGTATTTATATAGATCATCAGAAGCTAAAAGTAGTAGTTAATTGGGAATGACCAACTAATGTGACAGAGGTAAGGAGTTTCCTTGGGTTAGCTGGATATTATCGAAAATTTGTTAAAGGTTTATCTAGAATTGCTAGACCATTAACTAAGCTGACAAGGAAGAATGTGAAATTTAAATAGACTAATGATTGTGAATAAAGTTTTCAAGAACTTAAGAAGAAATTGACTTCTGCTTCTGTTCTTATACTTTCATCTGGTACTAAGGGATTTGTAATTTACAGTGATCCATCCAAATAGGTTTTGGATTGTGTATTGATGCAACATGGCAAGATAATTGCTATGCTTCCTGACAGCTCAAGAAACATGAGTTGAACTATCTGACCCATGATTTAGATCTTGCTACTGTAGTGTTTGCATTGAAAATCTGGAGGCATTATTTATATGTTGCTACTTTCGAGATTTACATCGATCATAAAATTTTAAAGTATCTATTTACTCAAAAAGAATTGAATCTCAGACAATGAAAATGGATTGAACTGATCAAAAACTATAATTGTACCATTGACTATTATCTAGGTAAAGCGAATGTAGTAGCAAATGCACTTAGTAGAAAAATCTTTAAGCTTTATTGCTTATATAAAGGTGACGTATCTTCCATTATTGACCAATTTGAGATCACTTGGGGTTAATTTAGCAGTAAGGCAGTATGGAACACTTTAGCTCATTTTCAAGTTAGACAAGTATTAATTAATTAGATCCAATAAATGCAAAATGAAGACCCTAATTTAGTTAAATTGAAGAAAGAAGTGAAGAATGGTTTGTAGACTGATTTTTCATTGAGAGACCTTGGTTATGGATAACAGACTCTATATGTCGAATGATTCAGAATTGAGAAAGCAGATTTTAAAAGAAGCATACAATTCAGCTTATGCAATGCATCCTAGAAGTACAAAGATGTATCGTATTTTAAAGGGAGCATTATTGGTGGCAAGGTATGAAAAAGGAGATTGTAGAGTTTATGTCTTGCTGTTTAATTTGTCAACAGATTAAAGCTGAACATCAAAAACTTGCTAGACTTTCTCAGTCACTTTCAATTCCAAAGTAAAAATGGGAACACATTACGATGGATTTTGTTATAGGACTTCCATATACTCAATACGTTCATGACAGTGTTTGGGTAATTAGTGATTGACTTACAAAGTCTGCTTGTTTTCTACCTTTTAAGAGTACCTATTTAATAGACAGAATGGCCAATTTATCTGATAGGGATGAGATCGTAAGGTTGCAAAAGGCACTGGTATCCATTTTATCTGATAGGGATCTTAAATTTAGTTCCAGATTTTGGCCTAGTTTGTAATATGCTATGGGGACTAGACTTAACTTTAGTACAACTTTTCACCCCCAAAAGGATGGATAGTCAGAGAGAACTATTTAGGTTTTAGAAGACATGCTCCGTGCATATGTGATACAATTTAAAGGTAATTGGGACACATACTTACCTCTCATGGAATTTGCCTATAATAATAATTTCTAGTTTAGCATCTAGATGGCATCGTATGAAGCCTTGTATGGAAGGAAATATAGAACACGCATATGTTGGGATGAGGTTATTAAGAGAAAATTATTGGGTCCAGAAATTATATAAGATATTAATGAAAAGATTTCAATTATCAGAGACAAATTGAAAATGCTTAAGATAGATAGAAAAGCTCTGTTGATAACGTAGAAGAGAATTGGACTTTGTTGTGGGTAATTATGTTTTCTTGCAAGTTTTTCTTTGGAAAGGTCTCCTTCGATTTGGGAAACATGGAAAGCTAAGTCCTTAGTATATGAGGTCCGTATGAGATTATTGGAAGGGTTGGTCAAATGGCTTATTGTAACACCCAGGATTCTTGTATTAATAGGAATGCATATACATAGATATATTGACATTAGATTATGTAAGGGCATAGAAGTTTGAAATTTAAAAGATAAATATATTTATTTTGGGGAAAATTTTTTGATTAAGATGAATATGTTATATTTTTTTAGAAGAATGGAAATATTTGATAATATGAAGTTTATTATAGGTGAAAGGTAAAAGAGAAAAAGTTGAGAGGTTTAATTGATATTAGAAAGCAATTTGACTCTTTTATGCTATGTGTAAGGTGAAAAAAAAAAAAAATTTGCACTTTTTTGTTATTAGATGGCTAGGTGGAAGGATTAGAGAAAAAGAAAAAGTAGAGATTTTTCTTTTAGCGAAGTGGGGTGTGTATGTGTGTGTGTGTAATCTTTGATTTTATGGAAGAAAGAAATAAAAAATGAAAACAGAAAGAGGAAGAAAGAAAAACAAATATAGTGAGAAAATTGTATCAATACGTGTTGTGTTTTTATAAATGTATGGTTTATATAAAAATATTGTGAAATAATTTGATCAATAAAAATGTAATGGCCATGCTTGTTGTTGTGATGTGACACGGTGTTTGGGGTGATGGTTCTTCAAAATAATGCCTCTAAAGGTCATTTTTGATGGGATGATGATCCTTGAGAATAATGTTCTTAAAATATATATGGCCAATTTTTAAGGTGGTGGTCTTTCGAAATAATGTCTGTAAAGTATGCAAGAGCAAAATTAATGGAATTTGTTTTTAAATAATGGAATTAATGTATTTTGCATAGTTTAGATGAATATTAAAATTGAGATTTTGACTTGATATTCTATTACACTCGTTGTTGAAAATTAGGAAGTGTTTTATATGTTCAAATTTGTTTATTGCAAATTTTAAACACTGATTTTGTATATAAGTATTTACTGGACAGTAGCTCACCTTTACTTTTCAAACTTTTGGAATTTGTTGGAGTCAGAATAAATAAGAGACCAAAGATACTGTAGGATTAGGACTTTACTATATTTAGGGCATTATGTAATTATAGATGCAAGAGTTTGTACTGTATAGTTTTGATATATTTTCTATATTTTGTGTTTGAATATTTTTGTATCACCCTAATTTGGTGCCACTTTATTAACTCTATTACCAGAATTATCACGCATTCATAATATTTTTTTATGTGTTCGTGTTGAGAAAATATATTCCTGATCCTTCTCGTATTCTAGATTTGCAACCAGCGCAGTTGAATGAGAATTTGACCTCTAAAGAGGAAGCAAGACAGATATTGGACTCTAGAGAGCAACAGTTACCTAACAAGACGATCTTGTTATTCAAGGTTTTGTGGAGAAATCATAATGTAGAGGAGACTACACGGGAGTGTGAGGATCAGATGTGAGTTCGATATCTGTATTTATTTCAAACAGATACATGAATTTCGTAGACAAAATTCTTTTAAAAAAGGAGGAATTAAGACACTTGTATTAATAGGTGTCCAAAAAAAAAAAAGAATATAATAAATAAATAATAATTAAATAATATATATATGCAATATTCAAATTTTTTTCTTGATATTGCATATATACAGAAATTAAAAAAAATAATAATAATAAAAATGAGAATGTTCATTTGATTATGAATGGATAAGTTTATATTTTACAAGAAAAGGATTATTGGTAATAAGATTTTATTGTGAGTAAAAAAGTGAGAAATATAGAGTTCAGGGGTTTCAATGGAATTGAAAGTCAAAATATTTCTTTTCAAATTGCTTAATCGATGGAAAAAAAAAAAGAAATGAAAATGAATGAAAGGACAAGAAGGTATATGACAATGTGTTGGCCCAATAACAGAAAATCAAATGTTGAATGGGGAAGGAATAGTAAGGCAGTGGGTGTTTTATATAAATCTAAGCCTTGCTTTCTTATTACAAAAGGAAAATTGAAAGTCAAAGTTTTGAACTCGAGAGAAGAGGAGAGAGAAAGAAAGAAGGTTCGGTTCGAATTTATATTTTTAGATTATTGATTTTGATTTTAAAAATTAGTAAATTATATAATTTAGTTGTAAAATCTTAAATTGTTAGTGTGTATAAGATATGTGTTTAAATACATATATATATATATATATATACATATTTTTATATGATTAAGTTTTATACAAATCATAGGTTTATAAAAACATATCACATGTTGATACAATTTTCCGTTGTATTTGTAAATTTTGCATCTATATAAAAATTACTATTTAAATCTGATTAAAAAAATAATTAATTGGACCAACACGTGATAATTCAGAAATTTCATATACATTTATCAAAACATTAACTATAATAAAACACCTTACTTTCTAGTTTTAAAACCAAAATCTACCAAACGCATATAAATACCTATATGCTAAATGTGTGACAATTCTATGTTTCTGTTGATTTCTCCTCCTTCTTCCAATCACCTTCTAATATTAATTAATATTGTAATAATTTAGAGGATTTTGATTTGAGGATTAATGAATCAGGAAGCCAACCTTTCTTATTCAACCTAATAGTCCAGCAGCCTGCCATCCTTTAGAAGGTGATTACTGCTCAACAAAGTGATTCTGAAGGTAAGTTAGTATGAGCCAAGTTAGAGAATGGTGAGGCTATAGAGGAGTGGTCCTTAGATTTGTGCGGTAGTTTAAGGTTTGTTGGTAGATTTTTTGTACTATTAGATGAGTCTCTTAAAAAAGATGTGTTAAGCGAGGCTCATAAATCTAAATTTACCATATATTCTGGTAGTATGAAGAAGTACCAAAACCTGCGCATGTGTTTTTGGTGGGATGAGATGAAGAGAGATGTGGAAGAATTTGTGGCTAAGTATTCGACAAGGCAACAGGTGAAAGAAAAACATTAGAAACCAGCAAGGTTACTCTATCTTCATCCAATAACTGAATGGAAATGGGAACATGTAATTATGAATTTTATGAAAGGGTTACTCAAAACCTGAAAGAATCATGAAAGTGTATGGGTAATTATAGACAGATTAATGAAGTATACTCACTTTCTACTTGTCAAATCTACTGATTCTCTATAATTTTTTAGTAGATTATATGTCCAGAAGATAATAAGATTGCATGAGGTGGCTTTATCAATTGTATCCCATAGAGATACAAGATTTATATAGCAATTTCGAAGGAGAAATTAACGAAAATATAGAATTGTCACATGTTTAATAAGTAGGTATTTATATGTATTTAATGGATTTTACTTTAAAAATTGGAAAGTAAGGTGTTTTATTATAGTTAATATTTCAATAAATGTATATGAAAATTTTGAATTATGACCTGTTGGCCTAATTTATTAGTTTTCGAATCGGATTTAAATAGTGATTTTCATACAAATGTTACATTTACAAATACAGTGAAAAATTGTATCAACACGTGATATATTTTTATAAACATATGATTTGTATAAAAATATTGTGAAATAATTTGATTAATGAAAATGAGATGGCCATAGTTGTTGCCGTGATGTGGCATTAGTGTCTAGGACGACGATTTCTAGAAATAATACCCCCAAAAGTCGTTTTTATTGAGGCGATGGTCCTTCAAAATAATGCCCCTAAAGATTATTTTTTATGGGAAGACGATCTTTGAGAATAATGCCCCTAAAGTACGTATGCCTAGTTTTTAAGGCATTAGTTTTTTAGATTAATGCTCATAAATTACGCAAGTACAAAATTTATGGAAATTTTTTTTCATAATGGAATTAATGTCTTTTACGTAGTTTATATGAATATATTAAAATTAAAATTTTGACTTGATATTCTACTACACTCCTGTTGGGAATTAAGAAATACTTTTATATTCAAATTTGTTTATTGTAAATTTTAAAACTATTTTTGTGTATAAATGTCTATTGGGCATTCGCTCATCTCTACTTCTTAGGCTTACGTAATGTTAGAGATTTGTAAGTAGAAAATAAAGAATACTCTAAGATCAAAATTTTGCTACTTTTGAAATATGTGTAATTTATAAGAGCAGGTTTTTATAATGTATGGTTTTGGATATAATTTTTTTGCTTGTATTGGGATTTTAGAAGTCATATAATTGATTATATTTTATTAAGTAATGAAATGAAGCAGTTGGTGTTTAGTTTTATTGAAAGTATTTAGAGTAAAATTTTAAAATTTACAAGATTATATATTTAACATATACTACATTATAACAAAAATTCTGTTAAAATTTTTTAAAATTAGGGATGTTACAATATATACAGGGTGAAGAAGTGGTGATAGTTCGTGTAAATATTTATATATATATATTATATATTTTCATTTTGAAAAGCAATTAGAAAAAAACAAGAGATAGAAGCAATTAAAAGAAGAGTATGAGACAGAGAAGGAAATCGTGAAGGAAAAGAGAAGAAAAAAGAAAGGAAAATAAAAAAATTAGGAAAGGTTCTTTATAGGAAATAGGAAAATACAGGAAAAGGTATTGGACAGTTTAATTGATATCTAGAAACTCAGTGGGTAGTGTATTTATGAAATTAAAGTAGTTTTATTATTGTATTTGTGATACATATCAGGTTTTCAATCAATTTTAATGATAAACTATTGGATTATGTATTTTTAGGTAGTAATGTAGTGGTAAGGAACCTAAAAGACCTTAAACTTTCCAGAGATTGAGCTACTGAGCAATGAGCAGATATATTTTTTTAAAACACTATGAATTTATAATATGTTTAAATGTTAAATATATCACGATTGGTCTATTTATTGATTGGTTAGATTATGTTATATGTAAAGTAGCATTTAAATTATGTATGGTATCTAATGATTGTATGAAAGTGATTGTTTTCTGTTTGAATATTGTTTATATTTGTTTAAAGCACTGTACATATACCCATCCCCTAATATTATGTAGTAAGGTCCTTGGGACCTATGGAAATAAATGTATATGAATGTGACCACCTGCACAATGATACGAGGCTGCCAGGTTGAGTATGGTTTTTCCCACTTAGGTGATGGATTCTGCCAAGCATATTATCCCCCGAGAACTAGTTTGGTGCTATATGAGTTGTGGGTGATGACATGCATTCTTATTGTACAAGTGATATTCAACTCATGTATGATTTTAAGATGTTTTACACTAATTGTATGAAAATGTATTTTCTTTTAAAACTATGTCCACTTATTGAACCATAAACTCACTCTTTTCCTTATTTTCCCTATTTCTCTCCAAGTCACGCAAAATTTTGTGTAAGGTGTAATTTTGTAATTGAGATTGAAACTACTCTATGTATGCTGCATAAAACATTTTGAGCATGTCATGTATATATATGATTATGTATATATGTGTGATGAGATATAGGGACTCAATGTGTGTTAGTGATGGAAGCCTGAGGTCATTTTCTTTATCCATGAGTTTTATTATATGATGAGTATTAGAAATAACGGATGGCATATATTGATATTTAGCAAGATTTGTCCCAGACTCTTGAGAAGAGTCGGGGCGGGTCTTGTCATAATATCATACAAGGAAATCATTCTAAATATATTATACTTGGTATAAGAAATCTTGCAAATGAACATGGATATGCTCAGAGATTTCTTGGGTTAAAGTTAATACAAAAGGATTACCTAAAAACAAATCTTTTCCTTTTAGCTAGCTTCTGGGGTTGCTAATTATAGAGTATTGCATAATTTACCAAGTAATATAGTGTAAATAGAGTATCATTGCCATGAGGAGTATTAATTAATTAAGTACCGAAGATGGTTTTTCCTAAATTTATTTGAATAACCGAAAATGATATGATGTGAAATTAAAAGAAATTAAAATCACTACAAACTAATACCCAAAATCTAAAGGGAAATGCCAATAAGACTAATATTTAAAGCTAATGATTTAACTTAATTTTATTCATACCTAGTTCTTCAAATTGTGTTATTTCGATTAACACTTATGTCACTACTCTAACCTATTCAACTTTCTCTCTCGAGATTAATCGAATTTATTTCTCGTTTATATGTTTACTATATCTCTTGTTGGATAATATCTCCTTTATGAACTTGGCGTATCTCGGCATTTGTTCAAGTGTATTAGCAAAAGGAATATTAATATACAACTTTTTGAAAACATCGAGAAATTTGAAAAATTGTTTATCTAGCTTATTCTTCTGAAGACTTTGAGGAAACGAAATTGGTGGCACATATGGTGAAGGTGACATAGCTTTTTTTGGAGAAGCTAATGCTTCTTGTGATAGCTTTGAAGGATTTGTCTCTTTAGAGGTGTTGGTCGAGCTCTCTATTTGCTCTTCATCAATCTCGTCCTTTATTTTTGCTTGGTTTGATATTGTAGATTAAGGTTGTTCCTCAACTTGTTCTTTCAACTTGCTTTGTGGTTCTTCAAGTTACTTCCCACTTCTAAGTGTAATGGCTTTCACTTACTCCTTGAGATTTGTTTCGGTGTTACTTGGTAAAGAACCTTGTTGTCTTTTTGTTAACATATTTGCTATTTGCCCCACTTGCACCTCAAGATTATGAATTGAAGTCACTTGGTTTTGTAAGGTTTTCTTAGTCTTTGTCATGAATTTGGAAATGTTCATAGTAATTTAAGTAAAGGTTTCTTTTAAGTTAACTTTCTTTTCTTGAGGTTGAAATCTAGGTAATGATCTTGTGGCATTTTGATTTCCTCTCCAAGAAAAATTAAGATGATTTTGCCATTCTTAATTGTAAGTGTTGGAATATGGATTATTCTGCTGCTTATTGTAGTTCCCAACATATGAAACTTGTTCAGAGGACAAAAGGGCAAATGGATTGCCAACTTGACAATCTGTGTTAGAGTGATTACCAGTACATAACTCACAAACCACGTAAGAAATTTGAATGGAATTTGCTATCATAGCTCCTAGTTGCTTGGTTAATGTGGTCAACTGAGCAATAAGCATAGTAATATTGTCCATTTCATGAACTTCCAAGACTTTCTTTGATGATAAACATTCTATAGACCATTGCTAAGCATTTACGGCCATCTCCTCCAACAAATCATAAGCCTCATCAATCGTTTTCCCCATTAATGCACCTTCTTCTGCTGCATCTACAAGTGTTCTTATTGAACCACTCAAACCATTATACAAAAGTTGAACTTGAAGCCATTTAGGTAACTCATAGTGTGGGCGTTATCATATTCTTATACCTCTCCCAAGCTTTATATAAAGACTCAATTTTATGTTGGGTGTAAAAGTGGTGATATTATTCATAGCTTTGTCGTCTTCGCTGGAGGGAAAAATTTTGCCAAGAAGTTTTGTGCCAAGTCATCCCACATAATGATAGTACCCAACGGAAGTGAATTCAACCAGCCCTTCACCTTATTCCTTAGTGAAAATAAAAATGACCTCAGCTTCATTGCATTCTCTGACACGCTATTATGTTTGAAAGTGTAGCAAATCTCCAGGAAATTTGCAATATGGGCATTCAGATCTTCATGAGATAAACCACTAAATTGAACTGAGTTTTGGATCATCTAAATGATGGCTGGTTTGATTTGAAAGTTTTTAGCTTGAATAACTGATCTCCTAATGTTAGTCAAAGCTCCGTTAACCGTTAGGATAGCATATTCTTTCAAAGCTCGCTAGTCTCAGCTCCAACATTATTCCCAGAATTTTGTTCCATGGTGTTAGTTGTGGTTGTTTTGATTCTTCTCTTTTTTCCTTTTTATTTTTTCGACAAGTTCTCTCTATCTCATAATCGAAAGGCACTAAGACACTGGTTCCCCATTTTCTCTTATACCAAAGGAAATACCTGTAGTAAATACCAAAAATAAACTTTAAATTAAATTCAAGGTCAACCCAAATTGATATTAAAAGAATTTAATACTCCTCGGTAGGGGCACCAAAAACTTGTAGAATAATTTACCAACACAAGTATACGTTGTCGTAAAACAAGTAGTATAGTGTAAGTAGACTATCGTTCCCACAAAAAGTATTAATCAATTAAATACCGAAAATAGTTTTTCTTAAATTTGTTTGAATAGCTGAAAGTGATATGATGTGAAATTAAAAAAAATTAAAATAACTACAAACTAATACCCAAAATCTAAAGGGAAATGCCAATGAGACTAATATTTTGGGTTAATGATTTAACTTAATTTATTCACACCTAATTCTTCAAATTATGTTATTCCAATTAACACCTATGTTGCTATATCTATATGTAAACACAAATTAAACGGAAATGCATTATGAGCAACAATAATCACTAAATCTACTACACAGGCCATATTAATACATCTCCATTTAATATGTTATTTGTGATGTTTATCACACGATCTAAATATAGTCAATATTTCTCAATATTTATCGGTCTATGGATCAATTTGATTTATTATATTCATGATAAACATGCACCATAGGAATATTAATCAATAATAATACAAAAATTAGAACATCAATGTTTTCAAAAGATTAAACCATTGTCCTAAGTATTAAATTTAGCTAATCATGAAAAAAAGTTCACAACTAATATTTATGAGTTCAATTGTCCACAACATACTCAAATATTCACAAGTAGCTAAATTTAATACAATGAAATAAGACAAGAGTAGAAAGAAGAATTATGATAGAGAGCTGTTTGTCAGAATTTCTCCTTTTGCTTACTTCCCAATCTACTCTATTTCTCTCTCTAACTTCTCTTTATCTTCTCTTTTTTCTTTTCTTTCAAGCTATTCCCTTTCCAAAAATAGGCTATCTTCTTCCCCAAAACTCTAAAATAAAATAACCATAAATTTTCCCAAATTAAGCAATCCAAAAATCATCTAAAAGCTTAGATTTATCCCAAGAAAGCGTCCAAAACAAGTCTAATGAGCGCAAGGGCGCCATAATGGTGCGGGAGCACAAGGATGCCAACATGGGTGGCGCGGCTATGCCATTAATTCTGTCCCGTGGAAGAAGACTTGGTGCGGCCACGCTGTTAGGTGGCATGGCCGCGTCATTAGTTCTGTCTTGAGGTAGAATTGTGACTTCTTCAACTTTTAAAAGATGATGTTTTGGTCTCTAAAATCTTTGCACTTTGGCCCTCGATTAACTTGCATTTCAGTCCCCAATTATCATGCAATGTAGCGTTGAATATCTTCTTTTTCAAACCGAATTTATTTTAAATAGCCAATTCTCTCATTATCTACAAAAAACAACCCAAACACATTAAATTCCAATGAAGCTTAAGGAATAAACAAATAACTCAAGTATAAAAGTAAATGATAAGCGCGTATTTTATGCACTTATCACAGAGATTACAATGGATCCTTCTTAGGTCTTTTTATGGGTTTTCAGAATTCTTTTACAAAAAAATGATAGTAATCGTTCCAACAGTGGAGCATGCATGGCAGAATGTATAGCATGGTTGGCATAATCTTTAGATTGAAAGTGATTTTGTTTCAACGGCTCAATATTAATGCTTGTAATTGATGCACTCTAATTATTCTTCTCCTTGGAAATTATATATAAACTCATTGGATAAACATCTTAACACTTTATTCGAGGGATAAGTTTACGGGTCTCCCACATGTTCAGTGGAGGCAATAAGGTCGCAAACTCCTCAACTAATTTAGGCTTGTCTTGCATAGATTTTACGTGAGGTACTTCTTCCCCTCAATCGATCCGACGGGGCCTTCCTTTTAATTCATGGGGTATTTTTAATTTATGGTTTTTTTTTTTTGACTTCATGTATTGACATTTGGTGATGATACGTGAATAATGATAGTCAAAAAAGTTTTAGGCAGAAAAAGTGTACAACATTATTTGTAAGTCCATCTAATAAATTTTAGTAAAATATGCATGTATATTGTAAAATCAACTAATCATAGTAGAGGTAATTATAATGAAGGAGAAAATTTAACATACTGAATAAAATTTTATTGAATAGTACTATTATGTCTTTATTATCTAAATTTTTGTTTGGACATAAGGCTATCTACTTCTAACATCATGCTTGCTGCCAAGGGTGGTAGAAGCGGAAAGGGTGGGAGGTGGTTGAGTTGCTGGCGCCGGGATCAGCGTATATAAATGCGTGCACCTTTGCAAAGGTATGGCTTTAGCTCGAATTGTTTTCAAATTGACGTCAACCCATTAAATAAAATATGAAGTATAGAAATATATATCACCGTAGCTACATTCATTTTCTTAGTTCTTGATTGCAATTTTTATTTCTTTCTTTCGGCTGTAAATTCTTTGACAATTTGTTTTGGATAATTATATGTCTCTACTTTCTTTCTAATCATTTAAATTAAGCGTGTCTCCCATCAAAAATCAAATTCATAATAGTAATAAAACAATGATGAGAATATAATACTTTATCATATATGCTGTGTGTCATTGAAACCAAAACCAGTAATTAAGAGCATTTTCTCACGAGAATTTCTCTCTCTCTTCTCTCTCTCTCTCTCTCTCTCTCTCTCTCTCTCTCTCTATCTATATATATATATATATATATACTGACTGTCGTACCAATTAACATTCCCCGTAGTGATCTGTATAGAAAGAAACCCACCCCTGTTGTGGATTTTGCTTAATTCTTAAGCAACAGCAGAAAATCGGTAAGTTCTCTCTCTTTATTGTTCTAGCTTCTCTGGCAACTTGAGAACAGACAAATGGAGGGGGATTCCTTGTACCTAATTAAATTGGTAATTATATCTATATATATATACATCATGAAAAATATACCATATTGATCAAGAATATGTATAGTTTAATTAATCAAAAAGCTAGAATTAATGAATTTTTTAACAGAAGCAAAGTAGTGAAGATTATGACTTTTTTTTTTTTTCAATTTTCAGATGAATCGTTACATGGCACCTAAGCTCATGAAGTTCTCCGCAGTCTTCCTAATAGTTACGGTCCTTATGTCATCTACAGTCTCTGCTCAAATTGGTGGACGTGGCCAAGGAGGAGGAGGAGGAGGTGGTGGAGGAGGACGACGTGGAGGAGGTCGAGGTGGTGGAGATGGAGGTGGAGGTGGATGCACAATAAATCGTGGAAGCGAGGCAGGAGGAACTGGCGGTGGCTGTAATGGCAGAGGCAATATTGCATGGTCTAGCTTGACTATTATAAGTTTGTTACCTCATGTTGCATTGCTTTTACTGCATGAAGTCATGCAGAATACTTGAAATATATGTTTCTTCTTAATTTACAATAATTAATAACGAGTCGCCAAAATGGGTGTGTATGTACTTTAACATAATTAAACTTTAAATAAAGTACCATGGTTTTATTTTCTTATAATTTCAATTATAAGAATTCCACAAAATAAATTTGATTTTGATGTGATCATTTGTCACCGTAATTAATTAAATTTGATTAATTAATATATAATCTTCCGTAAAGCCAGTATGCACGCGTACGCAACTTAAAAGGGCAGGTATATATGTATGTCAACATGCAATGGCTACGAAAATAAAATTATAAACAATTTTAATACGTGGTTGACCTATATTCTGGAGATTCTGTTTTTGCTCTCAAACCTGCGAGATGCTTCCCACTTCTAACTTCTTGTATTGCAAGAAAAATAGATAGATTATTATAATAAAGGAAAAATAATTATCTGCATTAATATACTAAAAAAATTTGCGAAATCCTTAGATGATGATGAGAAGTGTTCAATTAGAATATGATTAATTCAGTCAATTATATATATATGTGTGTGTGTGTGTATGTATATGTATATTTTATTAATGGGAACTTCTTTTTTTTGGCTAGCCAGACTGCCAATTAAGGACAATATATAATTGATTTAAGAAAAAGATAACGTGTTAAAACATTTTGAAACTTCGCCGTACATTCCATTATTTTAATTTTATGTGTAACTATCGTTACGATATCAAGTTCGATATTAGTACATCAAGGCAAATAAATAAGTGGCTGGGTGTTATCATTATTAAAAAATGTGATACAAGAAACTTGGATTTGAATTATTGGTGGGGTTTCAATGTGAAAGATAAAAAAAAAAAAAAAAAAGGCCCGACAAAATGGCTATTTAATTTATAATTATTAGTGATGTTCGTTTTGCCTTGGATCCAATAAATTTTTGTAATAATCAAAGCCAATCAATTGTTGGAAAATGTCAAATGAAAGCAATTCGCTACATCTTGTAGCTAAGCATATTAATTTTCACGGTAAATTCCTGATTGTTTTTTCTATATATTTCTTCCATTTCATAGTAGTTTCGCTTTAATTTCTTTCTTCGACTATCGTCCCCATCATTCAGGCGTGTGTTTCATTCTTACAAGTAATCTAGTCTCTCATCAAATTAATAATTAAAAAAATGACAATATGATAATTTCTATGAGGTTTCATTCGTTGACCTGTAAACAGAAAAGACATATATATATATATATATATATACACACACACACACACACATGAATCAATAATGTCTTGCTCATAATTAGGATTAGCATGCAATTAATATCTACAAGTTTCTGAAGTACTGTATATCTTATTTCTCTGTAGAAATAAACATATATACCCTAGTTGTAGATTTGCGTATATTCTGCCAAGCTCTAGAGCTCTCACATGCAGAAGAAGATCAAATCTGTAAGTGCTCTCGTTTATTATTGTTTATTACTTTCTCTAACAAAGAAGAGAGAAATTAATGGTGTCTCTAACTCTCTATTTTCAAGAGTTGACGTTCATGATATATGTTTGCAGTACAGTCGAAAAGATGAAGCGCTGCATGACTCCTAGGCTAATCAAATTCTTGGCCGTCTTCTTCATAGTTGTTGTCGTAATGTCATCTATAGCCTCTGCTCAACGTGGTGGAGGTGGAGGTGGAGGTGGCCGAGGAGCAGTTGGAGGTGGAGTTGGTAGCGGAAGCAGTGGAGGAGGAAGAAGTGGTGGAGGCAGTACAGGAGGTGGCAGAGGTGGTGGCGGTGGAGGCACAATAAATCGTGGAACCGGAGCAGAAGGAACCTCCGGTGGCAGTCATGTGAGAGGCAATATTGGTTGGCTGAGCTTGCCTATAAGTTTGTTATCTACCGTCGCATTGATTTTACTGCATGAATATGATGCCATTGCCATGTTAATAATGTAGAATATATATATTACATGATGAAGTTGATATCTCTCTTCTGTTATTTCTTATTTTTTAATATATATAGTCAATTTGTCAACATTAATTTACGCAGTCAAAATTCAATGTCATCACGACACTTATCAAGTTGTACAAGGAACAATCAGTAGCACATTAATCAGACACACGCATATAGATAGATAGATAGTGAATGGAAAAAGGAATTGAGGAGACTAAATGGATCCAAACTTTATCTGAACAGCGTATATATTTTAATTAATTCATTGTCCGCATTAATTTGCATGCTGATCGAGTTCATTATTATACAGATGATCCAAGTGGATTCATTCCATCGGGTCCTTCATTAATTGTCTTCTGCACCTCAAAAGAAATTAATCCTTTTAAGTTTTCTGTCTCATGTACCATTTGTTTCGTTATTTTCAGTTGAAAGTGTTTTCTGTCGTTGGCAGCTTCTTCATGATGTGTGTGTGTGTGTGTGTGTGTGTGTGTGTGTGTGTATGATCTCTTAAAACGACTTGACACACTTTACAGTTTCGATGCATATTAATTTTGAAAAAAGCAAGCCTCTAGGTAATAGCCAAGCTATCACCAATCTTGCTGCCCGTCTGTGTAGATATATATATATATATATATGTGAGTGTATGAAACTTGAAATACTCCGTACGTTTTCCTAATGATTTAGGACTATGTCGACATGAGTTGATTAAAATAAAATAAAAATAAATTTTAACTTATTATTCATCAGGAATTGAAAGAACAATTTTTATCGATTATTATCTTATTGTAACTATTATCTACAGTATATAACACTGCAGGCAGTTTGAACTTTGTATTTATATTTTTTGAATTTGAACTTTGAATATTAATGGTTAATTTTAGCTGTATTTGTTGAGTATTCCTTGGGAATAGAACTTTGAAGCTTAACTGTTATTTGTTGGTGTATAGTTGCACTTTTGAAATCAAACAAGAAGATTGACTTGGTTCCGCAGTTTTATCTCCTATATATATTATCTATTTTAGAAATTAAACAGCTTCACAATTCAGAAATCATATTACAAAAGTTAATTAATTCGTTAAATATTATTTTTAATATTATTCTTTGACAGTTCAACGGATGATCAGTTCACTTATTTAGTAACGTAGTCTGTTATCAAATGCTAATTAATACAAATAAATGAATGATAGGAAAGTGACTATGCCTATTTTTATCTGATATAATCTTATTTTATCGAATAATTAATAATATTCCAATGATTGATAAACAAAAATAACATCGTTTGTTCTATATATTAACGTGACAATAAATTTGTCTCTACATATTAATATGACATAATTTAATTTTATCAAATAATAATATTTTAATTTTGTTTCATCAAATCGTAATATTTTAAGAGACAGATAAAATGACATATGTCGTCTGTTTCTATACAATTATGTGATATAATTTGTTATATATATAATTTTAATTTTTCAGGATATAATAATTAAATAAACAAATAAGAGGTGTTTCTCCTACTGATTTATAGGTATCAATTAATATATCTCGTGCTTCTCATACCCCTGCTCTGAGCTCCCTATATAAAGAAACCTCTACCTGTTGTACTTTTGTGTGCTTAATTACTAATTTATTATTGTTTGCAAGACGAAAGGGCTCTCACAGTTGACAGGGCGCTGCAGAAATCCTGTAAGCTTTCTCTCTCATTTATTGTACTTTCTCTGATAAAAAAGAGCAGGAAGAGTACTAAAAGATTTGGCTATATTTCATTCATTGTATGCAGCTGAAAAGATGAAGCCTTACTTGGCACCTAAACTCATAAAATTCTTGGCCGTTCTCACAGTTATTGTCCTTCTGTCGTCGTCTCTAGTTGTTGGTGGAGAAGGAGGCGGAGGTGGAGGTAGAGGTGGAGGTAGAGGCGGCAGAGGTGGAGGTATTGTTGGAGGTGGAGGCGTTGTCGGACGCGGAGTTAGGGATGGAGTCAATACGGCCTGGCTTATAATTAGCTTGAGTATAAGTCATTGTTACTGTTATCTTATGTTCTACTACTAGGTTTCCTTCGCATATGGTGCCGGGCATTTGAAAGCTCGCTAATGCTTTTTCTTCCTTTTGTTCGATAATTACTTAATAAGAATGTCAACTTATTAAAGTTCAAGTAGAAAAAAATTTAAAAAATAAAATATTTTTTAAGGTAATGGTTTGATGAATTTGTGACAATCATATAGCAGTTAAGTAATTTGAGTGGTTGTACTTTTAAAATTAATAAGAAGTCACAGAAGTTGGAACAAAAATATTTTCAATATCCTCATTTAAGTAAAATTGAAAAGATCTAATACATTTCTTTTACTCTAGTTGACACAGTTTGCACAGCACCTTCGACTGAATGTATGATTAATTATATACTATAATTGGATTATATTAATTCTATAGTCGATCATGGAATGCATACAGAAGATTGATTATATAATATGATAATATAACTTTTCAAAAATTTTGATATATCGAGTATTAACTAATATCAAATAATAAATATTCACCGCCCTATTCACTTGAAAAAGAATTACGAGTCTCCATATGATTTTGAGTAAATTTTCTTTAATAGAAATGAATTTGAGTAGAATTTTTTTTTTTAAATAAGGGGTGTTGAGCAGTCAGTTTTATTATTATTTTTTTTAACTTTATTTTGAGCGCCGAAAATTAGATGTTATATGCTATTTAGTCTATTATACAAATATGATCAAGTTGCTCATATATAAATAAGAAAATCAAGTGTTTTGCTGACACAATCTGATTATATATATGATTTTATCAAGTTATATATAATTATAATTAGTTTTGGATTATCGGTAAACCTTGAAAGATAATATAAGGTACCTTTCATAAGTATTCTCTGCTAGAAAGTTTTAAACTCCTATTTATTTCCTCGTCTATAAATGAACCGTTATCCTTACTTGGCATCTAAGCTCGTGAGATTATCTGCTGTACTCATTGTTATTGTCCTTATGTTAGCTATGGCGGCTTAGGTATACCAACTGGCTGCGGAGGTTATGGTTAGGTGGTGGAGACATCCTGATTGGCGATTTATGGCTGCTAGAATATCGATCTGGTTCCGGTAAGGTAAGGGTCAATAAGGCACGGTGACCAAAATATCGATTGGCGATTAAAAATATGCTTTTGTTTAAATTGTTTAATTTTATTGCAAAGTTGTTTCAAAATAGAATTGTTGTTGATCGAAAAATGAAAAAGAGAGGACTTGAGAAGAAGAATAAGAAGAAGAGAAGGAAATCGTTGTAATTTTCTCAAGGCTGAAGAAGAAAAAAAGTATACAAACCATGTACTGAAGACATATTAAAATGTAACATATCATGCCACATGTCGCAGGTTCCCGTAAATGCCAGCAAAATATCAGCAAAACATTTGAAATAGATAATAGAATTCAGATACGATCCAGCATGCTTGATTAATCACAATAGCATACAGATCAAAAACATACCTCTTGCCATTGACATCTTTTACAATCTAATAATGAAAGTTTCTACTTTACGGTTTTTTTAAACTTTACACAATTTCTATACAATGGTGTATATTTACTAAAGAATGGCTTAGGGATCTAAACAAGAGAAAGCCTATATTTATAAGCTCTGCCCATCATAGAAGTCATGAAAAAACTGCCAAAAATTATTAAAATGTGTAACCAAATTGACTGCTAGAAATTGCGAGTAACAACTATGAAAACATGTAATGAACTATAAAAAACTGATAGAAACTATATAATACACGTTCCCACTTAAAATAATGAAAGATCAGGAGCTACCTACAATTAAAAATTTTAACATTCTCCCACTTGGTCCATAATTTCATCATTTACCATAATAAAAGACAAAATATATGAATTATGGCGATAGATTCTTTATAAACGAATATTATCTTCCATGTATCATTATACATTATATCTCTTAAACAGTTGTCCGTATTAATAATGAATAAACCCTATGTTTATTTTAGGTTCAAACATAAATGATATTTCTCAAATTAATAAATGTGTACACAATTGAAAATCAAATATGAGAAAATATCATAACATAAATAGAATTTCATTATAATCAACATTCGTTCTTATAACGAAAAACATTAAAATGAACTAAGTCCCATTCAATCTACATGATCTTTAAATTTCAATGGTGGCATGCCTTTTGTTAAACGATCAACAATCATCAATTTAATGCTAACGTGTTCAATAACCACTATTTTGTATTTAACACGTTCTTTTATGGCTAAATACTTTGTGTCGATGTGTTTACTTCGACTACCACTTTTGTTATTTTTAACAATAAAAACTACAGCTGAATTATCACAATATATCCTGAATGACCTAAAAATTGAATCCACGATTTTAAGCCTAGATATGAAATTTTTCATCCATACACCATGCGAGGTAATCTCTAAACAAGATACGAACTCAGCCTCTATAGTAGAAGTAATAGTTAAAGTTTGCTTTGCACTTCTCCAAAATATAGCTCTACCAGAAAACATAAAAATGTATTCAAATGTTGACTTTCGTGAATCAACACAATCAGTGAAATATGAATTTTGAGTATCCAATCACCTTCAAATTATCTGTTTGTCTATACACAAGCATGTAATCCTTTGTTCCTTGAAGGTACCTTATCACATTTTTTATAGCTCTCCAATGGTCTAAACCAAGATTACTCTGATATATTCCCAACATTCCAACAGTAAATGCAATGTTAGGTCTTGTGTAGACTTGAGCATACATTAGACTTCCAATAGCAAAAACATATGGAATGTTTTTCATTTATTCCCTTTTAAGATCATTCATCGGATATTGGTTCAAGTTAAATCTGTTACCTTTCACAATGAGTGCTATACTTGGTGAACAATATTTCATCTAAAATCTCTTTAAAACTTTGTTGATATAGGTCTCTTGAGACAGACCTAAAATACCTTGAAATATATCTCTATATATCTTAATATCAATGACATAAGATGGATCACCCATATCCTTTATGTCAAAATTTTCAGAGAGAAATTGTTTCACCTTATAAAGCAACACCTTATCATTGGTTACAAGCAGAATGTCATCCACATATAGAATTAAGAAACATATTTTGGTCCCACTGACCTTCTAGTATATACATTGATCTATGATGTTCTTTACAAAACTAAAGAAGAAATAACATCATAAAATTTTAAATACCATTGACAGAAGGCTTATTTCAAGCCATATATGAATTTCTTGAGCTTGCAAACCAAATGCTCGCCATTAGTAGAGAAAAATCCTTCTGGTTGCTTGATGTAAACCTCTTCCTCTAAATCTCCATTGAGAAAATCTGTTTTCACATTTATTTGTTACAACTCTAAGTCAAAATATGCAACTAATGCCATAATTATACGAAAGGAATCTTTCTTGGATGCAAGAGAAAATGTCTCTTTATAGTCAATTTCTTTCTTTTGAGTGAATCCTTTGGCAACGAGTCTTGCTTTGTATCTCTTAATGTTGCCTAATAAATCTTTCTTAGTTTTAAAAACCCATTTACATCCTATAGTTTTTGCACCATTAGGCAACTGAATAGGATTCCCAACTCCATTAGATGCCATAAAATTCATCTCATCTTTTATTGCATTGTACCATAAATTTGATTCTTTATAACTCATAGCTTGTGAAAACGTTTTTGGATCATTTTTGGCTTCAATGTTATAGTCAAATTCTTGTAGATACATAACATAATCATTAGAAATTGCTGATTTCTTTGATCTAGATCTCCTTAATGTTGTATCAACATTTTCCTAAGGAATATGTTGTTCAACTGGCTATTCAAAATTTTCTGGTAATTCTTGAACAAATTGATTTACTGGATTATTATTAGTCACTTATGGAATTTCAATGATTGGATGCTCAACAGCTAGTTAGACTTTAGGGGTGTTATGAATGATAATCAATCTATCACTTCAAGTGGATAGATGAGCATCAATGTGATCTTTCTCAGAAACAATATCCTGAAATTGATCATTTCCACCAATTAAGTCATTTTTAAGAAATTTTGCATTTCTTGATTCCACAATCCTAATGTTTATAAACTCTCACTTCAGATGGGCATCCCCAAATGCGTATATGTCACAAACTCGATTTCTAACCTTTAAATAATTTAAAAAGCGTTTTTGGCACAACCTTGGTTAGAACTCGATTCAATATATACGTTGTCGTCTTAAAAGCTTTAGTCCACAATGATTTAGGAAGCTTAGAGTTACTAAGCATACTCCGTACCATGTCCATTAACGTTTGGTTTCTTCTTTCTGTTACACTATTCTGGTTTGAAGAATCAAGCATGGTGTATTGGGCAACTATCCTTTGTTCTTGAAGAAACTTCATAAATGGACTAGATACTTGTCCATCCTTAGTATATCTACCAAAACATTCTCCATCCTTATTTGTTCTCACAATCTTAATTTACTTTCCGTATTATTTCTCTACTTCGACTTTGAAAATTTTAAAAGCATCTAGTGCTTCATTTTTATTCTTAAGTAAATAGAGATATATATATCGTGAGTAATCATCTATAAAAGGGATGAAGTATTTCTGACCATACGAGTCCATATTTGAACTACAAATATCTGAATGTATAATCTCTAATTTATTTGAACTCTTCTTGACACCTTTCTTTGTCTTGTTGGTCTGCTTTCCCTTTATACATCCAAACAAGTATTAAAATCAATAAAATCCAAGGTACTAAGTACTCCATTATTTACTAATCTTTTAATTCTTTTTATAGATATGTCCTAATCTCCAATGCCACAAGATAGAGGAATTTTCATTCATAACACATCATTTAATACCAGCTTGAACATGTATCACATTATGAGAGGCATTGTTTTGTAAATTAATACAGAAAAGACCATCAAACAATGTACCATTTCCAACAAGATCAGATTTGTAAAATAAATTAAAAAATGTATCTGAAAAATTAAAAGAATAACCAAATGGTATAAGTCTTGAAACAGAAATCAAATTTCTAGAGAAAGTTAGAATATAAAATGTCTTTTCTAAATTCAAAACAAAGCCACTACTTAAAATTAAACTATATGTTCCAATTACCTCCAAATATGAACGCATCTTGTTTCCTGAATAGATGCAGTGCTCACTACCCACTAACTTCCTTAAGTTTTGCATACCTTGCAAGATATTTGCAACATGGATTAGAGAACCAGAATCAATCCACCGTGTGTTATGACTAGCTTCAACTGTATTAGATTCATAACAAATAAATGAGATTGAATTACCTTTCTTCTCAAGTCATTTCTGAAATTTAGAACAATCTTTCTTCATGTGTCCTTTCTTCTTACAGAAAAAGCACTTGGATTCTTTTTTAATTTCAGTTTGAAGAGGTATTTTACCTTTCGCTTTCTGTTTGGCTTGCCCTTTGTTCTTCCCTTGTGTTGCCATATATACATTTTCACCTAATTCCATTGTTAGCCTTCCTTCTTCTTGAACACATATGGTTAATAGTTCATTCATTAATCATTTATCCGTATGCATGTTATAGGAGATTTTGAAAGGTCCGTATGCTTGTGGAAAAGTGTTCAGTATATAATGCACAAGAAAAGACTTAGACATTTCAACTTCAAGAACTAACTTGCAATGTCCCTTATTTGCATAATATGTTCACGCACACCTCTAATACTGGTGAGCCTCATAGATGAAAACTACATAATTAGGGTGCTACAAGTGTTTTATTTGAAGTCTCAAACTGTTCATCAATTGCATTCAGTAATGCCTTGACATTTTCATGCTGATTGACTGAACCCTAAATATCAGCAGAAATTTTAGTTTTTATGAACATTATACTTAAGCGATTAGATCACTCTCATCGTTCATAAAGAGCAATTTCAACTTGACTGTTGATTTCGGTAATAATTGGTTTATCTTTTCATATAGCATCATCAATGTCCATCTACCCTAAATGAAAGAGAATTTTTTCCTTCCAAACTTTATAGTTATCACCTTTCAACTCGAGAATGTCGCATTTGATATCAGAAAATTTACAGATTGTATGACTGCATAAATTAAACATACATGCTTATACATAATATGAACTGAGGCTAAAAACAGATATCATGTTTTACCAATGTAAACCATGTTGTAAAATATGAATCAATAAATATAAAACTTGCCTGTGGACTAAAGTTCTAATTCAAGCATATTCATATTTATATATGTATATATAAATCTTTATAATAAAACTATCAAATTATGTTCCTTTCCTAATTCTTGTGGGTAATTAAGAAAATAATTTGATATTTTATTTTAATTAATCATACAAATATAATAAAAATTCATGTAGGATAAAGTTTATTATATTAAATATAATTAACTATAATTAATGTCAATTTCTTATACATGATCCTAAAATACTTAAAATATAATTTTGTATAATTAAAGATGCTGTGGCTAATCTTTAATTAATCAAAATTATATAGATCATAGACATTTAATTTTAATCATAAAAATTGATCATATAAATTGTATGCAATAATAAGACATAATTTCAATTTTATGTCCCAAAATAATCAAATAAGTTGCATGTTATTATTTACTATAATATACAGAAACCTACATGTCATATTACCAAAATAAAGGAAACGACATGTCATACAATTCCACAAACAAAAATTACATGTCATATTAAGTCATTTTAAAAATGACATGTCTTAATATTTTACATAAACAGATGACATGTCATACAATATTATACACAAAACAACATGTCATATTGTTTTACATACAACAGATGACATGTCATATGACATGATCTTCAACCTTCAGCAAACGATTTTTCAATTTGATTACAGAAACGAATTATCTCTTATTTGACTCCAAAAACAAAAATCATCAATTCAAATCTCAAATTAGTAATCCGATTTCATAATGATTTCTAATATTATTATTGATCAATAATGTTTGATAATAAATTTGATTTTCTAAAAACTAATCATTTAACCGAATTTCACAAAATCAAAGTAGAGGCAATAACAATAACTCTGATACCAAATAATAGAATTCAGATACGATGCAGCATGCTTTACTAATCACAATAGCATATAGATCAAGTACGGAATTAAACTCAAAAATATACCTTTTGCTATTGACGTCTTTTACAATCTAATGATGAAAGTTTCTAGTTTATGATTTTTCTAAATTTTATATAATTTTTATATAATAGTGTATATTTATTAAAGAGAAATTATTGACTTAGGGACCTAATTAAGAGAAAGTCTGTATTTATAGACTCAGTTTATCATAGAAATCATGAAAAAACTACTAGAAATTGCTAAAATGTATAACCAAACTGACTGTCAGAAATTATCAAAACGTGTAACAATTATTAGAACATGCAATAAATTGCAAAAAACTGATAAAAATTGTATAATATACGTTCCCACTTAAAATGATGAAAGATCATGTGCCATTTACAGTTAAAAATTTTAACAATAGAAAATAAAAAATTCTAGTTCCTTTAAAAATTAATTAATTTATTTATTTATTGATCGGACTAAGTTTTTATCATAACCCCATATTTTAATTAAGAATAATACTTTGGAGGCAATTTCACTGATTTTGAAATTTTCAAGGAGTGGCGGATCTGATAGAATAACAATCAAGTTGACTCAATCAAATTTATTCTTCCCAAGTAGTTAATTATATCAAGCGTTTTTATACCGACCATATATTTTTGAAATTTAAAAGTTTGGTATATTTAAATGAAATCAATCATTCAATGAATTTATGGTTATTCATTGACTATATATACATTAATTAGTATAGCAGTCTTAATCAACATTGAAGTATTTAATATAAAAAGTTATCTAGTCTATTATCAAATGATTTATATAAAATAAGAGCATGTTAGCGTCGTGTCTTATTATATGCTATAATTATAAATAATTATAAATTTGGTAATTAAAATTTAAACTATATATAAGCTCTATTTCATGTGAATTTCCGTATACAAATTCTGCATCCCCTTTTCATCTCTGCAGTCTCCTCCTTCTTCAAAGCTAGATAGCTACCTACTGAGTTGGCTCTCACAGCTGCAGAAAATCTGTCAAGTTATTCTCTCTCTCACTTTAATGTCTCTTTTAGCATTAATTTCTGGTTTTCAAGATTTGTTGTATGTATGCAGTTGAAGAAAATGAAGCACATGAAATTCTTGGTGGTCCTCTTAGTTATTGGTATAATGTTATCATCAGCCGCTGCTCGTGGGGGAGGAGGCGGACGAGGAGGTGGTGTAGGCACAGGCAGAGGAGGATCAGGAGGATCTTCTGGTGCCGATGACGTATGCAATAAGGCGCGGCTTAGCTTGACTTTAAGTTTCTTATTTTACGTTCTATTCATATTACGACGGGATGTCGTATAAAAGATCTCATCTATTTGTACTTTATGCATTTGAGTGTACTGGATTGACAGTGTTATTTGTTTAGCGTCTGTATTTGTTTTTATATATGTTAATATATATATATATATATATATGTATTTATATGGCCTTTTCGTGTTGAATTAGTTTTTAATTTGAACTTATGAAATTTAATTTATTACTCTTAATAATAAGAAAAGATTTCGTACTTTATTCCTAATTTTTGAGAAAAAAATTGATATAACACCTTAAATTTTTAAAAAAGACAAGATATTTCGTAAATTTTACAAATGGTCATAGTACCCTATAGGGTTACTATTTATTTTTAATTTGACTATTTTACCTCTCTATTATTAAAAACATATAAAATAATTATATATATTTTTTATTTTTTTGTAATAACTAATATAATCTTTTTCTAATATTTAAATTTAAAAGTTATATAATATTCTTTCAAATCTATTATCAAATTTATATAATATTTAATTATATATTTTTTAAAATATATCATATTGTTAAAATAGTTTATTTTAAGAATTATGTATAATTAATATTGTCTATATTAATTGTGTAAACATTTAAGAAATTTGAACAACAAATTTTACAATTAATTATACATAATTTTTTAAATAAACTATTTTAATAATATGATATATTTTAGAAATTATATATAATTAGATAATTATAAATATTTGATTATAAATTTTGAAGGAAATAATAATTAAGGGTTAAAATAGTATTTAATTTTAAATTTAAATATTACTATAAAAAATTATATTAATTATTAAATAAAAAATAAAAATATTATAATTATTTTATATATTTTTTAATAATAGAGAAATAAAATAGTTAAATTAAAATATAAATAATAATTTTAGGAGGATATCTTAACTTTCTTTCTGACTTTCTTAAAAATATAAAGGTAGAGTCTTTTGCGTTTTTCAAAATATAATGAAGTATATTAACTCTTCTCAAAAACTTAAAAAGTAAAGTACAATATCGGTAATAAAAATTATTATGAAACTGATTAGAAGATATTATAATTTTTAATTATATCGATATAATCGCTTGAATTAAGGGATACGCGAGACTTTGTTTAATCAAAGTCAAACTCATTAATTGTGCCATGGGCGGTTGAATGGATTAACACAATTGTTGAATAAAGATCACTTAAATGTTACGCACTTTCTTCAACCCTTCTTAAGGATTATTTAGATTAAATCATTAACAATTTTACTTAATCAAAGTTTTAATATAAATCATTAATCATTTTTTATTAATATAATCATTCATGACCATATAACCAGTCATCTTAAAAACATACTGGGTGTAATGTTAGTATATAAAATATTGGTGAGAATTTAAAATTCCGCCAAAAGTTTTTAAAGAAAAATAGCAAATAAGTAATAAATAAAAATTTAGATAAAAAAAAAATAATAATCACACAACATAAAAATTTACATAGAAAACTACTGAAAATGAAAAGAAATTACAACCACCAAAGACCTTAAAAGAATTTACTATGCAAAAAATGTTACAACCACATTTTCAATAACTTGTTCTTACATCCCGAATGCCAATTACAGTTAATCTCAAATAGATCAGTTCACCTTTCCTTCACAAGAATTTATCTACTCTAAGTTACACCTAAGCTCAAATAGATTCACCCCTAACCTCGCAAGAATTTGTTTGCTCTATAACGTATTATCTACGTATGCCCCATGTATACTTTTAGAAATTTTCTATTAGAAATAATATATTTTCTAAGAGCTGAGAAATTGGTGAACTCAACCTCTCTATATATATATTGAATATAAATAACCTATTTCTTGTGGAAATAGTAATTTTTGAATACCATCCTGAACAAAGTTAAGATCCTATAAGGATTTTGCTTTGTCACTATAATAGACTAGGAAACCTTCTAATATTTGGAATATAAATCCTTGTTGAAAAAGCAGTCATATATCCAAACACGAACTTCTCCTCAAAGTGGCAACATCAAACGTTGAAGACAGTAACTAGCACTCCAAAGCCAGCTGCCTCTGGGGGCTGCCTAAACCAAAAAATCTTAACTCGACAGAAGAAAAAATAGGACACCAGAACAGCCACCTGCTCCAGCAGCACCAACAGCTAACCATGGTGAAAGGCAAACCCAGAAAGTAAAAGTCGAAAATTGGGAGCACCCAAGCATTAAGACCAAGCTCACTATTTCCTCCTCTGTCGGAATTCAGAATATGATTACGCATTCAGTATGTAGACCTGTAAACACAACAAATAATCTCAATAGTGAAAAAGTATGATTGCTATTATGATAACTAATTTGACATATCTCCCAAATAGAGGGTAATAGTGAAATTTAGAATATACCATCAAAAGCAACAACAATTAAAATTATCTAGCTGTTCCAAATTAAGCTTGCAGTTGCAGCAACAACTCCCCTCCTTGCAAGAATCTGTAAAAGATATTCATCAGCAGTATATAATTACTGAGTCACTGACATAGAAAAGTAATAAAATTACAGGATCAGAGATATATATTCCATAGATATATATTCCATACTGCTTGTAGAATAGTGTTCACAATTGTGTTCTCTTAAGAGATACTTTTAGCAGTGACAGTTTACATAAGAAAATTTTAATCTATCAATACAGAAAATTTTTTTTTTTAAATTATAATTTTTTCATAAAAATATTTTCAAATTGTATTTTAGAGCATATATCACATAAGTAGTCATTCTCACACTTGAAATTAGTAATTTGGCATTGAATTGTTAACATCTACACATAGGGCTGTATAGTAATTTACTCAATATTGTAAAAGTGTTAATGTTTCACGCCAGAAAATTGATTGACATAATACTTCCATCTGCAAGAATGATGAAAAACAAATTGAGAAAAAAAAAATGGTTGGAAAAACGATAGCACTTAAGATGCTTCAACTAACCTCTCTTCATTATGAGGAAGGAACTGAACGGGTGAAATTAGACTCTGTGTATACGTTATCACTTGGTAGAATCGTTTTGATGTTTCGATTTCATATCTTTTGAATGTCTTCTTCTTCGAATTATATAAACAGAACCAATTTGTACGTTGCCGATTCGGATACTTCCTTCTGATATTCATCAGGACTTCACCATTCTTGTTGATGAAGTCAGGTGACAGGTAGTCATCAGCGTGTAGTTCTTCCAAACGAGGTATGCTCATCAACTTAATCCAAATCTGCTCCTCCAAATTTTCCATTATCCACATATCAATATGGCCTTCATCATGATAATGAACCACGCAGATGCGTCCATCAAAATCAAGAAGCTCAAATTTAGGTTGATGGCCTAAATCATCAGGTAGGTGGATTAGACGGCATTGCTGATGCGTTAAATCTAGACGGAGAATGCAACTACATTGTTTCTCTAGTGTTGCAGGAGTAAATTCCCAAGTGAAGCTCTCTGTCGTCGTTTTCACGTTTCCGAAAAATACTATTGGCCAATGGAGAGCTCCATTTACTGAAATACCAAACGTTCCCCAGTGAACTGCTTCAAAATCAATTAGCCAGGGGAGTGGTAGTGTCTTCAGAGAATTGTTATTTACGGAATATATCTGTATATCATACAGTTTCACTCTCACAGTCTTGTAATCATTAGTGGAGCGATCATATCCTAATCCAAATTGTTCAAAAGACCACATTACAGGTATTGGTAAAATCTTATAGCGTCCAGTCCATGGATTCCATAAAATCGATTGACTCAAAATAGGAACGCATAACAAGCCATCACAAGCACCAACTACCTTGAGAAAGAGCGGACTTTTTATGGGAAGTTCAAGTTGTACCAATTTGATTGATCCAGATTCCTGAAAGAAGACAGACTGAATGGAAGACGAAGATGAAAAGATGATAACGTGGTTATCATATCTAAGATCAGTAATGAAAGAACGCCATAGCTTGCAAACGGACTTGAATCTCACCAGTGATTTTGCTGGGAGTTTACTTAGCATACCGAATATGATATCATTGGGAATACGATTCTTTCTCTGTTTCATCCTCCTATATTGTTTTGATTAGGTTTTCTGTCTTCCAATATTCGCTTAGTTAGGGTTTTTTATTCTGCATTAGTCCAAGACTATATGGGTTCTTATTTCCGATGGTCCAACCAATAAAAATATGATACGTATTTTATATATTTTCTTTCGCTGTAAAAAATTTAATTGATGGGAGAAAAAAGAATTTCAAAGTTAATGAGGTTTTTTCCCTTTTTTTTTCTTTTACTAATTCCTTTTTTCTTCAAGCCTACAACTGAATTTTGATCCGAGATTTTTTGTCAAGTGAATTATAATTAGTGAAATTTTTTACTTTTTTTTTCAAGCCTTCCACTGAATTTTAATTCAAAACTTTTATTGGATTTTTGTAAATCAAAAGAATTAGATGAAGCGAACTTAAGATAATGCAATAAAATCGCACTATGGGATTTAATTCCTTTTTAACTCGGAACAGTTTCGCAAAAGAAGATGGTGTTAAAATTTTGTTACAAGAATATATAAATGAGGCGATCTCCATCACACCCAAGACTATCTCCCATCATCAGCCCTAAAGAATCACCGTGGATCCTTTAAGAGGCATTGCGAAACATTCTACAAATAAAATTTGAAATTAATAATAATAGGTGCCGCTTCGTTACAAGTTGAAACAAAGAAAGAAGAATTAAATAATTAAATAAATAAATAAAAGTTGAAACAAGTGAGAAGGAAATTAATAAATATATACATTCAGACGGATCGGATGAACAAGTTAATATAATATCTCTCTTCTAAGGAGCAAGTGAAATTAGAATACTCTGTGTATGGTATCACAGTATCACTTGGTAGAATTCTTCTGAGCCGTGAATCTTAAATATCTGTAGTTTCTTCGATTCAGGATTATGTAGACGGAACCGACTTGTACAACGGGAATACGAAATATGTCTGACATTCAGGAGGATTTCACCATTCTTGAAAAGTAGACAGGTAGTAATAATAAAAAAAATAGTTTTGGTCTTCCAAATACAAACGAGGTATGCTCATTAACTTGATCCAATTTTGCTCCTTCATTACCCACATATCAATATATCGCTCATTGTGATAATGAGCAACGCAAAGCCGTCCACCAAAATCAAGAACATCAGATTTAGTTCTAAAAATCTGTGCCGCCTACATCATCAGGTAAAAGGATCATGCTGAATTTTTTATTCGTTAAATCAAAACGAAGAATAATGGAGTAGCATGGCTGATACTGCCCATCATCATCAATGTTTGGATGAATAAATTCTTCAGCAGGGCTCACCTCCTTCAAGTCCAAGGTATTGACAAATATTATTTTCCAATGAAGAGCACCGTTTACTGAAGTTCCATTCACTGAAGACGTTCTTAGATCTTCATCTATTCAATTAGCCAAGGAAGTGTTTCCCGACGTTCTTAGATCTTCATCATATTCAATTAGCCAAGGAAGTGTTTCCCGTTCTCAAGAATCAGTAGCTAGAGAATAGATCTCAAACAACGTTTTCAACCTATGAACTTTTCCCTGTTATACATTCTCACAGACTTGTAATCATTATATAACAGAGTGATCATATCCTAATGCGGATAGATGACCCGAATATATACATCCTGATATGCTCCTATATCTTCGGATTCCATAAAATCGTTTCTTTCCCGAGAGTACCTCTATTAATAAGAACACATAACAAGCCATAACATGAACCTATCACCTTGGAAAATTTTGTGCAGCAATCTATAAGAGAATCGAGCTGCGTTGCTTCAATCGTATATGAGCGAAAGTCAACAGATTTAACAGCGGACGAAGATACAAGAATTAGCTTCTGGTGATCATACCTAGCTACCATTGCTAATGAAAGAAAGCCATGGCCCGCGAACGCACTTAAGTCTCATTAGTGATTTTGCGGGGAGTCTCTCCAATATATTGAAGATGAGATCATCTGGAGCATAAATGGTTCCTGGTCTCTTCTTGGAATCCATTCTTTCTATCTATTTTGTTTTGTTTAACTGGTTAGGGTTTTGTAAATAGGCTATAACTATTTACAGAAACCCATTGAGAAAGAGGCCATGGAGTCCACGAAATTCAACGGTTAGGTGATTTTTTTTTATTATTATTATTTTATTGAAAAAATATATAATTACAACGAAAGATGTAATGTAGATTAGAGTGTTAAATTCTGACGTGAAATTCGGATTTGAAATACTTAAAATTTAAGAGAGATTGGAGACTATTTTTTTTTTTTATAAAATGAAAAATAAAAGCTTAAATATATAATTGGTAAAATTTTATAGTTTCAAGAATAAATCAATTAACATCGCATGGCAACCAAATATGGTAATGGGAATCTTCTTATTGCTCATTATTATTCGATATAATAATTTCATCTTATTTTCTTACTGCCAATTGTATTTGTATACCTTAGCAATCAATACGAGAATCTCATCATATTTTATAGATCAAATCGGAGATCTCCAAAATTTTGGGTCCTCAGCCGCATTAATATCATGGCCTACATCATTACGATAATACAAGAAGATAATTGATTCAATTCAGGTTTCTATCTTCCATCATCAATGATAAATCGCATTAAACATTTCAGATTTTTGGTACATTAATTAATTTATCCTTAATAGGTTCCTAGGCATATGATATGAGAAAAATTTTTATCTTATTTAAAATTTTAACATGTGCATTTGATTTGACTTTTTCATTAATCAAAATGAATTTATTAAGCATAAAATTTTTTTTTTAAATTTTGAAGTCATTTTTCTTTTATTGAGAAGAGCCTAAAATTTGAATTTTTTATAATAAAATTTTTCAAATTTTTTTTAAAATATGAAATTATTTAAAATATCATACTTTGTTTTTTAAAAATTTTACCTTATTTTTTAAATAAATATTAAAAACTTAAAATAATTACTCAAATTTTTCAACAATCAAATAATTAATAAAATTTAGTTAACAATTTTATTTATAAAGGTTATATTGGTAAAAGATTTACTTCAAAAAACTTACAATTAGTGTTATTCTATGCTTCTTCTTCTATGCGACTCACTTCTATCACAATAACTCTACTTGAAAAGTAATAACAAATAGATACTTAGTGTTATTCAATGCTTCTTCTTTTATGCAGCTCACTTCTATTTCAATGCTTTTACATTGATGATTTGAGAACAAAGCATCCTCCAAAAGTTCCCATCTGATTTTTTCAATAGTAATTTTTCAAGTCTCTGCGTTATTAGATTGCGTTGCTTAAAAATTTTCAAAAGATGAAATTAATATGAGCCAGTGAAAGCAGAATTGCAACATTCTTAATAATGCATGCTTGTTTTTATGATTTTAAACTTTCATGAAATATCTCTGAAAACTCTAATTGATATCCAAACGACATTTGAAACTCCAAAAAAATAAAATAATAAGTTCTAGATGCTCTCCTAATGCTATAAAGTTTGCACAAGTTCAATAATAAATAATTGATTAGGCTGTTTTCTGCGACATGTCTGCAGCAAGTTTCTCCTCTTCTTGTAATAACCTGTAAAATCCAGTTGTTAATGACATAATTAGATTCAAGATGAATCAGTAAAAACACTTATCAAATACTTTTTTTTTCCTAGCTAGCCAATTTTTGGAAAATACGTCAGCTGAAGGTTTAAGGTAAAGACAAATTAAAATATGTGACAAACCTCTTTCCTCTACCATCTCTAATGGGGGAAATTAGACTCTACGTATATGTTTTCTCGTCACTGAAATTACACTCCGTATATACATCAAATTTTCTGAATGTCTTTTCTGCTGGAGAGTATAAGCAGAAATTCTTCCCAGGTTCACTTATTTGAGGCACCCTACCCTTTATCCATTTTATCTTTATGAGTACTTCACCATTTTTCATAAAACAAATAGGTTTCATGAGCCCTTTCATATGCACTTCACCACTTTCACCACTTCTCAAACAAACACGTTTCAACTGAATAGAATCAAAGGATAGTTCTTGTTCTTCTAAAGATGGAATGCTCATCATTTTGATCCATTCTTGCTGTTCCCTAGCCCACATATCAATATGGCCTTCATAGTCAAAATAAATCAGGCAAAGGCGTCCCCCAAAATCTCAAAGGTTAAACTTAACTAGTTTCTCGCCCAATGCGGTTGGTGGTTGAATCACGTTAAACTCTTGATCTTTTAAATCATAGCAAAGAATGGAATCATCATTTGCTGTGAAAGAGAAATTCTTGTTACAAAATTTAAAATTTGGGTATTACTTATCCGCCAATGGATAGATCCATTCACGAAAGTCCCCGACTGTGATTCATCGATTGAAAGATTTTGGCAGGGGAGATATTTATTCTGCCAGGAACTGGAATTTAGTGAATAGGTCTCAACCTGAGTTCCAAAGTAGGTATGTCGTTTTACAGCTCCCACAATCTTATAATCATCAGTCGAATAATCATACCCAAATCCTATAGGCTCCTTCAAATTTTCTAATGGACTAGATACTGGTATTTTCTTGTATCTTTCTGTCCAGGGATTCCATAGCATGAATCCTTCTTTTTTAATAGCAATACATAACAAGCCATTACAAGAACCAATTACCTTGAAAGCGTGTGGAATATCTATTGGGAAACCAAGCGGCACCGCTTTGACCTCTGATGCTTCCAAGTCGACAGATTGAAGGGAATACGAAGATGAAAGGATGAGCTTCTGGTTATCGTATTGAAGTTCATGAGTGAAAGACTGCCACGCCTTGCAAACGCAGTTGAATCTCACTAGCGATTTTGCGGGAAGTCTTCTTAGAATTCCGAAGATAACTTCATTAGGTAGCCTGCTTAGAATTCCGAAGATTAGTTCATTAGGAATATGTTGCTTTCTTCGCTTCAACTCTCTCTCCATATTGTTTTTTTTCTTTTTTAAAATTTTTGTTAGGGTTTTACGATCTACTCCTTTTATGATAACAGTGCAGACTTATAAAGGTATATATTTACTCTTTCCTAGTTAGAAAAGGATAAAATTGGATACATATTTTATTTGAGTGGCCTATAAAATGTCCTCAATGACGCTCCGGTACTATTTTTTTTTTTAAATATTTTAGAGTGAAATTTTTTTTATGAATCTACCGAATTCTATCTTTGTCAAAGATATTCTAGAACATGTTTTTTCAAGAATTTATTAAAATGAATCTCTAAATAATTTGATGTCAGGAATCTACTGGATCCATTCTCTATTGGAAGGAATTTGGGTATTTAAATTTTGCTCCACTATTTACTTTTGAAGAAAAATTTACCCACACAATAGTAGGTGAAACTTGTGTGCAAATCTCATCACAGTATTCTATTAAAAGTAAAATATTAAAATATTTATGTTACATCTCATACTCGACTCAGGATAAACATATTTTATTTCAAAATTCGACAAGAAGAAATAGAACATAACTTCTAAGGGAAAAAAAAAGTTCCATTAAAATTCTTATTAATATTGTCAAGCAACTCTAACGAAGATCCAAATACTAGAAGAAATTAAAGCACAAAATTTAGAAATCCTAAAGAGAATATATATATAATAAGTTATAGGTAGCTCTCCAAATAAAACCAGCAGAAGTGCTTCAATATTAACTTCAATAATAAGTACTCAGGTAGCTGTTTTATCTGAGATGCCAACAGCAACGACATAATATCAGATTACAAAATCTGAACACGAACCAGTTATTAGAAGACCCTAGTAAAAATAAAATAATTAATGAACAAATATCCTAGAAAGTCAAAAGCCTCAGTGATTAATTTTTTCATAACAAATTTTAACTAATGTTAACAAATTAATTAACCTCTCTTCTTCTCCACTATTATCTCTAATAGGTGAAATAAGACTCCATGTGCAAGCCATCTCGGTGGTACGTACAAATCTCCTTGTCCTGAATCTTGAAATTTCTGAATGTCTTCTCTGCAGGCGAGTATAAGCGAAACCTCTTCCCTACTAAATCTCTTTTCTTAAATGCTCCATCATCTTCACGAGCACTTCACCACTTTTCATAAAGTAAACAAGAGCTAAATGTACATTAAATGGCGGTTTTTCTGAAGGTGGAATGCTCGTAAACTTAATCCAATTTAGCTTTTTGCTTTTTTGTTTCCAGATATCAGTATGACCATCATCATGATAATAAACAGTAGAAAGGCGTCCGCCAAAAGCTCTGTTGATGTTAATGTGCTGAAAGAGGGAAAAAAAAAAATCTGGGTACTGTTCACGGGTAGTGTTTATGTGAAAAGCATAATACTATATTCTATTTTGTTAGTTTTTTACTATGGTTACAATTCACCAATCAATGTGAGATACATATAGGTCTCTTGTGGAAAGTATATAAAGTGTATTTGTGATGAAAAACCTAATTTTGAGTTTGAAAATTAACCCAGAAAAATTATTGATTGCGGCGGTCCGAATCCTCTGTTTTTCTCTCTGTTTTGCTGCTGATATTTTAACTTTCTGCATTGTCTTAGTTGCTGCAACATCTCCTTCATTGATTCACATGTTTGGATGGTCAGTATGTGATGTTAACAACATAAAATTAATGACATTTTGCTGAAATTACAGCCAACAAGCTCCAATATCGAATCTAGTGTTTTTGGTTTTAACTACAGATGGTTGAAGTATTTTTTAAATCAAAAATTCCCTGAGAGCAGGAACCTCTGTAGTGTTTTCAAACTTTTCCACGTACATCATCTGCCAATGGAGAGCTCCATTCACGAAAGTCCCAGATGCAGCTTGGGATTTAACCATAGAGAGATCTTGCGAGGTGAGACGTATAGGAATGGGTATTCAGTGAATAAATTTCAACCTGTTTTGCTAACAAAATATATCGCTTTGTATGTATCCTAAAGAAATCTTACAATCTTATAATCATCGGTGGAATGATCATAACCAAAATCCAGTTTGGTCATTAAAGTGCTCTTCGGGGCCACATTTTGGGACTTTCTTGTATCTCCCTGCCCAGGGATTCCATAGCACGAATCCTTCCTTCTGAACAGAAATGCATAACAAGCCGTCATAAGAACCAATTACATTGAAACCGAGCGGACTATCTAGGGCAAAATCAAGCTGCACTGCTTTGATCTCAGATGCTTCCAAATCGACGTTCATTGTATTTGAGTTCGCTAACAAATGAGGCCACGACTTGCAAACACAACTGAATCTCACAAGCGATTTTGCAGGGAGTCTCTTCAGAATCCTGAAGATCAGATCATTACGAATGCGCTGATTAATTTCTTTGTTTCAAATTCACTCTACATATTCTCTTAGAGTTTTTCTAGCTAACCTATACAAGACATAATAGCTAAGACTCTTGGAGGAAATTACTTGTCCACAAAATCTAATATCTGAGGATCCCCCTCAAATGTCAACTCTTATAATAAAGGTATGGCATTAGAAAAGAAGTATGCCATTATATGCCCTCTAATAAAGCAATTAATACCACTGTTAATTTTGAAGGTAATAATCATACAAGTAATGTGATAAACTCATCCCCCACTTGGAAAACAATTCAATGCTTTATTTTAAAAATAAATGTTTATTTGATAATTTTTTGTTAGATAATCATGTTTTCACCCGACACTTTCTCTCTTCAAGAGCAGTTAATACGGTATTTTTTAGAATAAAGGTGTGTTTAAATAAATGATATTTTTTTTCCTTACGTTTTCTCTCTCAGAGAACGGTTATTTCTCATTTTATTTCACTCTTGTTTATTTTCTTCCTTCTCAAAGGTTGTCAATTGTTGTCTTAACTTTGCTTCGTAAGGTGACTAGAAGAACATTAGACATGGTAGCCACTGAAAATTTCACACGGCGGAAGAAAGTAGACGGTCTTCACCGGTTAAACTGTTAAAGAACTCGATCAAAACGAACTAAAACGCCTTGTAAGATTTGGCATATTTGGCAATATGATAATAATCCTTCGTGCTCTTTTGTTCTAAGTGTTTGCCAACATTTCACCATTTCTTTTAAAACTATTCATCACGGGAAATACTCTTCAAAATTGGAATCTTCATCACCCCTGAAGTTCAATGCCAGTGCTCCCAAGTCAGATACATCTCGATACTGTTTCCAAAGTTGATTCTGAAACACACAAAGCATCCTTCAAAACTTCCCAATTGATGCTAGAATCGTATATTCCTAAATAATTCATATCAGAAAACAGAGATATGAGCTTATAGATGAGTTTCATCACGATGTCTTGCATCAAATCATTTCATTTTTGTGGCCAGCAATTAAATTCTTTATTAACTGTGAAAAATCAAATACAAAATGTGTGTATGTCCATGCACAACCATCTGTGTTAGCAAGAGCAACATGGCCAACAGCATAATCTAAATATTATAAACATCAATGCCTACTGCAAATTACACAATATGCTGGTTTCTCCGTAGACAGGTCTATGCACCTAAGCTTGATGGGAGGATACACCTTCACTTCAAGAACTAATTGCCTTTGAATGGCATAACTTTTATGTGCTTATCACACCACCGTTGCACAAATAATAAGCTTAGCCTGTCCAGATTATGGTGTCAAAGTATCAACGTGCATTTTCACAAGAACTCAATTTGAAATTATCAAATGGTATTTTGATGCACCAAGAAAGTTACCATGGAAAAATGAATATCGGTTCAAACAAGAAAGCGCTCCGACAGAAGAGCAGCACTAACAACACCAACCAGGCAAAACAAGGAAACAAAATCTGCCACCCCAACAGATGAGTTCGGAAAGGAGTAAATTTTGTGAGTGCTGCTGTCCCCCCTAAAACCTCTTACAATCATTGCCTGTCAAAACATTATAGCTGATCAAGTTATTAATTCAGAACATCTAGATAGAAGCATTTTTTCAGCTACTTATTGCAAATATTAATGACACACTATAGTCCTAAACAAAAATTGACCATAATAGGTTATGTGACCCAAAGGCACCCCAGGAGCCAAATTACATCAAGATTGATCTCAAGAAAAGTTAACAGCCTCTTAGAATTATGTATTTTTACATCTATACATGTATTAAGGAATGAACTTCTTTAGAAGAAACTTCAATAGAAATAGATTATTGAGCAGTAACTCACACTAAAGTTCTTAGCAAAATGTCTTATCAACAATTTTCTCCCACAAATCCACAACCCACTAGCCTAACTGCTTGCAGCCAATACAATTATTCCCAAAGCTGAATGATCTTAAATGTAAATGCAAGTATATAAAACAGAATGAGAGATCTATTGACCCAGAGGAATTTATGATGTGACCTATGAGTATCCATCCAAAATAACATCAGTCCAGATCAAGACACGATAATTGATTAGTCAAAGGCATAATATGTCCAACTGCGATACGAACCTGAGATATCTGCTCAGCATGGCTAAAAATATTTTTGAAGATCCGACGAATGTAGGAAGCAAAAACTGCAAATCCAAGAGAAAATTGAAAAAAGTAAGGATTTTAATAATAATTATACAAGCAAAAGTAGATTATCAGAATCTAATACACTGAACTTAGATAAGTGTCTCAATGCAGATATACCTAAAATTTCATAGTAACTTATTTTCATTGACTGAAGAGCTTAAATTTAAAACCAACCTCAACGTAAATAGAGTTAAGCAAAATCATCTATTTGCAGACTCTCATTCCTTGTAACATAATATATCAGAAAATGACAAAATAGGAGCTAACATGTATGCAGGAAAATGTTGAAGATAGACAGCCGCTGGCTGCAATTGATGCAGAATCATATTCTAAATAGAATCTAACAGAGATTTCGAAATAAGACTAAATACTAAACAAAGAGTTTGAAAACAAAAATGAGCTGCAGCTCAGTAAGTATCATCAATCCAGGGATGCCCATATCATCTTTGAACTCTGGTTCAAGCTTGGAATTTAAAACAGCCAAAGATTAGTAGGTTTCTGTTTTCAGAACTGTTCAAGAAAATAAAATTATATTGAATCTCTCTTAAATTATAAACTAAGTACATAGATATGCCTTTATATAAGCTGAAATAATAAAGCAACATAAACTAGGAATCCTTATTAACTTAGGAATCCTTATAAACTTAAAAACCCTTAACAAATTAAAAAAAATAATAATAAATCTAATTTTAATTCTAACACTCCCCCTTAAACTCAAGATGATAGAACAAGCTTGAGTTTGAAACCTAATACGATTAGAAGAAAATCCCAAAACATCGAAAAATAGAAGAAAACCACTCGTGCCTTCAAAAGGCGATCTTGTACCTTTTAAAAGGTGAGAAATACTTAATTGTGTCTTTTTCTAGGCAAGAGAAATACTTGAATGTTCCTTTTTCTAGGCGAGAGAAATACTTGACTATGCCTTTTTTTAAGCGAAAAATACTAATTGTGCCTTTTTCCAGGCGAAGAATGTAACTATGCCTTTTCATAAGCGAAAAATATTGATTTTGCTTTTCCATAAATAAAGAATATTCATTGTGCCTTTCCATAGGCTAAGAGTGCCTTCTATAGGCAAAAAATATTGACACTGCCTTTCATAAGCAAAGAATACTTGTAGTGCCTTTCAGTAGGCCAAGAAAACTAATAATGCCTTTCCATAGGCAAAAGGTAGTAAAAGAAAGGGTCGCCCTATTAGGAATCCGTGAACAGTACCAGCCTACAGTACCCAAGAACAATATATCCAAGCAGTACTGAGAGCAACTCCATACCTTGAATTAAGTTTTCCAGAATTTTTTTTTTTAACTAGAAAACTAAATCATGATCAGTAACCACCTCATAAGGTAGCACATCATCACTGTCAAAATTTTTCTAAGTTGACTTTCAAACTTAAGATCGAACTTGTACTGATACCATGTTAAAGAAAATAAAATTATATTGAATCTCTCTTGAATTATAAACTAAGTATATAGACATGTTTTTATATAGGCTGAAATAATAAAGCAATATAAATTAGGAATCTTTATTAACTTAAGATCCTTATAAACTTAAGAACCCTTAACAAACTAGGAAAAAACTAATAATAAGTCTAATTTTAATTCTAACAAGAACTATTTTGAAAAATGTTACACTATAATGTATGTTATCATGGAAATAAGATACAGAAGGAAAGTCTCAGTAGACAACCTCAATATTCGTAGTTATTCTACAGCAGAAAAAAGCTATGAAGAACTTAAAGTTCAGAGAGGTAAAGAAAACTGGATTACTAGTTTTGAGACCAAAACATCTATGTTAGGAAGCAAAAGTAAGGAATAGGTAATTGAAATGGCTGCCAAGCATCACAGAGAAATGTTAAAGTTCTCATTAATTTCTAAGGCAGAATATAAAAGAAAAGAAATAAAAGCCCTTGGTACAGAGTAGCAATACAACTTACTGTCAATTGTCTCCAGAATTGTCAATTGTCTCCAATTTATCCTACGAGATACTATCCCCAATGCAACATTACGTACCTAACAAGACAATAGGGTACCTTTTTTTTTTAATAAGTTAAATAAGCAGCAAACATCTATTGAGAGAAACTGAAACATCATAAAGAAATTATTAGATATAATTTTTATAGCAATCATTCCCTCTCTCACCTCGTCAAACACTAGATTGATGAACCTCAATGAAAGCAACAGGGTAAGAATGATCTCAGCCACCGGAACACCAAAATATGTCAAAGGGAGCATAAACCACCGCAAAGCAAATGCAAGTTGTTCAGGGGTAGTGGTTGCTAGGCAGAGGCTCGAGCTTTGGAAGATCTTTCACAAAAATAGAGACCTAAATCTCAGAATAATCAAGAGTTCATTTGTTTTGAGAAATGACAAGTCTAGACTGCCCCATATCAATGAATGTTTCGGATATTCAACATACAATTTCAGAAATTAACATCTTCGTTTACTCATTTTCATGTGTTGCAATAACTCAATGTGAAAGATGTGTCCTGTGTGTGAGGTGACTTACAAATTCAAATGCAGCAGAAAGCAGGCTTGCACAAACACTCATATACATGAACACAAAAATAAAAAAAAATAAATAAAAGAAAGAGAGAGAAGGGTAAGAAGCTTACAGTGAAGGTTAAGCAGGCAGCAGTGCTTGCAACTGACAGGCCTTTCCTTGTAAACTGTAATGGTCCTAACTTCATAATTAAATATGAATAACCTCCCACAGAAATGGGAAGATTAGGCAAACCTGTAATTGCAGGTGGTGGGGTTCTTGACTGAACAAGAGAAGGTACACCATCCGAACCTAGCCCCAACATTATAAATAGAACTCCAGAAAGCAATGAGACTCTTCCTAATTGATCCTACAAGTAGTAGGTAGTCTGTATCATGTAAATATTTTAAGAGAATTTACATGGATTTATTACATAAACAGAAGTAATACCAGAAAAAACATAATTAGGACCAACAGAAATAATTCGTTTCAACCAGAAAAACAAATATATGCAACATGTAGAAAATTAAATCTAGATACATAAAATTGACGAGATCAGTATTGAAGTATAGATACGCTGGGTATAACTTAAAAGACAATGAGGCCCTAAGGAAGGGAAAAATCAAATTAAAACAATTAGCAGGGGATGGAATCACCAATGAACATTAACATTACAGTAATAAAAAAAAAAATTGTTTTACATTGTAGATAGGTTGAACCTTGCCCAATAGACCACAGATCTCAACACATTGTACAAGTTGTATCAGTACCACTTGTCAAAAGCCGAATAAACTTCTTAGGATAATCTGGCAATCATCAGAGGGATTCACATGCATTTATACAAAATGCCAGATCTCCATATCTATGAATTAGTCACCTTTGACCACTTCATGAGCAAGGATGCCATGATTTAAGAGATGTTTATTTTAGATAATTCCATATAGTAACAGCTTAAGTTAGCCAATTTCATTAAACAACTGTATAATACATGTCAGAAGGTTCTATATGGACACTCAAGTTTTGTCCAAACACATCCACCATTTCATACTTAAAATTGCAAAGTACTACACTTACCATCCACACGCGTTTCGGGAGGATCCATACTGACAGAAGAGCTGTGTACATTACCAACCCAAGTCGCATTAATATATGTGACCGTGCTGGTAAGACAACGAGAGCCAAAAGCCATACCTGGATAGCCAAGATATCAAGCATTCAAGTTAGCACATTGAATGTGAAAAGGTTCCATAACCAAATTTCTCAATTTGATTATTACACAAAAATCAACCAAGTTTAAAATGTTATGCACAATTAGAACTTTTTGAGTGAAACTATCTACCTATGGTGCCAAATTCTATCATAAAAAGTAGGCAATTTGAAAAACAGAGTGGCCGAAAATTTTGGGATCTCAAGATAAAACGCAGGTGAGCTAACTTTAATCCTCTGACCTGAATCAACTTCTAATTTCCCAAAATTTAGAGGGGCCTGCTGTAGCAGTTTGGTGCTACATGCTAATGAGCTCTCTCCAAACCCAGGCCAAATTAGCTATAAGTGCCCATAACCAAGGACTAATATCAGAGGAACCATGAATTCTCCCATAACTCTCTGTGACGAGGGAGAGAACAGTGGAAATAAAACAAATGTTTTTGATTCATAAGCTAATCGTCATTATGTTCTTCCACAAAACTAGAATCTCTTAGAAACGGCTAAATGAAATGATGGATTGAATGAAGCTGATATCTCCTCAAATCTCAATCAATCGAATTCTGTGGTCCAGCAGTACACAAAGTAAACGAAGTAATTCATCTAATTCTTCCATAGTAAGATTACCAATCAAAATCGAAACAACTAATCCCAGCACAAGTACCCAAAAGGAAAAAAAAAAAAAATCAGTTCTTTAACTATCCCACATGTTCTTAAACATCCACGACAAAACTATCAAGTGCAAGTAACATCCAGAAAAAAAAAATGAAAATTAAGACTAAAAACTAAAGATTACCAATTTGATTCTTGGGTCCACAGAATGCAAGAACGTGGATGGCGAAGCTATGAACTGGTAAATGGGACTAGCGGTGGCTGTCGAAATCAACCTGAAAACGTTATCAGCAGCAAAACCTCCAGTAGGTAACCAGTTGACCCAACTACCAGCTGCATTGTTATTGTTGTTGTCGTGCAGTGAAGCTCTTATTACAAAATTCCTCTTCTTTACAATAACTCTTTCCGTAGTATTCTTCAGTGGAAGGTATAACCTAGGATTCGAACAATTTCGGGCGCGAACCCGACTAGAAATCGAAGGAATTAGGGCTTTAGGGTTTGGCGACAGAAAATGGAAGGAGAAATTGAAAGTGACAGCTGAGTTTGGGCTGTGACTCCAATTCATGAGCGTGATTATCAGACTGCCCCAAATGACGAGTATTTTCCGTTTAATGTTTTTCTGCATGAGAGTGGGAGTGGCGGGAAGATGGTGATATATATCCAATATCGTCCCAGGCCCAATCAACTATATAAAAGGACTACAAATATATCGGCCGTTTTAAAAAGTAAAACGGCAGCGCACACCCAGTGGGACTCGAACCCACAGTCGCCTGATTAGAAGTCAGACCCCTTATCATTCGGCCATGGGCGCTGCATGCGTAGATCAAATTAATTTACTTATTAGTTTCATCAATAACATTTCCCAATTGTAGGTCGGCGTTTTGCGTTCTAAGCTTGGTTTTTGGTTATAATTTTGCCAGTTTGGGTGGTTAATATACATTTATATTCGTTGCATGAGAGTTTTAGGTTTGCTAGTATGATCGGATGCAGATGCTAAAGCAGAGGAGCTATGAATTAAAGATATCTGCAGGCGTCTCTTAAGTATCCTCCTTGTTTCACTTCCAAGCATTGAAATATATTCATGCATCGTCTAGTATTGTAAGTCAAATATTGAAATGGCAATGCCAAAGCATTATTGGGGAATGCTACTTTTCAAGTTCTCTTTGATACATCAAAAGCCTTTTCTTGGCCAACATGACATGATTCTTTCTTTCATATTCAGTCTCAATTTATTACGTTGGCATCCCTCTGCCTATTTAGATGATAAAATTATATTGAATATATATGCGGCTCTCTAATAGTTTTTGCAGGATATGCCAAAATCGTTTCTGGAATATGCATGTTTAGCAAATTTATATTGTTTCCATGAAACATTTGTACCCAACTTTGCTTTGCTTTGCATTGCTTATTTTACCATTGTGTTTGGTTGAGTTTCAGTTTATATGAGCAATCAACGTGTTGCATTGTAACTGGTTTGTGGGATTCAACGAGTCATTCTTCAAATGAATAATACACTTATGCATTGGAACGCCACAAGAATATTACACACACTCGAAATAAAGACAAGACGAAGACTTGCAAATTTTCAAGACAAGAAAAGAACCAAGACCTCTCGGAAAAGAATTTCCGTATCAAAGATAATTTACGCACATACGACACACAGAAGAATGTATTGCGCATTTGTGATTTGGGAACCAAATTGAAAGCTTACACTCTGCCCATCTGGTTCCTCTGCCATGCAGCATCTCCAACCCCGGCATGGATAGCACCCGTGCAAAACAATTGTGTCGCACTCACAATTATTGTCATAACTTCTAGAGTTCGCTGCATATCATTACAAGAACACCATTAGCTTTCCCATTAGGATGCAATTCTCTTTTCATAGAAATTAGTAGTTGTCCAAGATAATGCAGCTTTTCTTGTATCGAAACCTATTTAGAAGTTTAAAATTACCTGCAGAAATTTGTGTTCAGTTTGGACCAAATCTGTCTAAATTTAGAAAAAAAAATCTACACAACTCTACTATAGGAACTCAATATCTTTTTCTCCCAAGAGGGTGGGGAGAAAGCACTTTACCCCTTCCCTAATGGTACAACATATTAGGCTTATTTATATTTCACTAACATTGTCAACAATAGAATAGGATATATAACGCGTTAATATGTGATCTAATGATATATGTGAAAGCAAGATTTTGGTGTTGAAAGTTTTTCCAAATGATAAAACTATGATAAAAATATATAAAGTTTTTTATAAGTCTCTTGCATGAGATTTAAGAGCACACGATTAAGAGAATTCCATAGTAAGTCTAACCCTTCCTATATATGGTGAATATGAGATATGGTAGAAAGGTAGATTACCAAGTTTGACTGTGTCCAGCCAAGATCAATCTCTTTGCATCCCACTCTACAATAGGAAAAAATGAAATAACTACATGAAACTGCATTCACTGATATTCTGTATATAATATTTTCCATTTGGGTAGAAGTTAAGAACTCGAAAAACTAGTGAACAGAAAGAAAAAATGGAAGAAGCTAGCAGAACAACGTACCCCATGGCTAGTAGAGTGAGTGACCAAGTTATGAGGGAAGAGGTAGCTGCTGCATTTAAATTAGGAAGATCCCATTGAAGAACGTTGTTAATCCCTGAGAGTGATGTACCCATGCCAACAACACCAGCGAGGAGGGAGAAAACTACAAAGAAACCGGTCGCCATGTTTCCAAATGGATAATATATTGGAAATATACGAGCTGGAATTGACAGAACAGATGCTGCATTTGCGGACAGGTTAAAATAATAAGTTCACATTTGCTCTACAAATTTAATTTATGCATGGTTCTCAGTTATCTGAAATTACCTGATTCATGAGATTTTTCAATTCCATGATTAACTGCCCACGCAGCAATTATTGTTACAATGAAATAGAGCCCGAGATTAAGCATTAAGAGGACAAAAGCTGCTGATTTGGATCCACCAGAAGCCATGGCTTGGCTTTGAGGTTGAAAACAAGTAAGAGAAAATCTGAACTGGGTCAATTTCCTTGAGCTTAGAGAAAGAGGAAGTATATATAAGCAAAGAGATGATCCTCAATCTTACGCATCCAGAGAATGACAATAAATAAGGGTGGCTCTGTCATGGGATCTTCATATCTGTTCTCTCACTTTTCAATATAAAACTGAAGTGTCTTCAATCCAAAGAAATGGCTTTGATTCTTTAACTTCATCGGCTTGCAACACTCAAGGGGAAGGAATCCAATCGAATTCCTCTAGGTGGAACTTCTTTTACATCGTTTATTTTGCTGGACATCACTTTGCTCCGGAATAAACCTTTCCCGCTAAGCAAACAAAAAAGGAATAAAGTGTCTCTCTGTTTTTTCAGCCAGGACAAATTTTGTTTTGCAAAAACCCCTTCCATTTTTTATTGCCTTCATGATAAGAGAAGGGGAAAAGAAAAAGAACAAAATGACAAAAATTTATAAATGAGAAGTCTTAAGACAAAAAATCACCACAAGCAACACCTTCTGACCATTTTCCTACATATTCAAAAAAGGGCCTAAGCAGGATTTTCTATCCAGTAGTGGGACTATGTCATATTCTTTTGCAAAGTTAACTAACTGAAGTACTGAAATCCATAATAGCATTGCGACGGTGATACAGATCAAAGCCACACACACACACACACACACATATATATGTAAGAAAAAAAAAAAACATCCATCAAAAGAAGGTCCAGAAGAATATCAATGGTGCAAGCATCCAAGTAGAAAATGCATGATGAACTGAAACCAGCTGTGAACACATCTGATCCAAAGGATGTCTTTCATCTGAAGAGTCATTTAACAATCTTGGGCATGAAGAACAACGAACTTTGGGATCTTTTATTTACAAGATTCTTCCCTAAAAAACTCCCCCATGTATGGGCAATTTAAATCCAAGAGGTTGCTTCCCAAGTTCATTCAGTTGATTTTTTAATCAATTTCATACATTTAGTGCCAACTTCTGAGCAGCCAGTGCTTCAGCCTCAAGAGTGGGCTCCCACAGTATTGTAGTTTCTGCCAGTAATGAGGTCACTACGTAAGGGTCCATGTTTGACGCTGGACGCCGATCTTCCAGGTAACCTGCCATAAACCAAAGGGAAACACCAAGAAGTCGATCAGCAATGTCGGAGGTGGTTATGACTAAAAATTGACAATCCAAAAATTATGAAGCGGTAATTGATGAATTTGAAAAAGATGAAAGCTCTGCAGAGTCCAGCAAGGATATAGTAGAAACAAAAAGAGCAACAGTATCATGCTTGAATTAGATTTGAGTCACAAAAGAAAAATGTATATAACAATGCCTATCTGAAATTTTCTGAAAGATAAGATGTTAATTACAGCATTTACAGTATTTATGAACGATAAGCCTTTTGATGGGCATGATGCATTTTGTATATTTCAAATTGAACTTCAAAGAGGAATGGGAATCAATTAAATTGATGTAATCAAAGTGGATATTCATCTGTATCATTAAAAGATTATTCAAAAGAGCAAAATCCAATTTTCTCATTTGCAGCATTATGAAGTTTTCAGTCACAATCTGTAGGTCTTATTGATGGTATGTACAATTAAAGGTCAAAAGCATCTCCCACTTCATCCTAATACATTAAATGAGCATTTATAGAGAAAAATTTTCATCGAGTCATTGATGGCAGCAGTACCTTTGCCTTGCTTCTCAGTCTCACGCCCCACACGGATTGAGCAACCACGATTAGCAACCCCCTGAACAAAAAAACATACATATATTTAATGAACAATTATAAAGAAATTTTTTCTTTGCTTTGCTTAATAAAATGAGATATAATAATCTTCTGAGAATACCCAAGAAAATGATTCGATGTTGGCTGTTTCATGCTTTCCCGTTAACCTTCTCTCATTTCCTTCACCATATGCACTGATGTGCTCTTTGTGGAGAAGAGATAGATTCAAGATTGCCTTCTTTATTGCTTCATAGCCTCCCTCCTCTCTCATACTCTTAGTACTGTAAACGAGAATAACTCAGGTATTGCTTAAAAAGTATTAGAATATATCCTCAAAAATTTAGCATGCCCATACACCAAAAGATTTAAACCTTTACAGTGTCTGGATTACCTGTAATTGGTGTGGCATCCAGCACCATTCCAATCTCCCTGCCAATGTCAAGAAGGAGAACAGTGTAACTAATTCTAATGAATAGCAAAAACTGAACATGATGACAACTCATATTACCTCAATTGGTTTTGGATCGAGTGACAGAACAACCCCAGCTTGTTCAGTAATTCTCTGTCAGAGAATAGGAAAGACAGTCAGATAAGGACACACAAAACACCCACTCAGCATCTCCCAAAAAAATATTACAAAGACAACATTATATCCATTATATAAGATGATCATAAACAAATTGTGCTTAGATTCAAATAAGTGGAACTTTGTTCTAAACATTCTCTTGAGGGAGATTTCAAGGAAGAATGATCGTTTTGTCTATGCCGTCATATCAAGTCTAACATTAATTTTCTTTCAATTATGTTTTGGAATTTTCAATTAGAGATATTGTGCACAAATGTTATAAGGATTCTTCTACAAAAGAAGATTGAGAGTCTGAATTCAATACATAAGAGAACCTGCTCAATACTTTGGCGAAAAAACATGGAAGTTTACTTCACTTCCCAAAATTTCACTGTGAAATATTGTCACGGAAGCTAGCACAGAAAATATATATCAACGACAAAATTACGATAGGGAAATTTCTTGGGAGGTCAATAGAGACTTAAATTAGAAAGAATTAAATATTTTCCTATGCAGAACATTCGTGGGGATTAGAACCATTTTTCATTAAAGTAGCTTACGTGTAACCCAAAAAGCTAATAAATATTGACCTCAAGAATGTATCTTGAACACCAGATATGATCTGCAGCATCAATGCCTACACTGGGGCCAACTTGATATTCCCACTGCAAGGCAAGTGCAAAATTAGTAAGAATGCCAAAATCAGACATGATTACAATTATAGAAAGTTCTTTAACACAAAAGGGAAGCTAAGAAGTAAACCTGGCCTGGCATAACCTCCCCATTGGTACCACTAATGTTAATGCCAGCATACAAGCAAGCCTTGTAATGAGCATCTGAGATGTCACGGCCGAAAGACTTGTCAGCCCCAGCTCCACAGTAGTAAGGACCCTGAAAAAATATGGGAACAAGTCCATTATAAGTTCAAATACCATAATATAATCACACCTCAGAACTTATGACTTCCTAAAATTGCAATGCTCAAAACCATATATATTGCTAGTGCCAAATTATTACCTGGGGACCAGGATAGCCTCCAACAGGCCAACCCAAAGGCCATTTCACATTTTGTTGAAGTAAAGTGTACTCTTGCTCTATTCCATACCTGATCACAGCAGCTACAGTTACAACTGAAAGTTTTAATGCTATGTACATAAATCTTGCTGTAATAATTCCTTAATCACCGTGTACCAGGTTCCAAGAACTTTAAAGTTGACAATTATTTAATCAACAAGCAAAAGAGAAATGTACTCTATAGATTATGATGTAGTGATATATAAAAATTCCCATAAAAGAGCATGGAAACTATACTTCAAGATTGAGGTAATTGAAAGGTACAAACCATGGAAGTTCAGCTGCCACCTTTGGGTTACTGAAGATCTCAGCAGCTTTATGGCGTTTGTTTGTGGGGATGGGCTCGCCTGCTGGAGTGTAGGTGTCACAAATTACCTTGGTAAGACACATAAAACAATATCATAAGCTTGTTTCAATAAAAATGGAAGCACAACCAATTTCGTATAAATTATTCTGAGTTGAGTTAAATAATACTTACCAAGATGTTGTTGCCTCCACGAAAAGGGTCCTTAAAAATTGCTTGAGGGCTGGATAAAAGGTTCAATTAAAATGTTCTTGTGATGGTAACAGATATCAAAAAGAAATTCCATCGAACAAGATCTTACTATAAAATTACTTCACTATCTTCACCAGGAGCCTGTCCAGTACTTGATCCATCATAGTTCCATTTGGGAAGCTCAGATGGATGTTGAACGGGCTTTGAAATTGTCTGAAAACATTAAAAATAGTGTTGATAAAAAACACATGAGCTAAACTATCAGATGTATTAAATGATGCAATTATTTCTCTTTTGTAAATTATATTAACAAGATAGTATCAATAATATAGTATTACCCTTGACTTGCTACGCGCATCAATACCAGAACCCCCAATCCTGTTTCAAAATAAAATGGGATTATTTACATTTTATGGATGCTCAAATGAAAATGAGCAACAAGTAATTTGGCATAAGTTCAAAAAATGAAATTTTAGCTTGCAAAGAAAGAGAAATAATTTGAAAGAGCTACATCTGCATTTTGGAAAATTATTATAGCAAAAGTGTTATACCAAATGTATTCAGCAATTATCTTGTCAGTGTATGGGGTGATGTCCAAATTTAGTAGATCCTCTATCCTATTGACAGTGCTGTTGTCAGACTTCAGAGCTAACACTCTAAACTTGGCAGAAGGTCTAGTTGCTCCTTTCTTGTTTTGCTTCATCACAAGAGAACTCCACAGCTTTGTTTGCATAGGACTGGCGATGGTTGAGTTCTTCTGCATGCTCATCAGCCATTGTGTAGATGGTGCCAAAATCTGCGCCATTTTCACCTACTCCCCATAAAGTTTAAAAAAGTATAATTAACAACCTTAAATGCATGAAGAAATCTCATCAGTTTTCAGTATCATGATAGGACATAAAATATATCAGAAAACAGACGGGACCCGAACTTTGCTTCAGTTTTGCATAATACTTGAATTACATTTCCACTTTTCTGAAAAGAACAAGGTCCTCAAACCATTTTAATTCACCAACTCATCTTATCCAATGTCATTTCTTTGATTAAATAACAGCTACGGAATTTTCTCTGTCACTGTCTGAAGCCACTTACCGATAATCTTTGGTTACCCATATCTCTTAAAGTGAAACTGAATTTTTTATTAGTTCATTACATATTTAAGTGAACATCAACAACTTAAAAAATATCATTGGGGTGATGACAACGAACATAAAGGGTTAATATAAAACAATATGTTTTAGAACCATTCATGCATATTTTAGAGATGATCTACAAATAGCAAGTGCAGAACAGTTGGCAATTAATCGGTTGCCATTTGGCTCATTGTCAACTAAATTTCTACTTTTTCTCTTATCTTCCCTCACGTGGGCCTCGAGCTCATATACTCTCGTTCATAAATTAAAAAATTAAAATTAAAATTGAACTTTTAATGTACAATGCTAGAATGACACAAGGACTGCAACATCAAACAGAAACAAGAAACTGATTTTTTTATTAAAAAAAGATCTTGGAAGTTCTTATGAAGTGGAGTCTGAAGATAGAATAAAAAAGAAGTTAACTTGAAGGTAAAGTGGGAAGGAGATTCTTTCAGATGGGAAATTGTCTGTTCGAACATGGAAGTTAAAGAAAAATAAATGAGTTCACAGTTCCAAGATGACCAGACAACCAATCCCTACCAATTGTGTCAATTATTTAAGCTTGCTGCATAATGTCACACGCATTCACATTCACATGCACAGCCATTGAAAAGAAAGTTGGCAAAAAGAATGTAAAACTAACCTGAGAGAAGCCTGAAGATGCCTTGAACAGTAGACCAAAATGTTGATCTGCACCTCGCGAGAAAGAAGAGATGAGAATACTCAGTAGTTGGTTTGCACCAAAGTCTTATAAAAGACGTGCAAAAAGGTCGATTGGCTTTTCCCAATTAGATAGGGGTGTGCTTTGAGTGGAGGAAATTGCTTTTTGGGCTCTTTAGTGACACCAAGAGAGAAGCTTGGACTATATTAAAATGTTAAGATAAGGTTCCAAGTAATTCTCTTTCGGCCTTCCTCATTACAGACAATTAAGAACTTTTGCCATTGCCACAGAAATTACGTTGGCTTCGGATTAAGAAATTAATAATATGACGTTAACTTCAATGTTTGTTTAATGCCTTTGAAGTTTGAATCACTTTTAATGATGTTTCTTAGATCGAAAAAGAACATCGGTTTGAAAAGAATATTGTTTTCAAGTCCTTACACTTTAGCATTTGTTATTTGAACCCCAGAACAACAGTAAAATAGCCATCCGTCTATCTCTTGACTCAGAAAAACTCAAGGGATATATCATTTGTATCTGGATAGTTTATACATTGAGAGTTATTGTATGTGGATAGTTTATATGTTGAGAGTTAATATTATTGAAGATAAGCTTGGATGGTTCTTGGTTTAGACTTTGGAGAAAAAAAAAAGTTTAAATCTTTGGAATTGGTAAGCTCAAGATACAGTCATAGTTTGAGTTGCCTGATGTTTTTGATACTCAACCTTCTTTTGTTCTACAAATATATCCAATCAATGCTTCAGAATAGTTGTTGGAGATTAGGACCTTTCTTGTTGCCCATATGGGACCACTGGATAAGAGCCTTGTATGGAGATGCACCATGCACATGTTTAAGTGCCTTTTTTGGACCTTAGATCCAAGATCCAATGGCTGAGAATCTCTTTGAGGATTCTGCTTTGTGGCCATGGAATAATTTATATGTTCACAAGCGTGGATTTATAGATCAACGAACTGTTCATTTGCTGAGAAGGAGAAACCAAACACCTGTCTTGTATTGCCAATTATGCAGCAAGCTTGTCAACTCTTGTTATCACTGCTATTGTATAGATAATTGCCAAATTCTAACTGCAGTTTGCGTGTATTAAGTAGGGAATCGTAGTTATTTTATAAAAAAAAGGGTAGGGAATCATAGAAAGGACATTTGTATTGCCAGTTTCAGCGTGATTTTTATTAGTTTCTTGCTACAATCCAAAACTTATTAGGCTGTAAACTCCTCAAATTTGTAATCAATATTACATAATATTTAATTAAACTAGGTGTTTTGGTCCATGTTTTAGACGTCAAACTTTTGTTAACAAATAATAGAATAAAGTACTGAGAAGAGCACATTCAAAAAGTAAAAAAAAAAAAATTGTTCTAAGGAGAGTCTTACAAAGCAGAGAAATTAGGAAACCCAAATGGAAATAAGCCGACTGCAAGAACATTGCCAATAAAGATAGTCCAAAAACAAGAAACTAATTAAGCGCAACCTGTAGCCAGCTAATCTCCAAAAACCAAAAGCCTTCTAACTCTAGACTCAAATCCGTAGTTCGTACACATTTGATGTCAAATATATTTGGTTGCACTCATGATTGCTCAGACATATTGACGTATCCAAAAAGTAAAGCAGAAAACAATTGGTATACATTGAAAACACAAATTGATAATCGTGAAGTCAATGATTCCTTAAGGTTTTGGAAATTGAGTGGTTAGCATTGAGGTGGGAATGTTTTTAAAAGGTTTGCCTATTATCTTAGAGACAACTTGAATAATTATATTTTGTGTTGCTGACAGATCACGATATAAAATTTATAAAAAAAAAAAAATAAAAAAAGTTAAGTCTAACCATTCGGTAGGGTGGGTGATATTTCACATCATCAAGTTCTAAGGTATATTGTTATTATCATTACATTTACCTTTCTATCTATAGTCTTCGCTTTGATTAAAAACTCACTCCACCCTTTGAAACCCACCTACCATTTGTTAACTTTTATCTTCTTTACTTCAAAATGTCAAACACTCGATTTTAATGGTCATAATAAATTTCAGATCCAATCTATGAAAAATTTTCAAAACAGAAATTAATGAATGACTTTTATAGTGATCCTAAATATAAAATGAATCTCATATTTTTCAACAACATAAATAAACTAAACTTGCATCCCAATCTTTTAACGGCTCAAATTATTCTTTTCTTTATATGTATATACCCTGATATAAATTTAAATATTAAAACCCCACTTTGTAAAGGACTAGGGAGCAACACATTTTGATGGGATAATAATATTCAGATATCTGATTTCTTCATTTTATATCAATAGGTCCTAAGTTTAATTAACTGACCAAAATTAAATTAACCTTGAAGTATCAAATTTCACCATCGTATAACAAAGTTTATTGTAACGCTTTTAATTAAAATATATTTTAGTCACTTCAATACAGATTGGAGACCAAATTCTTTTTTTTTTCTTTCAAGAAGAGAGACCTATTTGATATTAGTATGTACACTTGACTTAATTGAGAATTATATAAAATACATGGAGCCAAATGTTATTATATTACATTTTGATACGCATTGTTGGGGCCAAAAATAACCAAACCCAATTAAGAAGCCCATGCTGGACCGATCGTCAACCTCGACACGTGTGAGCATTGCCATACGGGTGAAAACCCACAAAGAGAGAAATCACGTGTGCGAACCGACCCACTTCGAAAGGGTCACACGTGTCCATAAGGCCAGATAGGCAGAGAGAGACCGGAGACATGGGTAAGAGAGAAAAAGAAAAAAGGAAAAAAAAACCAAGTTTTTGTTTGCAAGGTAAAGAACACAAAATGGAAACAACAACAACAACGAAAATAACGAAAACAAAAACAAAAACAAAATTTACATAGGCCAGTTCTCCTCCTCTTTCTCCTCCTTCTTCTTTTCTTTGCTTTCTTCTTCTTTTTTCTGAAGAAATTATATCGACACAAAGAGAAGCTTCTCTGTTACATGTTGGGTTTGTTCTATCTCGATCTTTGATTATTATTTATATATATATATATAATATTATATTGATTAAAGAAATCAAAACTACAACTAAGAGAGAAATTATAAAAGAGAAGGAAGGATTATTCCGTTATCATTTTGAATCGCTTTGATGGAGCAGCTTGTCAACTTTATAATTCGACCACCCAGGTAATAAATCTTCCATCTCTGGTGTTATTGTTTCTCTCGTGATTTTTTTTATTCTTTTTTATTAAACTTTATCTGCGTTAATTTTTTTCTATTTTTTCTGTTTCGTTGTTGAGGAAAGGTGGTAAGAGAAAGAAGGAAATTTAGGACTCGGTGTTTTTGTTATCTATTTCTCAGAGAAACGATACAACATAAAGCATAAGATTTGAGATGTGGTTCTTGCTTTATTTCATCAAGTTTTTCAGCAACCAAACCAGTGATTGCTGTTAAATTCTATTGGATATTTAATATATTAGAAAATTTTTAGAGTTGGATGTCGTCGAAAACTGACATCTTTTAAAGTTAATTTAGATGGTTACTCGAGAGTCGAGAGTAATTTCTAATCAATTTCGTTACCCGATTTTTGAGTACCTTTAGGGAATTTGGTTTTGTTGTATTCTTGTATCTTATGAAGTTTTGCTACTGATTTCAATAGGATTTCTAATTGGGGGTTGGCGTGTGAGGCTTGGGGCTTTTTTTGTTCTTTAATTTCTGTGGACTGAGTTTTCTATTAGGTGAATTTAATGTGATAAAGAAAGGAATGATAAGTTAAATCTCCATTTGGTGAATTTAATGTGATAATGAAAGGAAAGATAATATAAATCTGTTTTCTTTGACAATTTTTAGCTTGGTAGTTAACGTGACAATGGTTGAAAATGAACTTTGAATTGCAGCATTAAAAGTTTTACTGATTTTTTGAGAATTGTACAAGTTTGTTGTGACATATTTTGTGATGAATTTACGGTATCAGAAATCAAACTGTTTTTGTTAAAGACATGTTGGTGAACTTTATTTTTGTAGCCATGGGCATATACTGCTTATACCTAGATCACCTGATAATCATGATCTATAGTGGGATTCAATCTCTCGTTGAAACCTTACAGATGGTATAATTTCTATCTGTGAAAACAACCAGAGGTTTAGAGAAAACATGAAGCTTGACGGAATCTATGCTCTTTGTTGATATCAGTATCACTTTAAACACAACATATGCACACTTCTTATGAGATATAATATATATATATATATATATATATGACAAAGGTTTCTGAAGAAATTAAGATTATGAATCTGCAGATCTGTTGGCATCTAAATAGTTTATTATTTTGGTTTTTCACTTTGACATTCCAAACTATAATTTAGTCAAATGAAGAAATTATAATTCTATAAATTCTCATGACGCAGAGCTGAATACAGTCCAGAACATGATTTGTTGGATCAAGAGTTCATGCTGAAAGGGAAATGGTATCAAAGAAAAGACATAGAGGTAATGTATCAGATCATACTTTCTTTTTTCAAGAAACAGAAGTGTTAAGGCATACATTTTCCTGTAGCAGAACCTGTCTGTGAAGCTCTGAGATTTTGCATACGTCAGATTCCTGTAATCGTTTTCCTCCCTTTTATGAATTTCAAAATCTCTGTTTAACTTATCATTGTTGTCTTCACCTGAATAACAGTTCTTTACTTTAAGATCCAGCTGGTTGAAAGTGTAGAATTGATGTGCTGCCATACTCATAGAATAATTTGGGCAAATATGCATGCATATCATATACACAACATGCGCATATGGACTCTTGATATTTGGCTCTTGCTTGGGATAGGGGAAATGCATATGTGGGAACCTTCACTTGGTAATCTTATTACAAAAGGAAGAGCATTGTTATGGTGGTATTTCCTTTGTGTTGATTATTCCACCCACACAACCTTTGTATGCTATTTACTTTGTCCTTTTTAACTTTGAAGGTGTAACTTGTTATTGATTTGTCAGTCTTATATGTGTGGAGCTCTGAACATTGTGCAGATTAAAAACAGTCGGGGAGATGTTCTACAATGCAGTCATTATGTGCCCATTGTTAATCCTGAGGGAAAGCCTCTTCCCTGTGTTATATACTGCCATGGAAATAGGTGATAAAGAAATTTGATTGATAAGGCTACAAAAATGGATCACCTAGAGCACTAGTTGCAGAACGCTAATGGACAGTATATCTTGATTTTTGGCAGTGGCTGCAGGGCTGATGCTAGTGAAGCCGCTATAATACTGCTGCCTTCAAATATTACTGTTTTCACCCTTGATTTCTCTGGATCTGGTCTCTCTGGAGGAGAGCATGTCACTCTGGGATGGAATGAAGTGCGTGCCAGCTATCTAGCTAGGAGAAATTTCTTATCTAGGATTTTTCTTCTTTTTTTTTTTTTTTTGTGATGGATAAAAAGTTTTTTTTTCTCACTAGATCATCAATAATTTTTTTCTTGTTAAATAATATCCATCTGAACTTCTTGGGCTGTTTTTCAGAAAGATGATCTCAGAGTTGTGGTTGATTATTTACGGGCGGATGGAAATGTCTCTATGATTGGCTTATGGGGTCGTTCAATGGGTGCTGTCACCAGGTTATTTTTTTCACTTAATCTGCCTTTCAGCTTGCATATATTGGATGTTAAATGTAGAAACTCTTTTTCCCCTTAGTTGTGCAGTTATGCTGAAGTAATGAAGTTCTTTAAAAGGTTCTAGTTGATGGTCTTCACTAGCAAAATAATTGATTTAATTGTTCTAGTTCTACAGCTGCTAAGAATCTGATTGAATCACATAGGACTTTATTTGAATTAATTTATATCTTCAGTTTGACTAGTATAAAATGTCATTGTAGAAAATGAAAGATGATTATAGGGACTTTTAGTTTTTTGGGTTTAAAGCTTGAATGTTGATTGTGGATGTATTTGAAAGGATTACAGCTGTGAGATAATCATTTTGATCCGTAAACACTTCTACAAATGGAAAAGAGATTTTTATAGTCAACTAATTGCTGGAGTCGTCTTATTTTCTAGTTTCGTGTGATTGATCTAAAGTCATTCTTGTGTTGCTGGCATTTGGGTGCAACCTTCCACTTACAAATGATTTTAATTGCATTTTGAAGTCTTGTCCTTTTTATGTTTAAAAAAAGAATGCTCCTTTTTGATAGGAAAAGGACTAAATTATGTTTTTATTTATTAATTGCTATCATTTATGAGAAGATGGGAGCTCCCAGAAGGCTGTTCATAATCCATATTACTTACATGTCCTTTTATTCTAGTGTTGTGCATTAATTAGAAAGTGTTGTTACCGTTGCTGCCTTCATTCTTTTAGTTAGTATTAATTCATATCATATTTGTATGGCGCTGAGGTCTTTGTGCTGAGTTATCTGATGTTAACAATAAACATTATCTATCACAGCCTGATGTATGGAGCTGAAGATCCTTCAATTGCTGGAATGGTTCTTGACAGTCCATTCTCTGATTTGGTTGACCTAATGATGGAACTTGTGGATACCTATAAAATCCGATTACCCAAGTTCACTGTATGTTTATCTATTTCGCTACAATATGTCAAATATATGTTTGTTTATGCCTGCAACCTTTTTATTTTGATTATCAAACATTTTGTGTGAGATAAATAAATTAATGTGGTAGATTCTGTTATAAAAAATTACTATGGGAAACAGTATTATTGAAGTAATCATACTGGTATGTTTGTAATATGTCATGATGCTATACCACCAACCATTTATGATGGTGCATCAATTATCTGTTAGGTTGTAGCTTTCATAGGTGTCTTTTTTGTTAGTCATGGACAATTGGATATTGACTGTTTCTTTAGGGCTGTCTGCATCCTTTTTGACCTTCTCAAGACTATTTGGATTTAGGAAAACACAAAGTGAAGATTAGGAGCTTTTTTGGTAGGCTAGAGACATTAGAAGTGCTTCCTTCAGTCATACCATATAAATTTCTCATTTTTAATTTTTCCCATGCCCTGAAAAAGAAAATGATATTAGAAATGAAAAAATCCTGGTGGTAATGACTGATGGTGGCTCTTTTGATGTGATGAGCAGCTTTACATATTTGGACTATAGGAGCAAGGAATGTTTATAGTAATTCGTATGTGAGGTCCCTTAGAGAAGCAGGCTCTGTAGTTTGCATCATAACCAAGCCAGACGCACTTTCCTTACCAGGCTATTTGGAATTTCTATCTCCTTGATTTGTATCTTGTAGAATGTCTTTTCATTTGGGCTTTGATATTTTTTAGCTTAAACTGCTTTAGACTGTTCTAAAATTCCTTTTTCCTTGCCCTGTCATCTTGTTATCTTTCCATATAATTATTTTTCACAATTAACAATTTATAACATGGATGCTCCTATGATTTTATGGATGTAGATTGTCATCATATTTCAATCACCATTAGCTCTAAGTTTCTAACATCTCATTTGTGACCCTGTTCTATTTTATAGCGTAAACTATCATTGCCTTTTTTTTTTTTGGGTCCTTAATTTTGATTTTAAGACAATTTAGTCATTTTTGTGTTTGGTGAGGACTACACAATGTTGTATATTGTGTGCCAACGCTGAGTGGTCTTTTTTACTTTTGCTTTGGATCATCCATTCTTATTCTTTTGTTTTGCTTGTTTTAGGTGAAGTTTGCGATCCAATACATGCGAAAAGCCATCCAAAAAAAGGCGAAGTTTGACATAGCAGACCTGAACACTATTAAGGTTTTACTCTATCCATGACGTATCTTATTTTATGTGGTCTTGTTCTGGCTAATTACTTTGGGGAATCAGGTTCTGGCTGATATTTGTATCAAGGCTGTCCTCAGACTCTTTTTTTTAAACCTTTTTATTTGTCTATCATGCTTGCCTGTAAGTGAAATACTATAACCAGTGTAACTCATTTGGAGTTTTATGAGTTATATTTAAATTGATTAAATTTGTTGTTGCTAATTAATCCTGTATGTTACTAGTGGAAAACATGCTTTAATTTTAATCCAACAGCCTATAGATATTAAGGTATGTTCTTTGACTGGGGGGAGTCACCAATGCTTTTTGCTCTTATTTCTACGGACCTTCCAGCTTTCTCAATTTGTATGACTATAAAAGTGACAGAGGGAATTGATTTTGATTGACATGGTGAAATTGGTTGAACACATCATGGAAAAAGTTAACAAAATTAATTAGTCAGAATTGGAATGATTGTTGTTCTAGTTTAGTGTCATTTACCATTAATCATGATACCGGTCCTTTTTCTAATCTTTTTTGTTATTATTGCAGGTGGCAAAGTCTTCCTTTGTTCCAGTTTTATTTGGACATGCTGTAGATGATGATTTTATTAATCCTCACCATTCAGATCGTATATTTGAAGCTTATGCAGTAAGTCTAAAAATTTATTTGTGATCAGATGGGCGTGCACCATCTATCATGCATTCACAAGCTTATCTGCAATCTGTCCTTACAGGATGTATCAGGAAAACTTCAATTTTTAGGCTTAAACTCTTAATATTTTACACAAGGTGTACTTGGGAAACCCTTTGGTACTGTCTGAGTATCAGCTTAAATTTTCTTTGAAAGTAAAAAAGTCCATTAAATTTTTCTCATGGAAAGCTTTGCCCCTTGAATGAGGAGCAAGTCTCCCCTGTCCATTTGAAACTTTGTATCTCCCTTTTTCTCAATTATTTTCCTTTTGTGTTTGATAATGTTTATATTTGGACATATGATTTTTGCAGGGAGACAAGAACATTATTAAATTTGAGGGTGATCACAACTCTCCACGTCCGCAATTCTACTTTGATTCTATAAATATATTTTTCCACAATGTCTTGCAACCTCCACAGGATGAGGTGGGGACAACATTATTTGGCACAATGCATGATTACTTTGGTAAGGTAAATAAATTAAACTGCAATGCATCTGGTTGTAGGTCATGGTTTTATTGGAAGCTCAAGATTTCATATCCCAACCCTTTGCCAATAGTTGATTGTTTTAACTTCAGGATAGTTGGAGCACCGTGCATGAACTAGGCTATTACCCGGAACCTTCAACTGCATCTAGAGGTATGATTCGTGTAACGTCATGTCTGTTAAACTTCTATTCTCCTTAAGCCAATCTCCTATTGATATGTATTCGTTACAGAACGTGCAGCAAGCAGCACAGCAGATGCTATTGAACATGTTCGTTCTAAAAGGCCAATGAGTCGGATGGAGGTCAGTTATTGCTTGATTTCTTGCTTGCATATGTCAAAATTGTTACACAGGATGAAGGCTGCCTCACGTTATATATTCATTAAGCAAATTGTCCTCAAAATCATTTTATTTCAAGGATAATATAATTTATGGGTGTTAAATATGAATGCATGGTAGAACTTTCATGATCTTCAATCTTTTGTACAGATGCACACACACGCAAGTGAAGTTAAAATTTTTGACTTACAATTTTGACATAAATGCTCAAACTATTTATCCTATTTATTATCGCCAATGATGTAGATCTAAAGTAGAAGGTAACATTTATTATTGCCAACTTTGCAACACTTAATACTATTGGATTATGGAATTTGAGGCGATGGAGAAAGATATGGTAGTTTTGATGCTTTAGCAACATATGCTTGAATTTTACATAATTAATCTCGGTAGGTATATCTTTAATTGTTTTTTAACCCTGTTCAGGTCCCTTCAGATATATCAGCGAAAGATAACGAAGCAGAATCTAAGGTATCTTTTGCTCTTCTCTCTATATGGCTCTGACGAAACAAAATGTACCATGTAACTGGATGTTGAATTATTTAGTTTCATGGAAGAGCTGTCATCAATTATCTGATATAATTAAATACAAACAAAACCAATAAAAAGGTTCACTGAAACTGATGAGTTTTCAATAGGAAGAATCTGCGGACAATCATAGCTCATCGTCATCCAATATGATTAGCTTTGAATTAGCCAATGGCAATCCATATGGCCCTCATGTCCCAACAAACGTGGATGATGATCAGTATGTGGAATATCAACTGGATGACTTGGCAGGTTTCCCGAGCAACGTGGAAGAGGAAGAAAGGGTCAGTTAAACAAACTTAATTTCATATACATGGCCAGAGTATTATCAGCTATCTTATCAACTTATTGCCTAACAATTCATTGATGTTTGACTCATATCTCCTTCAGATGTTCATGGAAGCGGTGCTCATGTCATTGAAGGACTTGGAGATGCGACACCCAGAAGCAGAAGAACAGCTAACCAGTTTGACCCCTGAGTCTTTGGGTTCTTCACATAAAAATGACCTAACTGATTGTGCCACAACTGATGATGGTAAACCTTCAAAGACAGATACTAGTTCCATTTCAGAAGAGAATTTGAAGCCGATAAAGATGCATCCCACTTCAACATCACTAACAAACAGTCGCAATTTAGCTCCCCAACATCCATCTCCTGATACAAGTGTGTCATCAGTTGGGGATGTATTTGACACTCCTCCATCCAGCATAGAATCTGGAAGCACTGGGACATCTGCTCGTACTGATACTTCAGCAAGCATCCAGAGCTCATTAGATGCAGATGTGTCAGGTAACACAAAAGCCACAGTAACAGTTGTGAGGAATCCGACAGGTCATATTATGGATGGTTTGATGCGTCGATGGGATCTCAACTTTTTTCGGAATAGATAAAAAATAAAAATAAATTTCAGTGAAGTCAGTACGATGATGTATTGTTTTGTAACTAAGATAGCTTCAGGAATTTTAGTGATGTACAATGTTGAATGATTTGATTGAAAAAAAAAAAAAAAGAAAGAAATAGGTTCCGTGAATGTGTTTAAAAACATGATTACAGTGTCTGTGCTCGGTCACAAATGTTTTACAATTGTTCATGTTGGGAAAGGGATGTAATTATTCTTTTTGTCATACCTCCATGAGGGTAAAAATCTTTCAATGCCATTTTGAGTTGATCCGCTTGATTGCTTATTTCTTCCGTATTCGTTGCACAGATTTTAGTTCAGTGCACTGCATCAACAGGGCATTTTTTGGTTTAGATGCACAGAATTAAGTTTCGGGAGCTGAGCTTGATTTAGTGTCTCGTATGACCACGAAATTTTAAAGTTGAGCCAATCAAAACCGTCCTCTCTTCTTTGCTATAAGCTCCTGAAACTCCTCTTCTCTCTTAGACAAAGCATTGTCATTTTGTCCATAAGTCAAGCCTGTGACTTTCATCATTTCTTTGAAAAGAAAATAATCTGTTCGTTTATATCAATTAGGTCAACTTAATGACCTGACCCTTGGAAATAACTGAAATATCCTTAAGTTTTCAGTTTCACAAATTCCAACGGTACAAGGATAATTTTTGTTCATGTAGTACCTATTTGATACAATTTGCAAACTGTGTCCTTATTTTAGAAATTATAAAATTTTAAGGAGTCGGATGTTATTATTTTTTAGTTCCAAGTATAGGAAGTTCTATCTTGGTACAGATTAACAAGCCACCCTCTTTACCAGATCGTGCTCTCCTCGTCCTTGATTCAATCCCGCCTATTTTTCAGCCCTTGAATCACTGTAAGTGATCAAAGCATCTTGATTTTTGACTTCTTGTTGTTTTATGTCGTTAGGCTTTTATAATACTTTCTTTTTACTATGTCGTGGATGTTGAGGCAATTTACATACACATTACACATGCATACATGAAATGAGGATCAAATTTCACAGTAATGTTCTATAGAACCTATAATTCAGTTTGCTCATCTTATCATTAACCTATTTAAGAAAAGTATACAGAATATTTGAAGTGAAAAGCTGTATCAATGATCTCCAGTGTATAATGATACTACAACAGAAGTCATTATGAATCATCTTGATACGTAGAATTCAGTAATTTCCATTTTTATTATTGCTTAGAGAAAAAGAATCTCTTACAGCTCTTACGCGGCCTTAATTATTTACAAAAGTATTGTACTCGCACATTTGTTTCACATGGAATGCTGATTTTGCAAATTTAGGGGCTTGTTGCATGATATTTTCCTTCTGTCAATAACTTCAAAGCAGTTTCAGCTAGGGAGTGAATTGTTGTGCTGTGCCGGCTTAGACCAACAATGCCAGAGAACACGTTGAAATTTTCAATCTCTGCTGTGGTTTCTAAGACAGCTTCTAGCTCCTCCTCCAATCCCAGCTCCTTGAAAATTTGTACATTTGTTGCCTTGTCTCTCATCATCCAAATTGCCAACTCTATGGAAAACCTCCTTATTCTTGGAACCTTAACTGGTGGGTGTTGGTGTTTCTTTAGAATCTGGACTAATGTATTAGCCAAATCAAATTCAGTAATTCCAGCCCTCTCGAACATGATGTCAGATTCTTCACGAGTCATGAATCTGAAAACATGAGCTGCTAGTCCAATCATTACCTCCTGTAATTTGTATTCTTCTGACACGATTGTCTTGAGAACCTGCAGTGGAGAATAGAATTAAGACTATGACTCTCGTTCTATTTCACTAAGGTTTCAGTATGAAAGAATATTTCTGGTAAGCAGGCAGGAAAAGAAAATTAATAGTTTGTTTTTTACAGTAGGGAAGCACTCACTGTGGGTGCAGCAGCTATAACTCCTCTTAACTCGTTGAAGCAACCTGCTCCACTAAACGTGCACAAATTTCTTAAGATTCTTGCAGCATTTATGCGAATTAAGGCAACCTCCAATGCTTCAACTAGCTTGTCCACCACTTTCAACTTCAAGATGCGGTGACAATTACTCCTGCTATCCAATGCAAGCATTGCTAGCGCTTCTCCCGCTGCAACTCTCACATGGTCCTGGTTCTCTGGCATTCCCTCTTTGAAGAAAATGTTGAACAACTCCTTAAGAATTCCACCAGTGCCTCCAATCCTCTCTGTTGCATCTTCTTCTAGCGCTAGACTAGTTAGAATTTCTATGCCCAACTTTTGCAGCATTGGATGTTTATATCCATATCGCAGAATATCTCTGATGTTACTGATTGTGAAAACCACCTCTGAAATCTCTTTTCTAAGATGTGTCCCTGTGGTACCTGTTGTGCTTGCTAGCATCTTCACCAATTGCAGAGAACGTTTAATGGTCATAATCTGAGATGATGTAGCATGTTCATTCCTCGACAAACTCTCTCCTGCATGTGTAAAATCTATTATCTTTGGCAGCAGTCCTCTTGTATTTCCAATCTTTCCGCAGTTATCATGGTCACGGGCAAGCTTCTTTAGAATAAGAAGTCCTAGATGATTAAATGTCCAAAATCCGTAATGTAAATGATCTAAACTGATCTTCGTTTCGTCAATTGCATCAGTTGCACCACCAGAGTTCCTATGGTTTTGGAGCAGAGATGATATTGATTCCATTGCCCCAGGTATTCCAGCTACTCGAAGAGAATTCTGCTTTTTGCTAGCTAGTTTCGACAATATATCTGCAGCTGAACGCCTGATTTCTTCCTCTTGTGGGTCTTTCCAGTTCAACATTTCTACTAATCTTTCTATCACAGCTAAATTTATGCCTATTTTCTGGAGGGTGTCATCAGAAAACCGTGCATTTATAGCAAATTGACGAAGAATTCTAGTTCCAGTGAGCTGCTCATCAGGAGAATTTGAATCCAAGAGATCCATAGCAAAACTAACCATATCCATTTTCAATCCATCGAAGATGCTTCCGTTTACACATTTTGAATATGCATCATAGAAGAATCTTCGAATTGAAACCATGCCTGCAGGCCCCAGATCACATTCTTTGTTCACTTCTTCCAGTAGTTTACAGTGTATGACCTTCCACTCCCAGTAGGCTTTCTCCAACAGAAACAACAGAGCTTCTGCCAAGGCCAAGGAATAGAAAATGTTCAGAGCTGCGTGACGGTTCCTCTTGTCGGTATCTCCTTTAGCTACCTCACCATAGTCATGCTTGATCAGCTTCATCAAGGAAAGAACCACACAGGTTGTTGCAGATGCGAGCTGGAGCCAATAGAGAAGCTTGCTGATATTTCTGGTGAGGAAAACCCATTGGGCATACGGTAGAAGTGGAACATCTGAACTTGCCCATGTCCGAGTTGGCTTTCTTTGGCAATTTCTTGTTCCATCACCACGAGTAGTCTCTCTAGTCCTTTGACTGCGCTTTCCAAGAGAAATTGGCCTGAATATTGATTTAATAGCTTCAATGAGATGATGTGAGCTAGATCTTATTGCTCGAAAACTATTAATTCCAACATCTGCAATTGACCAGGTGGCTTGGTGTTGCCATTCGAGCTCATGACTCCTGCTAAATATGCGAGCTCCCTCAATCAACAAAATAATGGTGATGAACCAAAAGTCAGTCTTATCCAAAGTGATGGCAAAACCACCAAGAAGAACAACCGTTGCCCAGATGAAGCCAAGAGTTCCCAAGCCAGTAGCTGCCTTCTCAAGGACTGCAAGGCGTAGAGCGAAAAGGGTCAATTTCTTTTCCGGTGCACGAATTGCTGATATTGTTGGAGAAACAGAACTTGCATTGCTGCTTTCTCTCTTTCCAATGCTATCTTGGGGTTCAAAAATGGTGGTACTCGAACCAGCAGTTTCACTTAGTCTTTGAAGCCCCACAGCATGCAAATAAATGCTTCCATCATCTTCTGTGGAAGTCCCACGATCCATGTTGCAGAATCAAGACAGGTTTGAAAAACTTAACGCTTGTATCTCTCAGAAGTTGATGCCAAAATTAGATTGAAAGTTGTGTTTGAAGTGGTGGGAGTGTTAGTTATAATCAGAAAGGAGAATGTGCTTGTGGTGCACGTTTACTATGTGAAAATAAAGAGGAAAGTGTGACGTTAAGTTATTTCTCTTTCTGTCACTTTTCCTAGGAAGTTTTCTTATATTTTCTTATTATTCCAGCTTTTTGGCTTGGTGGGCAAGGATTTTTCCCCTGTTTCTCTCGTAAAGTTATTTGTTTGCTGCTAATAAGTTGGGAGATTTTTAACAGTAAATAAATTTGGGATTCAATTTTCTAAAATAACTACTATTTAAAATGAATACTAAATCACTTTTTCCCTTAATCAAAGTGATTTTTCTTTTATATTTCTGTCGTCCCCTTTTTCCTCTTTACTGTCAGACCGAATCCATTGTAGAAACAATGAAATTCACTTGAAAGGAACTATTCTGAACCGGGGAAATTGCCTGGACTTCCTCATATTCTTTAAGAAATTACCATTCATTTTTTTTTTTTCACAGAATCATTGACTTAACCTTAGTATAACAACTGGCCCTCTAACATTTTTTTTTTAATGAAAATCATTTGCCAACTAAGAGTTCAATGATTTATATTGTAGAGATTAGGATATTAATGGAAAGATTTGCCAACTTTAGATTGTATGTTGTTAAAAGGGAATAAACCACCAACCAACAGTTCTTTATTTCTAGTTGAATCCCTCGTCGTGCTTTTTTGACTTCTATTCATCTCTTAATTCGAATTCAAAATCACGAAACCAATAGTTTCTCACGTAATTTAAATAAAATAATTTGTGCATGAGGTTATTATTATCGGCACCACTCTGCCACTACAATAATTGAACAATTGCTTTACTCATTCTATCTTCTGGAATTTTTGTTGTAAAATATTTAAAAAGCTTAATTGTGGCAATTTGGATAAAGTTGTGGCTTGCAAAAAATGGGTGTACAGCAGGAGTCATGTTGAGTCAAGTTAAAGGCTGAAATAGCAACCAAGTCTCGTTTTCATATTCCTTTAAAAACACGAATATAATGTTGTTCTTGCCCAATCTTTGTCAAATTGAAAACCGTACAAGCAGGACCTGATGCAATAAATTCATTGTCTTGCGTATTGAACTTGTATGGATTGTCTTTCAATCTTAATCTCGTTTAAGCCTTGTCTTCTAGTAAATTAATTTCCTGTTGCTTCATGTCTTAAACTTCAATTATAAGCACTTAAATAATGGCTGAACTTTAATTATAATCACTTAAATAATGGCTAGATTTCTTAAATATTTTGTCACCATATTCAAGGAGTTCCAAAATTATGGAAAATATTCCCAAAGTTTTCGTCCATTATACTTAATGAGTTTTCCATTTTGAACATTTATACTCTTTGCCCTGCATCAGGATTATCTGGCACTTCCAACTAGGGAATAATAAATATTGCAGTTCACTGACAGATAGTCATAGCGCATCACAATCTTCTCATTGTGTTTATCAATTATCTGATCTCTGCTTGTAAGAACAAAGATGAAAGAAGAAAAATAACACACAATTTGATATCATAACAGTGCAAATTATTTCAAAAAACTTGAACCAAAAAAGTTTCTTGAGTAACAAGTTCTCTATCTATATTTATCTGATCTCTGCTTGTAAGAACAAAGATAATGGAAGAAAAATAACACACGATTTGATATCATAACAGTGAAAATTATTTCAACAATTTGAACCAAAAAAGTTTCTTGAGTAACAGGTTCTCTATCTATATTTTGTCCAAATATTCGCATTTTCCACACTAAATTAACACGGCATGCTCCCTGCCAAATATCTCCCGAACGGTTGAACCGTCTTCATGCCCCATTTCACCTTCAGTTTTCCCATCTCTAAGTTCTCTAAGTTCTAAGTTGAGTTCTTACCAACTGCTCCAGTTCCTATCATTATTGGGAAAACATTTTACAAAAACATTATAACTGAAATTAGAAATGGGAATGTATATCGAACTATTACAGAATGGAAAAACATAATTGTACCTTAGAATTTTTAATAATTCTTCTCGCAATTGTACGGTGTATGTACCTCGAAGCAGAATAAAGAAAATCATTTTACTCATCTTTATTGTCCAACGGTTGCTGTATGTCAACTCCTTTGTCAGACATTACATTCCAAGATACTCCTGAAGAATTGTTGCTCTATCTTAACGTTGGTTTGTTTTACCACTTTTGTCCTACATTACATTCCAAGATGCTCCTTTACTCATGCAGAATTGCTGCCATGTTTTAACGCCTTTGTCATACATTACATTGCAAGATATTCCCTCCCTTCACCATAAAGAGAATAGTTGCATGAACTCTAACTTGTTCATTTAAATGATTAAACAAATTCTAGAATTCAAATTTCACAGGCTACTTATATTAGCATTATAGATTTAAGAGACAAAATTAGTTTAAAAATAACAATAAAAGCTACAAAAACAACTATCACTCCAGTTGAATTGAAAATAAATAAATAAATCTAAGGTTTACAAAAATTGATTCTATATCTATCCCCCCAACCTTTTCTTGAGTTAAAAAAAAAAAAAAATCATCAAACACAAAGTTAGAAAGAACCATATTGTTATTACTGGCAAAACTCTTTTGCAGAAGACTACTGCTAACACTGTTATATTAATTAACCAGAAATTTCATTTCTCTTTCTTTTTTTTTTTTTTTTTCAAATCTCAGGTTTACATTAGATGGCTGGCTTTTTAATACCTTACAGAAAAAATTTAGGGATCAAACTTTCAAACTATCCTCTCATAAGTAACGATTTTTTTATTCTAAATGATATGGTACCTGACTTATATATCAATCTCATTTCATCTATTTTATAGCAGTACTAAGAGAAAATTAAAATAGTAATTAAATACATTGAAAACGAGTAGGGTTACCATCTTCTTTCCTATTTCTTCCTAATTACCTAATTAAGTCCTAGAACTAAGAGAAAATTAAAATAGTAATTAAATACATTGAAAACGAATAGGGTTACCATCTTCTTTCTTATTTCTTCCCAATTACCTAATTAAGTCCTAGAAATAAAATATTTAACGATAAGTTCAAAGACAATGTTTCATTGTCACTATAATAATGCTGCAACTAGTTCTTGATAATCACATCACTTGCTCACTAACAAGTTAATGATATGATTGAAGGTACGAGGAACTAAAAGACACAATGGTAACATAAATTTCAAGTAGACCACCTAGATTTTTCAACAATAATGGTATGAAATCTGATACGTGTACTTAAAGGAGGCAACTAAATTTATGACAAAAGTGGAACAATCTTAGAAGAAGTATTTAGCACATACATACCATAATTATCAATGAGAGAGTGCGCATAGTGTACAAATGTATGTATTGTGATTGCTGTATGCGTGAAATATGATTCATATTGCATCTCTCTGTGCATCAATCAGAAAATGATTTTCTTATATGCTTGAAAGAATCACATATTTTTCTTACATTGATCCATCTGAAAGTTGATCAAGTCACGCTGCACCACAAAAGGTTACAAAATATTTAGAAATGTACATTAGCCTTGGAGAATTAAAAGCACATGAGAAACAAAAACAAGTTAGTATGACGTAATTAGTGATAACAATATGCACATAAATTTAATTTCAACATGAACTGGTCCGTACATTCTACCTAATATGCAATTATATATGTCACTTGATTTTACTATTACTTCGACTTTCTAGTTAAACATTTATTTTCAGCCAAAAATAATTGGTGGCATAAGTTTTCAAAAACTGTATTGCCAATTTATAAAATTTCATTAACTTTATATTAACAAAAACATGTTTGACTCCTTATCCACGAATAATTTACAATTTATTTTTGTTTTCTTTCTGAATCAGTACAATCCAATCAAGTAAAATCGACAGCATTCTAGATTTGCGAGCTTCTAAAACAAACATTAAAATAATTTTGGTTAAATATTAAATTACAACAAAATATTACTTTTGTTAAATAATATTATTTTTATTCTCCTGCAATTTTTAATATGAGATATGATACAATTACAATTTTCAAAACACCCTGTCATTTTTTTAAAATAATTTATTATAGATAAATAAATCTTAATAATGCAAAAATATGCTTGCTAGTGAATTGATACGAAAAGTGCTGGTCAAATTCGTGAATACTTGGACAGAGAAATCAAAGTCAAACATAATTTTAGTTTTAGTAGATGCACTCCTCCCGCAAAATCTGCCATTCATTTTTTGTAGAGAAGAAAACGTTGCAATCTTGTTACAATCAACTAGATTATATTCGAGGATTGTGAAAATCGCCTATCCAGATTTGACAGTTCCAAGTAGTCGATAAAACTATGAAAGGTAAGTTAGGTTTGCTTTCTTTTGATTTTATATTCTGAACAACAATTACGTGCGAAAAAAGTATATTGTAAGGAATTTACAAATGCTACCGATAGAAATAGAATGGTTGTTGGGGAATAAAAATATTACCATTGACAAATAAAGTTAGAGAAGATTATGATGAACACGCAATGGGAAGGATATTCATTTGCCTTCACATTGAATATTAAAATGGGCTTGAAGTTTAATCTTGTCTTTTCGGAGGGTAGTGTTGATGGTGCTTCACAGGCTTAAAGATGGTCCACCTGTGACCTGCTGGGCCTGATGCTTCACAAGCTGGGCATGCATTTTCTTTGGGCCCTCACATTCAGTTTGGATTGTCGGCCCGATATTTTTAACATTCCTGGTCATGGGTGTATGCATACATTCATAGTTAAAACGAATACTACATGAATTTGGCTATTTATCTTCTTTTAAAGGTAAAAGTCAACTAGTTTGCACAATTCAAAATGAAAGCATGTATAGAAATTTTAACAATGGATGAAGCATTAGTGCAATACCACGTTGAAATAATTAAAACAATATATATGCTTAAGATGCATATAAGTTAATTTAACCATGCATATTTATACATACAATTATACAAACACAATTTAAAAGTAGTGGCTAAGATTTTGAACAATAACTTGAACAGAAGGAATTAACTTGAAAAAGGTTGATTGCAGAAAGATATTAGTTATTCAGAGTTTACCACCAGAAGGACTCAAAGAAGCCTATAATCAATGGCTACAAGTACACAGTACAGTTAGAACTAATTTGATCTCTGTAAACAGTAATTCCTTTTTTTTTTGTTCACCCCTTTTTGTTTTGTATGTTTGTTTGCATATTGTGAATATAATATTGATTTATCACATGCAAAGAACTCAACAAAATAATAAGATTATTTTTAGGGAAAAGGACTTAGGCCCGAAGGTTTCGCCTAATGCACATTTTGGTCCCAAATGTTTAAAAAAAACTCATTGAGCTCTTAGTCTGTTATCTCATAACATCCGTTTGAAGTTAAGAAAAGATAAAACTATACTTTTCTTGTGTCTTTATCAAGTGATGCCAACATGAGATGACATATCCTGCCAAGTCATACTTGTCTGACATGTAAGATAAGAAAACAAAAGTTGTTCACTTCGATTAGGATACACATTGTCTACATTAATTGGGTGACTTTGTTTCACGCCTAATTGCCTAACACGATTCGTATTCTCCATCTAACTTGAAACTAACTAAACAAAAATATATTTTCAGTTTTGCAAAATCCTATCTCACGTCTAAGACAATAAGAGCCTTTGCGATGGGACAACTGCTATGACAATGAACTCACAATAGCCTGTGCGACGGGATAATCGTTACAACGACGAACCCACAATAGCCTTTATGACAAGGCAATTGTTATGACAACGAACCCATAACGATAAAACAACTGCTACATCGATGACCCACAATAGATCTTTGTGACAAGACAATCGCTATGATGATGAACGCATTAGTTTCATATGGTTAGTCTTGAGTTAAATAAGACTCTTTTTCTTGAATGAGTGATTTTTTTTTTTTAACTTTTTAACATACCGTATTGGCAACATTTTAGGTATTTGTTATAAGTTATGTATTATTTTTGTTGTCAGTATTGTGAATTTTATGTCGGAGGTTTGCTATAATTTTTAATAGTTGTTTATTTATAGGTATTGTAGTAAGGTTAGTTATATATTATATAGGTTTGATAAGTTCATAGAGTTTGCTTATCAGTGATTTCAGTTAATGTATAAGACTTTGCTTGTTTATGAAACTGGTTAATAATATTTTTATATTGCGTTTACTTGCTTTTTTGTTTTTGGTTGTTTGTTTGCTTACATGTATGTGATTTTGGTTATATGCATTCAAATTACTTGATAATTGACTATTGAAAAAGCATGTTAGTTTATAGTGATTTCGGTTAATAGATTACTTGGAGTGTTCATTAATTGTTTTAAAATATATTAATATTGTCTCGTATATGAATGTGATTTTAGTTATGCCACGCATTCAAATTCCTCGTAAGCTTATTTTGATGATAATTGATTGTAGATGTCTTCAACAAGAGAAAAAAAATAAGAACAAACCCAATCTAATAGAAAATAGCAACAGCATTCCTAATCCACCAACAACAAATGACTTCGGGTAGTTCGAAGATGAGGAGGCATATTGGTCAGATGAAGATGATGACGGGGGTGTGCACGAAGAAAGTGAGCGAATCAATAAAGGAAATGATACATCTGTGGATGGTGACAAAAATGAGGAAAATGTACTGATAGTGGTGAAGAAAGCAATGTACTTTCTAATGACGCATCTGCAGATAGTAAAGGTAAAGTTACGTCTTCTTCTGAAGATGAAGATCTTATAAGTAGAATAATTACATCATTAGATAGGGATCATTTGCGAGAAAGTTCTAATAAAGATGTTGGTCTTCAAGTAAGGCAACAATTTGATACCGCAAAACAATTCAGGGTTGTATTATAGAAGTTCATTTTAAAGGAGGATTTTGGGCAACATGTGTTGAAGGCTGTCCATGGTTCATTTATGCATCATTGACCAAAAGTAGAACAACATTCTACATTCAAAAGTTAAACAATGAGCATAATTGTAATAGAGTAACTAAGACTAAGGAAGCATCATACATTTGGATTGCAAATCAATTTCAATCTACATTGAAGAATAATCTATAAATGCCACCAAGGGCTATGAGTGAAGATTTGAGGACCAAATTTGGAGTGCATTATCATAAAAAAAAGATTTACAGAGCAAAGAAAAAGGCCTTGCAAACTGCTTCAATTGACCATGGAGATTGATACAAAAAAATTTAGGATTATGCTGAGATCTTATGATAAACAAATTCAGGGATACTTGTGAAGATTAAATATTCAGGTAATTATCCCTTTTTTGTTTGTCTTTTCATCAACTCAAACTTAAGGATTATATATAGAGATTAAATATTCATATATATCTATCTCAAATGATATGCATGGGAAAATAAGTTGTATGCATATCACCAAGTTAACATTTAATTTGTTTTCACTATTCAAGCTTTAGTTACTTATTTGTTGTTTTTGTTGTTCTGTAGCAAATGAAACAGCAGCTTCTTGTTGTTTGTCTTGTATTTAAGTTATTTTTAGACCTTAATATTATTTGTACTCTAAACCTTTAGATTACTCTTGTATTCCTTGCTTCAACATTGCAATAATACATTAGTAATTAAAGAAATGACATATTCAACTCTAATTAAAGTAATTAATTAAAGAGAGTAATATATTTAATTATTATAGAATGTGTCATTATTTTGTGTCCTATTGCTTAAGTCTTGAATTGTATCCTTTAGCATTATTTTCCTTAAAATCATCAATGATCCATTTCAAGAGTTAATGAATTAGTACAAAATTTATAACTTTTGTAGAAGACATTTATAAATAAACTAATTAATTACTATAATCTACAGGTGTTTATGGGGAAGCTCCACTCAAATTCCAACAATTCATGTTTAGCTTCTAAGCATTGAAAAATGGATTCATTAGAAGATGTAGGTGGTTCATAGGGCTCGATGAGTGCCATATAAAAGGTTTTTATGGTGGTATTTTACTATCGGTAGTGGCTTTAGATGCAAATAGTGGAATTTTTTCACTTGCTATTTATGTGTGTGAATTTGAGAATGCAAATTCTTAGAGGTAGTTCTTATAAATATTATATCAGTGGCTAGAAGTAGAGAAAACTTCTCCCATGACTTTCATGATTGATCGATAAAAGGGTATATTATAAGCTCTTAAGACATATTGGCCCATTGCAATAATGAGGCACTGTGCAAGATATATCTTTGCTAATCTTAGAAAGAAGCATCCTCAAGTGGTTTATAAGACACTATTTTGGGCAGCAACAAGAGCTTATACACAACGAAAGTGGAAGGAGACCATGGAGAATATTAGAACAGCCATTTATGGTAATCAAGGTGCTTTTGACTACCTTATGAAAATAAACCCAATAGAATGGGCTAGGCATACCTTTGAGCATCATGTTAAGTGGGATTACGTGACAAATAATATGACAGAATTTTGAAATTGTTAACTTGGTGAATTTAGAGGACAACCTGTGTTTTGTTTGTTGGAGTTTATTAGGAAGAAATTGATGAAGTGATTACGCAAACGGTTGTCACAAGCAAAAAAGTAGAGTGGAAGACTTCCACAAATTGTTAAAAATAAGTTATATGATTCAAGGATAAAGGGTAGATTTGTGAAAGTTATAGAAGCCAGTGACTATAAGTTTGAAGTGTTGGATGAAAACTACACTTCTTTTATTGTTGACTTGCAAAGGAAAACTTGTGGTTGCGAAGCCTATCAGATTAGCGATATTCCGTGCAAGCATGTGATGCCATGCATTGCAATCAGACGTGAAGATGCAACTAATTATGTGAATTATAAGTTGTTAATATCTGCATATATGGCTACTTACACAGAAACAATTCATCTATTACCTGAAATGTCAACTTGGCCAACCGTAAATGGCCTTAGTATAGAGCCACTTGAAAAGCGACAAAGAATTGGCAGGTCAAAGATTAAAAGAGCTAAGGAGTTAGGAGAGGAACAAGTTAATAAGAAAGTTACTATTAGATGTGGAAATTGTAAAGAGTTTGGTCACAACAAAAGGGCATGCAAGGTTGTTCCTAATTCAACACAGGTGATAATTAAAAAAATACATTTATATTTCAATACACTTATGTTTAAAAATAATGCACTAACAATGTCAATTTTTAATAGGAACCTAAAGCTGAAACTACAACATAAGCTTCAAGATAATATCAATCACATAATTTTACATACTATCATTTGATTTTAGTATATAGTCATTTTTTGCTTACATTTATCTTGTTTCAGAAATAAGAACGGACCTTAATACAGGAAACTTAAGAGGTCAGAACCAGGCTTCAGAACTATTTATGCAGTCTAATATTTCAAGGAGACATGCCCAACTTTTAGGGATAAGGCAACAAAATTCGTCTTCGAATCAGTACCAGCCATACTCAAGCCAAAATCAGGCCCCTTCGAGTCAGTCCTCTTAGAGTTAGAATCAGCCTTCTTCAAGCCATAATTGTCCCTCCTCAAATACTCAGCCATTATGGAGTTAGAATCAGCTCTTATAAAGTTAGAGTCAACTTTCTTCAGGTCAACCCTTATGTAGTCAGATTAGACATGAATTAATATATAAGGTGATATTCTAATATTTGCTCTACGAATATTAGTGATAGTATTTGCTGAGCATAATATGGACAAAAAAAAAACTCTATTTATTACTTGCAAGAGACATTCGAGATCTGTGAACAAAGTACAAACGCTTTATTGGATACATTTTCTAAGTAGTGGTTTTATGTTGATGAAGTTGGTAGCAATTTTTGTAGGTCGAAGCAACATAATTATGAAGTTTGGTGACAACTTATGAAAACTTCTGTTGACTAAGTTAACAGAAGTTTTCATGTTTTATTTATTATAATTAATTTGGGAAGGATATTTATTGATTGAGAATATTTGATTGTAATTTTGTTAAATTGGTATTATTTGATTGATGTTATTTGCAAACGATGATGCAATTTTTTTTCAAATTATGATTATTTGATTTTTTGTTAAAATTACATTGAGCTACAAATTTTCTCCCTATCTTGATAAAAGAATTTGAATCTTTTGGGACACAACTTTTTAAGGAGAAAGAAAATTACATGAAAGATCTCATAGAAAATAATAGGAAACATAATACTAAAAATAAAGATGGGAAAGTGGGAAAGTAAAAGTGTAAAATTGTTGGTGGAATAAAATTTTTAGGTGGGAAAAGGATTTTTAAACATCTTTTCGAGTTTTTATCATAGTCTGGCAGGTCATAATTTTTTCATAATACAACCAAACTTACCTCTGCAATTTCACGAACTATAATTTTCCAACGAATATGAAGGCGTTTTTGTCTTAATATAAAATCAATGAGGATAGCATGGTCAAATTGTAATATTAAATATTTAATGTATTCTTATTTTTCATAATTTAAATAAGGATAGTGCGGTAAAATAATAATAGTCTCTTTTATCTTTACTTAAATTAAAAAAATTTAAAATTGTTGATGTGGCAAACAACTAAGGTGATGTGGCAGATACACACTTGCTAAATGTATTGTTCTGACGAAATAGGGGTAAAAAAATAAAAAATAATTGCGTCATATTCCACCCAAATCAACGTTATGAGATAACAGACTGCGACTAGGAGCTTAATGGGTATTTTTCATACCTTTGGGACCAGAACGTACATTAGGGCAAACTTTCAGGACCCATAAGTCTTTTTCCCTTATTTTTATATTACTCTCGTACTATTTGCAGCTGTGACGTCTTTATCTATTATTGACGTCAATGGTCATTCCCATCTCTCTAGCTATATATTTCAAGCTGACGCAATACAAGAGAAAATGTTAATTTTATTGCATTTGTATAACTTTATTCCTCTGTGCTTTTGAGTCGTAAAATAATTGCAATTCTCTTGAGATAGCACAAACATAATAACAAGACCAATTAAAATTTACATACGACAGTTTATATATATACCATGTGAGGTTCAAGAAACGAGTTGCCATGCATGTGAACTTTTGTATTGGTTCAAGAAGTTAGGAGCTAAGGATTTGCGACCTGAATATATGCACCAAAATTAAATATACATCCATCAGATAAGCGAAAAAGAATCTAATTATCAAGGTTAATTTCATGCTCAAACAGACAAATACTACAAGCAAAAGATGGATGAACAAATTAATTATCAGAATTAATGGTTGCAATAAGGTTACCCATTTTTTTTTTAATAATTTTTCTTGATACATTGAACGAGGATATAATAAAATATAATTCAAAAAATTACACCTATATATATAAATCAGTTTGCTTGGGTTAAATATTTTAAATTTAGCTTAAAATCAAACTGAATTGAGGATGAGGTTTGTGAATCCTTAGCTTGGATTCTGAGGTTGGCATCGTTGGATAGAGAGCGACTCTCTTTCACTAGTTGTTTTCTGTCCCTTGACTGATCAAATTGTTTGGTTATACTTGATCGGAAGATGGTTGTTTGAGTCTCGCCCATTTTTCGTGAGGATAAAACAGTGGCAGATTCCCTTGCTATATAACCTTGGTTTCAGCTGCTCTCTTTATGGTTGGTCGCACGCATTCACCTCCTTCAATCTGCGAATAGCTGCTGTTTAATTCTTAGGCTGTCACCAAATTTCAATTTTTGTAAACTTCATTGATTTTCTTTCGGCTTAGCTGTTTTGTTAGTTTCCTCCTCCTTTATCCTTTACTATATATATTATTAACCAAAAAATGTTTAAATCAATGTTCTCACATTTTATCAAATATTCATTTTGTGTACTCTTCACATACATTTCTCTTATTAAATTATTACTAAATTTTTGTTTCAAATCAGGAAGGAGAATTAATCAATAAGGTTAGGACAAATAGAAAGCTGCAGTCAATGAAGTCACAATACTATTTTAGTACGGTGCAATATTAACATTATTGAACAGAAATTAAAACACGACGCCCCAAATCCAAAAACAACATGATAAGAGAAAAAAAAAAAAAAAGTGGGAATAAAGCATAAATCCAAAATCAGCAAAACCTGTAGCTCCGAAAACCATTAGAATCTCTCCTCGAGAACTTATCGATCCTAATAGGAGGGATACCGGTCCACGCGAAAAATTTGCATAACGAAGCCCCAAATCTGCCAATACATCAGCTATTGAGCTCAATAAACAGCAGTTGGCCTGGAAGATCGATGCATCTCACATACCCAAAGCTACTCCTTAGATCGTGAACTTGCACCATTATTCTCCTAACAGTTTGGGAGAATATTTAAATTAGTAGAGAATATCTGAGTTCGACATGCAATTCAATCACTTATTGCACAAGCACCTTCGTTGGGATGAAAAGCAGATCTCCCAAAAGGTATATTAGAGAACATAGAGTGCTCTCAAGCCATAGGTTTCTATGACTAAAATAATTGTCATAAGCTCCTCAAGCCATAGGGTTGCGCATGCATGCATCTCTATGACTATAAGAATTGCCATAGACTCCTCGAGCCATAGGTTGCGCCAACCCGTTTCAACAGCAAGCTTTGTGACTAAAATAACTGCCATAAGCTATATAGCTCCTCAAGACGCAGGTTGCGCCAACACCTTTCAACAGCCTGCTGTATGACTAAAATAATTGTAGTAAGCTCCGCAAAGCAGGTAGAGTTGGTAACAAGAGATGTAGCTAAACCATCCAGATAACTACCACTACAATGTCCAAAATTCGCCTCATAAGCAGCCACACTAGGATTACGTTTTGAAGGACCATCCGAATTCTGCTCGCCCAGCGAACAAGTGGATGAATCTAAAAAAGGACATAAACCTTAGGAGCTCCACCAAAACAAGGAGATTAGAAACCAAGCAAAGAATCACGGAACCTTTATCCCACGGTTTCTTTGAAGCTTTCCCGACTAGTTAAGGAAAGATCGTACTCTGTCATAATCCAATTTATACAGTTCCGGGCTGAAGGGTTTGCTGACTATAGATTCCCAAAGATCATTCAAAGATCTGGTCATAGGAAGACAGGTGCAAGATTTAAAAGTCAACCGACGAACACAAGACGAGCGAAAGAACAACCTACAAAAGGATGCTGAGAAGTTTCCCGGCATGGTAGAAGCAGGCAACTATTGGAGCTATATACAAGAGTTCCGTTTTCTCCAAATATAGGATTACTTGGCTGAACTAGAACCTTGGACAGTACCCTGAACAAAATATTTCCTTCAGAACAGGATACTGTAGCGGAACAATTACGGCCGTTGGCACGAATGCAAGTAGAGTAGAAAGCACGATGACCCAATTTAACCCATGATCATAAGCTAAGAAAAATGTTGAGCTAAAAGCCACCAACATTGATATTATAGACATGAAGAGCGCTGAAAGTCCAACCAGCAACTTAACCGGTAATGATTTGACAAAATCATCTTCCGCAAATCGCGATGTAAGGATGGACAAAAAGAGAGCTACTGAGACTACAGAGCAGGATAATGCGACTGCATCTGATATAGCAAAAACCTTAAACCAAGTCTCTGTTAGATGAATGGGCATTCCAGTTTTATCATCCTTTCCACCCGGTACAGTGATGGCAGCTGAAAATATAATTACAGCGATAAGTGCTGCAACAATCATACATGAGATAGCTCTGTTCTTCATTCCCTGTTCCCCACTTCTCAACAATTCCATATGCTCAATGGTGAACAATTCTCTAGGTGTTCTGCCTTCTGAATTTTTCATTTCTCGGCATGAAGGAGGCACGAGCATTTCCACCTTCTGTCATTATTAACAAAACATTTTTTCCAAAAAAAAATGTTACATAATATAGATATGAAGAATATCTTAAACTATTTAGCGAGATGCTAATTGAGGTCATATAAGAAAATGATTCAGATTTGCTATGAATAGCGGTGTGGATAAGTCAGCTTGAAATATAAAGAAAAAGTTAAAAATTAAGAAATGAAGAAATGGAAATTTATTTTACCTTGTAGGTCAGTAATTCTTTCCGCATTTCTAGTGCTGCGCCTGACCAGGTGACGGACTTACTTGCATTTGGATATTTTGCAGCTAGATGCAACATGTTATTTCCAGATTTATCTTCGTAAGTTACTAACAATTGCTTGTTGAAGCCTTGCTCATGGATTAGATTCAATATACTCATATGACGATGCAAAATTGCAACGTGAAATATGCTTCGACCATTTTCATCTAATTCATGAACTAAATCAGGATAAGAGCCAATGAGCTCGGCCAAGAATTTGTAGTTTCCAACTTGAGCTGCATCGAACAATAAGTTTGAAGGTTTTCTGATTACTTCTGCAACATCCACATCTTCTTGTTGAATTATTTCTTTCCATATGCATTTGACTAGATTAAGAGCCTGAGGAGACATCAACTCGCTACGTTGACTGAAGTTCCTCCCTAGGACCAAGAGTGAGAAGCAAATCATTAACAAGTACTACTACAGCAGAAAGATAGTATACAGTAATTAATACGAAACATGGATCATTTTGGTTACGTAGAAATAAACTTTTGGACATTAATTGAAGTAATCACAATATATATATATATATATATATACAGTGAGCAATATTAACAATAATGGAGAAACTAACCTGAGTAGTTGATAAGCCTTTTCAGTAATCCCGGACTTGTGGTAGCAAATGCTGAAGGATTTCGGGCTAACATATGCAAGGCCGTTCCATGTTTCACATGACGAGCCAAAGCTAGCTCTCTATCTTGCATAAACAACGTCAATGCAAGATCTGGAAAATTCATCTAAATTACTTTATGTCACAAAAGCAGAAAGCATGGTACATAATATGTGTTATTACAATATTGAGTACCTTAGGACCATTATGGAATTAATAAACTTTCCAATTAATGCAAATTCCAGCATTTTTCAGTTCATAAGCAACAGTAGATAGAAAATGTAATAAGAAATCGCTTCGATTTCCTGGCTACAAATTCGTATAAACAATATTATTTAAACAAATTACCGTGCATATATATAAATTAGTGGTTTGGATGATTTCACGTTGGACATATATATCCCTCGTTCAAATATTAAAGAAATAAAAAGCTCTATTTCTTGGGTTTTTTTTTTTTCATTTTTTTAATATTTCGTTTCTCTTTGGCGTTTCTTTCCCTGTCTATTAATGCGTTATCTCTTGGAGTTTATTTGGATAGAAAATGCCAACAAAACACACTAACTGAAGATCTTTCGGAATCGATTTATTAATTTCTTTGTTACTTACGGTTTATAATCTTTGATTTTAATATTTATCTTTAAGATATAAATTTAAGGAAATTTGACTAATCTTGACACCAAAAATCAACGCCTGTTTATCATTAAAGTGCGAATATCTAGTATGAGAAAAACTCGCCTTAAATAATTATCATAAACTATAAAATGAGCGAAAAATGTAGCACGTTTCTCATTACTTATATATATGCACTTGACCTTTTCATTCTAATATGCAATCACTAACAAGAAGCCTCCTCTAAGCTATTAAAAATTTTCAGGTTTATAATATAGTTGAGATATACTTAAATTTTTAGGTTTTATTGTCCCGAAGCTAAAGTGGATTGAAATTATTTTATCAAATATTTAGGACATACGCTAGCTAGAATAATAAATATGAATACGTACGTACTTAGTACTTACCATGCAAACCAGTGCTGATACTAATAAAAAATGTAGCTTTCCGGTCCTTTGTCGTCAATTCATTTTCACTTATACGGAATAAAAATGATGCCATCTCCTTTTGTCCAAACAAAGCAGCCAAGTAGAGTGGTGTCATGTTTTCACCACCACGGATCGTCAGCAGACTTGGATTTTTTAGTACCATAATCTTTGCAATTTCTACAGCTCCGACCGCAGCAGCAAAGCAAAAGGCAGTGTTCCCTTTTTTGTCTTGAAGCATCAAGTCTTCCGGATCCATCAGTTTTAGCAACTCCTTAACGAAACTAGTTTGCTTTGCTCCTGTCGCGACATGAAGAAGAGTTTGATGTCCCCCTGTGATAGCTGCACAAAGTGTTGTTCGATAATCCTTTTCCAGTAGGATCTTAGCTTCTTCAAAATCACCTCTTAACGCAGCCTTATAAAGACTCAAACACATACTGCAGTACAGTTTTCCTTTTTTACCTGTTGAAATTTGATTGATGAGAACAACATTATCAATTTTCCTTAAATATTTTATCATATATTTCGCTAGTAAACAACCAGAATTTAGACACGGATATGATTTCTATATATACAGACTTTCAAGGACTAACATGTTTTGTTAATTAAGTACGAATTTGAGCAACTGGGCGTTGATTTTGTGCACTTCGGTACCTTAAGTTTTTTTTTTTTTTTAATCTAATTCTTGACATGTTAATTTTCACTATTAATATATGCAATTTAATAGATGAAATGATTGATGAGTTGACTATGTTAACTATTCTTATTTACAAGAAAATCCTATTAATAATAATATTTTTATTTTAATAGCGTAAAGTGAATTCTACTTTTTTAATAGCACAAGTATGTACATTGTTGATCATAAATATTTTAATAGCATAAAATTATATGTTCCTAGTAATATTAGGTAATGCAACGACTAAATAATTTTCAGTATTCTAAAATTAATGTGGTTAATAATATATTAAGTAATGCCCTTAAAATTGAATAATAAACACAAATATACTTTCAAATTTATTGAAAAATATATCTGGATATTATCAAGCATGAGTATGCATTCCTTAAATCCATATAGGCTAAAAAGGTAAGAAGAATTTTAGCAGGTATTATAAATTAATTCATTTTTTTCAAAAAAAATTTCTTCAAGAAAACCTACTTTCTTCATTCCTTAGCCGCCAATATCAGTCTTTATTTCAGACTCAAGAACTCTCCATATTTCAAGCTACCCCTTTTCGGCAATTATTTTAATAATTTTATATTTTTATATTTTTATAATCTTACTAGATTAAAGTTTTGTTTATTTGTTTATGAAAATTTATTGGTTTTCATGAGTGTTCTTTTCTTTCTTTTTTTTTTTTTTAACAATCTCTATCACCATACCATACGGCTTTCTTAGATTTGGGTTCATTTGAAAACAAACCACTTTTTTTTATATAATATTTGTGGTATAATAGCCATAGCTGTACTATATATATATTTTCTCGACAATGGTTATCTACTATAATTTTTGTTGCTTGAGTTGGGAAAAATTTGGAAATGCGTTTACACATACGATGTGATCACTAGGAAAAGTTCTACTAAATTAAATCTTATTAGAGTACAAGATTTCAAAATCTGTTTGAACAATTAAAAAAAATTAAAAATCATAAGAGACACATAAGAGTAATATTTTCTTTATATGATTAAATTTGAGACATATTGCTTGTTCCTTTAAGAACTTTGTTTTCCTTTTTGTTTTTCAAAATTTTATTTTCATGCTTCAGTTTAAGGTATTGAAGTTATGTACAATGATGTGTGTTTGAAGTAAAGAGCTTTCACATCTACACCATCCATTGAAAGAAGTTGTATTTTGTTATTGTAGTGCAAATATTACTTTCATTCTATTGTAATTTTTTTTACCTTATTAATATGTTGTATCAAATAAATTTAATTTTGAAATTTCGTTAGTTAACAATTCAAAGTCATATAAGTTTTGTTTCAACTTGTCTTTCTCCATTATTAAAACTCCTCTTAATCAATATAGTCATATATTATGATACAAAACATCAATCCATTATAATTATGTGAATGAAATGAAGAAGAAATTACGAATCATTAGCAAAATAAAATTTAAAACATATTTTAGCGAAATTCAGTGTTTCATCAAAGAATATCGAAGGACAAATATTATCTCCTGCCATTAAAATATTTTAATGACAAGTATTAGCAAGTTGTATTAAGTTAATGCAGCAATTTAATATTTGTCGTAAAATTTTTAGCTTAAGCTATTACTCTAACCATATATAGCGGTAACTCAACGTTTTTCATTAAAGCAATCATCAATGAAATAATTTTTCTTTTTATTTAGATAGAAAATTTACTACATGCATTAAGTTTATGAAAAAGATGACCTTTCATGACTTGTAGATCAACAATACATTAATCTACGTTGTCTTTCAAAGACGTTAGAGGTCCTTTCTTTTTTTTTGTTTTTGGGTGTGTGTCTGTGGTATTAGTAGTTGTTGTAGTATAAATGAACTCTTTAAGTGCATACATGTGCACTTTATAAAATGCGAATAGGTGTAAATTATTGTTGTTCAGAATATATTAAAAATTATTTTATATCAAATCAGCAATATTTTAATGCAAACTAGCACGAAGTATTGACATTTTAAAAATAGGAACTTCCTCAGGATATTATGTATAAATTATGTGTAAGAGATATCTGAGTAATAATTCTGACCTGAAATTAGGTGAAGCGAAGGTTGTCTAAGTGGAGTCGCAGGATTTTTGTCGCTGTCGCCTGTCTCTTCTTTTTGAGTAGCTTGTGAACTGGAATCAACTTCTGATTCTGATATTTGTATCGAACATGATGAACCCTCAATTTCCGAAACAGAGGTTGAATTGGAATCTCTTGCAGCCATTTCTCCTGGAACACATTCATGTTATTGCATGTGTACCTTGTTACATGAATAACATACGCGATAGTGCTTTAATTTGGAATATACTAATTAAAAAACACTTATACAATATTTGATTTCAGTTAATTAAGCCAAATGTTAAATTAAAACAAATTTAGTGTGACTTAATTAAAATTTTTTAATATACTCCCGGGTCCCTAAAATTTAAAAAAAAAAAATGAATATAGTCCCTGATAAAAGAAAGGGAATATTCTCCATGATACTTAAGTTAATTAGCTCAATGTTAAGGTGAATTCCAATTGTAATGACTAATTTATGCACAAATAAGAGATAAAATAAAAAAAAAAATTATTTAGCCTATACTAGTTCAGTTTATTTTACAGATATATATATATATATATGTAGAGAGGTATGGTCAGGCTAACTGAAATCAAGCGCGCACGTATATGGATATAAAGAGTGATAATTACTCAGTAATCGGATGACCTGAGCAAAGATACCTGAATAAAAGCTTTGATTGAAGAAAGCTTTAAATGAACTCCACAAAACTAATTCTTGATCTTAGTTGACGAACCTCACACTCCAGAGACGTTCTCTATATATAGACAAATTTTATACATTTTTAATTTTACTTGGCGCGGCCGTTGGTTCGCGCCCGCCTTCTTATTGTAAATCCCTCTCTTATTTTTTTTTAATTCTTCTTTATATGCAAATTCTAGGAGCCTTCTGGATATGAACAAATTGATCCAATCAGGATTAGTGAACTATTGATCTGGACCACAATCATTTTGTTATGATTGCAACTAACCATTATTATATATATTTATATATAAATATATGTATAAACATGTGTGCATTAGTTGTTTAATCTTTAATCCATACTAATATCTTTTACCGACCAGAGAACAGTAGTTCTCGAGATATCGTTAATCTTCTCTGTAGACAAAAGCTCAAATGCGTTCAAGTTTCTGTCCTACGAATTACTCGCGACCAGAAATCCCCTGTTACGGTGACAACCCAATGTCCATTCTGGCAAATCTCCGACGTTCCTCCCAGATTTGGCGTAATGGTTGCTTCATTACTCCTTTAATGGGGCCTCTCATTATGGTCATTAGTCAAAATTAAATAAAATAAAAGAAACGGCTAGCCTCATGCCGCACATTTTCAGAGATGAAAAAAGTTAACACGCTTCACGCTTTTGTGGAGTTGGCGGTCCTTTTGGCTCACGTAACTTCGGGCTTTTTGCATGGATTATCGGTTTGGATTTTCTTTCATTTACGCCCGACAGCTGTATATTCTACTACTCCTTTGTTTCCTTTGCGGTGGCTTTACCTATCTTGGAATCATCCCTGTACCACAATTTCAAAGTTTCTTTATAAAAAAGGTTGGCCACATTGCGATGATCAAAAAGCTTCTTACGTACAGGCAGAGGTAGTGATAGTCTATTGCATTAGTCGTCACGCATGTTAATTTATACGATTGATCACGTTAATTGAGACAAAACAGTCGGTAGTAATAAGATAGATAATGTGAAGTTAGTTTAAGAGGAATATTCCCGAGATCTTTTACGTGTAATTATTTGGGGATATGACAGCATGCGGACAACCGATTTTTTATTTTTTAATTAATTTATTCTTTGAAAAACGAGAGTTTGTCTGATCAAGTAAAAGAATAGACACCCACCTTTAACCAGGGCATATATATATATAATCGATAATCGGTCATGAGAACGTGCTTACGGATTAGAACGGGACATTTGCCCAACAAAAATGTTTGGTCGGATTCTTGCCTATTTATTTTAATTTGTCGTGTTCTAATAAAATATTTTATTTCGGAGTTGTCACACTTACGCCTTCCTCGATGTTTTGCCTTATTGTAATAGGTATGCGGAAAATTATTTTTTTAATAACATGATAAGAATCCTAAAATTGAAGTTGGTGATTGTTCATACGGATTTTCAGCTGACAGAAATATGCAAAAGAAAAGAAATGAGAGGAAAATCCATTTTCAGACAAAAATTCTCCAATCCTTAAGTTGGAGAAAATTTTTAAAAATAAAATTAATAAGACAATATCTTGATCGAATTGAGACTTAGTGATTAAGTGTTCGTATCTGTCTCTTTAATTATCCTTTTATGGAAGTTATAAGGCAAGTAGAAACCTGTTTTGAGAGTTTTTAAGATGCTGGGATAATGGGTAGTTATCTTCTTGATTCTTTCCTTAAGTGCTCTCTTATCCCTTATCCACCTTGCCTTCGTATAGCAACTTTTCTTGATCTGAGCTTGTGTTGAAATAACCCATGATTTAGGGTATTAGACCTATAAATTACCAGCCTATGAATCCGTCTCACCTCAGGGTCTTATGTTTTCAACCACAGAGGTGAAAATGACAGTAACCCCTAATGCCTTAATTTGACCTTAGGAAATTATTCTACAACAATTATAGTTGATTGTTAATTGTAAGCAACATGATAATAACACCCCTATTTGAATTATCTAACGCCACATTTTCGCTCTCACAAGTCCATAAAACTTTTTAACCAACATCTTTTCATTAAAATTCTGATAAACTACTATTATTTCGTCTCCCATTAGAATTCTGGGTGTTGATCTACATGGGATGATTAGTGACTATTAATAAATGAGATATAATAAAATAAATAAATTTTGACCCTACCTATATTTCTAATTTAACAGTGGATCCTAATTCCATTTTCTCACCGATAAAAGAAAAACTCCGACTATATCATAAATTCAATTCTATAAAATACAGAAATTAATTTTCAGAAAGGAAAGTTGAAAAAATAAAACATAACAGGAGAAAACTTAAATAAATACCTTCTATGGACGGATTAAGGAATACTTATTGTGGAGTTTTTGATTGGTTGCTGAGTATCGCAAATTATTACGAAGCCTACAAGTATACTTCAACCTCAAATTTTTATTAGCACTAGAAACGTTACTTGGTGACGCATGAAGATTTAAGTTTTGTTTGAAATACTAGACATATATATCTCTGCATGAGGCAAAAGTTCATGCTCATATTGTAAAGACAGAAAATAATAGAGAGATGATACTTCATCTAACCGTCGGATATATGAAGAAAGACTTGTGCTGGATTATGGTAATCAATCATGGCAAACATGAAAAATGATATTTAATTTGTTGATCGGAAATATCTAGCTGTAGATCAGATCAGCCTGATGGTTGCAGCGAGAGATGCAGAAGGGATAGCTAGTCTCCCTTCAAAAGATTCAGAACTTGGCTCTGCCTGCGGCTGTTTCATATACCTTCTTCTTTCATTCCGCCTAAATTCCATCCGTCTCTTATGATGAACCATATAATCTTGAAAAAGAAAGAAAATAGAGAGTAAGGCAGTAACTTTCACAAGTGAGCCACATCATCTTCCATTTTCTTGAAATTAATGGGAGATATGCGGCGAAACTTTTTTCTATTTTTTTTATCCATTCCGAAAATCGACTTCCGTTAGGCTGTGAGAATATTATTTTGCCCTCGATCGACAGTATCCTTTTAATACTTCAAATGGCATTTTACCCAAAAAAAAAATAATAATAATTAAATTCTTATTCCGAAAACCATACATTTTCAATGGTCAGGATTTTCGCCCGGTTTTCCATTTTTCATTTTAGAATGTTATATATGCAGCTAATTATTAGTTATGCATAACATATTTTTCTCTTGTTAATGGTGGACTACTATCGGATCATACATTTTGTAATTGTATGCACGCATTGTAATTTCATAATATGTATCCAAGGGATTGTTTGTTTTCTTAGCTGAGATATAAATATAATATTTAGATGTGAAAGAGTCATTTGTTTTTTTAATTTATATTTGAATATTTGTTAAAAACGTTTGACTATAATTAAGTTAAAAATTTTGACTTAAATATTTAAATAATTTAATATTTTATTTGTTAATAATACTCTTAATTTATTATTTAATATTTATATATATATCAATAACTTAATATATTAGTATAAAATTTTTTAAGACATATATATAAATATATTAGTTTCAGATTTTTTATTTTTATAAAAATAAACAAATTTAACATTTATATTCAAACATCTTAAGTAAAAAAATAAACATATCAATCATATTCATATTTTAGTTGAATTTATATTTTAAATATGTTAAGATTTGAGACAGAAAAAATAATACTACCTAAGTATAATAAAAATATGTATATTAATTAATCTATTAATAAAATGCATATCCTTGCATTTTTCAGAAGAACGCCTTTTGCGGTACTCTAATTAATTACGATGCTGTTACCAAGCTATCAAGTCATTATTAGTTCTCACACTTTTACATTTTAAATGGCAGTGGTGTGATAACTACTTGATTTGTAGTGTTGCATCTCAACAACTTAATTTGAGCATCATACTCATAAATCTTCCTGTGCAGGTGAGATGTAGAGCACGCATGACAATTATTTAATTAATACAACATTGAAGTGCATTGAGGCCCAAATCTTACTCGATCAGTAGGGCCTGGATTAGCCTTAATACTTTTTACATGCTATAAATAAATCAAGTCTAATTTATTTATTCTCAATTCATAGTAGAAAATTATGATTAAAATTACTAACATATAGAATGGAGGAGCTCTTGCTCTAAGAGCTCTTCATCTCTCTTTCCCTTAAAGAAGTGGTTAAATTCTTATAGTTGCATTTATTGAGTATATTTCTTCCCTAATTATTATGAGAGTAGATCACAAATCACTCAATTTATTAACCCAAATTATTTAAATTGTACTAAGATCCAACTTGTAGAGGTTTAGACAGATTTTTAGTTGTCCTAAGCTATGAAGAAAAGAAGTTAGTAATAGAATGGATTTTGTAAGTTTCAAGTTTGCTTCTCAAACGTGTTTCATGTAGAAAAATATTTAAAAGATTGATAGTTATTTTTCCCAAGAAGATATATAAGGAAAAAAATGGGACAATGACTATATCCAAGCTAATATAGTACTATGTAATTTATATTTTTACTTTCATTTATATATATTTTTTGGAACTAAAATACTGTATTTAACAAGTTAAGAATTGATAAATTTAATTGAATTTGAAGTATTTCACTAGTAATCTAATAGTAAGTGCATAACTCTATTCTCAAAAGAAAAGAGAAAAGAGATTCATTTTTTTTTTTTTTCTAAATGAGAATAAATTTTATACATTTTTTAAAATAAGAATAAAATATATTCAAATATTGAATTAACATAATATTAGTAGTAAACTATATATGTAATCTATAATATTAAAAAAATAAATCTAAATTTTGAGGAATTCCGTTTACACTAACTGTTGACTTTGGAGTTTTTAACGTCACTAATTAAGATTCTATTTGACATCATATTTTCTTTTGGCATCTAATGAGGGAACACAGATCCAAATTTCGTGTCTTGATCAAATAAAAAATTAGCTGTCATGCATGACTATTAAAGAGATAATTTGGACTGATAATGTTCCTAATTTTCATTATTATATATATATATATATATATAGCATCAGCAACAATGTATAATGTCAAAGATTGATTATTGAATTAATTGAGAAATTGACTATTGACTACAATAAATCGATATTTGTATTGCCACGACTATTCAATCAAAATGTTGTCATAAATTGTTTTGTTAAATTAAATATATCTAATGAGCTGAATAACAAAACAAGTTAAATATTTTTAAATCGTGTTGGTTAAAATAATTAATGAAAGTTTATGTATCTTTCTGCGATTCTTAAAATCATTAAATTCGAAAAACCCTGAAAAATATATAGCATTATTCTTATACAAAATGTTAATATATATTAATATATATAATTAATTAATTAATTAATTCTATTTTTACTTATAGACAAAACTTTTTTTAACATATACATTTTTTTATGTAGCCCCTCAACGGCCGAAGCCCAACACAGTGCCAATTTGGTCGTGGGATTTTGGTCGGTGACTTCTTTTTCACGGAGTACTGCAAATTAATTTTTTAGGAAATGTACGGGGGGTTTACAACGATGACGCTAGAAATGTACTCAAATTTTGACCGACTTACAATTGGCCATATACAGCATATAGCAAAAATCTCGTCTATATGCATTGACTTAAGCGTCAATTAAGTGCATGTTAACATTTGGGTCATACTGTAAATTTCTTGTTGAAGTCCTTTCATATGAAATAATAAGGCACAAATAAATTGTTTTAACCTTAAAAACTGGTGAGTTTTATAAGAAATGCAAAAATTATTTCTTATAACTAAGGTAGCATTTATTTTTCTTTTGTTGAAATATGAATTAATTTGAAATCTGATAAATAAATAAAAGTGATTATTCTTTCAATTTCAATTATATGTTTGTTTTTTTATGTCTAATATGGTAAAATATTAAGCTGTTGGTGTTTTAAACTAAAACACATAAAAATAAAAAACTTTTACCTTTATACTTCTATAAATAATTTTCAAAGTTCAATCGCAAGCACAAATATGATGTTGACGTAAATTTTATTATAATTTATGATATTATATGAAAAATAAATATCTATCTCTTTAATTTAGTTATAAGACGACTTTGATAAGTTTAAACTCCATTAAAATAAAAGATTAAAGAATAATAAATTAATTAGCACGGATATTTTTGAATTAAAATCTTGATGAATAAACCCGAATGAACGAAGATAGGTTGCCAAAAAATACGTGTATATATTTTATGAAAAAAAAAAAGAAAAGTCAGAGGTTTTATATAGGTAATGGTGTAAATAAATTAATTAAATAAAATATTTTTAAAATGAGATTTAATAAATTTATTTAAATTTGTTTACATGTAACAAAAATTTTAAAAAAAATTCCTTTTTATTAAGTTAAAAATAACTTAAAATTCTCATTAAGTTAGAAAAATAAATATAGTTAATTACATCTAAGATATTTAAATTCAAGTATTCAACGTAAAAAAAGTTCTAAGTTAAAATTTTTATAATGAAATGACAATTTCTAAAACCTTGTCACTTATGCATTTATTTTAAAATGAATCAACACAAAATGATTATAACAATGAGAAAAATTTAATACATGAGTACGAATTTTATTGAATGACCCTTATTCTTGCCCTACCTAAGACTTTCTCAACGTAGTAATTATTTGATATTTTATTAATGAGTTATTGGAGTTCTGTTAATGAAATCCTCAAATTCGTACGTATTTAGTTTCAAAATATATAATTTATTAATTCTACTAAGTAAGTTCTGGAAATTTGTTTTTTTTCTTTGATTATTTCTAACAACAATTGACAATATTAAAATTAGACTTGTGTGGAGTATATTTTAAGCTAATAAAATTTTAATAAGTAAAATTTTTAAGAATAGAAATTGGTTATCAAATATATTTTTTAATAAAATTTGTATAATTATCTTAATAAATACGTTCTTAAAATTTATATTAGAAAAAGGATGACGTAAAATTTAAAATAAAATAAGAAAATTTTGAATAATTTAACCTTTTAAAAGAGTTTCAAATTTTTGACTATTTAAACCTAAAATTTGAGTTTTTTATAGTAAAAATAAAATAAGGTTTAATCTTTTAAAATTTCTTTTTAATAATAACTAATTAAAAGACGCAAAATATTTTAAAAAAAACTTTTGATATTAACAATAACACATTAACCATTAAAGAAGCCATACCAAGAGGTCACTGCATATAGCTCAATATTGTCAGCAATTAACGGAAAATTTAATAACAGGGATTCGTTTATAAAAGATGACAAATTATATACCTTAAATGAAAATATGTAAAATATGTTAGAAAATAAATGATAAAATTAAACCAACGAAGTAGTACAACCATATCAAACAAAATTCAAAGTCAACGAAACTTAAAATGATAGCTTGTTTCTCTTGTCAATAAATGGCAATGCACAGGCACGGAGATTGATCATCCTAGGTCGAAGAAGAAAGCATGGGAAACTGTTGTCCTGGGGGTAGCAATTCACCGGCACGTCAAACACCTCAACCCGCAGGCGCTCCTCCAAGACGTCCAATTGTTGGTCCCGTGCATACCCCTGGCCCTCCGGCTGTCTTCCGACCGCCAAGCCCTGATCATCAACCGAATGCAGAAATGGTTGGATCTTCTACAAGTACAGCTAACGAATTCGACGCCTTCGTAAATTATCAACAACGTTAGATTCGACTAAGAACTCATGCGAACATTTATAATAATTGCGAAAATAATTTATGATTAAGCAACAACAAAGAATAATTCTTCTGGGGAGTGGTAAGAATGGCCGACCAGGCATTTGGCAAATACAATTAGAGCCAAACTGTAACGGGAAATTTCCTACCTCCTCAGTAACGTTAAGGCTCACTAGATCGTGCTCGTTGTTTGAGTCCAACTCCAGGGAAAGGATTTGACTCCACAGGTATGTCTTTTACAGCTACAGTCATTTTGGGTTGTCGTTTCGCGTATTCTTTCACAGCTACTTCCATTCCCTTAGTTTGGGATGTTTCTTAATTGTATCAACTTATAAATCGTAAGAATATGTATAATAATGTATTGTAATTGTGTGAATTTGTCGATCCATATTATGCACAACTTCAACTTTCTTAAAAATGCACTACTAATAAGCAGTAATTTCCTAACTGTAACTATATATATATATATATATATATATATACGTGCATACGTCAACGCAGAAGTATTTTAAATACTAGTTTTGACAATATCATCGACGATAAGATTTGAACAAATAAGGGGAAGACACATACATGGTTAATCTCCATCTCTCTATTTTTTTATTATATTCTGCTGAAATTTGGGAATTAATTGTTACTTTAATACTCTGGTACTTAATTTAGCGATAGTTTCAATTAATCTAGATGAAGTTTTGGAAAAAAGCACAGTTGTTTAGATATAATACTTTGCCATATATCTTCTTTTATTGTGTTGATTAATGTTCTACAATAAGGGGTATTTTGATATTGTAGTGTTTTTTTCATAGTAGATAAAGTGTTCCATAAACAAATTGAATTACAAATCTCTGATTAAAATTACATATTTTTTTTTAACTTATATTTGACATTAACTGCTTTTATCTCAAAATAACTATGACTTTAAGGTTATATTACCATAATACTAAACAAAACTTATGCAGAAGAGTCCGTTCCAAAAAAATATATATATCAATAAAGATACGGAACCATAATATATATAAATATCTCTAATACTTCAAAAAAAAAACATCTAATATCCAATGTACACTTATATTATGTATTTCAGTCATGAATTTCATAAGATGTAATATTATATTATATTCCATTATTTCTTTTCAACAAAAATTTCTCACTTGAGGGTCGTTCAATTTTAATGTGCTTCAGTCCTCTCTCTGAATCTCAGCTAATTTGGCGCAGTTATCGTTCAAAAATTGGGTCCACAGGATAATGTTTTTTATTAACTGATGATCGGTACATATTCACATTCATGTGTGTAGATAATATTCAGGAATAAGCCAATACATATAAATTAGTGACTTTTATATGAAGAGTTGACTTAAACTCTTTGGTTCAAGTTGAGTTCTCATGACACAAATTTACTACAATTTTTTAATAGTTTTCCTTTACTGCTATTCTGGCAAGTTAATTAATTCTTCACCTCATTTGTTTTCTCCTCAACTCCTTAAAAGGTAAATTTTGATTTTGATTTTCTTACTGTGTATATTATATTATATATTCTTTAAGAAAACTTGTAAATAAGGTAAGAATGCAGTAATAACAATGTGGCCTCCAAATTTTCATGATATCTATAGTAAGAATATAGCTGATACGTTTTTGACCCCTATTAAAATAAGTGAAAGATCTTTGAATGATAAGTTACACATTTTTAGTTAGCATTTATTATTATTTTTTTGTTGGAATCTAAATAAACTTGAATATTTAAATATCAAAGATATTGTTTGTTTTTAATATGAAAAATAAATAAAATAATAAACCGATTGCTATTTTTCAAATAAAAAAAAATATAAAAATCAATAATTTTACCTTGTAATATATAAATTTTGAATATTAAATAAATAACATCATATCCACTTCCTACAGGAGCTACAGTCATAAACGTGCTACATATTATAAAGAGAACATCGTTTCTAAGACTAGAGGAAATTTTAAAAAAGTTAACAGGAAAACGTACTTGAGGTGTTATTTATGCAGAACAGATAAGCTAGAGAATCGCCCAATATCAAAAAAATTAAGGGAGAAGTGGAAAAATTTTACCTTAAATATCAATAATTCTTTTTGCATTTCTAAAACTGCACCTCGTACAATAGTGACTAGATTTGGAGGAGGATACTGTGCAGCTATATACAATATGATATTCTCCTTGTTATTCTTGTAAGTCCCTGTCAAGTCCTTATTGAAGTCTATCTCATTTATTAGATTGAATATATTGGTATGACGATACATAACAGCAATATGAAATATGCTTCAATTATCTTCATTTAATTCATGACCCAAATCAGGATATATATAAGAGCGAGTGAACGCAGTCAAGAATTGAAAATTCCCCAGTTTAGTTGCATCGAATAATAATTTTGAAGATTTTCTGATAAGTTTTAGAATATCTGCATGATCTAGCAACATTAATTCCATAGACATTCGACTAGTTCAATGGCTTGAGTAGACATCATCTTCGGATCCCCTGTGGATTTATTTCCTGGAACTTAGTGAAAGCAAGTTACAATCTAAAAGTGACAATAATTATCTGCTGCTGAAGACATATATGAAATACAGAATGCCATTTGTACTGAATATTGAAGAGAACTAAATAGATCATGTCTATATGAGTCAAATTTTTATTTGTTCTCCTAACTGGACCTAACGTGCTAATATGAATTGCCGTACTTTATCTAATTAAGAAAGGTAAAATATATAGAACATAGAGAGTCGTAGTGAGCATTGTTGGCATTGAGTATTGAAGAGAACTAAAAGGAGCAGATAAGCCTATGCAACTGCTCCGGTCTTCTCGCAGCTAATATTTCTGAGGGGTTTCGAGCCAATACGTGCAAGGCCGTACCGTAATCCACGTGACTAGCCGCAGATAGATCTTTTATCGTGCTTCAGCAATTTCAACGCCAGATCTGAGCAATTAACAACTCTCTGTTATGTATAAAGAATTAGATTATTAATGTATTGACAATTGCAATTTTCTTCTATTACATTTTAGTAACTCTATGGATAGAGGGTTCATATATTGTTCAAATTTTAAAAATAGTGTGAACATCTGCATCTAAAAGTTCCTATACATTATAGTTAGTCTAAGTTACCATTCAAGTTTAATTACTTAAATATGTTTTATTTTTCTAAAACTAATATGTGGAATGAAATGAATGCTAGATGTATGACCTATATTTTACATTTTCCATGTTACCAGCTACAACAGATAAACAAAAGGCGGTATTTAACTCCTATTTCGATCTTTCAGCGCCAAATCCCTGGGTTCCATCAATTCTATAATCTCAGCGATGAAACCGGTTTGTCTTGTCCCTGCTGCTGCCACATGAAGAACAGTTTGGTATCCATATGTGATGGCAGTACATCGCATGTCAGGCTATTTACTTAGCAAATCCTTAGCTTCCTCCACGTCACCTCTCTACTGTAGCCTTGAAATACCAGCAGCTCCTCACATCTCTTCAGTTGCATAAAGAAATGACTTAAGTTTTTATATATAGACGCATTTATAAGAGAGATTTTTTTTTTTCTAATTATTGTGAGGATAAATTTGAGTCAATTTAAACTCAGATTATCTAATTGTGTTACAATAGATGCAATTTAAGTTTCGACAGAATTTTGGATGTATGTGTGAGCGCGGGCACCTATATATAGGATTTAAGTTCTCTTCCCAACTGTGTTTCATGAAGAAAAAATTTTTAAAAAATTGATTTTTTTTTTTTCTCAAAAGAATGTGTAAGAGAAAAAATTACAAAAAAAGAAAAAAGGAATGACTGGGTGGAAACTAATATACTCAGCAAGTATATGTACTTTAATTTTCATTTAAATTTTTGTTGGAACTGAATTACTATATTATCATAAAGTTAACCAAAAACTAATAAGGCTAAATTTCAGGAATATTAATGCGTTGGGTGTTGAGACTTTTAAGTTATTTTTAACGTCACTAATTAAGATTCTTTTGACATCATTGTTTTTTTCTTGGCACCTACTGAGGAGACAAGGATCCAGCTTTTGTGTCTTAAAAAAATAAAAAAATTAGCTGTCATGCACGCACAGAACAACACAGAAGAAATCGTCTGGACTGATAATGTTTCCAATTTTCATTATCATTTTGGTTAAAATAATTAGTTAAAAATTACATATCTCTTCTGTGATTTTCAAAGTCATTAAATTGGAATTTGAAAAATATATTAGAGCATTATTCCTATACAAATGTTAAAATATTTTTTTTTAAAAAAATATAATTAAGTTTTTATTTGTACTTCTTTAAAATTGGAGTCCAGACAAAATCTTTTTAACTTACATTTGATGTCGTATTCCTTGCGTAAATTGCCAATTTGGTCGTGGAATTTCGGTCGGTGAATTCTTTTTTGCGGAGTTTACAATGACGCTAGAAATTTAGGGCAACGTACTCAAATTTTGACTGACTTACAAATTGGCCATAGCATATATCAAAAATCCCATATGACTACAATAATTTTTCAAAAATTTCAATTAAGTACATGTTACATTTGGGTCATCTTGTAAAACCTTTTTTGTAAATCCTTGCATAAAAAATAAGGCATACAAATAAATTATTTTAACCTTAGAAGTTAATAAGTGTTACAAGAATATTGCAAAAACTTGAGTGGTTTTCACATACTTTAAAAAATTGTCGTAGTTATATATGTAAATTTGTTTTTATATTTTTTGTAATTAATTATAATTAAGGTAAGGTTTGTTCTTATTTTATTGAAATATGATTAGTGCGTAATCTATATAAACTTGATTAATGTTTTAATTTAAATAATACTTTTGCTTTTTAGATGTAATAGGATAAAGTATTAAATTGTTCATTTTTCAAATACAAAATATATAAAAATCAATACTTTTATATGTATTTTTGTCAATTTTAGATGTTCAATAAATAATTATCACAACCCATGCACATGAGCGAAAATGACATTAATGTCAACTTTTTTTTATAATTTATGATGTTATAGAAAAGGGTTGTGTGTATGTGTGTATATTAATTTATAAGACAACCTTGATAAATCTAAAATAATAAAATAAAAGATTAAAACATAATAAATGAAATATGTGTCGATATTTTTTAATGAAAAATCTTGATGAATGAATTTGGGAAAGATAGATAGTCTTAAAATATATATATATATGTGTTTAAAAGAAAAAAAAAAGTTTTATATGGAGAATGATGTAAATAAATTAATTATGTAAGAATATTTTCGAGAAGAAATTTAATAATATAAGTTTGTTAAAAAATTTTAGATTCAACTTTTTTTTCAAAAAAAAGTAAATTTTTTATTAAGTTAAAAATATCTCAAAATTCTCAATAAATTTAAAAATAAATATAATATTTAATTACTTAAAAATACCTAAAATTTAGTTAATTGAGTATTTATCTAAAAAATAAATAGTACTTAAGTAAACATTTTTAAAATTAAATGATAATTATTCTAAACTTAAGAGAATGTTTTTGTGAATTGAGAAAGTAAGGTTTTAACAAAATCTTAAGAGGTGAATAATATTTCTATCGACCCATGATTAATAGGCGGACTCTTTAACTAAAAAGTTCATAATTAGAGCAACCATTCAAAGCCGAATGTTTAAACTCTCCTTTACATGTAGTAGCGCTTAGGTTTGATTCCATTGTAAAATTTGAGGTCAGATTTCTCCTTTGCTATCAACGCAAGTATAAATCATTTAATTGAGGCTTAGAATTTCTAACAATATCATGCAAAATTTCATGCATTTTAACTTCCTAGCTAGTATACCCTTGGGAAATGTATTACTAATTTAAAACAAATCATAATTTTCCAATTTTTTTTTCAACTTTTATCAAGAGCAATAACATGATAATAATGGTGGTCATTTATATAAGAAATATACATTGACATGGCAGTCAACTATTACACCACAAAATTCTGAGTATGCTAGTAATTAGGAGGGGCACAAGGAGAGCTTTTGGCCAACTTTGTACAAACTAATTAGGCTCTTTTGGTGAAGTATGGTATATAGAACGAAATAAATTTATTAAGCAAATGAGAGGAATAGGAAGGTTGACCCTCGTATAGGGGAATTTTGCGATGTTGCACGGGCAAACTCGTTGCACGGAGTTTTGGACCTATAATACCAGTGTTTAAGGAGAATTGATATCCCATTCCAATAAAATCTTGTATCATATGTATTTATTTTAAATTTAATAATTCATAAGTATGACTATAATAATTGTAATAATTTTATTGAATAGTTTATTTTTCCCTCTCTATGTAAGAGCTTTCTCAACATAAATATTAATAGTGTAATATTTATTATACAAGTTACACAAACTTATTATTGGAATCCTCAAATTTATATATATTGATATTCTTTTATTTTTGTTGGTTATTTCTAACAAGAAGTGGCAGATTAAAAATTAAAATGTAAACTTCAATTTAATATAGCTGAATATATATTATTAGTAGTTAATGGAAATAGCAGGGATTTATTTACAGAAAATGACAAAACTACGTCCTTAAATGAAAATATGTAAAAAGTTCTAAATAAATGATAAAATTAAACCGACCAAGTGATACGCGCATACCAAACAAAATTTAAGTCAACGAAACTTGAATGATTGCTTGTTTCTCTTGTGCATAAATGGCGATGCAAAGACAGGGGATGAATCGCACCGGGTCAAGAAGAAAGAATGGGAATCTGTTTTGGACGTAGGATTCCACCGGCACAACCACAAGAGGGCGAAGGCCGTGAGCGAAGAAGGCCAGTTGGTGGTGGCGGTGGAGGTGATGTGCATACTCCTGGCCCTTTGGCTGCCTTCCGACCGCCAAGCCCTGATCTTCGATTGAATGCAGGAATAGGTGGATCTTCTACAAGTACAGTTAACGAATACGATGCCTTTGTAAATTAGCAACAACGTTAGGGTTCCACCAAGAACCCAAGAGAACATTTCCAACATTTGTGAAAGTAATTTATGATTAAGCAACAACAAATAATAATTCATCTCTCTGGGGAGGGGTAAGAATGGCCGACCATTCACTAGATCGATCGTTGTTTGAGTACGACTCCAGAGGAAGGACTTGAATCTGCAGGTATGTCTTTTACAGCTACTCTCCTTTGGTTATTCCTTCACAGCTATATCACTCCCTTAAATTGGGATATTGTTTCCTTGTATCTGACTTTAATTTGTGTGAATTTATCAATCCATATTATAAACCAACTTCAACTTTCTTAAACTTAATTACGCCACTAATAAGCAGTAACTCATTCCTAACTGTAATTATTTACGCATGCATATGTGAAGGCTGAAATATATGGAAAATATACGCTAGCTTTCATAATATGAACGACGATAATTAAGCATTTTAACAGACACAGGGAAAACACATATATGGTTAAACTCCATCTTTCTACCAGTGGCCATTTTAGAGATAGTTTCAATTAATCCAGCTAGAAGAAGTTTTGGAATAATATTATATATTGTTAACAGATAATTAATAATTAATCTATTGAATTTTTAACTCAAGTTTCCTCTGGATACATGAAGTTCATAAGATATAATATGTATTATATTCCATTTTTTTTTTTAAAAAAAAATTTCTCACTTGAGGGTCGTTTCATTTTAATGTGGTCCAGTCCTCTATCTGAGTCTCTCAGCTAATTTGGCGCAGTTATCATCGTTCAAAAATTGGGTCCACAGGATCATCTCTTTTACTAATTGATGGTGGATAATATATATGTAGATAATATATAGAAATAAACCAATACATACAACTAATTAAGGACTTTTAGACAAAGAGTTGACTTAAACTCTTTGTTTTAAGTTGAGTTCTCATAACATAAATTTTCTATTATCTTTTAGTGCTTTTCTTTACTGTTATTATGGCAAATTAATTGTTCAGCTTATATGTTATCTCCTTATTTCACTCCTTAAAGGTAAAATTTGATTTTCATTTTCGTATTGTACACCCTTTGAGAAAATTTCTAAATAAGTTAAGGTAGGAATGAAGTAATAACAATTTGGCCTCTAAATTTTCTTGGTATTTCTAGTAAGGATATAGCTTAGCTAATTGTATTAATACCGGATTTTTTACTTCTATTAAAATAAGCGAAATATCTTTTAATGATAAGTTATATATTTTTAGTTAGCATTTATTTATTTATTTTTACTGAAATCTAGATAAAATTGAATATTTGAATATTAGAGATATTGTTTCTTTTTTAAAAAAATAAATAAAGTACTAAACCGATTCTTTCAAATAAAATATATATAAAAATCAAATATTTTTACCTTTGTAATATTATAAATTTTCAATATTAAATAAACAATAACAATTTTCTTAAAAATGAAATAAAATAATTTTCATAGCTCATTCACATAAACACAAATTATATCGATGTAAATTTTGTTCTATATAATTGATGATCTTGTATGAACTATATAGAGACGCCACAACCTTGGTGGACCTAAATGATAATGATGTAAATAAATTAATTATTAGAATGGCTACATTTCAGCCTAATTATGTAATCAACCAAAAAAGCAAACGTGTATTCATTAAATTAAAATTGTAACATTATAAGATAATCTGGTTATTTTAATAAAAATTGCAAACCTAATTCATATAAATAGACAAGATATAACCTTATCTAAAAGAACATGAAAATTCATAAATTTAAAGTTATTACCCTAATAAGAATAGAAAATCCAGGGAGGCAGAGTGTTTCAATAAAGTAAGTTGTTTCTATCAAGCATAGTACTTTAATGTTTAATTCGCAGTTTAATTTGTTCTTTGATTAGGTGTTCTCATTATAACTATTGTAAAAAACTTTTTTTCTTAATTAAATAGATTTTGGAAAACTCCAAAACAAAATTATAACAAAATTATAAAAAATTAAAAAGTAGCTTTTATCTTTATTTTAATGAATTTTCCTTGTGCTGTCGAGATTTAACCCCAAGAAAAAAATTATTGGAACACTTCGTAAATTTGTTAAATTCATCTCCTTTAAATTATTGAGATTGTATGTACATTGATATATACTTCAAATTTTCTGTGTAAGGTATTAACTTTGACGTTTCAAATTTAGTTTGGGCCGTTGAATTAATGATTTAATGTTATTTCGTCATTTGTATGAAGCAAAATTAACAGAGGCTGCAATTCGATGTTCCTAATATTCGTAGTCTGGAATATGTTTGATTACATAAAGCATATGTAAATTATCAAAAGGAAGATAGGTCTACTGCATAATTGTTGTGATTGCCAAACAACAAAAAGAAAGGAAATTTAATGAGGTTCTAAATATATTACTAATTAAGTCAAGGGTTTTAATATAGTTTACCGTATTAATTCTTAACTTATTACATAATCCCTCATCTCTGAGGTTCATCCAACCAAAAAAAAATCAACCATCTCAATGTACATAGTCAACTAAAAATGAATGCTTTGACTATCAAAGTTTACATAAGATACTGATTACAACAAAAACCTAGAACGATTTATTGAACAGAATATGTGTTTAAAAAGGGGATACTGTAGCAGAACAATTACAATGACCGGAAGAGAAGCAAGTACAATAGCTAACAAAGAAAACCAGCTTATTCTATCATGATAAGCTAACAGAAATGTCGAACTAAAAGCAACCACGGTGCTGATTAGAGATATGAATAGTGTTGAGAGTCCAACCATCAATTGAAATGGCAGTAATCGAAGAAAATCATTTTCTGCAAAGCGCGATGTAAGGATAGATAAAAACGTCAGCACTGAGATCGAAGATGAGGATAACGCGGTTGCTTTTGCTATAGCAAAAACCTGAAACAAAGTCTCGTTATAAGAAAACGATGTTCCTATTTCGCCATCGGGTACCCAAGCAGTTGCTGCAAAAACTACTGTAACAATGAGTGTCGCAACAATCATACATGTCTTCGCTGTGCTTTTCATCCACTGCTCTCCGCTTTTTAATAAATCTTTATGCTCCATGATAAATAACTCTCGAGGTGTTTTCTCATCTCTGTTTTTCATTTCTCTATAGGGTGGTTGCACAATCTTTTCCACTTCCTACAGTCATAAACATAAAACATATTTTAAAAAAAAAAAAAAACGTCGTTTCTAGGACTACGGAAAATTTTAAAAAATTAAGAAGAAGAGGTACAGATAAGCTAGAGAATTGTTCTATGGCAAACAAATTAAGAAAAGGGAGAAATGGGGAAATTTTACCTTAAATGTCAATAATTCTTGCTGCATTTCTAAAGCTGCACCTGATACAATAGTGACTGGATTCGGAGGTGGATATTGTGCAGCTAGATGCAATATGTTATTCCCCTTTTTATCCTTATAGGTTGCTATCAAATCCTTATTGAAGCCTGTCTCATATATTAAATTGAATATATTGGTATGACGATACATAACAGCAATATGAAATATGCTTCGATTATCTTCATCTAATTCATGAACCAAATCAGGATAAGAGCGAATGAGCGCAGCTAAGAATTCAAAATTCCCCAGTTTAGCTGCATCGAATAATAATTTTGAAGGTTCTCTGGTAAGTTTTAGAACATCTGCATGATCTAGCAACATTATTTCCTTCCATAGACATTTGACTAGTTCAAGGGCTTGAGTAGACATCATCTTCGGATCCTCAGTGGATTTATTTCCTGGAACTGAGAGTGAAAGCCGGTTATCATGTAAAAGTAACAATAATTAACTGCTGCTGCAGACATATATGAAATACAGAATGCCATCTGTATTGAGTATTGAAGACAACTAAATAGAGCATGTCTATATTAGTCAAATTTTTATTTATATACTCCTAATTGGACCAAACATGCTAATATGAACTGCCATACTTTAGCTAAGAAAGGTTGAATATATAGAACATAGATAGTAGTAATCAGCATTGTTGGCATTGAGTATTGAAGAGAACTAACAGGAGTTGATAAGCCTATCCAACAGTGCCGCTCTTCTCGCAGCAAATGCAGAGGGATTTCGAGCCAATACATGCAGGGCCGTACCGTACTCCACGTGACGAGCCACAGCTAAATCTTTATCATACTTAAGCAGTTTCAAGGCCAGATCTGAGCAATTATATATAATTAAGTAAAATTTGTCAAGAGCAGCATCAGAAAATATTTTATATGCATACATATATTGGTGAAATATTAAAATAGATGCAGAACTATAGAAAAATGCTGAAGAAAGTGTATGCAAAGAGTTCTTACAGTAAATGCATTGGAATTCAAAATTTTTTATATTTTAACAACTCTCTGTTATGTATTAAGAATTAGATAATTAACGTATTGAAATTTAGAATTTTCTTTTATTACATTTTAGTTACTGTATGAATAGAGGGTTGATATATTATTAAAAATTTTAAAAATAGTGCAAGTATATGCATTTAATTAAAGTTCCTATACATATATAGTTAGTCTAAGTTGCCATTCAAGTTTAATTAATGGATTATGTTTTATTTTTCTAAAACTAATATGTGGAACGAAATGAATGCTAGACGTATGATCAATATTTTACATTCACGATCTTAAGTATATATATATGCACACACATGTACACTTACCATATAGACCAGTGTTGATACTAATAAAAAATACAGATCTTCGGTCGTCTATTTCCAGAATCAATGCGCTTTCTTTATACAAAAATGTCGATATTTTCCTTTGTCCAAACAAAGCAGCCAAGTAAAGTGGTGTCATATTTTGACCGCCTCGGATATTCAGCAAACTTGGATTCTTTGCCAGCATCATTTGAGCAATTTCGATGTTACCAGCAACAACAGCAAAACAAAAGGCGGTATTCCCATTTCGATCTTGCAGCGCCAAATCTTCGGGTTCCATAAATTCTACAATCTCAGCTACGAAACCGGTTTGTCTTGTCCCTGCTGCCACATGAAGAACAGTTTGGTATCCATGTGTGATGGCAGCACGTCGCATGTCAGGATATTTAGTTAGCAAATCCTTAGCCTCCTCCACGTCACCTCTTAATGCAGCCATATAAAGGGGCACACATTTTTCGTAGTATGATTTTTTGTCTTCAAGAAGTAAAAATAAAACATTATTCAAGTTAAATTTTTTAATAAATAATTCTAGACATCTCAAATTTTATTTAAAAAAAAATTGTATTTTAAATGAATTCACATATATTATTAAATAGTTGAGATGTTCTGCAAAAAAATTATTATCTAATGAATAAATGACAACTCTAAAAGGGCATCGACATAACTCGTGTGTGTGTCAGAGAGAGAGAGAGAGAGAGAGAGAGCAGAGCTTACCGTGAAGCAGATAGGGGGAAGGCCCCATGGTTGGAGTGAAGATTCCATTCTGGTTAATATTATTTGGCTCTCCATATTCGAGGGTTTGTTTCGAGTCACCAACTACTACTCCTGGCATCTCGACTCTGCGCTCATCTCCTGTTCGTTTACCAACGGTTAAGTTGACATCCGCTGTCGCCATCGGTCGTAGCTGAATACTTGTTATTGTTTGCCTTGGTCACCTAATGAACTCCCAGACTCTAATCCTGCAATGCAATGCAGTGGACAATACTGCCTTATATACACAGTAGACCTGAGTTTAAATTGTTAAACTAATTTCTTCGACTATTTTTAAGTTGTTTGTTTCTTGTCGCGACCTGCAGGGAGCTTATTTGGAGAGTTCGTTTTACATGTTTGTAGTATACTAAGTTTCAGAATCTTTGAAAAATTTTATCTAACATTTTCGTTGTATTAGATCGAAATGAAGACGTTGGAAAATATTCGGGAATATAAGATAACGTTTTCTTAATTGTTGATTTCGCTATTTCATTGCAACGGTTATCTCGCCATTAAACAAATTCAGACCTCGTAATAATTTCCGCTAATAAAATAACATAAAATATATCATGTTGTTTTAGCGCATAAATTACTGAGACGTGGAGACTGTTAAATGGCTATAAAATAAGCTGCACCAATTTCCTTCTTGTGTAGTTCACACCAATTATGAAAGAATTCGATCAACCATTGATAATTAGATTATTAATGTATCTTAATCCACCGGGCCACTATTTGATTCCTTTATTTTTTATATTATTTTATTTTATTTTGCTGAGAGGAGATTACTTCATTATGTGATTACTTAATAATTCACAAATTGAAGTACAATCAACATCAATGTATTTTCATCTCAAAATTCTATCATTTAAGCTTAAGTTGAGGAAATCCTTGTGTACATTTTTTTTTTTTTGTTATGTAAACTTTTAGATGGGTCGGAAATTTTTTAATTTGAATTATTTACTAGGACGACATAAAATCTTAATTAACCATTAATAATATGTAATTTTGTAGAACTATATATCTATTTTCATCTAAGATTATATATCGAATAGGTTAGATTCTTGTAATTAAAAATGATAATACAAATTTTTAACCAATAATGATATTTAATTTTGTATGACCAGAATATTTTCATCTTTATCTCTTTCTATATGGTCAAAATACTTTAATTTAAATTTTTGACTTAAAACTTTTTCTATGTCTATTTCCGAATAGTTTGAGAGGAAATATGTCTACATCCATAGTCGCAGATCTGATCACTTAAACCATCTTTTTTTTTTCTTTACTTTTAGTTGAAACTATTGAATTATGTAAAAGTAATGGATGAAAATTATGTTTCATTTTAAATAATATATAATATAAATATAAAAGAAGAATAAAAAATATTAGAGCACCAAAAAAATTGTGAATTGGGAGAAAAGCAAGCTGATCCTGCGTTAATTTTACCATCTAATCTTGCATTAAAGCTTCAACCTGTCATTCTTTCCTTCACCGGATTTATCGTGCACGTAGAAAATTAATGATCAGCTAAGAATTTAATTGAAAACTTTATTATTAGCAAACAAAACCCTAATAAGATTTAAATTTTTTATACAAAATTATTAATATTTAAATTAGTTAAAATACCCAATACTCCTCCTATAGCTAATACCTTATTACCTCCTAAATTTTGACAAATACCCTATCACCTCTTTGCCTTATATTCCGATATTGACTTCTCTTACTTTTTGAAGGCATTTGAGTACTATGACTTAACTTGTATTTATACAAAAAATTTGTAAAATAATAATTAAAATTAAATTTTCACTTATGATAATAATTATCTTAAGATAAATTTATTTGTAATTATTTTAATCAACATGATTTAACATTAAAAATAAATTAGAAGCAAAACAAACCCTAAATTTAAGACTAGCTAGCATCAACAGCTCACCACCACTAGCCGTACTTACAATATAAGTTTTAGTTACAATTTACCGTTCGCTGTTACTAATAGATCGTTGCGTGATGAACCAACTTAGTCATAAAAATAACACATAATTTTTTTAAAAAAATGATACATAATTAATTATATTTATCATCTACTTTAATTTAATATGCACTAATTAATATTACCCACATGCAAGAGGGTTACATGGCCCAACTATCGATCATACAATAATGTGCCTTCTTAATTAAAGATTCTGTTCAAGAGAAATATGCAGACCCATGCATGTGATCTTTATAGTTTATATATCGATGGTGCCAATTGACAAAACAGACAAACTCCGTGTCCTTAACAAATTTCTCGGATAAGGTATTTATTTACTTATTTTAAATAAAAAATCACTCCCTGAAGAGATAATATATATTATTATTATGAAAGAAGACAATGAAATTGAGCAAGGTTAAGGCTAAGGTTAATAGAATTTAATCACATAAATTCGGATGCATAAAAGAAAAAAGAAAGATATATGTCTTTTGAAACTTGCTTCATGTCCATTTAACTTTAAAACTTTAATTTTTCACAACATTATATTGCATTTATTCTTCAGATTAGTGTACATGAATCATAATCCCATTTACATTTTAAGTTGCTTAATTTATACTTAATCACAGTGAAGTCCAAAATATTTTGAAAATAATCACTAGAACTGTATGCATGCATCGATTGATGGACCCAAAATCACAATGTGTAGTTATGTTCCAGGAAATGGGACAAATTTTTTTTAAGGAAGCTGCTACGTACCGTGAATATTGCATGAATATGTGGCCCATGGTTCGACATTTAACTTGTTGCTGTTTTGTTTTAAAACTTAACGACAAACAATTAAATTCAAAAATTAAATAAAGACAGGCTGGTCGGTTGATTATCCAAATTAAAATTGACTTTCGTATTCCATAATTTTGTTTTAAATAACATAATTTCTTTGATACATTGAATGTAGTGCCAGTCGTGCATGTCTAGTCTTTCTTTAATAGTTTTTAGACAGGTTGGGGATTAAAAATTGGAGCAAGGAAATAGAAAACACAAACAAATTATATAAGGTTTTACATGTAGCATAAATCTTGGTTACATAAACCTTAAGCTGTTCTAATTTCCGTTTCAGATCCGCACATTAACGAGGTTAAATAATAGTCTAGGCAGTAGCATTGAAAGAGACTGAGCAAGAAGCTAATTAAAGTTCTACTCTAATGTTGAATCAATGATGAAAAATCCAAGTCCTTTTTCAATTCCTGAATTATCGCAAATTAGGAGAAGCATCCACATAGATGAATCAATCAACCGAATATAATATTATAGTCTTTTGAGTTTCGTACTCAACTCAATATAATTGGAAAAATTGATACAACATTTCAATAGAATTAAGTAAAAAGTTTTGACTCAAACACTTAATATAAAGGTCAGAGAAATTTTGTTTAATAATTAATAATAATTTTGTTGATATATTGAGTCCCAAGTATAAAATTTATTCCCAACTTCTTCAACTGTATAGAATTTATGCATTCATTTAAAACGGTACTATTTATTAAATCACTATATACTTTCTAAGTGGAAAAAAAATCAAAAAAATAATTTCCAACCATAGAGTTTATATATGAGGTTCATTAATTTTCAGCTATATAAACTTTATCTATTTATATACATGGAAATAATGTATCAATTTATTAGTGTTTTCCAAAAAAATTAATTAAAAAATTGAAATTAATATGTTGACACCAAAGAATTACTATATATATATATATATATGGCACGCATCAAGATCTCTATATTTTTACTCATATATTTATATCATTTATAAATTATTAGATGTAAGCATAATTTTCAAGTTGAGTTAAATATGACCATATTATTAATACACTATAATTAATACATATGTCAGTTTTAATCTCAATAGTTAAAAAAGTATAAATTTACTATACTACAAATGAGTGTGAACATATGTATAAAAATATGCGACTACCGATCCTTCTTCTATACATATATGCTTTGTAATTTCTCATAAAAAATTTTACCCAACTCTCTTGTTCTCTCTCAACATTAAAAAATTTGGTAACTATATATCTACATTTAATTTTCAGAAATAATATTAATATCCTATTAATTAATTTTCTTAAAAGAATGTACAAATTAAGCAAATCATAATATCACTTTAAATAAGTTACCAGTATTGTTAAATAAAATTATTAATTATTAAATACAAATATATGGATGATTCATAAGTAGTGTTAGTTGAAAATAAGTGTTAATTAACTTCTTTAAATATTGTACATTTGAAATTAATTATATCACGACAATTACAAACAATTCATATCAAAATTAATTTGTGACATCATATGAAGTCAATTTTTTCTTTCTGCCTTCCCACTCCTTGAGTCCTTTATCAACTTTATATATAATAAACACTTTATTGAACGTATATAGAAAGTTCCAGGTTGAGTTGGATATCAAAAACACTCGGAATAGGTAGATTTTATATCATTTTTTTTTTAATAAATTATCTCAAAGAGCAAATAGATTTTCTATCATATTTATCATTTAAATGAATATATTTTTTGTTAGTTTACTTAATTAGTACAACTAAATTACAGTTACTTTTGCGTGAAACGAGTAAATAAATAAGAAGATGAAGAGAAAGTATTAAATATATGCTGAGATTATGAAAGTCAAACCAAGTGTTGACTTGGTTCCGACATAAATCTAATGTTGTTGATGGGCTATATACTAGGATTTCTGTTGAGCTCATATATATATATATATATATATATTTATATATAAAGCGAATTAAATTAAATGTACATGTATTGAGTTTTTTATTATATTTACCTTTTTCCAGTTTTATGGGTTTTTTCTCCTAATGCAGGAAATAATGCTGATTTAATTTCTTATATACACTGGAGTAGCAAATGCAGATTGTAAATATATATAATATAGATAGGATTGGTCTCCCTCCGGACAAGCTTCAGTGAAGCAATTTTAATTGTAGATAAGCAGCAGACAGGAGACAAGGAGACAACCTAATTAAATTACAAATCAAGCACAAACCCGAGGTTAAGGCAATCAAATTTGTCAATAGTCGACACTACTCCAGTAAGCAAGGACTCCACAGGAAAACCATATTTTTATGCATGTATATTTTCGTTTTCGTTTCTCTTAAGCATCATGAGCTTCACAATTTCTTAACCCTATCAATACCTACTACTAGTCATCCCTCGGGATTTTATTTGTTTTTAATTGCTGGGCTCCTAATTTTTTTCTTTTTTTTGACAAACATCAGCTTACCTCTCAAAGTTTTTTAAAAATTATTATTCAAATCACCAACCATCATCGCTAAAGCATCCTTTATTATACTTGTGAGAAAATAATTAAAGGCCGGTACTTACACAGCTTCAAGTTTATAAAAATATATACTTACACAGATTGATTATGACATATATAAAATCTTAAAATTTATATGTATAGCAAAAAATATGCTAAGTGATGTGTCACTCAGAAAAAAATCTAAGAATATCAAGATTTAATCACTACAAAAAAATTCAAGCCTTTGTAGCGTTAGACGAACGCCCGATTTTTGGCCGAAATTGTCACGAAATGGCCCACTCACAAATGGTGTACTTTTTCAAATACAATATTTTACAGACCCTGCTGCTACAGACATAAAAAAATAATACATTTAAAATATCAAAATATATACTGTGTATAAATATTAATGAGTAAGTTGTCATTTTACAACGTAAATATTTCCTTCTCCTTCTTGATAAAGTCATACTATGTTAATAATCAACTGTCTTCATATGTTTAATAGCTTTATTAAAATTTGTAGCAAAATCTAATTTAATTATATTTGTTACTTCTAGATCATGAAGATAAATAATATGTATACTAATTTTTACCTGTAACAAAATATGAGTTTTGTTAAAAGTAGGAACAAATCCTCGTTGAAAGCATAAGTCAAAGTTTCCCACATGGCGAAGACATCACAATTTCATCATGAGTTTTTTTTTTTTTTTTTTCTGAAAGGGAATATTTTACTAATAAACAAGAATCAACAGTGAATTACAACAAAGGCTCTAATTACTTCGGAGCTTCTTCTAACAAGAATAATGATTCCGAATAGGAAAGAGCTGGCCAGTTTAACCAAATGATGTGTAGCCATGTTACAAGCTCTAGGAACAAATTTAACTTTTCATAATCTTTCCCCATCAACGGCGGCTTGAAGATCAACTTACTCTGTATAAGATTGTTAACATTTAAGACTTACTCCGTAGAAAATTAATAACATATAATGCATCGGACTCCATGCTAGTAAGAGACAGGCCACTGTCAACTGCTAGAATGAGCCCCTCTCTAATGGTCATAGCTTCTGCGTGTTCCGCATCTCCATAAAAAAGATACTTCTTAATTTGATTCTCTAATGGCGATATAAGCTTTGAATGATCTAATTTTAAGTAAGCGTATTCTAATGGATTTGCAGTTAGAAATTTATTTTCTTATGCACAAGCTATTTTTGTTTAGGCTCCAAGCAAACAGTCTAGCTTTGAGCTATGACCAATAAATTGTTTTATATGACCGAGGCACGTTATTTATTTTAATTCATTATTTATATGATTTTAAACTTTAAACACTGATTTTCACAAAGTCAGATGCCAGTGGATCAGGCGCCACTGGTTCAACTCGATGTTAATGATCGTTCTGTCGTGTTTTTATTATCCAATGAAACCTTAGAAGTCGCCCTTTTGTATGAAAATTTAACTATTCATATATAGATATATAAAGATAAAGAAATCATACAAATAAGTAGAAAATAGTTTCAATAAAATAAGAGCAACGAGAGAAAGAGATGAAATATTGTGATCCGTGCTTTTCCAAAATTTTAAGTTAATAATAACTATTGATTCATTTGATATCGAACGTTTAAAATTGTAATAATGTATAAAATGAACTTACCGAACATAGGGAGTATCGTTAACTGATTTGTCTTCACTTGCTATGTAAAATTAAACATATAAGGGGAGTAATACATATCAATATTAATTACATTGTCAGTCAAACGTGGAGGGTTTAGAAAATAACAATATTGGTGTAAAAATAAAAAATCAGCAAATTGCATGATTTGATCATTATAAGAACAAGGGCACCCAGTTAGATGAGATTGCCCCATGAACTACAAGCGAAAGTGAAATCCTAGAGTTAGATTCACCTGGAGAAACGACATGGATCCCCCGAAAAATACCAAAAGCTGTGCCCCACAAACACCTCCATCTGGAGGTTCTGATGAAAAGCCTCCAGAAAATAAAGGCGAAGAGGATGAAAAATCTTGTAATATTCCAGAATCCACCGACCACACTGGTCGTGGTGATATTCTTCATCAGGGCGCATCTAAAAGTCCTGGAAAAGTTTGCTCATCAAAAAGTGGGGGTAATGCATAAACCTTTTCATTCATGCATGTTTTTAGCAAGTCCTTTGTGAGGTTTTGACTCATTTAATTGAGAACTACAAAAGGCCTATGCAAATATATATAAGGAATGGGCCGATAATTGTACTTATAAAAAAAGGTTTGGGTTTAATAAATATATTTTTCTACAATATATACATATATGGATTTTTCTTTCATTTATGATTTACTTCATATGTTATCGATCTCAATATTTTCACATGATTTAGTTATTTTACAGCAGGTAATTCTTATGTGGAAACGCCTGAGGCCAGCAAAATCTTCATATTCGAGAGCGGTGATTCGTCCACTCGAGGAAATCTAAGGAACACCACCAACAATCCTACAAAGGATGATCCATCACCAGCAGTGGATAAACTTGGAAAAGATTTCTCATCAATAAGTGCAGGTGGCGTAAGGATCTTTTTATTCATACATAATTTTAATCAATATTCAAAACTTTTGACTCGTTTAATTAACAATTAGAGTAGAATTTTACGACTTCAAAGCAATATATAATGGATTAGGATTATATACCTAGATTTGATTTTAATTAATGCTATATTATGTATCAAGTTAATTATTTGGTGACCGACGCTTGCATCTTTATGATGAACTTTAATAACAGATTTTTCTACTATATATTTTTTTCTCAATTCATGATTTATCTTATATGTTATCGATCTCCATATTTTCATATGCTTTAGCTATTCTACAACAGAGATTTCTCCTGTGGTTACGCATGAGGCCAGCAAAATCTTCGTATCGGAAAGTGACTCGTCCACTCTGGCTCCTGGAACTCCAAGGAACGTCACCCTCAACCTTCAGAAAGAAAATCCATCAACCAAACCAGATGATCCTGGAAAAGATTTCAAATCAACAAGTGCAGGTAATGTAGAGATCTCTTTATGTGCACGACGGTTAACTATTCTCTAATTTGCTATAATGATAATTTTGTGCTTTTGCTTTAACTGAATAATATAATCTAGTTTCAATTGTCGAGGTGTTTTTTAGGTGTTCGCCTTCTAATTTAGGACAATGTCTGATATCTCTATTGACTTGATACCCCATCATCCATTTAAACTTTGATTTAATATCTATCCTAATATTTATTCTTGACTATGTAGAGCGTACCATTTCATCATATATATAGTGTGTCAAATCAAGCATTTTCATAAATTTATATTTAAAATGTTATGAACAAAAAAAAAAACACATATATCATTTAAAGTTATAAATTTATGTTTATTCAAATTTTATATCTATTCAGATTTCAAATAAAAATGCACACTATCTTAGTTTTTCGTTTATTTTGAAATATCATTTTAATCCCTATCATTAGCTTAGGATTGGGAAAATGAAAACTTAGACTAAGCTTATGTTTGTTTTTTTTTTTTCTTTTAATCTAAATTATAGATAGATCACAATATTTAGATTTGAATCACATATTTATTTTTACTATTACTAATTATCAAGAATTTTAATTTTTACACAATTTCTTATAATTATTTATAAACCATTAGATTAATCGCTTTCAATTATTGAAGTTACATGTTACATGTGCATCAATGACTCTGCAAAATTATTCACTAATTATACATATAAAATTTAGTCTCAACTTTTAAGAATGTATTAATTGATCCAATGGTTAAAAGATTGTATAACATTTTGTGTAGACACTGGAACTATGGCACTTAATTGCCCCAGGAGTGCTAACTTGATTCCTTAAAAAAATAAAAATAAAAACTAAGTCCTAAAATTCAATACTTTTGCAATTGTACCCTGTAAACTTTAAATATTAAACTAAATAAATAATAATCTTCTTAAAAATACAAATAAACTAATATTTATTGATAAGTCATAAATATTAACAAAAAAAATTATATTAACATATGAATTTTATTGCAATTTATGATGTTGTATAAAAGATATATTAGTTTTTCTTTTTTCTAAAAAAATTGTAAGATAATTTTATTCTTGAAGTATACTTTTAAATACTGTAAGTGATTAAAAATTCTTGAATATGGATTAGTAAGATTGAGGAAGAGAGAGTTTGATAATAAAAAATATACATGTTTAGAAAATAGGAAAAATTATAAGATTTGTATGGGTATGAATATAGAGAGATTAATTATGTAGCGATAATTTTAATAGAAGAATTTAATGAAGTCATTTAGACTTTACATTTAAAAATTTCATAAAAATTTTGACTTCGAATTCAATTAAAGTGAAATGAAAACCTTAATTGATTGAGTTAAAAGAAATTCAACTTAATTATTTGAATTAACCAAATTCAGCCACATGAAATATTAAGTGAAAAAAAAATAGAATCTAAGTTTAACTCATTTTTTTTATTAATTATTAAAAACTGATTAAGACTACCACCAATCGCTGTCCTCGTCAGTACTGGACTTCGTATTCATTGAAGTGATTACTGATATTGTTCGAATCCTCGTCACCAAGCCAGACAATCATGCCATCATCACAAAAGTTTCAGCTTTTGTTCATTGCTTGATTAAAGTTTCGACCACCTTAGATCTCCACCGTTAATTTAACAACATTACAGAGATTTCTAGTCCATGTGTAACATAAGATTGATAGTGCATGCACCACCACCATGCATAGTTGTTTGACTATAGTGACCTTAGGTTCCCGAAATTTCAACTGTCATTTTAATGATAAACATGAGGTTGAAAAGCTAACAGTTTCCTCAAAATTAACAATTCAGGCTGTCTAGTTCTTTAAAAAAATTCAGATGGTCATTTGTCAATAACAATCATAAGTTCTTCAGACCTTTTTATAATTGTGTTCTTATCAATTTGGTAGGGGATCAACAATCAAAAATGCTATAAAAACTAACGATATGGGACTGGAAGTAAGTGATTCGAAAACAAGAAAGACGAAACTGCTATTAATTATATGTTGCTTCATATTTCGTAGACTCTTTTATATCTCTAGACATATACAGAGAGAGTTTGAGAATTAATCTTAGGTCTGTTATGGCTTAAGATCATATAATGGACGAGAGGTTTAAACGCCTGGATTTGGTTTTAAAGGCATTGTTAAGTATCAAGTTATTTGGTGACTTGTGTCTTTTTTCTTTATTGTGATAAACTCCAGTAATATCTCTAAGGCTTGGGCTCTTAGAGGTTTAATTTTAAAAAAAAAAAAAAACACTTTATTAATAGATTTTTCTTTATTTATTTCATATGTTGTAAATATCCAAATTTTCATATATATGCTTTGGCTATTCTGAAACAGGTAATTCTTACATGGTCACTCATGAGGCCAGCGAAGTCTTTGGATCCACTTGTTATTCATCGCCTCTAGGAACTGATCTGACGAACACCAGCAACAATCTTCAAAAAGTTGACCCACCAACAATAGCAGATACTCTTGTGGTCACAGAAAACACTATGTCTGTGTTTGGTGATGGAAATGATTTATCAGCTTCAGGTGATGCAACTGCAGGCAATCGTGGTAAGCCACATTCTATGGGCGACATTACTGGTGGAGCACCAAATACTCAAGAGGCTTTTGGAAATAAATAGCATGTCTGGTTACACATCGTAGGGCGGCGCTACTCACATTTGTCTCCTTGATTGAAGCATGCATTTTCTTCCTCTTAAATAAATTTAAAGATTGCTGTGATCTAGCTTTCTTATGTTTTGTACCCTTTGGGTAATTGTCGCTTTTGTTATCTCTGTCTTTCCTCCATTAATATAGTAACTCTCCGAGAATTTTCTTTGAGATAGCTTAAAAGAAAATTCCAATTGAAAACAAAATCTGCTTATACGAATGCAAGTTAGGATATCAGTATACATTATACGAGGTTCTGCGTCGGAGTATTTGAGAGAGGATTTCGTGTCCGTTTTATTTTAGTATAAAATCAGCATTCTGGATTTCAATAATTTTTTAAAACAAATAATAATTCGCCTATTTGTATCAAACAGGTCTTTGACTATTATTTAATAAATAATAGATTGTCTGTTTGTTTCTTTAAAGCTGATTAAAAAATTTTTGACTTAACAATTAATTGATAATCTTGAACATGCTTATTTGATAATAATTTTGGAAATATCTTTAAAAATTTTATTTATTTCCTTACCCATATAGAGTTTTTCTTTATTCATTAATTATAATTTTCGATATAAAATTTGCAAATCTTGTGTAAAAGTTGAAAACATTAATATGAAACTTGAAATTTTTACGAAAAAGTTTGAAATATGTTTTGCAAATTTTGTTTTTTAAAAGAAGAGTGAACATAACAAGATGTTAAATTTTAGATGTATATTTTATCCTATGCCCCTTTATTTGTTAGAGCATTAGATGTTCGTAGGGTCCCATGAGATAATGTACGAGGGTCTAACATTGCTAAGTATAGGCCCAAATCCAATTATATAGTAAGCCCAAGATCATCGTTGACCATCAACTTCCCCTATGCTTAAGGGCACGTTGCTCACCTAGACAATTAAATCGTGTACTTAATTTCTTCGTTCTTTTGCTTAGGGAAATTGAAGAAATATATAGTTGGCTATCCAGTGGTTTGCAGCTTATAATCAGCTGATGTATTTTGAAGATATTATCTTGAGCAATTAATATCATTCTCCAAAAATACATATGTATAGACAGCTGAAAGAAAATTAAAACTCAACGTCAATGGTAAGTGCTGGAGAAAAATATTTTTCTGCAAAATACATGTATATAAGGATCATAGAGAAAAATATTAGCATCGAGATTGTAGAAGATCACAATGCGCTCGGTTTTTGCATCTGCTACAGAAAAAGCACAATACCGAGTCTCTCTTGATGATAGACTATTTATCCCTGTTTTTTTCCATCAAGTACGCTGAAGGATGCTACATGTTTTTAGTAAGCACTTTGAGAAGACGTGGGTTACGTGCGTTTTCATGTTTTAAATATTTCTGTGTCTTCGAGCTTTTATTCCCCTATCTATTTCTCGTGCTTCTCTTAAGAGTTATTAAACCCACATTGAATTTTAATTTGTTAAATTTATAAAGTGGATTTTTTTTTTTAATTTCTTAATTTAAAAATATTGAATTTAAGTTCATTCGGTGAACTCTAATTTTATTGTCCCGAAACTAAAGTGGAATGAAATTGATGTCACGTTTGTCAGTCAATATAATATCAACAATTAAGCTATGTCTGGTTGAGAGAATAAAAAGGAAGAGAAAAGGAGAGGAAAGGAGGTGAGAATAGAATGGAGGGTGAAATTGGATTATTATTTTTTTTTGAAACAAGAAATAAGATAGAGTGTGACATTTCATCCAATAAAATAAAATAAAATAAGAAAATATTTTGTTAAATTGAGAGAATTATTTCAATATATATGAAATTATTTTTTAAAAAGATATTATAGAAAAATTATGGATAATCACAATAATATTACATAAAAAATAATATTGCAGTACTTACCATACAAACCAGGCTCATACTAACAGAAAATTTAGCTTCCGCGTTCTCTCCTTTTGTCCAAACAAACCAGCCAAGTAAGGTAATGGTGTCATGTCTTTACCGCCACAAATTGTCAGCAGGCTTCTTGGGTTCTTTAGTAGCATAATCCTTGCGACTACAGCAGCAAAACAAAAAGCAGGACTTGTTCCCATGAAGTTATGAGTTCTGTTATGGGCCCTGTTGTTCGATCGAGTTGGAAAACAACTCTCTAAATTTCATCCTTTTCCGGAATATATAAAGATGAGATAATTATTATCCTCAACCGAAACAGAATTGGGAATAATTAAGCTTACAAACGCGTGTGATCTTGTCTGGATTAGAAGCCCATGCAGATCAATACAAATCTCATAGTATCGTACTGCATATGCCGAGATTGACTCCAAATTGTCACTCCAAGAAATCTGAATAGACATCGCCGGATAATTCTGAATAGGCTTTTCCTTTTTCCTTTAAACCTGCGCAACCCCTGATTTTGATGTTTTTCTTCGACTTATTTTTGTTGTTTTTGCCACTACTTCATTTAGGATTGGGAACAAAAGAAAGAGATGGGTCATGAATAAGATGGATAGTCGGAGTAGAATAAAAAGAAAAGAATAAGAAAACTTTAATGTCATGCAATCAGAAAGAAAAAGAAAAGAATAAGAAAACTTTAATTTGTACACATATAAATTAATAGTAGAAGTAAATGGATCTAACATATCAATTAACCAGACACATAAATCTCGTCTTAGTAGGCTGCACTTTATGTTCAGAAGACTTCCGAATCCTAACTCTTCAATAGTTTTTTTCTTTTTACATTTGTCAATTTGGTCACTAATCTTGCAAAACGACTCGGAGCACATCTTGTTGCAATGCCTTGCCTTCTTTCTCCAGAATATTCTTTTTCATTGTTATTATCTTTTAACTAATCTATATTATATTAGTCCTTATCCTCCTTAGTCATAGCTCTGAAAGTTAACCCTATATTTTTTCTTTCTTGTTAACAAAAGAAAAATAAATAAATTAAATGCTTTAAAAAAATAAGCATAAATTAAGATAGATTTCATAATTAAAGGTGCATACTTTTATGTCAACTTTTTTCTCTTTCTCTCATGACAATTTTGCTTCCTTCTTGCTATATTTAGTGACAAATTTTCTAAAGTTAAGACATTCACATTCTATTTCACTTTTCAAAATCACATTTAAAAATATAAGACTATACAAATTTAAATTAAGTGAATATAACAAAACTTACAAGAACTTAATAAAAGGTCATCGTATCGTCTTCAGTTCTTCATTCCCCTTAATCTCATAATCTGCCTTCTTCAAGTCATTCCTCGTATTATCATTATCATCATGCGTAGGTTTTGGATCAACTCGTTTCCCCTTGTTTTTCATCTACATAATTTACTAACCATTAATTTAATATTTTAACACATCCATAATAAAAATATAAACAATGACATAAATAAAAAATAACAGCACAATAATACTAAGACATTAGCAAACAAAAAGTATAATAAAAATATAAATTTGTGCAACAACATTAATTTCCCTGACATTAAAAACTTAATATTTGAATGAAAAAAAATAATAAATTTGAATGCCAAACTTTTATTAACACAGAATTTAAATTTGAATATAATAAAACATATCATCAACACCAAAAAAATTTTTCCAACATTGCAGAAGGACCTATGTTTGATATACAATTCATATATTGTAATAAAAAAATTAAAGGTTAAATAATGTGTTATTCATATTAGGAATAATCTATTTAATAAATATTAATTTAGATATTAATCCTGGACAGCTCATTCTATTATCTTTATTTCAATTAATATGGTCCATAATGCAAGCACAATACAAGGAAAAGGCGATTTTTTTTTTTAAAAAAAATAATACTCTCCTAGCCTAAGCTTAAAGCAATAATATTAAATAAAAAAGTACAGAACTTTATCAAAAAAATCGCAAAGAGACTCGGATACCTAAGCAAAAGCAAAAACATAAGAATCCCATGCCAAACGGAATGCAAAAAATGCAACAGAAGGCAAAGACAAAAACAAGACAGCAACATAGCAATTAGTAGCAACTAACAACTAGATGCAAAATTAGCAATAGCAAACCAGCAAACACCAGTTCCCAGCAAACAAAAGCAGCAGCAGCAGAAAACAACCGAAATAAGATCACAGTAGTAAACACTAGCAGAAAAAATAGTCCCTAATAACACAGTAGGGCAAAGCCGACCCAACGGTAGTAACAAAAAAAATAACATAACAGTAGTCAAATACAAATGGGTAGAAAAATGAAAGTAGTATTTATCTCAATGTAGCCATAATCAGCAATAAGGAAATCAACATTACTCTTTAATACGACAATACAATAAGGGAAAGGCCACGATAATCAACTAAAAGAAACGATAATAAGAAAAAGGTGATTATTTTAGTAGAATTTTTTTGAAACTTCATTCATTAATTAGTTAATTATTTTTCATTAATAATTCATTAATTGACAACAAACCATGATTAATGAAAAAAAATTATAGAATTATTAATTAACCTACACAATTATTGATGCCCCTTTTAAAAAAAAAACAAGACAAAAGATTTTAAAGAAAACCCACACACTCATTTAATAATTAACTATAATATTTAATTCTACAGGTTACTTAATTACATAGAGACAAAATTCTACAAACATATGAACCAACAGTGGTTACTAAATTATTTTTTAATCCAACATGTTTCATAATCTTTAACTATAAAGACACAAAATTCACCCAAAAAAACTTACATTATTTTTTTTTTAACTAAGATATTTTAATTTTACAAATAAATCAATAAAATAGAATAAAAAATAAATCTCACCTTAATTGATGTTTGGAAATCTTCAGCCAAAAAGACGAGTATTGAATTTGACCGTAGTAATTATGAGAAAAAAGTTTATAAATTACTGAAATTAGGTTATAAAAAGAAATTTGAAATTGAGTAAAAGTCAAAAAAAAAACTGAAAATAACCGTAAAACTTGTTGAGATTGACTAAGAATCAAAAAAAAAACTTGTACAACTGGTAAATTAAAATAATAATTTTAATAATATTTTTAAAATAAGAAAAATTATGGACCATTAATCTCATCCAATGGTCCAAAATTTTAATGTTATCGATACTGAAAATTTTTTATCGGTACTGTAGAAGGACCCTAAATTTCAATATTCATCTTCACTCTCTTTTTGATTGATATTAAAATATCGGTTTGGCTCGTGGGTCCTTTTTTTTTTAATTTTTTTCAATTAAAGAAAATAATTTTGAATTTTTTTAAATAGAATTTTTATTGGACTATAAATAAAATAGGCCCAATAACTTATTAACCATATGTATTATGTCTCTCAAAAGATATAATATATGAATATAAGATCATTATTCATTTAAGATTAAGATTATTAAAATTTATTAAAATGTTTGTAAATTAGTATCAATAACATTTATTTAAACTAAATCTTAATTTAGTATAGTCTATTCAATGTTTTTTATTTGAAGTCTCTATGTCGATGATAAATATAAACCATTCACAATAAAAATAAAATTATAGTTTTATATTATGAAATGTCTGTTTTATAAATAATTGTGAATATTTTTTTTTTTATCTATAACACGTATTATTATGAATATGGACTATAATATATACTTAAATTATATATAAATAAAATAAAATTTATTAAATTAAAAATAATTTATTATATCATATGATTTAAGGGAAAAAATAATAACATAACTCTTGGGCATTTCAAACCGTCTCCCTAAAGGACTACCCACTATTTTGTCCCAATCATGTGTACTTCGCATTGCAATGCGGAGATCTTTGGAAGTGTGTCGCAGAGAAGATTCTGAAAATATGTAAAGCCACTGCGAAGGAGACAAAAGGAGTAATACAGAAAATACAGCTGTCGCCCAAGAATAAAAGAAATCCAATGCACACCGATAACCCATGCAAGTTACGTGGAACAAAATGGCGGCACAGCAACCCCACGAAGAGCGTGCTACTTTTATCATCTGCGACGAACTCAGTTAGTAACGGTTAGAGATTAAAACAATTAGTGGACACATTAGTTGTCATTATCATAAAAACTTGTGGTCCAGATTTATTAGCTCACGAAGCCCAATATTATATGGCAAGTGTACCTGAAACAGGAGGACTTTAACTGCTTTGGCCACCATCAAACAGGCCCTACCAGATAAAATTAAAAAAAAAAAAACCTCTAAAAATATAAGAATTGTAAATACAAATTAATTCACCGGTTTTAGCTACCAATCAATGTACGTGATTCATGGAAACACGTGCCCATGGCCGACTTTTAAATTTTCGACTCTCTCGGAACTCAGGACCGAACCAAATCGAACTTCTCTATTTTTTTACTATGGCCCTAGCCACCAGCCAACCATGTGTCTATATATAAAAATATCCTTTGTAGTGTGAGGTGCATCAACTAAAGTCAAGGATTAGTGTTCTCGAGTTGATTTGAAGCTTTCTGCAATCAAACCTTTTGTTCAGGTATATAACTCTGTTCACGTTATTTCATTTTCGAGTTCTTATGTGAATCACTCATAAATGTATGTATGGATATGATTTTAATTAGTTAGCATTCATTACACCTCTGCGCTTATTTTGTAAAATTAAACTGAGATTAGTATGTGTTTAATAACATTTCTGTTTACATTTCTCTGGTCCGTTTGTTGTCTCCTATTTAATTTAAATATTAGATGAATTCAAGTTATTACGGATTGGAATTCACATAACTTTGAGCTAACATGATTCGCTGAAGCAGCACATCTGGGTTTTCATTTGCCAAGGCATGAAATGCTCCTTTTTCTTTTTTAAACATGATTGGTTTGGTTAGCCTTCTTTGGCTTCTCTTTGGGTTTTTTCCCTTCCTCTTTTCTCATTTTTTTTTTTCTTGGAGCTAACTTAGTAAATATCATGGAGTATATTCTTTTTTTTTTTTTTTTAATTTTAAGTTTGCACATTGATAGACGTTAATTTTTTCAAGAAGACTATATAAGAAAAAAGAGGGGAACTAACTAGATCGAAGCTAATAACTCGCTGATAAATACTTTAATTGTTAATTTAAAATTTCGCATGGCGACTGATGAATAACCATAGTCACGAATTTAACCAAGAATTAGTAAAATCTAAATTCAGGAATGCGTGAGGTCTCGAGACGCTTACAATAACTATTGACTTAAACGTTAGTTAAGATTCTATTTGACATCATATTTTTGGCGCTAACCAGAGGACAGGATTCAGTTTCATGTCTCAATCAGATAAAAATTAGAAGTCTTGTGTGCATAGACTACTACAAAGAAAGATAATTTGGACTAGCAAAGGTTCATAGTTTTATTGTGGATATATAATATCTAAAGCTATCATGGGAAAGATTATTAATTATTGAATTAATTTTCAATCAAAATGTACTTATACTTCAAATCATATACTAATCATAATATTAATATATATCTAATGAGATGAGCTCTAAATAAGTTGAATGTTTATGCACTTTTTTTTTTTTTAAACTCGTTTTTCTTTATTATAAGTTTAGCCTCACAAAAAGAGACATGTATAACTAAGTTCACATCATTTAGTTCTTATTAAATGTATTATATACATAACTTATTATTTTTGTTAATTTTAAACTTTAACTTCTATTTTTTTTTTAAAAAAAAAAGTCTTAAATTAACTAATAGATATCTCTTCTTCTAGAAATTCAGAAGAATTTTAAAATATTGGATAAATATGTTGTAATAGTTCTACATAAAATATTAAAAGAGATTTTATATACATATATATATATATATATATAAAGAGAGAGAGAGAGAGAGAGAGAGAGAGAGAGAGAGAGAGAGAGAGAGAGAGAGAGAGAGAGGATCCTATAACTTAAACAATATGCTTAGTTTCATCCAAGAATAAAGATTGTGTATTAATATACAATTGTAAAGGATTCTTACTCATTCGTGTATATTGAAAATTAAATTTATTTTAACAGAGAATTTTTTTAAAATAAAAATATCGTTGACAGGAAGTTTAAAGAATAACATGGGGTTTGAATATAAAATAAATAAACAAATTGAGATTTTTGGAGTTTATGAAAAATGAGACAATTAATATTATTTTTGGAATTAATACGGGTTTTAAGAAAATTTTTTAATTTTAATATATTTTAAATTAGTAAACAAAAAGAGAATTTTAATAAAATTTTGAAAGGTTAAAAGCAATACAATTGTTTTATGAGATTGAGATGTGTACAATGCACTAGAAATTTAAGCAATTATCATTTAGGGCCAATTTGAAATTACAGTGAATTTAAAATAATTTGTTTTCGCTATATTATAAAAAATCAGTTTAAAGAGAATTAGTTTAATGTAATAAATTTTATATTCAAAAGTGTTGTAAATTTGAAAAGCAGTTTATAAGTGTCCGGAAAATTTTATTGTTAAAATATATAATAATATAAATGACTAAAATAGATATATAATGTTTATATATATATATATATGTAGTATAAAAGAATCAAAATTAATATGCATAACATATTTTTCGAGCATGAATTAAAATCATAATGAAGTCATATCACAATATATGAATAAATTAAATTGATTAGATATTTATAAATTAAATATTAAATTATTAAGATTATACTGACCTTGATGATGGTTGTGCAACAATGGTAACTGAAGTAGGAAAATTTTCAAATAAAAAAGTACGTGTAGAAGAGAACAAATACAATAAACTGTTTAAATACTTAAATTGAATATAAAATTTTATAAAAATAATTTTGGGTTTATATAATACATGTATGGATATATATATATATATATTATAGGTATAAGTAAAAAAATAAATTTTTAAAATTAAATTTTGAAAAAAAAGTAAAGAATTACTTCTGTTGTGAGATAACAAAATTTAGATAAAAACAATTTAAAAAAATTTATCAAAAAATTAAAAATTAATTTTAACAACGAAAAATCACTTTTAATAAATATAACAATAATTTTAAATGGGCTCTTAGTCAACCAAAGTTGATTGATTTACAATTGGCTAGAAAATATCAAAAATCTCATACAACGACAATAATTTTCTGAAGTTATCATTTAATTACATGTTATAATTGGATGTTCTTGTAACTTTCTTTTTCCTTTTGTTTTAGGTCCTTACACATGTATGAAATAATGCATAAGTAAATTATTTAAAATTTAAAAATTAATAAATATTTTTTTTAAGAATTTGAGTGATTTTGTGATACTTAAAAAAAAGTAGTAGTTACTTAAAACATTTTACTGAAATATGAGATTAATTGTACATTAATTTTAAAATTAATCAATCATAAAAACAATATTTACAATAAAAAGAAATATAATATATGTATAATAATTTTATTAAATGATGTTATTATTTTATCCTACCTAAGATTTGCTTAGCACAGTACGTGTTTGAACAAATTACCCGTGTTCTATTATAGAAATCCTCAAATATATATGTTTTTAATTAAAAAAATACTAATCTATTGCATGTTAAGTTTTTTGTATTGATTTATTTTTTTTATCATTCCTAAAAAGGGGCAAAAAGAAAATTTAAAATGTGAAGTTAAATGTAGGTCAACATAGTTAGTAGTTAATGGAAAAGTTAATGGGGATTTGTTTATAAGATATGACAAATTATACACTTAAAACGGAAATATGAAAAAACAAAGGAAAGAAATGATAAAATTAAACCGACCAAGTAGCTAGTAACATTGTATCTGAAACCAAATTTAATCCAACGAAAATTAAATGATAGTTTGTTTCTGATCTTGTCCATAAATAAATGGCAATGTACAGGCAGGAGATTGATCGTCCTACCTAGCTGGGCGAAGAAGAAAGCATGGGCAACTGTTGCTGTGCAGATAAACATTCACGGCCACAAACAACTGAGTCGGAGACACGGTCAGGTGATGGTGATAGAAGGCCACACGGTGGTCTTGTGCGTACCCCTGGTTATCCGGATGTCATGGGACAGTCAGTCCCTCAAGGTCAACAATTCAATTCAGGACGAGATGGATCTTCTACAAGTACTACAGTTAACCATTCCCAAGCCTTCGGAAATTATCAGCAATATTAATTAGGGTTCCACCAAGACTCATGAGAACATCTCTAACAATTATACATGCAGACATGAAGGCAGAAGTATGAAAAATGCTCCTTGTACTTTTTGGTGTATTCTTGCTGGGTTTTTGTTTCGTTTTGAATCTTTTGAAAGTTTTTAAGGGAAGATTTTTTTTTCTCTTTTTTGCGTGTAGTTTTCATCACATTCGGCATAAGTCTTTTTTAATTTGAGCCATTTAATTAGTAATAATTTAATGATTTAAGAATTACATCATCATATATTTGTATATATAAAGAAAATTCAACAGGGGCTGCAATTCCATGTCTCCTGTATTTGGAGTCTAGAATATGTTTTAGTTTGATATATCAATTATCGATCACCAACAGAGATGGCTCTACTGCAGAATTATGGTGATTGCGAAACAATTAACTTACAGATAATGAGGTTATAAATGTTTGACTAAGTCCAGGTTTTGAATATAGTTTACAGTATTAATTATTTACATCATCCTATATACAAAGATTTTTTTCTTATAATAAATGCGTTGAAATTCACAATTTTTATATTTTAACAACTCTCTGTTAGGTATAAAGAATTATATAATTAATGTACTAACATTTACAATTTTGTTATTACTTTTTAGTAACTCTGAGTTCATTATACAATTTTTTTTAAATGTGAATATCTGCATCTAAAAATTCTTATTTGACATTCAAGTTTTACTTAATATGTTTTATTTTTCTAAAACTAATATGTGGAATGAAATGCATCCTAAATGTAAGAGAAATTTACATATATACACACACACTTACCGTGTAGAGCAGCGTTGATATATACTAATAAAAGGACATAGCTTTTCTGTCCTCTACTTCCAGCATCAATTCATTTTCATTAATCGTACAAAAATGTTAGCCATCATCGGTCTTCCGTTGTCGAAACAAAGCAGACAAGTAAAGTTGTGTCGTATTTTCACCGCGTTGGACGTCCAGAAAACTTGGATTCTTTGCCAACATCATTTGAGCAATTTCGGTGTTACAAACTACAACAGCCAAACAAAAGGCAGTATTCCCGTTTGAACCCTGCAGCGTCAAGCCTTTAGGTCCATCAATTGTATAATCTCAGCGGTAAAAGCGATTTGTCTGACCCATGCTACCACAAGAACAACAGTTTGGGAGCCATGTGTGATGACAGCACATCGCATGTCAGTAGTATATATTATTAGTTGCTTAACAAATACTTAGCTTCCTTCACCTCAACTCTTAATGCGGCCTCATAAAGATATACTAATTTTTTGTAGTATGATTCTTTGTCTTCAAGGAGTAAAAAAAAATACTAAATATATAGTATTATTGTAGACAAATATATGTATAACAGGTAAAAGGTAAATGCTAAATAAGTAATGCTAAACATCTCAAAATTTATTTTAAAAATGTATTTTAAATGAGTTAGCATTTATTCCTTAGATAATAAGTTTTATCTAATGAATAAATGCTAGCTCATTCCCATCTACATAATTTGTGCGTGTCTGAAAGAAAGCAGAGCTTACCATTAATTAAGCAGATAGGGGGAAGGCTTCATGGTCGAAGGGCAGATTCCATTCTGGTCAATATTAATTGGCTCTCCAGTTTCGAAGATTTGTTTGGAATCAACTATTCCTTGCATGTCGACTCTCTGCTCATCGGCTGTTAGTGTGCCACCAGAGACATTTGCTGTCGCCTTCGGTCCTGAATGATTGTTATTGTTTCCTTCGGTTACTTAATGAACTCCGAGAGTCTAATCCTGCAATACAATGCAGTGGACAGTACTGCATTATATGCTGATTTCTTGATTGTTCGTTTTCTTGTCGTGACTCTTCTTGGTCCTGGTGGAGCCTGATTGGAAGTGTTCGTTTTACATATATGTAGTATATTAAGTTTTCAGATTCTTTAAAAAATTTATCTTAAATCTTTCGTTGTGTAGGATATCAATGAAGACATGGAACATGTTCAACAATATAAGATAATGATTTCTTATTTGTGACTGAGCTATTTCATTTCCACAGTTATCTCGCATGCGCAGTTAAAGAAATTCAAACCTCGTAAAAGTTTCCAATAAATAATATAATTAAAGTATATCATGTTGTTTTAAACTACTATGCTAGTGGATAAATTCATTGGATTATAAATTAGTGCACAGATCTAAACCAATTGCAGTCTTATCTGCTTTCACACAAATTTCGGAAGAATTCAATCAACTTACCATCGGTAATTAAGGTATCAGAATCCACCACTATTTGATTCGATCCTTCGTGATTGCTCGATTATACATTAATTCATAAATGGAAGTAACAGTAAAGAATCTAACATATTTTCATCTCAAAATTCTATCATTTGAGCTTAAGTTGAGGAAATCTTGTATGCAGTTCTTTTTTGTTAGTAACATTTTTGAAGGGGTGCTACCATCTTTTAGTTCAATTAGTAAAATTTTGTAATGCTACTCATTGTAAATAGATCAAAAACTAATATATTCATCAAAATTTTTTAATGGGTTAGAATCTTTTAACATAAATTTTTTACTTAAAATGATAATGCAATTTCTTAGCCATAAATGTTATAATTGTAGGTCCAAAATATTATCATCTCTTATTTCTAATTAATAAGTTAAAATATTTTACTTTAGATTTTTAACTTAAATAATAACAAAATTCTTAATCATGGTTTTTAATTACAAATATAAATATTTGAAAGTTATGTATCTACTCCCAAATATTTTGAAAGAAAATATGTCTTTAAATTGATGTATCAATTTATATAACCTTTATTGGAAAAAAAAATAGAGAAGCCAAACAGCTATAATATTATCAATAATTCTGAATTAGGACAAGAAGCTGTCCTTTGTTAATATTATCATCGTTTGCATTATAGCTTCAACCTGGCATTCTCTCCTTAGCCTCGTGCATCATAACAGATTTATCATGTAAAAAACTACTGATCAATTGAGAATGAGATTTTTCTAATTTGAAAATTTTATTACCGGCAAACAATTAACGCAAAGCAAAGCAAACAAAACCCTAATAAGATATAAATTTTTTATACAAAATTATTAATGTTTAAATTATTTCTTAAAAATAATAAAAAAGTGGATTTCAAATCCTGATATAATGAATTTTAACCGACAGCAATAAAAAGAATAGGTTGTTTTAGTCTTCTCCTCAAGACAAAAAATGTACGGTAGACCTATTTGGAATCAGAAACTCCCCAAGCCAATCCTAGCTATGTGAAGACAACTGATATTTTAAAAACAAATGAGCTTAATTTCATTCGGTCTATTGATCTGAAAATGCTTTTTGATTGCTGCGGGCAAGCGTACGACTTCTCAATGCACGAAGCTAGTAACTTCTAGTCACAAATGTTCGTTCACTTCTACTAACAGATGGTTAATTTCTAGATTAAGCCGCCGAGTCGTCAAAATAAACCATAATTATAGCATCTACGTTTAACATGCATTAATATCGTCCACATGCAAGAGGGTTGCATGCATCGTCCAACTATCTATCATATAATAATGTTCATTCTTAATTTAATATTCAATTCAAGACAACTTTGCAGAATCCATGTGATTATGCATCGCTGGAGCCAATTGGCAACAACAGACAAACCCTCTGTCCTTAAAAAATTTCTTGGATAAGATTTTTATGGACACTTAATTTTGTGCATAATAACTGAACATAAATCATAATCCCATATATATACATATTCAGCTACTCAATTTGTGTTAATTACACCGAAAGTCCAAACTATTTATTGTGAAAATATATATTCGGAAACAATCCTACCAAGGGGTCTATGATATTCAAGTACCATAACTCTATGCCGAGCGCTATGCATGCGTTGATTGAGGAATCGAAAAATCACATGGTGTAGTCTTGTTTTTTGTAATCGGACAAATTTGTTCTAAGGAAGCGGCTACCGGTAATTTTGCAAAAATGGCACATGGGTGCAGCGGACCGGACAATTCACATGTTGCGGTTTTGTTTTACTTATAACTCAAGGACAACTAATTCACATTTAAAATTAAACAAAGACATAAAGGCTGGTGATCCGTTGGTTATCCAAACTAAAATTGACTCCTTGTTTATCGTATATGTCTTAAATTAAATAGCAGTTCCTTCTATACATTAAATCTAGTGCCAGTCGTGTCCAGTTCTTTCGTAATTTAATGGTTTTAGATAAGTCGGTGAAAGCAAAATTGGAGCAAAGCAACAGAAAACACAAACTAAAGTACATAAGGTTTTATAAGCATGCTTAAGATTAACGTGGAATTCATTGACCCTGATGGTTTAAGCTGTCTTAACTTTGGTAGCATGAAAGTACACTTCAGCAAGTAGCTGCTGCTTAATTGTTCTGTGCTAATGTTGAAAGCAATGATAGGAAAATTTGTGTCCCAATTCACTTCCTGAGTTAACCCAAATTATGTAGGAGAAGCGCTAGCTAACGTAACATACAAATTAAGGACGAGTCAATCAACCAAATATTCTAGTCTTTTGAGTTTGGTTCTCAGTTCAACGTTGGAAAATTGTGACTCAATATAATTGTCAAAACAATTTGTTCCATAATAATTTTAAAAATATTGTATAAGAATATAAATACATTCCCAAATTTTCAACTATGTTACATTTATATGTTTATTTATGACGGTATAACTATATTAAATCACTAATTTACTTCCTAATAGAAAAAAAAATTCAAAAAAATTTCCAACTATACAAATGTTACACTAACTATACAGATTTTATTGATGAAGTTTATTAATTTTCAGCTATATAAAAATTTCTTTGCTATTTATAAGTGTGAAATTGTAAAGTTCACTTTTGGTGAATAGTACTGTATAGAAGAACAGTATTGTATAAATGAACAGTACCATACCGTATAAGAGTATCGAAATACACCGAAAATGCAGCTATTCTTTTTTTGACTTTCTTTACTAATGAGGTTCGTATTAGGTGGAAAAAATTTGAATTTAAGTAGTGGTTGGTAGGTGGAGAAATTTGTGAAGTAAATTGTGGAATGTGTGTGAAAAAATAAGAGAAGGAAACGACTATAAATACCTCACCCCTTTCACCATTCCATTCATCTCAAAATCATTTTTTGAGAGTTTCTACAAAAAGAGAAAAATTAGTTTTTTCTTTATATTGTATTCTTTACTTAGAGTTATTTCTCCTATTTCGAAAAAAAGTGTGAAATACTTCTATTTAGAGAGTTGTTCTTTTCTTATTATTAGAGAGAAAGAGAGTTGTAATTCCTACTTTAAAATAGTGAAATACTCCTATACTTGCCCGTGGTTTTTACCTTAATTTGTTTAAAAGTTTTTCACGTAAAATATTTGTGTCGATTTATTTTGCTATTTTATTTTATTATGGACGGTTATACCTCCTACTTATTATTGTTATTTTGATGGATGGTTATACCTCCTACTTATTTATTACTTTATGGTAATGAATGGTTATACCTCCTACATAACGTTTATTTTCATTATTTTCTCAATTTCATTGTAATTGCGTGTTTTGCTTCGACTTCTAATTTCTTAACAATAAGAATATAATATATTAAATTATCAATTTAAAAAATTAATTATAAATTATTTTAAATTAATACCTTGGCACTTAAGAATGACATTGAATGTATGCGTTGTCAATATTTCTCATAAAATTTTTATCTCATTCTCTATCTCTGTGTGAAAATGTTGTAAACTGTATACCTAAGTTTTCAAAAATAGTATAAAAATCTCCTTAATGTATACGATTACTTTTAACCCACAACTAAAATAAAATATCAGTTGTATATATTACAACATTATTTTAACGCAGACTTATGAAGAGGAACATATAATGCAGTATAGTTTTCTTTTTTTGCCTGTTGAAAATAGAGTGATGAGAACAAACATTACTTTCCTTCAATATTACTTTGATATATATGTATATATATATATTCGTCTGGATATCTATGCTTTCTGAAATTCTGAATTTGGTGCGATTCCTTGCTAATTTATACGACATTAGCATTTCAATGTATATAATATGCTAATCATAGAAATAATAATTGTGATTAAAAATTAATAAAGATGACATGTATAATACGTTTGCTATCTTTTAGCATAGTGAAAAATAATACAATATTGTTTCATAATATGTTATTGCATATATTAACTAATCTTACTTACCATTAACTATAATAGTTTATAGAAACATGTTCAACAGTGTAAATATGTAAGCAATATTTTTAGTCGCATAAGAATTGTATCATGCAGGGGCTGAATTACACTGGGCCCTAGAGCCCTGGCTCCCTAAACACTATAAAAGTTTTTAAATATGTAATATTTAGTTACGTATATATAATAATCTTTTATATTTTGACATTTGCAACTTTGAAAAATGATCATTAATAATTTGACATTGTTGAGTATAAAGTTGTATACCCTTGGTAATATTAAGTAATACCGTTTAAAATTGAATAATTTTTAATAATATAAAGTTATATGTCATTAATAATATATTACATAATGCCGTTAAATTTGAATAATAAACACAAATCTACTTTTAAAGTATTGAAAAGAATATTATTTGTTTGTAATACTAATATTAAATTATTTAGAGTTGTACCGACAATCGACATAATTATTTTTATATCACACTCATATGTACTCATAGTGTGAGAGATTTCTGTCTCTCGTTATCAGGGATAATTACCCACATTGGGAGGGAGAGATTTCTACCCCTATTATAGAAGATAATTACCCTTATTATGAGGGAGAGGAGAGCTGCCCATAAATCAGTGGGAAAGTTCTAGCAGATCCTCTCAGACCTTTAACTTGCGCGTTCAGAGAGTTCCCACCATCCAACCATTATTAGGCGAGCTTAAAAAGCTTGGTCAGCCAGGACTTAGTTTAGGCATGGTTACGAAAAAATGGGCCACGCTAAGCCCACTTGTGTAATGGAAATGTCGGGCCCACCTCTTATGTTTGGGGTATACTCGAGTCCCACCAACAAGCCCAAATATTAAAATGGTTTAACTTTATTTGTATCCTAATCCTAACAGATTAGGATAGTATTTAGTTGATGCTAACATTTTAGTCCTCAATATTTGGGACTAAAGTACTAAATTGAAGCATATATTTCCTAAGTTATTATTTTGGTAAACTTTAGTAGAGATGGAAATAATATTATCCATTGAAAATATATATATAATCTTAATTAAAATTTCTCAATTTATATAAATTAATAAACCTTAAAATTTAAATTCTCAATTCTACTATAAACCCTATTTAAGATTAAGCGATATTTGAAATTAGGCATAATTCCACAAAAAATTCAAAAAAAAAAAATAAAAAGAAAATCGCATGCTAAATCTATAGAAATGAAGAAAAAAAAAAATTCATAGCCCTTCCCCATAAATGGCTAGATTTTAAATTTAATTATATAATTTTAGCTAAATTTCTAATAAAATTTTTGATAGTAAAAAATGTGATTGTGCATAAAGTTTTAAGTTTTCAACTCCACAACAGTAATGCTTGACTTTTCTTAATTCACCTCTCAGACACAAACATATTCAGTCAATTTGTATACACAGAGGAAGCCAAGTGTTACATCAACGAAGTAAATCATACTCTTAGAAGATAAGAAATTAAAATAAATAGGCCAGGATTTGACCAAACTTTTCACAAGGGAAAATAAAAAATATCTTATTGGTTAACATCTCCTCTTTTACTTGATCAGACAAACTCTTACTCTTTGGAGGAGCAAATTAATAAAAGAGAGAGTGTCCGCACCGCCTGCTTTTAAACTTTAACATTATTATTCCAGTTAGGCAAAATAGTTACTTTTAGGATAACTGCAAACTGTCTCCTAACCGTTTTATTGACTTTGGACTAGTGGCAGCAAAGCGACGGCAACGGCGCGGATGATGATCTCTAAATAAATTACTATAGACATAATTGGAATCTCAAAATTTTGATTTACTGAATGGTATAATATTTTCAAGAAATAACCCACGGAAGGAGGGTAATAAAAGTGAAGAAAACGATGTCTGCCTCCGGCGTAGCGTGCATTTAACCAAAAATCACCTGTCAAGCGGTAATCCTATAAAAGTAGCACGCTTTTTTTTTTTTCGAGTTGCACGTGATTTTGGCTCACGTAACTTGGAGCTTTTTGCATGGATTGTAGCACGCTTTTTTTTTTTTTTTTTTTTTTTTTTTTGGAGTTGCACGTGATTTCGGCTCACGTAACTTTGACATGGGTTATCGGTGTGGACTGTGGATTTTGTATCAATTTATGGGCCACAGCTACAGCTGCATATTCTACGCCTCCATTGTCTCCTCTGCGTTTGGAATTATCTGACAAAAAGTTCAATTTCCTAAACAAATTCGCCGCATTGCAATGATCAAAGGGCCTTCTTAGACAAAGGTAGCGATATATCTAATAATATTTAATTACATTCGTCGCGCATATATCGCTATATTATCCGATTGATCACCTTAATTGGGACAATTCATTCATTTATATTATGAACGCTGGCTCTTAGAATCTGCGTATGATTATAAACAAGAGGAATTAAACAAAGAAAGGAAGGGACTTACAGAACCAAGGATAACGAGGCGGAAGGCGACAACAAAAGATAAAAGATAACATGTGCGCGGTTGTCTTTTATCTTTTGCTGTCGCCTCCCGCCCTCGTTATCCATGGTTCTGTAAGTCATCTCTCTCTCCCTCTCTTTCTATATATATATGGAGAGAATGTCTTTGGAACCAGCTAGCTGATCAACCGAAACCCTTCTGCAATCAAAGCTTTTCTTCAGGTACTAATTTCTGCCTCGCTTATTTAATTATCAAGTTCTACTAAATTATAAATAGTACTAAATATATCACTCTTTTAGTTCCGTTTATATGTCTATTCACGTATGTGTTTGATTTTAATTAGTTAGCATTTGCGACACTCTACATATATTTGTAAAATTAACTGAAATTAGTATGTCTCTAGCAACATTTTTGTTTTATATATATATATATATATATATATACACATTTACTTAAATAATTCTAATTTATTATTCATTTGGAATTCATGTAACTTAAAGTTAACTTAATAAGTATCTTGGAGTATGTTATATATATTCATGAAGTTAACCAAAAAAATAAGCAAATTTTATTCAATAATACGTGAGGTCGCGAGACGTTTACAGTACCTACCTATTGACTTTAGAGTTTTTAATGTCAGCTAAGATTCTATTTGAATCATGTTTTAAATTATGGAATGCTAAAATATTTTGATTGAATGGTAATAGATATACAATTTATATTCCTATACAAATGTTAAAATATTTTTTTAAATTATTGAATGCTCTTGTTATTCGCATCCTATTTAAGATTTTTTAGAATAACAACAACTGGATATTTATTATAAAAATTACTAGTGTTTTATTATAGAGATCCTCAAATACACATGTTCTTAATTAAAAAAATCTAATTTGTAACATTTTATCAAACAAGTATTTTGTATTCATTTATTTTTTTGATTATTTCTAACAATCGTCAAAATTAAAATTTAAAATGTAAACTTGAGTTAAATATATAGCTGATCAATTAATATTGTTAGTAGTTATTTAATGGAAAATTAAGTTAATAAGGCCTGGAATTGTTTATAAGATATGATAAATAATTATACCCTTAAACGGAAATATGAAAAAAGAAATGATAAAATTAAACCGACGAAGTAGTAACATTGCACTTGCACATGAAATAAAATTTAATTTTGAACAAAAATTAAATGATAGTTAATTTGTTTCTCTTGTCCATAAATAAATGGCATTGCGCAGGCGGGAGATCGATCTTCCTAGCTAGCTAGGTGAAGAAGAAAGCATGGGCAACTGTTGCTGTGCAGATAAACATTCACGGCCACCAACAACTGAGTCGGAGAGACGGTCGGGTGATGGTGATAGAAGGCCACACGGCAGTCTTGTGCGTACTCCTGGCTATCCGGATGTCATGGGACAGTCAGTCCCACAAGGTCAACAATTCAATGCAGGAAGGGACGGATCTTCTACAACTACTACAGTTAACCATTCCCAAGCCTTCGGGAATTATCAACAATATTATTAATTAACATTTCTAATAATTAACTATACGTGCAGACAAGAAGGCAGACGAATATGAAAAATGCGACTTGTACTTTTCGGTTTTTTCTCCCTGGGGTTTTGTTTCGTTTTGAATCATTTGCAAGCTTTAAGGGAAGTTTTATTTTATTGTTTTTGGCTGTAGTTTCCATCACATTCGACATAACTCTTTTTTAATTTGACCCATTGAAGTAATATTTTAATGATTTAAAATTGCATCACCATATATTTATATATGCAAAGAAAAATAAACAGGGGCTGCAATTCCACGTCTCCTATATTTGGAGTCTAGCTAGAATATTTTTTGGTCCGATATATAAATTATCACCAACACAGATGGCTCTACTATGCGAAACAACTGAATTACAGGTGATGAGGTTACAAATGTTTCACTAAGTCCCGGTTTTGAATATAGTTTACCGTATTAATTATTCACATCATACTATACAGGGAAAATGACAATTTCCCCCCTCTTAAACTTTCACTTACTTCATCTCTCCTTATTAGATTAAAATATATAAAAACCCCCTACCGTTGGTTATTTAATAGGAAAAAAAATAACATTCTAAGGGTAAAGTGGATTTTTTCTAAGTAGGAGACGAAAGTACAGATTTCTGATATGAAATATTAAATGTTTACTTATTATAATAATTAAATAAAAAGTAAAAGAAACCTATATCTAAAATGTTTTCTCCCTCTGTTAGGCCTCTCACTTCTTTCTCTCAACCACTACCACGCCTGCCACCACCATCATCCGACGTCACCACAAACATTTACCTTACCTTTCCCAAAACTATTAACATACCTCATTGAAGGAGATTTTTCGATTGTGCCCAGCCATGTATAGTTGTAGATCCAGCGGGATCCGCAGAAGAAGATCTAGCGCTCGAAGTTTTGATTTAGAAACTATCATTCGGTTGAAGACGAATTTTGGAGGAGTATCGTTGCCTTTGAAGTTAACAACCGTAACCTGCTATCATTTCTTCTTTTTTTTTTTTTTTAAAAAAATATCTTGTTTGCTATTTGCTCTATTGCAGAAATATAAGCAGTGATACTGGCTTTGAAAAATTTTTGTTGAGAAAATAATAGAGATTTTATTGTCAACAGTATTATGGGTGTATTTGTGATTGTGATTTTGGTGGTGATCATCAATTGGATTAAATATGAAAGTGACTTTGAAGTGAGATGGTGGAATACGTATATGAGCTTAGGCTTGATTGAGAGAGTGAATTTGAAATTGTGATGAAGAATAATATGGATATTGATTTATTTTAACGAGGAATATGGAATTGAATCTAGAATTGAAAACTACGATAACATGGTTGATCTCCTTGGTTGTGCTGCGTTGCTTTGGGTGGATTGTTCTGTTGTTTGTTATTGTTGCCGCTTGTGTCCTGAGGTGTTTCCAGCTTAGATGCTGGTTAGTGCTGCTTGATGTTGTTGCTGCTGCTGTTATTTCTGCTTGTTACTGATGCTTGGTGCTGCTGTTGTTCCTGCTTGCTGTTGCTACTGCTTATTATTGCTGCTCGCCGTTGGTGTTAGTGGTTTCCTGCTACTGCTCGCTGTTGCTGCTGGTGGTTTCTTGGGTGCTGCTGCCCATTGCTGATACTTGGTGCGGCTGCTGCTGATGTCGTGAGGTGCTACTGGTGGTTTCCTAAGCTGCTGCTGCTGCCTATTGCTTGGATGGAATTCTTAGAGCCTTTAACTTAGCACTTTACAATGCGTAAAAAACTGGATGAAATTCCAGCCAGCTTGTAAAATAGATATATTGAGAGAAAAAAATTATAAGAAAGAGGAAATATCAAATAATAAAAAATTATTAACAAATTAATTATAATAATAATTTTTTTAGCCTATATTATATATTTATTTTTAATGACATTGCTATAGTAATACAAAATTATGATTGAAAATCTTTTGGATTTATTTGTTATATATATCATTGGCACTTTAGGAATATTGCATACTTATTTTTCTATTCTGACTTTGGCAAAGTTTAAATATTATTTTACTACGGGAAAACAGCCGATTTCCCCCATGGTTTTGTCCAATTACCCATTACCTCTCATTTTTTTAAAAAATTATTCGTTACATCCTACCGTTAGCTAAGTTAACATAGAATAAGGGCAAAATGGTATTTGAACAATTAAATCATTTAAAATTCTAAAAATCTCTCACATGTGATCAGAGCTTTCTTTTGGGGTCAATGGATAATCAAACCAAATCTCGAGGAAAAAAATATTGGAGTCCAAGGTTTGTGTTTCCATTTGACGTTTCGTTCCCTTCGTCTTCCTAACTGCAATTGGGCGCTCTAAACAACCAAACTGAAACACTAGTTAAACCTAGAAAAGTGAAGCAAGTTGTCGCATTTTGTATCTGAAAATATTTATTACAAAAACCACACCAAATTATCGAGTTGGTGGGCGAAAAAAGGCTTACTCAAGTGAAGAGCAAAGCTAAAGCAAAAAGTCCTTAGTCGTGGATCATTTTAAACAAAGGATAAGAAAGGGACGAGTTATTAACCATGTAAGTTTCTTTGAAAATATAGTGTTGTAACTATGATATGGATATTTGACAATGTAATGGTTATTTGATGACTTATTTGGGATTGGTTGTTGTGGACAAAGATAACATTGGTTTCGGTGGATGTTATTTATGTAGTGTTATATTTTATTGTTACTTTTTTATGACTATTTGTGGGAGATTTGGTTTGAAACATAGTAGGTTAGGGTTGTTTGGGTTATGAATGCAATGGGTCGAGTTGTTATGAAAAATGGGTTTTTGCATGTAGAAAGTGTTTCAAGATTTTCTCCCCATTAAATGGGTTTTTGTTCTGGATTTATTTGACATGTTTAAAGTGAGTTTTGAAAATAGGTATTTGCATAGGTACAATGGTTTAAGGTTTGTGTTATACTTATATTGTTAGAATAGTTTGCATGGTTATTTGTTTGGATGTTGGCAAAATAGTTTATGTTTACTATTGTAGTTATGTTGTTAATAGACTTTGCATGGATACTTGTTTGGATTTTGTAGAGTAGTTTTATATGTAGGTTATGCTTAGCTTGACTAATGTGTTTCATGTAGGTTTTTGAGGGTATTTGCACGAGTTTGATAGGGTATTTGTAAGCAGGATGTGTAAACTGTTAAGTGGTCTATATGCTGTTAATATTGTCAAATGGTGTGTTGCGTTTGATTGAGATGGTAGTAAATACTATGTTATCATATGCACAACGCTAAAGATGTACTGCTCATGTCATTTATTTTACTAAATTGAAAGTAGGCGTGAGTAGACTCCAAACATTATGTTATGTGTTTGTACATTACCCACTGTTGTTCACGTCATTTATTTTGCCGAGCTCAAAATGGTTAAGCTTGAAAATATTCTCATGTGTTAGTACTTTAACTGTTATTGTTCATTTGCATTTGTTGGACAAATTCAGAATGGTTAGAATTGGACTAATAATAATTGCTTTTTGTTTGGTGATCTATGAACATGGTGAACAAAGACGAAGTAATTTACTTGACAGTAGTTTTCTGTGGGAAAGAAGTTGATTTTGGGTTGGCTGAACTAGATACACTGAGCTTGGTTGCTGTTATAAATAATACATAATAGCTTGTACACAAATGACATAAGCACGCTAATGAAAACTTTAAGGTTACAACAATCATCCTATGGTTAAAATAGAGGAGGGAAATAAAGACAGACTTTGAGTTAATTGATATTGTAAGAACAGTGAACGCAATGGGTATTGAGACATTACGGCTTGAATTGGACTTATTACCAGAAAGTAGTCCATTACCATCTAAAGCACAATAAAGCATTGAAGTCAACAGTCCCCTTCATGAGGAACCAATATCCCAATTGACTCAAATGCACACACAGCCTTTAACCACTGTTGATCCAGTTACTATCTTAAACACACAGAATATAGATGTAGCACTTAGTGCCAGCTTATAAAAATCTCTAAGAATTCTGCTATCAACAACACTTAGGAATAAGTTGATGAATTTAGGAAAGAGATTGATTGATTCAGTGCATAAAGTGTTAGCAGCATATGAATATTGTCGCCAATATAATGCAGAAGTAGTGAAGACTCATATGGATGAAAATCATAGGCCAGTAGAGGAAGAACTTTCTAAGCCAGCAGGTAAAGTTGGTGGCTCAAGTGATCAAGAATGTAAAGAAGTCTTGAGTGAAGACTCTATTAATTGGACTGATGATGACATAGAGGATATTATGGACTCTGACCTTGAGGAAGAAGTTGCTACAATAGTCAGTGGTGCTTCTGAGGATGAGGCTGATGGGTTGTTAAATTATAATAGCACTAGTGATGATGGTACTGGTCCAATGCCAAATAGTGATGATGAAGAAATGTTTAATCCTATTGCTAATATGGCTAGAGATATCATAGGCAGGTTGTTCTATCAAAATAGTGATAAGGCCATTAGTTTGTATGTTGGACAAACCTTTACTTCAACTAATGAGTTTAAGAGTGTGTTGAGAGACTATGTTATTCAAGAGTGTTTTTACTAGAATAGGTTGAAGAATGAAAGGGTTAGGGTTATAGCTATATGTGAAACAAAAAGCAATCCTTGAAGGATTTATGCCTCATTATTAGTTGATGGGGTATCTTTTATAATTACACGTAAATTAGGTGTGCATAATTGCTTTGGTGTATTGAAAAATCCTGAGGTCACTAGTTCATGGGTGGCTAAGAAACTATATTAGGATATCAGAAGTAATCCAGATATAGGAACAGCTAATATGACAGATCTACTTAGCACAAGATTTGGAACTGCTATTACCAAGAAAAGGCTGTACAAAGGAAAAAAGAAAGTACTTAATATCGCTGAAGCATACTCCAAGTTATCCTACAAGCTATTACAAGATTATAATCATCTCGTGTTGTCAAGAAACAAAGGTGTAACTGTCAAAATTCAACAAGACACAGTAATAACATAACATTATTTCAAAAGGATTTTCATGAGCTATAATGTACTTCAAAAAGAGTTTGTAGAAAGTTGTATAAGGGTAATTGGAGTTGATGGTTGCCACCTGAAGTCTGCATTTGGTGGGATACTATTGTCTGCAGTGGCAATAGATGCCAACAATGGTATTTTTCCATTGGTGTTTACATCTATAAGTCTGAAAATAGGGAAAGCTGGTGTTGGTTTTTTAGAGTTCTAAAAGAGCATATGGTTTTAAGGATAAAATGGCATTGACTATCATGTTCGATAGACAGAAAGGGCTCATAGCCGCATGTATTGCAAAATTTTCAGAGGCAGAGATCAGACATTGTGCCAAACATGTGTATGCAAATTTTCAGAAGAAATTTTCTGGGAAAATTTTGAGGCAGAAATTCTAGAAGGCTGTAAAGGTTACAAATCAACTTGACTTCAACATCACTATGAAGTCAATCAAAGGTGATGATAAGCTACACATAAATAGTTAATGGATAGTGATCCAAGCACTTGGAGTTGCCACACATTTGACACATTATTTAAATCACATATTGCTACAAACAATATATTAGAGTTATGAAATAAAATGTTGAATGATTATAGAAGGAAGAAAGCTAGTAATTAACTTGCTGGAGTTTATCCGACTAAGGATAATGAAGAAACTTATTAGAAGAAGGGAAAAGGCTGTTGAGTGGGAATAGTGCCACCAAGGGTACGAGTAAAACTTAGCAAGATTGTGAAGACAACAAGGAAATCAGTTGTAATCAAGACTTGTACAACTGAATTTGAGGTCATAGATCTTGAGATTGATAGGGAGAGGCACTATGTTGTCGATCTTCAGCAAGTTTATTGTGAATGTGGAGGTTGACAGGTAAGTGGCATCCCATGCAGTCATGCCTTGGCTTGCATCATACAATGCAGTGCTGATCCTGCAAAGTATGTGGATAGAAGTCTTCAGTAGGAACAATATTTGATAACCTATTCATACACCATTCGACCATTACCAGATAAGGCAAATTGGCCAAAATGTAATATGGCTGAACTGCAACCTCTTGCCAGAAAAGTTCAAGTTGACAGACCTAAATTGAATAGAACAAAAGAAGTAAATGAAAAAGCACCAGAAGTTATGAGCTATACTTTTAGATGTGGATATTGCAAAGATATGGGTCATAATAAAATAGGCTGTCCAATAAGAAAGGTAAAACATTTAAGTGGCATAAAATATAGTTTGTTTTTATTTTGAAATATATGCTGACCATTTAAATACTTAATGCAGGATATGCTTGCTGAATCCACCAGGGATGCTACTTTTACATCTCATACAGACCCTAAAAAAGGTATATCCATGCTTTAAGGTGTTTAATCTATTTATTTTATTGATTGGATTGATGTTTATCAATATGTATATTGATACAGGAAATCCTAAATAAAAACATAATGCAAGGTCAAATGAGAAGAACAAAGAGAATAACAATCCTCAAAATGTGTCTAAGAGGCAAAGAGTACTCAAGACATAGTTGGTGTGGCTAGAGGTAGTACTTAATGTTAACATCTTTTAGTCTAAAGGTATGCTATCTGAAAAAATCATTACACATTCACCATATTCAATTCCAAATTGATTTGTCTTTGAAAAACACAAATAATATTCATATTTATGAGTCTAATGGTAGTATTGGTTTGTTAATGATGCAGCTATAAATCGACTTTTTGTATATGAACTTTTTGAAGGCTACAAATGCTCTGCCAAAGTAAATACAAATTGTAGTTGGAAACGAACTTTTTGTGTTTGAATAACTAAAATCAAGTTTTTGTTATACAAAACATTTTGTTGTAGTTTTTAGTCATGGCTTACATACTAGCCACGTGTGCATAAAATTGTGTTCGATTTATATTTTTTTACTTTTAATTATGGATAGGCATATTTGAATAAAATGTATGCACATGTAGGCTGTATCAAACTACAAAACTTGTTGGTACCGTTTAATACAATATAATTTAAATCTCTTTTGCCTTTGCTATTTTTCATGTTTCATTTTTTAATACTATTCTTACATGTAAACACATTACAACTAGCATCATTGTCACCACTGCTACAATTGTTGAAAGCTTTTTTTCTATATTGGCTCCACTTGCATGCCTTTCAATTTTGCATGTACATCCCACAGTGCTTGATTCCCTTCTTTCTATACTGTTGGAGATGTTACTTGAGCTTCCATTACTGCTATATATTCCTTGTATATCTATTAGTATTATAATCTTCCATTGTTGGATTCCAAAACCTAAAATACCTGCATGATAGTTCCTGAAAACAAAAAAAGTATAATTTGTAAGGATTTTATTCAGTGTTAGATATTCTTACCCCAGCTTTTTTCCCACAACCACAATATCTATTGTTGAATTTGATGATTTCCCATTAGAGTGCCATCATCTGACTTGGAAGTCATTGATTGCATGTGAAAATTATGTGATGCATTAGCTCATTTCATTGCTGAAAAATGTAGAAGGTGGTAGGTTAGTTTGGTTTCTGGATATGGTGGTTGCTAGAGATGTGAAGAGTTGACGAATTTTTTGCTTCGTTTATGTTGAATTTGATGGATTTGGCTTATGTTTTTTCCTGTTTTATATAGTGCAATTATTACCGTTGGAGTAATAACAATCACTTTTTATTTGATTTGGCTGGCAATCGAAGTTTGATGATCATGCAAATTAATTTTTGATGTCTCTAAGGGCATTTTTGTCACTTTTCTTTTTCAATTTATAACACATAAATATAATTATTTTTCCCTCCTAAATTAGCATACATACATGTAGGTCCCATAAAATAGTTCATTAGATACTACATTTCTGCAATGTGGACCTACTTGATTTATTTAAATAGCTATCTAGGATAATTTCGTAAAAACACTCAAAAAGCTTTGTTCTCCATTAACTTAGCTGACGATAGAATGTAACGGATAATTTTTGGAACAAATAGAGGGTAATGGTGATTGGAAAAAATCATAAGGGAGTATCGATTGTTTTTCCTTTTATTATTTTTTATGATATAATATTCTTATGACATTGACAATTTTTTTATTTTGGCTATCAGTATGACACGTTTGCAATGCATTAAAGCTACAATGTATTGAAGTGTAAATTTTCACTTAACGAAAAATTTTTAATGGTAAGGGGTTTTGTGTATATTTTTGTCTATTTGGGGTGGGGAGAGGTTTTATTCTTCTAAAACTAATATATGGAATGAAATGCATCTTAAATGTAATACCAATATTTTAGATTCATGTTGTTAATTGCATATATACACACACTTGTTACTAGAGATGGCAAACAGCCTATGTCGACCATAAAAAAAATCCATGCAAACTTTTGGGTTGGCCGGTATGGCATTTATAATAAAATGAATAATCCTAGTTTATCCAATAGCACGATTATTGTGGGTGTCGTACTAGCCTAATTTATTAAAAAGCAGTCCAAACACGGCCGATAAGTCCAAATGAATATAATAAATAGTTACTATTCTTATTATTTATGGGTTGAATAGTAGCCTATGAATTTTTTTTTAGCCCAATACGGTACGATAATTGTTCACGGCACACTTATAAGCTTTTTTTTCGGCCCAACTTGTGAACAATATTATGTCGTGTCAAACTGTGCTAATACTGTTCACGACCTAAGTCATGTCGTGTTCAGGCCGACCTACCAGTTTTACTACCTTTATTTATTATTGCTTAAAGCTGTGTTGATATATACTAATAAAGAAATATAGCTTTAATGTCCTCTACTTCTAGCATATATGCATTTTCCTTAATTAATTGTAGAAAAATATTGTCATCTTCGGTCCTCCTTTGTCGAAGCAAAGTAGACAAGTAAAGTGGTACCATATTTTTATCGCGTCAGATGTTCAGAAAACTTGGATTCTTTATTTATAGGTGTATATATAACTGATTTGTCAATCAGAGAAGATAATATACAAATATATTATGTAGGTCATGAGTGAGCCACTTGGACATAGACCGAAATCCAATAAGCAGTAAGCTCAAGTCATCAACTTCCTCTATGATTAAGGGCATGAGGCACACTTGGACAAAAAATCTATGTAATGACCACTTGACCAGTAAATGTAAGCATGAATATCCATGTCTTAAAAATGTTTGAATTAAAACTAATTCGAAATGATTTGTTGTAACATACCGTGTTTTTCCATAAAGTTGGGTCCTTAGTTGAAAAAAACTTGTGTTTAAATTGTTTGTTGTTATTCTTAAGCAACCTTATTGTAAGGTTTACATAATGCATTCATTTTAGTCTTCATTGATAGAGTTTTTATTATACTTTCATAATCATGAAAGGCAAAAAGCCATTAATGTTTGATCGCATGATCATGATCACGTTCACCCTTGCCCTCTCATCACTATTTTTGGAACTAATTATATGATAGCCTTATCTTAGTGAGTGAATGTATGTAAAAGTAGATTGGGCAAAAAAGCCCAACCCTAACCAGGTCTGAGTAAAGTTCAGGTTAAATCTTGTCCTGAATAGATTTTAGGACATGCTCAAGTTTTTATTTTAAAATTTAGGTATATGCTGGGCCTTGTCCGGTATCTGAAATTTTGGCTAAAACATAAATATTTAGATGAATTTAAGGTTGAATTTTTTTTAAAACTTGACTCAGATCTGAAATTTTTTATAGCTTAAATTCATCTGTTCAAGCCCAACCCGAATAATATATAACTCGGGCTCAAAATTGGGTCACAAAACTTAGCCCGAACCTGAAAAATTGTCCACCCCACAGATAAGCAATTGATTAGATAGCTACATGCATAACACATTCTAGATTTTGACTTAAAAAATAGAGGATAATGGGCGTTCTCCCTTTTCTTTACTTTTACATGATATTAGTCCTCTAATATATGGTTTAAATCCATTAACATTTAAATAACAATATTTGTTGTTGAGATTTTTAGTCTCTCCTTAATTTTAAAGACCTCTCATCTACTTTCAAAGATTTATATAAACTGGGAAATAACTTATATTTTTTTAATATTTTTTTTTAAGTTTAATTTTACTTTAAATAAAACAAGTCTTAAATAAATTATCTAATTTATAAAAATTAAGATGAATTTTCTTATAATAAGAAACTATTTAACTAAAATATAGAGTAGAAAATCTTCTAAAAGTATTATACAAATTTTTATTGAAAAATAAGCACTTTATTTTACCAATTTTATAGCAAACTAACAAAAGAAAATGAGGAAAAAAAAAAGGTTATGCCAACATTTTAATGTATAGAATTAAAGGAAAAGTAAAGCTCCATTTATATAATTTTTAATGTACATAGTTGAAGGAAAAGTAAAACTCTATTTACACAACTTTTGAGTTTAATTTCTAGATTTTATTTACTCAACAAGAAACTGGCCGCTTATGTTGAATAGAGTAATTCTCCTAAAAAGGGAATTTGCATGAGAGGAAGAAGCCTAGACGATATGTTAAATAGAGGAGGTCTACCAAAAGGCGAATTTACGAGAAAGCATACAGTGCAACTAGCAGAAATACTAATATAATTGTAAGCAAGGAGAAACAATTCAATTTATAACGATAAGCTAAGAAATGCTTGAGTTAAATAATAGCATGGTGGTTGTTATAGAGACGAAGACTGTTAACATTCCGCCAATCAACTAGAATGGTAAACGCTTTTGATATAGCACGATGTGATTGGAATGGACAGGAATATTAGTATTGAAATCAAAGATCAAGAAAATGCAATTGTATCTGATACGACAAAAATCTGGAACCAAGTCTTTGTTTGGAAATGAGGTGTTCCTATTTGATTATAGTTACCACCTGGTAAAGTGAAAGCTGCTTGAAATACCACAGTTGTAACTAGTGTTGCAACAATCAAGCATGACTGCGCTCTACTCTTCATCCATAATTTTCCTTCTTCCAGTAACATTTTATGTTGATCCATGAAATACTCCTAAGGTGTTTTGCCTACCTTATGTTTCATTTCCATGTATCAAAATTTTACGATTATTTTGACCTCCTTTATAATAAAGACAAGAGTATAAGAGAAATAATATTAATTATAAACTATTTAATTACTAAAAAATTTACATAAAATATAAGTTGTTAAAGATGAGATCCGTAACTCTAAGTTCGGATTTAAAAAATTGAACCGAAATAGAATAGAACGCGAACCCAAACCAAACCGGTCTATTCAAAAATGAATTAAACTGAATCGATATGCACAAGACCAGACATTGCACAAGCAGTGGGAGCAGTTAGTCGTTTTATGGCGAATCCTGGTAGAGAGCATTGGGAAACTGTAAAGAAGATTTTGAAATACATCAAAGGAACCTCAGATGCTGCATTATGTTATAGAGGATCAGAATTCACTGTCAGGGGTTATGTAGACTCAGATTTTACAGGAGATCTGGATAAAAGGAAATTTACTACAGACTATGTGTTTACACTTGCAGGGGCAACTGTAAGCTGGGTTTCAAAATTGTAAACTGTTGTGGCATTATCCACCACAGAAGCAGAATATATGGCGGCTACACAAACTTGTAAGGAAGCTGTCTGTATTCAAAGATTATTAGAAGAGCTTGGGCACAAACAAAATAAGATCACTTTGTTTTGTGATAGTCAAAGCGCCTTACACATTGTAAAGAATCCAGCATTTCATTCAAGGATAAAGCACATAGGGGTTCAATATCATTTTGTTCGAGAAGTAGTGGAAGATGGAAGTGTAGATATGTAAAAAATACACACTAACGAGAACTTGGCAGATGTAATGATCAAGCCAATAAACATTGACAAGTTTATATGGTGTAAATTTTCATATGGCCTAGCAGAAACGTAAGCAAGCATAGAATTGGCAAGTAAGGAAGGATTACCGAAAGTGACTTTAAGTGGGAGATTGTGAAATTGTAAAGTTCACTTTTTAGTGAATAGTACTATATAGATGAACAGTACTGTATAGATGAGCAGTGTCGTACTGTATAAGAGCACTGAAATACATCAAAAGTGCAACTACTCCTTTTTGACTTTCTCTATTAATTAAATTGGTGTTAGGGTTTAAAAAATTGAACCGAAATAGAATAGAACGCGAACCCAAACCAAACCGATCTATTCAAAAATGAATTAAAATGAATCGATATAATAACCAAACTAAGTCAAATGGAATGGTTTGGTTTGGTTCGATTCGGTTATGGCTTTTTTTACCTAGATCTAATTAAAGATTTGAATAACTATTAAAATTTAAGGAAAATATATAATAATTAATACCTTAAAAGTTAACAATTCTTTCTGTATTTTTAGAGCTACTCCTAAAACTTTACTAATTAGTTTTGGATTTGAATATTGAGCATCTAAATGTAATAAATTATTGCCTTAGTTATCAATGTAGGTCGCTGTCAACTTCTTATGGAAGCCTATCTCATATATTAGTCTGAATATATTAGTACGACGGTGTATAATTACAATGTAAAATATGCTTCGACGGTTTTCGTTTAATTGATGGACCAAATCAAGATAAGAGCCAATGAATTCAACCAAGAATTTGAAATTCCCTGATGTAACTGCGTCAAACAATAATTTTGAAGGCTTACTGATAAGTTCCAAGATATCCACTCGTTCTAGTTGACTTAATATTTCTTTTTAAAGACATCTCACTAATTCAAGCGCTTCACTTGACGAGTCAGTATCATGATCTGGAACCAAAAGTAAGAAGCAAGTTATCGATTAAAAGTTAATAACTCATCAAAGAATATAAGAAAATCATCTATTAATCCTTACTTTTGTAACAATGTTTGAGGATAGGATAAATTAATTATATAGGACCCGGATGCCTTCCTAATTTAAACTTTTTAGTTAAACAAATACTCTTGTGACAGGTGGTATGTAATAAAATAATAAATTTTGATGAATCAGCACATGTTGTCAAATAAATATATGCAGAAATTTAAGACATATGACTAAAGTAAAAACTTTGACATACCATTGCACATGAAAGCATAACGTATCAGAATATTTTGTCACTTAAAATACAACTGCAGGATAAGCATATATATAATTGGAACATACTCAAGCTGATAAAATTTTTTAGCCGTCCTGCAGGACCACTGCTGGTAAATGCTGAGGGATTTCTGGCCATACTCCACATGACGGGCAGCAGCCAGCATGCTTGTATACTCCTTTAGTAATTGCGGCGCAAAATCTGAGCAATTCATCCTAACTTTTTAGGAGAGCAACCGAAGCATGCACGGTTCTTCAGGGCTATTATGGGCTACAATATTTTTAGAATAAAACAAGTCTAGCATTTTTACAAACCATAATCAGAAATTTACAGAAAATACATATATAAGATGTATGCAATAAACGTTTTCTTCCTTGGAGAATAATTAAGTGACCGTGACCTAATTGGACCTACTCAAGGGTTGTCCTTCACCTCAATTTTGAAATAACTCTAATTAATATTCTGTCATTATTTCCTTGGACATCTCTTAATTCTAGTACTAGCAAACACTAATTAATAATATTTTGTAAATCGCTGAAACATGGTTTTTGCATTTACTATTTTCATGTTGCCATTCAAATATTTTGATTCTTAATTCCAGAACTAATAAATATGGTGAAATGATATTATGAATATATATATATATATATATGAAACTTTATAAACATGATAGTTTAAAAAGGAAGGAAAATAAAAGCACAAGATGAATTACTGAATACTAATATTCCTTACCTAGTAATACAGATTTCTGCAGTCCAGTCTACAAAGCATTCTCATAGTTTGTCCATATATATACAATCATAGTAAGGTGATCAAACGGCAAACAGAACTAAAATAGAACATATGCCTCGTCCAGGTTCATTAGTAAACCATCATTATTATATTAAAATTAATTAATAATAGCAAAAAAAGGAAAAAAATTATTAGGAAGATCCTCTTCTCTTTGTCTTTTGAGTACTAACTTGGATCATTAACAAAAATCTAAAATTGCATGTATAAGAGACATATGCATGTAAAATTATAGAAGACAAAAAGCAAGTGAAGCTAGCAAAATTAATTAAATTATATTTCATTTAATTGAACTTTCAAAGAGGTACATGTGTGTATTTTTAAATATCGGATCACAGAATAATTTTGAAGCTGAAATATTTTAACTTCATATACAATAAGTTTGAAATGACGCCACCAGATAACAAGTAATAATTATTAAGATATTTAAAAATTATTTTTACTTTTTAACTTATGTATGAATATTTGTTAAAAAAATATTAATATAATTAAGTTAAAACATTTAATTTAAATCTGAATAAATAAATACTTGAATAATTTAAATATTTTATTTGTCAATAATACTCTTAATTTATTATTTAATATTTGTATATGTCAACAATTTAATATATTATTTTAATATTTTTTAGGATATATATGTCAATATATCATTGTTATATTTTTTATTTTTAAAAAACAAATAAATTAACATTTATATTTAGATATTTAAAGTAAAAAAATAAATATATTAATCATATTCAAACTTTAGTCAAATTCAGATTATAGTCATATTTAAATTTCAGATAAAAAAATAAACACTTATTAACTTTTAATTGTGTTTATTAAGTAATTTGAGTGTACTTCAAAAATTCCATCCCTCTAAAATTTTTGTCAAGGAGGATAGATGCTTGGGTATCAATCTCTTACTTCTACGAGAATACATCAAACAAAAATAAATTTTTCTCTGAAGGCTAAAATAAGTATTAAGAAAACAGAGATTTTTAGCAATTACTTTCCATTAATTATTCCTTAGTGGCGTTAGAAAGGAAAAAGATAAAGTATAGAGCACTTTCAATTTAGCTTTTAACGTGAAAGCAATGCTTAACGACAGTTTTGCCTAGATAATGAAACGCACATTAATTATGCAATTTGCAATAAAGAAATTCTTAATCTTTTGTTAATTAACATAGTGGAGAGGTTTCGTTTGATTCTGTTCACCAGTCAGTGTAATATAGACATAGTTAGGAGGTGAGTAATAACTCATATTTTTTATAATATTATTTTTTTTCAAGTTTAATTTCAGTACTTTAAATAAAATAAATCTTAAAAAAATATCTAATTTATCAAAATTAAAATGAATTCTCTTATAACAAGAAATTATTTAACCAAAACATAGAGTAAAAAATCTTCAAAAAAAATTATACAAATTTTTATTGAAAAATAAATGCCTTTTTTTACACCACTTTTTATATGAAACTAACCAAAAACATGAGGAAAACAAAAAGGTTATGCCAACATTTTAATGTATAAAATTAAAGGGAAAGTAAAGCTCTATTGACACAATTTTTAATGTACATAGTTGGAGGAAAAGTAAAGTTCTATTTCCACAACTTTTGAGATTTAATTTTTGGATTTTACTTGCTTAAGAAGAAATCCGGGTATGTTGAATAGAGCAAGTCTCCCAAAAGGGAAATTTACAGGAGAGCAAGAAACCTAAACGATATGTTGAATAGAGGAGGTCCCCCAAAAGGCGAATTTGTAGGAGAGCATACAATGCGACTGGCAGAAATACTAATATAATTGTAAGCAAAGAGAAACAATTCAATTTATCACGATAAGCTAAGAAGATGCTTGAGCTAAATGATAGCATGGTGGTTGTTATAGAGACGAAGAGTGTTAACATTCCACCAATCAACTTGAATGGTAACCGCTTGAGAAAATCACTTTCGGTGTAGCGCGATGTGATCAGAATGGACAAAAATATTAATGTTGAAATCAAAGAGCAGGAAAACGCGATTGCATCTGACATGACAAATATCTGAAACCAAGTCTTCGTGATGAAATTAGGTGTTCCTTTGTCAAGATTATCATCACTGTTACCACCTGGTACAGTGAAGGCTGCCTGAAAGACGATAGTGGTAAGTAGTGTTGCAACAATTGAACATGACTGAGCTCTACTCTTCATCCACGTTTCCCCTTCTTCCAGTAGCATTTTATGCTCATATGTGAAAAACTCCCAAGGTGTTTTGCCAACATCATTTTTCATTTCTTTGTACGAAGGTTTTACGATCATTTCGACTTCCTATCACAATAAAGATACAACATACATATATGAGACAAATCATGAAGTATTTGATTAGCAAAAGACTTAGTTAAAGTATACGTTGTTAAAGATTAGAAAAGCTATCGATGTTCAAGGAAAAAAATATAATAATTAATACCTTAAAAATTAACAATTCTTGTTGCATTTCTAGAGCTGCTCCTGGAACCTTACTAACTGGTTTTGGATCTGAATATTGAGCAGCTAGATGTAATAAGTTATTGCCTTGCTTATCTATATAGGTTGCTATCAACTCCTTGTGGAAGCCTATCTCATATATTAAATTGAATATATCATTATGACGGTGCATAATTGCAATGTGAAATATGCTTCGACGATTTTCATCTAATTGATGAACCAAGTCAGGATAAGAGCCAATGAGCTCTGCCAAGAATTTGAAATTCCCAAATGTAGCTGCATCGAACAATAATTTTGAAGGTTTACTAATAAATTCCAAGACATCCGCTCGTTCCAGTTGACTGAATATTTCTTTCCATAGACATCTCACTAATTCAAGTGCTTCACTTGACGAGTCAATATCATGACCTAGAACCAAAAATAAGAAGTAAGTTATCATTTAAGAACTAATAATTCATCAAAGAACATAAGGTACATGTACAGGTGGACATGGTCGAATTCGATTTGAGTTTCTTCAAAATTGAACCAAGCCAAAAAGTTCTTAGTTTTTATATTTTAGAATCGAATTGGATCGAACAAAAAAAATTTAATTAAGATCGGACCGAATAAAAAAAGAATCAGATTAATATTGGACTAAATGTATTTTAAATTGATTTGGTCAGTTTCGATTTGGGTTCGATCTAATTTTTTTTTTTAGATTTTGATTTTTTTTTTAATTTTCATAAATGATGTGTTTTAACACTAAAATATGTGTAAAACAATGTTATTTTAATAATAAAATATGTTAAAAAAATTTTAATCCAATTTAAATTTTTGAACTAATATTGAAATCAAATAAAAAAATTTTCAATTTTTTTAAAAATTAAAATCAGACCAAACTAAATCAAAGCTAAAATTGAACCAAACCTGTCAACTCTGTTCAGTGTTTTGGGTTTCCATTTTAACTCATGAAAAAAAATCATTTATTAATGTTTTCCTTTTGTAATTTAATAATTGTGATTCCTTCTTGATTTAAATCTTAAATTTTTACTTTTTGTAAAAAAAAAAATAATAATTTAAACTTTTAGTTAAACAAATACACTGATGTGTGACAGGTAATTTATGATAAAATAATAAATTTTGATGAGTTTCTACATCTTTTCAAATTAATTTTTGAAGAACTTTAAGACATGGCTGAAGTAAAAACTTTTACATACCGTTACACATGAAAGTGTAAGGTATCAGAAAATTTATGTCACTCAAAACAAAACTGCAGGGTAAGCGTATATAATATATTGGAACTTACCCAAGCTGATAAAACTTTTTAGCCGTCCTGCAGGACCACTGCTGGTAAATGCTGAGGGATTTCTGGCCAACATATGCAAGGCAGTCCCATACTCCACATGACGAGCCACAGCTAGCATGCTTGTATTCTCTTTTAGTAATTGCAGCGCGAAATCTGAGCAATTCACCCAAACTTTTTAGGAAAGCAGCAGAAAGCATGTATGGTCTTCAGGGCTATTATGGGCTACAGTATTTTCAGAATAAAACAAGTCTAGCTTTTTTACAAAACAGATATAGAAATTCACAGAAACTGCATAAGATGTATGCAATAAACGTTTTCTTCCTTGCAGAATAATTAGTGACCGTGACCTAATTAAGACAACTCAAGGGTTGTCCTTCAGCTCAATTTTGAAATATCTCCAATTTATATTCTGTCCTTATTTCCTTTGACATCTCTTGATTGTACTACTAGCAAACAGTAATTCATAATAGTTTGTAAATCATTGAAACATGGTTTTTGTCTGTACTCTTTTCATGATGCCATTTAAATGTACGTGAGTTGAATCAAGGATTCTTATTATTCCAGAACTAATATGGTGAAATGAAATTATGAATATATATATATATATATATATATGAAACTTTATAAAGATGATGATGTAAAAAAGGAAGGAAAATAAAAACTTGAATATGTTCTTACCATATAAGCCTGTCTGCATAGACACAAAAAATATTTTTTTTATGTCGTCTTCTTCCAAACTGTTTTCACTTTCACGATATAGAAGTGAAGCCATTTTACTCTGTCCAAACAAAGCAGCCATATACAGTGGTGTCATCCGCTCACCACCTCGAATCTTCAACAGGTTTGGATCCTTAGCCAGCATAAACTGAGCAATTTCTATACTTCCAACTGCAGCAGCGAAACAAAAGGCAGTGTTTCCCTTTCTGTCTTGTAACGTCAACAAATTGTCTGCTCCCGTCAATTGTACCATTTGCTTCACAAAGTTAGTTTGTTTTGCTCCTGTTGCAACATGAAGAACAGTTTGATATCCCTCTGTGATAGCAGCACGTAGCATCGACTTATAATCTTCTCCTACTATACGCTTAGCTTCACTCCAGTCACCTTTTAATGCGGCCTTATATAGGGGCACACATTTGCTGCTGTACGATTCTTTATTTAACAAAGAATAACATAATTTGGTCGGTTCAGTAAAATTTTTTCATGTTGCTGAAATTTACCAAACATTTAATAAAAAAGAAATGGAACTTTGGCAATTTATGCGACAATAAATTAGTTGGACCATGAGAGATGGAGAGTGCTGCTCACCAAGAAGTAGATGAGGGGAAGGCCAGTTGGGTTGAGTTGAATTGCCATTCTGGTTCAAGTTTGACGCAGGGGCTGATGTGGAATTAGAATTTCCCGACGGCTGGATTGAAGAAGATGAACCATCTATTCACGAATAAGAAGAAGAATTGACACTGTTTGTCTCCGTGGCTCTGCATATATATATATTGTGATATATACTACATGCAAATGTCTTACAACAATAACTCTTTTAAGCTAAGAAATATGGCTCCTCAAACACATGATTAATTACAAAATTAGTTTTTTATATCTATATTTTCATACCATTTTGTGGGGCTAATGCCGAATCAGCATTTTCTTCTGGTATTGAGATTGCAACATGTCGCAGTGACTCAGGAGCTGAATTGATAATCCTTCTCTTTATTGCTCCTGAGGGAACATTATTCATCTCTTTCAATGAATCACAGTGTGCTTACGTGAAATAGCGGCTTAAACTTAAATTTAACCAAATCCTTCTAACCCAATATATTATTTTTTTTAAAAAATAATCGTTCTAATATTATCAACAAATGATAACAATTTTTTTCCTTTTACTCTTCCAGTACATCTCGTATATCTTCTAACCCTAAATTCATATTATTGAGCAAAAGAACTATGACTGGGCGCTTACGGTGAAGCACATGACAGGAACGGCAGCTAAGCTGGATTGAAGAGCCACTGTGGTTCGCGGATGACTGGGGAGCTTGTGTCGAAGTAGAATTTACCTCTGACGTTCGAATTGATGAGGATGAACCATCTGTTTCTGAGTAAGAACTTGAATTGACATCATTTGGCTCCATTGGTCCTAAATACACACGCAAACAACTCTTTAATTTCTTTTCTTACAAATAACAACTCTTTTTAGTTGAGGACTAATAGCTTACTATTACTTATTAGAGAATAGTTCCATGCATCTCAAGTATTATCTAAGTTCTTACCATCCCAACTAATGTGATATTTAATCAGTAGAGATGAAGAACTTTAGATATTACTTGAGAAATGTAATATTTTTATTTATGACTAATAACTAACTAGTGCTACGTGAAATTTGATCACTAACCTGAATAGATGAAGAAAACTGAAGTTGATCTGATTGGCGAAAGATTTGAATATAGTTGATCACCTGTGTGCACAAGATGAATTAGAGAATCACTAATCCTTACCTACTACTTCTCATTTCTGCAGTCACAAAACATTCTGATAGTTTGTCCATATATATACAATTATAATAAGGTGATCCAACGGGAAACAGAATTAAAATAGAACATATGCCTTGTAGAGGCCCACAAGTAAACCATCATTTATTATATTAAAATTAATTAATAATAATGAAAAAAAAAAAGTGCTGGGAAGATGCTGTTCTCTTTATCTTTTTGAGTACAAACTTGGATAATCAACGAAAATCTAAAATTGCATGAATGAGAGATATATGTGTAAAATCAAATAAGACAAAATCAAGTGAAGCTAGCAAAATTAGTTAAATTATATATTTCATTTGATTGAACTTTCAAAAAGGTACATATGCGTATTTTTAAATATCATACCACAGATTAATTTACAAGCTGAAAAATTATAACTTCCATATACAATTATTTTGATATTAATGAAATCACTAGATAACAAGTAATATTAACTCTTAATTTGTGTTTATTAAGTAATTTAATGTACTTTAAAAATTCTATCCCTGTAAAATTTGCGTCAAGGAGGACAGATGCTTTGGTATCGTTCTCTTACTTCTACGAGAATACATCAAACAGAACTAAATTTTTCTGTTAAGACCTAAAATAACTATTAAGAAAACTGAGATTCTGAGCAATTACTCTCAATTAATTATTCCTTAGTGGCGTTAGAAAGGGAAAAGATAAGGTATAGAGCACTTTCAATTTAGCTTTTAACGTGATAGCAATGCTTAACGACAGTTTTGGCTTGATAATGAAACCCACATTAGGCAATTTGCAATAAAGAAATTCTTAATCTTTTGTTAATTAACTTAGTGGAGAGGTCCCTTTTGATTCTGTTCACCAGTCAGTGTAATAAAGACATAGTTAGGAGGTGATGGACAATTCCTTCTATTATAAATTAGCTTTCGCAGTGGGAATCAAAAGTTGCATATGAGGGATGCATGTGATCGCACCTTTACTCAGATTATTGAATCGTGTCAGAAGAACTCATTAGAGAGCTTTGCAAATTACAATGATTTCTCCAACACTTGAGTGAATATTTTAAGCGCATAGGAATTTCCCAAAAGGCTTAAACAAATGTATTAAGGATACTTTAGACTTCGGCGTAAATATATATTTTGCTTTGCCTTTAGACTTGACTTGGATCTTAATTGTCGTGTCTTGAGATTATGCTTTGCTTTCAGACGTGGCAAGCACATTGGCTTATCCTTTTGAAGTTGATAAGTCGATACTGGTAGGGAGACCAAAAGACTTAATTCTTTCTTGACGCCTGTCATTAATCTGCTTAGATCATATCTTTGCAACAAAATTTCTTAATTTGTGTTCTCATTCACAGTTGTACTAATTTTCCAAGCTTTTTAGCGCTCAGTTTGACTTGTCTGTAACTACATTTTGCTTACTCTTGTACAAATTTTTTTTTTTATTTTCTTAATAAGGAACCTTGATTAACAAGACAGATTTTATTAAATAAAAAAACAATGATAAGGGGAAAAAGCTAAAGCAAGAAACGGTCTTTTCATAATCGGTCAATATAATTATGCTGCTAATTTTTTTTTATCAAGTAGAGGATATAATTGTTTTGATTTTAGTTGGTGTAATGATGCCTCAAATAAAGTCAAAAAGTTTTGGACCTCATAATAGTACTTTTATACATTTTTTAATTACAAGTTTAGTTAAAGTTTACGCTCTAAGGCATAACTTGTGCTCTCAAAACATACTTCAAAGTAATTTAGGTGAGGCTTGATCTCTTTTGAATTCGAATAGTAATAAAGAGTAAAAATTTAGTATTTTGTGAGCAATTTATTTTTACCAAAAGCTCCTAAAGACCAAAAAAAAAACAGAGAGATTTGAATTCTTGAAAAAGAGGTAGAAAGAAAAAAGAAAGAAAATATTGCTGCTAAATATATGGAAAAACTACTCAAAATGTATTAGGTCGTAAAGAATTATTGACTGAAATCTTTTATATATATCCTTCTTCAGAGTGTTGTGTGTCTGCACCATGCAAACTGCGTCCTTCTCTCTTTTCTTTTTCATCTTTCTTTTCTTTCACCAACCTTCGCCTTGTTTTCATATTGTGACATATTCGCTTGTTTGGGCTAATGCAGAGTTGGGCTTGGGTAACATATCAACGGATCTTTGATTAAAAGGCTCGTAACATAACGGCCCAATAATAAAAATTACATGCACTAATCTACAATATTAAATTCGGACACACGGGAAAGGGGGTGAACAAGTTACACAAACTTGGGCCCAAGATAGGGAAGACATATACTAGATACCAGGTACGAGATCTTCAAAAGTTCGAAGTTCTAGAATGAATTGTCATACCTGCAAGTAACGATAAGGCAACTTTTTTTTTTTTTTTAAAAATTTTCAAAACGCCCAAGAAACATAGAATTTATTAAAAATAGAAATAGAAGATACAAGATTCAAGTGGAGGCAAAGCTTCATTCACCACGGCCAATTTCCACACAATTACTTTTAGATAGTGTAACAATTTTAGTGTGAGAGGACCATTATTTGAGTAGACGTACAGCTGAATTGAAATTAACCATATATAGAATACTGCATATAGAATACTGCAACCTTTTAGTTTTCTACCGAAGCTAGATTAGGTTTTTTTTAGCTTAATTAAGCAGAATTCTTCGACGGTATGTTGCAGAGTTTGTGTTGTTGAACAAAGGATACTGCGACAGAACAATTAGAATGACTGGCATCGAGGCAAATATTGTAGCAACTGTAAGAACTCAAATTGTCAATCCATCGTGATAATAGGCCGAGAAAACGATTGAGCTAAAAGCTACCATCATTGTCATTATAGATAAAAAGAGAGCCGAGAGTCCAACTAGCAGCTTAAGCGGTAATAATCTGAGAAAATCACTTTCAGCAAAGGGCGATGTAAGGATGGACAAAAACATTAGCATCGAGATTGTAGAAGATGAGAATGAGATTGCATCTGCAACAGCAAAAACGCTAATGGAAGTCTCCTTGCATGGAGTCGGTGTTCCTGTTTTACCTTCGTTGCCAGTAAATAGATTGAAGGCTGCTACAAACATCACTATAGCAATGAGTATTGCGAGAAGCATACAAGATTTAGCCGTGCTCTTCATCCATTGTTCTCCACTTTTCATTAACTCTTTGTGCTCCACGGTGAATAATTCTCTAGGCGTTTTGTAATCTAAATTTTTCATTTCTCTAAATGAAGGCTGCACCAGCTTTTCAACTTCCTACCGTCATTTAAAAAAAATGTTACACGCAATATATGACAAAAAATTTGAAGACAACATAGAGATGGAAAGTTTTGCGTACCTTGAATGTTCGCAATTCTCGCTGCATTTCTATTGCAGCTGCTGACGGAGTAGTGATTGGACTTGGAGGTGGATATGTTGCCGCTAGATGCAATATATTATTGCCATATTTATCTACGTAACTGGCTAATAATTCTTTATTGAACCCTATTTCATATATGAGATTAAATATATTGGTATGACGGTGTAAAACTGCTATATGAAATATGGTTCGCTCATCTTCATCTAATTCATGGACTAAATCCGGATATGAACGAATGAGTTCAGCTAAGAACTCAAAGTTCCCCAATTTAGCTGCATCGAACAATAGTTTCGAAGGTTTCCTGATTAGTTCTGTAACATCAACGTCATGTCGTTGCATTATTTCCTTCCAAAGACGCTTGACTAGTACAAGCGCTTGAGTAGACTTCATCTCATCAATATCGTGAGTGAATTTCAATCCTGTGACTAATGAGTGAAATAAAAAGCAAGTTATTACTAATTAAAGAATGAAGGTTGAAAGGGCTTATAGCGAGAATGAGTGGTGCTGATCAGTATTAGAGAAACTAACAGTAGTTGATAATCCTCTTCAATGTTCCTGGACTTTCGCTAGCAAATGCTGAGGGAATTCGGGCCAACATATGCAGGGCTGTTCCATTTTTCGTGTGATGAACGACAGCCAGCTCTTTATCATCTTCGAACAACTTCAAAGCCAGATCTGACAAATTCACCAAATTTTTAAGCCTAGCATGCATGGTATTTAAATTTACGTTTTGGATGATGGATCAACACATACTTACCGTAGAGACCAGTGTTGACACTAGTAAAAAATATAGCTTTACGATCCTCTTCTGTCAATCCCTTCTTGCTTCTATAGTACAAAAATGATGCCATTTCCCTTCGCCCGAACAAGGCTGCCACGTAGAGCGGTGTCATGCCTTTACCGCCACGGATCATCAGCAAGCTTGGATTGATTTTCAGCATTATCCTAGAAATTTGTACAGCTCCAACAGCAGCGGCCAAACAAAAGGCTGTGTTACCATTTTCATCTTGCAGAATCAAGTCTTCTGGTTCCATCATTTTCACCATCTCCTCTACAAAAGCAGTTTGCCTTGCTCCTGTTGCTATATGAAGAACAGTTTCGCTTCCTTCCGTGATGGCCGCACAAAGCATTCTAGCATCCATTTTTAGGAAAAGTTTGGCTGCTTTTATGTCACCTTTCAACGCAGCTCTTTGAAGGGGCACGCATAATTCCCTATATGCTTTTCTGTCTTTAAACATTATAACTTGATTAAATTTGTATTAAGCACACAGATATACAAACTTTGATTTTTAAGAAATTTGTCGATTGAGAGAGCTGAGATCACCTGAAAGTAGATGAAGAGAAGGCGAAGCTTTGTCGACATAATTATAATTTAGCTCTTCAATTTGGGGTGATTGTGTAGAATCAACGTCTACTTTGGCCAATTCAATGGTACATGCATCTTCAATTTGCGGACCAGGAATTGATTTGGCATCCATTAACTGACCCATATTCGTCCTGTTTCCTACGTACAATTAATATTAATTGACGATCGCTGAAATATTTCGATAAGGTCGATAATTAACCCTTGACTCAGAAAACAAGCGCGAGATTCAGGCCTATCTTCGGCTGCCTTGGCCGTGATTAGATAATCAGTAAACAATGATATTTTCTTTTTCCTTTTGATTTTTAATTTTGCGGTAGCTTGTTCCATGCTTGGATTATTGCTGCTTGATTTGTCTTGTTGTGCTTGTTCGATCTGACTTCATAACTTCATGCACTTGATAGACGCAGATTCCGTAACTCACGTCACATGGCGGGGCTACTCATCACCTAACATGTATATTGATTAACAATCTAATATTACCATGCATACATTACAACGCAGAAGGAAATAGATTTAAAAACAAAGTAGTGTCATTTTCTGATGATTTCACATAAAACTTTTCGGCTTATGATCTAAATTAATCTAGAGTATGATCATATGGGGTTACGTATTCTTGTCCCTTCATCATTTATTGACCATTAATTAATTCTTTTTCTTAGACAGGTAAGCGCTTAGTGTACCAACTACTCGCACCAACCTCTTATTTTATCAATTAAAATTTTTTATGAGGAACCTTCTTATCGAGGTAATAAAAAAAATTTTAATTAGTTTATTATAAATCAATTTAATTGCTATTGGTCTCTGCTAGCTAGCTGGACCGAAAAAGTTGACTTACGATGTTATTTGATCGTGATAGTATCACTGTCTTAGCTTTTCATGAATAATATTATACGAAATTTGAGCATTTATTTCCACGTCTTTATGTCAATTTTATCGTAACTTCAAGTGTAGTATGTTTTAACCATTTAACAACTTTTTTTTTTCTCTGAAAAAAAAAATATTATATAAATACTTTATTGGGTTAGGTTTCTTTCTATTTAAATATGGTTTAAATTTTCTTTTCAATAATAATTAAGTCTAATTAACTTAAAGATATTTTGATCTTTTTTCAAGTAAAATTTAATGTTTAATTTACTGCAATATATATATATATATATTAAGAAAAGAGATACGGATACTGTTTATCATATAGAGAGAGGCGATTACTGTTTACGAGAGAGAGGCAGAACAGTAAACTCGAGACAGTTTTGATCAAGTGGCTAATTGAAGGTCGATTCGTGGTCTAATTGAGCTGAAATTTTACTAGTAATTTCTTAACTCAGAAGACTAAATTCTGAACGGTGGAGATCAGATTTGGAGCTCCTTTTCTCCAAATTTCGTGGTTGGAAGTTAGACCACTATTTTGGTAATGTTTTTCTTGAATTCTTTCTAATTTCTTTGTAAAATTTGATTGTTTGCCAAAATTGTATGATCTTGAGAATAGTGTGGATGTGTACCTCTAGTTTTACCTAAAGACAAATTGTGTATTCCCATTATTTGATTATAGTAAAATTTTTGGGTGGACCATAGTCCCGTGGTTTTTACTCCTCATATTGGGAGATTTTCCACGTTAAAATTGATTATATTATCGTTGTTTTGTTGATAATGTGGTTGCTGTTCAAGAATTGATTTCGTGCTCAAAGATTGTTGCTCTATTTGTTTATTTCCTATTATGTTCACGTAAAACAAAATAAGTTAATTATTGTGCTTTCGTAAATTAATTTATCCCAACATACTCTACTATATATACTATTATTATATGAATTATTATATATTAAATAAATATTTATCCTAAAAAATTCTGAACAATAATAAACTTACGAGTCTCTAGTGATGATTAAAGTCAAATGAAGAAAATTATAATAATATAACTTTTTTTTATAAAAGTTCACTAAGAACATGTATTCACCTTTTATATTTTTATGTTACGCTTTCACTGTAGATTTAACTGGTGAAGAAATAGGTAGAATTGTCATTCAAAATATAGAAAGCTAAATTGCAAATAACATTGGAATAACCAAAAGACTGGTCAATATATTTCGAACAAAAAAATTCATATTAAAAATTAATAGATCAATTTAATGTGATGTATTTAAGAAAATCATTTTAAAAGTTTTTAAGTAAATACCTTTAAGGACATATATATATATATATACACATATATAAGGAGAATGTTCGATTCTCCCCTAATTTTTGAGTTAATACTCCATTATTCTCCATATTTTTTTTAATATTTTATCACCTCCTTAAATTTTGATTTTGCCCTTTATTATTTTAAATATTTTTAATTTTATTATTTTATAATTGAAACATAAATCAATTGAACCGAAAAACAAAACTAAAAAAAAATAAGAATTAGTAGAGTAATGAAATATTAAAAAAAATATAAAAAAGTAATGAGAAATTAATTTAAAAATTAAGGAGGCAACAGCATTCTCCCTCTATATATATATATATATATATATATATATATAGCTTCCTTGTACCTAACTACAACTCAAGAACCAAGTGGAAAAATAATTTGTCACGGAAGAACCAATAAATTTAAAATCAATTCACAGTGTAAATTTAAAATTAGCCCTCATAAATTTAAAATCAATTCATCATGTAAATTTAAAATTGGCCCTCATAAATTTAAAATATTAATTTTATTTAAAATATTAATTGCATTCAACTTACAAAATTAGTCTCTTAATTTTTAAATACCAAAAAGATCCACAAAACAGTTGTTACATTTAATTGATTTGGACGAAAATTTTCAATTTTTGTATTGATAGTAATTATATTATATTGATTTGTTATTTCTTTTTATTTTTAACTCACATACAAGTGGTGGCTTTCTTGTTAATCTTAATTTTCTCTTTTGATTGCTATTTGCTTATTTAATTATCATTTTTTCTTCATTTACCGAATATGTGAGAAACTAAATAAGTAAGCACAGATGATCTACTAATACTTTTGCAAGAAAGTGAAATGGAAAACAAAATTCTTTTAGAACACAATGTTTATTCCTAATTTTTCAGCATTTATAAATTATCAATAATAATGGGATTTAAATAGTAAAGACCAAACCTAAACTTCTAATTCTACTTAAACAATACATAATAAACAAATTAAAAACTTGAAATTCAATTCAAATTCTCTTATCATACAAAACCCTAAACAACATTTCAATTGTATTAAATGAATATCCAAATTTTTGCCTTCAATACTAGCACATTTCACATATTCGAACTATGCTATTCAAACATTCAATAAAAATTTATTATTATTTTGTTATCATTTAGCCCCCACCACTAATTCTTATTTCTGGCTCCACCACTATAAGCATTAATTCCAATAAATAGATGTCTCAATTGTCATATAATTTGAGATGTCATTAGACATAAATTTTAAAATATCTAGCATTTAATAAATTATTTATGTTAATTTACAAGCAGTATAATTTATTTAGTTCAATTATTCTCACCATTGTCAAATTAATTATTGATTTACCTTTTTCATAGTTCAAAACATAGGAGTAAGACTTTCACATATAGAAAATAAAGGTATTATTTTAAATAATTTTTTTTAATCTAAATACTGTAATTGGAGGATAAATTTTTATATTTTTTATATTCTAAAATAATTTATTATACTGTTTTATTACTCAATTAATGAATGTCACTTCATTTAAAATATGAAAAATTGGATAATACAAACTAAAAACATGCTGTATTATTCTGTTATTAGAAGTTATATTTATTGGGTTGCGTTTCCTCCTATTTGGAGATGACCTAAATTTTTTCTTCAATAATAATTAAGTCCAATTAGTTCAAGGATATTTTGATTTTTTCTCAAGTAGGGTTTAGTATTTAATTTTTTGTTACAATATATAAGTGTGTTAAGAAGATAAACGGGCACTGTTTATTATTTAGAAAGAGGCGATTACTGTTTACGAGAGAGAGGCAGAACAATAAACTCGGGACAGTTTTGATCAAGTGGCTGATCGGAGGTCGATTCGTGGTCCGATTGAGCTGAAATTTTACCAACAGCTTCCTAACTCAGAGGATTAAATTTTGAACGGTGGAGATCAGATTTGGAGCATTTTTTCTCTAAATTTCGTGGTTGGAAGTTAGGCCACCATTTTGGTGATATTTTTCTTGAACCCTCTCTAATTTCTTTGTAAAACTTGATTGTGTACCAAGATTGTGTAATCTTGAGAATATTGTGAATGTGTACCTCTAGTTCTAGTAGAGAGAAATTGTGTATTCTCATTATTTGATTATAATGAAGTTTTTTGGGTAGACTACAGTCCCATGATTTTTACTCCTCACATTGGAGAGGTTTTCCACGTTAAAATTGATTGTATTATGGTTGTTTTGTTGATGATGTGGTTGTTGTTCAAGAATTGATTTTATACCCAAATATTGGTTTCTTTCCTATTAGGTCATCCAAAAGAGAATAAGATAATTATTGTATTTCCGCAAATTGGTTTGTATTAGTTTATTCCAACAATATTATACTTAAATAATTCTTCGTTGTGCTACAAAACATCATAAGTATGAAGTAGAGATGGTATCTTTTCATGTCTAACAGTAGAATTGATGGATTAACTACTACAATTCAAAATAAACTTTATTTTTTCTTATCTATATATATTGTTGTCCTATTTCTTTGTCTGTACCTTGAATTAATTTATAAAAGTTCAATATTTTTTGCTTAATATTCAATAATGATAGAAACTGAAAATCTTGTGAAGGGCGCAGTTAATAAATTAAAATCCAGCAAACGAACCAAACTCCTCGAGAGGTATTCATAAATAAGCATAGAGATTTATTCAGGAGAGCACAACAATGGATGATTAACACCAATAATAGATGCTTGATTGTTGAAGTTCTCAATACCATCATTATTCTGTTTACTACAGCCCGGTTCAACTTCAACAAAGACGAAGTCTTAGTCATAATTAAATAATATAATGTAATTATGCATGTTCACCTAACAAAGATAATCTTTTATTATCTAAATTCTAATCACTTTATTAATTATTTGATTTTAATTGAAAGATGGAACTGATAATTCACTTTTTCCTTGTTACGTTCCAAAGGAGTAATTAATGATACAAAATGGAATTTATATTAACAATATATAAGATTAAACATGGTCAAAATATTTTTGACTCTATCGTTTACAAAATGGAATCAAATCAAAATCGATGGTATCGATTCACAAATTTGTGAACCAATTGAAATTACTATTAGAATCAAAATGAGTCGAATTCAAACGTTTCAGTTTGATACTCTAGACTCTAGTTTTATATGTTTAAAGTATATTTAGATTGACTTTGGATCTTTTTGTTCTTTTACAATTAAAAGTGAAAATTTAAATAAATTCATCGTAAGCTAGTATGCAAAGCTATTAAAACAATAACAAGTGATAATAGATCAACACCACTGCTTGCTAGAATCTATACAATCAGTCGACAAACTTTGTAGTAGTGTCACTATTTTGATTAGAATGCACAATTACCATTGTTATTTTCTTGCTTGATCTGGGCTTCCTCCAATGCTTCGTTTCTGAAAATATAACTCCATTAATATAATCACTTCTCAATTTATTTGAACTTTTATGAACTTAAGAATTTAAGTTAGAACATAGATTGATTTGTATAAGAAATTATGCTTTAATTTTTTAATTTCTTGCAAATTATTAGGGCACAAATAATATTCCCATAAGTTAAAAGACTTACTAATAACGTTTCCGTCTCATTATTTTTTTCCTTTGTATTCATTAGAGCAAGACAGCTATTAAAAAACATCTAGTTAATGACAACCTGGATCCCAAACTTTCGGTGTCTTTCTTAAGTAATTAAGTTCTGTCAACGACATTTCAACGTATTCTTATCAGTATTGCGGGGCTGCGCCAAGATATATAAAGAAGCCAAAAGGTTTAAGATAATCACACACACATATCTATATATAAGTATTCTGAGAAGAGGAAAGACGAAGACAGCGGCCTTCTTTTCCAGCTAATAGCTAGTAATTGACTTAACTATGGCGAGGACTAGTGACTAGTGAGAGGCACGTCCTCAGGCCGGCGATCGATCAGGTTATGGAACCGACAACCGAGTACAAATTTCTGTATGCATGTTAAGATTTTTAAACGTAAAACACGCAACCAATATTATGAATGTGCATGAGATGATCCGGAGAATTTAGTATTACATCATCAGCTGGCTGGTATATATATATATATATATAAATATACACGTGCGCAGGAATACTAACCAAAGCAGATGATTAATCACAGTTTTAATTATTACACGGGAAAAATCTGACAAATACTCGCCTTACACGAAAGTTTAAAATCGTCTTTCTATGCATGCCTTTTTGCAGTTCGTACACATAATATATATATGGCATGCACCGTTTTGAAAAATCAAAGAGCTGAGTAACAATCGTTGAATGAAAATGCAAATATATATGAACACATTCATACATTTAAATATGCTACAGTCAATTCACGAATCAGTTACAGTAAATACTGATCTTCTCATTATTGAATAAGTGGAAACCGGAAATTTACGTTATTCTCAATCGATCAAAGCACGATCAAGAGCTTTTTGCCTTGTTTTATATATGTTAGGAACCAGTTAAACGCTACGGTCTTTGGAACATGATTAAACTATCCGAGGTACATATCATGGCGTAGGCTTTCATGATATGTGACAGAATAATTAATAAACTCATGAACTGTTGTTTTACTATGATAATATGAAATTAAAATGAGCGAGCGAGTAGTACTACACCAACAATGAAAGTCAACGTAGTGCAATGTACGAATAAGAGTTTTAATTTTCTTAAAAAGAATAAGCGAATAATGTGATTCGTCTGTAAGAAAAGAAGGTGAGCAGACAGATGCACTTGCCCTTGCATGCAAAGTAAGAATAGCAACTGAAAGTCGCCGATATGGATCCCAAAAAAGCACCGGAAGAGCATCAAAAGCATCCGGTGGTAATGATGACAACGAAGCCAAGAATTTCTTCGCTGCAGCTCGCACGTTCAGTAGTGCAGGAGGAGGTAAATTACATCCCTTCACATCAACAACAAACAAAACTAATTATACGTCAACACTATCGGAGAGGGATGTTATGGGCAAACCATCAGCTCCTCCAAAAGTTACGACTGCACACCCGACAGCAGCAGCCGGTTCTTCTTCTGATGAGGGGAGCTACAGGTTATCTCGGTTTTACTAAAAAGAAAAATAAAAAAGATGATAAGAAAAAACCTGCTGAGACTTCGGGAAAGAAGTAGCACAAATCCAAAGCACAGGCACGTCGGTGCACCGAGCCTCCAACTGAAGTTTTTTTTTTTTTAACCTCTTCGTGGTTCAAGGTGATTTGCGGTTTTGCTTTTTTTTTTTTAAAAAAAAAAAAGAAGAAGAAAAAGGAAAAAATCAACTCATGCATTTCTTTTTTTTCTTGTGTCCCTCCATTAATGCTACTTGTAATTCTCACCAATCAACATCTTAATATCAAGACAAGGTTGGTCGAGAATCATTTCTCATATTTGTTTCTCGATCTAATTATTTGTGTAACTTTTCTTCATTTCTTGGGAAAGTATGAACAATTCCTTCTTGCTATTCATATACAATTACATAATAGTGTTTCTCCAATTTTCGTCAGCAAACATAAAACTCATTTTCTTCAGAAAAATACTTGCACATATACACTTATGCAATACTGGATGTATATGTCTAACCTCTAGGACTCTGTGTGCCGAATAATTGTTCTATATATGTCTATCAAACAACAGCCCACTAAAACAATCCATTAAATGGCTTTCCGTAAGTGCAAATTACGGCATTGTGAATTTGGATACAGCATAGCATATATACGAATAAATAAATTTCTTATACGGTTATACCTAACGTAGTGTGGGTTATAACAATTAATCAAGATAAAACACGTGTGTGTGTGTATATATATCAATGCCATGGTTTTGTCTGCATAGAAAGTATATTCATTAAATACATAACAGCTCGGAAAGTGACATGACGTACGAAATGTCAGAGAATAAAGAAGAAAACAGTGAATATAATTCCGTACGAGGTAAATTAATTATAAACAACAATTTTGTGTATGTATGTATTATAGATAGTACACGTGATTGGAAAAGATTAAAATAAGAAGAATTAAGATTTGTCTAAACTTATGGCATGTACAGCAATGTTGCCTTTCCAAGAAGATGTTGACTTCAAACTTCGAACTGAAACATCTGTATATTCTACCTACAACATTATATTTGAAAAAAGTTAAACCCAAATGTTGAATAATCAAACTGCTTTAACAATCCTAACCATCTTTTCTACATTCAGGCTACGAGGCGTAGAATTTTAAAACTAATCCCTACGCGGCTAACCAAGACTTTTGTCACAAGGGGTAGCTGAATCCCCATGTCTGAAGCTTACAAAGCACTCTATAATTCATTACTGTTAACCATCAAAGATGTCCATTAACACATTAATAATTTTGACTTAGCTTTCTAATTATTAATCGAAAGTTATTAGTTTGCAGTCTTTCAATCGATATATTCTCTGTACCCTATATGATTAACAAATGAACTTACAAGTCATCATCATATATATTTGAAGAATTTAACGTAAGCACGTAACCTGTACTACCTGTTTGTATGCATATATATATATATATATATATATATAGAACAGTTCTGTACCCAAATAGATATGCATGCAAAAAGTTTAAAAAAAAAAAAGAGTCAAAAAATAGGTTAATCTTTTTCTTTAAGGCCAGAAAATTTATTGAATAAAAAAATGGTATAAAAGAGAAACATAAGACATTAGCCTTCTAAAATAGTTGAAGAAAAATGAAGGAAAAATCTGATCTAAGAGAAACATGAGACATTAGCCTTCTAAAATGGTTAAAAAAAATGAAGGAAAAATCTGATCGAAAGACGAGGAACTGATGCATTATATTTGTGTAATTTATGGACAAATTAATGCCTAACATTTTTTTCTTAAAAAAGAAAAATGAAACTAATTAATGCACCTGCACGACCTTCTGGTGACATATTTAGCTTGTACGTATATGCCTAATATTGGTTGAATGCTAGCTAGCAAGCTTGAAGGGGCTACATCTCTTGTTAAAAGGATTTATTTTATATATATATATACACGCACACACACGAATAAGGGCGCACTGGCTCAAGTTACAGAAAACATTATTCTAACATATTTTCTTACTGCTATAATTGATAAATTAAAGCATAGGGAATGGATATTTTATGACAATTTGGGAGGCCGATTATTTCCGTAAGATCCTAGTAATATACAGGTGGCCACAGCATACAGGGTTTCAAATTAATTGATGACCTAATTACGAGTTTAATTGCTCAACCATGGTGTGTGTGTGTGTGTATATATATATATATATATATATAGGGAAATTAATTAAACCGATAAATAAGTTGACGCATATTAAAAATACTACGAGTCAACGTAGTGGAATGCACGTCCGAGGTTACATGAAATGAAACACCATAGCTTTTGATTCTTTATCTTCTATAAGTTGGAGGCGCAGAAACAGATGGGTTTGCCCCGTGCATTAAGAAGAGCAACTTAAAACGTTCGCCGTTAAGATTCTGAAAAAATACCACTATGTCTGATGATATTTGGGCTAACTTCGGAAGACAAAGGAGGACGATAAGATATCGAACACCTGGCCAAGCTTCCACAAACTCGAATAATGCTCCACCTCATACAAGTCCGCTGGCTGAAGCTATTAACGAAGTCTGGGCCCGAAATGTTCGGGCTACTTCAACAGGTTGGCAGCTGCCGGATCCTCGTACTTTTCAACGATATCCCGATCCTGTACCTCGAGTTATTTACGAAGTCATGGGTCGAAGACGTGACGCTATTTCAAGAAGTGGCCAGGGTTCTTATACTGTTCAAGGGCATTCTGATGTACAGCTGCTGGCTATAGCTATTAGCAGTGTCTTGGCTGCAAGGGGTATGGCTACTGATATAAGTCACCTAGTTGCTGATATTGATGACATCTTGGCTCAAAACGGTCAGGCTATTTTAAGTCGTCGCGGGGATGGAGATCCTCATACAAATCTGCTTGCCGCAGTTATTCGGCAAGTCTTGGCTCGAAGAAATGTGTAACTCGATGAACGTTCTACATATTTAATAATTAATAGGCTATGCACGGAAGGAGGTGGCTGGCAGTGGCACGATATATCCAGGAACATATAACAGCCACGTTTTGCAATTCCTATATGAAGGATATTTCTATCTATTCTGCATTAATAAGGGTGATTTTTATTTTCTTTCTTTTCAACAACTTGTGTTCCTGTTTTTTTTTCAAAAATTTCCGATATTTGGTTGGTTTCCAATGTGATTGTTTGTCTTTAATTTTCTTATATGTATTTGATTTGTATCAATTTGAGTTATGTTGTCATTTCGTCAATTGGGCTGTGACAAGATTACGAATAATTTTCCACTTTTATTTCGTTTTTCACATTTTTTGTTTTAAATAACATGTAAATAATTAAAATTTAGTTCATTAATTTAATTAATTCTAATAATCTTAAAAAAAATCATAAAAATCTCAATTTATTAATAAATGACGATTATCTATCATTTTTTCATAAATAAAAATATTTATCAATATTCAAACTAATATTAAATAAGAGTATAATTATCATTTACTAATAAATTAAGCTTTTTATGATTATTTTTGTAATTATTATAAAAAACTAATCATTTTAGTGAACCAAACTTTAATGATTATTATTTCATTAACCCCCTTTTTTTCCTTTATAATTTAATTTTCAGCGGTTGGTATTTCTATTTCTCCATATTTTAAGGAGTCTTAAATACATGATAATCAAGTCAACGTCATAGTGCATCTGCAACTAATATATTTCAGTTAGATGGAATCGAAATGCGAACGAAGAGAAAAAGTATATCATGAAATTGCTGCCAACAAATGTTAATTGGGTGTAAGAATCGTGGGTTTTGGTTAATAGAAAAGGGAAAGCGTATGTGTGATATGTCTGTGTAAGCTATAAATTAGAACTCACAAACAGGGAAAGTCAACCCCAATTGTCATCTCTCTTATTTTTTTCAGCCTCTAACGGTAAAATATTCTTTTGACAATAAATACAAATTTTAAAGGTTTCAGCCGTCAATTGTGTCAAAAAAAATTTCATGATAAAATAAAGTTTTATTTTTATCATCATTTGATAAATAACGTGGACCTATACAAAATCCATTTAAAAAACATGATCATTAATTCTCCTTTAATAAAATTCTCCACGTACAAGTGTGATCTTATATCCAAAAAAATAAGTTCAAAGATTAAAAAAAAAATTCAAATACACTAAAACTGGGGATACTGACATATAACCCTGTAAATCTTCGGGGAAAAAAAATAGATATTTCAAGTAATTTGATTATATGGACAATTACTCCTCTTATGAGTGGATATTTGTTCATTTTTAAAATCTAAGGGCATTCATCCAAATGATCAGATCGCCAGATATATTTATTTATTCTTCTAAACTTATGGGATAAATATCAATATTCCTAAAAAATTTTAAAAATTATAATTCTTTTAACAATGTAAAATGACTAAATTGCACTCTTTTGATCGATCATCCCCGGCCATACTTCGCAAATAAAGAAAGAAAGAAAATTATGATGAGCATCTCACTTTTTACTTTTTAAGAAATTTTATAATTGTCTATGCAGTCAATTTTATTAAAAGATAACGATCTTGAGACTATATGAAACAAAGAATACTATATGAATGTTACTGTTGTTTGTGCCGTCAGTCGTCTATTTCCTTGAGTTAGCTCTTTATTTTAAGACATTCTCATCTACAAGCAAATGTCTTAATAGACTACTTAAAACATTATTAACACATAGCAATAATAGTTATAAGAATGTATTAATTATGTCAAAATATCTTTTTTAATTTTAAATATTTTTATGTAAAAAATAAATAAACTTAACACTTTTGTTAACATATAAAAAATAAAAAATAAGTGCAGCCTTATTTTGATTCTTCTTGGCTAATTTTTTTTTTAAAAAAGAAACTCTTAATGATTTATTTTAGAAACCATTGAGAATATTGAGTACAGTAGATTAAACCTTAAAGAAAATACAAATCTTTTTCCTTCATGATATAATAAAGAAAAAGAAATATAAAAGACGAAAGAAAGCAACATAAGAAGCATTTTCGAAGAATGAAAATTCGGCACTCCTCAACAGCGTTAATATTCCACCAAAATACAATTTACTTAGGATCAAGTAAAACTCTAGACTGGCAAATGTCGACCTGAATATGTCTCCCGGAAACTCCTCTGAAGCAGAGAAAATAGAATGGGTGCCGAAGATGCAAGTCCAATAGTAAGCCAAGTGACTCAATTTAAATTGCTATATATTATATCATAAGCTAAGAAAAAGCTGGAGGTAAAAGCTACCATCGTGCCTGTTATGGATATGAAGAGTGTTAGTAGTCTAACCATGAACTAAATCGGTAATAACATGAGAAAATCTTTCTCTGCATAACGAGATACAAGTATAAACAAAAACATCATTATCGAGATTGAAGATGATCAAGACAATGCAATTGCATTTGCCACAGCGAAAACCTGAAACATAGTCTTTCCAAGATGAATAGGTATTCCTTTATTATTATTACCACCTGGAACACAAAATGCTGCTGTAAATACCACAGTAGCAATAACCACTGCCACAAGCATGCATGATTTAGCTGTGCTCTTCATCCAATTTTCTGACTTATTCAACCTCTATTATGCATGCATTGAATGTTTTGATACGGTGATGTAAAATTAGAATATGAAATATATTATATTTCATCTGTTTTCATCTAATTCATGAAGCAAATCAGGATAGGAGCAAATGAGTTTAGCAACAAAAATTATACTTTCTCAATATTACAGCATCTAATAACGAACTTTGAAGGTGTTGTGAACAGTTCTGCAGCACCTACGTATGTTTGTATAATTATTTTTTCTCAAATACATTTGACGAGTTCAATGGATAGAGTACTTTGATATAGAGGTGGACAAAATCGGATTCAGTTTGGTTTTTCTTAAAAATCGAATTGAACCAAAATATATGAACTGTGAAATCGAACCGAGTTAATTTGGTTCTATTCGGTTTTACAGTTTGGTTCTAAGTAGAATTTCATTTCAATTTCAGCATTCTTGTATTTAAAAATATTTTCATATAAATCCTTAAATTATATAATAATTATAAAAAATATAAATTTTATAATAATTTCTTTTATTTTTTTATAAATTTATATAAATAATTATAAATTTTTGTATATATTCATAATTGTTATAAAAATTAAGAATTTATATAAAATTTTATATTCTATTCTAATTGGTTTTCAATTTAGGTTCGGTTAAAACTGAACTCAAATTAAACCAATTAGTTCGTAACCGAATAAAACCGAACTTATTTTTAGTCAATTCGATTTGATTGGACATTTTTTCCCAAGTCTACTTGACATCATGGTATTGTGATTGAAAAGTATAGCTGTACCTAAAGAGTGAGAAATAAATTGTTATCTTAAAGTGACAAATTAGGAAATTCTATCAGTACTACACATATGTTATACCACAACTCAAAACAAAATTATGCGAACCATAAGGCCAATTATTAAAAACAATTTAAGTATTAGAGAAATTAACATAGGTTGATAATCCTCTTAAGTAGTCTAGAACTACAAAAACAAATGCTATAGGCGTTCAAGCCAACACATGCATTGCTGTCTCATTGGTCCTATATATAATGACGAGCCACAGCTAGCATTGCATCTATCTTTAGCAACTCCATTGCGAGATTTAAACAATTCACCAAATTATGGATTACAGATTAATTAAATAAGAAATTATTTTTTTAATTAATTGGTCAATGACTCTCAGATACTTAAGGAAGAAACAAATTTTGAAATTTGGTTTGACAAAAAAATTAATTTCTAATTATAACATATATGAATGGAATTAATGGTTATATTCCATTTTTATTAGCATACTATATAAATTATATACGCACCATTCAATGCAATCTAGAAATATATACAATTAGTTAGAAATTGATCAATCATTAAAGTGGTCATGATCATAAAAGAAAAGATTCTGCACAGCTGATATAATTTTATTAGATGGACCTTTTAAAATTGTGCTATCTAAGCTTTTCTCACCAACTTAAAGCAAATTCTAGAATTATCCCTCTTTCAATTTGAAATAAAATATGTACAATATATTCTATTACTTTCTTTCACGTCTTCTAATCAAATAATTACTTGACAGTATGAATTTTTCAAAGTCTTGTGCTTTAATCAAATAATATTGATGTTATGCCAAGAAAAGAATGAAATTAGATTGTATGCTTACTATACAAGCCAGTATGGATACCAGCAAAAAGTATTTCTTCGGTCACAATTGTTCAATTCTCTTCTAATTTTATCTTAATCGTATAAAAATCTTGTCATTTTCCTTTGTCCAAATAAAGTAGCCATATAGAGTGGTGTCATTTTTTTTTCTCGTTTCGCGTTGTCAGCAGACTCCAATTTTTCTCCAACATAATATTAGCAATTTTTTTCGTTTCGCGTTGTCATTTTTAAGAATCTAACCGACTTATTCGGTTCGGTATAGTTAGATTCTTAAAATAAGTTTCATTTTATTTGGTTTTAAATCGATCGGTAAAAATTAAATTCAAACTCAAACTGATTAATATCAAACTTAAAGAAAGAAATATTTTTATGTAAATCTTTAAATTTATAAAAATTACAAATAAAAATAAAATTTACAAAAATTCACATAAAAAATAGGGAGATTTTTATAAATTTTATAAAAATTTCTCTTTATTTATAATTTTTATAAGTTTTATAGAATTATATGAAAATATCCTTTAAAAAAATATTAAAAGTAACTTGAGGAGGCTAAAACAGAACCGAACTAATGTGGTTTGGTTTGATTTAATTTTACAGTTCGATTCAAGTCTCAAAAACTAAACTCTACTTTGGTTCAAGTTAGTGTCTAAGAAAATTGAAACGAAACGAATTTGCCACCCCTAGCTGCAATATAGATGACACTTGAAGTCTCTTTGTGATATTAGTACACAGTATTGATTAAAGATCACCATCTAATCGAAGCAAAGTTAAAGCTTCTTCCACATAAACTTTTAATGAAGTTGTATGAAGCAACGAGCATATTTTGAAGTACCTTTTAACATTGTTTCTTTTGTAAAATTTATAATGAAAATAAGTTAATTTTAATAAATACTATACCGGTAACTAAATCTTGAATTTATAACATGTCTGCAACACAAGTAAAATACCACCCTTCAAACCTTTTTTTTTTTTTTTTTTTGGGTATATTAGAAAGAATTAACTTACTGGAAAGTAGAAGTAAAGGTCATCTAAGTTGAAGAGTTTAAGAAATGTTTTCGATGTCGACATTAGGTGCTTGTGAAGAAAATAATGGGTTGATACCACTTTCCACCATTACTCGGTTAAAGTTTTTAGTGAGAATTTTTGTTTCTTTGTATTTCTTGGCAACTTAGAGTATAATTTTACAAATATTAACCTTTTATCGAGACTTCATAAGGCTACTCTAAACCCTAAGTTACCATATACATTGTGCCTATCCTAATTTACAAATATGATATAATCATCACCATTAATACTGTTCCTTTCTTTATGGTAGATGAGGTGTAGTTGATTAGTGTAGTACTTATACCTACATTCCATTGGTACTGCTATTTAGGACTGGATATGGTTAAGTTTGGTTCAAGTTTCGTTGACATAAGATCAAACCAAAAGAATTTGGATTTTTTTTTTATAATTGAAATTGAACCAAAAATATGTTATAATTGAACTAGAATTGCATTAAATAAATGTGAAACTGGATTGAACATGTCAATTTAGTTTGGTTCGATTTAGTTTTTCGAATTCTATTTTTTTACCCTTTTTTCATTTACGTAAAACATATTTTGTAAAATGACGTTATTTTGATGTTAAAATATAAAAATATATATTTTTACTTCGATCTAAATTATTTGTGTTAGTACTGAATTTGAATTAAAAATTTCAATTTTTTAAAAATTAGAATTGACCCGAATTGAATACCATGTAAAACGAAATTCAATCCGTTGATTTTAGTCCAATCCGATTCAATTTTCCAAATTCCAAATTTTTTTGCCAAATTCTATGCCATTCTATCACTTTTTGGAGAGATGGTAAACCTTAAGTTATGGACCTAGGCAAGCTATGCATGCATTCACTTTAAACTGCAGGCTCAATATCTTTTAACACGCCTGATCATGAGTATGCATACATTTGATTGTTAAAACTTAAAATGGGTGGTGATTAAAACTTGTTTTAGAAATTAATGGTACATGACTTTGGTTATTTATCTTCTTTTGAAAGGTAAAGTTAACTATTTTACGCAATTCAAAGTGAAAGCAAATATAGAGAATTTTTTTTAAGAAAATGTAGAGAATTTAACAATTGGTCGTGCATTAATGCAAAACCACATTGAAATAATTAAAACAATATGTATGCTTAAGATGCATATAAGTTTAACTATGCATTTATAATACAAACAAATTTTGAAAGTAGTGGCTAGAATTTTGAACAATAATTAACCTGAACAGAAGTAATTAACTTGAAAAATGTTGATTGCAGAAAGATACGATTTGTTCAGAGTGTATGATCACCAAAAGAACTCAAAGAAGACTATAATCCATGACTGTAAGTACACAGTACAGCACTGATTTGATCTCTGTAAACAATGATTTCTTCTTTTTCTCTTGTTCGCCCCTTTTTGTTTTGTATGTATGTTTGCATATTATGAGTATAATATAGACCAATCATATGAAATTGGCCTTTTCTTTAGCCTTGACCTTTACTAGATTTCCTCACGCAGTGTCATGATCCTTAACTACACATATGGTGCGAGATATATAAGCTAAGCTACAAAGAATTAATTTAGAAACAAATGACAGTTATAACAAGAATTTTAGAAATAGAGAATAATTATATTCCATTCCTTAATTCAAACATATTATAAAAGTTTATATATATATATATATACATATATAATTCTGCTGAGTGAAAAATGAAAAAGAAAAGGTCATTCATTTGAATCGCGCTAACATGATCATTTCAAAGAGAAGTATTTGTCCTTTTTTTTTTTCTGATCTTTAGCCTAAAACTTTAGATCCATCACATGGAAATTAGATCTCAATGAAATAATAAGATCATTATTATTATTACTATTATTATTATTATGCTACTCTGGTACTATTTAAAGTCGTCAGGGCTTTATCTATTATTGACGTCGATGGTCAATCCCAACTTTCTGGCTACATATTTCAAGCATGCAGTACAAGAGAAAATGTTAATTTAAGAGCAGAGCAAAGATATGGACGGTCTTGATACAGGATGGTTGGCTAAAAATTCTCTTGTTAATAGTAAAGAAAAGGAGATACAAAAAAACAAAGCATAATAAGCATTTTGGAAATAACGAAAATTCAGCACTCCCCAGTAGCTAACTAGCATTAATATTCCAACAGATTACAACTTACTTTGGATCAGGTAAAACCCTAGAACGGTATGTAGACTTGAATACGTCTCGCAGAAGAGGCCACTGAAGCAGACAAAATAGAATGGGCGCCAAAGATGCAAGTCCAATAGTAAGCCAAGGGACCCAATTTAATCTTTCTTGATAAGCTAAGAAAAAGCTTGATGTAAAAGCTATCATCATGCCTACTACAGATATGAAGAGTGCCAAGAGGCCAACCATCAACTGACATGGTAGAAACGTGAGAAAATCTTTTTCTGCACATCGGGATATAAGTATAAACAAAAACGTGACTATCGAGATTGAGGATGAAGACAATGCGACTGCATCTGCCACAGCGAAAATCTGAAACATAGTCTTGCTGAGATGGATAGGTATTCCTTTCTTATCATCGTTACCACCTGGAACACTAAATGCTGATGAAAATACCACGGTAGCAATAAGCGTTGCCACAAGCATGCACGATGTAGATGTGCTCTTCATCCATTTTTCTGCCTTTTTCAATAACTCCGTATGTTTCTCGGTAAACAACTCTTGAGGTGTTTTACCATCTGAATTTTTCATTTCTCTATAAGGCGGTTGCACCATCTTTTCAACCTCCTACCATCATTATCATGAAATGTTGTAATTCTACTCTATATACTAATTATATATGTTTGTATAATTATTTTTCTTGAAAACGGTAAAATTAAAAACAAAAGCAAAAACACGAAGCTTGTTTAGTGCTTACTGTATATTTCATGCTTAACATGTCAAGAAGATAGCACAATCATAGTGCTTTAAATGCACACATACAGCAATAATTTAATGGAAATATGATTAATGCACTCAAAAAATACTCGAGATTTTCTCTTATTAATTGTTTTCAAGAACCCACCTAACGTTTGACCCAATTTTCACATTATCTAAATAATTAATAATCATGAAAGAACTAGTATATGTTCAAAAACAGTTCAAGTGTCATTAAAGATATGCAAAAGTTCTCAAAGTGAAGGAAAAATCAAATAATTCAACATATGGACCAAAAAAAAAGAGGTAAAATTTTTACCTTAAACAACAATAATTCTTGCTGCATTTCTAGAGCTGCACCTGAAACTATTTTGACTGGAATTGGAGGTGGATATTTAGCTGCTAGATGAAGTATATTGTTTTGATCTACATCTACGAAGCTTGTTAACAACGCCTTATCAAAGCCTCTATTATGTATTAGATCGAAGGTTCTGATACGGCGATGTAAAATTGCAACATGAAATATACTTCGTTTATTCTGATCTAATTCATGAAGCAAATCAGGATAAGAGCGAATGAGTTCAGCCAAAAAATTGTAATTCCCCAATTTTGCTGCATCCGATAACAAGTTTGAAGGTGTTGTGAACAGTTTCGCAGCATCCACGTCTGTTCGTTTAGTTATTTCTTTCCAAATGCACTTGACTAGTTCAAGGGCTGGAGTTGACATTACAATGTTGTGATTGAAAATTATTCCTGTAACTGAAGTAAATTGTCATTTTAAAGTGAGAATATTTAAGAAAATCTACCACTATTACACATGCTATATATACGTACAACACTAATCAGAACTTATATTGATCAGTGGGGACAAAATTAATCAAAGTTATTCATCCCAATCACAATTGATGAATTGAAGTAAAAAGAACAAATATGGTTGTAATAATAAAATGTGCTTTTCAAAGTTTATTTAGCATAAATATAGAGAATTCGAATGCAATCACGCCACATGTGCATTCTAAATATTGAGTATCAAAGGATTAAAAAATTAAAATAGAAAAAAAATGAGTACTAGAGAAACTAACGCAAGTTGATAATCCTCTTAAGTAGACCAGGACTATGAACAAATGCAGTAGGCTTTCGGGCCAACACATGCATTGCTGTCTCCTTTGTCTTATGATGTTGAGTCACAGCTAGCTCTGGATCAATCTTTAGCAACTCCCTGGCAAGATCTAAGCAATTCACCAAATTGTGGATTACTAATCAAATAAATAAGAAATTAATTGGTTTTTTTTAATTAATTGTTCATTGACTCAGATACTTAAGGAAACAAATTTTCAAATTTTTCTAAACAAAAAACTTTTTAGTTATACTATGCATATGGACTTAATGGTCATATTCCATTTTTATTAGCATACCATATAAATTATATATGCAAAAATTATGTATAATTAAGTTAGAAATTTATCAATGACAAAATATGTACAATATATTCTATTATCTTCTTTCGCATATTTTAAACAATAGTACTTAATAGTATGAGTTTTTTAAAATTTTAGAGAATGAAATAGTTAGAAAGATTGGGATTGTTATAATCCCACTCTTCTAAAAGAATCTTTTAGAAAACAAACTGTTTTGAATGTATTGAGACCAAGAAAAGTTGACATAGATGTTATGCGTCGAATTTTATTATTTTATTGCAGTCTTACACTTATATTGGGTAATTTTTTCATTTTTCATAAAGCAGCTGAATGAACCCAAACTTTCATGTTCGAAAATACTTAACTAAGAATTACCTCTAACTCCAAATTTTGTTTATTTTACTTAACTACGAATTACCTCTAACCTATTATTATTTATTTCCCTTCCCTTTTTTTTATTCTTTCTTTTAAAAGAGTATAAGGATCCAAAACGAGTTCGTTAATAATAGTTACAGATGTTAATTATAAGTAATAATTAGTTGAGGTTTTCATCTAACTAATGTGAATGAATTAGTTTTTATTACAATAAGAATAGAGAGACAAATAATCATAAAATACAAACTAATATGAAATTATTATATAACTGTCGTTAATTTACATAATTTTTTTTTTTTTAATTTTTTTTTTTTTTTTTTATTATACTTTCATCATATCTTTGTATACAAATAGTTTGCATAAAGAGTTTATATTTCTAATTATTATCCCAAACTAACATTTGTGAACTAAAATGGATGTCAGGCCAGAAAAAAAAAAATGAAATTTGATTGTAAACTTACCATATAAACCGGTATGAATACTAGCAAAAAATATTTCTTTGCGGTCACGGTCATTCAATTCTCCTGTAGTTTCATCTTGATCATATAAAAATTTTGCCATTTCTCTTTGTCCAAACAGAGCTGCCATGTAGAGTGGTAGCATTCCTTTCTCGTTTCGGATTGTAAGCAGGCTTCGAGTTTGTTTCAACATAATCTTAGCAATTTGAATACTTCCAGCCGCTGCAGCAAAACAGAAGGCAGTGTTCCCGTTTTCATCCTGCAATGTTAGGTTATCAGCTGCTTCAGTTCCCATCAAATTTATCATCTCTTGTACAAAACCAGTTTGTTTCGCTCCAGTTGCAATATGAAGAACAGTTTGATGCCCCTTTGTGATACTTGTACTTAGCATTGACTGAGGATCATCTACTAATCGAAGCAAATGTATTGCTTCTTTCACGTCGCCGTTTAATGCAGCCTCATGAAGGGGCACGCATGTGTTGAAGTATGTTTCGGTGTTGTTTCCTACGGAAAAATTAAATAATGAAATACATCACATTTTAATTTGAAGTGCATCTCTGAATATGAGCATGTGATAGAGAGAAAGAGACACCAGACAACTCACTAGAAAGTAAATGAAGGTAAGGCCGCCGTCTACGTTCTTGAGCTAGAGTTCCATTCGGAATTATCTCATTCCGATCTTCGGATATTTCAGATTTTTGTGTACAACTAGAATCTGTCTCCGACATTTTGGATCGACTAATATGGACTTGGAGTAGAATTCAACACACCTGTTAATTGGTAAAAAATATTTTCTAAAGATCATAATGGCACTGGAAAAAAATTATTGCTTAATTTTTAACAAAATAACAAGCAAGACAAAATTCATTGTGTGGAGTAAACTTCCAGTAAAAAACAAAAGAACTTTACTGAATGAAAAGAAAGAAAATTTACATATATGAACGGATCTGCATATATACCCCATAACAAACAAACGGATATTTAGCAGACAAACAAATGGATTTGATCAATAACCTGAAGTGAAAAGGGATAAACAACTGGTTGGGGAAATCAAGATTTGAATGGAGCTGCTCGCCAGATGAACTCAATTTATAAGGCCTAGTCCTTGACTACAAGTCCTCGTATATATAATAAATATATATATATATATATATATATACACACATATATATAAAAGGTTGCTTTTATTGAAATTGTCTGTGCAAAGAATCGATTCCCCAAACTCACTTTTTTCTGTTAATTGTTTTTTATATAAATAAATTAACGCTATGCATGGTTAGTTCACGTACGCCAAGATTTGCATTGTCATTAGCCTGACGACTTCATCTGTACAAAGATTCCCGTCATAATTGTCCAAAAATACATGCAGATAGCGATTAATTTAGTCTACTTAAAATTAAAACATATAAAAATTGAAAATAATTGAATAAAAATAATTGTTTGTGGAATTGATGGATTAACTAAAATCAATCATATAACAATTTGAATATGGTTTTGATTTTTGATTTAATTAATAATATTATAGTGGAGATGAATAGATTAATGTACGTTAATAGGATCAATTTACATATCATCTCACCCTATAGCAAGATGCTTTTTCAGACCACGTAATTGGAGCCATATATAATTCCCACTTTACAACCGCAGTGCCAGTTCGAAATTGTTGTTGAGATGGTTAAAAGTAACTTTAATAAATTAAAATTTATTCTGGTATTTCTCAAAATATTTAAACTTTATTTTAAGTTTTCAGTAAAATATTTTAAAATTCACTTTCTATAAATTCTTTCTTTTTAGAGCAGATACTGAACACTTGTTTTCAAAACATTTTAAGAATTAATTTTTTTTTCAGTTCATATATTTCATAGTTATTATTTCAAATAAATTTGAACATTATCTAATTAATAATTGGAAAAATGTTAACAATACATTTGAGATACTTTCACCAAAAATTAAAGTAATATTATTTTGAAGTGATCATAACATGTACAATAACAGAAAGGTTATATATCTGCCCTTTTTTTTTTCAAAAAGTAATGTTAATTATATAGTAATTAATGACGAGGTAATTAATTTGAATCCCTTAATTAATTACTTTTTAGTGCTCATAAATTAAAAAAGTAAATTATTACATGCATACCTTTAAACAAAGTTATTTATATATAAACACCTTAATATGAATTCTGCCAGTTAATTAGTTCTGCAACAACAAAATCATAATTATTGTTTAAATTTTTATGGGAAAAATCAAAAGGGAAAGAACAACATTATCTTGAGTGGCCATTATTTTAATGTATGTACAAAACATTTGAATGAAAATTAAAGTTCGATCCAAGATAATAGAACAATGCAACTTTGAGTTTTCTACCCAATCTAGCTTAGTGTTTCTACAATTGAATTCCTCGACAGAATAATGCAATTAAGAAGAATAATTAGAGTGATTGGCATCGAGGCAAATGCAAGGACCCAGTTATTTATTAAGCCGTCATATTCATAAGCTGAAAAATAGATTAAGCCAAAAGTTACCATCATGCTTATCATAGATACGAAGAGCGCCGAGCGTCCAGTGGTCAGCTTAAGTGGTAAACACTTGAGAAAATCATTTTCCCTAAAAAGCCATGTAAGGATGGACGAAAACATCAGCATTGAGATCGTAGAACTTGACAATGCGATTGCATTTGGCACAGCTAAAACACGAAAGGAATTCTCACTTAATGGAATCCGCGTTCCCGTTTCGCCACCAAATAGACTGAAGGCTGCTACAAACATCACCACAGCAGCTAGTGTTGCAACAAGCATACATGATTTAGCAGTGCTCTTCGTCCACTCTTCTCCACTTTTCATTAACTCTTTGTGCTCCAGAGTAAAAAATTCTCTGAGGTGTTTTGTCATCTGAATTTTTCATTTCTCTAAATGTAGGTCGTACGAGCTTTTCAACCTCCTACCATCATTACAAAATCAAAAAAGATAACAATTATAATTACAAATTAATATATAATGAGAAAGATGACGATGGAATGAACTTAATTCTTAATTAAAGAATTCATAATAGTTACATATTTTTTTTTTAATTATTTGCTGGGTTCGCAGCAGTTTCCATGTATGGCTCGCATGAGTTCTGTCAACTTATATGTAAAAAATTACTATAATAATAGAAATTTATGGCCACAAGTGAAGATTATTTTATTTTATCCAACCAATTCATATATTAATATTGCGTTAGGTACATCCAACGAAATAAAATGAAATATGTCAATTACTCGCTTTTGTGAGAATTTTTTTAAGAGAATGGAGAAATGGAAACCTTTACCTACCTTGAACGTTTGCAATTCCGCTGAATTTCTAGTGCGGATGCTGACATTGCTGTGACTGGGCTTTGGGGTGAATATTTAGCAGCTAGACGCAATATATTGTTGCTATATATATCTAAATAGATGGATAACAAATCCTTGTTGAAGCCAATCTCATATATTAGATTGAATATATTGGTTTGACGGCGCAAAACAGCTATATGAAATATGGTTCGCTCATCTTCATCTAATTCATGAACTAAATCAGGATAAGTACGAACCAGCTCAGCCAAGAACTCAAAGTTTCCCAATTTTGCTGCATCGAATAATAAATTTGAAGACTTTCTGATTAGTTCTTTAATATTTACGTCATGTCGTTGCATTTTTCTTTCCAAAGACGTTTCACTAGTTCAAGGGCTTGAATAGGCATCAAATCGTCGTCTGCGAATCTCAATCCTGCGACTGAAAACACTGAAAAGCAAGTTGTGATGAAAAACAACGAATACTACTTTAATTTACAGAGAATGCATTAATTTCTATATATATTAATACTAGGCAATTTCAGTCAAGATAACTGGGAAATTGAATTAAATTAATCGCAGGCATACATTGAGCAGTATCATTGATATCGAGTATTAGAGAATTACTAACATGAATTGATAAGCCTCTTCAATGGTCCTGCACTTCTTTCAGCAAATGCCGCGGGCTTCCGTGCCAACATATGAAGGGCTGTCCCATATTTGTCGTGGTGAGCAACAGCCTGGTCTTTATCATCCTCAAACAACTTCAACGCGAGGACTAAGCAAAATTTACCAGAATTATGTAAGCACATCATGGTATATATTTATATTTTACGTGATATATAGGTCAAGGTATACTTACCATATAGACCAGTGTTAATACTGGTAAAAGATATAAATTTTCGATCATCCTCTGTCAATTCCTTTCTACTTTTATAGTATAAAAATTATGTCATTTCCGTTCGCCCAAACAAAGAAGCCACGTAGAGTGGTTTCATGTTTTTACCGCCTCGGATCATCAGCAAACTTGTATTTTTCTCAAGCATAACCTTAGCAATTTGTACAGCTCCAACCGCAGCAGCAAAACAAAAGGCAGTGTTGCCATTTTCATCTTGTAGCGCTAGGTGTTCTGGTTTCATTAATTTTACCATTTCCTCTACAAATTTAGTTTACCTTGCTGCAGTTGCGACATGAAGAATAGTTTCAAATCCCTCTGTGATGGCAGCACAGACTATACTAGCATCCATTTCTAACAAACGTTTGGCTGCTTCTTTGTCACCTTTTAATGCAACTTTCTGGAGAGGCACGCATATTTCCCGGTATGATTTTCTGTCTGTAAACAATACATAACAGAAACTTTGCTGAATATTGCATTAAGCACGTATATATACAAGGTCCGGGGCAAAGAGAACAATAGAACTGACCTGAAGGTAGATGAAGAGAAGGCCTAGTCGAAGTAGCACTCTGGATATTACCTAGATGATGAAGTTTGGTTGATTCTGTCGAATCTGCTTCTACTTTTGCTATTTCGATCGTGCATTCATCTTCCATATGTGAAACAGAAATTGATTTAACATTTCCTGCAGCCATTCGTTCTGTTTACTTCGCGACAGTGTATTTCGACAAAAGATTGATTGCCAATATTGAGAAATATTTCAATAGAATTTGGCAATTATCGTTGACTACAATCAACAGCACTGTCCAGAAAACAAGGCTAGTTAGCTTCAGGCCTTCTCTTGTCTGGATCCTCTGTAAATAATCATATGATATTTCTTTCCTTAATTTTTTTTTTTTATTTGCCCCTTTGCAATCGATGCTTTATAATTGTATGCTTTTTGCAGGCTTGCATTCATATTTGTCTTATTGTCTCTCTGATCTTGGTAGAGATTACGTTGCTCGGCTGTATCATTGATCATCTAACATTAATAAATATAAGAACGATGAAGATTACTAGATTAGAAACAAATTAATGTCATTTTCTGATGACTTCACGTGAACTTGGAGTCATAGTCATAGTCATAGTCTTATCATATGCTGTTACCTATTCTTCTTCTTTAATTAGTGATTACTTGCTAATATATATTTTTGTTTATTACGACTATTTAGTGATGAGTCTAAAAGTAAGGGGGCCAACACTCCCACCTGCTACTACGACCAACGACCTATTGATATCATTTTCTGTTGATTACATTAGGTATATATGTTAAAGTGTTTTATCTGCCTGCTACCAGTTGGCAAACACATTATGAAATATTCCTTTCTATGATTTATCGTATGTAACTAAGCCGTTCAGCGTTTGGATGTAAATAGTTTACATCGTGATGATTTTGTTACTGTGAGAATTAGTAAAATTTATTTAATTATAAAAAATAATTTATAGCTGGAACATTGTTTTATTTTACTAATAAAGAAAATAATATATAAGAGGTAATAAAATTAAATAGAAAAAGCGAGAAAGCCTACGATATAAACATCAAATATAAGAAAAATGATCCTCGTACCATGCGTACAGCCGCCGTAAAAATTTAATTGTTTAAACTATTCTTAATATATTTAAAGAAAATTGACATAAACCCCTGATGTTTGGGGGAATAGATCCTGATGTTTGCGGAAAATTAAATATTCCTTAAATTTGGACAAATATACGTACACTCTCTTACCTTCTGTTTTGATTCGGTCAGTCGGCTAATTAGTTAAATATTATTTATATCCTTAAACTTTTAAATAATTATACATTAGAATAATTGTTTTAATTATTAAAACTTAGTCCCCATTCTAATATTTTTTTATAATTTATATTATAATTATAATAATTTAGTCCCTATTTTAATATTTTTAACAAGATTCTAAGAAATAAATAATTTTTTAATTTATTATTTTAATAAAAAAATTTTAAAAAATTATAATTAAAAAAAAATCTAACAATGAAATAGACTGAATTCGTATGCTAAAATATTTTTAACCCTCTACTTTTATTTTCTTAATAATAATTTGATATTTAATTGTCAAAAAAAATTTGTACTATTTTTTTTTACTATTTTATTTTTATATACAATATAATCATTTAAAAATTATGTTAAATTCATTATATTTATTATAAAAATATAAATAAAATATATAAAAGAAGAAAATTTAATCTCGTTTGTTAATAAAAATAGTAATTAAATATATTTTATATTAATATAAAAATAATATACTTTAATTTTAATAAAAATATAAAAAAAAAAAGAGTACACACGTACACATATGAACATATACTTTTTTTTTATTTATACTTTAATAATTTTTTAAAGAAAACATAATAAAAAGTTAAATAATTTTTAAATAAACATACTATATATACAAATAAAATATCATAATAATATTTTATTTAAAATTTTTTTATAATTGAACATTAAATTATTACTGAAAAATATTTATTTCCCCAAACATTAGAGAGGTATATGTCAATTTCCCTATATTTAATTCATACGTTGTATTGATGCATTTCAATTATTAATTTAATTATATAAAAGAATATATATATATATATATATATAGAAAAAAATAAAAATTAGGGTGGATCTGAATTAGTGAAAGTGTTTTTCAACAGGTACTGTTAAGAATATATATCAATAACACGATTTTTTATTATTTTTATTTTTTCAATTCAATATTACATTTGTTCTTCAACCACTTCACTTATTGATTGCGTCATAATTTGCAAAGAAAAAAAAATTGAGGAGGACACAAAATAAGGCATCATTCGTCAATCTTTTATGTTCTGAATCCATTGATTTAAATGAGTAAAATAATTTTATGGCCGATAAGAATCAAATGAAAATTCTTTTCTAATGTATATGACATTTTAAATTAATTTCTTTTTATTGTTTAATTTTTGTGGAAAAGGATGATTGCAAGTATTTTGAGTTAAAAGTTTCGTGTAAGTCTTAAATGCCAAATTAATATAAGATAAAATTAATTAGTTGGTATCCTCAGGCTTTGGCTGTTGATTAATACTTTCATTGAAGCCAATTTAATTATGCCAAATTATCAGATTATTAAAATAAGCATAATAGTGAGCAAGCTGCTTGTAAGCTATCAAGTAATTCATTAATTGTTAATTAGTAATTACTTTCTGCCAATGAATATATTTTTGAAAAAGCCAGTCTATAAATTATACGTAGTGGAATTACATAATCTAATAATATTGATTTTCTGTAAGGAGGTTAGAATTAAGATATAATTAATAACATATAAAATGAATTTCCTTTTTCTAATTTCCAAGTTAAGTTAATAAATTTGCTTTCGAATAAGAATATGGGCTCCCTCCTCTAGCTTGGCATCTCATGAGACTGAGAGGCACGTTTAGAGTTCGAGTGCTTATGTAACAATTTAAACCCACTTCTGATCGACCTTTACTTAGACCAGAATTAATTCAATCATGCTCCCAGTTCCTTATTCAGAATTAATTATACCTGGTGAGTTTTTTCTTGAAAAAAAAAAATTTACAAGAAATCTCTCTTTATTAAGAGAAATACAAAATTTCAAAACATCGATCCGAATTTTTTTTTTAAAAATTATACTCTAATAATAATAATGACGATGATGGTTAAAAATTGTTAGTAATCTTTTTATTAAAAAATAATTATATGAGATTATCTCGGTAACTTCATTACATTATTGTGAGTTTATCACCACCATAGCACCAAGTTAAAGTCTCTTTGATTATGGAGAGAACTAGTTTAATTACTAGCTAATTTGTTGATGGAGAACCAAGCTTCTATGAAGAAATAGGATATAGCAGAGAGCTTGAAGGAGGAAAACGAGAGTGGCAAAAGAAAATTAGTTGGAGGAAGACTTAGAAAAGAGTAGAATCCCTAATAATTATTGGGCAGCTTGCTTTTCACTTTAAAAGATTAAACAGAGATCTTATTACCTCCTCTTAGTACGATGGGTCTTATAGTAACTAGTTAACTTTAATCCTCTGTGCCCTACTTCGTGGGGCAATGATCACCTCTCCCATGTGTCACACGTCCTTTTATTGGAGATTTTCCTCTCTTGGGTCCTTCCTTGGAGACATTATAATAAAGCTTCCACAATATTTTCCTTTAATTGCTGCCCGTGCCTGCTGCCGCTGTCTCTCTATTGACGTGGAGTCCTCAGTTAGTACCCATATATATATATATATATATGATCCGATCTCCGTTACTTCTATTGACATGTACATCATGTCTGTGTAAATCTCATTCTCCAATCTATTTTCAATGTTCTCGAAAATTGACCCTTCCTCGGTTTATCTTTTAACCTTAATGACCATTTTGTTCTTAATTTTCGCCATATCCCAATTCTTATTCCTTTCTAATTGGCCTACTCATTATTTTGAGCCTGATTAAAAAATAATAATAATCTAACGTATTTATCTTATGAAAAATCTTTTTAACATGTAAATGACGTGCATGGAGAAACAATTTTAAACTTTAGTTTCAACAAATGAGCATGTGCGTCAGACTATTCCATTATCTAAGAAAAGATAATATATATATATATATATATATATTTTTCTATTTAATTTGAGTGATTCGATGGAGGAGACTAACTGCATTTTGATTAAAAAAATTAAAATGAAGTTGATTGAAATGGTATGGACTAATTTGAGTGAAATAAAAGATAAAACTAATGTAGAGATATTTCTGCAAGTACAATAATATCAAAGTAGGCGAGTAAAGTAAAATTTTAGAAAGATTTAGGACTAAATTAAAAGTTTCCAAATTTATTTTGTATGTAGAATTAAGACTCACCGTTAAGTTTAATAGAACAGGGGAAGACCGTGGTCTGCTCATCTCATGGGGCGCTTCAATCCGGGAAGCTTGCGCTTGTGAAGTGGAAGCTGGCTTTCACCGTTTGCGTCCATTGCTCCTCCTGGTTATAATTTAAAAATCTATGTATATGGATATATCATCAATATTGATTAGATTAAATCCCTTCAATACAATACAATTAATAGTTCTTTTTAAAAATGAATGGCACATGAAAATACACTAGATTTTTCCACCTGATCGAAAGGGCTTGAGGTAAAAACAATGCATGCATACAAATATTAAGTAAAAGTAATAATATAGCTTGGGCTTTGAACACTAACCCATACAGAAACGATTATAACTCAAAAGAGGTTGTCACCAAAAGAACTCAAGAAGACAGTGATTTTTCAATATATTTGTCTTATTCGCCTCATTCTGGTTTTCATGTCAAGTACAGATCCATGGCAGCATTTTCTGATCACTTCAATTTGAACTTTCCTGCCCACGTATTACTCTTCTCCTTCTTTACTTAAACTATACCTGTTTACAAGTAAATAATATATTCTCTGGTTTTTTTTTTTTTTTTTTTTTTTTTTTTTAAAAACGTGTAATGAGTTTAATAAGTGTTAACTAACTACTCCCAACTGCTACACATGATCATTTTTGGATAAATAGGAACCTTCGTAGATAATTCACGAAAACGGTGTTAGTTGATTATAATAAACTTAATTAAACTATTGCCCGCTAGACAAAAGAAAATGTTGTTGGCTTGGTGATTTTTTGTTTTTACTTATTGCTGACAACATGGCCTCATCTGCTTTTGATCAACAATATGGAATCATCTCGTGTGTGCGAAGAATTTTAGAGCGCGCCATAATAGATTGTATTTAAACTTTTTAGTAAATTTATGATTATAATATTAATAGATTCTTAATTATAATATTAATAAATATAAGTGATATTAAAAAAAAGAAAAAGAAAAAGAAGGTGGACTTCATGGACATGCAACAAAGCTACACATTTTCGACTGGTCACAGATTCTCTTCATCCAAAATTTCATAGAATTTTCTTCTTCTTTTTTTTTTTTTCAACTAATAACATCATAAGTTAAAATTTCTCCTAATAAATTTTAGATTAGTCAGCTCTATTATACACTCCAAACACCTAATCATATTTATTTCTACTTCACAATTGAGGACGCCAAGTTCCCACCACCAGCCATAGGTTAGGATGGATAGTAAACTTTTACAGAAAGTTAGATAAAAGGTTTCCATGATCATTTTTCTCGAGTTCGGGTTGATTTCTTAACTACATACATAATCAATAATTGAGAGGACTCGGCTTATTATTTGATCTGATTTTCTTTTCTTTTCTGCTTGTAAATTTATGGTAATTAATTAGCTGGCCTCAATATTCAACATCAATCAAATTGCCTTGGTTTGCAGTTAAAACAGAGCAGAGAAAAGTTATCTCGAATAAACAGTTTTGCTGTCCATCAATTCAACGTTATTATATTGTAGCACTTTTCTTGATGCTGCATTCTTCGTAGTCGTTACCTACTCATGGCAAGAGAAAAAGAATCTACCTAATATAAAATTAAGAGTCGTTAATTGCTATACATATTTAATGCTACCAAATTTCTTCGTCATGATTTATATAATATACATCATGCAAAAAGATACAAACGGTTGCTACCTCGGATGAGTAGAGTGTTGCCACTCTCATGACATTTGGCCAATAGCCACTCTAAACTGTTACTGAAACCAATACAGGGACGAACGTTATAGGAATTAGAAACAAACCATAAGTGATGTATACATTACTTCGCAATTTTGTTTGGCTCAAAAACATGGGACTGGTTGAAGTTGGACACCATCCATCTAATGATGTTTCTTCACCAAACAATTAAATGGCCTACCTCAATAGCAGAAAAGTTTGAGAAATGGTTGCTCTAGAGTAGTATCCCGATTCATTATTTATTTTAATGTTTAACAACTTTTCTAGTGTATATCTGGAGTAAGATCACAGAGTACTGTTCTTAATATAGTACTAGTTGTCTAGAACCCGATATTCTGGTACACAGATGCGAAAACCCTGACCTGATTTCATTCGAGTTAATCAGCTGATGCACTTGGGAGATTTGATTGTACTATATTTAATCACTACACACAAAATGTTAACAGTAATGAAGCATAAGAAAGAGTCAAGGTGCTAATCAGAAACAGTGATGGACATCTATAAATTACCTAAGTTCACATCAATTACAAATATAAGTTTGCATCATGGACATTTATTTTCTTGCATCAGAAAAAGGGTCTGAATCATATGATGAATCATTCAAAAATGAACTTTCAGTTGAAACAGCATAAACTCAAGAAAAGCCAGTGGATAAGACCATCTTACATTTATTCTCTTCTTATTCCCGATATCATTACTCTTAACCTGTGACTGGTGTGATACAAAACTTCCCTTGGATTTACCTCTCCATGAGTGGAACACAAGCCTTGAATCACCAATCCATCTTTTGACAACCATGAACCAATCATCTCCTGTAATCAGAAAACAGTTGACAATGGATAATAATATGCATCTTCCTATAAAAACAACCACACAGTGTTGATACAGTCTAAAAATGCATTCACTTTAAGCATTTCTTAAGCAGATTTGAAATCCACATAAGCCCACAGACGAAGCACCAGATTTTTTAGTCCAAAATAAATAGAGATATTTGTGAGGAGACCTGTCAAATCTTCAAAAGCAAAAAAAGAAAAAGTTTAACAAAAGGAAAGTAATAGAGAGCTTCAGTATAAGAATATACATTTTAAATTTTTTTCTACAATTTATCAATTAAAAGATAAACAATTCATCATTGGTTCCATCAACTCCATATCTCAATAAAAACAGTACACCTTTAAGGACACAATTAAACTGTTGATCACATAAAGCTTGTTGTACTCTGCTAGAATTGTGGCAGTCTTCTAATGCACTGAATGCAAATTCATAGATGGACTCCAAGATGAATATGTCTTGGAATAGTGACAGCAGAAATAATCATCAAATTGACATGCACCCAAGAAAGAAAGAAAGAAAGAAAGATTAAGAACGAGAAAGCACTTCATCAATACAATGTAACTGGTGTTGAAAAGTTAGATTTACATTACTGAATTTCCATTTTCATATTAACTATTACACACAACTAACTACCACCATCATCACTAGTACAACACTAACTACCCAACATTAGTACCTTATAACTTACACAGTCACCCTAAATCTTCAAAGGACATTATTAATTTTTTCTCAAAACTTGCAGGTATAATTTCAACACCCAAAATTTTGTTTTCAACTCTTCACACTGCATTTTGTGCTTCTAGCACAGATATCCATATAAAACAAAATCTTGGATATCATAATGGACCAAGATGAATCAGATGACATAAAGACATACTTAGGTGACCTGCACAAAGTTTTGACCATGACTGAATAAACAGCTGGTAAAACAAAATCTACGGTTTAACCAATATAAAAAGGGTACATAAAACTTTTGTTCAAGGTATAAATGCTTGACTCCGTGGCTCTTATCCTGCACAAACTCAAAGCAGCTCGAATAGAGAAGGTGGTGGACATATGAAATACACTACAAGTTTAAAAAACAAAAAAATGTGAATATGAATTGTGTCTAGACTGGATAAATCTTCAAACAAGATATAAAATGTGATTTCAAGGAAACAACAACGGAGTTCAACTCAAATTATGTTAAAGTTCACTAACAGTAAGTTTTACCATCAAGAACTAAATAAAACCATACAAAAACTAATTTCCTACTAAAAATAGGTGAAAGAAGGAATACAGAAAACTCAAGTTATTTCTCTGATTGCCAGACTTTACGTTTTATCTTTCAATATATATGTTTTCTACATATTAATTAACAATTGCTTCACTTTCAAAGGAAAAAAAGAAGAGCATATTCATGCAAAGGCAGGGGCAAGTTACAGCAAGAAAAATGGCTCAGTTGGTAATATATGCCTAATTAAGAAGTAAATATCTCAACGAAATTCCAAGCAGGACACCATGTCCTAATCTAATTACATAACAACTAAATCAGCTTCCATGAATTACAAACTCAAATGTAAAACTAACTCTTTCTAAGAGAGTACTTGTTGACTACTTGATGAGTTTCCCAGTACTGTTACTACAATTAATTTGACAATATACAACACTAACTGCCAATGAAAGGAGTTTCCTCATCAAAAATAAGACACCCAAAAACAACTTCAATAATTACATAAAAGAATAGACAATATCTATAACTTTCTGTAGCACATCCATTACCTTAAAGTATGATGCAATCAATATTCTAGGCTATGCGTATAAAATATATTACTAAATCACAGTAGAACCAAAATTTATTAAAAAAAAAAAAGAAAAATGGTTCAATTCCATATAAAGGAACTAAAAATTATGACAAAGAAAACAAAAATAAAATGCAATAAACAAAATTAAGCTACATTCCCCACATTCTTCTATAGCATTCAATATTGCGCTTAATGAACAAAAACAATCTAACCCAAGGTTAGAGACATTTTCCCCGTCATCCCCAAGTCTTCATTCTGCAGGGGAAATTGAATGCCCAAGTGTGCAGCTATAAATTGTTTGCAGAGTCATTACTTTAAACCTCAACTAAACTCATATGCATATTCTACCTACAAAAATATATTTTAAAGAAAGTTAAACTCATATGTTGAGCGATCAAACTGCTTTAACAATCCTAACCATCCTTTTTACATTCAAAGTACTAGGCTTAGAATTTTAAGACTAATCCCGACGCAGCTAACCAAGACTCTGGTCACAAAGGGTAGCTGAATCCCCAAATCTGAAGCTTACAAAGCACTGTGAAATTCATTACCGTTAACCATTGACGACGCCCATTATCACATTAATAATTTGAACCATATACATTCATATTTCTGCTGATATCACTAGAAGCTATGAAATAATCAATTGATCAAAAATGAAGAATACAAAATCTTTAATAAAAGGAAATACTTAGAAAGTACTACCTCTGACAACAAAATCAAATCCTCAAAAATCAAATGACAGCAGTTCTTTGCCGAACCTTTGCCTTCTCAGCATCAATTATAGACTCAACCAATTTTACAGCATTTTCAAGCTTCCCTTCCGCGTTAACCACAACATAATCAAAATTTTTCCCATGTTTCATCTCCTCTCTAGCCGTTGCAATCCTCACAAGCAACTCGTCCCTACTCTCCGTCTTCCTCTCAATCAATCTCTCCACCATTGCCATCTCAGTCTCCGCTACCAAAAACACAAACACTGCCGAGTCCCCCAAAATCTTCCTCAAAGTCTGTGCGCCCTGGATGTCCACTCTCAACACTATATCATACCCTTGTGCCATGTACTCTCTAATTTGCTTCTTCGGTATTCCCTTATAATCCCCATAGACAAGCGCATATTCTAAAAGCTCGTTTCTCTCAACCATTGTCAAAAACTCTTCCTTCGTCACAAAGAAATAATCTTTTCCGTTCTCTTCACCGGGCCTCATTGGCCTGCTTGTAGCCGTCACAACAAAATGAAGAGAATCACGCGATTCTCTTAGCTTCTTTATAACCGCATCTTTGCCAACCCCACTTGGCCCGCTTATTACAATTATCAAAGGATTCGGAGATGGACAAATCGGGTTTGTGTCGAAAGAATGACCTAACGAAGCTTCCAGCGAACGTAAAAGCTCTGCCTTGTTAGCTGGGGCACCGTGGCTATGATTCATTGTGATGTTAGACACAAAAAAACGCGGTCTCAGAGACAGAGGCTGCTGAAATCTTAGGTGTTTTTTAATGGGGCTTTGGATGGAAACGGCGGACTTGGGTTTTGGAATAGGAAAAGAGAAAGAGGTGCAGAGTCGACGAAACATGAGGAGTGGAGAAGAGAGTGTGCTATATATTATTATAAGGGAGGACAAACCGGATCCTCTCTTGAAATTCTAGAAGGAGAAAGATTAGGAGGGTTTTGTTGCAGTTACTGTAAATATAGGAAATCTGTTTTTGCTTCTGTTTTGGTTTTTAGATGTCCTAAGCTTTTCCTCACTTTTCATTTTATTTATTTATTTGCTTTTTATTTTCCTTCACTGAAAAGGAAAATAATAAATAATAAATAAAAATTATTTTGACTTAATAATGGCATCACCCCACCCAAAAACACCATCACCGCCGTCTCATTGCTTTTTCCTCTCAAGAATTCTCTAAATTCCTGTCTCTTGTATCGAAGATTTCATCATTAATCCTTCCATCCAATTCCCAAAATATCAAATTTGTCCCTCAAAAATCCTGATTTTGAGTCCCTATCAACTCTCCTCGAACCCTAATTCTCAAATTAATCCTAATAACCAAAACATTCGAACAATTTACTCGCAACCCAATTCAGTTACCTAACATCAAACCCACCCTAGTTGATGGGCACAATTAGGGTTTGTAAAGACCCTACGAAACCGTCGATTACACCGGTCACAACCTCTACTGCTAAGAACGAAACCGTAAATGGGTCGCACCAGTTCAAGATCAGCGGCTATTCGCTTTCCAAGGGTATGGGCATCGGCAAGTACATAGCCTCCGACACCTTTTTCGTCGGTGGTTACGCATGGGCCGTTTACTTCTACCCGGACGGCAAGAGTGTAGAAGATAACGCGGCGTATGTATCGCTCTTTATCGCCCTGGCGAGCGAGGGTACAGACGTCAGAGCTCTCTTTGAGCTCACGCTTTTGGATCAGAGCGGGAAGGAACGGCATAAGGTGCATACCCATTTTGGGAGGAGCCTTGAGAGTGGACCCTACGCCCTAAAGTATCGGGGCAGCATGTGGTAAGTGTTTGTCTTGATTTTGATAGAAAGTTCGTTCTATCACTAATTTTTTGAGTTATGAGTGAATTCAACTCGATTATTTGCATTTGGCTTTTAATTGTACATATTTTGGAGTGTTTTATTTTTCCCTTATGTTACAAACTTTTGTGTTATGTGATGTTTTTGTTAGAATAATTATGTTACTTGATTTTAATTGTTTGAGGTGCAGATTGGGTGCCATCATGGTAACTTAATGTGGTTAAAGGATTGAGATTTTGTGTTAAAAAATTGTTGAAGGCAAGAAATGCAGATTTTTGCTTTGAGAGTTAAAATCAAAATTTTGCTCTCTGGTTGATGAAATTAAATATTGACTCTATGGATGTTGGATGTTGGATGTTTCTAGTGTTGGTTCTGTTGATAAGTCTATATAAATGTGGTTGAAGCTTGTTTATAGCTCTGGGATGGGCGTTACCAGAGTTCTTTGTTTTCCATGTCTAGTTTAAGGGTTTTGATGGTATTTGATTGAGTTCAATTTGAATTGCTCTTTTGATCTATGCAAAGTGCTTGTGAATATCTTCTATGGATCACAAAGAGAAAGTTCTCTACCCAGTGTTGTTCTGGCAAAAGTAGGGGCTCAGGAGAATGTATCTGATATTGATATTCAATGAGTGTGATACTCAACTATGTGGGTCTGGCAGCATCCACATTGGAGCACGTTGTTCTGTTTTCTGTCTTGTCGTAAGATTCAATGCAAGTTTAATAAATTTATCTTTGTCCTCATTTTTGCGGATGAAAACATAATTAACTGGTTCCAATGTTGGGTGTTTCAGGGGTTATAAACGCTTTTTCAAAAGAACTCTTCTAGAGACATCAGACTACCTCAAAGATGATTGCCTCTCAATTCGCTGTTGTGTTGGTGTAGTTAAGTCATCTACTGAGGGACCTAAGACATATTCAATTGCTGTGCCACCTTCTGATATTGGCAAACATTTTGGGAAGCTTTTGGAAAGTGGAAGGTTTACTGATGTGACTTTTGAAGTTGACAGAGAAAAGTTTGCTGCTCACAAGCTGGTTCTTGCTGCACGTTCACCTGTGTTCAGGGCACAACTTTTTGGTCCATTAAAGGATCAAAACACTCAGTGCATTAAGGTGGAAGACATGGAAGCCCCAGTTTTTAAGGTTCCCTCCTCTCTCTTTCTCTCCACGAACACTAGTCTTATGCATACCATTTGGTATAGTGAATTTTTTAAAGTTCTAAACAAATGGTAGATCTGAATTCCAACATGAACAGATGATTAGAACACAGAAGTCATCGTTGTTAGTCAGCATTGGTATAAAAGCTTTTATTATGTTTCTGCATGCTATATAACTGTGGTTAGAGAACAGCATTATTTGGTTCCTTAGTGGAAGCTTGTTCACCCTTGAAATTTTCTTTTTGCCCATTTCAATTTCATATGGTTTCCTATAGACATATAAAAATAGATATCATGTGTGTGTGATTGTTGTCTCTTCTTTTTTTTTTTTAAAATTTTTTTGGGACCTCCTTCTGCATTCAAATTCTTGAATGGAAAATGCTATTGTCTCTGCTCCATTATCTCAGCCTCCTATTGTGAAAAGGAGAAATGATATCAGTCAATAGAGAAGAAAAATTCAACCTTCATACTTTTGCTTGCCTGTTTTTGTTTTTTATTTTTGCATTGCTTTGAAGGGAGTTATTCTTTCTTCAACATGTTGCAAGGAAGTTTGAGTTTTGATATGTAATGACTTCGGTTGGGGTGATGGGTGAAGGCCCTTATTTTCTCTTCTATTTATAAAAGGCATCAATTGATTTTTAATCTTAAGCTTTTTTACTGTTCAAAGTTTTATTTTGTTGTGCTTTTGGCTGTCAATAGTTCTAAGATGTGTTGTTTAGAAAAGAAGAAAGGGAGGTTTGTGATGATTTTTCAGTCTTTAGTTGGTGTTGTGCATATAACCAAGTATACTTTAGTACTCTACTGAGCACTTTAGGAGCCTTCAATGATGACTTGTATGTGGTATGTGATGAGCCTTTTACACATTGCTAAGTAAGATTCATAGGAAAAGGTAGCTTCGTCTGTGAGTTGCCTTTGTGAGGTGAGTAATTGCCTTGCTGTACAGGATGACATACGTGAATGTACATCTGGAACCTTCTCCTAAGGCGCTGCTCCTGTACAAAAATCTTACTCACCCCAGCTAAGGTTTACTATCTTCTTGCTTCTCTACCTGACTGCCACTGCTATATGCATTTATTCCATGCCTGGTGTATTTGATGGCATAATTATTTCTATAATGTTTTTTTTAACTTTAAAACACCTTTATAGTGTTGCATAAATATAATCCTAACTGACACGCGAGTGTTGATTATGCATTTTTTGATGAATTTTCTAACAACTTCTCAGCTGACTAGCAGTGGTCTGGCCCAAAGGATACTTTGAGAAACTGCCTTGGGACAAGTGCATCAGAATGTTTGTGTTGCATTAATTTCAAATTATCTCAATTGAATCAATTTTAACTCAGTTTTTGCTGAAATTATTTTTATTATTCTGTTTCTTAAGATTTTACCCAGCTTGCATTGCGTGGTGCATAAATGATCATGGATGTAAATATCTCCTTGCTAATTCATTTGGATATGTACAGGCATTACTCCATTTTATCTACTGGGATGCCCTACCAGACGTGGAAGATATTGTGGATCTGAGCCCACAATGGGCTTCTACGCTGATGGCTCAGCATCTTCTTGCAGCATCAGACCGATATGCGCTTGAGAGGCTCAAATTGCTCTGTGAGGCTAAGCTTTGTGAGGATGTTGCTATAAACACAGTTGCTACCACATTGGCCTTGGCAGACCAGCACCATTGTTTCCAACTAAAAGCTGTTTGTCTCAAATTCATTGCATCGCCTGAAAATTTAAAAGGTATATACACACACTGTCATAATTTTTCATGTGATTAGAGATATATCCTAGATAGAGTTACTAACAACAGGATTGGTTCATTGTTGTTTACAGCTGTGATGCAAACAGATGGGTTTGAATACTTAAAGGAAACCTGCCCTTCTGTCCTCAGCGAACTGCTGCTTTATGTGGCGAAAATTGGTGAGCACTCTGTCATGGGTTCAGGATCAGGACATGGAAACGAGACATTACCAGATGGATGTGACGTCAGTGGGAGGCGGGTGAAGCAGAGGATACATTGATTCAGGAATAACAGATAGGTCTTGTATGAGCTTGTTAGATTCAAACATTTTTGGATCATACTAACAGTTGATAAATTTAAGATTAGTTGTTCATTCATCTGTTCTATAATTTTGAACGTCTAAGCATTTTAAGTTTGTGTTGCCGTGCAGTATCCGTGCATACCGCTAAAAGTGGTGAATTCTTTGTAAGCAGAACAAGCATTGGCGATTTGTACTCGTTATAAATGGTAGTGAAGTGCTGCATACGAACCACGCAATATAGTTAAAAACTCAGATTTTCCAAGACCATGGTGTTTGGTTTAATGTTGTTAGGAAACGAACCCTTAAAATGCTAAAATGCAGACATTATAAAAAATGTCAACTGTAATCCCTTCTTTCAAAGCAAGGCAAATGCTTGTTTCTGATCTAATAAGTAATTATTTTAGCACAATATTCTGGTATAAACAAGTAAAAATGGAGCAAATGCTTGTTTCTGATCTTAGTACGCAATTATGCCTAAAGCACAATAATCTTCTGGTCTAAACAAGTGAAAATGGAGCAAAGACGACAAAGCACTTATTTCAAGTAATAGAAAAAAAGAAGTCATCATACAATATTTAATTGTCGGGGTTTAGATGAGCCCCAACGAAGACACGAAAAGAAATGAAAAGAAAGCGGTAAAAATAACTTAAAAGTTGTAATTTGCAAAGGAGAAGAAAGTGGAATTAACTTTTAAATTATAATTTGCAAAGAATTAGGAGAAAACAGATCTCTGCAACCAACGAATTGCCCTTGCCTTGACTTCCCTTTTCCTCATTCATGACATGAGGCATCCCCTGCTATCATGAGTGGTTATTGACTTTATCAAACATTGTCATGGCCGGTGGCGTCCCCTAATAACCCTTCCACCTTTCCAAGTTAGTGTTGCTATATATTACAACTTTAGGATTTGCTCCAACACAGATTTCATAACTTCCAATCCCTCTAAGGCCATGTGCTGGTGTTTAGCACTGGCAAATCATACCACTTTGATTCTGATGATTCCTACTTGTGAACAGATCAGTTTGTGATGACGAGTAAGTAACCACCATCATCAAACTGAAAATAGACAATTTAGTCCACTAGAACGGCGCAACATGGAACTAATACCAGCTGCTTCCAGAACCACCTTGGGCAGCAGCAACTTTCCGTGCCATATACTGGGGCTTTGGCTGCAATCCATTAGAACCATCCATAGGTTCGTCATCCACCCTCTCATTTTTACAAACTGGAGTTCTTCTTGGATACGAACTAGCAACATATTGTGTCGAAACAGCTGGATTCCTGACCATCCTCCGCTGATCCAGAGACTCTGCTGCTGCTGCTGCTCCACAATTGTTGTAACGCAAAACAGAGCTGACAACTTTTCCAGGTCTTGCAGCACCTGCTGCATTGAAAGGTCATTTATATTAGCCGTCAGTATGTTATATAGTTCAACTAAGCAAATATATCCATCAGTAAGACCCCATTAAAATTTTTTTTTTTTTTTTTTTTTTTTTTTTTTTTGCATGTTTAAGTACTTCTCTGCCAGGGAGAGGAGAAGGACCTGAATAATAAGGTTAAAATCCAATGAAGTTGCATAGACGAATTTAAAACCCATAAATATATGGTCTAATAAAAGTGCGGCGATTATATCATCATTAGCCATCGTGTCTATGTCTACCCTAATGTAGGAGAAATGTAGCATCAAAATTAAACATTATCCCTACCAAAGTATCAAAATGGAGACACTATATGCCAATTTCAGAATGATAAAATTATTACTACTGGTGTGTGCATAGAGAAAGGGAGAGAGAGAAACAGAGATTTTTAGGCAAGGGGATACAAAAACTTGCAACAAATGTTTGATGAACTCAGAGTAAAATGCAAGAGCATACAAATTATTTCTGAAAATAATGCGTAAGTTGGTTGCAATCAGATAAAACAATACTTTCCTTGGGTACTTTGAGGAACTTGAAGAGGAAGCCTTGTCATAGGTATCCCAGATGTTCTATCCACAGCTGGTTTTTCAACTTCTTTGATGGAACACTTAGAAAGATCATCTGTAACCTCAGCTGACTTTTGTACTGTTTTGTCGGAATACAATACACATGGCCTGCATGCATAAATTTTCATGAGGATGCTGGAATGTGCCACAAAGGAGAGGGAGAGATAACTGATGGCAGCAATACATTAGCATATTGATGGAATAAACAGCAAAAGCCTAAGAAATGGATAGCAGCATGCCAGATTCTTAGTAATTGAGGTACCTAGGTAATGATGCATGTTGTCTCTCAGGTGGAGCAACAGTTGAGCCATTTCCATAGTGCTCCTCAAGGTAAGCAAATTGCTTCTTGAAATGATCGACAGCACTGCATAAGAAATATACAAATAAATAACTTTCACAGCAAAATCTAAATAGGAATTATTCAAATTTAAGTTCCAGATAAACTTCAGATTTTGTGCAATCAAGTACAGATAAGTTTTCACGCAGGCAGGAAAATGAAACTCAAGACCATGGTTTGAAAATGGATGTTCTCAAAAGATTCCATATTTATACTCAAGAAATAGACTTTAAAGCACCTCATGCAGACCAAATAGGAAAAAATCATCTTCCAGAGCATAACAAGTATTTCCATTTTAAAATGCCTACCAAATGTAGACCATGTGCAGATGATTGAAAACTCCTCCATAAGCTCAAACTTCAGATCAATTGACCTTCGACTTTATACAAAATATTTATGTACTTATTACTTTTATAATATTTTTGGGTATACCCCCATTTCTTTTTTTGCAATTAGTGGGGAGGATTTCTGACATTATAGTTCATATAGAAAGATCCTGGGTGCTGTGATTAAAGCTTTCACGGGTAGCATGCCCACATAATGATTCATCCAAGAACAATTGTATTGTCTTTGCTATTATGAAATTTTTACCAAGAAAACTGTTAACATAGTATTCAAACAGCCAAACTTACTGGAATTTAGAAGGATAATCACAGCAAAGTTCCAAGAAAAATATATGGGGCTGATGATTGAATAACTGAACAATGCAAGTCCAAACTACATCAAGGTGGAAGTGAAATCAACAAGGCATTTCATGCAGCAACATATGTTACCATAACCACCATAAAATCTTAAACAGTACCTTGGATACATGAAGCCCGTTGGCTCTGAACCTTCTAAGTACTCTTTCAACATTTTAGGATGGTATTCAAGAATTTCTCGATATATGAGCTCTCTTACATCTTCCTTTGTTATCCTCCGTCTCTCAAATTCAAACTCCATCTTGGTAACCGGTTGAGCAGAAGGCTCTCTCTCAACCTTAGCCAAACCCTTAAAATATGGGTCTGCAAGGGCCTGATACCAAGAAACAGGATATCTCTGTTAAAAAAAGGAGATGCATAATAAAAAAAATAGATAAAGAGGCAAAAACAATCACCTCCTCAGCTGTAGGCCGATCCTTGGGTTCAAATGCCAACATTCTTTCTAATAAACAAAGTGCAAGGGGATTTGCATTAGGGAACTTCTGGGAGAAAGGAATGGGCTTCTTCTTCCGCATGCTGCTCAAGTATCTCCGAGCTTTCTCATTGCGTACCTGACCGCATAATACAAACAATTCAGCAAATGGAATCAATAGGCAAGGATGTAACGAGTATGATAATGAATGTAAAACAATCATATCCACAGCAAGAACAAGTTTAACAGTAAACTGACCCTTGCAATGGCTTCAGGAGACGGTGTTCCCAACAGATCAGTCATGAGATCTAATTGATGGACAACATTTTTCCCAGGGAAGAGAGGCTTCCCTGTCAAGAGTTCAGCAAAGATGCACCCAATGCTCCATATATCAATTGCTGGTGTATACTGTAAGGAAAACAGAGAGAATAATTAAAAAGAAAAGAACACAGCATGTGCTATAGTAGACTCCTATGGAGGTTGATGAGTAACAATTGAAACATGGCATTTATATTAAAATCAAAAGCAAAACTACAACAACCATTGAATAAATTCATGTCAAGCTGGGAAGAAGAAATCCCATAAAAAAAAGTATACATATGTTAGACCTAGGCTTTGCCTCACAAAGCATAAAACCTAGCATGACGCAAGTTCCCCTCAAAATAGCATAACTTTGGAGAATATGACTGTCATATCCCAACTTAGTAAGCCAACAATGGATTGGGAAAGAAGATGTAGCTCATAAACTGTTTACAACATATATAAAGCTTTACAAGATAAGAATATTAAAATTGACCAGATATTATTTTTCTGCCAAAATGAGTCAGAAATTGATCTTCGTAATGCTCCAAACCTTAGACAGAACCAGCGGAGTTCAGATGAGTATGCTATCAACAATTACAGTCTGACTAACACAGCACAATGCATCCCAAATAACACTTAGAGAAAGCAGCTCAATGAGAAAGAAGAAAGAGTATGGCAGAAAGGCTTCTCAAAAATTCATCACAAGTTTTCACTACCCAAAAACAAGAAGAAAATGAAAGAGAAGAGATGGAATCTAGTTACAAACAAAATGAAAAACAGCACTCAAAAATGATCACAATACCAGATGCATGATCAAGCTACTTCCAAGCAAATGGTAAGTGGTAATAATTCTTGCACCTTTGAGAAAAAGGAACCACAAAGTTCAGGAGCCCTGTACCATCTTGTTGCAACATAGTCCTGTCAGTACAAGAATCCACAACCATTATTTTTTACAGCATTGACAAACACCAAAATTATGCAGACCATAACCAAATTATTTCCCATAAAATTACATTTGGCTTATAGAGAACTTACTGTCCAGAATATGGCAGTCGGAGTATCATTGAAAGCTACTCTTGCAAGACCAAAATCACAGATCTTGAGTTTACAATCAGCATTTGCTAAGATATTTTTGGGCTTTAGATCCCGATGAAATACATTGGCTACAAAACCAAGACAGATTTAAGAAACAACAAATCAGACTGTAATGTCCATTAGCATCTGCCAAGAGTAACTTTCTTAAAGGAGCCACATCCGTATACCACAAAGTTAGATGAAGAGGTGTAATGGTAAAAGAATATCTAACCTGTGTGGATGTACTTCAGACCTCGTAGAAGCTGATACAGAAAAAACTGGTAGTGTTCTGGAGTCAAATCATCATTTGCTTTAATAACCTGGTGTAAATCAGATTCCATGAGTTCAAAAACAACATATATGTCCTTGAACTCCCTTCTTGAAGGAGGTAGCAAGATGTGTTTGATCTCCACAATGTCCGGATGACGCAGAAGTCTAAGAAGTTTAATCTCCCGTAGGATGCGGGTGGCATCAGAGACATGTTCAAATATATCATTGATTTTCTTAATTGCAACTTTTTCTCCAGTATGCGTATCATATGCTGAGCAAACAACACCATAGCTTCCTTTACCAATTACTTCCTCTATTCTGTACCTGCTCCCCTCACCATATTCTGTGAAGAAGTCTACATCTGCAGATGACTGCATTACCACAAGAATATCAACAAGCAATTCCAAGTGCAATTGGTATTAAATCAAATCACCTTTGCATTATATAATCTGGTACTACTGACTATTCAGCACGTACTACTAACACTAGCAAACATGCTTAGTACCCTCAAAAGTAACAGACATTGTCCCCCTACTTGTCAATTTTTATGTTCCATCTAGAATCAGACACTCTATAAAGGAATCCAACATGAATTTGGCTACAGGAATGGTTTGCCATTTCTCACAGCAAGGTTTAGCTTAGTGCTCAGTCTGATTGCAAGTAAAATAGTATCTGGCCTAAATTTTCTAATTTACTCAATGATTAACCAAAGTTAAACTAGAAAGATGTATGATTGCCAAAAAAAAAAAAAAAAGCTTATAAATAGGAAGTCCTAGAGTTCTGTCACTGAGATGAAATACAATTGACAGATGTAGGGTGAAAGTAATTGCATCAAAGGATTATCAAAATTTGATATAAGGACATTGGCTAAGGGCTATCAGAAAAGGAGTAGCAAATTACCATTTTAATTTAACGTTTTTCCTCCAGAAACTTAATAAACTCAAAACCAGAGGGAAAAGAAAGGAAGCAAAGAATTAGAACATAAAATTTGTGGTTGACAACCTCCACAATTTGAAATGAGACATTCAATATCTCAGATATTAAGTAATATACCATTTACAGTTCTTAAACCAATTCTACATCCAAAACAAGGTGAAGCGACCTAACCATGCGATTCTTATATGACAAGAATGTTGTAGTGGGACCTCCTACAAAGTTGTCGATGGAGACATAACCGTGTGGCAGAGAAGATTAGACATGAAGACGACCTGTTGTTCGTTCCTAACCGGATACAGGAATTATACCTGCTATACTACAAAAACTTCCAGTACAATTGGGCCACAAAAATTTACAAGAAGCCTATAGAACAAACTGAGAATATATTTTTCGATCTTGAGTAATAAATAATACAAGTAATATAAGCATCTCTTTAGTCATTATTACAGCTCATTTAGATCTTGTGCCAAAAATAGCAGCTAACACAAAGCTATAGAGATACATATACATACACAAAAGCATACATACATCTTGGAACTTACCTTTTTTCTTTGATCAGGCTGCATCTTAGCAACAAAGCATCAAGATCCTCCAAAGCAAATAAATACAGTTTGAGTTCGAACTGCAACTCCAGCCACAAGATCACACAAACCCAGATAAGCAAACCGTAGATTCCACTAAAACAAATATACTGAGAAACCAACAGAGACTAAACTGTCACTGAAATGCTTAGATCACAAAGCAAAGTTCACAAAAGCAATAAACAGAAAACCCTAATCTTTAATTTGAAAGGAGAAGATGAGTTTAAAAGAAGGGAACAAAAGGACTAGCCAAGTTAAACTGCGGCTAAAGCAACAAACTTTTGAAAACAAATAAGGAAGGAATGCTAAATGTTTTAATTTTTAATTTTTTCTTTCACTAAAAGGGAATCAGATAAAGAGAATAGACAGTATGGCCACAAAATTATGGCGGAGGAGTCTAAATGTAGATGGAAATGAGAGATTTAAGATCAAGCAGATTTTTTTTCTAGCGGAAAAAACTAAACTTTGTAGAAGCAATCAAAGAAGACGATAATCACTATTTTCTTTGTGTTGTTAGAAAATAAATGAATCTACGAAAAGGCTTTTGCTTTGGGAGTTGAAGCTCTTCGTTTTATCAGATGAAGAGAAGAGAATGGAAACACTTCTGATTTCTTGGGAGTGCTTTTGATGTTCGGATCTTAAGAGAGAGAGGGAGAATGGAAATCTACGTGTGCTGTACTTTGTTCAAGTTGGAAGCTTTTTCTGAAGCAGAGAGAGAGAGAGACAGAGAGAGACAGAGTGAGAGAGAACAACAAGGGACGAAATGTGATTCTTTTTTATTTTTTTCTCTTTTGAATTTGATAAAATAATATGCGATTTCATTTTTCTCAAAACTCAAAAAGACTTCTTTGCCACACAACTTGGGTCAAATTTACCGATAAAATACTGTATATTTCTTCTACTTTTCTTGACAAAATCAACTTTTTTTCTATTTAGAAAATTTTAAATCTGCAAGATATTCTATAAAGAAAAAATGACATATATCTGTATGATTTAATAAATAAATATCCCTTAATATTTGAGAAAAAACAGATACTCTAGTGTTTAAATAAATAGATAAATATTTTTTAACTTTTATTACCGTTAGTTAATCAATTAATTTATTATCATTTATATCCTTAACTTTTATATAATAACAATATGACATATATTTTATTTACTTATAATATTATAATCTTTATTTTAATATTTTTTGTAATATAATTTTTTTAAATATAATAATTTAATCCTACATTTAATATTTTTTTTACAATATACTCAAAATTAAATATTTTTTATTATTTTAATTTGTAATATATATAAAATATTAAAAAAAATTTCAATTAAATTTTTTAATAATTAAATATTTATTATTATAAAAGTGAAAGAAAATTTTTATAAATATTTTTTAATACATGAGTGTGATTTAGTTCATTATTTAAATTTTTTTAATAATTTATTTTTAAAATTTTTTATTAAAATAACAAGTTAAAAAATTATAATTTTTGATTATTTTTATTTGTAATATATATACATAATATGTATTTATTATTTATATTTTTATCTTTTTTTTAAAAAATATAATAAATTTAACATATTTTTTTAAATAAATATATTACATGTAAAAATAAAACATTAAAAAATATTACAAATAAAAATAATCAAAAATTTTTTTTCTTTTCTATTTTTTAATTAAAATTAAATTATATTGGTTAATAAGAATAAAAAATATATTTCATTATTAATTTTATTAACAAATGATAATAATTTTTTTTTTTTTACTTTTTTATTCATATTTTCATAATTTTTCTCAAGAAAATATAATAAATTTAATATATTCTTTTAAATAAAAATATTAATATAAAAATAAAACATTAAAATATGTTTCAAAATTTTTTTTAACAATTAAATATCAAATTTATTACAAAAAAAGATTATATAAATATTTTAATATGAGTTTAATTTAATTCATTGTTTAAATTTTTTAATAATATTTTTTTTTTTCAAATTTTTTATTGAAATAACAAATTAAAAATATATTTAGTTTTTTGAGTATATTGTGAAAAAATATTGAGTATAGGATTAAATTATTATATTTAAAAAAATTATATTGTAAAAAATATTAAAACAAAAGTGTTAAAATAAATATATATATAATATTGTTATTATATTAAAAAAAAAAAGACACAAATGATAATAAATTAATTAGTAAACTAATGGTAATAAAAATTAAGAGAATATTTGTCTATTTATCTAAACATCAAGGGGTATATCTGTTTTTTCTCAAATATTAAGTGATATTTTTTTATTAGCCCAAACATCAAGGGTTTATGTCATTTTTCTAGTCAATAAAATTATTTTAGGCGTTTTTAAATTTTTCTTTCAATTATTATCGTCGTTGTTATAGATGATTAAATTTCAAAATAAGTATGTATATAATAAAATTTTATTATATAAATATTCAATTATGTCATATTTATTAAGTTAAACTTCAACTTAAGAGAAATTTTAAAGCAATACCGAGGCTCCAATAAATAGATTTAATACTAATTAATGGGTTAAATAGAAAGGAAACGAATACTTAACGATAAATTAGTATATTATGGTAGTTGTTTTTTTTTTTTTGGTTTAAAAATTTAAATATAATTGAAATAGTTATTTAAATTTAAATTAAAATTTTTAATAAAATTTTAAATATAAATTAAAAAATAAACTGCTGATAAATATTTGAATAAAATTATCGAGACTCCAATTAAAAAAAAAAAATACATAGGCTACATGTGTTAGGAAATAAGGTGATTAATTGGGTTGGCACTCGTTGCCGAAAATGGAAAAAAAGAGATAAAAGCGATTGGCTCTATTCTAATAACAGTTAAAGTTAATGAAAATAATGATCAAGAGAGATAAGATTGAGAAGAGAATTTGTGGTGAATGGCTGAAACAGATATATATGCAGGTACTCCTTTGGCTTTTCAGTTTTGACCACCTCGCGAATGAATATTAAACTTTAACTTTATGATTTACATACATATATATATATATATATAATAAATCAAACTTCATAGACGGACAGCTTGTTGCCAGGTGGGTGCTGCAAAACTTTAAATAATTATAACCACTTGAATTAATAATCACTAGATATTCGGAAGACGATGATGGTGCATTTATTCGTGAACTAGGGTATTAATTTTAAGAAAAATACTATTATGCAAAAAATAATTAATACTTTTTTTTAAAAAAAAATTATCCCATCAGCATTTTATTTTTAGTACGCGATAAAGATGTGATATATTCATATGATAATCATAAATTTATTTTTAACCAAAAAAAAAAAAAAGCTTTTTTAGGTCGAGCAATGAACACTTTTTAAGTTTTTGAGTTAAGTATTGAAAGGGCAAATGTAACAATTAATTAATTTAAATGTTGTTTAATCCTAAAATATAAAGATTTAATTATTGTCCAAGCGTTTCCTCTATAGAAATATTTAATGTTGTTGTCGCCCTTGTCACTAGCATACGCGTGCTTCCATATCCTATTACTCAGCAATTGAACATTTCTTCAGAGCTCTACACGTTCCCGTGGATTCTTAAAATTTTTAAATTTAATTATTCAATAAAATAAAATTTGTTTGATTTTTCTTTTTAAGTTTTTCCAAGGCGTAGGAGTGAGAAGAATAAGAGGAGAAGGAGTAGAGTGGATTCCATGAAGTCCATGTGGCAGCACATGGGCTTCGATTCGAGGAATCATTTGTTAAATAAAGAAGCCGCACCTCAGTCACATGTATATATTATATACATATTTTATGTATGTCTCGAGACATTTAGTATATGAATGTGTCTTCTTAAATTCACGTATTAAGTTAGTTAAAAGAAAAAAAAGTATATTTACTTTTTATTAGTTAATATACAATTCTATTTTACTGTCCAAATACATTAACAAAATAAAGACGAAGAATTTTTTTTATTTTTTTTATTAAAAAAGGGAAAAAAATTAGCATGGACATTGGACGTGGTAATCCAATTAAATTAAAATGAAGATAAATTAAATTACTATAAAATTGGAGAAATTACAAAGTCCACGCGCATTGCACTGACTGCAATTACGTGGCGTTGTTTTCTCAATAAAGGTCAAGGGGCCCACAGTTCCGAAGAAGTAAAGGACGCGTTATGTGTAAGAGTAGAAAGAAAATAAGAGTCCAAGAATCCGTGAGGAGGCAGAGCAGAGGGTGTTTGCCACTTGCCTTACTACGCGGCTGGCGGTCGCTCTCTCCGCGTTTCCTAATGATGACTATAGTAAGCTGTAAGAACACCCTGTTACCAATTTACAATAGGAATAGCTGTTTTCTGCTGTCCGTTTGAGCCGTTCCCAGACACAATACAATACAAATTAAGGGCGCGGTTGAAATAACATTTTAAATAGAACATTTTGGAATAAACCTTTTTATTGCAGAGTTTTTATAAATAAAATTTTTAATAAAAATTTATTAATTATTTAATTATTATAAATAATTTTTTAATATTTTATTTAAAAAAATAACATAAAATTTAAAAATAAAATAAAATATTTTAAACAATATTATTTTTTTAAAAAGTTAAAAAATTTCTGATATCAAAAACGTAAATTTTAAACTTCTTTTATTTAAAAAAAATAATTTTTTTAATTTTTAAAAACCTATCTCTATTATAAACTAAACAATATTAAAAAATTAAAAAAGAGTTTTTATTATTAAAAAAAAAAATTTAACCAATAAAAAAAATTAAGTTAAATTAGCACTAACTCTGTAACATTGTATCCCCCAAAATTATTTTTTTTTTGAAAAAAAAATTAATTTTATGTTCTAACTTCGTATGTGTAAATTAATGGTGATATTTTTGTTAGCAGAACTCTCGAGTCATTTAATTAAAAACGTATGCTCTTTATCTTCCAACTCATGCTCTTTTCTTTAAAAGTAGTTGAAGCCATAACAAGATAGAAAATGATTGAAAGATTCAAACTTATGGTAATACGTTCCAAAATGTCCTACCTTGACCTCTTCCTGTACAGATTTTGGCTGGAATTTTCTTATAACTTAATTTATCCTCAGTTATTCTCTATTCACATTCCGATTTGGCCAAACCCAAACATTCATTAAATCAAAACCGTCAAAATGCTCCAAGACCCCAGGAACCACACATAAAATAAAATTATCAATGCTTGTTATTATTTGACCATTTTTAGTGTAAATGTCAAATTTGGAAACAGGGTTTGAGCTATTTACTAACATGTCTGTGTTATGTGGCGGTTGGCATTTTAGTGCAGAATAAATATTGGGCCCCATAAAGAGTGGAGATGAGAAACCATGACATACCCACCGCACAACGCGCAGACTTCTGTCTGTTTCGACTTTTCCTTTCGTTTGGGGGATCTCTGGCTTCGTTTAACAATACGTGTAAAGGAGGGAGGAGAGAGTGATACATAATTTAATTGATAAACTCCAAATTAAAAGTAGTCATGACCATAAGTTGCTAAGAGCATATCTTCGTGCTAGGCAAGCTTCACAAATCCCACTACCACGAAAAAGCTTTCTTCGTGCTGTGGGTTTGGTTAACATTGCCTTTTAGAATTTAGGTGAGATTGCTTCAAGGCTTTCTATTGTTTTTTTTCTTACTCTTTCAAAGACACTTGGCCATTTAGTGCCATCACTTTGTTAAATATACGAAATATAATCAAATAATAATATGCGCTCATATGTCGTAGAACACTAGTTAACCCAAAGGAAAATAATTCAGGACACAGAACGAGTCCTCAAAGTCAGCAAAACTTGGCAGCAGATGATATATGCCAATACAAGTAGGATGAGAAGAGTGCTAGAAAGACCCCTCGAGCCAAAGCCTCGGCACATGTATTCTAATACATGCCCAATTCTCAGCACATCCATTCCCATAAATAAAATGCCAATTTTATGTTCATCGCATATGCTTTTATTCAATTTTTCACAAACACCACACACAATACAAAGTCATGATAATAGATGTCCTAGTTATCATGCATGAACAGTACAATTATCCATCTGGTTTCTCACTTGACGTACTTGGAGAACCATTCCAGCAAGTTTTCATGGGCTTCTTCTGCACGCTTCACAGCAGCTTCATCTTCTACACTGTATCTGACCGTCCATCCATGCACAACTTTAGGAAATATCTTCACATAGCCATCAACCTGTAAGAACCAAACAACTAAGATTTCTGTACAAAAATATGTGTCTTTTGACACAAGATGGGAGAGAGTCCTCCAAAGTGCTTTTACCATAGTTAACAGATACAAACACAAATCAGATGACTCAAAGTTGTAACATGTTATGCATTACAAATATACGGTAATGGAAGACACAAAGGGAAAGCCAACAGACACAAGTGCAAGTGATGTGATGGCTGATCTGTTCCCATATAGAGCTAAAAGTAAAAGAAACATCATGAACCTGTCCCCAGTTTTTGGCATTAGGTCTTGGTGAGATGGGGTCACAGATTATTAAGTAAATAAATAAATAACTACCATACTTACGAGAAGAATGCGAGGGAACGGAAAGAGAATAAAAGAGAAACACTAACAAAACCCAGCATATGACATTTTTTCAATTTAATCAACAAAATAATAGTCTTATTCCATTCGAAAATAAATTCGCATATATTTATCCCAGTGTTAGAGAAATGGCAACACCATGCCATTGCCAACCCAAGAGGCACAGATTGACACACTCAACTAAATATCTGCCTGTTTACGTCAACAGCCTGGATATTAATTTAATGTTTCATTCATTTCAAACCTAACATGGAAGTTTGCTACCCAATTTTCAAGAGGAACAAAACAAAGCGAACCCAGTAAATAACAGGGATAACAGCAAGAGACCACAGGCAGACCCTTGACTATTAGGACAAAGCACTAGCTCTTATTACCTCAGATTTTGCACTTATGACCTCTTCAAACTGTTTCAAGAGAGATGGTGGAGAAAGCTGATCAATCTCAGCTCCCAGTACTGCAATGGGAACCTCAACCCCTGAAAAATTCCAATTATCATGATTTGGTAAACCAAAAAGGAAAAAAATAAAAATTTGAACGAGTAGTCCAACAACCACTCCCAGTTCCAACCAAAATTACAATGCAGCCTCATCCCACTCCAAGAGTGGAAACAAACAAGAAACTATTTCTTTCTTTCATTCATCTAATCCCCCATGCCCACAGCACGTAAGTTCAAATTAACCCATTTATTACATCAAAACTAACCACGAGTGGCCAAAAATAAGTAATCAACTAAATATAGACATGGCTGCTTTAGAATATCTAAGAATCCATACCATTGATATCGTCTACAGTGACAAATGATGGATGTAACAGCACAGCAGCTTGAATGAGGTCACGCTTGGCCAGCTGAACAATTACTTTAGCTGAAAAGATAAGTCAGTCGATATTAGTCAGCTGAAGGAATAAACTGCTGCTTAATGAACAGTACAGATTTTTATTTTCAACTTCTTGGAGATATTTAATACTATTGGAATGTTGTCCACACTATGAAAGATTATCATGAAGCTATAAAAAACAGTAGAAGAGTAAGGCAAAATATCTATCTTACCGCCCCAGCAGAAGCCCGCTGCCCCAATTGCGGATATTCCTTTACTCTTAAGAGCTTGAATAACTGGCTTTGCATCTTCAAAACCCTTATCCTATCAGAAAGATTAACAATAGTGTAAAAATGTATGAAACTAAGGATATCAGAACTGTGCTCTTTGGCATAAACAGCAAAGATGGAATTTAGCCACACAGTATAGAAAATTAAGATAGCAGCAAATTAGAGAAATCAGGGAGCGGAATCTAATCCACTCACCAACTGGGACAGCTCAAATATGAAACTCTATAATGGCACTCAAAACAGCCCTTTGGTCACAAAATTAAATGATTAAATAAATTTTGTAATATATCAGAAATCCAGAACCAACCGCTCCATGATTTTTTATCCAATCTTGTATAGATTTCCCAGCATCAGGTGCATAGGGGTCTCCATAAAAGAAGTCAGGAACAGCCACATAGAATCCAGCTGCTGCAATCTTGTCCGCAAGCTTCCTTTATTGTAGAAAGCATCTGACATTAGCTTCCAGAAGAATGCAGGGTAATAATAGTATGATAGCATACCGGCAGATATTTATATTTGCATAGATACCAATTTTATTGGCATCTTGAAATAGGCATCACTGGATGCATATTTTCAGAATCAACAGACTGACTTGACCAAAACAATTTTTCTTTCATTATAGCTCAAATTCTGTTGTGAAATAAAACTACGTATGGTTTAAAATTGTTTATTAGGTACCTAGAACAAGTTGACCAATGATTCAGTAAGGGTACAGAATGTCTGAATTTTTCTGAATGCGTGCTACTAAAAGTAAACACAGAAAAAATTTTAAAAAGAAAAAAAAAAAAAAAAAAAACTCAAGAACTATTCATCAATATAAGTACTGAAAACACATCAATTAGAGGTATAAGACAAAATTAGAAGAAGCCACACCTCAAGTTTGGAGCTTCATATCCTGCGGAATGAGGCCGATACAAGTAAAAATTAGAGGATCGCAGTGACATAAATATAGTGACCAAACTAGGTATAATCAATAAAAAAACGAAAACTGACATCACCAAAAGCAGGACATGCAACCTACGCAGAGAACCAACAAAATTTTATAGCGAAAGGACAAACACCCCATAAACAATCGAAATATACTCGAACACAAGCAACCCAGATGATGAATTGAAGTGAACAATCACAAGAATGACGAGAACCCATTAACCATTTCAAAACCAAAGAGCCTCGAGCAAATTATTCAAACACGGATGATAGATTGAGAAAGTCAAAAGCAACCAGATCGTAATTTGCAGCGAAAGTATAAAAAACAAAGAGAGAAATTGAGGAGGAAAGATTAGGTACCATAAACGTCGGAAACAAGAAGGACGGCAAGCTTGGAGTCAGAAGGGCCAGTGACGTAAGTGTTGAGGTCACCTAGTTTCTCGACATGACCTGCTCCACTGCTTGGATTCAATGTTGGTGGATTCGCACAACACTGAGGACCTGACATTTTGTTCTGCTTAACCTGAAACTACCAATCAGAAAACACTTCGTTTTATATCTCAAACTCTATTGCTATCCACTCGAGAGACCTAGAAAATACATAGGTAAATATGGTTGGTAGTTCAGATGTTAGTGCAAGACAAATAATCTGGTGCCATGAAGTTGTTGCATCATCTCTGGCGTCACCATGCGGATTTTTCTATTTACCATATATATAATATTACTTAAAAATTGATGATAATGAAAGTATTTAGTGACGAGAATTATGAGGCTAAATCATGCGGCGACATACATAATATTTGTGATTTTATTTGAATTGGAAGCTGCAATTTTTGTATGGTCATGCCACCTCCTTTGTCCGCGGCGAATCATGCTCCAAGCCGCAACCACAGCATATGAAAAATAAAAAGCATTAGTACGTGAGAGTGAACAAATATTAGTTCAGAAGATTGGTGGGCGTTAAAAGAAAGAAATTTCTGTCTTCCCTTTTACGGTTGGCGATATGAAACTTAATGAACTCAAGACTCCAAATTTGTCGTTAAAACCAACAAAACTTAGCCACCGGGCTGCCACCAATATTGTTCAAAGTTCACTTCCTATGATAATTAATTTTTTCATTCATCAAAGACTTCGTAGCTCAGCAATCAACCTTTTCAGTTCAGCATTTATAAGAGAAAATTTTTCAGGAGAAGGAGAAGCAACAGGACAAGCAGAGCGCAACACATAACCCGTCAGGCTTCAGCAAAAGTTTGATCATATATCTGCCTAACATACAGTGCAAATTTTCATTCACACACCTTTATTCAATTTACAAGAACATAACACACAATACAAATCCTGGTAGTTATACGATCAATAATTCATGATAAAACAGAATTCTAAGGCACTACTTGTTAAGCAGTGCTGTTATCCATCCGGTTTCACTTGACGTACTTGGCAAACCACTCCAGCAAGTTTTGATGGGCTTCCCCTGCAGACTTCACAGCAGCTTCATCTTCGGCACGGTATCTCACCGTCCATCCGTGAGAAACTTTAGGAAATATTTTCACGTAGGCATCAACCTGAGAGAACCAAACCATCATCCAAGATGATTTCAACAAGGTGCAGATAAACGAATGCAGAAATAGAATGATTCAAAGTGAACTTGCTACAAGTCACAAATATATGGCCATGAAAAACGAGATGCCTGCTCTTAATTAATTGGAATAAAAGCAAAAGACCACAAACAGACAATTGTATACTAAAACAAAGCAATGATTTTCTTACCTCAGGTTTGGCAGTTAAGACTTCTTCAAACTGTTTCACTAGAGCTGGTGGAGAAATCTGATCAAACTCGGCTCCCAGTATAGAGATGGGAACCTCAACCCCTGAAAATTGTGCCAATCATTATTATTTGTAAAACCAGAAACCTTCCTTCAAAACACATACTGATTAGCTGAAAATGTGATGAGCAACTACTATTAGAAAAAGCTTCAGAATATCTAGCAAGCCATACCCCTGATATCATCTACAGTGACAAATGAAGGATGTAACAGCACAGCAGCTTGAATGAACTCATGCTTAGCTAGCTGAACAACTACTTTAGCTGAGAAGAAAAGTAGGTTGATATTGGTCAGCTCAGAAACAAAATGTTCCATGATGAACTCTTTCAGGATTTATAAATTCAACTCATATCTTGTTGAAAAACTATTATGGTGCCAGAAATATGCAAGACTATGATAGTCCAACTCATCAATGACAATAGAAAAGAGTAATGAATATGCATATCTTACCACCCCAGCAGAAGCCTGCGGCACCAATTGCAGATATACCTTTACTCTTAAAAGCTTCTATTACTGGCATCGAATCTTGAAATCCCTTATCCTATTAGAAAAATTAAATGGCTGAGCAACTTGAAAGTTCATATTACTACATCATGCATATAAATGGATTAGAGCAACATTAGAGCTGTGAATTTCTGCACTATCACTAAGGGTGGAATAAGCTCAGGCAGTTCTAAAGGTAGAAAAACTATATTAAATGCTAATAGATGTGCAATCTACTGTAATAACAAATTTATAAAGCTCAAATGTGAAATGCTGACATGTCCCAACAGAAGTTGATTTAGATGAAATCAATCAAGTCAAAATGGTCTTTTACAACATAATTAAATTGATAAACAAATTTATCATGTATTAGTAGTCCAGAACCAACCGTGCCGTGGTCTTTTATCCATTCTGGAATAGATTTCCCAGAATCAGGTACATAGGGATCTCCATACAAGAAGTCAGGAACTGCTACAGAGAATCCAGCAGCTCCAATCTTGTCTGCAAGCTTCCTTCATTGTGTGAAGCATTTGACATCAGAAGAATTAAAGATAACGACATAATAACAAAGCATAAGATGTTTACCAATGGTTGAAGTTGGGTTCAAAATGTACAAGTATGACAAAATTATCTCACTCCGTGATACTAAAAGCAATAACACAAAAAAAAAAAAAAAGAAATGCAGAAGACATAAAAGTGAATAAGCCGCACCTTAAGTTTGGAGCTTGATATCCTGCACGATCAAGCCGAGACATGTTAGAAATTAGAGAGTGTGTTGAACAAACATGGAAACTTAAGGTTAAAAAAATAAGTATAATCAATACGAAAGGAAACATAAATCATTAGAAGTAACCCATTGAATCTACATAGATAACCCAATAAAATTTTATAGCCAGATTACGAACAAGCACGTAAAAAACAATGACAAACCCACAAATAATACTCGAACACAAGCAAGACCGACGTTAAATTAAGAGAAAATATCCAAGAAACAAAGAGAACACGTTGATCATTTATAAACCAAAGCGCAAGCACCCACAAAATTCCATCTCAAAACTCACACAAACTAGTCAAATATACGCAACCCGAATGACAGATTGCTTGAATACAAACAATTCACTTGATAAACTGAAATAAGGATACAAATACACGTTGAGAAATATTGAGATGTGTTCGATACCAAAAATGTCAGGAACAAGAAGAATCCCCAGCTTGGAGTCGAGAGAGCCGGTGACATAAGTATCGAGTCCACCAAGTTTCTCAACGTGGCCATCGCCACTGCCTGGGTTCAAGGTTGGTGGATTCGAACAACACTGAGGACCAGACATTTTTCTTTTTGTTTCTTCACTTGATCTGCTGATCAATACACTCTCTGAAGTAAACTCTGAAGCACTTTATACTAGAGCTGCTATCGATTGTAAATTGTCGGTCGTCAATTCCTGGAGAAGGACGAATAATATGGCCCAATGTAGTTAGTTGCATCACCTTTGCCATCTTTTGTGGGGCTTGAATCACAATATTCAAAAATAATAGTTAGGTAATAGCGGCTGAGGGGCCTACGTTATTTTAGCATCTGCCAGAAATATTTGTGATCTTTTGGAAGCTATAATTTTGTTTGTATCATGGCGCAGATGAAGTCTTCATTCACGTGAATTGGTTATATTTAAAGAAAATGATAAACAAAATTAAGATATTTTAGTACACAACAAACCGCAAATGTAATTTAACAAGTGGAATGGATACCCTGGAGAAAATGACTGTTTGGTGGCTGATAAATAGAGAAATTTTCCGAGTCTTCTCATTTTCCTTTCATTTTTGGTTGGCGATAAAGAATGAATTTCTCGTCTTTTTCCTCTAGGCGCCGACCCAAATAATGATAATCTAATCTTCTGGAATCTTAATAATTGTTTGAGAACATGTTGATGATGTTGATCGAATACTGAAATTTTCATTTTCGTGGGCATCGGTTTTCATAGTTACCACTGAAGAAATGGGTGGGCTGTAGTTGGAGATCCAAGCAACAATGCATCACATTCCAGCCTTTTCTCGGTTGATCAAATTTTTGGTCCAAGGAAATTCTCAGAAGATACAGAAAAAAAGAACTATTGATGCAAATAAATTCATGCTTTGAAACTGATGATAATAGCTTTGAAAGCTTGAAATACTGGTAAATGGAATGTTTTCAGTAGCAAAATAACCAGCAGTGGTAATTGGTAACACACATGAAACACAACCAAGGATAATAACAATAAGCCTAGCTTATTTGTCTAATTTATTACAAAGTGCAAATGCGGTGTTCAAGGTCCGTTCTTTAATCTCACTTGAGCTGTTTAGTAAACCAGTTTATTGTGTCTTGATGCGCCTCATCTGCACTTTTCACAGCAAATGTGTCTGTTTCATTGTACCTCACTGTCCATCCATGTCTAACTCCAGGGAATATTTTAATGAAGTAGTCGAGCTGCAATTAGTAATCACAATAAAAGTTAGTTTGAAGTTGGATAATATGCAGAGGACATACTAAAAAATCAGACTACACTTGTTACTTCAAGAATAGACATTTCCACATCTATTGAACTCTTCCAGGAAAATGGTCCTCTTTGCATTAAGGACATGCTCAGAACCTGAGATTTCGATAAAGTAATCAAGGACAAAACTTTGTGTTTTTGGGCATCTGACCTTATTTGCAGATAATATATCTCCCCACTGTTTCAGTAGTTCTGGTGGTAAACCCTTGTCAAGCTCAGCCCCCAAAACAGCAATTGGAACTTTTACCTCTGCCACAAAAAATAGTTTGTCAGCAACAAATACATAGAGTGAGCTTCGGAAGTTTGAAATTTACCTTTTATCTCATCAATAGTAACACGACTAGGATGCAACAGAACTGCAGTCTGAATATAATCTGAACCTGCTAATTTAGCGGCTACCTTCCCTGATAAAGATGCAACCAATGAAATCATATCATCAACATTAATCACTCTAGGTAGCTGGTCCTGTAACATTTTACCATAAAAGAGAGCACAAGACGCTCACCTCCCCAGCAAATCCCAGTAACCCCTATGGCAGATACACCTTTACGTTTCAAAGCAGCAATCACTGGTTTGGCATCATTATACCCTTTATCCTACAAGGAAATAGATTTGATTAAGCTTAATGTAGTTCAAAACAAGGCTATGAGATCACCTTTGCATTTGCGAAGTCTCATACCATACACTATCATTCCCTATAGTCTAGCCAGAGGATCTTAACAGCATATGTTCAAGATGTTGAATACTCTTAATTGTCCAAAGATAGTTAACATACTGGTTCCATTCACTTGAGATGGCATTGTAAACAGATAATATCTTGAACAATTTTCTAAATAAGCAAACTGTTAAATAATTATGTTCACTAGAACTTTCAAATCAGCAAATCGCTAAGAATTCTATTCTCATTTTTGTATTCCAACAATGTGTGCTACAAATGTACCAGTGCAGCAAGAAACTGACCGCAGTATGATTTTTTCCCCATGCATCTCTATCAAATGTAGGGTCGTTTGGATCAACAGGGTTGCCATGAAAGAAATCAGGAGCCACAACTAAGAATCCAGCACTTCCAACTTTGTCTGCGACTTTCCTGTAGAGCAAGATACACAAACATTAAATCTAATGAAAGCAGAGGCTACAGGTAAATCCATGCATAAATAGAAGTTTTAGAGTTATAAGAGGATAGAGGAGCTATCTACTATCATATCAAAAGCACAGATTCTATTTCCCTCTTTCTTTACCCAGGAAGCTTTTGTATCCTGACATGGTGGTAAATCTAACATATGAACAGTGCTTGTTGTATGAAAATCAGTATCGGTCAGGACATAATTCAATAGAATTTGGCTCTTTCAATTCCTTAGTTGGAACACGAAAGGCAAGTTCACATCATGAGAAAAAGTTTTTTCTTTTCCTAATGCTGAATATTTTGACTTTTAAAAGAAATAGTAACCTGACGAAATCCTAAATGCAGCATAGGACCATTCTTACATGAATAGTCTTGCAAAAGCACATGATAAATAGATTTGTCTCATTTAAGTTATAATTCCTTAGTTTAAACAATAAAAACAAAGGAAGTTCAAAACAAGAGCGAGATTGATTGTTAATAATCTGCAAGATGATCATCTTCCAATGTACAAAATTATAAAATAACAGTGGAAATATTTTATGCAGAAGCTACATCAATAATCGGTCAACGCACATACCTGAAAATCGGTGCTTCATACCCTGCAAAATGTTCCAACAAAAAGCACTAACGTATTACTTATTTAATCAAATTACACTTACAAAACAATCTCAAGTGGAAAACGCCGAAGAAACAAAAATGGCTTGTTTACCGTAAATATCAGAAATCATAATAACAGCGAGCTTGGAATGAGGCCGTCCGGTGAAATAATTCTTGAGGCCACCGAGTTCTTTGACAGTCCCTTCTCCACAAGTCGGGCAGAAGAAGCTCGGCGGATTCTTAAAGCAGTCAGAGTGTGACATACAACCCACAAGCAAAGTTGATAAGAGTAGTAATTGTATAACAGTCTTCATGGCTGCAGAGGCCGAGAGGGAATTCGATATTTCAGGGAAGAGGACGATTGACTTGAAGCATAGACAAGAATGTACAATGTCTAAATAAGAAACATGTGTTGGGTTAGCAGAGCATCACTGCAATGGATCTTGCCGTCTCATTTTTGGAAATAAAATCACAAATTTATACAGCGGATCCGGAACAAAGTGCCCCGTTATTCGGCTTTACGTTTCTTATCTTTGAATACTTTTATCATTTTTTTAATATTTTTCATATAGTCTTTTATGTAAAATGTCATCCAATCCAGGCGCCCACGCGAAGAGAAAGTCAATAGTTTCATATAATAATTTAACTGTTAGGATCGGTATTACTTTATTTTATATAAAATCTTTCGTCAATTATAATTATAAACCATTGAATATACACAGATTCGATTACATCTGATTATTTGATTAATATATAATTAATATATTTATAATTAATACATATATTAGATATAATTTTAATTGTTAGATGTATTAATATTCAACAATTTATAATTGATATAAGATTTTATATAAAATAAAGAAATTGTTGATCCTATCCTTTTAAACTATAATTTGTTATGAATGTTTATTATTTAATAATTGTAAAAGAAACTATTGGTAATAAAAAATGAATAGAAACAAGAAACAAACTACAGTTGGGTTGTTTTCCATCTTGAGTCCAAAACAAATATGAACAAAAAGACAGTTACGGTTGGGTGGTTTTCTTGACTTTAGGGAGCCGATATTCTAGTTAATAAATGATGATTATTCGTACCTTTAGAATTCTAGATATTTCGCATTGTTCTATCGGTTTCAGTCCATTCTTGATAAAAACTGAAGAACAAAAAATTATACTAGTAAAAAATTTAAAATATCTCAACTTCTATATCATTTGTAGTAGAAAAGATCATTCATGTTCACGTGACAGCCATCGCAGAGCCATGTGACAAAAAGAAAGTTAGTCTTAACATACAAGCTAATTTAGTTGACGAGTCATTTCGACACATAACAAATGCAAACCCGAGACTGCTAGATTTGGATCTGTATTACAACTAAGGGCTTGGACTCAAAAATTTTCCAAAGCCTAACATCACTGAATTTAACCTAGAGTGTTGATGGTTATAAGTTTAAGGAGTTTTGGGTGTGTGATTCAAAGTTAAAAAAAGTAATGATTACTAATTAATGATCAAGTTACCGTGCAAACTATTTGATTATAGGTTGATAATCTAATAACCTCAATAAATAGGGCAACCATAAGTCAATGAGAGTGAGACGAAGTGCAATTTGGAGCTAGTAATGCGACAATGCCTATAAGCCACTGTTACAACGAGGATTTTGATACACATATCACTGGACAGTGAGAATTCCATAATGATGTGCACAGTAGTTACATGATGGAGATTTCTTAGGGGAAAACTCATCTTTCCTCTCACCTATATAAGCCCCTATGTTTTCCCTAAGTAGGAGTTTTTTGGTTAGATTCTTTTACTAGCTTACTCTCTCTCTCTTTTTCTCTCATTGTCTTTACAACCGTACACACATAATTATTATTATTGTTATTGATCTTTTGAGATTAGTTTTTTAGTATAGTTGATTCTAAATTAAGTAGTAGAGAGGGTCTATCGATGACACCACTAGTACTTATTAACATGCTCTTATTTTACAGGTGTTTGTTACCACAACAAAATAGTATTTTACCTTGATAGGTAAGTAAGCCACTTTAGTATAAGAAAGAGTTAGCTCGGTGGAAGAAGTATGTCATCTCGGCATAAGAATGGGTTACCTTGATAGAAGAGTCAACTATTTCGACAGAAGAATAATTTATGTCAGTCGAAAAGTCAGTTACCTCAGTAAATAGGTAAATCAGTTTAGTAAATAGGACAATACGAAGTTATCTAATATCTAGATACATTTATCATATAGTTAATAAATTTTGAATGTTGAATGAGATCCATCTAAGATAGCGTACATGTGATGGTAAGATAAATTTTGACATCAACAACATTAGTAGATGAAGATATTCAATTTGAACTTGGATCTTTCGTCTTTGTCTGCGAATTGACCGGAATTTTTAACTTATTTTATTTTTTAAGATATAAAATTCGACAAGAAGATCAAGGAGAGCTCATTGGCGTGCGAATCTGACCAAGTGTATGTATGAGATCATGCTGATTTAAATTGACAGAAAACTCTAGTTTTCTATTTAGGCTGATGGCCTTCATTTCAGAATTTCAACTTAAAAATCCATGTACATATTGGGGCTGTCATGGAGCTTGCAGTCTGAGGTCCAATCCATAATGCATCACATTCCAACCCTTTTCTCAACTTGATGATATATTTTGTCTAAAGAAATTCTCGGAAGATACAGATAAACTGTTGATGCAGGTAAATTCATCTGCTTGTAAACTGATCATATTGCTTTGAAAGCTTGAAATACAAAGCAGGTTTCATCCACTGAAGAAAATGGCAATGTTTTCAGTGGCCAAATAACCAGCACTATGATAACAAAGCTAAACCAGCTTATTGGTCTCCTTTCTTACAAGTGCGAATACTCTACTCAAGGTTCACTCGTCTGATCGCTTGACATGTTTAGTAAACCAGTTTAACAGGACTTCATGTGCCTCTTCTGCACTCCTGACAGCAGATTCATCTTCGACATTGTATCTCACTGTCCATCCATGTAATACACCCGGGTATATTTTGACGAAGCATTCAAACTGCAGTTAGTAATCATAATAAAAGTAAGTATAATGTTGGATATGCAAAGCGTATACTGCAAAATCAGACTACTGGTGTTGTTGGAAAACCATGCTTCTATCTTTTGAACTGTTTTGGAAAATTGAGTTTCCCCGTTCATTGTTGAAGATAATTATTGTCTCTCTATTGCGGACAAACCCAGGTTTCAGTACATGCCAAGGAATTCATATCACAATCATCATAAATTTTGCATGGCCAAAAATTTGAGATTTTGAAGGGACAATCAGGCTGAAAATTTCTATTTCTAGGTTCTCTTACTGTAGATTTTGCAGATAATATCTCCCCTAAATGTTTCAGTTCTTCTGCTGGGAAAATATGATCAAGCTCAGCTCCCAAAATAGCAATTGGAACTTTAACCTCTGCAACAAACAACTGTTTGTCAGTGACAATTACATGGAGTGAGCTTGGGAAGTATAAATTACAAAATTTACCATTTATCTCCTCAATTGTGATGTGACCAGGATGCAACAGAACTGCAGTCCGTATATCATCAGAACTTGCTAATTTTACAGCTACCTGGCCTGATAGAAATTCAAAGCAATGAAATCGTATTATCTAATATTAGTCACTCTAGATGCCCAGAACCAGAACATTCCCAAAGAAAAATGTACCATAAAAGAGAGCAAAAGGAACTCACCTCCCCAGCAAAATCCTGCAACCCCAATGGCAGATACACCTTTAGTTCTCAAAGCAGCAATTACTGGTTTGGCATCTTCATACCCTTTGTACTACAAGTACATAAATTTCATTAAGCTTAATGTAGTTCAACAAAAAGCCATGTGATCACCTTTTCATTAGCAAAATCTCATGCTTTACCATACAGTAGCACCCAGAGGCAAGCAGAGAGGATTTTACCAATGTATATATATGTTCAAGAGGTTGACTACTCTACTTGTCCAAAGATAGTTAGCATAGTGGTCCATCAACTTGACATGACATGGGTTTAATTCCCTCTGGCTGCATTTATTTCAGGTGAAATTGGTTTGTTCTTTCAATAAGTATTATCTCTGATAATTTTTCTAAGCCTTTTCTGATAGAATTCTCAAATAAGTAAACTGGCAACTATCCTACTCTCATTTTCGTATTCTAACAGCGTGTTCTCAAATTGAACCAGTGCAGCGAGAAACTAACCGTATCATGAGCTTTAATCCATGCATCTCGATCAAACTGAGGGTTACTCCGATCAGCTGGGTCACCGTAAAGGAAATCAGGAGCAATGACTAAGAATCCAGCACCCCCAACTTTGTCTGCAAGTTTCCTGTATAGCAGATATGCAAAAACATTTAATCCAGTGGAATAAAAACTACTGATAAAAGTATCCATAAGTTCTGTAAAGTAAAAATTACAGGGCGACAATAGCCCTCAGCTATCAGCCACGGTATCAAAAACATGGCTTCTTTTCCTTCTTTCTTTACTCAGGAACCTGTTGTATACAGCCAACATAGTAACACACGAGTATTTCTTGTGAGATGGTCAATCAATCTCGCTCCAGGACAAAATCAAATGGGATTTGGCTCTTTTAATTCCTTAATCGAACCCATTCAAGGCAAATTCAGAATATCTTCCAAAATCTAAAACTTATTAACCAACAAGCATATAGATACACAAATAATCGAACACCGCACCTGAAAAGGGGTGCTTCATACCCTGCAAAATGTTCCAAGAAAAATCATTAGCATAATAGTTATTCAAAGAAAACGTAAAAGAACCCCAATCCAAAATCGGGTAATTTGAGGACTAATCCTTAAATATCTAGATTAAATTGCAACTGATTATTCAGGAATGTGATTATGTACTTAAACATAATAATTTCCCGGTCATCGCAGAGAGAGAATTCCAGGCGAAACGGAACATTTCCTGGTCAATAGAAGAGATGACAGAGCTAGAAAAAAATCTGCGTTTAAATTCGGACTATACAAACTTGGTATAAATCAATCAAATCACCTTTCAAAATTAACCGTATTAATTATTCAATAAGTCGAAACGATTGAAGATACAAAGGCTAGTGTTAGTTTATTACCAAAAGCATCAGAAATGAGAAGAATAGCGAGTTTGGAATCCAGAGGACCAGTTACGTAAGTCTTGAAGCCAGCAAGTTCTTGGACAGTCCCAGCTCCGGAAGTGGGGCTGAGCGTTGGTGGGTTCTCAAAGCACTGAGCAGTTGACATATTCACACTCAAATAAGAAGATGCTCTTAATTTTTTTACAGTTTCAGTGACTGATGGAGTGTGAAAGAAAAGTGAAGGGGATGTGACCGACAGGCAGCTTTCCGAAGCAAAAGAAGACAAAATGATGCTACGTCACTGCATTCGTCACGTGATACTACTACGTGTACGGAACTGATTAGAAGTTCAAATTTTTAGTACTGTAGACTTCGGGCAAATTATTTACATATCAAGTCAAACTCTTATTAACAAGCCCATGGCAAAATTCATATTTGTACGATTTTGAGTGACAGTTAAATATAAATGAATATTATTTTAAATATTTTGTTAAGAGTAGTGATATGTGTTAAAGTTGAAGTATAAAATTTATATTTTAATTAATTTAATAAATAGTATAAATTTAATTTATACATACAATAATAAAAATTAAAGTAATCCTAAGCATCTCATTATACATGACAATTAGTAATAAATAATAAAGGAATCAATAAATTTAACTAACACGTTACATGAACAATTATAAATAAATAAATAATTGTTCAGTCTTGATATAATTCAATCCCAGCTCCTGATTTGGACTTACAAATTTAATTCTTAAACTATTTGATTATAACTTTATTTATAGATTTTAAATTATTATTTTTTTAATAAATTTAGAATAAATTAGGAGTCTTAACTATCTGGCTACTTGAACTATTTCTAAGGGTTAAATTAAAATACATTGAAAATGCCAAGTCTTGTATAACTATTCCGTTGGACATTTTGGTACTTTTGATATATGATTTAGGACACTGCTGTAACTGTTTTCAAAGTGCGCGTAGTCATATAAATATTGGGATTGTGGAACATATTCATACAAATCACTGAACAAGCGTGCAAATTACGAAGAGACAAACGAAAAACATTTTCAGTCGCTAACCATTTTGCATTTGCTATCCATCAACTATCGAAATCTGTCGGTTTCTTCCTCACGAGGTTTTTGTAGGGTTTTACATTTCTCTCTGGCCACAAATAAGGTAACAGAAAAGGGAGAGAAAAGGAGTCGTAGAGAGGAAAGAAATGGGTTCTCTGACGAATGAAACAGAGAATGAAAGAGGCAAACGTGAAGAAGAAGAAGAAGAAGAAGAAGAAGAGGAAGAGCCAATATTGATGGAGCAAAACCAGAGGTTTTGTATGTTTCCCTTAAGGTACAAGCAACTTTGGGAGATGTACAAGAAGGCTCAAGCCAGTTTCTGGACCGGTAGTTTTATTTTTCTCTTAACTGTTTCTCTTAACTGTTTGTTAACTGTCCCTGTCTCTGATTTCGTTGTACTTTTTGTCTAATTGTTGATATCTAGAATTGTTATCGTATGTGTTTATGCGAGCATCTGTTGTTTTTTTTCTAGTACGAATTGAATGGAATAGTTATTCCAGGTTCAGACGTGAATGTAGTCACTCTCTATTAATTGTTCATTTTTGGGCTCCCTTTTTGCTTATTTTTTCCTGGATGTGTTGTTTAATTTCTCTTTTTCCTTCACTCTTATCTTATTCTGATCTTATGCAGTAGCTGATTTCTGGTTAGAACTTAGATTTGAATAATGTCTCTTTTGAGTAGTGGTGTATGTTTGTTAATGTTTTGCCAAATGGTTCTTTGTTTTGTTCTCCTAGTTAATTTTGAATGTTTATGCTAACGAATGTTGGTGATTTTTGGAAAATTTTATTCAAATTTATGTTTGAATTAATAGTTATTTAGCCAATTCGTGTTTGCCTGAACATTTTTCCTAAACCAGACTTTTGCCATAGGTGAACCTTCTGTTGGGACAAAATTATCTTCTCTGCGCTTAATTACTTATCTTTGTTTCAATTAAATGTAAGTTTATTTCTCATCTGTTTGCTTTTTTTGCACCATTTGTCCTGACAACTTGTTAGCGGGTTTACAGCTGAGGAGGTTGATCTTTCCCAGGATTTACAGCATTGGGAACGCCTATCTGATTCTGAGAAACACTTTATAAGCCATGTATTGGCATTTTTTGCTGCTTCTGATGGGATCGTTTTGGAAAACTTGGCTGCAAGGTTTCTAAATGACGTTCAAATTCCAGAGGTGATATTGTAGTCTAATCTTCATTATGTAGGCTCAATATATATGACTGTTTCGACTTTGATTTTCTGCTTGGTTTGTCTTTTTCATCACTAGCTGAATTATATATGGTGGCCATTGCTGCTTTTAATAATTCTTATTTGTTCCCCTACCTTTTTACTCATATTTTCGGGTAATTATGATATGGACATGGAACAGAAAGAAATTTCCTTCGTGCAACTCATTTTGGTTTTTTAATGGTAGAAGATGATCATTCATGCAGATCAGTGTCCAGTACTTTTGCCTTTAAATTTATTGTCTATCTCAAGGCTTCTTAATTTTTCAGGCCCGCGCATTTTACGGATTTCAAATTGCAATGGAGAATATTCATTCTGGTATAGCTTAATAACTGATGTTCTTGGTTTACCTTTGTTACCCATGACCGCTGCCTGATTGGAGTTATTTTCTGCTGCTTCTTATCAGAGATGTACAGCTTGCTTTTGGAGACATATATCAAGGACTTCAAAGAGAAGCATAGACTGTTCAATGCAATTGAAAGCATTCCCTGTGTAGCTAGTAAGGCTAAATGGGCTCTGGAGTGGATTAATAGGTACTTCTGCAGGTGTTTTTTTTAATTTTTTAATTATGCATATGTAATGTAACAATTTTTTTTCCTAAAGAATTCCCTTCTTACTTTTATATTGATTATAAGCTAACTTGAGAATTTGTTCCCAATACAATCAACACCCCAACCCACCTTGAGATGCACAAGGGGTAAGGTATCATTCTCTTATCTTCTTTATATACATTATGTTAAATGATTTTAAATTCAAGATTTATTTTATATTGGTTTTATAAAATCTTCTTTTCTTGTTTTAATCCGGAGTCCATGATACTTGGTTAAGTATGATTTTCTTGTTTGTAACTAGGCATTTTCATGTTTTTTGTTAGTCATACTATACCCCCATAAGTTTCTTTCTTAGCAAAATGCAGAGATCTTTCGGATGCAACACTATCTCCGAAAGTTTTGTTGAACAATTTACTTGGTCCTTGTGCGAAGGCGGCATGTCTAGAGGGGCAGAAATAATATTGGACAGTTGATGGGGATGCATAACTAGACCCTCTAGAATAATTTTACATATGATTCTAATACCTTCAGCATATATTCTTGCATTTGTGTCAAGATTGTAATCAATAAAGAGCTTCGGAGCTTCTCCTACGTTCTGCACTTTAAAGTATCAATTTTATCGTAGTAGTTAAACTTCATTTGTTTTTTGCACTTGACTTTGATAAAGTTGAAGCAAGGGAGGTCTCTCATTATGCCCCATGTGCAGTTCCAATTCATTTGCAGAGAGACTAGTAGCTTTTGCTTGTGTTGAAGGAATCTTCTTCTCAGGAAGGTAGTGTTCTTTAAACAGTGTGCCTATCAGGCTCTGCAATTTTATGACTTTGCACATTATGCTTCTGTGTCAGATTTTATGCTACATATCTTAATTAATTCTCTTTTGTGTACATTAAATTGTGATCTAAGCTTCTGTGCTATATTCTGGCTTAAAAAGAGGGGTTTAATGCCTGGGTTGACATTTTCAAATGAGCTTATATCTAGAGATGAGGGACTACACTGTGACTTTGCTTGCCTTCTGTACAGGTAAATTTGTCTGGCTATATATATCATTTCTTTATTTTCTCTTCAATGCTTAGCTACAGTTAAGAATGAGTTCTTTACTGGGTGCTGCTATGTCTTTCTATCTCTTGTTTATTGATTAAATTTTGGATTTCCTTAAATGAAAGGAAATTTACTTCTTGCGATTGCCTACAGCTTGCTGCGGAAGCAACTACATTGTCAAAAAGTTCATCACATTGTTCATGAAGCTGTGGAGATTGAAACTGAGTTTGTTTGTGAGGCCCTCCCTTGTGCACTGATTGGCATGAATTCAAGTTTGATGAGCCAATACATTAAGTTTGTTGCGGATCATCTATTGGTATATATTCGTTAATTCTATGTCACATTTTATAATTGCTTCTGGAAAACGAATAACACAAACTATTCTCCTTTTTCCCTTTCTGTGTGCAGGTTGCATTAGGGTGCCACAAGAAATACAATGTGGAAAATCCTTTTGATTGGATGGAATTTATATCTTTGCAGTGAGTACTCATGAAAATACATATTAGATTTTCTCATGTCCAAGGAAGAAAGTAGTTCTGGTTTCGTGTTCTGTGTTTGTTCTAACTGAGTTTTTTATTTTGTTTATGAAGATTATTTAATCCTCACAGTAACACATTCTCTGTAAACAATAAAACAGTACATAGCCCTAGATGGTGTCTCCAAAGAGTTTATTCTTTTACAAGAAGTAGATATTTATCAAACCTTTTCATTTGAGCATACATCACCATCTTCAACGTAATCGAATGAGAATATTGATGGCACATGACAGGTTTTAATGATGAAGAGATTATTTTAGGGATGCATTGTAATTGGTCCCACACATCTGTTAGCAGATATCGTGTAATACCAAATGTGGTGCTTTATAAGAGGTCTGGATTCTTAGATTATCACTATGTTTAAAATGCGAGTGTAGAAAATTTCTGGGGTGTGAGGAATGAGTGAGTGACTGGAAACGAGTAGAGAAGTCAAGACTTCCACTTTTATGTTCAGACTTTTAAGCCAATGAATTTTTTGACTTTTGCTCAAGCTGTATTGACTCTGGAACGAGATCGAGTGTAAAAGTCTTGTATTAATGATTATAATGGCCTTTATTCCACCTGTATTTTTTGTTTGAGTCTGCAGGGGAAAAGCAAACTTCTTTGAGAGAAGGGTGGGTGATTATCAGAAAGCATCTGTTATGTCAGGCCTTCAAAACGGAGGGAAAAACTTTGTCTTCAAGCTGGACGAAGACTTCTAGTCAACATTTTGTTGCCTCCCTCTTACCTCTATTATTGTTCGTGGGCTGAAGGTGGGCATGTAAGTTTGGGTATTATCCATTGTAGAAATCTCTTGTCCGTTATGAACTCCAATTTGCGGGCAATGCGAAGGTATCATTTGACAGTTAGCACTGTTGATTCTTAAATTCTTGTCCGCCTGTCTTTAAACTTGTATTTATATATGTACATTCATCATTTGTTCCTTACTGCTATAATTTAATTATTAAATTATTGAACGTCTTAATCTTAAGGTAAAATGTATCCATATCATGTGATATATTATTCCTGAGGTGAAATGTCTCAATCATAATTGCTTTAACTTTACTCTTGCTTCAATACTTTTCTGCAGTTAGTATTTGTTTAAAACAAAAAAAAATAAAATAAAATAAAATAAAATGAAAGATAAGCTTAGACACAGAGATGGTCATCGTGGCAAATGTGTTGGGTACACCTGACAATATTTTTGAAATATATAAATGCATCCCGGGAATTTGGAGTAGGTGGCGACAAGATGGAAGTAAGTAAGTTGTGGTACCCAGATCTTCAACCCTATTAAATCTGACAACTTTTGCTTCCAGTCTCGTATATTTTATCCACCAGTTGCAAAGCGTGAGAGATAGTTAATAAAAAGGCCATACATATACTAGTGGGAAATGTTAAATCATGACATGGATGTTCATTTCATATAATTGGCAAGTGGAAAGGGTGGATTCCTTTTAGGATACGTTCGGAATTAAGATACCACGACTTCAATAGAATGAGATCACCAAATACAGACATTAGTGTCATAAAAATTACTACTTCTCACAATAAACTGGTAATTCCAATTTATTGCTGAAAAGTCATTGTTGTTGGGAATTGTTTGGATTCTTTTAAGATAGATAGAGTTGGTAAAATTATCCCCATACTTTGGCCACTGAAATTGATTGCTGATGCGTTACCCTACCACTACCAAAACTTTAAATACTTATAGCGCAAAAATATTCAATGCATGTAAGAAAAGCAGTTTGCAAAGTACCATTACAAAGACAAAATTTAATCATTTTCTTTCTCTCTCTCATTCAATATTAGTTTTTTTCACAAAACTCAGTCATCAATAATAAATATTTTTAATTTTTTTTTCATGATTATTAATAGTAGATCAGTATTAGGACCACGAGGGGAATTGGTCATATAACTTGACTTCACCAAAAAGCACCAAAGGCTCACGTTTACTTTACAGTTTATGGTGATCATATCAAAGGGGGCCACCTATAACATCTTCTGCACCCTGTCCTTTCATCTCAATCTCTTCAATTTTGCTACAATTAGAGCTTTCGCCATTTCCCTCTTGGGCCACAATATATATATATTTTTTTTGTTGGACAGAAATTGATTGTAGTTCACCCATCACTTATCAACCATATATGCAAGAATTATTACGGTTTCGTTATCCTCTATAATTCTAATTAGCATTACCATTTTTTTTTTTTTGTCATGATCTGGACAAGAAATCTAATTCGTTAATTAGGATGAATAAGTTATTAATTAATCACTAATTATTTTGTTTGACATTTTATCGAACTTAACGACTCTTTAACAAGATTTAACCAAATTAGGTGTTAAAATGTTGACAAAACCATCTCACCTACCTCACCTTCTTGTAATCATATGACCCAATTGCCTCCAAAACCAAAGCCCATTGGCTCATTTTTCGTTTTTAATTTATCCAGACATTGCTCAACATGTAAGCTAAGCAAATTATATCACTCCCAAATATCATAATCCTACTACTACTTTTTAAAAAATATCCAATACAATGATTCACAGTTTTAAATTATTATATATAGATTAATCTTACCAATCCATATTGGACACCCATCCTCTCCTATTGCTAACAAATCAATTTCATAGTGGAGGGTATCATTTCATTTCTTTGCTTTCCCAATTATTATTTCTTTTTTTTCCGTTGGTAGGTTCAACTATAAATATTTTATGAGTAATTACAACAAGGTCCCTTAATTTTGGCAATATTCCAAATAAAAGGCTATTTATTATTCTATTTTTCTTTTTGAGGGCACCAAGGATAAAGATGAAACCGAAAAAGGAAAAAAAAAAAAATCACTTTCATGCAAATACTAATCATAATTAGAATGAGGAGAAGGATGTTGGCTATGGGATTACCTACCCAAATACAATTGGAGAAGAAAAAGAAAGATGCAATATTGCCAAATGTAATGCTTTCACCGGAAAGTAGTGTACAAAAAGAAAAAAAGTGGGCACAAAAGACTTTTAGTAGGTTTTCTCCAATACCAAAAAGCAATTATATATATATATATATATATTTATTTATTTATTTATATGGATATGAATAGTATGACAATTCCCAATAACCAAGTAAATACAATAATCACAGTAGTCATCATCTCAATCGGAGTGTATGTGAATGTAAATGTGATGGGAAGAATACATCATCTCCTGTCATCATCTCTACCTACCCCAAACCACTAACAACATATACTTTGCTGTACCCTCTGTTCTATCTATCTATCCATTCAAATATTCACTTCTAAAATAATAATAATAATAATAATAATAATAATTATTAAAAATATAAAAAAATCAAATACTTCTATGAATTTAAAAAGTTTTATGAGATAAAAAGTTATAATTTTTTTAATACAATCATATCTACTAGTATTGCAACTAAAATTCTACTAATATATATAGTTAGAGTGTTGTTAAAAATTTAAATACAGTTGATTGTATCTCACCTTAACAATTTACATATATAAAAATATAAAATAAATTCACAATTTATGAGAATAATCCCGACACAATGAGAAAGAGCTTTGCATTAAGTAGGGTTCGAACACACATCCTTTTAAGAGAGGACGTGTGCTTTTACCACCCAAATAAAATTTAAGAAATAATAAAAAGTTATGTTTTAATTTCATTGAATTCGAAAGAAATTACAAAATATGATGTTTTAATAGTAGAAATTTTGGTAGATGTAGCTTGTTATATTATAATTAAACTAAACCTTAGAAAAGAAAATACACGAATTACCTTTTTCATTTGGTGCAAGCACCAAGAGTGCAATTTCATTAAATTGACTAAAAATTAAAGAAAGTCGCCATTGGGGATCTAGGAATTTTTGGACCCCATTAGGGTTGGTGGATTTTATGGTGGGCCCAATCCATGGCTTACTTTGCACTATGATTATGATTATTAGAGAGAGTGTGTGTAATTTGCCCACCTATATAATTAATTAATTTAAATAAATAGGTCTTTTTCCTTGAAAGAAATTGACACTCAAAAAGTTAGGCGGTTTGTTCTATTCCCCTCTTATTGACCTTTAGATTCCCTTTGAGGGCCCATCTCTCTACTTCCCAACTTCCGATCCCCAATTTCACTAAATCATAAGCCCTAAAAATAAAATAAAATCAAAATTATATATATTTTTAAATATTATTACACGAAATATCAACCAAACATTGCAAGAGATTATCGTAAAAATTATCGTAAAAATTTGTAAAACTTTTATCTTCAAATACCAACCCTATCTTCAACTTGAGTCATTTCCAATTCTTTTATTTTAAAAATAATTCTAAAATTCAATATAAAATAGGTTATTAAATATAAAAATATTAAAAAAATACTACGTACAAAATTTTCCAGCAAACTCATTTAAGATAAATTGATCTAATAATATTTTATTATTGTTGTGTCTCTTTAAGGCAAAAAAAAAAAAAAAATTATGCAAGGCAAACTCAATGACTTTCATTACTGAAGTTGATCTATGTATAAAATAAATTATAATACTTAAATTAAACAAGAAGTTTATAAAAAGAAATAAAAAACGACAAAATTACTGAACCCGTACCAAACTCAAACAACTGATAAACTACTTGACACTTGTCCGGTCCCACCATCTCCATTTTTTTTTCAATTTCCTTCAAAATTGAAGGGAATAAAACTTTATCATACCACTTCTACCCCTCACTGTGTTTGACTTCAGTTCCACGCACCCAATCCGACGTCCTCTTTTTAAAACCAAAAAAACGGAAATTAAAATTAAAAAAAAAGACATAACTGATAACACAGCATGAGCTGAAAAAATAAAAAAAACAGATCAATTCTCTGTCCGAAACTCGGGCCCTTCTTTGCTTCAGTCCTCCAATGGAGGCAATACTAGGTGGTGACGGTGGCGGCGGAGCAGTGTGGGATAGTTTTATGGAGATAACAAAGATGGCGCAAGAGAGAGGGAGTGATCCGCTTCTGTGGGCCGTGCAGTTGTCTTCGTGTTTAAACTCGGCGGGAGTTGCTTTGCCTTCAGTTGAATTGTCGCACATGTTGGTTTCGTACATTTGTTGGGGTAACAATGTCCCCATTCTCTGGAAGTTTCTAGAAAAGGCTCTCGTGCTCAAGATCGTCCCTCCTTTGTTTCTTCTTGCTTTGCTTTCTAGCAGGTTTCTTGTTTTTGATTGTTTTCTGCTTTGTTTTTCTTGCATTAAGATCCGGGAAAAAAGAACAAATTATGAAACTTCTGTTCTCGTGAAGTGAAGATATTAATCAGATTGAGCTAGCTGGGCAACTACTTGCTCCAGGATCAGCTCAGCTGGTTTGTTTACTTGTTTCTGTTCTTTTTGATAGTCGACGAATTGTTATTTTATCTATAGATCTTATTTTGTTTGAACGTTACACTTTTACCAAATTTTCTTTGGAACTGAACTGAGAGAGTGCGTGTTCATCCCATGTTTCAGTAATCTTATGTTGTGTTTTAAGCAATCTTCCTTTCTGGTGTATTCTATTAAATCTTGGATCATGCTAAGCTAAATTTATGAACACAACATAATGTCAGTATGCATCTTTTTTTTTTTTTAATTTTTTTTTTTGTTGACATGACTGGCATTTGGATAACTTATCCATCCCAAATTTCCTGCCACTCTTTGAATTTGCCATTTTTTTTAGAAAATAATTCTTTTACGTTGTTTTGCTTCAGTGGAAAGTTTCTGCAATGGTGTTTCAAATTGGCATCTTGATAAGCTAATTTCTGTAATAAAGTTACTTGAGGACAACTTTCGTTTGGTTCTGCATTCTCTTTTTTCTTATGGTGCATTGTTATGCCCCACATTTATAGTATTATTGTTTCCACAGGGTGATTCCAAGTCGCCGTTTGCAGCCTGCTGCTTACAGGCTTTACATGGAACTTCTTAAGAGACACACATTTACCCTTAAATGCCAAATTCATGGAACAGATTATCAGAAGTGAGTTCCAGTTTTTGCTTTATTTTTTTCATGAGAAGAGCAGTCATCATTGTTGATTAGTTTGCATTTTCATTTTTAAACACTTCTCCATGCAGGGTTATGAAATCAATAGATGGCCTTCTTCATCTTTCTGAAACTTTCGGTCTGCCAGCAAGTGAACCCGGCATTCTTGTGGTTGAGTTTATGTTTTCAATTTTGTGGCAGTTGCTAGATGCGTCACTAGATGATGAAGGGTTGCTGGAACTTACTGCAGAAAGGAATTCTAGATGGCCAACTAAACCTTTGGAAATGGAACTAGATGGTTGTGACGGTTATGATGAGGAGAGGATTGAATATCACGAGAGATTGCGGAATATGAATACTCAGATGGCGATCGAGATAATTGGGCAATTTATGCAAAATAAAGTAACTTCTAGAATTATTTACTTGGCACGTCAAAACTTGTATGTGTTTTCTTACCTTGAACTATTGCTTCTCAAGTCTCATGCATTCTATTTTGACTCTCCAAAGATTTTGATTTTCATTTCGTTATTGATTTTCCCGATGATGGCTTGGATATACTGGTCTAAAGTTTTTCAACTCACTCTCAATAAAGTTTCTGTCTTATTTGTTCCAGACAGTTATGCTTTGCCTTTCTATGCTCTCTCTAGGTTTGCTTCATTTAAAAAGACCATAACGATTACATCATCTCACAACTACCATTGTTAGTTATCTTGTTGTACTTTGCCTTAAATACAAGATATATTGCTTAGATACCTTTGCCACTTTGTCAGGCACACTCATTGGGCAGGTTTCATCCAGAGATTGCAGCTGCTAGCAGCAAATTCATCAGCATTGAAAAATTCTAAAATTTTAACTCCTGATGCCCTTCTGCAATTGACATCAGATACTCGAATTGTCTTGTCTCGAGAGCGCAAAACTAGTTCACAGCAAAAGTTCCATGCAGTTATAGTTTTTGGATCTCTAGCTTCTTCTGCCAGTCTGTGCCATGGGGCTAGTCCTTCTGCTCTTTGGCTTCCGCTTGATCTGGCATTGGAGGATGCTATGGATGGATATCAGGTTAATGCAACAAGTGCTATTGAAATAATAACCGGTAAATGCAGAATTTCTACTGGGCTTAAAAAGTATTGAAACGATATAATTTCACTGTTAAGAATCCAGTATCTTATTTAGAATCTAGACTTAAGGTTTCATATTGAACAGGTTTGATCAAAACACTCAAAGCAATTAATGGCACCGCCTGGCACGACACCTTCTTAGGCCTCTGGATTGCCGCTCTTCGTCTTGTTCAAAGGGTTAGAATCTTTTGTGGCTGATTGAAAACTTTTGTTCTTTCCTTTTCGTATATTCTTTCCTTTTCGCATATTTTTTTTGTTTTTAAAGTTTTTATGCCCAAAATTTGTTGCTTACCTAAAGCATTCCCTTGAACCATAAATCTTCAGCCCCAGAAAAAATTCACCTTTTGACCTTTCAAGAACTTTTATTGCTAGATATATGTCACAATTTCTTACTGTTAGTTAAATTAGATATTTGGGGAAGAATTTTAAGTTCAATTCAGTTTAATGGCTTGCTTTTTGGTCTCAACTTTTATCCACATTTGTATAAGTTCCTTGCCTTTGGCTCAAGAGACTTTAGGTACACTACGACATGACAGGGGGATTATTTCCTTTGTTTCATTCGGTATCATTTATAATCACTTAGATTTTATGCATACTAATGTTTCTCTTACTGAATTCTCTTTTGACGGTTAGGAAAGGGACCCCATTGAAGGCCCTATGCCTCGCCTAGATCCTCGCTTGTGCATGTTGTTTTCTGTCACAACACTTGTGATTGCTGATCTTATTGATGAAGAGGAGAGTGCACCAATTGATGAAGCAGAATGTGGCTCCACCAATCACTGGAAAGAAAAGAGGGTTCGAGGAAAGCATCGAAATGATTTGGTCTCTAGCTTACAAGTACTGGGTGATTACCAGGGTTTGCTGACTCCACCACAGTCTGTTGTTTCTGCAGCCAATCAAGCTGCTGCAAAAGCAATGTTGTTTGTTTCAGGCATCAGTGTTGGGAGTGCATACTTTGAGTGCATCAACATGAAAGACATGCCGATTAATTGCTGTAAGTTATATATTTTTCTCATTTATCATGATCAGCATGAATGACATGCCAATCTCTGTCCTTTTTCATCAATGTTTGACCCAAGTGCATTAGTTTCATGAAGGTTGAACCCTCTTGGTATCTATCAATTTAAACCAAAGTGCATCGACTTTTCCTATGAGTCACCCACCAACAAGGAGATGCTAAAACAAAGGGATAGAAATCTTGGACTATTTTCAAAATAGTAAAATGCTAGTCAAAGCTGGAAAGTACAAAAGACTTGATGCAAGATAAAATAGTTGACCTAAGGGGCCAGGGTTTCTTTGGGATACGGATGTACACCACACCTTGCTAATTTATGGTCATGTATTCTCTGTGTGCCAATATTTCTGCTGTAGATTGCAGAAATTGATAATAAAGGATGATCGTAATAAACAGTTTCCCCCTTGAAAACCAATGAGAACATTCTCGGAGGAAATTTCATGACATGTTTTGGAAGATATTACATGAAAAATTGTCCATAAATGAAGAGATTAGAAATATAAAAAGAACATAATGCAAAATAAGAAGCAAGAGGCGCTGCTTACATCAGCTACAAGTTTGTGTACATGTGGGTGATTTGACCGACCCGCTCCTGCTAAGCGTATAATATTTTGGATGGTTCTGCATTTATGTGCAGAAAAGTTTATCTATCTAGAAGAAGCAATAATTTCTTATGCTAACCAACAACAATTGAGTTTCCTGCAGTTTGGCAAATTTGATATTTTTTTTATTAGTCTGTATTCTTCAGTGTCTATCTGACTCAAAGTTGGTGCTATATCCTTAAACTTTTGTGGTACCAGCATTAGTCCTTCTGCTAGAATCTAAGCTAATTTAGGTTTTATGTCCTTGTTCAGCTGGAAACTTGCGTCATCTGATAGTAGAGGCGTGTATTGCCAGAAATCTTTTGGACACATCAGCATATTTTTGGCCAGGCTATGTGAATGGACGCATCAACCAAATACCTAATAGTGTGCCAGCTCAGGTGCCTGGTTGGTCATCATTCATGAAGGGCACCCCACTTACACCAGTGATGGTTAATGCTCTAGTTTCAAGTCCCGCTTCAAGGTATGCTTATATTTGCTATTCGTAGGGTTGATACTTTTGCTATCAAAAACCCTCTGCAAGACTATGGTCCTACTTAGTCCTTCCTATCAAATTGAATGTTCTTAGGCAACCTTGAATTTGTAGGAACAAAATCTAAATTTTGATGGTTCTAGAGATGATGGTTAAAGATTAGAAGGATGAGTTTGTTCGACTAGATCAAACCTTCTTGATTTCATCAATGCTGATTTCTTGTCTTTGGGAAAACATGTTCTGAATAATAGCCATGCATGAGGTTGACCTTGTAGTTTTCAAATCTGTTTTAACACAATTATATTGGTATAGGATAGATTATTACTTAGGCTGTTAGTGTTATGTGTCATTCAATTTGTTGACCATTGCTTCAAATTACAAAAGCTAAAGGATGACCTAATAACTTTTAAATTATCTTCTAGTTTCTTTGGATTTGGCCTGGTCTTCAGTTACTCTTTTTCTTTCCTGAAGCCAGGTAAATCAGATGCTCTTTTTTGTAAATTTACCAAGAGTAAAGCAACTGAATTTAAGCTCATGGATTTGATGGAAGCTTAGCGGAGCTCGAGAAAATTTTTGAGATAGCTGTCAAAGGATCTGAGGATGAGAAGATATCTGCAGCCACCATACTCTGTGGAGCCTCTCTAATTCGAGGTTGGAATATACAGGTAAGAAGTTACTGGTGCTGAATGCTTTAACTGAGGATGCAATCATCTCTTTGTTGTTTCTTTACTATTGATTTTTCTCCTAATTTTTCTAATCTGTTTGCTGAATTACCTAGCGGTTCTAATTATGGTTAGGTCTACATTTTCTGCAGGAACACACAGTTCAATTTATTACAAGGTTATTATCTCCTCCAGCTCCTGCAGATCATGATGGGTTTGAGAGCCATTTGATTGGTTATGCTCCAATGCTGAATGTACTAATTGTTGGGATAGCATCTGTTGATTGTGTTCAGATTTTCTCTCTACATGGATTGGTATGTTTTACTTTCACTTTCCCAAGAGTATGTTGTTACATGCATACAAATTGATGTGAGTTGGAGTTTCAACTGCACCTTCAGTACATCAATTCTACTGTAGGATTTGTGTTTCTTCTTTCTTCATTTATTTATTTTTTTTCGTTGTGATTTTTGAGGGGTTGGGATGATGAGTTTTCACTCTTTTGGATTTTCTATTTCCTTTTCAGGTTCCACAACTTGCATGCTCATTGATGCCCATCTGCGAGGTCTTTGGATCATGTGTGCCCAATGTCTCTTGGACTCTTCCCACGGGGGAAGAGATCTCTGCTCATGCTGTTTTCTCAAATGCTTTTGCTCTTCTTTTAAAGCTATGGAGGTTTAATCATCCTCCTATTGAGCATGGAGTTGGAGATGTTCCCACTGTTGGATCCCAGCTCACTCCTGAGTACCTGCTCTCAGTAAGAAATTCCCATCTTGTTTCCTCGGAAAGCATCCAGAAGGACCGAAACAAGAGGAGGCTCTTAGCTGTTGCAAGTTCATCATCTCCGGAACCTGTATTTGTGGACTCATTTCCAAAATTAAAAGTTTGGTATCGACAGCACCAAAGGTGTATAGCTGCAACTCTCTCTGGTCTTGTTCATGGAACCCAAGTCCATCAGACGGTAGATGGGCTCCTTAACATGATGTTCAGAAAGATTAACAGAGGAAGCCAGGGTTTAACTTCTGTTGCCTCTAACAGCAGTAGTTCATCTGGCCCTGGAAATGAAGATAACTCTCTAAGACCTAAATTGCCTGCCTGGGATATTCTTGAAGCAGTTCCTTTTGTGGTTGATGCAGCTTTAACAGCCTGTGCTCATGGAAGACTTTCTCCACGTGAACTAGCTACAGGTTAGTATTTTGTTACTTCATTTTAGCTTTATGCAGACACATAACAGATGAATGAAAACTCATGATACTGTTCAAAAACACTATGCTGAGAATCTAGGATGTGGTAATCAAAAGTCTTCTATGAAGTCTTTCAGATAGTGTATCTTATATTTCTCAAGTAGTTGTTGTTTTACCTGGGATTCAAAAAATAAAAAAATGCTGTTGTATAAGTTGATGTGGCTAAATTTATTTATTACAGAAAATTTAAAATTCATTATATGTGTAGTCAAACATATGTTGCTATAACCTGAATCCTTAATATTTCAGGGCTGAAAGATTTAGCTGATTTTCTTCCTGCATCTTTGGCTACAATTGTGAGTTACTTCTCAGCTGAAGTAAGTAGAGGCGTTTGGAAACCAGCTTTTATGAACGGTATGGATTGGCCCAGCCCAGCTGCAAATTTGTCTAACGTTGAGGAACATATCAAGAAAATCCTTGCTGCCACTGGTGTTGATATTCCAAGCCTTGCTGCAGGTATTCTTGATAATTTAAGTAATAATGCTTATATGGTTCGTATTTTTTTTGAAAAATATGCAAGCCATTGTGACAAGAAGAGGGGTTGTTGAAAGGTCCTGCCCAATTTCCACAGCCTTCTTTTGGCACTCTATGCACGTTTGTGTGCACGAGTCTTTTTGGTGCCATTTATTCTTGTTAATAAGGTTCGTTATCAGAAACCTAAGGACTTAAAATATCTATCTACAATAATATTTTGATGCCTCTATTTCTGACTTAGGTTATGTTAATTCTTTCAACTGAATACAGCTGATTAGAGCACATATTAGCAATTGAACTGCGCAGGAAAAAGGTTTCTCTTAAAACATGCTAGAAACAATTTCCTCAATGCTTTGATTAATAAATGTTGTTCCAACAGGGGGGAGCTCTCCAGCTACACTTCCACTACCTTTGGCTGCCTTTGTAAGCCTAACTATTACCTATAAAATTGATAAAGCCTCAGAAAGATTTCTAAATTTGGCTGGCCCAGCCTTGGAGTCCCTTGCAGCAGGATGCCCATGGCCTTGCATGCCTATTGTAGCTTCCTTATGGACTCAGAAGGCGAAACGATGGTTTGATTTTCTTGTCTTTTCTGCATCTCGTACTGTTTTCCTTCACAGCAGCGATGCAGTGGTTCAGCTTCTTAAAAGTTGCTTCACTGCCACGCTTGGCTTGAACACCAATCCTATCTCAAGCAACAGTGGTGTTGGATCTCTTCTTGGACATGGATTTGGATCCCATTTCTGTGGTGGGATTTCCCCTGTTGCTCCAGGAATTCTCTATCTGCGTGTTTATCGATCCATCAGAGATATTGTGTTCATAACCGAGGAGATTGTTTCTCTCTTAATGCATTCTGCGAGGGAAATGACATTTAGTGGACTTTCTCGAGAGAAAATGGAGAAACTGAAGACAACAAAGAACGTAATGAGATATGGGCAGGTTTCACTTGCAGCAGCGATGACCAGAGTAAAACTTGCGGCTTCCCTTGCGGCTTCTCTAGTATGGTTATCTGGAGGTTTAGGTTCAGTTCAGTCATTGATACAAGAAACTCTGCCTTCTTGGTTCATATCAGTTCACAGGTCTGAGCAAGAAGGGTCAGTAGGGCTAGTTTCAATGCTTGGGGGATATGCACTTGCATACTTTGCGGTGCTCTGTGGAGCTTTTGCTTGGGGAGTAGACTCATCATCATCAGCATCAAAGCGACGTCCTAAAGTCCTGGGGATTCACATGGAATTTCTAGCAAGTGCACTTGATGGGAAGATATCACTTGGTTGTGATTCAGCAACTTGGCGTGCCTACGTTTCAGGATTCGTGAGCCTGATGGTAGGTTGCACTCCAACTTGGGTGCTAGAGGTGGATGCACAAGTCTTGAAGAGACTGAGTAAGGGGTTAAAGCAGTGGAATGAAGAGGAGCTTGCTCTGGCTTTGCTGGGGATTGGTGGGGTTGGTACAATGGGTGCAGCTGCTGAACTGATAATTGAGAAGGATTGATGACTCGCAATATTTTCTCCACCCTCGCTTCTGATTTCTATGAGGGATGGCAATTGTACTCTAAAGCACGTAGCTGTAAAGTTGTGCAGTACTTCTTTGGTAGGCAGTCCTGAAGTTTCGGTTAACAGAAACATATTAACCTTTGAGAAAGGATATCATTGTATATACTAGGCCCAAATTTTGTAACCCAAGCTCTTCACCTATGATATAATTGTTGTTAACAAAGTGTTACCAAGCTAATCCCGCAACTTTAATGCTTTGAAGTTAAAAACTGAACCTAAGCCCGGATTTCCTACTGGACTGACGCACGAGTATCCCTCCAATGTATTGTTTTCAGTGTTTATAAAAAGGCAAACAAGTTGTTGCATTGAATGCAAACACCTAGTTCTTTTATGTTGGATTCACCTGTGAAACGGTAAACAAAATTTTACAAAATTGTGTAGAATTTAGATTGCAACCACATGTTGCATAACAGCTGATGGTATATAATGAAAAGTTCTTTTGTCGGGAGAAAGCATGCTTATGTTTGCTGAAACTCTTGCCTAGAACAGAAATCCGTCACGAAAATTATATTAAACAACCCCACTGCAGCCAGGTAATCTCTTCATTCCATGACTTTGCATTGCTTTCCTCACTGAAAAAGCATCCTCCCACCTCCCTGCATCTGCATATATGTTAGATAAAAGAACTCTACTTGGCCCATGAGATGGTTCCAACCCTGCCAAACTCTCTGCAGCCCTTTCTCCTACTTCGACATTTCCATAAGTCCTAGATGCGGCCAATAACATGCCCCAAATGACAACATCTGCCTTCATGGGCATGCTCCGAATCATTTTCTCAGCTTCTTCTAATCGCCCTGCCCTGCCCAACAGATCTACCATACAACCATAATGCTTTATGTCAGGTTCTATATTATACACACTCTTCATGCTCTTGAAGTACCTCTCTCCTAGATCGACCAACCCAGCATGGCAACATGCACTGAGGACTCCAACAAATGTAATTGAATTAGGCTTAATGTTTAGGTTTTCCAAGTCAGAATAAATTTTGAGGGATAAATTTGCATGCCCATGTATAGCTAACCCACATATAATTGCATTCCATGGTGAGATAGTGACAACCTGATCCTGGATCTGATAGAAAACTTCTAAGGCAGTATTGATGCTGCCACATTTGGCATACATGTCAATGATTGCTGCGCTTAAATTGTCATTAAGAGAGATGGAATTTTGAAGTACATAATCATGAGCCCATCTCCCTTCTTCTAATGTGCCTAAAGAGGCGATTGCAGAGAAAACACTCACCATTGTGATTTGATTTGGTTTCACTCCAGCATCTACCATGGCGTGAAAGAGGAGCAAAGACGTGTTAGGTTGCTCATTTTGTGCATAACCAGAAATCAAGGCACTCCATGAAAAGACATCTGTTTCAGGCATGTCATTGAATAATTCCCTTGCCTTTTCAAGCATTCCATTTCGTATAAACCCAGAAATGAGGGCATTCCAAGATGGAATATGTCCCTTAATTCCCAATTCAAATTGCAAACAAGCGAGGTTGATACTCCCACAAGCTGCATAAAAATGGATAATCGTTGCCTGTATAAAATCATAACAATCAAAACCTGCCTTTACAGCTATATTATGCATTTGTAAACCCTCAGCAATTGCCATTGCTCGCCCACAAGCTGAAATCAAATCCACAATCATTACATCATTAGGTGCTACTCCGACACGTAGCATCGCACGATACATTAATAAAGCTTCACTGAACCATTCCACTTGCACATACCCATCAATCATTGTGCCCCATGAAACCACATCCTTTGTAGGAATCCTCTCAAACAACTCTCTAGCCAACTTAACAAGGCCTGCTTTTGCATACCCATTTAACATCACATTCCATGAAACAATATTCCTTTCCTTCATCTCATCAAACAAACTTCTTGCTTCCCCCAGGCTCGAACAAGTACAATACAAGTGCAACAAATTTGTTGAGATTATAACAAAGGCATCAATCATCAATTTAATCACCAAGCCATGCAACATTCTACATTCCCAAATCCCACCTAAATGCATACAACTCGAGATCACAATCGCTAAAGTCACCTCGTTTGGTATCACACCTGCATTTCTCATATCCTTAAAAACCTGAGTTGCTTCTATCCAACAGTCATTTTGAGCAAAACCCATTATCATGTTAGTATAGGAAACACAACCTTTATCAGGCATTGTATCAAACACACGGCGTGCATCGTTCAACCTACCATTTCTTACAAACCCAGATATCATAATGTTACAAGCGATGGGATCCAATCTAGAACACGATTCAAAAATAGATTTGGCATGGGAAATGAATCCGCATTTCGCGTAGACGTTGATTAAGCTGTTTTGAATGAAAGTGTTTGATTCAAGCCCCGATTTCAAGACAAAAGAATGGATTTGTTGGCCTTGAGAAATGGCCAAATGGGTTGAACAATACTTCAGAGCTGAAACTAACGCCCGCTCGTAATCTGAGTTTTGAGGATTGGTTTTGGGGGAATCTGAATAGAAGAGAGTATGGATGTGGTCCAGTGGGGATTTTGAGGATGTAGTGGAGAGCCATTTGAGATATGAAGGAGAAGGAATGGAAGGTTTTAGTTTGAGAGATTTGATCATGAGACGAGATCATGTGAAGGAATTCGATCTAAGACGTTCCACTTTAAGCAACTGTGCTTTGGAGGCAAGTATAAACTTGGACGTTAAAATTCGTTGTCCTTGGGAATTACTACTTCAGACGCGTAAGATCACATAAAGGGATTTAACAAAAAATACGTTATTTTATGTAAAAAAAAATTGTTAGGTATTTTTATGTCAAAAAAGTACCTAACAAATTTTTATCTAAAAATATTTTGATGACCACTTTTAACAAAATTCCACAATTTTAGTTGAGAAATTTGTAACAGTAATTACTGTTTACTCAGGATTTTTAAAAATAATCAACATATAAATAAAATTACAAAAATGACCACCTCTTAATTTTTCGAACAAAATTGCTCTTATCACCTAAATTAAACTGTGTTTCGATCTCGTCTTTCTTTTTCTTCTTTTCTTCTCTATTTTATCTACTGTCCATCATTTCCATTCGAGCTTGTTAAGTGGTTTATTTAAATTTATTATTTTTGAGATCAACTTCATTTGATTCGAAAAAAATCACTTATTTACAGAGGGAGAGAATCAAGTGCGTGTCTGAAAAATAGTTTAGAACAAAGAACAAAATATATATAACACTTATTTTGAGTATTTGTGTAAAATCAGTGAATGTAATGAAAGAAATCAAGAAAAAAAGTGTGTTTTCAAAACATTGAGTGTATTTGGTGTAATGGTTAAATGGAAAACGAGTGAAAAACGAGGAAGAAGATGACTTGTGCGAGAGTTTCGATCACGTCGGAGAGAAATCAAAAGTGGTAAGTTTCGAGCATGGGCAAAATTTTGCCTATGCTCGAAACTTACCACTTTCGATTTCTTTCCTACGTGATTGAAAGTAAGTTTCAAGCACAGAGAAATTAATAGATACCGGAAGATTTGTTCAGTTTTGCAAATAATCTATATGTTATCATTTATAAGAATATTTGGATTTAGTTTTGTAACACAATATTTTGATTTAACGCAGGCATGACTGAGTCAATAACGATTGTTACTGTCAATGATGGCTCTTGGGAACGAACACCGAACGGCGGCGAAGAATATGTCGGTGGCAGAATGAGAGGATTTTCTGTTGGTCGATCAATAAGATATCATGATTTTATGAAGATGTTGTATGAGGCATTTAAAATTAATCCTTCTAAATTTATCATAAAGACGAAAACTAAGTATTCGGTGTGTATACAATCAGGGGCGGGTTTTATGGTAGCGGATATCACAATCAAATTGGACTTTCGAGCATTCATGTCGGCCAATAGTCCTTATATAGCCAGCCGAAGGGGATATTGCCCACTATATATTACCTTGGATCGTGTGGACAATGTAAAAGTTCCCACTAATTTTTTGTCTCATGCAATTCCTGTAATGACAACACAGTTTATGTCTTCCAGTGGAAGCAATCAAGTTAATGATGTTGTTCCTGCAGTCAGAACCCCGGCCCAATGTAACAATCAGTTCGAGTACACTGTGCAAGGGTTTGTAGATCGATACTTCTAGCAAAGTCAATCTCCAGAGATGCCTCCAAGTCTCCAACACCGACCCGTAAACTTTTTTAATGATGCGACCACCCTTGATGGAGGAGATTCTCCTCCCTACAACAACAATACACATCAAAATGATTACCATGATATCGAGGCAAACATTTTTGCGCTTGACATCTCTCAGCACAGTGAACAAGGAAGAATGTTACTGATGAAGAAAGCGAGTCACAGGACGATGGCTGTAACGGTCCCACTCAGAGGAGTTGCTCAATGACAGTTCCTTTGTCTGAAAATCAATTTATTCGGTAGTTGCCTCTAATTCCACCATCAGAAGTTATGCCAAGTGATGTACTCTCGGAAACTGGATCAAGTGATGTTTCAGTTGGGCTGATATTCAATACGAAGCAAGCACTTCGAGATAGGTTAGGCTTGCTTGCATTAAGGAACCATTTCCAATTCAAGGTTTGCAAGTCAAAGTACCTTGTTGAAAGATGTCAATGGAGAATTCGTGCGACCAAGACCAACCGTAATACATATTTTCGAGTGACAAAAATGAACTCAGTTCATAATTGTCAGAATGAAGAGCTCCAAGATGGCCATCGCCAAGCAAGCTCGCATCTAATTGGAGAACTAATTAAGGATAAATTTAAAGACTGCAGTCGAAGTTACACTCCCCAAAATATTCGTGATGACGTTGAGGCTGATTATGGGATACGACTATCGTACATGAAGTCATGGCGTAGTAAAGAACGTGCCTTGAAGCTTGTAACTGGCGATCCTTTAGAATCATTTAAGGGACTTCCCTGGTACTGTCACGTGTTGAAGGAAAAAAATTCAGGTACAATGACGTCAATTGAAAAAGATTCCGACGATCACTTCTTGTATTTTTTTATGTTATTGGGACAATGTATTCGGGGATTTTGCACCACAATTCGACTGGTTATTGTAGTTGATGGAACTTTCTTGAAGGGAATTTATCGTGGGTCATTATTTGTGGCTGCCTCACTAGATGGAAATAACAAAATTTAACCCCTGGCATTTGGTGTTGCTGATTCTGAGAATGACGCCTCGTGGAAATGGTTTTTCCTAAAATTTTGAGAAGCAATCGGCTTGATTCAGAATTTGGTTTTCATATCCGATCGACACAGTAATATTGAGAAAGGGATTGCGATCGTGTTCCCCGATGCAGCCCATGGATTTTGTTCTTATCATATTTCTGGGAATGTGAAGGCCAAGTACAAGATGCGTGCCAAAAAAACTGAGACATTCATGGCCGCTTACTTTCATGCTGTTAAGGCATATCGGGTAACAGAGTGTAATGGGTATATACAAAATCTTATGGTGATGCATCTACCAGCAGCAGATTATCTAGAAAATGAGGTTGGACTGCATAGATAGGTAAGAGCATATTTTCCTTCTCGGCGGTATGACTTCCTAACTACCAACATCGCAGAAAGTATGAATTCATTGTTAAGACACGCACGCTCTCTTCCAATCACTTCATTGGCTGATCACATAAGATTTACTGTACAACGGTGGTTTTACGAGCGTAGGGAGCAGGCTGCTGGCAGAAATGCTTTCCTTACTCCAACGGCCTAAGCTGTTGTTGATGAACAGATAGAGTTGTCTCGACCCATGACCGTGAAACCAGTGTCATGGCACGAGTTTGAGGTTAAACACCGGGGCATAGTTGAGGTTGTACATTTGCAGCATAAGACTTACAGTTGCAGACGCTTTGATCTATCAGAACTCCCGTGCGCTCATGCTCTTGCAGCATGTCGCCACATCCATTTGTCACATAATTCACTGTGTGCACACTTTTACACCACTAACGCATGGTTGAATTCATATGCAGAGTCTATTCACCCCGTTGGAAATGATGTAGATTGGGTGATTCCACCTGATGTACGAGAAATCACTTTAAAACCGCTAAGGCAACGTTCTACTGTCAGTCGACCAAGAAAACAAAGAATTCCTTCTATTACAGAGGATGTTATCCAGCGTATGTGTTCACGTTGTCATCAACTCGGGCACAACCGCGTGACTTGCAAAAATCCTATTCCACTTCACTCAAACGAGTGAAATTTGTGTTGTTACTTATACATTAATTTTTTCAATATTTGTTACGATGTTAGATTTTTATGCTGCAACAAATGAACTCAGTTCCCTAAGAAGTTGTATGAATGTTTATTGTTTTGAATTTAGAGTTATGCATTGTTTAAAATAACTTTATCTATTTAATAGCTAATTTTCCTTAATTGAAACTGCGTCCATGTTGTTCAATTTGGAGTAACTTTGATTTGCCTTTTTTCTTTATCTTCGTGAATGAGAGATTCTGGAAAAATCGAAAGTATAGTTTCGATCAAGTACAAAAATAACACGTGCTCGAAACTGTACTTTCGATCACGGTATTTAGTAAGTGATCGAAAGTACAGTTTCGAGCACGTGTTATTTTTGTATGTGATCGAAACTATACTTTCGATTTTTCCAGAATCTCCCGTTCCTGAAGACAATCTCAATAATCTTCGAACAACATCATATATATAGCTAACATAATTTTGAACGTATTGAAACCTGAAATTTCAATGTTTTCTCTTTATTTATTTGTTATCATGAATTGCTGGCAAATAAACAATGACATATGTAAAAAAAAGAATTTCAATAATGAGATATAATACATTTAATTAAAATTGTTATATACAATCTATACAAACATATACAAATGTAATCATCACTTACAACAAAATACCCTTCCATAACTCTACGGCTATCCTCCTTCTAAAAAAGTCCCCATCTACTTGCATTAAGTCAAGGGGTCTATTTAAATCTAAATAGTGTATATATATATAGGTGAATACTCCGCAGTCACTGGACACCTCCTGCTTTGGGATTCTATCAATAGGCCGTACTACTGAAAACGGCTCCTCGGAAAACTCGAACTCAATCCTGATGTTATAAAAACCTGCATCATCGAGCAAGTAGGGGAGTAGCTCAGACATCGACCGCATGACCTCAACCAACATCTGTTCGGAATGTACGGATGGACAAGAGTCGTACACTATAATCTAATGCCTACGTAGATGGATTGCACATGTTACCCAATGCGAGGAATTGATACAGGTCGGCATATAAACCTCGTCCACTGTCCACCATGCACAATAGACAACACTGTGTTTGCCCTCCACATGTGACTCAAGATTTGTCGATGGGTAAAAAGCACCCAACTCTAACTCACCTTTCAAATACTCGTCCCAAGCGGCTTGTAACGATGTCTGTCACAAAATTTCAAGTAATTGTTATTCGAACTGTCAATTATATAATATAACAGTAAGTCTGCAAAAAAATTTAAAGTATCAAACTTACGAACAAATGTGTGGATGCAATTATCCAATGTTGCGGCACTTGCTGCGAACATACCCCTTGCCTGTGAGCAAGCAGCTGCATATATTCGTTCATATGCTGCAACGTATCAAAGTGGTTAGGATAAACATCACGGATAGAGTCAAAAACAAAATTAAATGAATAAAATGATAGATATTGGAACATACAGTATCCTCAGGCCACTGTCCCTTATCCGCTACTATCCTGAGCCATGCGGCATTTATTGTAACAGTGCGAGTCTCAATGAATACCTTTGGAGTAGCCATCCACTTTAAGAACTCTGCATATAAGTCTACTAGAACTGGACAAGTCGGATCTACAGCATACTCTGAAGAGTATTATGGCCATCCCCTCAGCACCGCCTGAGTTCGAGATTTGCGCTGTCGTTTGAATGGGTTTGTATATAGGGTTTGCTGGCCTACGGCTCTCTTGTACTCCCAACCGTATCGACTCGTGTTGTTTTGTGTAGGCGGTTAAGATTGAGGAAGTGAGCAACAGACTTTAACATCTGTAGGCGCTTCGACAATACGCACACTATCCTAACCTACGTGATGAACCTGTAACCATAGAAAATTTCGCAAATACAGTTTCTCGTGTTATGAACATTCTCAACAACACAAAAGTAATTAAATAAAACTCAATGTTGTTGGGACAATTTGAATAACAGTACTATATAGACATTACATCTTTGGAGATCTAAACAATGGAAAAACGTGACAACTACAATAATCTATTTCGATAATATCCAATATATAGTGTCTCCATTGCTATAAACAACCCTACAAATCAACCAAAAATCACACATGAGGATCCTGTGGCGGCTCAGCTACAGTTTGACTACTCAATTCTCTGACTAGCACTGTCAAAGTCTCATCCTGCTGATGCAATAGCTCCTCCTAACACTGTAGTATTTCCTCCTGCCGACACCACATATCTTCTTGCTTTTTTGAATAGGCTTGGAAATCAATATGTAGATCTCGAACCTATTGTTCAATGACCAATAGGCGATCTGATTGTTCTGGGACAACGACAATCGGTGTACGTATGTCGGGGTTTGGGTGCGACATGTCGGGAAATGTATTGTGGCCTGCTAGAGACTCTTCAGGGTCATCATGCTGAGGAACCTCCTTGGACACAACGGAGGGACAGGCTCACTGCCAAAAGAAAGTTCAAATTGTTAGGCAACTATGTTAATAGTCATATAAAATTGATGATTTTCACCTGTCGAAACTAAACTTTCAATAAAATTCACCTTTATTCTACTTTTCCTCAAACTTAGAAAATGGAGGGTGATGAATCCTCATTGCTCGTCGCCTCTCCCTAAGAGGACAGTATAGTATATAAATGTTAGTAGAAGTTTAACCTAAAAAATTATAAATTAATTACTTAGTATTTTAGGCTTACCGGTGGTGTCCTTATCGATAAGGCTAACTCATCACCGTCCACGTGGTCAAGAAGAACAATGCCGGCATATTCACTGCCATATGGGGAATCGAAATTTAAAGCCCGACCATACGGCAAAAAATGCTCTGTCGAAGAGACTTCCATTGTACGAATGATGGACGGGGGCTGGTTATTATGAGGATAGCAAATTTTATTACAAAATACAACATATCAAAGTTAACAAATCAAAAATATGAAAGATAATATATTATTAAATTGTACCGAGCTATCATTGAAAATATACGACTTCAGGTCCTCGTCGCGGACGTTCTTTCTTGCCACGACCCATCTCGATATACGTGAAAGGCGAGAATTGATGCGTGTCCCTAACTCAAACCCAACAGTGGAGATAGTCTCATAATATGTTACTTCTGTTGTATGGACATATACCTTTCGTTCATTGAGTAAGGCGATGAGTCGACAGTTGGCCACATACAAGGTTAAATAATCTCATAAGCAAAAGAAAAGACTGAAGCACGTCAATCGATACAACCTTTGCGGGTTTCCGTATGCATTCCAGGTACTTGGGTGTTCACTTTAATATTTAAGTGTGTTATATTTTAATTTAACGAAATCGATTGAACTGTTCTAAGTCATCCACCATCCGCAGTATCCACATATCGGTGTGATACTGTTGGCCCCGGCTAAGTAAAAACAGGTCCATCAATACATATAATGACAACTTCACTGCGTTTATGTCATCTATCAGTTTAAAGTCTATTGTGTTGTATGCTTTTTCCATATCCTTTAATTCATGCTGACTTCCCCACCAAAGTGCATGTCCTTCAACTTTGTAGACCCACCTACATTACTTGAATATGGCCCTAAAATCAACCTCGTTGTCAACCCGAACTCAATATGTGAGAAACGTATGGTACTGCCTCGCACTAGAAACCACATCTCCTTTTCTGCTTCCTCTGTAACCACCTCGTGTAGTAGCATATTATGCACAAGGTTGCCTGAAAATTGGACGTCTTCTATGTCCAACAAATGACCAAAATATGTCTGCCTAAACAACTCTTGTTGTGTTGAGGTTAGCTTTTTTTGCACTGTCTTTAAGACTCGTTCCTTTGACAACGAGGTTACAACAGCCGGAAAATATTCAGCCTTCTGGATCTTTAACTTTCTTGTCACGATAACAACCATTTTACTTGAACCACAAAAAAGCTACATATGTTAGTGAAACATATACAAATAATGCAAACATAAACTGCAATTCAAATATAGAAAAGAAAAACTACCAACTGGAAAAATCGAAACTGATGTTTCGATCACACAAATCATGATCGAAAGTACAACCCTAATGTATACGAAAGCATAAACAGCTGACAAGTTTCTGGAAAAATCGAAACAATACTTTCGATCACATTCAAAACACTTTGTGATCGAAACTTATTATACTTTTTATGTGATCGAAAGTACTACTAAATTTAATCAAAACTCTTATTTATAATCGAAACTGAAACCTTGTATCAAAACCATAAAAAAAAATATAACGTGATTGAAACATCGAAAATTATGTGAGAATGTATACTTTCGATCACATAATTTTCACAGTTTCGATCACATATTTCTCACTTCCACCAATACATATATGATCGAAACTATCCAATTTACTCCAATAATCAATCTCAATAGTAACATCACACAAATTTCATCAACAACACATAATTTAAAACCATGTAGTTTCGATCACGTAATTTCCTCAATTTCGATCACGTTCTTTCGACAGTTTCGATCACGACTACCAAACTTTCGCACATGCATTTGTGATCGAAACCATCGCTCACCCTTAGTCTCCAACTTTAGCTCCACTTCCATCAACATCACATAATCCTCATGCATTTGATACTCATTTTCCATCACATCATGAATAGAATTAAAAAAGTTTATATCACAACAATCAAAATAAAGCTTGGTTAATTATATAGCCAACGACACATAATAATTCGAGTTTTTGGGATTAATTTCTAACAAATTGATGAATAAATCACTAACCCATGCAAATTCATCCAAAATCATCCATAAATCCACATGAAATGCAAAGAAATTTTCCAAAACTCGTACCTCAGTTACTCAAATTGTCTCTGTCGTCAAAATGCGAACAGATATCAGGCCAAGTTTGCTGCTGTTGACGTGAAAGTGATCGGATTTTTTAGTCTTTATCGCCGTCGCCAACCATCGAGTTAATGATCGCCAATTGAACTTTCACTTATGTTGTTAGCTTCGTGCACAAACAGAAGTTAGAGTTTCGGTGGTCCCCAAATTAATTTGAAAATTTTTGTTGCAAATGGTGACAGAGGCAATTTTGTTTGAAAAATTAAGAGGTGGTCATT